>OX344722.1:1332879-2665759 GCA_947034835.1 Ballota nigra
CCTCCATAGATTTGTAAATTTTCAAGATTTGCACAACAGATTTCCAATCTCAACATTGCATCCCACGATGCACATAACTCGTTCTGAATTGTCAGCGTTTTTAAACTCGTGGAACGGATACTCAAATTCTCATTAATTTCATAAACACACAACTCGAATTCTTCCAAAAGGGGGCTACCCGCCAAAATTAGGTTTATCGCGCGTTCGCTGAAGCAATAGCCGTCGATTTTTAAACTCTTGAGACGTCGCCACGAAGGAGGTCGATGGATCATGAGATTACAACCCACAAGTGATAGTTTTTTTATGGATGAACATGAGTACAAGCACTTTGGGGCCCAATATAAAATATCATTGGTGAATCTCTTGGATTCGTAGCTCAAATCTATGTTCAAGTCTTGAACTTTATTATCCACGGCAAAAGACACCCATGAATCCATATCACCAGCTAATGTATCAATATCAAAATGAGGCCAAATACTAATATCAAGTTTCATAATCTTGATTCCTTTCCACAACAATATAACCCGATTAACAAAGTTGCGCGCAATCTCTTCGTCGTAGCTCACATTAGGTTCGAATTTAAGGCACGGGACGGTTGTCCATAGATTATTCCATCTCTTGGAGAGAAGGGTTGTCCGGACAACTTCTTCCATCGGCAAATATGAGAGGATGAGAAGAATTAACGAGTCGTGTAGTTCACTGATTCGATCCATTTTGTAAATAATTTGGAGCTATAACATATCAAGCTATATATATATATATATAGTATAACAAGTTTTCAAGGTTAATCATGCTATGATCAAAAGAGGAGAGATCAACATAAATGCAGTGAACTCGAAAACAATCTAAAGCAAATATTTATGGCAACATCCCTAAAAAAAAAAAAAAAATTCTTTATTATCTCAAGTTAGTTATTTTCAATATGCATTGAAATTTTCATTCTTATTACGAGGAATTTCACTCAACACCTCAAGGGGGCCTGTTGATATCAACTACTTCTTGCCTATATTTGAGTATATGAGTCAACGAGACTATCGTACTTAGGCGCCAAAAATTAAAATCTTAGGGGTTCAAATTTAAGTTTGTTGTATATACATATATATTATATATTGAGTTTTTTTGCACTTTTGGTCCCGTTGGACATGTAATGTTTTAGGATCAATTCCACCCAAAACACTTTTGGTCCCGTTGGACATGTAATATTTTTTAAAATTATAGATTCTTAATATCTTTTTCGAAATATTTTTTAAGGACCGTAATTTATGTGATTGTCAATTTAAGGACCGCAATTCTATAGACTGTCAAATTTAGGACCACGACTTTGAAAAGTAGCAAATTTATGCCAGATTGACACTAATCATCCCAAATTAGGCCAATATGTCACTCAGTTGCACGTTTTAGGCTAGAATGGGGCTGCAATCCAACTCAATGCTAATAAAATATAAATCAATTTGAAATAAAAAATGAAAAATAATTTAATTCAAAATATTAAAAGAAAAAATTAAACTAAATATATAATTTAATTTTTTTTAAAATGAAATTATCTACAAATCAAAAAATTTAATTCTTGATTAAATCACGTGCCAATTAAATCGAGTAGAGAAGATTAATTAAGGGTGCGGCTAAATAACCCCTCGAATTTACTCTACACGCCCCGAAAATATTTTGCGCAAAATTTCTTTATGTTAAATTCCTATTCTACCCATTAATTTTTTTTAAAAATTATGAATTTAATTTAATTTTTTCATTCTTATTCACGATTCTCATCTCCTACCAAAAAAAAAAAAAAACCTAAAATTCTTAAATATTATCAAGGTAATAAACAAAAAAAAAAAACCCTAAAATTCTTAAATATTATCAAGGTAATAAACAGAAGAGATACTTCGTGCATGAAACATACGTTTTCTAGTTTGCCTCCAAAATAGAGATTGCTTCTCAGAACTGCTGGTACATTCTCTTTGATGCTACTCTCAAATCTCTCTCTCTCTTTTAAATCTCTTTGCGAAAATATAAAAATAAAAAAACTAATTGATTTCAATTGAAGTTATTGCAGAAAATGTAAAACATAAATATCTCTTGTGACAACAATGGAATTTCTAATGGGAAACGTCCTATATATCTTTAAGTACGATCGATCTATTTTTAAATGATAACTAAAATTTAAATTTTATAATATCGTGATTTATTATGAATAAATGATTCTAATGATGATTAAGCACAAAGTCTATAATAGTCTAAAAATGTAGTGTGTATAGTAAACTTTTTAAAAATACACATATATTTTAAACTAGATGAGTGTCCGCGTATAACACGGGATTTTTTAAAAGTTGATTATACATCATAATGCATTATATATACATAATAAAATCATACACTTAAAGACAGTTGAGTCAATAGGAAAATGATATATTAAATTTAATTTGATATTTAAAAAAAATTGAATTTTGGTGCATTGTTTTCTTGAGAATAAGAATTCATCAATTAATTGTTAAATTTTTAAATAATTAAAATTCAATTAATCATTTAATCGATATAACAATCAGAATTATTTAATAAACTTAATTTCAATTTTTTTTAACAAATTAAGATTTTCTAAATAAAAAAATCCTTAATATAGTGATAGAAGTCAATTAAACATTAAAGTTTCACATAAATATAATTTATAAGTTCAATTAATTAATTCAATAATAATACATTAGAATACATATACTTAAGTTATCTGTTTTGGATTATTAACATAAATATATGATATCCTCAAATATAGTTAAATAACATGTAAATTGGTACAATTGCAACAAATTTCTAATATGTTTTTATAGACTCGAGTTATATACAATTGATATTCTAATTTTGTATAGATTCTTAGTTTGGCTCAAGTGGTAAACATTATAAATTGTGCTCATGTGGTTTTCGGTCCAAATCCTTATACTTGTATTTTTTTTTTTTCAATTAGACTATTTATCATATTAAGTCACATAGATGACATATATGACTTTCATGATCATGCCACATAGATAAAATTAACCAAATCTTCCATAACAAAATATGAGAATGAGAAGAATTAATTACTTGTTGTTAGGAACAAATAATTGAATACGTACAAGCACGACACAATTAAAGGATCGAAAACAAAATTGCAGTGGTTCGATCTAAACGATCTACGTCCACGGGGAGGATCAAAACACTTTATTCATGCAACTCACGATGTCAATGATTACAGATTAACACTCAATTTAGAAGCTCTCTTCACAAAGTGATGAATTTCACTTAAGAACCCTAATTACTCTAGCAATTGAACTACTCTCGTCGAATTGGAAGAAAAATTGTTATTGTTGTATCTACCTTGCACACACATGCCCAATATATATAACTGAATTGGCCTTGAGTCGGTATTGAATTGTCAGCATCGAATTTGCCATTTTCCCAAAACAGATTAACGGTTATTCAGTTTTGAAAATAACTGTCAATATTAGATACACTTCTCAAGTCGCTATCTGCACCGGTTTAATACTGTACAACTATCAAACTCTGCATCTGTTAAACGTTACAGCTAAACCTCTTCAGTTATCATATTCTGCAGCCATCATTTGAACTCTGCAGCTACGAAACTCTGCAGCCATCAAGTCTTTTAAAACACTAATGGACAAGTGGAATGATACTTTCTTCACACTTGTGTAAGTCGGTGAATCGATACATCTTATAATACGGCCAAAACAACATAAGAAGGCTCATTGCAAGAGCTGACCATAAGCCAAAGTTGACTCATAATTCAAGAATAACCCGAATCACGAATCATATTCTCAAATATTTAAAAATACAAGATCTAGAAGAGAGAGCAGCTCATAGCTAACACTTAAAAACGACCATCTTCCAGAGGTCGATCAAATCAAACTTAAGAATAAGCAAAGCATTTCCAGAGATCAGAAGAGGCCAGATGTAATCAGACTTGTAAGGGGTCGTTTGGTTTGCTGGATTGGGTGGAACTAAAGTTTTAATCCCATATAATATTGTGTTTGGATTGAAGGTTTAAGGTCCAAGATAAAATAAGGGTCCGGGTCATAAACCTACTTAATCCATCAAATGAGGGACTAAATAATCCATTTAGGGATGGTGGGACTCCATAGTCCCATACTTTCAAATTACTATTTTGCCCTCACAATATTTGTGAAAGAAAGAAATATTTGGGAGACTGAATTAGTTGGGGGTAAAAATGGTATATTGCATTTTAAACTCACTTAAGCATTCAATAAAAAAAAAAAAAAAAAAACAATCCTACAACCTAAACACACATTCCTCCTCAAATAATCCTATTTAATCCAATCCCATCTAATTCAATCTCATCTAATCCAATTCCATCTAATCAATCCGGTCCTTCAAACCAAACGGCCCCTAAAGGTAATTCTCTTAACTTTTCTCTCTACTTCTACATTCAACAAACTTCTTCTCATTCCTTAAGAAATCAATTACCGACTTGAGCATCGGAGGTTCAACGCTGAGCACCTCCCTCCTTGGTGGGTTTTTTGCATACCACGACGAGAGCTCTCGCGGGAGCAACCAAGCTACAAGTAACCAAGTTTATCAAGAACTCAACCCAAAAAAATCATTTTTGGGTATATTTTGTACCATAACACCACAAATATTTCTACACAGTATTTTTACATCTGTATGATAAGCAAATTTTTTTTCTAAAAAAAAAGGTAAGATTTTGTTATTATATAGTTATAAATAACATCTTTGATTACACTATCACTATAAGAAAATCGACCTGACAAGAATCCTATCATTTGTTTCTTAAGTTAAAATTTTTTAATAACATGAAATAATTTTTAATTATAGGACTATGTTATTAAAGACTTTGAACTAGAGAAACAATAATGACAGGTCATGACAGTATTGTTGTGTCAATTTTCTTGCAGTGTATCTAGATTAATAACATAGTTTAAATTTAAAGAAACCCTGAAATAATGCATTATGTACATGCCATTTATCTAAATATGCAACCCAAATTAAGTATTACATCAAAACATATGATCTTAACATTGATTATAATTATCCCACTATTAATCCTATTAACTAAAACTTAGCTCCTCCTCCTTTTCATTATCATTATATATAGCGCCTCTCCCTATCAATCTTGTCATCCATCTTAACCAACATTTGACTAAACAAAAAAGTCGTCCTCCTACATAAAACTACATTTAAGGAAGAGAAAAATGAGCTCAAAAAAGAAAGGAAAACTCTCAAAAATCCTAAAAGCGCCGGTAAAAATCCTGACCGGGGCCCGGGATTTTTACGAGCGAAGCATGTTGGAGTGTGCAGGCGGTAGCTCGATGGACGAGGATACGAGGGAGCTCATTAGGGTTGCGGCCGCCCAAAGAAACAAGGCGGAGCTCATTAGGGTTGCGGCCGCCCAAAGAAACAAGGCGGAGCTCCACCCCTCCCCGGCTCCTCGCAGCCGCACCGGGACTCTTGGTAAAATTGATGAAGACAAGCCTCATGAATAATATAATTACTCGCTATCTATATATATATTCGCCATGCAATTGCATGAGAATAAACACAAAAACATTGTTTTTAATTTAAGCATTAGAATTGGTGTGTGTATATATATATAGGTCAAAACTGTATGTATATATTTATGGCTTTTTTAAAAAACAATTTAGACTATTTTATTGTTAAGGAAAATACATTTTTTTTGTCCTTTAACTTTGATTGATTTTAATTTTCGTCCTGCTAACTTTGGAATTTTATATTTCATCCTATAACTTACAAGAATTGTGTTTTTCGTCCTATTAACTTTGAAATTTCAAATTTCGTCCTATAACTTACAAAAAATTCTTTTTTTTTTCCGTATAATAACTTACAAAAAATTATATTTTTTGTCCGGTAAATCTGACGTGGCACCAAATTTTTGTAAGTTATAGGACGAAATTCAAAATTCCAAAGTTAACAGGACGAAAAACACAATTTTTGTAAGTTATAGGATGAAATTCAAAATTCTAAAGTTAACAGGACGAAAACCAAAATAAATCAAAGTTAAAGGACAAAAAAGTGTATTTTTCCTTATTGTTACTAAAAGTTATAATTATGAAATGAAAGAACTAATGATATCTACAAGTTTCAGAAAAGTTTCTCAGTTTAGTTAACTGAGGAGACCGAGCTCGATTGCGATGCACTTGACACAAATAAATAGAAAATAGATAAATAAAATAAATAAAAAATTAATGTTAGAGTAAATATGTGTTATTGTAAATGTGTGTTAATGTTAGAGTAATGCGTGTTACTACAAATATGTGTATTGGAACAAATGTGTGTTAATGTTAGAGAAAATGTGTGTTACTATTGGAGCAGAGTGTGTTACCATTGGAGCAATGTGTGTTCATGTTAAAGTAAATGTGTGTTACTATTGGAGCAAAAGTGTGTTAATGTTAGAGCAAATGTATGTTATTGTTGGAGCAAATGTGTGTTAAAGTATGAAACAATAAATCTAGATTTAAAGGGATGAGAAATAAATTAAAAGATACATATTTGTTCCTGTAAAAATATATATTTGTCATTATTGTTATTTTCAAGTACAAAAATCTATTTTTTAAGGATTAATAACACACATTTTGTCTTATAGTAATACACATTTACTCATATAGTCACCCAACCTGGAAGCGAAAATCTTGAAATAAGTCTTGTGCGATTTTTTTTTTTGGAAATCAATTTAACCTGCTTAGAATCCGCGAAAATTTGATCTAAAGCGACCCGACCCATGAATTTTTTAATATTCGTCTATTTTAAATATATTTAATATGTGAAATATTTCGCAAGAAAATGTCTCATCGCTTATTGGTTTAAAAAAACATTTTAATTATCGATATTTTATCTAACTCGCAAGTTTCCCAGGATGAAATTGATGATAGAATTTCTTGATTTATCTTAACCGTAATTCATTAAAATAATTGAGCGTTAAAAGAAACCACACCTTGTTCCTCCCTTTTTTCTACCAAAAGTAGTACTCTGTGTAGGTGTGGGGATTGGGGTTGAGGTGGGATGAGGGATTTGTTATAATTGATTTATAAATTTAAATGATTTAATACCAAAATTACAATTTAACTATATTGTTTTGTGGTAATCGTTTTAAATTCACAAGAAAACTTGTAATTAGGGAATCGGAATATGACAACAGAATAAGAACGAAATTGAAATCAATAAGAACACCAGATTTACGTGGTTCGGAGATGAATACTCCTACGTCCACGGGATCGGAGAGGATAGATTTTCACTAAGAAAGAATGGAAGAGTTACAATTCACTCAATCTCGCATTCACTCTGTGTAAGTACTCAATGTGTGTTTCTCACTCACAGTTTTCTCTCTAGGTTAAGTTTCTCTCAGCTGAGAAAACTCCTTTTTATAGATACAGAGATTGCGATGAACCCTAGAATTAATTCAGTTGTAACAAACTCAAATGTGAGGTAGTTATCCAGCTGGCTAACAACTTCAATAACCGTCATCGCGCTAGCTTCAATTTGGTGTAATTCGTGTATAACGAACTTTGGATCAGATGACTTGACCTCCTCTGGCTCTGGTCACTTACACCAGACTCCTTTGGTCAGACATCACCTGGTAGACCTCATCTGATGGACCTCACCTGGTAGACCTCCTCTGATAGACCTCACCTGGTACACCTCATCTGATAGACCTCACCTGGTACAACTCCTCTGGTACCCCAAATTGACTAACTCTCACGGCTAACATTTTAACAACATAGTTTTCTATTGAACCACACGCACAACAGATTACATACTTCACATATGACACTTCACATTTTGATTTACAGTTTTATGTTATAATTTAAAATTATATTTTAAATAGAAGAGAGAACAATTTTTCTGGAAACAAAATAAAAATATGTCAACAAATTTTTACTATTGCAATAATTATTTATAGTTTTAAATCTATGGAAATTAATTGATTATTTTGATAAAGAAAGAGCGGTAAATATCCTTGATTATCAATGTACAAACTCTACACCGTCTTGTATCCTTCACAATATCCTTTAACCCAACTTGTTAGTAAATTTAATAGTTAATCCCAAAATATTTTGTCTAAATATATTTTTCCCATTGGGAGGATCTCGGCATGCTCAACAATTTTTTCGCAACATTAAGCAACTCTTCTTGGCTATATAATGTAGCACAGATCACTAACTTTTCTAGTGCACTATATGCTTCAACAATAACTCTATAAAATGATGGATTGAGAAATTTGATAAATCCCAATCAGGATCAATTCTCTTGAGTCAGGCAAAGAACTCTGAGGGGTCGTTTGGTTCGCTGAATTGGATGGGACTAAATATTTAGTCTCACTCAATCCCATGTAATATTGCGTTTGATTCGCAGGTTTACGGTCCGAGATATAATTGGGGCACGAGTCATAAACCTACCTAATCCATCAAATGAGGGACTAAATAATCCCTTAAGGATTGTGAGACTGATTATTTGATTCACCGTGTGATGGTGATTGATATTCTTACTATTAATAATAGGGGATTACAACAGATTTACAAGTATGGGAACGAGATATACATGGAAAATAAAATCAGCTACAATATTTAGAAAGATACGATTTGATATACTTTAATCGTATCATATATTTTCCTTAGTTTCCGTATCTCCTCTATTACCCCCCCCCCCCCTCAAGCGAAGCGATGGATTTGATGCAACGCGAAGCTTGGACCTCAATAAATCAAACATGGGACGGGGTAAGCTCTTGGTAAAGATATCCTTTAATGAAGCTCGAAGGGGACAAACCGAGTCTCGAGAGTACCATTGGCAACTAGTTCGTGAACAAAATGATAGTCAATGTCAATATGCTCGGTTCGCTTGTGAGCAATGGGATTCTGGCTCAAGAAAATGTTACTCTTGTTGTCACACAATAAAAGCAGCGTGGGGGACGGAAGTGCACGAAGCTCAAGGAGTAGGTGGGACAGCCAAACCATCTCCTGAGCAGTATTGGCGAGTGCACGATACTCAGATTCCAACTGGAACAAGCAACCGTAGGTTGTTTCTTTGCACTCCAAGAAACTAAGTTACCCGCAAGAAAGATAGAGTATCCATAGGTGGATCGGCGAGTTTCTTCGCTACGAGCCCAGTCTGCATCTGAGTAGACAAGGACCGAAAAGTTCGAAGAAGGCAAAAAAGTAAGTCCAAGATGGACGGTTCCCTTAACATAGCGCAGGATCCTTTTGACAGCCGAGAAATGGTCAACAGTGGGAGCCTAAAGAAATTAGCTGACGTGGTTGACAGCAAAAGAGAGGTTTGGGCGCGTGATAATGAGGTTTTGTAGAGCACCTACAAGAGACCTGTAGAGCGTTGGATCCTGGAATGGGTCTCCAATAGAGACGAGAGACTCTCCTATGGCCAAAGGCGTGGAGACAAGCTTAGAGTCAAGTAAAGTTGCCCGAGTGAGAATATCGTGAGCATACTTGGTTTGACCAAGAAAAAGACCGGGGTCAGTGTGGGTGATTTCAAGTCCAAGAAAGTAACTCAGCTTGCCAAGATCTTTGACCTCAAATTCCTTGTGAACACGAGCAATGAATCTGCTTAAGAAGTCAACACTGCTACCTGTGACAATAATGTCATCAACATAAAGCAGAAGATCCTTGTTCTAAAACATATAATCCATCTTTACAACGTCCCCGAGCTAGGACTTCCTTTGTCAACCGTTTCTGAACAAAAAACAAATCATTAGAAAAAACAACATTAACTGGCAAATCGGATGTAAGCTTGCTAATGGATAATAAATTCTTGGTGATATGGGGAACAACTAAAACATCTAATAAAGAAATAGAATCATGAAGGAAACGAGAACCTAAATGAGAAATAGGAAGAGAGTTACTGTTACCAACAATAACACTGCCATTACCAGAATACAGAGCGAAAGCATCCAAATTTACGAGCAAAACTTGAAGGCGGAAGGGAGCGGTTGGCTGAAGGAGATCCATGGGCTCTTGCCGAAGGCGCACTAGAAGAGAGGCGCACTGCGTAGAAAACGGCCGAAGAGGGGGGTGAATCGAAGGCCTCCATCGCCTTGTCGCGGAGCTCATGGTCTCGCGCCTGGCTGACCAGATCGCGGAAAGAGGGAAGAGGCGATAGGGCTAGGCGGATCTCGGTGAAGGTCCGATAGTGCGGACCTAAACCACAAAGGAACCAGCGACAGCGATCGGGTTCCGGCACGACATGGCCAATCGCGGCTAACTGGTGGCAGAGGGCCTGAAAGCGGCGGCTGAAATGGAGGACAGAGGAGTCTCCGCGCCGGAGATATTGCAACTCATCCCTGAGTTGTTGAGCGTGAGATGGAGAGGAAGGGTTGAAGGCGGCTTCAAGCGCGACCCATACCTCACGGGTTGTGGTTAAGCCAATGACCTCGGTCATGGCATCTTCAGTTAGGGAGGAGAGAAGAAGGCTTAGGGCTCAGTCATGGCAGCGACTCCAGGAAATGAAGTCAGGGTTGGGGATTACGACATCCTTGTCATTGGTTATGGTGGGTAAAGGAGGAACCGTGGAACCGTCAACAAAAGTGAAAAGGCTATCGCAACAAAGGGCAAGGAGTATTTGGCTTTTCCAGAGTAGGTAGTTGGAAGAGGAGAGTCGTATTGTGACCATGTGAAAAAGGTAGCAAGAGGAATCACGTCGGGGTTAGACGGAGTAGCCATGGCTGATTGAAAAAACTATCGATAAAAAAAACCAAGCAAGGAAGAAGACTTGCAGAGAAGATGATCAATATGGACGGTGAAAAAGGTATGATGATATGATGAATATGATGATTATAGACGGTGGAGAAGATATGATGAATATGATAATTTGGCGGTGGGGATTGAATAGTGCTGTGAGAAAAAAAAAATTAGGGTTTTCAGCATTTATCTGATGATACCATGTGAGACTGATTATTTGATTCACCGTGTGATGGTGATTGATAGTCTCACTATTAATAATAGGGAATTACAACAGATTTACAAGTATGGGAACGAGATATATAAGGAAAACAAAATCAGCTACAATATTTACAAAGATACGATTTGATATACTTTGATCGTATCATATATTTTCCTTAGTTTCCGTATCTCCTCTATTAGGGATGGTGGGACTTCATAGTCTCTACCTTTAAAAATGGTATATTGCATTTTAAACCCACTTAATCATTCAAACAATCCTACAATCCAAACACACATTTCTCCTCAAATAATCCTATCTAATCCAATGCCATTTAATCCAATCCCATCTAATTCAATCCCATCTAATCAATCTCATCCCGTGAACCAAACAACCCCTGAAGGAATTATTTAAAACTCCAATAACACTACAAAAAAAAAATGACGTTTAGTGACAATAATTCTGTCATTGTTGTTTTTCTAGTTAAAAATCTTTAATAACAGGAAACAATTTTTAAAGAGAGGATCATGTCATTAAAGATTGTATCCTGCCATTAAATTTTTAAACTAGAGAAGTAATAATGACAGACCATGACAAAATTGTTATCATTAAAAGTCAATTTTCTTATAATGCAAGTTTTGTACACTGTATTCTTTTGGCTAAAAAAAAAAGTAGTGTTTAATGACCAACCTATTTAGGTTAGGGAAGATCTGAAGAAGATTCATCATGTCACTGAGTTTGAAACTCTGATAAGCACTAAGTTTTTTTGTATTGGTGAAACTGAATGTTTCTTCACCGACACACCAAACACTGTATATGATAATTATATAAGTTGTACTCCCTCCGTCCCAGAGTAAACTTCTCACTTTCCTTTTCGGACCGTCCCCCAGTAAACTTCTTATTCCATAAATGGCAAAAATAACATTTTATTATATATAACATTTAACCTTCAAATTCATACAATATTAGCAAAGTGTCACTCATTCAATTCACTTTTCAACACTATTCATTACTTTATCTCAAAAGTCAACATGCGACCCACCAAATATTAATAAACAAATACACTTTTTTAAACCATTCAACAAAAAGAAGTGGGAAGAAAGCTCGGGGACGGAGGGAGTATTACATTTAAAGGAGAAAAAATTTACTAGCAAACTCGATAAGCGCAAGCTTATGTAAAAGTTCTTTTACAACATTATTTTTTGCCAACTTTAATTTTCAAAATCAACATTTTACTATGCTATCTTGTTGGCAGTGCCAGTAAAAAAAATTGGTATTGCATCAAATGTTTTTATGGGTACAACATGTTAGGCGTGTGGTGTAACACCCTAAAGTCATGTTAAAATATGCCCAGTGAGTATAGACATGTGTAGATATTGGAAAGACATTCATCAAAACACCAATCAGATAATACTAGTCTCTCAACATGGCATAAGGTAGAAATAATTTGCCTCTGTATTTCTTTGAGTAACTCAGATTCATAACATTCAGGGAAAATGATTTTTTTTGTCCCGTAACTTTACCTTATTTTGATTTTCGTCCTACTGACTTTCAAATTTTGATTTTAGTCCTGTAACTTTACCTTTTTTTCGTCCTGCTAACTTTCAAATTTTGATTTTAGTCCTGTAACTTTAGCGATTTTTTTATTTTAATCCTATAAGGGGTCGTTTGGTTCGCTGGATTGGGTGGGACTAAAGTTTTAGTCCCACTCAATCCCATGTAATATTGTGTTTGGTTCGCAGGTTTACGGCCCGGGATAAATTGGGGCCCGAGTCATAAATCTACCCAATCCATCAAATGAGGGACTAAATAATCTTTTAGGGATGATGGGACTCCATAGTCTCATGCTTTAAAAATGGTATATTGCACTTTAAACTCACTTAATCATTCAATAAAAAAAAAAAAAAAACAATCCTACAATTCAAACACACATTCCTCCTCAAATAATCATATCTAATCCAATCCCATCTAATCAATCTCATCTCTTGAACCAAACGGTCCCTAAGGGTTAGTAGGTTGTAGGACCAAAATAAAAAAAAAAAATTAAGTTACAGGATGAAAATCAATTTCATCCAATAACTTACAAAAAATTGGTGTCACGTCAGATTTACCGGACAAAAAACATAATTTTTTGAAAGTTATAAGACAAAAAAACACAATTTTTTTTAAGTTATAGGACGAAATCCAAATTCCAAAGTTAACAGGACGAAAAACACAATTTTTGTAAGTTATAAGATGAAAATTCAAAATTCTAAAATTAACAGGACAAAAACCAAAATCAACCAAAGGTAAAGGAAAAAAAAATGCATTTTCCCTAATAATGACAATAATGGTTAATGCTTACCATACATACACTCCTAACAATAATTAAAAAAAAAAAAAAAAAAAAAGGATTTCTTAGAAATTCTCCGTCGTGAATTTCAGTGAACATTCCCATTGATTCCCATTCTCAGATTTTAATTTGGATTGGTGGTACCACTTTCAGTACTCGATGAATTCAACTTGGCAGCACCCAATTTCTTGGACTTCCTTCTCTTCTTTAGCTTGTTCACTTTCGAGCAAGAACTCGCCTCTCCTATACCAACGAACGATTTTTTCATAAAAAAAAAAAATCAGATAGATTCTCATTAAACCATTGTTGAACAAAGTGACTGAGGTAATAATAATTCAATTATAAAAGAAATAATAAAAAATTACAACTCGAAATATAAATTTACACGGAAACATAAAAGAGAAGAAAGCAGTGTGTCGAGTCGAGGAAGGCCTCTTCCCACAAGACGAAATTTCCCCGATAGTGCTCTTCGGTTCTGGAAATACGTCCCCAAAGGTAAAACGACAATTTGTCTTCAAGTATACAACACCGTAGAACTTGAAGGTCCGGCGAACAGGAAGAACGTGTGAACTAGCTTGATTTCTTAAAGACTCTATATGCTAGAATACTGAGGGAGAGAGTGAGAGAGAATTCGCACCACAAACTATGCATGAGAACACCTATTTATAAGCCTCCAAGACCCACACATGCATGGAAGGATTGTTAGTCAACCTACGAACCTAGACCTTTCTGCATTCCGATTCGTCTCATCCAAAAGAAGGGAGGCATTAGTCACTCCCAATTAAACGAAAATCAGGGAATTTCCCAATAATTGAATTTCATCACATGTTTTGCATGTTTTGTCAATGATCAATAACCAAGGTCCAATGTCTTCAGCTTGAAATTCCCTTTTCATTTTCACTCACATATTATAATCGATAAACATCAATAATTCTAACCACCATGAGAATGGATTCACACAACCATAGAAGAAAATTAGATATCCAAATTCCAAAGTTAAACCAAAATCTCACCTAAAACATTAGTTGCGGCATTTTGTCGAACACCTTCAGTGCAACCATGATTATGATCATTATTTGAATCTGCAGGTAAGAGAGGCCCAATTATCTTTCTCCGCTGCGAGACAGCAGCTTCTTTGAGCTTGTTCTTTCGAAGCCTCTTCCTCTGAGCCCTCGTTAACTTCTGATTACCGTCGTTGCTTGATTCCGATTTCGATTCCGATTCCGATGCTGATACCTCCTCTGTATTTACCAAAGAGAAGCAATAACTAAGTAACAGGGCATGGAATTCGTTTAATTAGGCAAAATCTAACTAAGGCATTCTATCAAACACCTGGTGGGCTACTCAACGCCTCAATCAAACTATTTTCTTCTTCGTTGTCTTCCTGTTTACAGAGAATTAATTCGCCAGGATGATGAAAAGGGATTTATAAAAATAAAATAAAAAACGTGCAAGAAAAAGATGATACTTGAGGGGATGGTGGGGGCGGATAAAGCATTTTGAGAAGAGCGTCCTGAAACTTTCGTTGCTTTTCTTCCTTCATCTTCTACTACTAGTATTGTGCTAGTTTCTTATTGGGGGGTTAATAAGTCTTCATTGAATTCCTAATCTATGGGTAGGGGAGAGCAAAATTCGATTAAAACCGAAAAAGTGAGCCGAATCGAGCCGAAATATCAAATTGGTTCGGTTATTTTGATTTTCATTATCGGTTTTAAATTTTCGATATTTTAGCTTTTGATTTCGGTTCCGATTATTTAGGTAAAAATATCAAAATAACCGAAACCACAACCCCGAAATTAGAGTATATATAAATATCTATTATCTAGATAATATTTATTTTGGTTTTTGTTGTTGGATAATGTTTATTTTGGTTGGGGTAAATTGCGTCAAATCCCCTTATGGTTTGAAAAATCGGCATGAAACCCCCCTGCGCTTTAAAAATTGTGTCAAACCCCCTTATGGTTTTATAAATATAGCATGAAACCCCCTGTGATTTATAAATATAGCATGAAACCCCCCTGTGGTTTATAAATATAACATTAAGCCCCAAATTCTGTTAAGATTAACAGTAGTGTGCAATTCACGCACGCTTCATGTGAATTTTAGTGGGTTTTTTTTAATTATTTGAATATATTGACACAATTATCCCTCCATTAAGTAAATTAAATGCTCCTTCTATTATGGATTTTTCTAAGTTTTTATTTTTATTTTTTATAATCTTATGCTTTTATATAGTCAATTTATTTAATAATTATTGTCTATAAAATGTTATAAATAGACGAGAAGTGAACAATACTTTTAGAAAATCCTTTTTATATCTAACTATATATTAATATAGCATTTAGTAAATAATTTGTAGTTAGAAATATTAAGAAAAGTACAAATAAAAAAATAAAAGAAATTGAAACTTATCCTAGACACTTCTCATTTTAAAGAAAATCAGCAACAAATTTCTTTTTAGTCAAGTCTTTGTATGTTCACACTAAGTAAGTTTTTTCAAGAAATTCAAATATTTAAAAAAAAATTGTATATGAAATTTTACTTGGAGATAAACCCTAATTTACGTTTAGGTGTTTTATGAAAGAACGTCAATAGGTCAGAAATATATAATAGGTAATACGGGTTAAAAATGAACGCTATTAATTTTTTAAGAAAAAAAAAGATCTTGCGCTATATTTATAAAACCACAAGGGGGTTTGGCGCAATTTTTAAAGCACAGGGGGGTTTTATGCCGATTTTCTAAACCACAATGGGGTTTGGCGCAATTTACCCTTTTGGTTGTGTTGCATTGTTGCTGGACAAATTATTGATGAATTATAAATTTATAAGTATTTTAATATTTCAATGTGGTTGTATTCTTTTGGTTATTTTAAATTTTTAATTGTGTGTTGTTTGTTTTGATTGCAATCTATTAATATATGTGAGCTTGGATTGTTGGCAAGTTATAAGTGTAAGAAAATATGGCTCAATTTAAAAGTTCACTATATTTCGGTTTTTTGGTTATTTATTGAAACCGAACTGAAATTTTCAGTTTTGATATTTTCGGTTTTAAGAAATTCCAATTCAGTTTCGGTTAGTTTTAGATATAATTCGGTTTATTTCGGTTATAACTTTTTGGTTCGGTTCGGTAACCGAACCGAGCCATGCTCTGTTCTATCCATGGCAATGAGTTGGATTGCATCCCTATTACAGATTTGTGAAAATGCCACAAAATACTCATTTTCAACTTCAAAAAATTTATTTTACCCATATCAACTTTAAAAAATCTTTTATACCCACTTTATATTATAAGACCAAACCCCTACAAAATGGGTATAAAAAAAATTTAACTTTGAATTGGTTCCCACCCCCCACCGCACATCTTTCTCATCACTTAAACTTTAATAAATAGTAGTCATTCAATTAAACAAATAATTTTTTTAATATTACAAATTAAATGTTATATATATATATATATATATATATATATATATATATATATATATATATATATTAAAATGTATTATTTGTATTAAATTCAATTTGTATATTGTTAATATTTATTAAGACACACTATATGTTAAAGTATGTTAAAAAGAAATAATATATATACACACAAAATATAAAATAAAAATATTATAATTAATAATATGTTATTAATCAATATTGTAATTTTAAAATTTTATTGTAATATTTGGTATTATGTATTATTTATTAAAGTTTAATTGATATAAAGATAAGGTAGGGGAGGGGTGTTAAGGGGCTATTAATATGATGGGATGATTAGATGATGATGTTGTGGGTCATATGGGTAAAAAAATTGTTTGAAGTTGGAAATGAGTAGGAAAAATTATTTGTATTTGAAGTGGGTAACACTACAAAAAAACTCGCGTTTTAGCGACCGAAATTAGCGACCGCCTTAAAATCAGTCTCTAAATATTGTATTAGCAACCGATTAGCCACCGTAAGAGAAAGTCGGTCTCAAATAAAAAATATTAGTGACCGACTATTTGTCGGTCGCTAATTCGTAAGATTAGCAACCGCCTACAACCTCCAAAACGGTCGCTAAAATAAAAAGACGGTCAACAAAGACCAATACTTTTTACCGCCTGATTAGTGACCGCTTTGGCGGTCGCTAATTTCAAATTTAAACTTAGCGACCGTCTTGAGGCTGTCGCAGACTTGTAACGTTTGACCCGGGTTGGTAACGGTTGAGGGTCATTAATGCGGGAGGTTTAGCGACCGCCCCCAGGCGGTCGCAAATTGTAAATTGGTCAAACTGAACCGTCCGATTCGGTCAAGAAGACCAAATTTCGAGAAATAGCGACCGCCTCAGGTGGTCGCTAATCGTTTTAAAAAAATTATAAATACCTTCTCCTCCGTACGCAATTTTACATACTTGTAAAAACACTTCCTCCTACTCCGCCCGCGCCGCCGCCGCCGTGCCCAGCACAAAATTAACTGTGAGTTTTCAAATTATTTTAACCGTTTAAATTTTTTTATAATTATATTTTATGGATTATATATAGTGAGTGAATAAGTAAATTATGTGTATGTGTGTAGATTTTATGCGTATGTAAAATTATGTGTATGTGAATAAGTAAATTATGTGTATATTATAGTAGGTGTTGTGAAGTGCACTTGCAAATATGATCACATAGGAAATGAAAACTGAAAATTACAATTATTTATCAATTTCAACGGAAATTTAGTTACAAATATGACAATAGGATGCTTTTCTGATCTCATATTTTAAATTTGAACAATTTAATGTGCATGTCATTTAATTTAGTATAAAAATAAATTATTTTGATTTTTGTGCATGTGCATGTCATTTACCTTTTATTTAATTAAATATACAATGAATTAATTTTTCTTTTAAAAAATAGAATAATTTATTTTGTGTTTATTTATTTAAATATAAAAATATTAATTTATGCGCTAGACAAAAATCATATCAAGAAGTGCACTACACAATTAGGTTAGGGATGTAATAAAAAGTATAAAATGAAATTTGTTATTACAAGAACCAATTTAAAATGTATGTGTTGTTTCATTGAAAAATATTAGATATTAGTTCTATATTTTGGTTATATTGATGAAAGGATTAGTTATTTCACTAAAATTTGTTGATTTAATAGTAATATTGTCACATACATCATTCATCATTTAATTTAAGCATACAAATATTTGTGGAAAATGATTATATTTATATATTATAATTTTCAGACAATATTACATATGTTTGTAGGATAGTTATATTATAGTTACGTTGATGTTTAATTAGTTGAATTTATAATTATTACAGATGAACCCAGTTCAAGATAATCGTCTCAGTGTCATCATAGTCGACAATAAGTAAGTATTTTTTTAATGAATTGTGTATATTTTTAATTATATATATATATATATATATATATATATTAATATTTTTAACTTGATTTTTAACAGGATGCTTTCAGCCCATGATAAGGAGTTGAAAAATGTTTTTTGATTCCCCATTTCTTACAAAAGTCCATCTTCTTGCCTTCGAACTGTCTTCCGTTATCTATTAAGATTGTTTGAGGGACTCCGAATCGGCACACGATACTTTTCCAAATAAAACTGATCATTTTTTCTTGCGTAATCATCACGAGTGCCTTTGCTTCGGCCCATTTTGTGTAATAGTCCACGGCCACTACCATAAATTTTATATTTCCCTTTCCGGTTGGGAAAGGTCCTATGATGTCTATCCCCCACTTTGCGAATGGTCATGGACTATTTACTGATATTAGTTCAGTTGGTGGCCTATGAATGTTGGGGGCGAACAGCTCGCACCTATGACATGTTTTTGCAACTTTTATTGCATCTTGCAGCAGAGTTGGCCAATAGTATCCTTGTCTCACTGTTTTGTATGCCAATGCTCACCCTCCTGCATGATTTCCACACACGCCTTCGTGAATTTCTTTTAAGACTTCTTGGCCTTGCCTCCTTGCCAAATATTTTAATAGGGGAAATGAAAATCCTCTCTTGAAAAGTTGTCCATCCATGATAGTGAACCTTGCTGCTCGCCTGGTCGTCTTGGCTGCTTCTGGTGGATCTTCTGGTACTTCACTATCCTTGAGGTACTTGAATATTGAGGTTCGCCAATCATCTCCCCAAAATTCTTCCTCGACTTGATTGATTTTGTAATCGTTAGTTGATGGGTGAAGTATTTTAGTTATCGTAACCTCTAAAAGTTCTTCCGGTCCCGTGCGGGTAGCCAGGCGAGCAAGTGCATCTGCTTGGGCATTATTGTCTCTTGGCACTTATTCAATGTAGATTTGTTCTAATAAGGAGGCTAGATGAGCTACAATCTTTTGATACAGAGCCATGTTCTCATCTTTTGCCTCTCCTCGGACTTGGTTGACTATCAACTGCGAGTCTCCATATATTTGCAATTTTCGTACTCCCACAGTCAATGCTAACTGAAGTCCGGCAATCAGTGCTTCATACTCAGCTTCATTGTTCGTCGCCATGAACTCAAATTTAACAGCTGAGGTGAATACTTGCCTATCAGGACTGATCAGCATTATTCCGTCTCCTGATGTTGTATTAGTTGATGATCAATCAACGTATATGTGTCATGGATGGTTATGACCTCTCTTCGGATCCTGAGGAAAGGTTAGTTCGACTATAAAGTCGGCTAACGTCTGTCCTTTGATCGTTGTTCGAGGTGCATAAGATATTCCGAACTGGCTTACCTCGAGGGACCATTTGAGGAGGCGACCAGCAGTGTCAGGCCTTTGCAAAATTTGTCTCAATGGAAATGTTGTCAACACTTCTACCTGGTGGTCAAAGAAGTATGGTCGTAGCTTTCTTACACTTATTACAAGTGCGTAGGCTAACTTCTCCATCGGTGAATATTTGATTTCTGCTTTGTTTAAGGCCTGACCCACATAATAGATTGGTAAGTGAAATTTCCCTTTTGCACGAACTAATACCGAGCTGATCGCTACTTCCGATGCAGCCAGATACAGATACAACTTTTCTCCCGAAACAGGTTTTGACAGTATCTTGGTGTCGCCAAGGTATTCTTTCAGTTGCTCAAACGCTTGTTGACAGTTGCTTGTCCATTGAAATTTCCCTTTCTTGATAGCATCAAAGAAAGGTCGGCATCTGTCACCGGATCTTGAAATGAATCTATTCAAGGCTGTTAAACATGCAGTGAGTCGTTGGACCTCCTTGACTGATCTTGGTGGATGCATGTCCATGATTGCCTTCACTTTCGAGGGGTTTGCTTCAATGCCCCGCAGACTGACCAAGTGTCCAAGGAACTTTCCTGAATAAACTCCAAAGCTGCTCTTTTTTTAGGTTTAGCTTTATGTTGTAAGCCCGGAGTATTTCAAATGCTTGTGATAAGTGCTCTAGATGGTCCTCCTTCCTTGGAATTTTGACGACTATGTCATCCACGTATACTTCCATCGTCTTGTCAATGTGTTCATCGAATATTTTATTGACAAGTCTTTGGTATGTGGCTCCTGCGTTAATCAATCCGAACAGCATCCTCTTCCAACATAACAAGTTTTTGTTGGTGTAAAATATTGTGTGCTCCTGGTCGTCCGGGTGCATTGGGATTTGGTGGTAGCCTGCAAACGCATCCATGAATGTGAGGAGCTCGTGCCCGGCCGTGTTGTCTACCAGCTGGTCAATGTGTGGAAGTGGAAAGTTGTCCTTTGGGCACGCAACATTCAAGTTGGTGAAGTCGATGCACAACCTCCATGTTCCATTCGGCTTTCGGACTAGCACCAGGTTCGCCACCCATTTAGGACATAAAGCTTGTTTGATAAGATCGTTGTCTACTAGTTTCTTCACTTCCACATCCAATGCCTCGTATTTGTCGGGTCCAAATTTTCTTCTTTTCTGCTTTATCGGTTTCCTAGTTGGATCAATATTTAGCCTATGGCAGGCATGCTCAAGGCTAATGCCTACCATATCGGTGTGTGGTCATGCGAATACATCGAGATTGGACTTAAGAAATTCTTCCATTCTGGATCTGTATGGCTTAGGGAGCTCAGATCTAATGAAAAGTTCTAAGTCTTCTCGGTTCAGGTCAACTCTTATTGCCTCCAATTCTTCAACCGGCGTTGCTCTTCTCTTTTGGTTTTTCCAACGAGGATCTTGTTGATAGACGAACATCATCCAGCATGGAGCGAACAAGAATTAAGGGCTTGAGCAAAGAAAATCAGGATTGGGGTGCATCTACCAATCCGGGAGGTGTATAAAATGACGAACAACTCCATCGACGAACAACTAATAGGCGAACAGGTATTAAGACCCGAGACCAAGAATGAGCCAACTGTGAAGTCGCCAATGACGAACAACTTGGTCAAACTATGATACAACACAGTTAAGATGTGTACCAGTGAACAAAGGACTAAAATCCCAAAGCCAGGCTAAATAAAGCCAAAAGGCGAACAACTTCCAAAGTACAATCTCCAGAGGCGAACAACTTTCAGTTGAAGAATCATCAAGATCCATCAAGCCGACCTAGGCGAACAACAATGAGTCCGAAATAGGACCAAATAAGACTTTGTAACTAAGATTCAGCTTAGATAAGGTCAAAAGGACACATGTCAAGCATGCAAGCTAGGGAGACCAAGAGTCAGGAACACCTCATGCTTGCTAGTCTCTATAAATAGTTGTTCTCCAGCTTATGAAATACAAGTTCAAATTCATAAACACTCCCAAAACACACACTAACACACCTAAACGTGCACACATACGAAATTATTTCGATTTCGACTTTCGTATATCCGACTTCCTAACCCGACCTTCGATTTACCATTTACGGTGGTAACCAATCACACGTAATTGATTGATGATCATTAAACCGAACCTAAACAGTCACTAATCCATCCGATAAAAATTGATCACCAACAATTTTGGCGCTAGAAGGAGGGTTCGAACCTTCGGTTAGTGTGATTACTCAAGAACTTCAAGCTGAAAACTTGAAGATTCAAAGAAAACCTCAAGAAATATTTGAAGATACAAGCAAGGGTGTTCTTGGTGTTCTTCAATATTAAAATTAAAGAAACAATTTATATTGAAATGCCTCAATCAAAGGAAACCCAAGCATCACGCTTGTCAAGGAAAGCATCTCCCACCCGAGCCTCATCGGCCGACCACCAGGATCGAAATCCTAGACATGTGAATAGATCACAGCACACGGCCATAACCCATAATTTCCCACCTGAAATGGAGGCCTTGGCGAACAACCCTAATGAACTGGCCAAAACTATTGCTGCTCTCCAGGCTCTACAGAGACAGCAAGATCAGAATAGGCCTTTACTAGTGAGGCCTAAGGGCAAACCTGTGGAAGTTGTTAGGGCCAGATCAACCAGGGGCGAACAACACGAGGTGAACAGTGCCCAGGTCAGGCGGGATAAGGGCAAAGCAAAGATGGTCGAACCAAGAGAGGGCCAGGCTGAATCTGCTCGCGGGTGAACAACAATGTCGAGCCACGGAACAACCCGCTCCAGTGCCCAGGACAGACTTGGCCAACCCCAGCAACAGGAGAAAGTTGCTCGCTAGGAAGCTGAGCATGGGCGAGCAACATTTGAACAACCTCGCCCTTCGGTCCATGAAAGACTTTCCCAATCTGCCTTCAAACGTTTGGGACCTAATGCGGCGAGTAACCCAAAAAAGCAGCTCCAAGAGTTGCCCACTCCAAGCGAGGGACTGCGACGAACAGAAAGGTTTGCACCTTTGTTCGCCGAACAGCCTCCAAGTCAGGGGGCATCTCTGGATGAGCTGTCAAGCTTGAGGAGAGCGATAGAAAGTATGCAGGGACAATTGGACCAGCAAAGAGGTGTAGGGACGACCAGCTTGCCATCCTCACCATTATCAACTTACATTCTGAAAGCCCCGATTCAGAAGAAAGTCTAATTCCCAGCAAGCATACAATATGACGGCCTTGCTGATCCCAGAGTTCATCTAACAAAATACTCGGACTATATCGTCTCGGTGGGAGCCAGCGATGCCACCCAATGCCGAAACTTCCCATTAACCTTGGGGGACCGGGTGCACAAATGGTTCTCAGCATTACCACCAGCATCCATCCATTCATTTACTCAGCTGAGTCGGGAGTTTCTGTCTCATTTTTCAACGGCGGGATCGTACTTGTCCCAGAAACACTGGCTGTCAGACCTAAAACAAAATGACGACGAGTCAGATCGAGCATTCATGGAAAGGTTTGATAAGGTGCTATTGGAGGGTGAGCCCGTCAGCGAGGACACAAAAATTGTTGCTATTATGGCAGGACTGAAGAAAGGGTCAAAGCTATGGAAAGAGGTACATCTGAAGTGCCCAAGAAGCTACACCAAATTTAGAAATCAGGCCGGCATATTCGTTTCTATGCATGAAGCCCTGCAGTCAAACTTGGGGGAGAACAAAGCCGACCCCAAGGAGAACAACAAAAAACCTGGTGCAAAAAGCTATCGAGTCCCTAAAAACATGAAGGCATGCACTGAAGGGACGGAACTCAAAGAAAAGTTGAATCAGGTGCTAACAGTGTCAGTCGATACTGTTTATGAGAATGTGAAGGATAAGGAGTTTCTCTCCCCTCCCTGGAAAATTCGCCAAGACACTGGCAAACTCAATCCTAACAAGTATTGTGCCTACCATCAAAGCGTGGGGCACTTTACAAGTGAATGTAGAGATTTGCTCAGGCAGCTCTGGCGTTTCTACGAGGACGAAAAGCTCTCCAATTTTGTCAAAAGACAACCCGGGAAGAGAATCCGGGAGAACAACTCTGAGGACGAAGATGATCAACCTCAGAAGAACAATAAACCGGCGCGACCAGTTCCTGCCATCCCTACTCGTCCATTGGAAGATTTATACATGATGGAACCTGCAGGTCCCGCGGGAGGATGTTCTGATGGACGACCGCCAATCTCCAACCGGAAAAGAAAGGCTGAATTACGAGCGATCGATCAAGTCCAGGAAATGGGGGTCAAACCATCTATCATGCAGACAGCAGAACTGACCTTCACCGAAAAGGACTTAGAAGGAATTTTGACTCAACATAACGATTCGCTCGTAATCTGCGTAAAGATCATGGGGACTCGAGTCCACAGATTGTTGGTGGACACCGGAGCCTATACCAACATCTTGTTTAAAAGCACACTTGATAAACTTGGGGACTTTTCAGCTCATATTCGGGACTCAAACCATCGAATCCTAGGCTTCGGAAATGCAGTAACAGTCCCGTTGGGAGAAATTTCTTTGCTTGTACAACTTGTAACGATAGAAGAACCCGAAAAGAATATTACAAGAATGGTAGATTTCTTGGTTGTAGACCAGGAATCAACCTATAACGGGTTCCTTGGTCGACCTTTTTTGAATGAATTTAAAGCTGCCTGTTCAACTTACCATTATTACTTGAAGTTTCCAACAGCAAGTGGAGCAGGCACAGTTAAATGAGATCAAAGAAAGGCTCGGGAATGCCTCTTGCAACTACAAGCAAAACATGCACAAATATCCATGATGGAAGCCACCACCAGCTATCCCGCTGATGAACCATCAGTGCTGGAGAACATGATGGACATAGAAGATGACCACATGGATACGGACAAGCAACATCCAGACGAGCAAGTGCTGGACGAACAACTCATCACCACCCAAAGAGGACTCCCACCTGGCGAACAACACATGGGTGGTGACGAGCAACATCCAATAGGTGACTTGGAAGGCCAGGTTTTGGCTAACAACAATGGGTCGGAACCAACAGACGATCTAGAACCCCGCCTGGGAGCAGAGCCCATGAACATCGAAAATGATTTCAATCCAGAGGGACCAGTACTTGACCCTCGTTGGAAAGGACAAAAACGACGAGCAACTCCAGTTGAAGAACTGGAAATATTCAAAGTTAATCCTGAAAACGAGGATCTTGAATTGTACATAGGATCTGAGCTCCCCGAGCCTTACAGATCCCGAATGAAAGAATTCCTCTGTAAAAATCTAGATGTCTTTGCTTGGTCTCATGCAGACATGGTGGGAATAGATCCGAAGCATGCTTGCCACAAGCTAAACATTAACCATGCAAAGAGGCCCGTCCATCAAAAACGACGGAAATACGGCCCGGACAAGTATCAGGCCTTAAATGAAGAAGTCAAGAAGTTGTTAGAAAACGACCTAATTCGACAAGCACTCTGTCCACAATGGGTAGCAAACCCAGTCCTTGTGAGGAAACCAAACGGGACCTGGAGGCTATGCATAGACTTTACAGATCTGAATGCAGCATGCCCGAAGGACAACTTTCCACTCCCTCACATTGATCAGTTGGTGGACAGCACTGCAGGTCATGAAATGCTAACATTCATGGATGCCTTTGCCGGGTACCATCAAATTCCAATGCATCCAGACGATCAAGAGAACACAGCATTTTATACAAACAAAAACTTGTTGTGTTGGAAGAGAATGCCCTTTGGCCTCATCAACGCCGGAGCAACTTATCAAAGACTGGTGAACAAAATGTTCGACCAGCAAATTGGAGATACAGTGGAAGTCTACGTCGATGACATCATAGTCAAAAGTCCCCATAAAGAAGACCATCTCCAACACTTGACCCAAGTGTTCGAAATTCTTCGACATTACAACATGAAGCTGAATCCAAAGAAGAGCAGCTTTGGAGTTCATTCAGGCAAGTTCTTGGGTCATCTTGTTAGTCAACGGGGAATTGAGGCTAACCCAACAAAAGTTAAAGCCATTGTGGATATGCAACCACCACGTTCAATAAAAGAGGTGCAAAGACTCACGGGATGTCTAGCAGCATTGAATCGGTTCATATCCAGATCGGGAGACAAATGCTGTCCATTCTTTGAAGCCATCAAGAAAGGACAGTTCACATGGACTAACAACTGTCAGAAGGCGTTCGACCAACTCAAAGAGTATCTAGGAGATGTAAAATTCCTATCAAAACCCGTCTCAGGAGAAAAGCTATATTTATACTTGGCAGCGTCAGAAGTGGCCATCAGCTCCGTTCTAGTACGGGAAGACGGCAAATTCCACCAACCTATCTACTACGTCAGCCAAGCTTTGCATGAGGCGGAGATCAAATACTCCCCAACTGAGAAGTTGGCGTACGCACTTGTTATGAGTGTAAGGAAGTTACGGCCATATTTTTTTTATCATCAAGTTGAAGTGCTAACAACTTTCCCTCTCAGACAAATTCTCCATCGCCCCGACACAGCTGGTCGACTATTGAAATGGTCACTGGAGATTAGCCAATTCGGGGTGACCTATGCTCCTCGAACAGCGATCAAAGGGCAAGCGTTAGCCGATTTTATAGTCGAACTAACCTTCCCACCAGATCCGACGAGAGGACTTGATCACCCCTGGCATCTTTATGTTGACGGATCTTCGACTAATATAGCTTCGGGGGCGGGAGTGGTTCTAATTAGTCCAGGCAGACAAGTATTCACTTCGGCAATCAGATTTGGCTTTATGGCAACCAACAACGAAGCCGAGTATGAAGCTCTCATTGCTGGTCTCCATCTATCCCTTGCAGTAGGTGTCAGACGATTGCAAATATTCGGCGACTCACAATTGATTGTGAATCAAGTCCGAGGTGAATACGAGGCGAAGGACGGCCATATGATCGAATATCAACGGATTGTTGTTCACCTGATGTCCTTGTTAGATCAAGTATTCATTGAACAAATCCCAAGGACGAGCAACACTCAGGCAGATGCATTGGCCCGACTAGCAACAAGCGAAGGACCTGCAGAGTTGGCAGACATTATAATTAAGAAGATGAATGACCCATCAACAACAAGTTATAATGTCAACCAACTAAATGATCAAGCCAGTGAAGAAGAAGACTGGAGAATAAGTATAGTCAAATACTTGAAAAGTGGGGAAAGACCAAACAACTCTTTTGAAGCTGCCAAGCTAATTAAGCAACCGCCAGATATACTCTGATAGGCGAGCAACTTTACAAAAGAGGAATATCACTCCCACTTCTCAAATGTTTGCCTAGGGGGCAAGGACGAGCAATACTCGAAGAAATACATGCCGGAGTATGTGGAAATCACACTGGGGGGCAAGCCTTGGCGTACAAAACTATTAGACAAATCTATTACTAGCCGACTTTACGCCAGGACGCAATCAAAAAAGCAAAGACTTGCCACCAATGCCAAATTTTTGCACCAAACATTCATACCCCGGCTCAACAGCTCGTATCGGTTTATAGCCCATGGCCTTTTGCTAGGTGGGGAATGGACATTATTGGTCCCTTCCCAGCAGGAGTTAGAGGAGTTCGATTTGTCGTTGTGGCAGTCGACTATTACACAAAATGGGCAGAAGCAGAGGCCATGTTGAAGATCACGCAACAGAAAATGATCAACTTCATTTGGAAGAACATTGTCTGTCGTTTTGGAATTCCGCAAACCATCGTGACAGACAATGGTCCGCAGTTTGATGGAAAAGAGTTGAGAGATTTCTGTACAAAATGGGGGATCAAGAAACATTACTCTACGCCCTATCATCCCCAGTCAAATGGACAAGTTGAGGCCGTAAATAAAATTATCAAGCATACGTTAAAAGTACGGCTAGCGGAGAGCAAAGCCAGTTGGTCTGAAGAACTTCCTGAAGTCTTGTGGGCATACAGAGTTTCTCCCAGGTCAAGCACCGGAGAAACACCCTTTGCAATGGCTTTCGGGACAGAAGCTGTTATACCAATTGAATTAAAGACCAACACAATCAGGACGACCAACTTTGATGAGCAAGCGAACAACTATGCTCTGGCTGCTGAAATAGATTTGCTCGAGGAAAAAAGACTGAGTGTCGAGCTAAAAAATGCTACCTATAAGCAGCGAGCAGAACGCTACTATAATTCCCATGTTAAACTTAGGGAATTCAGAGTTGGAGATTTGGTTCTAAGAAAGTTGCTCGCCCAACCTCCAGGTGTATTGGGACCAACTTGGGAGGGCCCGTATCGTATAACGGAAAAATTCGTTAATGGCGTATACGATATCGAAGATATGGAAGGCAAGCCGGCCCAATACTCCTGGAACACCGTACATCTAAAGAAGTACTATCAATAAGACGAACAAGTTCTTGATTGGGCGAACAAATGTCTTGGTGGGCCAGTGAACCAAGTACGGCAAACTAAAAACTTGCCTAATTTTTTGAAAATTTTGCTAAGTATAGAATATAAAGTTGTTCGGCACATTGTATAGTCGTGCTGTTTCATCTTTTATTTTTTAGATAAAGTTGCTTGGCAAAAATATTATAAGCGAGCATGTTTTGATTAGTGTTTAAAGTTGTTCGTCGATTTGTATATGTTAGTGACGAGCAGTCTTACAACACTTGTAATTTTTTATGAATGTAAATATAATAGTTGTTCGTCAAAGAGGAAAAGTCCAAAGCTCGAGGTACAAGTCCACCTAAAGGTTGTTCATTTTCTAAAATGAACAGAACCTAAGGACCAAAGCCATTTAAAGGTTGTTCGTTTTTTAAAATGAACAGAACCTAAGGCTAAACCCTGATTCCACTAAAGGCAAAGTTCAATTCGAACAAAAGCCCAATACTATATGTTATAATTGTAAAGGCAATTAACATATAAAGAAAATGAGCGAACATGAGAAAGACATTCCATTAAATCAAAGGCTTTTAAGCCCAAAAGATAGTACAAGCTGAAAGTAGCCACAAGTACTACAAAAAATGAACGAACAACTATTACAAAAGAAGACAAAAAGACTAACTCCTAAAACTATTGTTGCACGGTGGAGGGAGGCTCTTGAATTTGCTCGGCAGGAGGCTCCACAATCAAATCTTTAGCCAAGTCCTCCGCGGCCTTCCGCTCAGTTTCTTCGGCGTTTTGCTCGCCCACAGTAGCCGGCTCCTCTCCTTGCTCGCCGTCATCAACAATCGGTGGAGGATCAGTGATGATGATGCTGGGGTCAAGTTTGTCGAGTTTGACCCCTAGCACAGCCAAATCCGCCAGCTGGACCTCAATGTTGTTCGGTGGCGGGTAGTTATCGAGAAATATGTTCAGATCTTTGGCCATCTCCTCCACCATATCTTTGTGATCATAGGCATCGGCCATACGGATGCCATCTGCGTAGGCGCAGATGTAGCCCAAATTTGAGATAGGCCCACTCCGAGCTCGAAATTCTTGCTCGGCTTCTTCCTTGGAGAGCATCTCAGACATTTGCTCCTTCAGGCGAGCAAGTTCTTCTTCGGCTTTTTCCCTTTTCTTCCTCTCTTCGTCCAGCACAGCTATAGAGGAAAGTAGCTTGGCCTTTGTATCCTTAAGCTCACCAGAGACAAGCTGATAGTCCTCGATGCGCTTCTTCTCCAGGTCGTTGGCCAGCTTTAATTGATCCTTTAGGCGAGCAATCTGGCCATTGAAACTGTTCGCCAGTTTCTCCTTCTCCTAGGTAAGCTGGCGAATGGAGGCGGCATGATGACGAGCAGTCTCCTCTAGCTCGGCAACTTGAACCATCCCCCTTTGAGCGGAGACAAGGGAGTTGGCGGCTTGGACCATTGATAGATGAAAATTATCAATGGGGCCCTGGGCGAGGACAGCTTTGTTCAGCGGCCGCGACCAGGCGCGAGCAATAACTTCGGTTGCTCGACGAACATGTTCATCCGGAATGTCACGGATGCTCGCCGGGGTCTTAGAGCAGGCAAATTGGTGAACCAGGTCTGCTCGCCCTAGGTAATCGCTGGGCCGGTATCTACGAACAAAAAAAAAGGTCAACACTTGGAAAATTTGGCAAAGGAGAAACTTGTTCGGCAAGAAAGTAAGAACTTACTCAGAGAATTTTCGCTCATCCCGGCCTAAGTATGTAATGTCCTCTGGGCCTCGGGGGGAGCCTATGTCCTTGCTCGCTTTGCCAGACATCTCTGTGGGCTCTACGGATGAACGGCGTACAACGTCCCTTTCAGGGCGAGCATGGCTCGAGCCCACCTTCTCCTTCCCCTTGTCAGGGACATCATGGGACAATGGAGTCCCGTCTACCTTCTTTAAACGTTTCCCCCCACGAGGAGGGGAAATGGGAGGAGAATGGATTTGAATAGGGGGGGCAGCCTGTCTTGGAACTCTAGCCCCCTCGGGTTTGTTCGTCATGGCGAGCACCTTTTGAGGGGGGTCACCTCTCCTTTTCTTCCCTTTTGGCGGTGCCATTTCAAGGACCCTTTGCTCAAGGAGGGCGTAAGAGGGAGGAACGGCAACTGTCACTTGCTCGGCTAAAAAAAAAAGTGAAAAAAGAAAGTTAGACGAGCAAGTTAGGAAAATCAATGACGAACAAGGTTTGAACCCAAAATTTAGAAATTTTCATACCTGGGGACACCTCGATCTGGGCCTCCAAATGGTGTGGGTATGTCAAAAGGCGAGCAGCTCTTTGACACCTTGCTCGGCAAAGATAGTCAATAGTCCTATATGCCCTATTGCGGAGGCCAACCAAGCACGAAGTAAATAGATATTCGGAGCTCAACTCCTCCTCTTCCGAATCCCACTTGGGTAGACGAGGGCCTGCGAACAAACAAGAAAAGTTAAATTAGAACAACTTAGCCCAAAGGCGAGCAAGAAGAGAACTTACGTTTCAGTTTTCCATAAACTGCTGGAGAATTTATTCGTCCAGGGCCGCCGTGTGGACCAGAAGATGCTCGCCAATCACCCCCAATGAAGAAGAAGTGTTGCTTCCAGTTGTAAACCTTGTTCGGTACATCTTCCACCATTTTTAGCCCAGTTCTGGCCTTGAGATAGTGGTAACCTTCTTCTCCTAGGGGGCACTTTGTAATTGTCATCAGGTAGTTGATCTCTTCCGCAGTAAGCCGATCAACGTACCCCTCCAAGGCGAACAAGCACATGGAGCCTAGGAGATTTATCCACCCAATTGGAGTAATTTGGGTGATGGCCAAGTTGGTCGCCTCCAGGAATCGACCAACAACGGGTGGAAGAGGCAGCCTTAATCCGGCGATCAAGGTGTGAATGTTGATCGCCGTGCATCCTGGGGGTGGGCGATCAGCTCTTTCCTTTCTCCGAGGGGCCCATATGTGAATATCATATGGGATTTTGTAGTCCTTACGGATAGAGTCCAGTTCATCTTCGCGAACAACATTTTTGATCTTGCTCGCCTGGTATCCAGTTTTCACCTTGTCCATAATTTGCCTCTGTGGGCGAGGAAAGATGTTCGCATACTCCTCAGCGTATGCTTGCCATTCGAATGGCCGAGCAACTCCTGTTGGAATCTCATTTTCCAACATCTTTGGGGATGGGAAGTTAATACCCTCTAAGAACTCGCGGGTGAGTTCGTCAAGACCTGGATCTTCAGATTCAGCGGAAGAAGAAGAGTCGTCGTTCAAATTGTTGTTCGCCACAACTGTCAGTTCTCTCTCAGATGGGCCCGCACCAGTGTTTTCCACAGAGCGAACAACTGAATCCACGTGAGCGTTCGACGCTGAAGAAACTTCAACCGGTTGTGGATCGTAAACAACAGTTGGGAAAAGGGGATCTAGGGTCTGACTTGAAGCGATTTTACTAACTTCTACTAGTCGCTCACCCGCAAGCGAACGGGTTCACTGTAGTATCAGCAAGTATAACGACCAAGTATTTCGTACCCAAGAGACAGTGTATATGCGAATAGATCCCTGAAGATCTACGCGTCGTAATTAATATGAGTGTATTGTTTTTGGATTTTTTTTGAAAGAGTAATTAGACTAAACTGAAATTATCCTACGAATGCAAAAGGAAAATTAAACGAAATATTAAAAGGTGTGTTTTCAAATATGAGATGGTGATGCTTAAGATAGGAATCCCTACGTATACTAACGGAGCGGGTGCATAATCAAAATAACTGTGACACACAAGAATTAACCTAAGTCTAAGAATGCAAGGTGAAAGCTCAAGATTCTAAACCCTAATACTTTACCCTAACACTCGACTTCACGAATCTACTAACAAGTTACTAGATTGTGCTTAATTAATGAGACCCTAATTTAACTAAGGTGATGCGGTCGTCCTCCTTCGCTAAACCGGTAGATGAATTAACCTTTCCTAAACTCTCTCGTTAAGTCTACTCGTTGTTAAAGAGTGATACGGTCGTCCTCTCTCTAACACCTTTCGAACAAAATTCAAGAGCGAAGTCTAGATTAATTTTAAGAATTTATTAACCAAGAGAATTAAAATCTAACGTCACAAGTTACTCTAATTACATACCCACAACCTACTTCTACGAGTTCATCCTACCCTAAGCATGCAAGGATTTTAGCTAGACATAGATTTAACGTAAACAATAACAATTAGACAAGTTACGAACATGAACATGGTAATTAAAACGAAGAAAAGATCGAACATAAACTGGGGTTTTAAGATATAAAAGAATAAACTGAAATTAATTATCAAAACGAGGTCTCAACGTATTCAAGAACAAAAGATATTAAGAACGAAACTCAAACGTGAAATCGTAAAGTGAATTCGTAAGCAAAAACCTCAAAACCGTAAAATTAAACTTGCTCGTCTCTTCTCTTCCTTCTCTCTCTAAAAATTCTATGTAAAAGTGATGTAGTGCGTTCCGGGATCCTTCAAAATGTGTTTGGAAGAGGTATTTATAGGCAACGGGTCGAAACGGGATCTCATGGGCCAAAATTCTCGTCGAGCTCGAGTAGAGCTCGAGTAGAAGTACTCGAGCAATGCAAGCTCGAGTGTCAAATTTGTACAGAACGTGAAAAGTACTCGAGCCCCTTAGCTCGAGTAGTGCTACTCGACCGGACCTTGCTCGAGTAGTCTACTCGAGTGCCCGCGTACTTGCTACTCGACCGGCTTCTGCTCGAGTAGTCTACTCGAGTGCCTGAGTATTGGCTACTCGACCAAAGCTGGCTCGAGTAATCTACTCGAGTGCTTGAGTAGTGCTTACTCGAGCACCTTCATCTTGAGTACTTCAATGACATTTTTGCTCACTCGAACTAATACTTCTCGTATTTCTTCCATATCTTCTCATCCGGATATCCGTTTGAGTCGATTCGAAGTCCTACGAACTCCTCTTTTTGCCCTCTATCCATCTACAAGCATCAAAGACACAAATTTGTTAGTTTGAGAAAATAATACTCAAATGACTCTAAATACTTGTATGTATCCATCAAAACAAGGGCATTTCGAGCGACGAATCATGACAATTTCACGCCTAATCAACCCCCCAAACTTACCATGTTGCTTGTCCTCAAGCAACGAAATAATAAGTCAAGTGAAATTGTTAGGAATGAGTCAAGGAATCCAATCATGCAAGTACATAAATTTGAGCTTCAAAGATGCATCACAAGTATACTCACTCACCTTCCTTCATCATATTCATGCAACAACAGCAAGAAACACCAAAATCCAACATGGATGTGCACTCAAATTATGTGTTTCACTCCCTCACAAGTGTATAACAATGATCAAGGGACTCACTCAAACAATCAATCACACAAATTGGCAGCCATAGGCTTGTAAGTGCTCTTAACTTCGACCGTACTCTAGAAATCAATGCCGAATCAAAAAGGACTTTTCTCAAGGTTGTAATGTAGGCTCTTTGGACAGGTGGGATAACAATATAAGGTAAAGTGACTAAAGTGAATGGAGAATAGAAAATCAAACTTTGGCACTTCGACATTAGGAACAGAATACTTCAAACATGTTCAATTAACACCCTTTCAATTCCATACTCTCAATACTTCAAAAAATTTTCTTTCTCACTCTTTCACTTTTTTTTTTTCAATCACTTCACTTTTTTTTTCCCACAAACACATGAGCTCATTTTTTTCTTTTGCTCATTCTCAATTTTTTTCTCTTTCCCACAACTCAAAACTTCATCACACCTTCTTCTCATATTCACTCAACAAACAACATTTTCCTTTTTCAACTCAATTCATTCCCTTCACATTCACACTTTCCTATTCTCCACTCAAATTGGGACATAAAGGCTTAGGAATTGGAATAGTGTTCATATGTGCTAGCAAATAAAATAGGCTTTAGGCTCAAAGGGGCTAACAAGGGATCAATGTCATTGGTAAGGAAAATTTTGGCTAAGTGGCTCAATTAAATCAAAGATGGCCTAAGATCACATTCGGCATATCAAACTAGACACAATCAAGAAGCAAGAGCACACACAAGTTCTAGCATCCTCTAAGGTGATGATTCACTCACAAACGAAGAGATTCATTCATATATCGAAAGCTCATAAGGCTCAAATCTCCCGGCTTTCACATCCATGCTAGTTCTAGTGAATTCTCACTCTCATCACACAAGTATTCAAAAGAAAAGTTCACAAGCATACCCGTTCCTCCTCAAATCCACTCTAGCTCAAACACTCACATAAGAAAATCCCTAACTCTAAACCACAATTCTACTCTACTCATCACTTCATACTCAAGAATGACAACTAACAAGTAAAGAGGGTCAACAAGCATGAAAGAATTCAGAAAATTCAATGAGTTCGACCACAATTACAACCCGAAATTTAAATAGCAAATCCATCACAATCCCCATAACCACATCACAGCACTCAAACAATCAAGCTCAAACTCACAAGCAAAATAAGAAAAGAAAAGAAAAAAATAAAGATAAGAAAAAGGGGCAGAAACTGGGGAAAACCCCATGATCATCAAGCATCAGGAGGCGGTGGTGGGCGATAGCTAGGATGGTCCGGTCCCAAATGGGAGACGAAGAGCGCCTCCATCCATCTCCTCAAGTCTGAAACCTCAGATCGAACCTCATGAAACTGTCCTTGCATAGCCGTGGCTTCTGTGTACCACTGATTGTGAGTGGTGCGAAGCTCCGTAACATCAGTCCTCAAGCTTTGAATATCAGTTCGCATGCCATCCCACTCTAGCTGGTTCGGGTACCACGGCACTGGAGTCGACACCTCGGGTGTCCCAAACTCCATCTCTTGAGGTCCTTGACCTCCCTCCCCCACATTAGTTCCGGCCTCATCAGCAGTATTTTCTCCTTCTTCGTATTCATCTTCCTCTTCCTTCATAAGGTCTTGGAGTCCATTTGATCCTGCTCCGCTCGTCCCGGCTGCACTCTTGCCCTTCTTCCTTGGCCTTTGTTCCCACATTCCATTGCTCTCAAATCTCTGCTTGAACTTCTCCATAACTGACACGTGATGCGGTCCATCCATCCTGATGTTCTCATTTTTCAACCCTTTCAAGGTCACCAACTTCACATTTGGAAACGGAAATATCTCATGCTCTCGGAGCCTCATGCAGTATCGATCAAGCCACAGCTCACACATGCAGGTTTGGTACATGTGCTCGAAATCGATATCCCTTCCTATTGCCGGGACCACCACAGACTCAATCTCCACGTGCTTCAAGAACACACAAATCAAGCCCCCTCCTCGGATCCGAGACGTCTTCTGCCCACACTTGAAAGGAGCCTGAATCATCAGCTCAAGGAAATCCTTCCCATAATCATACTTCCTATGATGAAGTAAGCACCACAATGCATACAGTTCCTTAGCCGTCACTGTTCCTGTTTACGATCTCGCATAGAGTGTGTTCCCCAAAATTCTTTCGATGTACCGGATAACATGGTTTCGGATGCTAGAAGCTCGTGCATCCTTCGATGAATACTTCCCAGCAACTCCTCCAGTTATAAGCTCCCAAAATTGTTCTACGTTGTATAAGCTCGACTTCCGGCTCGTATCTCCCGGTTGCGGCAGGTGAAGGGCTTCATTGATCTTTCCCACTTCGAACGCATACCACTCATTCCTGATCATAAACTTGAACGATCCATCCCGCATCATTGCCACGGAAGCCAAGAATTGCTCCACCAAGTCTATATGAGTATCCATGGTAAGCAATATCTCGTAGAATTCCGTCATATTGTTCTTTTCGAAAATTCTTTTCACCTCGTCTTCAATCCCCAAGTTATGCATAAACTGAACGCTCGGCCTACGAGTTTTTTCCACCTTCCCTGCTACTAAGCTCAATCGATAGGCATGAACGGACCACCTATCCCCATATGTCAAATTGTTGAAGCGAGAGGGCATCAATCCCTTACTCGTCAAGGTGGCAGTCAAGGCAATTAGCTCATCACCCTCTATCTCTCTATCCTCATTCCTCTTTGTACGGGCCATTGTCCTATTCATCAAATATAGCAAAACACAACACGACCCATGCATATCAACATCAAAGCAATTCAAGTAAAGTACTATCCAAAACTCCAATGTCAATCAATCATGCTCAAGATTCACACATGGTGATTCAACACCTCAAATCAATTTCAAAATTCTCTTAATCCTCCAAGCTTAATGAGATAAACAAAACACGAATCTATCATGAAGTAACATCACATATTCATGCAATTTACATGCTCAAGACTCATTTCATCATTCTTCTTCTCAATTCAATTCAAAGCATCCAAATATTCCAAATTTCACAATACCCATGTCAATTCCTACTTTCTCTCTCAAGAAATTCACCAAATTCACTCATGCAATTTCAAAATTGACTCTTGAATTGATAAACCCATAGCATTGAGACATCAATTTACACCATATACGCAACAACTATCAAGCAATGTGAAAAATCCCCAATTCGCATAAGAACCCTAACTCTACCTACTTAATTCGTCCACAATCTAGTTCAAACCTAAGAATAGGATGAAGAAAGTAGTAGAATCCTTACCTTATGTGCGGAACCGACGAATTTCACGAACAAAGTTCAACAAATGTCGAAGAATTGAAGAAGAAAGTTGAAAAAAATCGCCCAATTTCGTGTCCAGTATTTTTTTGTGTGTGTTTTTGTGTGTGAAAAAGTATTTAAAGGTGTTGAAAAACCGGTTTAGGGCGTCCGTGAACCGGGTCATACTCGACCGGTTCACGCTCGAGTAGTGAGCACTCGAGCTCATCCCGCTCGAGTAGTGCAGACTTACAGAACGTAAAAATTACTCGACCTAGGCAGCTCGAGTAGTGACTACTCGATCGAAGCTGGCTCGAGTAGTCTACTCGAGTGCCCGAGTAATGACTACTCGACCAAGGCTTGCTCGAGTGCACTACACGAGTGCCTGAGTAATGACTACTCGACCAAGGCTTGCTCGAGTGCACTACTCGAGTGCCTGAGTAATGACTACTCGACCGAAGCTGGCTCGAGTGCACTACTCGAGTGCCCGAGTAGTTGCTACTCGACCAAGGGTTGCTCGAGTAGTTTCACCACTCCAACTCAAATTTCGACCTTTTCGTCCCGATTTCAGAAAATTAACGACCAACACAAGTACTAACCTGGAAAACTCCTCGATTTAAGCCCGATCGCTCATTCGAACGAGGAGTTGGGGTCTCTTCCTAACGTGCAATTCACCAATCCACTTCAAGTCGAACTTATGTCATCACACTTAATTCGATCCAACGACCCTCATGCATCGATATTTTCGAAAAATTTGACCAATTTTTCATAGAATTTCGTGTACAAACCCGAAGTACGAATACACACCCCCCCAAACTTTGTTCTTGCTACGCGATAACAAAGTTTGAAACGAATGAGTACGTACGAGTAAGTACACAAAATTCGTATGAACTCGACTCCCTACCAATGCAAAATAACGAACGAAAAGAAACATCACCCCCCCAAACTTCGACTTCGCAAAGAGGTCGACGTTTGGGGTTCGGTTACCTCTAACTCCAAGATTCGAATGCTTTCCTACTCGAAACGTGCTCAACTTCAGTACTTTCCTACGTCAGCTCTCTTTCTCCGATCAATCTCCTCTAAGCAAGCCTACACGAAAATTCTCAACAAACGAGGTTAACACTTACGATTCCCAAAAACTACGAAAAATAACCAAAACACATAAAAGCAAGTAAAAATGGGTTGCCTCCCATTAAGCGCTAGTTTTAAGGTCCTAATGCCGGACCGAGCTCAAAGGAGCTCACGGGACTTGAGACTCTAAAATACCTCCCTTATTCTCATAAGAGAAGTTAAAGAATTTCTTCACTCGATGCCCGTTCACCATGAATTTCTGTCCATCTTCTTTCTCGACTTCAAGGAACCCACTCTTGTGCACTCCCTTCACAATATACGGCCCGTTCCACTTGGACTTAAGCTTTCCACCAAACAGCTTCATCCTCGAATTGAATACGAGGACTCGATCACCCACCTTGAATTCCTTCTTCTTCAATCGTGCATCATGCCACTTCTTCGTCTTCTCTTTGAAAATTCTGGCATTCTCATAGGCACTATCTCGAAACTCTTCCAACTCATGCAGTTGGAGTAATCTCCTCTCACCAACCAAGGCACTATCAAAATTCAGCTTCTTGATCGCCCAATATGCCTTGTGCTCCAACTCCACGGGCAAGTGGCATGCCTTTCCAAAAACCAATTGATATGGAGACATACCAAGAGGAGTTTTGAAAGCTGTCCTATATGCCCAAAGTGCATCATCCAACTTCATCGCCCAATCTTTCCTACTTATGCTCACCGTCTTCTCAAGGATCTCCTTGATTTGACGGTTGGAAACCTCTGCAAGACCGTTAGATTGAGGATGATAAGCAGTAGAGATTCAATGACTTACCTCGTATTTGGACAGCAGCTTTTCCATCCATTTGTTCATGAAATGACTTCCCCCATCACTTACCAAAGCTCGTGGAACTCCATATCTTGCAAAGATGTTCTTCCTCAAGAACTCGATGACCACTCGGGAATTATTCACTCGAGTTGGGACAGCTTCAATCCACTTCGAGACATAATCAACGCATATGAGAATGTACAAGAATCCATTGCTAGGAGGAAATGGACACATGAAACCAATCCCCCATACGTCGAATATCTCGACTTCCATGAACACGTGCATAGGCATCTCGTCCCTCTTAGTAATGGAGCCGAATCGTTGGCACTTCTCACACCTCTTAACCCATTCCATGCAATCTCTCAACAGAGTTGGCCAATAAAAACCAGATTGAAGGACTTTCCTTCCGGTCTTCTCTCCACCCAAATGTCCTCCACATGGCAAGGCGTGACAATGCCTTAAAATATCACTCCACTCCTCCTCCGGCACACACCTTCTCAACACGTGATCTATCCCTCTTTTGAACAAGTATGGGTCATCCCAAATGAACTCCCGAACCTTCTTCAAAAATGCCTTCCGATGCACCGAGTCTATCTCAACGGGCAACTCACCAATTGCTAAATAGTTAGCATAATCTGCAAACCAAGGTGCCTTCCCCTCAACTCGATACACAGGGGTGTCTCCTAAGCCAAAGAGCTTCTCATCCGGAAATTCATCGTTCACCTCTCGATCCTCCACGGTGTTCTCCTTGGTGAGCTCCAATCTCGAAAGGTGATCGGCTATCACGTTCTCGCATCCCTTCTTGTCTCGAATCTCTACATCAAACTCCTGGAGCAACAAGATCCAACGAATGAGACGGGGCTTTGCATCCTTCTTACTCATAAGGTACCGAATCGCTGCGTGGTCCGTATATACAATTGTTTTCGTCCCTACTAGGTAGGGATGAAATTTATCAAAAGCATACACGACCGCTAACAGCTCCTTTTCGGTCGTAGTGTAATTCACTTGAGCAGAATTCAGCATCTTCGAGGCATAATAAATAGCGTGGAAACGCTTCTCACGAATTTGCCCCAAAGCAACCCCCATCGCGTAATCGCTAGCATCACACATTAGCACGAACGGGCTAGACCAATCCGGTGTGACAAGTATCGGGACATTCACCAACGCTTCTTTCAACCTGTTAAAAGCCACTAAACACTCATTAGTAAACTCAAAGGCGACTTCTTTTTCAAGAAGCCGCGAAAGGGGTTTAGCTATTTGTGAAAAGTCTTTTATGAAACGTCTATAAAAACCCGCGTGTCCTAAGAATGACCGAATCCCCTTCTCGGTCGAAGGTGGTGGAAGCTTCTCGATAGCAATCACTTTCGCCTTGTCCACTTGGATACCTTTCGAGGACACATGATGTCCAAGAACAATACCCTCTCTTACCATGAAGTGACATTTCTCCCAATTAAGCACTAAGTCCGTCTCTTTACACCTGCTCAACACAACTTCAAGATTGATTAGACATTTATCAAACGACTCCCCGTAAACGGAGAAGTCGTCCATGAAAACCTCCATAATCCTCTCAATCAAGCCATGAAAAATCGCCATCATACACCTTTGAAAGGTGGCGGGTGCATTACACAACCCAAACGGTATCCTCCTAAAAGCAAAAGTCCCATAATAGCAGGTGAAGGTGGTTTTCTCTTGATCCTCGGGGGCTATCATGATCTGATTATACCCCGAGTACCCATCTAAGAAACAGTAATACTCAAAACCACCTAATCGATCAATCATTTGATCAAGGAACGGTAAAGGAAAGTGATCCTTACACGTTGCCTTGTTCAACTCTCTATAATCAACACATACACGCCAACCCGTCACTAATCTAGTGGCTACCAATTCATTAGACTCCGTCTTAATCACCGTGGTACCCCCCTTCTTAGCAACTACGTGTAACGGACTCACCCATGGACTATCAGAAATAGCAAAAATCATGTTGCTATCTAACAACTTCAACACTTCCTTATGTATCACCTCTTGAATGACCGGATTAACTCTACGCTGATTTTGCACTATCGGTTTTCTACCCTCTTCTAATCTAATCCTATGCATGCAAATCGAGGGGCTAATCCCCTTAATATCCGCGATCGACCATCCTATAGCAGATTTGTGCTTACGAAGCACCACTAAAAGTCTCTCAAGCTGATCATCGGATAAAAGGGCAGATACAATTACCGGATATTTGTCGGTCTCATCCAAGTAAGCGTACTTGAGGTGGTCGGGAAGCTGCTTCAACTCCTTCTTCGCCTCCAATGGTGGCGCCTTATCGAACATCTTCTCGAAAGTTGACTCCTCGGCTTCCAAGTCATCCTCATCCTCCACTTTCTTCAACTCCAAGAACTTGACGTCTTCATTGTCTTTCAAGCTGTCAAAATAATCAAAATCATAAGAATCATAAGACAAATCTTCAAGAATAGGATAATCAAACTGATGAACATAGAAAAAGCAAGGGTCTAGAAGTGTGTCTTCAACACAAGCATCCATGATGTCAATGAAGTGGCAACTCTCATCTCCCATGGGGTATTTCATAGCTTCTCGTAGATAGCTATCTTCACTTCCTTATCATCAACTTTGACCGTGATCTTCCCATTCGCTACATCAAGCACCATCCTGGCAGTAGCTAGAAACGGTCTTCCCAAAATCAGCGGGACATGCTCATCCTCTTCCATCTCGAGTACTACGAAGTCGGCGGGGAAAACGTGATTCTCCACCGTCACTAGAACATCCTCCACTACTCCTTGAGGTCTCGTAATGGACCTATCAGCAAGCTGGAGTGTCATCATCGTGGGTTGAAGCTCAACTCCCTCCAATTTCTTGAACAACGAAAGAGGCATCAGATTAATGCTCGCCCCGAGATCACACAAAGCTCCTTTCTTGATCCCGTTCCCGATATCGCAAAGAATGATGAAGCTCCCGGGATCCTTCAGCTTAGGCGGAAGTGCCTTGTGCACCATAGCACTCACCTCGTGGTTCAAGTGCACTAGCTCGGGTCCATCTATCCTCCGTCTCTTTGCAATCAAGTCCTTCAGGAACTTGGCGTAGTTCGGCATCTGTTCCAAAGCATCATAAAAAGGAATGTTAATATGTAACTTTTTAAAAACAACAAGGAATTTAGCAAACTTCTCATCAAGCTTCTTTTTCATGAAGCGCTGTGGATATGGGACAGGTATCACAGATTTGGGTACCCCCCATTCATCTTTCTCAGTTTCTTTCACTTTCTCCCTTGCTTCCTTTGCCATTTTCCACTTTGGAATTCTCTCAATCTCCTCAATCTCCTCATCAGGCACTTTGCTCTTTTGGGTCTCATCCATATCTTGACTCTTATCATCAATTTTCATCTTAACTCCTTCTTTCTCAACCTCAACTCCATCACTTTGAGACTCTATCCCTTCTGTCTCAACTTCATCTTTGAGTGTCTCAGAATCAGCAGGCATCTCGGGACCATCATATTTGGTCCCACTTCTCAACTCAATAGCCTTGCAATGTTCCTTTGGGTTATCCTCGGGCATTGACGGATACTTGCCAGGCTCTCTCGGCTGAGACTTTGCGATCTGACTAATTTGGTACTCGATAGAATTGAATCTTCTGTTGTTCTCTTGCTGAACTCGATTCCACTCGATGTCTCTCTTCTGGAGTTCTTGATCTCGATGATCACCTTTCTTATGTAACTCCTTCACATCGTACTCCAAAGAGGACAATCGTTTGCTACCTTCCTCCACCTTCTGAAGGATCGCTCTCAACATCTCCTCGGTTGATGCACCGCCCTCTCCACCAGGAGGTTTAGACCCCGGATCAACACCTGCAGGAACAGTAATACCAGCTTTTGGGTTAGCATAAGAAAAATTCTCATTTTTCCTCCATGTGTTTTGAGAAGGCTGCTGGCCTCCTTGATACCCTTGTGTGTTCCTCCATTGATTTTGAGGCGGCTGTGGGTCTGGAGGTACAAATGGTTGACTATAAGAAGGTCTTCCATACTGGTTTCCACCTTGTGGATACCCCCCTTGTGGGTAATTAGGCCTTCCCATATAGTTGGCCTCTTCTTGCTGACTCGTTCGTGGGTGGTTCCACTTTCTCGCTTGCTGCTACATTCCCTCCAACCAAGTTTTGCCCCATCTCAAGGTTGCTGATCTTCTCCATCATAGCCATCAACAGCTTCCTCGTACCCTCATTCTCCTCCAACTTGCATACCCTCTGAAATTCTGGATCATCATTCCATGCACCAGCATTCGTGACAATATTGTCCACGATCTCTCTACACCTTGCTACCCCTTGGTTCAGAAAGGCTCCACTTGCACATGCATCTAGGTGGGCTTGGCCAGCCTTGCTGGCTCCACTGTAGAAGAACACCATAATATCTCCCTCGTTGTACCTGTGCTGCGGGCACTCGATCAACATATTCGAGTATCTCTCCCACGCTTGGCGTAAATCCTCTCCAGACTTCTGGCGAAAGGAAGAGATCTCAATTCTCGCTTTAATCGTTCTCGATGGAGGGTAGAATCGCTCGAGGAACAGACGCTCGAGCTCGGCCCATGTGTTAACACCTCCCCGTGGGAGCGTGTTATCGTACCATTCCTTGGCTATTCCAGTAAGAGAGAATGGGAACAACCTGAGCCTCTTGGCATCTTCAGACATGCCATTGTAATTGAAAGTAGATGCTATCATGAGAAAACTCCTCAAGTGAGTGTGAGGGTTCTCCTTCCCAACCTCCCCCTTGAATTGGTTCTCGGTAAGCAACTTAAGAATTCCCGGGGAAATCGAGAAGTTGTTTGTCTCAACTGGAGGCAATACCACTCCATCATAGTACCTCTGCGGTTGTGCCGCGAACCTTCCCCGAATTGCCATATTCTGATCTGCATTCTGGGGCACAGGCAGAGGAGCAACAGGTGGTGCTGGTATGTGTTGAACTGGAGGTTGTTGGTACACAGGTGGTTGGTTATAGATAGGAGGTGGAGGGTACGGGTATGGTGGATAAGGGTATGGTGGGTATGGGTAATGTTGGTATGCTGGGTTGTGGAAAGGGTTATTTGGGTTTTGTGGGTAAGCAGGGTTGTTCAGAGGATTTTGGACAAGATTCTGAGCTGGATTGTTTACATTTTGTGCACCCGGGTTCTGGCTCTGACTATCCACGAACTGGTCTTGATTCTGACCACCACTCCCTCCAGAGCCATCAACCCGGTCTACTGCCTGATTAAAATCGTTGGCAGCATCGTCCAACTCATTATTGATATCCATTGGTTCCTTCCCTAAGTCGGCAGCGTTCATCCTTCTCAAGAAGGCTCGGTTCCTTCTAGCTATTGTCTCAGGGTCCAACGGTATTCTCTCTTCGCTCGTATTACCTTGTGAGCGTGTTTTCATAAACCTGACACACTAGCAGAAGGATCAAAACGCAACTGCCGAATAAATAAAAAAAATAACAATAAGAAATAAAAACAGAAAATAAGCACCCACTACTAACTACTAAGCTATCGACAAGTCCTATTCAAAAAGCATATAACGCCATCCCCGGCAACGGCGCCATTGACTTGAAGCGATTTTACTAACTTCTACTAGTCGCTCACCCGCAAGCGAACGGGTTCACTGTAGTATCAACAAGTATAACGACCAAGTATTTCGTACCCAAGAGACAGTGTATATGCGAATAGATCCCTGAAGATCTACGCGTCGTAATTAATATGAGTGTATTGTTTTTGGATTTTTTTGAAAGAGTAATTAAACTAAACTGAAATTATCCTACGAATGCAAAAGGAAAATTAAACGAAATATTAAAAGGTGTGTTTTCAAATATGAGATGGTGATGCTTAAGATAGGAATCCCTACGTATACTAACGGAGCGGGTGCATAATCAATATAACTGTGACACACAAGAATTAACCTAAGTCTAAGAATGCAAGGTGAAAGCTCAAGATTCTAAACCCTAATACTTTACCCTAACACTCGACTTCACGAATCTACTAACAAGTTACTAGATTGTGCTTAATTAATGAGACCCTAATTTAACTAAGGTGATGCGGTCGTCCTCTTTCGCTAAACCGGTAGATGAATTAACCTTTCCTAAACTCTCTCGTTAAGTCTACTCGTTGTTAAAGAGTGATACGGTCGTCCTCTCTCTAACACCTTTTGAACGAAATTCAAGAGCGAAGTCTAGATTAATTTTAAGAATTCATTAACCAAGAGAATTAAAATCTAACGTCACAAGTTACTCTAATTACATACCCACAACCTACTTCTACGAGTTCATCCTACCCTAAGCATGCAAGGATTTTAGCTAGACATAGATTTAACGTAAACAATAACAATTAGACAAGTTACGAACATGAACATGGTAATTAAAACGAAGAAAAGATCAAACATAAACTGGGGTTTTAAGATATAAAAGAATAAACTGAAATTAATTATCAAAACGAGGTCTCAACGTATTCAAGAACAAAAGATATTAAGAACGAAACTCAAACGTGAAATCGTAAAGTGAATTAGTAAGCAAAAACCTCAAAACCGTAAAATTAAACTTGCTCGTCTCTTCTCTTCCTTCTCTCTCTAAAAATTCTATGTAAAAGTGATGTAGTGCGTTCCGGGATCCTTCAAAACGTGTTTGGAAGAGGTATTTATAGGCAACGGGTCGAAACGGGATCTCATGGGCCAAAATTCTCGTCGAGCTCGAGTAGAGCTCGAGTAGAAGTACTCGAGCAATGCAAGCTCGAGTGTCAAATTTGTACAGAACGTGAAAAGTACTCGAGCCCCTTAGCTCGAGTAGTGCTACTCGACCGGACCTTGCTCGAGTAGTCTACTCGAGTGCCCGCGTACTTGCTACTCGACCGGCTTCTGCTCGAGTAGTCTACTCGAGTGCCTGAGTATTGGCTACTCGACCAAAGCTGGCTCGAGTAGTCTACTCGAGTGCTTGAGTAGTGCTTACTCGAGCACCTTCATCTTGAGTACTTCAATGACACTTTTGCTCGCTCGAACTAATACTTCTCGTATTTCTTCCATATCTTCTCATCCGGGTATCCGTTTGAGTCGATTCGAAGTCCTACGAACTCCTCTTTTTGCCCTCTATCCATCTACAAGCATCAAAGACACAAATTTGTTAGTTTGAGAAAATAATACTCAAATGACTCTAAATACTTGTATGTATCCATCAAAACAAGGGCATTTCGAGCGACGAATCATGACAATTTCACGCCTAATCAGGGTCTCCTCGGTTTTGTTGCTCGAATGCGAAGACATAGGAGGGAGAGAAAAATCCAAGCGGCGGCGGAGAGTGTTGCAGACGGCGGCGCTTTCCCGGAGAAGACGGTGGCGCTCGGATCCACACGGCGGCAAAAGAATTTTCGAGAGAAAAAAGAGTAACTACCTGGGAATTGAAATTTGAAGCCAAATGCTGGAGGACGGACGTCGGAAAGCTTGGAATCGCCGGAGGGAGGAGGAAATCGCCGGAGCACTGTAGTAAGAGAAGGAAAAGTGGGAAAATTTTCAGTTTTCCCACTATTTATACCCCAAGCAAAAACGGGGTCCAAGGCCTAATTTCCTAAAAATTCAGGGACTGGATTATGAGAAAAAGGGGTCAATTCCGAGCCAAACTAAAAGTCGAAGGACCTATGAGCAATTATAGGGGCGCGTGGCCTCGGGACTGCTCGCGCGTGAACGGCACGCAATCATTGCGCTGGCGTCATCTTCGTGATCTCCCCAGATCATGGAAAGACGAAACGGACGCCATGATGTTGCTCGTCACAAAGATGTTGTTCGTTCAAGTCTTGACCAGAACAATATCCTAACTACAGTTGCTCGCCACAATGTTGCTCGTCTGAAGCAACATCTAGTCAGGGTAGGGGGCATTATTGATAGACGAACATCATCCAGCATAGAGCGAACAAGAATTAAGGGCTTGAGCAAAGAAAATCATGATTGGGGTGCATCTACCAATCCGGGAGGTGTATAAAATGATGAACAACTCCATCGACGAACAACTAATAGGTGAACAGGTATTAAGACCCGAGACCAAGAATGAGCCAACTGTGAAGTCGCCAATGACGAACAACTTGGTCAAACTATGATACAACACAGTTAAGATGTGTACCAGTGAACAAAGGACTAAAATCCCAATGCCAAGCTAAATAAAGCCAAAAGGCGAACAACTTCCAAAGTACAATCTCCAGAGGCGAACAACTTTCAGTTGAAGAATCATCAAGATCCGTCAAGCCGACCTAGGCGAACAACAATGAGTCCGAGATAGGACCAAAGAAGACTTTGTAACTAAGATTCAGCTTAGATAAGGTCAAAAGGACACATGTCAAGCATGCAAGCTAGGGAGACCAAGAGTCAGGAACACCTCATGCTTGCTAGTCTCTATAAATAGTTGTTCTCCAGCTTATGAAATACAAGTTCAAATTCATAAACACTCCCAAAACACGCACTAACACACCTAAACATGCACACATACGAAATTATTTCGATTTCAACTTTCGTATATCCGACTTCCTAACCCGACCTTCGATTTACCATTTACGGTGGTAACCAATCACACGTAATTGATTGATGATCATTAAACCGAACCTAAACAGTCACTAATCCATCCGATAAAAATTGATCACCAGTAGATCTATTATGGGTCCTTCTAGGTTAAGCTCATCTTCGATCATCATCGGCTCTGCTCCTAGCCTTGGCTCGATATCTTCAACTTTATTTGGAACAGGTACAGCCTCCTCTTCTCGCTACTCGTTTTGGATCTCCTGCTCGCCTTCACCCTACTGCTCGTCTATTTCCATCATCTCCGTGTCTATGGATTCCATGATTTCGTCTAAGATGGAAGGTTTGTCTTCAACCGTGCTGCTCGGCAGTTCATCCATGACGAACACTTTGTTGTCTTTTGGTTGTAGTTGCAGGAGGCACTCTCGAGCTCTCTTTTGTTCGCCTTTCACTGTACCTGGCCCTTTCGAAGTTGGAAATTTAAGAAAATAGTAGTACGTTGAAACGACTGATTTGAATTCATTCATAAAAGGGCGATCGAGAAACCCGTTGTAGGCAGATTGTTGGTCTACAACCAAAAATTCTACCATTCTAGTTAACCTCCTATTAGGGTTCTCGGTCGATTAAGTTCAACCGATAACGTAACTACTCCTAAGAGAATGGTTACAGCTTCTCCAAATCCCAATATTTTATGATTACAATCTTTTACATATTCAGCATAATCTCCTAACTGATCTAGCGTGCTTTTGAACAAAATATTTGTGTAGGAACCGGTATCGACAAGTAGGCGATGTACTCGGGTTCCCATGATGTTGGCACAGATGATCAGCGGGTCATTGTGAGGGGTGAGTATCCCGTCTAAATCCTTCTCTGAGAACGCAAGTCTCCCGTCTTCTTAGTCGCTGGGTTCACTCCCACCTCTTTAACTTGAGCTACGGTCCTTAGTTTCGCCTTCCTCTTTCTTTTGGACATTTAGGGTCTTCCATCTGAATAACCTCATATCGGTCCAGTTGGTTCGAGCATCAGGATCTCTTGTACCGGTTCAGCTAGAGCTGTCAACATCTTTTTTCCTTTCTTATCCATCCTGCACGGCTGCTCGTCACTCTCATCATCTTCCGGCTGGATGGTGTTGCTGTTCTTGGTCTCTTTCCCGGTTGTCTTTTTACGAACTCTGACAGTTTTCCCTCTTCGTAAAACTTTCACAACTGTTTCAGAAGGTCCCGGCATTCACTTGTGAAGTGGCCTATGTTTTGATGATATGCGCAGTATTTGTTTGGGTTTAACTTTCCTCGTTCCTGTCGAATCTTCCTAGGCTCTGATAACATGTCTTTATCTTTTACGTTGTTGTAAACAGCCTCTACTGATGTAGTTAGGACCTGGTTCAACTTTTCTTTCAAATCTGCTCCTTCATTAAAAGCTTTCATATTTTTGGGAGCTTTGTATTCTCCTCCTCCTGATTTTTTTCCCGACTTTTTCAGGTCAGCCTTGTCTCTCAATTCCTTTTGAAGAGTTTCTTGCATTGAGATATATATACCAGTCTTATGTCTGAATTCTGCATAGGTCTTGGGGAAGGCCAGATGCATTTCCTTCCATAGGTCAGTTCCTTTCTTGAGTACCGCCATCACGGCTACAATTTTTGTATCCTCGCTTACCATTTCTCCTTCCAATAAAACTTTATCAAATCTCTCGAGAAATTTTCTGTCAGACTCGTCGTCTCCTTGTTTTAGATCTGCCAACCGGTGTCTTTGTGTCAAATAAGACCCGGCGGTAGAGAAATGGGACAGAAATTCCTTGCTTAACTGTGCAAAAGAGTTGATGGATCCCAGGGTCAATGTTGAGAACCATCGATGAGGTCTGTCCCCAAGTGTAAGCGGGAAATTACGGCATTGAGTCGTATCCGTAGCCCCCATGGATATCATGAAATCTGAACATTTTATCAAGTGGACCCTCGGGTCTGTCATCCTTTCATACAGGTTGATAGCTGGAAACCGTATCTTATTTTGTACGAGAGCATTCAAGATTACGGAAGATAATGGTGATGATGGCAACACCGTCGATGCAACGCCCTCTTGGGTCTCCATTCTCTTCCACTGCTTTCTTCAAGGCTTGTCATTCGTATGGAGACGTTCTTCCATTGGAAGGTTGTTCATCATGATCAAGTCCAACAACTTCACCACGATGCAGTCCCTCTCCAACGGGACGTTTCTCCTGTGTAGCTCGCCTAGCAATGTTGCTAGCTCCGTTGGGACCCAAGCGGCCAAAAGTCGACCTTCTTAGCCTGTCATGGATTGAGGAGCGAGCAACAGGGTGTGCTCGCTCCTCGCTCTTCTAGAGGGTTTCTCTTCTATTCCTTCTCTGATCCTCCGTTCTTCCTCTTGTCTGGGTGCGGCCTGTATCCCTGGTTGTCCCCCTGCTCGACTCCTCGTCTCCTCGGGGTGGATTCATCTCGGCTTCCCAATCGTTCGCTCATCGGGGCTTTGCCTCTGTTCTTTCTAGCTTGGCACTATCTGCTTCATTCACTCGTATATTTTCATGTTGTTTGGTCACTTGCTCGGCTGCTCGGTTGCTCGCTTCCTGAGCTCTTGATGGCCCGACAGCTTCTTGACGCCTTTGCAATGATTGTAGGGCGGCAATTATTTTTGCCAATTCTTCCGGATTTCGGGCTAGGGCCTCCACCTCCGGAGGGAGCGTGTCAATAGTAACTTGGACCTTTCTTCGGGATGTTGCCCGCACCGTTCGTGCATGGTCACCCGTTGACGATACCCTAGTTCATGACTTGTTGGACGGGTGTGTACTTGATGATTGTCGCTCTTGCGATCTTGGCATTATCAAGTGTTAAATGTTTTGATGAAGGTTTTGTGCTTATGATTGTCAGTTTAAGAATAACTAGTCTTGTATGTGTGAATTTGGCTATTTACAAACCCTAATTCACACATGCACGCATTCAAACTCTTAAATGTGAACAAACTTGTCACAAATGATCACCAAACACCTTTATATCCAGTTTCCGATGACTTCTCGTCGGATTCCGGTTATAATTTGCAGATTTCGGTGCTTGCTTGCCTAATTTTCTCCGGATTTTCCAACCAACGGAGGTTCGGACCCTTCTTCTAGCGCCAATTGTTGATGATCTTGATTCAATATGAATGATTAGTGGATGTTTAAGCATGGAAGATCATCAAACAAGATGTTTAATTTAGGATCAGGTGCTAGATTTAGATAAGCATGGATTGAGAAATAAAATTGCAAGAATTTGAGGCTAATTTTTTAATAAAATGAACTTATTTCTTCCCTCTCATGAAGGGGTATTTATAGGGTGCAAGCAAGCATGAGGTGTCACCTTCTTAATCATCTTAATTTGTACATTGACAAGTGTTTAGACACTTGTTTTGTTCCTAAGCTATTACATTTTATACAATAACAAGTGTTAAGACACTTGTTTGTTTCTAATGCAATGCTTGATTAGTGGGACTCTTGATCATTCTCCGAGGTGTCTTGTTGCTCACCTGCTCGTCCTTGGAGCTCATTCTTGAATCTTCCTGTTAGAGCTGCTCCACTCATTTTACCTGCTCGACTGTATGGGAATTCTTAATACTTGTTCCCTGCTGCTCGCCTCTTTTAGTATTTTTACCCTTAATGATCTTCTAACCGTTTATTTACTTTTAATTAGCATAATCCTGTTGCTCGGTTGTTCCCCCATCAACAGCCACATACTGAACAATGATAACCAAGGTTGAAAATATCAGTATCGGAGAAATATCGAGACATTGAATTTGTGGAAATATCGATGGATATTACGATATCGAATATCGATATCGGTAAATTTAAAAAATTATGAAAATTTAATAGCAAACTTTTAATACATAAATCTTACCATAAAAAAGAGCAAATTTTACATTTGTGATATTAATCAATATTTATCGAAATTACCGATATTTTTTCGATATTTCCCGATATTTTCTCAATATTTTACCAATATATGCTCAAATTTTACAAAAGTACAATTGAAATTGATATTATATATTGATATTTATCGTTATTACCAATTCTTTTACTGATATTATGGAAATGTCGTTACTCCCAATATCAATATCGGTGATTATATCGGAAATATATTTGGATATTTTCATTGTTGGGTAGGAATACTATAATACATCAGATACATATCTATTTACGATAAGCTTATCAAACCAAAGATCAGGAAAAAAAAACCATAGCCGCATTAAATCTAGTCAAGTCAAGCCGGATAATCGAACGGCAGGGGTTTCACCAACGAGGGATCCACTAAATCCGGGTGCACGAACCCATAATTTCTCAACACCTGATTATCGGCAAACAACAACGCTTTCTGCATCGCATCAAAGCACGTTTGCCCCGAATATATCCGATTGTGGTCCCCACTGCACGGCTGGCACCCAGTGAAATGCGTGATGAACGGCCTACGCCACCCTCCCCGCGCGTATCCAGCATCCTTAAGGTACTCCTCCCACACCTTAGCATAACCCTCGCTCACCTTCTCCGCGTGCCGCCGCCTCAGCCTTCTCTCCCCCTTCTCGATTTTCGTGTACTTTTTTGTAATATTATCAAAAGTCCCCACAATTTCCATCCAGTACCCCTCGAAGTAATACCCGTCCTCCACGTGGATTTTATCCCCCCATTTTTCCTTTTCGTTCAAAAGCAAATAAACCAACCCGGATTGATCGTCGGATTCGTTGAAAAACTTGTCTTTGAAAGTCGTTCTCTGGATCTCGCCCCATTTATCGTAGCCAGGTGCGTGTGGGCCCATCTGGGCCCACACGTCCATGAAATCCATGGCCCACTGGCAATTACGAATCAAAAAAACACCAGCGTTGATACTTGTCCAGCTCTTTTTCTCTATCAAATTGGGCCAGCCGTGGATCACCATATTATGGGCCGTGTACCGGCCCAATGGGAGCTCGAAGTCCATATCAGTAACCGCCGCGTCGGAATCCACCCACCAGATCCACTCCGCCTCCGGGTGCGCCAGCATCGCCGCCTTCACCGTCGGCGTTTTCGCCCAGAAGGAGAACATTTGGGGCTGGAACAGCACGTTGTTGTAGAATATGTCGATTCCATGGCGGCGGCAGTAATCGACCTTGTTTTTGAAGAATTTCAGGAGCAAATAATCGCCGATCTGGTTCCTGCACGGCGTCGGTTGCGAGCCGGTGACCATTAGTATCCGATTCTCCGCTCCGGCGACGAAGGACGGGTGCTGCTCCAGCCAATTTCTTCTCTTCTCGTCCCAGTCCTTCACCGGCGGCGAGTCGATGGTGTATCTCAGCCCCGGATCGTCGTAAAAGTTCCGATCCGGCGGTTCGTGGCCGAGATTAGGGCTCGTAGAGGCGTCGGCGCGAGAGGAGAGAGAGAAAATTGGCGCAGGGGTGGAGAAACACCAGAATGCGGCGACCAGGAGTAGCGCCGCCAGAGCGACGGCGGTGGGGAGAGAAGTGGACTTGGTTCGAGGATTGTTTTTCGCCATTGGAAGATTCTGGAATTGGGATAGGTCGAGGGCAGGGCACCATTTTATATATGAATCGAAACAATAAATCGATTTTCTGGAAAACTGAAGCGAGTGCGTCAGCGGCTAAAATTAGGCGAACATTTGACGGAAAAAAGAGAGAAGTTCCAAAAGAGCTGAGGATTTGGAGTTTGAAAAAAAGAGTAGAGATGATGAGAAGGGAGAGCGGATAAGAACACTTCTTTACCTGGTTTTAATTCCCCTTCTTTATATAGCGGCTAAGATGCTATCCTCTCTTTCCCTCCTTTACCAAACTAAGGCTGTTTTCGTAAAAAAATTATGCTTTTTAGAAGTGATTTAATTTAGTGATTGTGAGAAATAATTGCTTATTGATAAAGTGGTGAGTGTTTGTAAAATTTGTGTAAAGTAAATATTGAGTGTTTGATAATTTTTTTGAATATAGTAAATTATTAGTGAGAAGCTATAGTTAGGTAGAAACATATTTTTCTCAGCTTTTAAATTATAGATTCTAGTTGATTAATTTAAGCAGAATCATTGAATTCGAAAGCACTCAAAATAACTTAGGCACACAATTCTAAGTGATTATAATCACTTAAAATCTTTCTAAAACACACCCTAATACTCTCTCCATCCCGAATTTTATTTCATACGTGAGTTTGCACAATATTTAAGAAAAGTGGAGTTGTGTGAGTATAAAGTTAAATAATAAAATAATAAAATGTTGTGAGTATTGATTATTTCCTTTTTTAAGGATATGAGAAAAGAGTTTGGACGTTTCAAAAAGGAAAACGTGAAAAAGGATTTGGTACGGAGGGAGTATTTTATAGGTTTTTTGTTTTAAGCATAATATTTTATAGGTTTAAAAAGAAAAATTGTGTGACGCTCTGACGATGATATGGTTTACAACTTAGAACGAATTAATACCCATCTCTTCAATTTATGTTTTGTCGTGAGCTGGTTTCGGACAAAACTTATTGTTACTTTATATTTTCTCCGTTTCATACTTGTTTGTTACTTTAATGTTTGTAAAGGTTCAAAGAAAAAAAATCTATTTATTAGTATTTAAAGTGTTAAAGTATATGTATTTTGTTAGGAGTGTACGGAGAATATAATATTAAAAAATATTGTTGTTGTTTTTTTCTTTTTTTGCCAAAAATGGATGTAGCAAACAAGTATGAGACATACATTTTTGGTAATGTAGCAAACAAGTATGGGACGGAGAGAGAATTATTTATAGGAGGTTCTACATTGTGATTGCTTTTGATTTTTTTTTTTCATGTGTTGCAAATACTGAACAGTAATAATTAAAATAAAAAATTCCAACTGAAATTAGTTAAAAAATAAATGAGAAATCGTCTTTCAAGTAAACATTTTTTTTTTATTTTTTGTGTAACAATCATCAACTTTTAAATAATTTACCCTGAGGTATAAAAGTTCTTTTTTTTGTTGATCTTATTTTGTGTTAAATTGAACTTAATTAAAAATTTAAACTTCTTTCCCAACAATATTTGATTCAATTTTGTACCCCTCAATAATTCATCCAAAATAAATCAATAGGAACTATCTTATACATAAATTAAGGGGAATTGCCAGTACACAACTTTTTCATTTTTTTGTGGAATAATCATCAAGTTTAAACAACTTACATGTGGTACAAACGTTCAATTTTTTTTATTAAACTTATGTTGTGTTAAAGTTGAATTTAAATATATTGTTATTGTACTCTGTACCCGAGGGTAACTAAAAATGGTAACTTCTCTCTCCCATCAATATCTGGTTCAATTTTGTATCCCTCAACACAACTCACTCCATAAATTAGTTTCATCGTAAAATTTGTTTGCATTTTTTGTATATATTTTAACAATATTAATTAATTTCATTAAAAATGTATTAATTTAATAATAGTATTATATCATAAATTAATATCGTATTTCATATTAGCTATTCACTACGACTTGTTCAATTTAAATGCCGCTTGGCATTTTTTAAGGTTAATTAATTGTATTTTTTTTAAACTTACTAAAAATAACTCAGATAATAATAGAATATTAAAACTATTAATTAAAGCGATAGCAGAAAGTCATTGTTGATTCCGGTTTCTAAACGAATTTATTTTTCCCTTTAAAATATACACAAATTCTAGCATGCACTCAAGTGTATTCACTTGGATTTTAAGTTCAATTTTTTTTAAAAAATTTTTTAAAATACACACAAATACATCAAACAGTGTGTGATTTTACGATTAAAGTATTTTTTTATTATTTTTTTAGTATTACTGACCACTTCTTAAATATTATTAATTATTTTTTAAAGTATTACTATTTTTTTTTTAATCCAAATATACGCTCAAATGCACACTAAAACTTAGGATACTTGGGGGTGATACAAATATTGGCATTTTCATTATCCATTTCAATCAAAGCAAAGTAGGTGATGTGATAAGCATGAAATTCAAAAAATTAAATTAAAAAATTAATATGAATGATAATAGCGATTGTTTACATCACTTGTTTGGGATTTGGGATGCGGCGAACTCAGGTGTTTCATTTTAGGGTCTAATTAACATAAATATAAAAAATAAATTAAATATGCAACAGTGACAAAATTATTAGATCATTTATTTTTATCATTTTGATTTTTTTTTTTTTTTGGATAAATTGTGTTGGTTTGGTTTACGGAATAAGATTGGATTAACTAGGATGAGATTAGAACGTTTATCGGAAAACGGATAGACTAGAACCAGAAAATTTGGACTGGAACCAAACTTTCTGGATCGAATTGTACACGAGATAGTCGTTCCAGTCTATCCAGGGTCATGGTCCTGTGCAATTCCTCAAACCAAACACGAGATTACCTGGGATTATAAAGACAATCTCAGGCAATCCCTCAAACCAAACGACTTCAGGAAAAAAAAGTACATTTAATTTATATTTTAAAAATAAAAGCAAATGTTGAATCGAACCCCCTTAGAGCTTTTGATTTGACCGAATCCAACTGTTAACAAAAATAAGACAAAGTATAGAGTGAAACTGGTTTATACATGAATCACTGAAGAGTATTAGTTGTTTTCATTGAAGAGTATTAGTTATATTTACTAAAGAGTATTACTGATTTACCCTAAAGAGTCTTAGTTGTTCGGTGAAAATGAACTAAAACTCTTCAGTGTAAACCAGTAATACTCTTCAGTAAAAATAACTAATACTCTTCAGTGAAAACAACTAATACCCTTCAATGATTCATATATAAACCAATTTCACTCTATACATACTCCAAAAATAATATATATTTACAATTTAATCGGTGAGAAGTCAAAATAAAAACAGATATAATACTTATCAAAATAAATTGGATATTTATAAGTATATTATTATACATGTTATATGTATACGTATAAAACGATGCAGAACGGTGGTCAGATCATCCCACACATAAAAAAAGTGGGGAGAATACATTTCCAACCCCAATATTACCGATTAATGAATTAATCATATCAATTAAGGGGTTGTTTGGTTCACGGGACTAAATTAGACTATATATGATTGGATTAGACGGGATTGAGTGGAAGGAATTGGATTAGATTGGATTATTTGAGTGTAACTGTATATTTAAATTGTTGATAATTCGATCTAATCACAAGGACTAGTGATTGTTTAACCTGTTTCTGAAATCATCAAACAATTACGTGTGATTGATCACAAGTTTACAATCGTAAATAGTTGTTCGCCAACCTGCTAGATTGTTCGTCTATCAACAATTGTCCCCTAACTTGTTCATTTAATGACGAGCAACTAAGGACAGGCTATATACTGGTGCTAGGATGGCGAACAACTGTTCTCAGACGAACAACTTGTTTTCGAACGAACAGTCACAGTGGCGATGTTCCGTCTTTCGAGGTACGTGTCCTTTCGTGCTACGTGACGTGGACATAATGATTAACGCCGCTCACGTGCGCGTTCTCCCAATGTGCATCATATTTGCAAAACAACCCCCATACTTTTCTTTTTTCACGGGTTTTACCCCTTCGATTGTATAAAAGGAAATTTTTTCCATCTCTCCCTTCATTTCTTTTTCTTCTTCTTCCTTCTTAAAAATATATTAATTTGATAATAACATGTCACGGGTTCTACACTGAATCCGTTCTAACGTATAACTTGTTTTTATTTTGTGTATGTTTTTTAATAATATTAATCTTTTTATTAAAAATATATTAATTTGATAACAACATTTTATAATAAAAAAAACTAATATCATTTTGAATTCACCATAAAATTATTTACAATATCTTACGCAATAATATTATCACGCTAAATTAAAATCTGCTCTCGTTTACTCTGTTCGGCAATTATTGACAAAAATATTACTTTTTCTTCTAAACGAATTAACAAGCTTGCACCCTAATTATATAGTATACACTTTTTTTTTGGTACTCGAATTAGTTGGTCAATGAATCAGATATCGAATACCAAAAAAAATATTGTATACACTATATACTTGTATGATATTTCGTTCTTTATTTTTATAAATTATTCTTTTATTTGAAAGCATTTTATAAATTTTACTTAAGTATTTGAAGAATAAAGTTAAAGTAGGTTTTGTATGAGACCGTCTCATGGCATGAGACAATGAGAATTGGTGTAACTAGGGCATTGACTCATTAACACTTTGATAGGGGTGGGTGTTAATTTATGTGGTCTCATGCCATGAGACGGTCTCATACAAGTTTTTGCCATAAAGTTATGTTACGATGTAAAGTGTGTATAGAATTATACAAATCAAGACAAGAATATTTATAATTTAATAGTTTTATATAGATTTATAAGTGTGTGAAATGGTAAGAATAAGTTTTTTCTTTTCAAATAGAAAAAAGAAAGTAGAGTATCTTGGGATACTTTACTTAAAAATTAAATTAGACAATATCAGGAAAAAAAAAAACCCTTTTCAGATCTTAATCTTAATTTCTTCTATTTCTGAATCTTTCTATATCCTACGTGGCATCTCTACAATCCATTATTTTGAAATCCTGAATTTCTAGTGTGCAGTTATTTTGTAGTCTGCATTATAACTACACATCTCAACCGTTATTATTTGAACGTTCATTTTATATTCTACAGGTATCCCCTTAGATCTATTGCACAAACTTTTAACTCTATCTACTACTCCCTCCGTCCATGAGTAAACTTCCCACTTTCCTTTTCGGGCCATCCACGAGTAAGTTTCTCATTCCATAAATGGAAACAACAGCACTCTATTATATATAAACTTTAACCTTCAAACTCACACAATATTACAAAAATGTCACTCATTCACTTTACTTTTCAACACTATTCATTACTTTATCTCAAAAGTCAACATGTGGTCCACCATATATTAATAAACAAATACACTTTCTTAAACCATTCAACAAAAAGAAGTGGGAAACTTACTCATGGACGGAGGGAGTATATCTTTAAACGTACTTTATTTACGATTTCTGAAGTTTTTATTTTCTTAATTTTTGCAAACCAGATTTTTCCTCTCATCGCTAATATTCGTTCCCCATCTCACACAGGGCACCCTCTTGGATTTTACAATCATTAATTACTGCAGGCTTACCTTACCTCCATTTTTTAAACCAATTTTCCATGGCTACTCCATTTAGGAGGCGCTTGGTTAACAATTTCTCAATGGTAATAAGAATGAAAATTATTTTTCATCGATGCCTCCATAATAAAAATGATATATTGGGGGAAGATTTGTTACAATTGTGATTCCATTGCTAGTGTCATGCCCCAATTTTGGAACAGAAGTGGACATCAAATGGTTGTTGATAGAGGAATGGGTGAGTGATTGAGGAGGGGAATTGTAGGAAGAGAATAGGGTAATCAAAATGGAGTAGTGATTACCTTATTTAGGAGAGGAGGTGGTGATTTTGTTCTCAATGAGAACTTCTCGTTAACCATCATAAGTACACTAATTTTCAATCTCATTCCCATTACTATTGAGGAATTGCTAACCAAGCGCCTCCTTAATCTTTTGATTTTTTTCTGTGTTGTGAAGTGATCACAGCGAGATGATTTTTGTCATCATGATGCACTACTACAAATTCGAACTAAGATAGCTGTACTTGGACAGCCATTAAAAAAACCGCTCTCCAAGAGATAGATTAGAGAGCGGTTTTACAAAATTTATTTTAAAAAAAAAACAACTAAGACAGCGGTTATAAACCGCTGTCCAAGATTTGAACTAAGAAAGCGGTTTTAAACCGCTGTGCAAGAGGTGAAAGCGGTTTTAAATCATATGATTGCATTGTTCAAAATTTTATTTGTTTCCAGTTGGTCAGTTATAGAGTTACCCAATGACTGTAATTGTAGAGAAAAACTGGTGGTGGTTGAATTTTCGTAAATATATATGTCACGTGTGATAATTAAGTATCTCTTCACCCACTTCCAAAACTCTTCAGATTACTTACCACGTATTGCTCGGGAGTGCACTGTGAAAACCGAGCTCTAACTCCTTAGGTGAATCTTCGTGTTGCTATATACATTTTTGTGTTTGATAACAATATACTCCCTCCGTCCCGGTCTAAGCGTCTCATTTTTTTTGGTTAAATGGTTTAAGAAAGTGTATTTGTTTATTAATATATGGTGAAAAAGCAATGAATAGTGTTGAAAAGTAATTAATAGTGTTTAATAAAGTAATGAATAGTGTTGAAAAGTGGATTGAATGAGTGGCATTTTTGGTAATATTGTGTGAATTTGAAGGTTAAAGTTTATATGTAGTAGAGTGTTGTTTTTTCCATTTATGGAATGAGACACTTAGTGTGGGACAACCAAAAAAGGAAAGTGGGACGCTTAGAGTGGGACGGAGGGAGTATATATTAATTATGTGATTTCTTGAATCCTGATAATTAGCTCTAATTTTTTTAACTTCTCTACGTGTTGCATTAATGGTTAAACAACATTACAACTCCTGCCATGATTAATGGATAGCAAATTCATTATGTTGTTCACATTATAAGGCAGCTTCTGGGGCTTTTTAATAGTGTCTTCCTAAACTTAACTTTAGTGGTACAAATGGATATAACGTTGCTTGGGTTCACATACTTATGTAAGGTGATATCAAAAATCATATCTGATTGAATTGTATCTGTTTCTTCAAGGAAATTGGAAGAAACAAATGGTCTTTGATTTTTACCATGTTGCTTCAACGGTTTATATTTTTATTCTCTCCATTCTCGCCTTCTCCATCTAACTTATGTATCTCTCTCTCCAACCCCCTCCCTCAATTAAGTTTTTTTTTTACAAATCCAATTTTTTATGTGGGAGAAAAGCAAAATTGTCCTTAAATTTATAGGGCAATTGTTTTTAACCTAATTATTTTTAAAAACATGTTTTTTGTCCCAAACAATTTGGCAAAACATTTGGCACCATGCCAATTTGGTTGACAACAGCTGCCAACCTTTTTGGAGCAAAAAACATAATTTTTTAAAAAGTTAGGTAAAAAACAAGTGTCCCTCTATTTTGAAGGCAACTTTGTGTGTTTTCACTTTGTATATTGTAGTTTTTGCTATATAATTTTTTCCCAAATTAAATATTTAATTCTTTGAGTTAAGTTTTTTTACAACCCAAATTTGTATATGGTAGCTTTTGCTAAATACTTTATTTTCTCAGATTATATATTTGATATTTTGATTCCGTCGAATATAATTTTGTTCTTCCTTCCTCGATAGTTTATACACCTTTTGAACTTTTTAAAATTAGCAGACAAATGATATAGAATTAAAATGTATGTGATAAAAATCTCATATATGTTTTTTCATTGATATTGGGATATTATGCAACCAAAAAAGTGCCGATGTCTTATATGTACATTTACTTAATGACTACATTTTTATGGACCTGCAGTTTATTCTCCAATTTGAGACAATTGTGCTAAGCATACTATGCATAGTACATTGTAAAGTATTATATGAAAATACTTTATAATAAATTTATCATGAAATTATTTTAAAATATTAAATATTTAATCAATAGTATCAAAAATTTTATTAGGAGTATAAAAAATCAGGGACAGTAGTATTATATTTCAATTTGTTATTGATTTTTTTTTTACTCCCAACTTTTGATACTCTTGATGATATTTTGATTAAATATTTGATATATATACTTGCAACTATTTCATCATAATCTTATTATAAACTATTTTCATATAAAACTTAATCCTAAAACAATTAATTAATTAATTATACAACCAAACTATTTCTTAGATATTATTTAAAAGTAATTACATAAAAATTGTTTTTAATCCCGCGTATTACGCGGGTTTTACACTATTTTATTAATATAACGTTTACACAAAATTGTATGTTAGAATCTAATAGTTCTCTTTAATTCAAGGAAAAAAAAGCGCCTTGGTTTAAATAAATAATATTTACATGTTTATATTTATATCTTTTACTGAAAATGTTTTTCATATGCTCTCGTAGCTCAGTTGGTTAGAGCACCCGTTTAGTAAGCGGGAGGTCTTGAGTTCGACTCTCAACGAGAGCAATTTAAACTTTTGTTGTAATAATATAATATATGAAATTATTTTGTCTTTTGCCTGGCCGTCTTTATTATAGAAGTAAATGCCAACGTGGACCGGTTTAATATATATATTACTTTGTACAACTCCAAATTTAAGTTTTTATTTGGTTAATTTAAGTTTTTATTAAATTACTTGAAATTGAATTTATTTATTTAATGCTTGAACTTTATGAAAATGTTTCAATATAATTTTTATAAATTTATAAACATTGTTTGAATTTTAAGTTTAAATAACATCATATTATAAATTAAAACGCTATACTTTATATTAAAAAAAATTGTAGCCCATTAGTGGCCTGTTTAACCCACATACCGCTAGGGTTAGGGTTAGGGTTAGGGTTAGGGTTAGATACCGATTTAGTGTATATATATTACTTTTTACAACTCCAACTGTTTAACACATATATTTAAGTTTTTATTTAGTTAATTTATGTTTTCATTTAATTAAATTATTAAATTACTTGAAATTAAATTTATCTATTTATTTAATATTTGAACTTTATGAACAATGTTTCGATATAATTTTTATAAATTTATAAACATTGGTTGAATTTCAAGTTTAAATAACATCATATTATAAATTTAAAAGCTATAAGTTATATTAAAAAATATATATGTGTAGCCCGTTAGTGGCATGTTTAGCCCACATACCGGTAGGATTAGGGTTAGATCTAAAGTATTAGTGGACCGCTAAGGCTCATGAACTATTTTGCCTCGTGGCCCTGTAGGGTTGATCCTAATGAGTTAGGGTCAACTCGTTTAACATCCCTAGCTAGTCTCATTATTCGTACACAAATTCTAGCATGCATTCAAATGAATAACATTCACTTAGATTATAAAATCAATTTTGACTTCAATTTTTATTATTTTTCAAAATACATACAAACACGTCGAACTGTGTGTGTTATTTGCAATCGGGGTATTATTTATGTTTGTGGTATTTTTTTTTAAAATTCAAGTGCATACCATGTACTCAAGTGTACACTAAAACAATTTATATTAATAATGTACAGTGCATGTCATTAGTCGCAGATTAAGGAAATCGAAATAAGATATGCAATGCTCTGGTAAAACAGAAAAATAAAAAAAAATACATGTTGTGTGAACAATACCATGAAATTGATTTCAATCAATACTCTTTAGAGAAAAAAACTAATATCTTTCAGTGAACATCCTTTAGTAAAACAACTAGTATCCTCCAAACTTGTTCACAGTGAAACTTGTCCACTCTATACCAGTATTCTAAAAACGGCCTAGTCGTCCGACTAGTCGCCAGTCGGCCCCAAGCCGTTCCAATTTTAGTTAAAACTGCAAAAAAATGTAATTAGTCGATTCTGTAATTTGACTAATCATCATCTAATCCGTTTAATACATTTTTTATCATCTAAATAAGTAATAAAGTAAATATATAAATTTTTTTTAACCAAACTATCAAACCTCTCCATAAGGAATCCTGCGCTTCCACCACCGAACGCTGCACCCCGACCCTTCACCATCGAACGATGAGCCACGGTCCTCTACCACCGTACGAACCCAACCCTCCACCACCGAACGCCGCGCCCCAGCCCTCCACTTATGGTATTGAGTTTTGAGTTTTATGGTATTGTTTAGGATGACGATGTATCACTTATAATTTTAATTTTGAAGGGTGATGTTTTTTTTTATATATTTAATGTATTAATTTATTAAAAATTAATTATTTTATTCACTTAGGTGGTTTCGACTAGTCCCCGTCTAATCACTCTAATCGCTAGACCCCAGTAGTCCAACCGACTAGCGCCTTTTAGAACATTGCTCTATACTTTGTTAATATTTGTATTGTGAGTACTCCGGATGCACCTTATGTAGTGTGTTGTGACACAAATTATCCCGTATTTGACCTAAATACTATCTCAGAACTGGGGTATACCGGAACCGGGGTTTAGGCCCAGACAACAGGATTTTGGCATTAAATAGTCCGACAGAATCAAATGTCAACATTAGTAGAGATATCGAAGTACTGACAACATATTGTAATATTAGATTTAATGTTGTTCATTATTGTTTATTAGTTGTACGATTGTAATAAATACCCTAAAATAAAGGGTCAGATTTACTTCATTAGTGTGAAGCTTGGGGCTCTATAAATAGAGACTCCAACCCATTGTAAAAGAGAGCTCATTAGCTTTCTCCTCCCCACAAAAATTATCCCCACATAAATAAATTACTAGGCAAGTGGGACTCTCTTGAGGGACTCCCAAAGCCACTTTCAAGGGAAGAACTTATCAGAGATCTTCCCCCACTCTTATGTTCTTCGTGTTCGTTTTATTTTATATGTTTGTTATCGATTAATCGGGACTACCCATATAGCCACATAAATTCGGTAAATTCGGTAACAACATAGTGAAGCAACTAATTCGGTTAAAACTTACAATATAAATACAAATAAATTTGACGATAAAATTGATTCATATATACTTTGTCATACAATATATATTCACATATATGGTGAAGTAACATGCTTTCAAATATGGAAGGGGAAGCTTTTGACGGGATGCCCCTAATAACAAGGTGGGAAGCTTATGTTGTAACATACGGATAGAGTACAAAATAAACATGTTTTTAAAGAATTATATCGAGAGTATGATAAATTACATATGTATATTTTTTCATATTGAAAAATTAAAAGAAGCAAGACTAGTTTATAAGTCCAATGAATTTCCTCCAATTTACTATGGGTGTGTTTAATTTATAGAACGCACCATATGCTCATGAGGTAATTTTTTTTTTTAAAAAAAAGCAAGTCTAGCAAAGTACTACATCATTCGTTTCATAGAACACTTTACACCTTGAAATACACGATTTTTAAGAAAAAAAGAACATTAGTACAAATAACGTTTTATATAGCGGTTATTTTTTTACTAATATAGCGGTTAAAACCGCTATATAAGTGGCAGCTATATAAGCTCACACAGCGGTTAGGAACCGCTATATAAAATATCGAGCTTATACAGCGGTTAAAAACCGCTATATAAAGTACAAACATATACAACGGTTATAAACCGCTATATAAAGTTCAAACATATACAGCGGTTATCAACCGCTATATATAGAATGCCTTTATATAGCGGTTAATAACCGCTATATATTGTCTTTTTAAATTATTTTAATATATCCGCATTTATTTTAATGTATAGCGGTTATTAACCGCTATTAAAACTATTTTTTATTTTTATTTAAATTTTTAGTTTTCTTATAAACCTGTTTTATATTTTATAATATATATATATATATATATATATATATATATATATATTTTCAACACCGAATTAATAAACATAAAAACCAATTAGATATACCAAAAATATGAAATACATATATCATTAAAGAGTAATATTTAATTTACATGTCTACTACCAAAAGTAATACTATAACATATAATTCAAGAATCGATTGACCAAATACCCCGTCCAATCTAATTTCCATTTCTCCATTCTGCTAGTGGGGTAACAAGCCAGTGGACGTTCATATACAAACTACAAATATTAAAAAGTTAATTAGATATATTGTACGAAATTTTATTCAATCAATAATAATTTAAATAAATCAATAAATCGACTTACATTGTTGGGAATGGTCGTACGGGAAGTGATGATTATATCTTCAATGTAGCAGCACACAAAATGTCCACAGTGTACGCTATCTCGCTGCCTCGGAACCTATTGATTAACAATTATATATAGTCACATACTACAATTACGATTATTTTCTATTAATTAATTTGATAAAAAAATTGTAAATTTACCTTAATGTTTTTCCAGTCCACTTTTTCAAGGGTCTCTGGGTCTTGAGTACCAGGAAGCCGACTCCGATACATCTTCATCACACTATTATTATGCATAATAAAAATACGTTACATATATAACATAATTCTAAATGGATTACAAAACAAATTATTATATTAAAAATTAACTTACGCGTTAATATAATTCTTGAGAGCAGGACGATTTGATATCACCCCATTACTAGCTGGATCCATAAAATACACATCTAGTGTACTCATATTTATGGCGACCAGCACCCAATGCTTCCTACATTATATTAAGAATATTAAATTTAATTGCATATTAATTTAAATGAACATAAATTTTAATGAAATGTACTCACCCCACATTTGTTGGCCAAAAGATGAGATGATTACTACCAGTATATTTTAGCATATGTGCTACAACCTCCCCGATGGTCTCATTTGAAAAGCAACTCACGTTGGGAGAGATGAAAGAATACATTGTACTCGCCTTGATATCTCTGGAGAGATATACCTCACCCAAATATCTAATTAACCAACACACACAAATTAATATCAACAAAAAAATTAAACTATAAATACTGAGAATTACAATACACGTACCTTAGGTAAAAAGTTAAGGTACTTGCACTCAACTCCTCATCGTGCAAGGCTTCTTCCACTTCCTCCCGATGGATAAAATCATTAAAACCACCCTGATGAAAGTAAGCAACCAAAGGAATTGTGATGGGATTGAAACTGGGAGATGATATCAGCATCTCCACCGTAGTCTGTAGAGTGGCTTCGTGTTCCATGTCACCTGGCATGGGATAACCTAATGGCCGCGGTCTGTCACCAATGGAATGCCTCGTACTCTCTCTCTCACTATATACGACATCCTTTGATTTTTGTGTAGTTTTTTTTGGACTCGATAGTTTCTACAATCAATTTGTAAATTATTTAGAACAAATAAAATAATATAACTTTAATAACATATATTTTACCTTCTTGGTGAGAGAGACCAAGTGGCGCGGCCATTCGAGAAAGTACCCGACCGATTGTCCGACTGTGGTGGCCACATCTTCTGGTTTTGGCAGCGGTGAATTTTCTTGTCCGATTTCAGGTACATTCAGAGTGACTCTCACAAAACCAGGAGTGGGGGCACGACAATGAATCGTTCCACTGGAGGTGTCGTGCATCAATATTCCAGTGGCCACCAACCGAAGAGGATTATCCAAATAAAGGTAACATTCCACTGACTGTTCAAATAAGATATTCAGTTACAAAATTTTAATATACTAGTATTTAATTAAAATAAATACAAGATACATCTGATACCTGGGAGATGTTTTGAATTGGATCATCGAAGTCGTTTCTAATATCAGCAGAAAACATAGACGGGGCACTGTTTTCACAGCTAGCACCACTCGACGACATCCCGTGTGTACATTGTCTCTAACTCATGAGATCCACTTTCTTAGTCAAGTCGGCAAGTTGCACACTAAGTTTATCCACCATAGACATAACAGCAACACCGGGTGCCATTAGCAATGATGTCTTCGTGACACCATATCCAGTACCCCGTATGCGTCCGGAATGCTCCTGACGACCTATTGCCCGTGCAAATAGATCACCAGTCCCGATCGTGCGGTGGTCATCGGGTGTCATGCTCTGAGATATGCGATCCTAAATCACAAAAACATACTAAATTATTTGAAATTAAATAATAGATTATAATTCAAAAATAAAATAATGAATGAATTACCGCTTCATCAATGATACGCTGTGTACTGTAATCGGGAATATTCCCATCCCGAGTCTTTCTTGTAGCCTGAAATAACTCGTAACGAGTAACAATAGGCTGACTCTCTCCAGCTTTCTTTTTTTCTTCTTTCTACAATAATGATAAACATGTCCCGTTATTAGATATATTACAAGTCAATATATAAAAAAAAGTATAAATTTTGGTCTTACCATTTCTTCCCTAATGCGTGCATAACCTTTGCGAGATCCACGATATCGTGCCTCCATACTCTTAGCTTGTTCGCGATTTCTAGCACTTTTTCTCTAAAGTGTAATATAAATATGATAAGCACTGAAATTAATCGTGCATTAATAAAAATAGATGAAATGAGATTGATCAATTTTACCTGAAATTCCTCATCCATAGATTTCTGCACGAACGCATTCCAGTATGGGGCCACCATAGGGCAATCGGCATAGAGATTAGGCGGGCTAGGCGAGTACAGACCAGTCTTCGGGTCTCGTGATTCTCTCCTCAGTGTAGCCCGAAAGTTCTTGGCCATATTCCCAACTTGCGAAAGTATTTGCTTCTTATTTGTGTGATCAAGGCCAACGAATGTATTCTGCATACACATATAATATAACAATTTAGTAATTTCACAAGCCCAATACATATATCATTGAACAGTTTTAATATACATATAATTAACATACCATAAGTTCATCCCATATCGCTTCCTTGAAAGGAGTCATTTCCTTGCTACGCCAGTCGTCGCATGGCAGCACGATGGGGATAGTTTTCCTAACTACAGTCCCAAGAAAGTGCACAAACTTCTCACTCTCTTTTCCTATCGCCTGTCCATACTCATTGAATGATATCTGCAATTCAATGATATCTTAAGGTCAACTATTGAAATTAATATAATAAAAAATTCAATTATTCAATGAATATAATACCTTAAGCAATTTTCCCTTGCTACGATCTCTCTTCAATGAAGTCATCATGACTATACCCCGCTTGCGCTTGTCCCCAGAGCTACTAGTAGTGGGAGCATCAGTGCTATCCTGTCTCAAGTCATCCTCCTCCTGGATGTCATCTATGTCATATGGGTCTAGATGATCATCATCATCTCCATCAGCTCCGGGATGGGGCAAATAAGACATGGTCCTGTAAAACAGAAAAGAATATATTCAATAACCAAAAGAAATAACATTTAATAAAGCAGAAAAAACAAAATTCAATAAAGTCGTACATTTTTTTTTAGGATTGATTTTTCTTTTTCGTTTTTTTGTTGACTTTTCTCTTTCATGACCATGAATGTTAACGAGATCCAGATTGTTATATTCATCCTCTTTTCTAAGTGTTCTCTGTAACGGGCGTGGATTTGCAGAATCATCGAAAGAGGGTACAGAATGAGTGAAATTCTGAAAAGGATCATCAAAACCTTCATCGACGTGGTCGTTGATCTGGTAACTATGGTTGAATTTATTTGATAGAAGCACAATTGACCATTTCTTATTAACTGGGTCGGGAACATAGAAAATTTGTTGAGCTTGACTGGCCATTATGTAAGAGTCATCTCTGTATTCCACATTCTTCAAATCAACACGTACGAACCCAGAACTTTCAACTTGGACCCCATTTGGGATCCTCACCCAACTACAATCGAAGATTGGTTCACGATGACCAACATAGTCGAGTTCCCAAATATTGACAATCTGTCCAAAGTAAGTGGTATTCGACTGATTCCATGCAGTTGCAGTAATGGACACCCCACTATTCTGCATTGTACTTGTGGCATCATGATCTCTGGTATAAAATGTGTATCCGTTAATAAGATAACACTTGTATGAATACACATGCCTATCAGGCAATCTGGATAACCACTTAACCCTTTCTTTCACTGATTCTTTATTCTCTGACAACATATTTGCAACATAACCATTGAACCAGCCAACAAACATGCAATTATGCTCAGCTTCAATCCATGATCTATCTCTGGTGGGGAATGACTCAGAAAGTTCTTGCATGTGCAAGTCAATAAAAGGAAGCACGTCGACCGTGTTGTGAAGTACACACAAGTGCATCCGTATTAGCTCCTCCATACTAACATTTACAGGTTGACCACCGGTAATGCCTTCACCATCCATTCTATTGGTGTACTGGGTACTTGGAAGTCCAATTGCATCGACATTAGGAATAAATTCAGACCAGTACTCGACTGCTTCTTCTACTAAATAGCGTTCTGCAATGCATCCCTCAGGCCTGAACATATTCATCACATATCCTTTCAGCACTTTCATATATCTCTCAACCCCATACATCCATCGCATATGAGCAGGACCACACATCCTTGTCTCGTGTACCAAGTGAACGGTTAGGTGAACCATTATATCAAAAAACGAAGGAGGAAAATACATTTCAAGCTCACAAAGCGTCACCACAATCTGTCTCTGAAAAACACCTAATTTTCTAGGATCAATGACTTTGCTACTCATTGCCTTGAAGAACCAACAAAGCTTTGTTATGGTTATGCGCACATTTTCAGGCAAGATAGAACGTATTGCAATGGGCAATAAATTCTCCATGATGACATGATAGTCATGCGATTTCAGATTCATCAATTTCACGCCATCATCTGAAACAAGTCTTTGTATGTTGGACGAATAACCTTCTGGTACTTTCACATCCTTTAGTGTTTGAAGAAGAACTTTTCTCTCACTCTTGGACAAGGTGTGTGCAGCAGGAGGTAATTTCGGTAGTTTACCTTCTTCATACTGAGGTGCCAATTCTGCTCTTATACCCATATCAACCATATCCATTCTTGCATTGTAACCATCCTTGGACTTATTATCAGCAAGCAGAGTATTGAGCAAACTAGCACAAACATTCTTCTCAACATGCATTAGATCAATGAAGTGTCTGACATACAACTCTTTCCAATAGGGCAATTGAAAGAAAATTGATTCCTTTTTCCAGCCTCTAGTTGGAAGACTCTTTGCGAAGTGTTTTCCATATTGTATGTTGACATTCTTCATCTCGTTCAATACATCCGTACCTGACAATAAACCTGGTGCTCCACGTTCCTCGATTGTGCCATCAAATGCATCGGCCATTCTTCTATACTCATGTGTTGGCTCCAACCACCTTCTATGCCCCATATAAACAGTCTTCCTACAATGACATAAACGAATGTGATCTGTGTTCGTGGTACACCAAGGGCATGCATCGGTCCCCTTCACACTATATCCAGATACATTCCCATAAGCGGGAAAGTCATTGATAGTTCCAAACAACATGGCCTTCAACTTGAAATTCTCCTTTCTATAAACATCATACACATCAACACCCTCATCCCACAGGAGTTTCAAGTCCTCTATCAAAGGAGCCAGATATACATCTATGTCGTTACCAGGTTGTTTGGGTCCTGATATCAATATAGACAACATCATGTAAGTGCGCTTCATGCACAACTCCGGTGCAAGATTATAAATCATCAGAATTACTGGCCATGTACTGTGGTTGGTACTTTGGATACCGAACGGATTCATCCCGTCAGTTGAGAGTGCAAGACGCAAGTGTCGTGGATCGTTGCCAAATTCTGGATGTCTGACATCGAATGTCTTCCACTGGGGTGAATCAACAGGGTGTCTTAGCATTCCATCTTTGATCCTATCATCATGATGCCAAGTCAAATTTCTAGCATCCACATCGCTACTATACATTCTCCTGAATCTTGGTATTATTGGGAAATACCACATCACCTTCGCTGGAGATTTATTTTTCAGATATCTCTTCTTCCCACACTTAGGACATGCATCGAGGTCTTCATAATCCTTCCGAAATAAAATACAATCACCCGGGCAAGCATGAATTTTTTGATGTGTTAACCCGATGGACTTAAGCATTTTCTTAGCCTCATATGCTTTCGTAGGCAGTACATTTCCATCGGGCAATAGACCACTAATTGCTTCCAGCATACTGGAGAAGCACACATCGGACAACTCGTGTGCTGCTTTTAGGTTGAACAATATCAACACAGCTGACACTTTTGTTGCCTTCTTACACCCGGGCCAAAGGGGTAATCCAGCGTCATCCCTTAATTTTTCTGACATATAAGGGTGATCTCGCAGATTTGTGTCATCCCCACTCGATGTATCAACAATCGGTACATCTCTGAAACTATCCTCATCCACTGTATCTTCAAATCTAAAGTTAGCTCCTAGGTTGCTTGAGCTACATCCATCTCTTCTCTCACCATGAGATGTCCAAACGGTGTATGTTTTGTCAATACCGTGACACATCAAGTGTTCCAACAAAGTTTCTCGACAACTAACAGTTTTTCCATTCATACATTTCCAACACGGACATGGAATGTATCGATGGTCGGAAAAGTATCTAATTGCATGATTACAAAATTCTTCCACCCCATTCCTATACTCCTATGATAATCGATCTGCTCGAACCCACTTTCGATCCATATAGAACTAGAGATGCCTATATAGATTGAACCGAAATCCACACAAGTTGAGTCTACATATAACTAGCAATTCAATATAACTACTAAATTCTAAAACATTAAAACCTCTAACTAGAATACTTATGGTCTAATGCAGCTAGCATCAAAAGCCCAGTCTTTAATGTTTCTCAGCCTAGTCCTTCAGTGGACTGAGAAACTCTTCTTACATTCCACTTATGTCAGCTTAGGAAAACTTTAGATTTTAAGAAGTCTTTATCACTTAGGCATGTGGTTCTTGTTCTTCAGCTTATCGCTATCTTCAGATTAGTTCCCCTTAATAGGAGAAAATTTTACAAGTACAGATAAATACAGAGAACATTTTACACACTAGCATAAAGACTTAATAGTTATAACAGATCATCAGGGCTTTTGTTATCTAAAACAATGTGATTATAAGTTCAACCAAATAAATAAAAGATTACAACTTTAGTACAAACACAATTACAACTTTTTAAGTTCAAAATTACTTTAATAAAGTCATTAAATATAATTTCAATCATAAGACACACATTGGCAAAATGTTTATTATAAGTTCAAACATTTGCAATCTAAAATTGCAATTTATTATTCTGAAATTCAAAAGGAAACTGCAATCACAATAGAAGGAGAATTCACTTCACTTCACATTTCACACCAACCCCACCACCATTTTCTAAAAAAACTAAAAAAAAAAATGTACAAGTGGCACTACATGTGTTATTCCATGACGAGTGAATAAACAAGCTTAATTCAAGTAAAATCATCATCATATCATCATCATCATTATCACTAAACTAAATTAATATACCAAACAAGCATCATCATCATTATCACTAAACAAAATTAGGAAAAAATTATACTAACCTGTAGAGATTGGCAGCGGCTGTGGAGAGGAGAGCGTCGACGGCGGCTGTGGAGAGGAGAGCGTCGCGCGGCCGTGGAGATAGAGGAGTGGCGTCGCGCGGCGGCGCTGGAAGAATCGATCCCGGCCGGTGGAGCTGTCGTCCAAATTAAAGAAAATACTCAGCGGCGTCGGGCGAGGCTACACGGCGGGGTCAGCGGCGTCGGGCGAGGCTGCACGGCGGCGTCGGGCGAGGCACGGTGGAGGCGCACGGCGAGGACGACGAAGCGGCCGCTAGGGATTTGGGAAATTTCAGTCGGAATTGTAATTTGGGGGCGGAGTACTGTACGTATACGAAAAAAAATATATATATACAGCGGTTTTTAACCACTATATAAGATTTAACTTATATAGCGGTTCTAAACCGCTATACATGTACTTCCGCAGCGGTTTTTAACCGCTATATATGATAAATTTTATATAGCGGTTATAAACCGCTGTATATTTTTTTTTTAATTTTTTTTTTATAACCGCTGTATATAGCTTTACTTATACAGCGGTTATTGAAAATGGTTGTATATGTGCAGCTGTATATGTCCAATATTGTAGTAGTGGAAGTAAGTAAGTACGAGGTTAAATAAAATAATAATAATTTAATTCTTTATTGACTTTTATAATAAATAGTTATTTTTATTTTAAGGGCGCGAAGTAGGGTTGTTCATGGTGCGGACCAAAACAGATATTTGAAAATATCTGTGTCCGTACTAAAGTTTGATTCGATTCTTTTTCAGTGCAGATTTAGGTACGGATTCGATAATGCATCTTATAAAAAATTGTATTGAATATTTATCCATTAAAACAATGGTTATTTATTTTATTTTATAATTCATTATTAGACACAAAATATAAAAATGAATAAAAATAATATTATGAATCTTAAAAAAAAAGAATAAAAATGATATTATAGATCTTTCTAAGACGGCAGACAAGTTAAAATGATTTTATAATTCATTATGAATCTTTTATTAATTCAATTGTTTTGTGTTTTAATTCAATTCAAATAATATAATATAATTAAATAATTATATAATTATACATAATAATATTAATTATTTTATATTACAATTCAACACAATTATTCAACCATTACATCTTTAATAAATAATAATATAATAATACATCATCATTATTGATTTGACATAAAGCCCCATCCACCCCTACTACATCCAACCCAAAACAAACAAATGATTACTATTCACAGGATTTCGCCCATCCACTTTTTTTCCCCATCCGGATTTCCCCCATCCACCTCAAGACGAAAACAAACGTGACCTTAGGGATGGAATGAGCACTAAAATAAAATAAAGTACACCAAACATGATACTTTTTGATGGAATTGAATCCTGATTCTTCCTTCCCCTCCCACCTTCAGACGCAAAGTCATAAACTAGAGCCTGCCATTATCAGGTCAGGTGGTTTGGCAGATCTATATATCTAACACTCCACCTCTGACCTCTCATTACATCATTAATTAAACCCCCATCACCCATTATTTTAACCTCATACATCCCATAAACATAAATACATTTCTTCCTCATTTCCCCTTTCCCTTTTCAGAAACCTTCTGTCGCTTTTCTCATTTCACCTTCTCCTTTTAGAAACTCTGTTTATTGGATGGGTAATTGCCAGGCGGCGGAGGCGGCGACGGTGGTGATCCACCACCCCGGCGGCAACAAGGTGGAGAGGATTTACTGGTCGGTGGGTGCCGCCAAGATCATGAACTCCAACCCTGGCCACTACGTGGCGCAGGTGGTGTTTGCGCCGCCGTCGAATTCGACGCCGGTGAAGCAGCTCAAACTTCTCCGCCCAGATGACACTCTTCTTATTGGACATGTTTATCGACTGATTAGCTTTGAAGGTACTCCCCCATGCTTAGTTTTTAATTACTTCGTCCCATAATTTTTAAATTTTTTTCATGTTTGCATAGATTTTAAGAAAATACTCCCTCCAATTCGAAATAAGTGTTGTTTAAAAATTTAAGTTTTATTTCAAAATAAGTGTCGTTTTAGCTATTTTTTATATTTTTTTCGATTTATCCCGAATTCGAATTCATAATATAAGAGATATTTTAGGAATTATATTTAAATATAACATATCTATTTAGAGATTATCAAAATATAATAGATAAAAAATTATGTGGAGTATATACGTCAAACTTTATAATTCTTAATTTGTCCTAAAATCTCTAAAACTACACTTATTACTCCCTCGATTCAAAATAAGTGTCATTCCAGAGATTTTAGGACAAATTAAGAATTATAAATTTTGACATATAAATCCTATATAAATCACTAAAAAATCTATTATATATTAATAATCTCTAATAGATATGTAATATTTTAATATAATCCCTAAAATATCTCTTATAATTTGAATTCGAATTCGGGGTAAATCAGGAAAAAATGTGAAAAAATAGCTAAAATGACATTTATTTGGAAACAAAAATTAACTTTTAAACGACACTTATTTTGAATCGGAAGGAGTAATATTTAAAGTAATAGAGTATATGTTTTTTGATTAAAAATATATGAAAAATATAATATTAAAAAGTATTGTTGTTTTTTTTTTTTCCAAAAATAAATATACAAATTAAATATGGAATGAACATTTTTAACAATATTATCAAACTTTGGAATGTTATTTTTTGTCTGTCCCACATCAATATTCACATTTTAAAATGAAAATTTTCTGAAAATTCATACCCTCAAAATGCCCATGTATTTATTCTCTATGTCATTACTTGTTTTATTCAATTAATTTTATTGATTGAAATATTGATCATGCTCTATCACTTTAATAAATTAGAGTAAAAAAGTGGTTTTTCTTATTTTTTGTGTTTAAATGTGGAAATTGATTTTTTTTAATTATTATTATTAAGTTGTTTTCGGCTAAATATTTGTATGGATTTATGTAGATGTATTGAAAGAGTTTGGTGCAAAAAAGTGTGTTAGATTAGGGAGATTATTAAAAGAGAGAAGGGCAATCAATTCAGTCCCACATGCAATTAAGGTACATATCTTGAACTCACATTTGATTTGGGTCGAAGATTAAGTGGAACAAATCAAAATTGATCTAATATTGTGTAAATCAATTTTATCATACAATTAATTTGCATTACGTGTATTTTTTAATATTATTAGTTATTTTATTAATATATAAGTTTGATAGTATAAATCATTTCATTAAAATTTATTAATTATTTTACTATAAAATATTACTTCCAACATGAGCGCACAGTAAATAAAGCACAATTGTTTAAAAAATATTTGTTAAATAATATATAGAGTATTGTTTTTACTTTATGAATTGATAAATTTACTGTGGAACGTGAATAAAAAAGAAAAGTGATATATATATATTCCCTTCGTCCCCAAACATTTTTCACAATTACTTTATCTTTGTGTTTTAGCAAGCGAGTTGTTTATTAGTATTTGAAAATAGTTTTTAAGGTAGGATATGATAGATCTACCTCTTTTCTATTATAAGATAATTTTAAAATTATTTTATAATTTTAAATATTAATAAAAAAAATTCGCTTGCAGAAATACGAAAGGAATAATAACTGTGCAAAGTGTTGTGGGACGGAAGTAGTATATATATAATAAAATATGTACATATTTGTGAATTGGGGGCAGGGAGAATTAAATATACTTTCTGAGGGGGCATGTCAGAACTCACTCTGGGTTATTACATATTTACATTTACTTAAAAGTAATGGTAAATAAGAAATGATGAATTTGAAATTGATAGCTTCATTTGTCCAAACATTTTCAATGTGTATATGAATATGGTTGAAATTCATCCTTTGAATTTTTTTTATTCAAACTCAACTCAACGTATAGATTTCTAAATAAGTAGGCTAAGCTAGACTACAAATTTATTACAAGGCTAGACTTTTTTTTTCAAGGTAAGATTTAACTATTAAGGGCAGTTTGGTTTGAGGAATTGTTTGAGATTGTCTTTATAATCCCAGATAATCTCGTTTTTTGATTTGAGGGATTAAACAGGACCATAATTCTGGATAGACTAGAACGACTATCTCGTATACAATCCGATTCAGAAAATTTGGTTCTAGTCCAAATTTTCTGATTCTAGTCTATCCATTTTCCGATAGTCATTTTAATTCAATCTTATCATGTAAACCAAACGGCCCCTAAGTGAGTCGAAAACTCAATTTAAATTTATCATTATTTTTTTGCAACTTCCTTTATGTTCTATCGAGCCACGAAAAAGAATAAAGGGACTCTGTCTCATGGATAATAATAAAAAGAAATATAATAATAGTTCGTGACATCATTTCAATTTTCTTAATTATTTCTTCAAGTGGACTTTAATAATAATGTTATATTCTCTTGTGTTGTAGTTTGACCTAAACAAAATTTTGGCCCAATTAATGATCAAAGGTCATAGTTAATGTAGGTTATAGCCTTAGGAATTTTCACCTCCACAAAATTTGATTGATTATGATCCATATAACTTAGCTAGAAAATTTTCTAAGCTATCTAAATTGTCCAACAAAACTTTAGAGTATTGTACCATATTCTTGATATGTTGTATTGTACAACACATTAAGCGGGTGGTACAACATTTATAAAAATTCTGCTCAGCACTAACATAGAAATAACCATACTAGGGCATTGTTATGACAATTAATTCATATTAAAATAAAATGTTGAGTATATGAGTTTTGTTAAATTAAATTTCACCTCGTGTCCCTCGATTACAATGGTGGATTATAATTCGGCCGGATGGGAATAGAAGAGGAATCTAATTTATGGGTGTACATATATATTTTCTTGAGTATGTATAGGGTGAAATTGGTTTATATATGAATCACCGAATGGTATTAGTTGTTTTCATTGAAGAGTATTAGTTATTTTTACTGAAGAGTCCTAGTTCATTTTCACCAAACAATAAACTACCACCCTTTAGTGTATACCAGTAATACTTTTCAGTAAAAATAACTAATACTTTTCAGTGAAAACAACTAATACCCTTCGGTGATTCATATATAAACCAGTTTCACTCTATACTTTGTCTATTTTCTCTCTTTTTTACACATGCATGTGGAGAAAAAAATAAAATAAAAATGCATTGATTATTACATAGCAGGGGATGCTTGGTACCAAAGTAAGAAAATGCAGGTAGTCTTACCATCAGCAATGAGTATTATATTGAAGTTGGTGAATAGTAGGTGGAATTATAAAACACAAAATTATTAAAAATACATAAAAAAAAAATTTATAAGAACTCTTTTTTTTTTACCCATTTTACAAATAATATATTAATTTTTATAAGAACTCTTTTTTACCCATGTTACAAATATATTCATATTGTTACTCTTTTATTTGTTTCTCTCCTCTCACTCCTCATTTCTATACAAAATAATACTCCATCCGTCCAATATTAGCAGTCCTACTTTTTGGGTTGTTATTTTTTGTCAGAAGTTGGAGGGTATTATGAGGTATTGTGAAGTCCATTTATCAATAAAGTTATTGTTTATGGAAAATATAAGTAGCATATTTTTCATATACAATCACTTTTTTCATAAATTGACCTCACAATACCTCATAATACCAACCAACTTACGACAAAAAATAATAGCCCAAAAAGTAAGACTACTAATATTGGAAGGAGAGAGTATATTAATTCTAAAAAGAGAAATTTTTTAAAATAAAACACTCTCACAATATAATTCAAAATATTCTTCATTCATTAGTTCACAATAAAATATTCTCACAATAATTTTTTTTTTTTAAATTTGTGTCACCACACCTCTGAAAGTTAAGAGGGGACGGAGGGAGTATAATTTACCATTGTCGGAATTTTTTTTTTTTCAATATATATGCAATATGACAAATTTCTAACCGTAGCATGGTTCTCATTTTGTGAGATGGAGCTCCGATTTAAATCATTGACTAAAAAACAAAACTGATCAATGCACTTTGAAAATTGATAATTTATAATTAGGTAATCATAATCATTGATTGTCTCCATATATAAAAGAGGTAATACAAACTTATGGATATCCAAGATTCTGTATATATATTGAAAAATGCGTTTGTTTTGTATGAGGAAACAATGATTGAGAAATTTCAAAAAAAATACAAAATGAATCTTAATTTATGAGTTGTTAGAGAGAGGTGGTAGGATTGTGAAAAAGAAAAAACCATAGTAGATATTAAGAATATAATAGCCAACAAAGTCGTGTGTAATTGAAAAAAATAAAAAGTATGAAAAGACTAAATTATCAATTTTATCAATTTAGGATTTGAAAATTATAAGTAAAATTATCAATTTAGAGTTCAAAAAAATTTTCTTATTGATTTAGAATCTGAAAAATGGAAAACTAACTATTCGAGATCTAAAAGATAAAAACTATAGACACACACATTTTAAGAGCATATATGAAATCTTATAAATTCTAGCTATCCAAAACTACTTATATAATTACAATTCCAAAATAAGAAATAAAATAAATAAAGATATAAACTATATGAGGTCACATGCTTTTAAAATTTATAAATTTTAAATAGATGGTTTATTTTCAAGTCTTTAATTAACGTCATTATTGCGTGGATTTTGAAATATTAAGTTAACAATCCCCCTTGAGTGATTGAAGGTCATGTGTGACTCTATGATTGAAAAAAATTAATGGCATGCACGTGTTTATGCATAATATCATACAACATTATTTGTTGAGCAAACTATTATATGATAGAAGTATAATTGTACTTCACAGAATGTCGACTATCACTTTCTTGTTGGCTCCATGGAATATTTCATCATGTTATCTTTGTTTACATTTAGTTCATGTTACATAGCATTACATTGACAGTATTATATGAAAATAGTTCATGATAAGTTTATCATGAAACAATTTTAAAGTATCATTAATCTCATCGGGAGTATCATTAATCTCATCAGGGGTATCATTAGTCTGAGTTCAATTTTTTTTAAAACAATTAATTACAATATAATACCACTAACCCAAATCAGTGATACCTCTAACAGGTTTAATGATACTTCTGATGAGATTAATGATACTCTAAAACTATTTTATGTTAAGCTTATTATGAAGCGTTTTCATATAAAACCTACTCCATTACATTAGGCATGACATGCTGAATTAGATCATGAGTTTAAGTTACGGCTTTAGCGATAATTTTTTTTAAATATAGATAACAATAAAATAGTTTAATTTAATTAAGTAGTTAGATGCTGCATGGCTAAATTTATTTTAAGATCTTGTAAGCCCATACTTATAATAAGGGCAAAATGAATATAAGATGGTTTGAGTAATGAGTTGGTATCGTGAACCAGTTTCACCATAAAATTGATTTATAATATCTTATAGTAAAATATGTAATACTCTTCGTTGAAATTATTAATATCTTAATAAAAATAATTAATACTCTCAAAATCAATTTTATGATAAAATTGGTCCACACATGACTTTGCCTAATAACTTTTATTTCTATTTTATACGAAAAACTCACTTTTACATATGAGATGATCTAAGTACAAAACCCCCTCAAAATTATATAATAATTAAATTATGTGTCCTTGATGTGGTTATTTTACCTTGTTACTAGTGTAACTGAAATATATTTGTTCTAGACAAAATATTATATGAAAATAGTTCATGATAAGCTTATTATGAAACAATTTTAAAGTATCAATAATCTCATTAGGGGTATCATTAATCTCATCAGGAGTATCATTAATTTGGGTCAATGGTATTATATTGTAGTTGCAAATTTTCTTTAACTTAAATTAATGATACTCCTGATGAGATTACTGATACCCCTGATGAAATTATTGATACTTTAAAATTGTTTCATGATAAGCTTATTGTGAAGCATTTTCATATAAAACCTACTCGTCGTGATTTCACCATATGCTCCAATTTATGGCAAATATGCAATACATGATATATAGTTCATCTCTTAATTTTTCAGGCGGAGAGGGAGGAGGTGCACCACGTTGCAGGTGGCGGCAGCGGCAGCGGCCGCGGTGGAAGAGGCGTAGGGAGGCAGCACGGTGGTGGGGCCCAGTGGAGACCAGCTTTGCAGAGCATTGAAGAGATTGGGAGTTGACACTACAATAATAATGATCTTTAGTGACAACAATCATGTCATGTTCTCTCATTATTGTTTTTCTAGTTAAAAGTTTTTAATGACAGGAAACAATTTGTAATGACAAGATCCTGTCATTATAGATTGTTTCATGTCATTAAAGATTTTTAACTAAACAAATAATGACAGAATTACTGTCACTAAAGATAATTTTTCTTGTAGTGTGAATTAATTTAACTTTCAAACAGAGTCTTTCATCCTCTAATGAAATATATCCAGCTCCAACAATGCTTTTTAAGAGACTGCCTTGTTTATATGGGGTTTGTAAAACCACGAAAACTGATATTTTAACCAATATATCATCTAACTTGAGATCATCTTCATGTGTGGTACTGGTATATATTTGTGCACTCGACTAGCTCAATTTGATATAATTTTCATAAAAAGAAAAAAAAAGATATATAATTTTGTTTTCATTTTTTTTTATATAACTTTAAAATACTCTTAAAGAACAAATATAAATTACTCGAGTTAAATCATCATCCGTGAGATGTTTTCACAACGACAAAGTATAGAGTGAAATTGGTTTATACATGAATCATTGAAGGGTATGAGTTGTTTTCATTGAAGAGTATTAGTTGTATTTACTGAAGAGTATTACTGATTTACACTGAAGAGTCTTAGTTGTTCAGTGAAAATGAACTAAGACTCTTCAGTGTAAACCAGTAAATACTCTTCAGTAAATACAATTAATATTCTTCAGTGAAAACAACTAATATCCTTTTGTGATTCATATATAAATCAATTTCACTCTATACATACTCTTTCATAACAATAAGATTATCAATGACAATGGCGGATTCAGGATTTATATATTTGGGGGTCGTAGTGCAAAAATAAATATACATAATAATATAATTATATATATGTATACATATCCTATATGATTGGTATAGCTGAATGTGAAAGACATCGATCTATTGTTCAAAAATATATGAGTTTTTCTGATTCACTATGTATTTTTTTTCTAGAATTCTTTTTATTGAAAAATATAAAAGAATAAATAAGATTGGTAAATAGTATGACAAAATTGCATAAAACATTTCTAAAAATAGAAAAAAAATAAGATTTTTAGTAACTTCTCAAATCCGATAAAAATATGCCCATTTGACTTGAATTTTTCAACTTGAAGGAAATTGGTAATTAATCTATTTCTTTCATATAATTTGACCAATTTTAACTTCTTGATTTGAATATTTGAAGTATTTAGCATAAATTCAGAACGAATAAGTAAGAAGAAATCAAAATTCAAAATTTTTATTTAAGTTCGTCCATATTTTCATTTTTTTATTGACTCCTTTCAAAAGAGGTCAGGTCGGACGAATTGAAAACCGTTAATATTAATTAAATTTTTACAAAACTTTTTTTTATGGAACAAACATATCAATATGCGTGTATTTTACATTTCGTTCCACTTCTAGTTCCTAAATTAATAGGAGTGTGACTTGTTATTTTTCCTACAACAACCAAAAATCTTCATCGTATGTGGGTTTTTCCAAGTATTTTATTGTTAAGTATAGTCATGGTTTTTTCAACGAATCTGTCTATTCAACAGATAAATAGCAATTATATCTATCAATATGTATGGTCTTGGACCCTCGATAATGATTTTTCTTTAAAATTTGGCTGCTTGATTGATCCGCTTACTTCTAATATGTTGATGCTAATCACTACTGTTGAAAATATAATTCTTATTTATAGTGATAATTATATTGCTCACGACACGATCAATGATATTTGAGATATTTTGCTTATATGAGTTTTTTCAGTACTTCCATGTTGGGATTAGTTACTAGTTCCATACAAATTTTTATTTTTTGGGAATTTGTTGTAATGTGTTCCTATTTATTAATAGGTTTTTGATTCACATGACCACCTGTGGCAAATGCTTGTCAAAAAGCGTTAGTAACCAATCGTGTAGGGAATTTTTGGTTTAATATAGGAGTTTTGGGTTTTTTATTGGATAACGGGTAGTTTTGAATTTTGAGATTATTCGAAATACTTAATAACTTGATTTATAATAATGAAGACAGTTTTCCATTTGTTATTTCATGTGCTGCTCTATTATTTGCTGGCGCAGTTGCTAAATCTACACAATTTCCTCTTGATGTGTGGTTTCCTGATGCTATGGAAGGACCCACTCCTATTTCGGCTCTTATACATGCTGCTACTATGGTAGCGGCAGAGATTTTTCTTGTAGCTCGCATTTTTCCTCTTTTCCTAGTTATACCTTATATAATGAATTTAATTGCGTTGATGGGCATAATTACACTATTATTAGGAGCTACTTTAGCTCTTGCTCAAAAAGACATTAAGAGGAGTTTAGCTTATTCAACAATGTCTCAATTGGGTTATATGATGTTCGCTCTAGGAATGGGTTTTATCGAAGTGTTTTATTTCATTTGATTACTCATGCTTATTCCAAAGCTTTATTATTTTTGGGGCCCGGATTCGTTATTCATTCAATGAAAACTCTTGTTGGTTATTCTCCAAATAAAAGTCAAAATATGGTTCTTATGGGTGGTTTAACAAAATATGTACCGATTACCAAAACCTCTTTTTTATTAGGTACACTTTCTCTTTGGTATTTCGCCGCTTGCTTGTTTTTTGTCAAAAGATGAAATTCTTAATGATAGTTTGTATTTGCCGATTTTCGAATGGAAGTAAATTTTTTGAAGGTATACAATGTCTCGTACAAATTTGCTACGACATAATTTATCACAACTTACTAAATATAAAATATTTGTAATAATTACGTATTCATATTAAACACGCTATTACAAAAAAATGAAAAAAATTTAGAAGTACCACGAATTTCAAAACATTGCACTAAAAACTAGTATATTTTTTTGTTATGTTTGTGGAATGTTCATCATCGCCACATATCAAAATCTCAAACATTGTAATTGGTGACTCTCAAAATAACCGCGTAAAACTGATCATGAATAAAATTTGATTTTTTTCAAGAAAATCCAACATTAGCAAGCGATTGTCCTTGACAATTAATGGGGACTATCTTTTCTAAAACTCGGAACTGCAATCTTGTATCGAATGGAATTAGGGAATTCTAGGAACCAATACCAGCTTATCTGAATTACTTGTTAAATCCCCACCTTCCATTTTTCAATCACCTAGCTGGTCTGGTTTTCCGCGACAAACAGTTCTACGTACTGAAATTTAAAAAGAATTAAGTCACTTTACCAGAGTGGAACCCTAGGTAAGAGTTCCTAAATGTTTGCTTCCTCGACTCATAAGCGAGGACAGTTCCATTGGCCTTAGCCACGTCTCATGTGGGTAGAATAACCAAACAAGTATCGAGTCCAAAAGAAAAACTCAAACACGTATTAGCCAAAAATAAAAAGCAATAGAAATGTAATGTAACTACTTACCCGAAATTATAAGCGTGTTAGCACAATGAACAATTGATATTAAAGTTCTAACAATTTCCATAGCATAATAATATCACCAAATTCAATATATAAATATACTTATATAATATTAAAATTAAATAAAATGCCATGTTAATACGTATTAAGCATAGATCTTCATACAATTAAAAGAGTACATATGATTCTTCGGGAATCTAGTCATGCCCCTACATATCTCACAAAAAAAATTAATTAATATGGAAGAGAACAAATATACTTCCTCTGTCCCAATTTTGTTTTCTCATTTGACTATGCGCGGAGTTTAATGCGAGAGTTGAATTTTAGTATTTAAATGAATAAAGTAGTATTGAGAATGATGAATGGTGAATAAAGTAATATTTAAATGAATAAAGTAGTATTGAAAATGATGAAGAGTGAATAAAATATTATTTAAATGAATAAAATAGTTTCCATTTTAGGGATTGGAAAACAAAATTGAGACGGACCTTTTTGACAAATGAGAAAATAAAACTGGGACAGGGGGAGTATTATTTACCCATATATTTATAATAATAAAAAATCCTAAAGTCTATCAGGTTACTTGACCCATAAGTAATGTCTACATCAATTTTTTTAGATTTGACATATCAAATCTTCTGGATTTACAATAAATTTTAGGAGTTTTATCAATTCAGGGTCTGAAAGATAGTATCTTTATCAATTTAAGGCCTGTAAGATTTTTTCTATCGATTCAGGGCATGAGAGATTGGATATTATCGATTTAGGACCTGAAAGATAAACTATTAATTTAGAACTTACTCATTTTAAGACCGTGTTTGGTCTTTAATAATTATGTATTATCCGATAATATTTTTATAAATCATATTTCAAAAAATATAAATATATATTAACTTCATGTGATTGAAAAAATAAGAAACAAAAGAATTAATGAAAAAATAATAACGTATATAAATAAAATAAAAATTATAATATGTCAAATAAAGTCTTAATATCCTTGAGTCTTGAATTGATAGTTTCTATCTTTCAAGTCCTAGATTGATACTCCCTCCGTCCCCAAACACTCTTCACACTTTCCTTTTTCGTCTGCCCCCTAACACTTTGCACACCCAAAAATGGCAAATTTTATTTACACTTATTTACCAAAATGTCATTACTTATTTACACTTAACAAATTCATTTACACAAAATCAGCAGCCCATTAAATTGAATTACCCATTAACCTAACCCAAATTAAATCAACAGCCCATTAATTAAAACTAACCCACCAACTCACTTTAATTCACTCAAACCCATTAACACAAAATCAAATCCTTACTTTATCTCCATATCTCTCGATTCTTCCATTATCTTCTCTTCTCTATAAGTCAACCCTTCTCGATTCTTCCACTTTAATTCACCCAACTCTTCGTCTTCTCCATACGGCATTCATCTCTCTCTCTTCCATCTTCTACGAACTCGCCTCCGTCATCTCCTCACTATGACTCTCTCTTTCTTCCATCGTCTTCCTCATCTCTCACACCACACTATAACCCCACCCTCTGAAACCCCTCAACTCGCCTCTATCCCTCTTTCTCTCAAATTGAAGATATACAGTGTTCGTCAATCTTCATCAAATACTAATCTTCCATCTATTTCTCCCCCTAAAGGTTCGATCTGTAAAAAAGCCCTATTTCGATTCTATTAAAAAAACCCTATTTCAATTCTGTTAAAAAAGCCCTATTTCGATTTTGGGAGTATGGATCTGCCTGTTATGGAGTGGAATTATGATGAGTTGGAATCCCCTGAATTCGATCTTGAAAATTCAATCGTCCCTGATTCAGAAGATTCGTTCGTTGATTCATTCGTCGATGAGACTCCCCTAATCGACACAAGTATTTTTTTATTCAGTTAATTTGTTCAAAAAAAATTTGGTGGCGATTTTTCATCCTAATTCTTATTTTTCTTATTTTTTTGAAGATGAAATTGTACCATACTGTTATCTAATGGAAGGGATAGAGGAGATGGAGCCGTGCTTAGGTTACTCTACAATCTCATTTTTTGGGGATGCATGCTAAAATTCTGAGTATTAAGATGCCTGTTTAGGTTCTGTGATGAGCATGTGCACTGATATATGGTGAATTTTGTGCATATATACATATGTGATGCATGATATCCCTATTATTTTGTGCAATCTTGTGCATATATGCATCTGTGATGCATGTTATCCTTGTTATTTGGTGAATTTTATGCAACCTTGTGCATATATGTATCTGTAATGCATGTTATCCCTGCTATTTGGTAAATTTTGTGCAACCTTGTGCATATATGCATCTATGATGCATGTTATCCCTGCTATTTAGTGAATTTTGTGCAACCTTGTGCATATATGCATCTGTGATGCAAGTTAGTTCTGTTTCCCAGTGATGAAACTTTTCTGAGGGAATTAATCAATCAAATCATGTTTGATTGATTAATATAATGGCCATTACTTGCAAAATGATAATATGATAAGGTGAAGTTGAAGCTGTGAATCATGTTAGTCCTGTTATTTGGTGAATTTGTGCAACCTTGTGCATATATGCATCTGTGATGCATGTTATCCTTGTTATTTGGTGAATTTTGTGCATATATGCATCTGTGATGCATGTTATCTCTGCTATTTGGTGGATTTTTTGCAACCTTGTGCATATATGCATCTGTGATGCATGTTATCCCTGCTATTTGGTGAATTTTGTGCAACCTTGTGCATATATGCATCTGTGATGCATGTTAGTTCCGTTTTCCAGTGATGAAACTGAAGTTGTTAGGTTACAAAATGCAAAATTGAAATCTGATAGGTAACATAATCTCAATATATGAGATTCAATACTTACAAAAGATGACATAATCTAAATATATGAGAGTTAATACTTACAAAAGATGACATGATCTCAATATATGAGAGTCAATACCTACAAAATGACACATATCATATGTTTACATCTTAAACAAGTCTTATAAGACTTAAAGAACATTAGTTTATACTGTAAACATAACCATCTGTCCACTAAGATGGTGCAAAAGTAGCCTATAAGACTTAATAATCATACCCTAGATTGGTCATCAGTTCATTCAAGTTATATGGTGTACCTTCTATCTGTCCAGCTTCTATTAAATACTCTATGCATCCTCTCATTAACCCTTCATCCACTTCAAGATTATCTGGCAGTCTTCCTTGCCTAAGTAAAAATGCTTTCTTCATGTGTGGCACCTTATAGTTGTTGTGTCTCTTGACCTTCATCATTTCAATCATGCAATTCTGTAAACTCAATAATACATTAAGGGTAATGTGTGTGAGCTTTTCAAAAGACAACACAACAGTTTGCATCAAATCCTGGACATTATATGCAGATGTATCCACTTGTAATGACTGTATAGCTCTGAACCACCCTAAGTCATTGATATTAGTATCAGAAAAGTTTGGTGGTTGGCAAACCAATTGGGTGTCAAATCCATCTGAGGAGGCTGCAACCCTAAACTCAGAATCATTTTTGTGTAGATGTGGTCTTGCATTGTCTTGTTGTATTACTATGTGCTTGCTTGCACTTGCTGACCACTTCTCTTTAATTGCTGGTAGTATCTGTTGAGAAATGATGAAATTGCTTTTGTGTGTAAAGCTATGTAATGAAAATATTCTGATAGTTTTAAATGTAATGTCATCAATAGGGAAATGATAGAGTTTTACTATTTTGGAGGCTTACTTAAGTGTGTAAAACTATGTGATGAAAATATTCTGATAGTTTTCACTTGTAATGTCATCATTAGGGAAAGGATAGAGTTTTCCTATTTTGAAGACTTACTTATATGTGTAAAGCTATGTGATCAATAAAGAAATGATAGAGTTTTACCTGGTAGATTAGGCAGTTTCTGATGACTTCTTTAGTCACCGAGTCTATTGGCACAGTCATCATAGTTCCCCTCAATCTGTTTTTGCTGTTTCTTTTTGCTGGTTCTTGCTTTGTGAATGGAAATATGCCTATTTTTCCATCAAGCACAAGTTCCCTATCACTTGAATATTGGGTTCTTGAGACTGCACACATGAACACAACTTTGGTTATGTACCTCTTGTTCTTGCATGTCCTGTATGGTCCAGTTTCTGATTTTAGCTTGTAGCACCTCTCTATTGCTCTTGTCATGTAAAACCACTTTTCATCAATGTGGATAACATTGGTCATTGGTGTGAACTTTATTCTGTTGGTGAGGCTATCAGCTTGCAGTGAGCCCAAGCTATATTGCAGCCTTTGTATTTTGTTTGCATATGAAATAGAGGGTTTGATGGCATTTGTGTGTGGGTCGATTGCCCCCTTTTTCACTCACCTACTGACTGTGTTTTTGCTGCAATTCATCTCCTTAGCCAATCTTCTCATGGTTGATCTCATTGAATATGGTACGACCTTCATCATGTCTTCATCTAGTTCAATCCTTTTTTGTACATTATGTCTTTCTTGAGTGACTTGAACATCACTAGGCCTCCATCTAACATTTGCTTCTGTGCAACCTTCCAAACATTCTGGATGGTCCTCCTGCTAACTCCAAATGATGTAGATGCTTCATCAAGCTTTCTCCTGTGAACTGTGCCCTTTTTGTTGTTTGCAAGGAGAAACTGAGCAATACGATTCTTCTCTGATTATGTTAATTTAGTGCCTCTACCTCTGATGACCATCTTCAATGCTTTTGAAACTTTTAGAATTGAATGTGTATTTATGATCCCTGATTGTATTTAAGACAACTTTTAAGCTTAGTTAAAATAGAGGGAAAATTTTGACTGAAATTTGTAATTTTAAGAGGGAATCCAGTTTTTTATTAGTGTTCATGCCAGCTAAATTGTCCAGCTCCATATAGATTTGATCGTTTGGGAGGGAGTTGGTTTGGGATTAATCTCCAAACTAATCCCTCCCTTAAAAAAACAGAAATATTATATTTTAATGTATGCACAGTATTTTTCTAAAAAAAAATTGTGTCCTCAAAACTATGTCAAGTCCTTGGGGACGGAGGAAATAGTTTTCTATTTTTCAAATCCTGAATTGATAGGAAAAATCTTTTAGGTCTTAAATTGATAGTTTTACCATCTTTCAGGTCTTGGATTCACATTCTTCCTAAATTTTATAATTGTTGACTAGATGAGTGCCTATTTGATTTCAATTGGAAAGAAAAAGAGTGCAGATATGAATAAAAAATAACTGAGGGGCTTATTTGATCCTCCAAAATAAATTTAGGGGCTTATTTGACGCATGTTAAAATACAATACTACCCCTAAGGTACTCGTGGAATCAATACAGCCACCATTACTTTCTCCACACCACGCACTACCTTCGTATCCTCCATTGTTGATCACTGGTACCTTCGTGGAATCAGTAATGGCGCACGCTGTTTTTTCTCTCAATGCATTTACACTTCTCAGCCGTAAGCTCTATTTTGCTCGAGTTTTTTTTTTTTGTTTCTTCTTCTTTGATTGAACGTCGTCGAGTTTCAGGCGGTCAATTCGAGTGCCGGAAGCATTTCCAGAGGCAACATCCTCTCAAATGTCGCACCAATTTGAGCTTCTTTTCCAACTCGTCCAGTAGGCGAGGAATCCATATTGTTGGCTCGAGCTCAACCGGCGAATACAACGGCGTCTCTGAAGTTTCCGAAAGCGAATCTCAGCCTTCCAATTACATATGGCCTGATAGTACCAAGGTTGAACCCCCTCCTTTCTAATTTTATGATTTTGTTATTGTTATTGGGCGAGTTTCTGTGCGTAGGTTTGAGTTTGTACGATTTTCCGGGAGACTCAAGTCATGAAAGTGAAGATATACCATTTATTTTATTTGAGTTTCAGTTTGCAATCTATTTCATGGAGTTAAATAGCATCATTTTAATGATATGGAACTTGTGTGATATCATTGTTAGAAATGCATAGAGCTTAGTTAGCTATTTCTGTTAAGCTACATTTGTTTCGGAATTTAGGTGTGCGTGTGAAGTCATAACTTTACCATTGGATGTTAAATCCTTGATAAATAGTAAAAGTATGTGTTTGTTTTGGGATTTTGATAGGGTGAGATGTTGCTTTATGTCAAATGAAAGTTTAATAATGATTGATGTTGAATTTTTTTTAATATATTGTGTTAGAGTAAAGTAGGAAAGAGAAAAATGTGTTGTATAGGAGTAAAGTGAATTATATTGGGAAGAGTAATAGTAGGTTTATAGGTATTTTAGGTGTGGATTGAGTATGAAATGTGAAAACTGGATTTTAAATCTCTAATTCGAATGAGATAGGGGTAGTAAAGTCCTAATCTCATCCGAGTGAATCCCAAAACAAACGCAGCCTTATGTCTTAGCTTAAGCATGTTTGAAGTTTTCGGTTATTTACTTCAATTGTACTCATTAGCTTTTGAGTTAGTATGTTGAGTGAGGTAGTTAGTAGAGCTGTGATTTTCCAGCTAGCTACTTCCTAAGCTGTGACGGTTTCCACCAGCTTTAGGATATATACTTTTAATCCTTCACTCCTCATATTATCGTTGCCATCACGAATTCTATTAACTCATAGTGTTCAATAATCTTGTAATATATTCCTCCACTTTCTATTACGCTGTCAAAACATATCAAGTTTATGTTGGTATCATTGCATAAAACTTTGGAACAGTAATTAGGTAAAATATCCTTTGTATTAGGGAATTTTTTTATGGTGAGGTATTATGTGGATGCAGGGTCTTGATCCAGGGCTTAAAATAATCGAATGGGGGGCAGGAAGTAGTAATCATCTTTTTTTCATTCACAAAGTTGTTCATGTCATTTCATAATGTAAAGGAGATTTTTATTTATTTAATTTTTATGTGAACTAATCATTGAGAAAGATTTTCAGAAGCTTGTAGTTCAACTTATTTGTCAATGTTCTGTACATTATTATTTATTCTTCTTGTACATTAATATTATTTGGAATTATTTAGAGTATTTGCTGAACTCATGATTGATGTTATTATAAATTAGTACTGTGAATACCATGTATCATATGATCGACATTCTTTCCTCTTTTTTGTATCCATCAGGCTTGGCATGAGCATGACCCGTAGTGCTGAGTCAATTGCAAGCTGCCAATTAGTGAAAGATTCGAAACTCAAATTCTTGAAACTGAAGATTGAAATTTTTTCTTTTCTTTCTCTTTCATTTTTTTTCCCTTTATACTATTATATATAGCAGTTTATTTCTGAACCGAGAAAGCAGTCATTCTCTTTATCCATCAGACCAGAAAGCAATCATTTCCCATCTATCACATTACTTTTTTAATTTACCACCAAACTCTATTGCTGCTCAACCTAAGGACACTAAAAATCATGTGGTTTCACTTTGCCTTAGTAATTAAATGTTTTTGTTGATGACAATGAACAAATTGTCCATTCTTGACTTTTTGTTATAGCTGACGAAGTTGAAATGTGTTTACCTAGCTCGGATTTAATGATTCTTCAATCATGTATTTCTTTTTAGAGTGCTAGGCTGCATATATATGCTCATGAAAATATATATGCTCATGTAAGACCTGAAAAAGTCATCATTTAAAAATTGTGAACTGGTTGCTGAATTAGTGAATTCGTATTTCTTGAAATCTCTCAATCATGTGTGAGTTAATACCCTTTTGTGCTTACTACACGTGATATTTTGAGTATTGCGGTATATTCCTGAGGCTTGTATACTGGTTGATGTTTTACAGTTCAAGGTTGGCATTTGCTTCAATTGTTTTTTTATTAGAATTTCCAGTAAACATAGTGGATTATGATCTTAATAAGAATAGCCAACTGTAATATTAAAAATAACACATTTCATGATTACAGAGACCAAGGGTGTGCATTTTAGGTGGTGGTTTTGGAGGACTATACACTGCATTGAGATTGGAATCACTTGATTGGCCTGATGGAAAGAGACCACAGGTACTATTATTCAAAATATCATGTTATATACTCTAGGATTGTTCCTTTGAGAACCAGCCTGCCATTTGAATAATTATCACTGTATTACCGCTTTCACTGACTGGAGTAAGTTATGTTGTCGCTGTTTTATATATATATATATATATATATATATATATATATATAATGTCCTCCAGTATAAACACAAACATTCAAATGTTTAGATTAAAAAAATACACTTTTGATGCTTTTTATGAGGATTTGTTATAGCCCAATGCTATGGGCTCTTTTTCCAACCAGCCAATTACATGCAAACGCATACATGCACACAAAAGAAAAAGTAAATAAAAATTAAGAAATGGAAAACGACACTTGAACATGTTATCCTTGAATAAAGGGTAAGTATCTGTAGAAGTTAATCATACTAGCTTCACCAACTTTTTACACATTGGTGGCAGATATTTCAGTAACAAGTTAGAGCACCATATCATTATAAACATGCAAAATGGATTATGGAGACAAAGTCTTGCATGGTATCAGTCCTCAGATATAAAAAGCAATCATGTATTTTGCGCTGCATATGCTTTTATTCCTGAGTGCAATGAAAAATATTATACAATTTCTGTAAAACACATTTATGGGAAAAGTTTTGAGCCTCTCGAATGCTTTCTGCTAGGAAAAGCTAATATAGATACAATTTTTTGCACGACTCATTGTTGTCTTTTCAATTGACAGCTGTTTCCAAGAAAATAAATCCTTTTTGATAATGCAACAGGTGGTTCTTGTTGATCAATCTGAGCGCTTTGTCTTCAAGCCTCTACTGTACGAACTCCTCTCCGGAGGTATATTTTGATTTGATTAGGTAAAGTTGTTGTGGTTGCCTTAGCTAGCCAATATTATGCCTCTAATCATGTTGTTATGCTAATTTTTCCAATTACAGAAGTAGATGAATGGGAAATAGCTCCTTGCTTCTCAGACTTGTTGTCAAACACAACTGTGCAATTTTTAAAAGACAGGGTTCAATCTTTACACCCTTCTGATCATTTGGGTATGGATGGGATTACAAACTCCCAATCTGCTGGAATGGTGCTTCTTGAAAGTGGTCGCCTTATTGAATATGACTGGTAAACTTTATGTGATTTGTGGGATCTATGATGGTTTATCTTATGAATGTTAGCTAACAATTTTCGCATTTACAGCTTTTAGATCTTAAATAATAAATTGAAATTAAAAACAAAAAATTTCGAGCCCATATTTGTTAATATTTGCTTTTAACTTGATAGATGGAACGGGAAACAATAGTTGGGATAAAGCATTCAAATTGCGCAATCTATATTTTTCTTTCTGTGTTCATAATTTTGTCTGTTAAGCTGTTTGATCAGTAGTAGATTGGTTCAAAATTTGATTTGTATTGCCACATAATTTGGAATCTTATTCCCATGTCACTGGTTATTTTGATTCCCACTTCTCAATTCTCATTTCATTTTTGCATTTTTTATGCATGTTTCAGTGTTTTGATTTGATACTTCTTCTGCAGAAACTTAATGAACCTAGTAAACCGTTTGGTCTATCTTCCATATGTTGAAATCATATTTTTTACCTTTTTGGGATTATAAATTAGTTGAGGAGAAAGTTGTATCTAAATAATCTGTGATGATAGTGCTGCACTCGCGTGTTCAATTGCGTGTTTGGACTTTGGTGAAACAAAATTATTAATATATTAAAATAATTTATGTAAAACATTGCTCGTCTCTACTTCTTTCTTTATATGTGTGCTTTTGAATTTGTTAGTTCATTTGACAATAAATGATGTCTGCTGATTTCATACTTCTATGATATGGGCAGCCAGGTTGGTACTTGCACTTGGAGCTGAAGCCAAACTTGATGCTGTCCCAGGGGCAATGGAATATGCATTACCATTTTCCACCCTCGAAGATGCTCGTGTTAGTATCTAAACTTGCTGGCATAAATTCTGGGAAAATAGTGATTTTAGTCCTGTCTTATTTAATTTTAGTCCTGCCGACTTCACGAGTTGAAATAGGCCTGTAACATTCAATTTTTCAACATTTTGGTTTGGTGACCAGTTGCAAGAGGTAAAGATCCGGTCAACCAATCATACTCTGCCACATGGACAGCGTCAACCTGATGTTTCCCCTCCTACACCTGGTCAACAGACCAAAATGTCAAAATTTGAAATTACATGATTATTCTCAATTCGTAAAAGTCAATAGGACTAAGATAAAATATGGATAACTTATCAGACATAAAAAACAATTTCCCTAATATCTATATGATGTAGGCTTAATCTTCTCTATTTATCGTTATCCTTTTATGCAGAGGGTTGATGAGAAGCTTAGAGCACTAGAAAGGAAGTTCTTTGGCCAGGACTCTCCAATTCGCGTTGCTATTGTAGGATGTGGTTACTCTGGAGTTGAATTGGCTGCCACAATATCTGAAAGACTGCAATCTAGGGGTGTTGTTCAAGCAATCAATGTTGACAAAACAATATTGCCTAATGCTCCACCTACAAACAGGGAATCTGCATTAAAAGTAAGTCACAATTTGTGATTGGATCATAATATTGATTTACCAGAGAATAGTATTAGATATTTTTCGTATTGTCATGCTCCCTGTTTCATCTGGTAGCCTTTTACATATACAGACTTTTGTCCTCTATCGTGTCCATTAAAGCAATTTTGGAATGCCAACCTTTCCAAATGGTCCATTAGGAGATAAATAGAATACATGCATTTCCAATTCTTTTTTGTGATGGTGGGCGTCTCGGTTACGGGATGGGGGAGGGGCGGTATGGGTATTTTCCTATGGTTTAACATAAGATTAGTGTTTCTTAGTATCTTATTGTTTCAATAATGCCGATTGATTTCCTATCATGACTTACCAGCAACCTACCTATGCAACCATTGGATGTATCATATATGGACCAAACCTTTTCAGTTAGATCCTTCATTATATTAATGTTAGGACCAATTTCATTGCAGCAGATGGGTTATACATTTCATTGTTAAAAGGAAGCATAAGGCATCAACAGGTCCCTAAACTATAAATTTTTGTTTTAATAGGTCCTTAAACTAATTTTTGTTTTAAAAACTATTGAAGTATTGGAAATTATTTCACAACCTCCCTCGAAATGTGAAATGAAAAGAATTATTATTCATCTTAATTGTCCCGTTAAATATTGCGTACATTAATTCTTCATGTATTGCATACCTAAATGGGTTGTGAAAAATACTTCAGTATGTAATTTAAAATTAAATAAATCTCACATGTATATCATTTAACGAGACCGTTAAGGCGAATCTGAAAATTCTATCAATTTTTGTTTCGAGGGAGCTCATGAAATAAAATTTCGATATTTAAAGGATTTTTTAAAACAAAAATAGTTTAGGGATGTATCGAAACAAAAGTTGATAGTTTAGGGACCTTTCCATGCATCATGCCTTAAAAGGAGGGCATTCAAGTATCCTTCTTATTGATAAGCTATTTCGTAGAAGATTACTTTGTTATCTCTGTCGAATATCATAGTTTTTACTATGTCAATGCAGTTTCGTACTAAATATCTTGATTTGCATTTCATCTAATTAAAACCCATTCCTTGTAGGTTCTTTCATCCAGAAATGTTGAGCTTTTGCTGGGCTACTTTGTCCGCTGTATAAAGAGATCTGCAACAGAAGCTTATAATTACGAAAGACTTATACTGGAGTTGCAGCCTACTGAAAGGAGCATGCAAAGCCAAGAAGTTGAAGCAGATTTAGTTTTATGGACAGTAGGGTCTAAACCCCTACTTCCACAACCCAATGATAGAGCCGTTAATCTTCCTCTTACTGGTAGGGGACAGGTAGAAACAGACGAAACCCTTCAAGTTAAGGGGCACCCTCGTATATTTGCAGTTGGTGATTCATCAGCTGTGAGGGACAGTCGTGGAAAATTGCTTCCAAGCACTGCTCAGGTACCATTTAATCATTTTGTAATGGTATTAGTTGGTCAGTGTGGTTGTTTTCACTGAATAATATTAGTTGTTTTCATTGAATAGTACTAGTTGTGCACCAGTTGCACTGTGCAACTGGTCTACCCAACCTCAATTCTTTTATTTCCCACGACTTATTGATTCTTCCAGTGTGAAATACATACTATTGTAACTTATATCTCATCTAATTGAGCTTGTGCTGCCTTATTTTTATCAGGTAGCATTTCAGCAGGCAGATTTTGCAGGCTGGAACCTATGGGCTGCAATAAATGGCAGACCTCTGTTACCATATAGGTTAGTCATAACTCATAAATGAGTTCAAGATATGCCTTAATTTGTGTAATTATGTAGAAGTTAGTAAATTTTTGTTTATTTATAAAAGAATATACTATAGGTTGAATCAGATGGTGAATTGATTTCTATCCTAAAAAATGGGAGGGTGAAAAAGAATCAGTTAAGGACAGAATAGACAAGTGAGATCATCTAACGAAGAACACCTCTGCTAATATTCGACCTGCCCTCAGCATGAACACTTTTGTGAAAGGCCTTGTTGTGCTCCTTATTAGTCCGGTTAATAATCTATGGCGGCTTCTAGTTCATTACATATTTGACTAATATTACAAGTCACCAAATATATTTTACTCTCTTCGATCCAATTTAAGTGTTTTTTTTTTTTGGGCATTTCATACAGATTAAGAAAGTCATTTAAGACCATAATGACTTATAATACCCTTTTGGGTGTTTCACATATGTTCCTGTATTAAAAATAAATTAAACGTTTCACAGAATTAAGAAAAATGCTACGTAGGAAAAAGTATTAAATTTCTCTTTGGAAATCCAAAAGGTAACAAATATTTTGCAACAATTTTTTTCCTCTAAAATGACAGTTAAATTAAATCTAAGGAAGTCATTTGAAGCTCTTTCTGTGCCTTATCATAGACATTTTCTTAGTAGAAATCATGCAATCACTAGTTTATGTTTTATCTCGTTTTCCTCATCTCGTGAGACATTATTGAAAAGCCCAGCTCTGGTTTCGTTGCGCAGGTTTCAAAATTTAGGGGAGATGATGGTGCTCGGGAGATATGATGCCGCTGTTACACCAAGTTTCATCGAGGGCTTATCGTTGGAGGGTCTACCTGGCCACACAGGTACACACACCCTATGTTTGTTTTGGGTTTTAAGTGATTGTTGAAATCTAGGAGATATTGAAATCCAGTTAAAAAATAAGGCGTGTTTTTGTTTCTGGATTGAGTAGGGTGAGGTTTAACTTTATGTCGAATCAATGTGTGAGGTTGAATGTGTGATTGTAATGATTCGGTAATATGGGTTATTATTTAAATATATTAAGGTGTAAAAAGATACTCCCTCCGTCCCAAACTCATTTTCCTATTTACTGTTTGCACGGGTTTTAAGAAAATAGTTGTTTATAGTATTTAAAGTGATAAAGTGATAAAGTAATAAAGTAGATGTTTTTGGTTATTAGTATATGGAGAATAAAATACTCCTTCCGTCCCCTCTTAATATTCACACTTTTCTATTTAGGATGTCTCATAATAATATTCACACTCCAAATATGGAAATAAAACACTCTCACACTATCTACTTTAATTCGAAATACCCTTTCTTCGTTGGTTTAAAAAGTCAATAAAACAGTTTTTCTTAAAACCTGTGCCCACACAAGTGTGAATATTAATAGGGGACGGGGGGAGTATTAAAAAGTATTGTTACTTTTTTGCCAAAAGTAGATGTAACAAACGAGTTTGGGACGGAGGGAGTAGAATTGATTGTATTTGAAAGTGGGATAGTAGATTATAGGTGTTGTAGTAGTGGTTTTATAGAATCGGATTTCAAAATCCCGAAACAGAACTGGATTTAGGGTGTGTTTGCAAAAAATTCTAAGAACTTATAATCACTTATTTTACTTTTTAGAATCATTTGGTAGTGTTTTGTATCACTTTTATTAGATTAAATAAGTTGTTAGAAGCTATAATTTAAAAGTTAGTAATGAGGTGCTTTTGACAAATTATAAACTTAACTTTTATACTATCAACTTTTATTGCAAACACTATCAACTTTTCTTAGATTATTTTGTCAAATACTATCAACTTTAACTATTAAGCACTTTTTCCATAATCTCTAATTTTAATCTATTCTTCAAAAGTATAATTTCTTGCAAACACACCCTTAGGGCTTGTTTGTTTCGGGATTTAGGTGGACGTGTGAAGTCATGACTTTACGCCCACAAGATATAAAGTCTTGAATGATAATAAAAGTGTGTGTTTGTTTTGGGATTTTAGTAGGGTAAGATTTTACTTTATGTCAAATCATGTGTAAAAGTAAAGTAAGATGTGTAAGAGAAAAGTAGGAAAAATAGTGTAAGTGAGAGAAAAGTATGAAAGAAAAAAGTAGGAAAGAGAGTGTAAGTGAGAGAAAAGTAGGAAAGAGAGTGTAAGTGAGAGAAAATAGGTATTATAGGTGTGGATGAAGAATGGGATGTAAAAACGGGATGTTACATCTCTAACTAGAATGGGGCGGGGGCCGGAAAGTCCTAGTCCTGTCCGTGTGAATCCCAAAACAAACAAGCCCTTAATCTTGGAAATCCAAAACATGGTTTTTAAAACCAAAAACAAACATCGCCTAACTTTGTTGCATCTATTTTCAGTTATCTGATTTTGACCCACTAATTTGCAGCAAGGAAAATTGCCTACTTAATCAGATTACCAACAGATGAGCACAGACTGAAAGTAGGGGTCAGTTGGCTAGCTAAAACTGCAGTAGAATCTACTGCTTTCATGCAGGATACTATTACCAAATTGCTTTCAGGAGGACAATAGAAGGTTGTATAAATGGTCTACTATATCTTACAAATTTTCCCTGTTGAGCATCGTACCAAATTTAATGCAATAATTATGTGTTGATTGTTTACAAAATTTTCTTTCCATGTAATAAAATGCATATACATTTTGTTAGCTTGCTTCTTTCTTTATTTGCTTCTTGATATGCGTTCTGTCGATCGCTACCAAATGCTACTGTTGAGATAAGATAAATTACACATGTGAGTTGTCCCACATTGGAAAATTGAAAGAAGAGAGACTAGTTTATAAGTCTAGTGGGCTACTCCTCCTATTACCAATTGGTTTTAGGATGGAACCCTACTTGGATGTGTGACTAGTCTCCTTCACTTATTAGTGCCCTCAATTTGTGGGATGCGCTCGAATAATTTCTACATGGCATCAGAGCAGGCCCCATGCTCGAGCTTGATGGGCTGTCGAATTAACGGAGCATGGGTGATCCTGTCTCGATTAACGAGGACTCACATGTGAGGGGGGCGTGTTGAGATGAGATAAATTACACATATGAGTTGTCCCACATTGAAAAATTGAAAGAAGAGAGACTAGTTTATAAGTCTAGTGGGCTACTCCTCCTATTACTAATTGGTTTTAGGATGGAACTCTACTTGGATACGTGGCTAGCTTCCTTCACTTATTGGTGCCCTCAATTTGTGGGACCGCACCGGACGCATCCCGAATAATTTCTACAATTTTCGAACAACGTTTGTTGCTCTTTAAAGAAACACAAAAATTCATTGTCCAACGGAAGGTGTTATTTTAGACTAGAAAGAAAAATTACACGCGTCCTGTCAAACATACATGGACTCAAGGTTGAAAATATCGGTATCGATGGATACATCGAGACCTTAAATTTGTGGAAATATCGATGGATATATCGATATCGAATATCGATATTGGTAAATTTAAAAATTTAATACCAAATTTTTAATACATAAAATTTGCAATAGAAGTAGAGTAAATTTTACATTTGTGATATTTTTCAAAATTATGGATATTTTTTCGATATTTTTCAATACTTACCGATTTTTTTTTTTATATTTTACTGATATTATGCTCAATTTGCACAAAAATATAGTCGAAATTTGCACAACTTTATTGATTTTTTTTTTTACAGATATTATGGAAATATCGTTACCCTCAATATCGATATCGATGACCATAAAAAATGAATATATCAGGGATTTATCGGGGAAATTTCCGGATATTTTCATCCTTGCATGGACTATCACAAGATAATACACAAGAAACTTACTCAGATTATATTTCTAATCAAATATAATTTGACCATTTCACATAACTTGTCAATCATTAGTGGACCATAACTGAATACAAGGTTCTTCTTTGCAACAAGTTGACACATATATGCACTCTACATTATTCATTTAGTTTACGAGAAAGAAACAAACATCACACACAAAAATCAAAAATGATTTCCAACCTCAAGAAATCTTCACTAGTCAATGGTAGCAAAGAACATTTGAATAAGTGAAGCCCCAGAAACGATATATAATCCATTCTCCCCCATTTATTTTAGCTTGCACCATCTACAAGCATAAAACAATACAAATGTTCGATAATTACTCGAGTAGCTTGTTAAACAAACACCATCTTCTTGTCAAACCGTTTTCCATCGGACTTCCAAAGTACATGTAGTGGAGAGATGTAACAAGACTAGTCACACCCAACAACCCCAAAAGTTTAAAGCGAAATTAGATTGCTTCTTCCTTAGGAGGGCCTTTCCATTTGAAGTTGTCTGCATATGTCTTCACCTGCAAGTAGGGCATTTAAAGATAAAATGAGACAAAGCAAAAACATTTCACTTTTAGCTTTTGGTTACAAATTTTTTTCTCACATTTTCGTAAGCAAATGAGCGCAAAATCTCTAATCTCATCAAATTTTTCAGGAAGATGAATGAAGAAGATTCTACATGGTTAGGAACAATAAGGGGCTTTGGTTCGCTGGATTGGGTGGGACTAAAGTTTTAGTCCCACTCAATCCCATGTAATATTGCGTTTGGTACGCAGGTTTACGGCCCGAGATAAAATTGGGGCCCGAGTTATAAACCTACCTAATCCATCAAATAAGGGATTAAATAATCCCTTAGGGATGGTGGGACTCCATAGTCCCATGCTTTAAAAATGGTATATTGCACTTTGAACCCACTTAATTATTCAATCCAAACACACATTCCTCCTCAAATAATCCTATCTAATTCAATGTCATCTAATCAATCCCATCCCGTGAACCAAAAGGCCCCTAAGAGGCCATCAAGTGGTAAGATAATGATTAATTAGTGACCGTTACAACTGACGACACTTCCTACCACATCATAAGTCTAGTTTAACTCTTCAAACTCTGAACAAACAAACACCATTATTATCCTTTAAGAAAACTTAAAATGTAAAACGAAAATACCTTCCAGAAAACAAAAGATAATGGAAGTATGGTTATTCCAAATGTAATACAATATAGGCTTTAATGTTTCAAAATCAACAATATGTACGAGCAAATGACTGTCGGCAGATGTTGTTTGACTTAGTAAAATCCAGTAATGTGACTGTGTCTTCATATAAAGGATCATAATCCTCTATCAAAATTAAACTGAAGTAATTAACAACACATTGTTGCATGACTTTTTGTTTGAGGATCATATGCAGCAGTGCTTAAAATTGTATGAGTTTTCAATTTCCTGCCCAGCATCTGTGAGATATGTATTACAAAAATATTGCCGATCAATAAAGGCTTAATACATGTGAAGCTGCTATAAGTGTACTATTTCACAACTAAGTTTCCACCAAATGCTCTTATGTTCTTCCAGACATCCGAAACAAGATAACCACCAGTTGATCAATAAAAGAAGTCGAACTCATATATGATTTCCTATTGTCATGCCTTTAACACATATGAATCAGATTAACTCCCCTACCCATCATGAGTATATGCATATTAAGGGTCACCCAACTATCAATCTTAAATTCAATTTATAGATAAATGGATTAAATGAGTCAGTCAAACTTATTCTCTAATTTATCTACTGCAACTGAATTCGACACAATGAAGATAAAAAAAAAAAAAATGTATAAATAAAGATAAGTGAATTGAAAATAATATTATGTGAATCTGTCATTACATAAAATCTAATAAAACTATCATAAGGAATTCACTCATAGCAGAAAGCATTTTAAATTGATTAACAAGAATATAAATCGAACCTTCAGTAATGGTGTCTGGTGCTTCTTGACCTGAAAGTTCAAATGATACATAAAATCATAAGAGATTGCACACACCAATCATTTATGAACTAACAATACTGATGTCATCTCAAAACAGATGCATCATAAGATGTTGTAATCAAATCCACCCACACCCCACAACATAATGTTAAGCAAGACAAAAACCAGGATGTAGAAAATCTATATCAATCACAATATATGATAAACTTTCAATCCAAACTATTTCTAGTGCTACTCCGGGAACAATTTTATATTAACATTGTATGTACATAATATCACTTACAACATCAACAGGATGTTTCTTGAATGCCAAGATCATTAACAAGGAAAATGATGAAACAAACTGCGTATTCTGATCTATAATGCATCAGCACAATGGACCCAAACCATCTGCGACCGATATAATCATTTTACTGTTGATCCAACACTTTTTCAGCCCAATCCTAAGAGAAGTCACTTCACAAAGACATCCATCTACCCAAATTTGTAACCACTGAACGAATAAATAAACTCGATCCAAAATAAGCAGTAAGTTAAAAGCTAATTTTTCTGGATAAATAATAACATTGAGAACTACTATTCAAAATAGAAATAGTTGTTACCGAATATTCCCAACCATGCCTCTCTGCAAATTCAACCGCAGCTTCTTTACTGTCAAAAGATAATCCCGCATCACCAACATTTGCATATGGGTCTCCAGTGGACGTCCAACCCATCAATGGATTTTCCCATCTACAATGTTACCAACAATTGGTAAGTGTGGTCCCTACATTTCTCTCAATCACTCCCTACCTTTATCTCCCCCTCTCTACCTTTTACATATTTAATACTATATTCCTTAATATGTGTGCCCAAAAGCTACAAGAAGCTTTAATCGGGACGGAGAGAGTAGTTAATATAAAATACAACAGACAATTCAGTGCATCAAACTCGATAACTAGAATTTGTTTAAAAGAATCATGAATTCTAAAATACAGAAAAATGCCATAACTTCTACTACCTTCCTCTTGTCAAACCGCAAGGGGGTGGGAGGCAGAAGGGAAGGTTGTAATTTATTTGAGAAACCATCCAGTTATAAAGGAAAAGATATGCATCAGCTTTCGGATTCATATATCCAGTAGTAATATCTAATTGGCAACAAAACAATGCTTACGATGCCAATGCACCATTTCAGGTGGGGTTAGATTCCGATTGATCAAACTTTGTGAGGATACCTATCTCAAATTTGTTTGCTCCACTTAACTATAAAGAAGCTACATACAACTATGATTTCGTCAAAACATTGTTCGAGCAATACGCTTAGGGGCCATTTGGTTTGAGAGATTGCCTGGGATTGTCTTTATAATCTCAGGTAATCTCGTGTTTGGTTTGAGGGATTGCACAAAACTATGATCCTGGATAGACTAGAACGACTATCTCGTGTACAATTCGATCCACAAAATTTGGTTCTACCCCAAATTTTCTGGTTCTAGTCTATCCGTTTTCCGATAGTCGTTCTAATCCAATCCTATCCCGTAAACCAAACGGCCCCTTAGTCAACAGTGCCTACCAGCAAATTAAAGTAATCTGGAAAGATGAACCAAACAAGGGTACCTCAAATATATCTAGTAGAGAAGGAAAAGAAAGATACATACTTTTGTACTGACAGAAAATTAATTTTCCACCTCCCAACCTTGCCAGCGCCTTGTTGAGAAGCAGTTCGAGCAGGTGAGTAAATCAGAACCTAATAAAAACCCCAATATTAAAATGCTGATACGAAAAGATAATAATATCCACACCATTCTAATTCAAAGAACAGAATCAGAAAACGAACCCTCAATTCGTTGATACAAGTCATTTTTGGGGCAACATTGACGAAATTAATCCAATAATTAGAAAAATTGATGATAACAAGTAAAAAAAAAAGTGTTAATTAGTTAAAATCTTCAACTTTCAACACAAATCCAGCTTAATACGACCTGAAACTGTAATCAAACCATCAATCAATTTCACCAATTTTCTAGCGTCACCAATTTCACAAAAGAAAGAAGAATTAAATTAGGGCAACGAAATTCATATAAATCAAAAGGTCGAGAAAATTATTGAAAAAAAAAAAAAAAAACAGCAGCAAACTATCACTTTACAATTCGCACGCAATTTACCCGACGGCGGAGGTGGTCTTCGGGGATGCCGGAGACCATACCGATCTCTCCAGATTTAATTTCTACCAATGAATCCTGCGTTGAGAACGCTCTCCTCCATATAGCAGCCAACGCCGCCGATCGATACCCGTTGCAGGAATTCCTCGCTAGCCTTTGCAGAGAGCTCGACATTTTCACGGTGCCAAATGATTATCGGAAAATTGAGAAAAATGAAACAGTGTTACCGTGGATGGTATATATATATATATATATATAATCCCACCTATTTTAGGGCTTGTTTGTTTTGGAATTTAGGTATGCGTTTGAAGTCGTGATTTTACATCCATAAGATTTGAAGTCTTTGATGATAATAAAATTATGTGTTTGTTTTGAGATTTTGGTAGGGTGAAATTTTACTTTTATGTCAAATCATGTGTAAGAATAAAGTAGGATATATAAGAGAAAAGTAGGAAAGAGAGTGTGAGTGAGAGAAAATTGATATGTGAGTAATGATTGAGTGAGAAAAAATTAATACGTGAGTAATGATTGAGTGAGAAAAAAGTGATAAGTGAGTAATGATAGGTTTTATAAGTATTTATAGGTGTGGATGGAGAATGAGATGTAAAAACTGGATGTTACATTACTAACTAGAATGAGACGGGGGCCGAAAAGTCCTAGTTCTATCCGGGTGAATCCCGAAACAAACAAGCCCTTAGAGTTAGTCCCATGCGAATCTTTACCTGCATATTTTGGTCTCAAACGTTACAAAATTTATAAAATTAACTCCAAACAGAACTTAACAACAAGCTTCGCATACCATTAGTTCATATTTTGTTGGGACGAAAAGTGAAAAAAAAATTATTTTCATATTATAATTTTTCTAGTGTGTACCCCGTAAATTTCACAAAATAATTTGTTATTATTATTTTAAATTATAAAAAAATTAATATCTTATAATTTCGATATAGTATTAAAATTGTAATTATAATTTAATAAACAATAAAAAAATACTAAACATAAATAAATAGAAAATTTAAAAAATATTAACTAACTCACACATTCGATTTCAAATTACATTTGTTGTATAGTTGCATGTCCAGTTTTCCCTCATTGTATGAATATACAATAACAGTCGAACACAAAATTGAATCACACATTTCAAATCTAAAGGTAACATTTGGCAAAAAACGATGTCATAATTAAAATGAAATATTGTGTAAATGTTTGTGTGAGAACAATTGATTAATGTGCTGATATTTATAATACTAAATTCAACAATAAGAATTGATGTTTAAGCGTCAATCTTACTTAAAAAAAAATCAAATTCTCTCCTAGACATCTCCTATTATACTAATAGGGAGTTTTTGTTGCTTATGTGTCATCGTGTGGTTAGTTTCACTTACGTGTCGTTCTAAGGTTAATTTTGTCTATGTGACCTGATTGTGGAAGTCATACTTACCAATTTATGAATCCTATGTGTCATCTATGTGACATTTTTATATAATAAGAACTCTAGTAAAAAAAATTGCAATCATATAGATTTGAACCATATACCTCTTAAATAATAATTATGATGTTTACCAATTAAGCCATGTTACGAATGTTTATAAAATTTAAATACTATTGTATATAACTGAGTGTGTAATATAATATAATATTAATTTTATTGTGATTATAGCAATTTATATTTTATTTAATTATATTTGAGAATATCCTATATTTCAAAAAATATAATGTGTTAGTAATTCGAAAGCCGTATTACAAATTTAAAACCCACTAATGATTTTTTTTTTTTTTTTGAAATGCTTAATAAATTATTTTATATATTATATAATTTAAATAAAATATGTACATATTTTATACATGTGCAAATAATTGCACATTTATATTGTTTAATATATTATTTAAATAATTTATAGATTTAACATATTTGAAATAAAAAAAATTTAAAATATAATATCACAAAAATATTAATAAGTTTAGGGTTAATTATATATTAATTTACGATCTTTAGGCTCAATTTAATCACAACTTTCAATAATCTTATGAAAATTCACTACATCTTTAGTTGTTTCAATCCGATATACAACTTGCACTTTTAGAAGAAAGAAAAATCGATGCATGAGAGTGCATTAGTGCTTGGATTGAAAATCTCCCTACATCGAGGAAATTCTTTTAGGGAGGCAAAGAGAAATATCTGGCGCGTAGTTGAGAAAATTATGTCATAATTTAAAATTGTATACCAAATTGAAACAAAAAAATTACGTGAATTTTCATAAGAATATTGAAAATAGTAATTAAATTGAGATTCAGTCTAAAAGTCGTGAATTAATAAGTTATCCTATAATTTTATACATACATATTGTTTGAATATATTTATTATATGATATAATTATATTATTTTATGGTGAACAAATTTATTTAAGTATTTATAATACATATATAATTAATTTTTACAAATATCCCGCGTTATACCCGGGCACCCATCTAGTTTCATATGTACATATATTTTGCAAAAAAAAAAAGGTTTAAAAAAAATCAAAATTATTAAAAAAGAAAATCGAAATCCTGCTCTACAAAATAATATCAATATTTTACACTTTCAAATTCTATTTTGCAGGTAGAATTTTATAAAAAAAAATGTGTTACAATCTATTATTGGTAGAGCCGGCAATTTGGGCCCGGTCCGCCCGACATATGGGCCGGGCTGGGCCCAAAAAATAGAGGCCCAAAAAAATTGGGCCGTTTTTTTGCCCGGCCCGGCTGACCCAACGGGCCACGGGCCGGCTCGTTTGGCCCGATTGATTTTATTTTTATTTTTTTATCTATTTTATTTTTAAAAGATTATAATTAGTGTTGTTTCTTTAAATGATATTTACTATTGTAATTACAAATATATAGACATACTTGACTTGATACTGCCATAATAAGGAATTTAGTGTTGTATATTTAGTTTTTAAATGATATTTAGTGATATTTAAATGATATTTAGTGTTGTATATTTAGTTTTTTTTAAAAACATACTTGACTTGATAGTTGATGTCATGATAAGAAATTTTGTAAATGAAGCCCCTCAATTTTCAGTACCGTGAAATAAAAAAACTCTACCAAACATTATTTTAAGATTAGGAAAAAAGAATAAAAAAAAAGTTAAAACGGGCCGGGCCGGCCCACTAGCCCGCGGGCTAGGGTTGGGCTGGGCTGGGCTGGGATTTTATAGGCCCGACGTGCAAACGGCCCGGCCCGACCGACGAATAGCGATTGGCCCGAAGGGCCGGGCCGGCTCGCCCGTTTTGCCAGCTCTAATTATTGGTGGTATGATATTATATTTGGTGGTAGGAAACTTGCCTAAAGAAGCACAAGTCCATCATGCGGCAGCCAACTGTGCTCAGGAGGCATCATAGTCCAGAAATGACCAAAGACCCACACTATTAAAGGTCAACTTCCTTGAGAACCAAAGAAGACCAATCTGAAAAATTCACTAAGTAATTGTCTTAAAAGTAAAGGCAACACTTAGAAAAATAAAGAAAACACTTAAACAAGTTAAATAAACTAGTATGCAAGATAACATGCGAGCAACTGAGGATAATAAAAGTTGTAAATGCACAAGTTGTAAGAAGAAAAATTTTCTTTACATTCATAAAGATCGAAGTTTACAATGGGAATAGCGAGGTGAGTACAAAATAAATCCAACCCTATTGTAAACTAGAGAGCAAAAATCTTCAGACTTGGGGAGCGGGAGGAATCAAAGCTTCAGGATGGGTGTCTCGGTTGCCAGCTACTCGCTTGCTGGAGTATTGGAAGTGCTCGCTCCACCAGCTGGCGGATCAATGGGAGTAAAGGGGATTGAGCCTAAGCTGTCAAAGACTTCATCGTTGTTCACCCCTTCTTCCCCTTTATTGGAGTATTTAGGAGGGACGATCTGGACCTAATTATCAAAGATATCGAAAGGGACGCCCATGTTGGAGTTATACGTGAAAGTATGCTTTTATTTTGTATAACTCATGTATTAAACACTTATTTATGAGAATAAATCTTTTATAGCATTTGCTTTAGATATGATTGAATGTTGAATATTTATTGCAACTAGTTCATTATAAGTAGTACGTGTTACATTGTAGTTAATGTGGTGATACCCGATCACGGAAGATCACATTAATGGTTTTATTGTAACTAAACGTACAAATTCACGACCTAGGTGGAATTGAAAAATCCACCGTGAAAGGTCGATGTGTATATCTCAGATTGGTCTGTCTTGACTGAGAGATTGCACTAGCACATTTAGTATGTGTTGAAGAGGACCTAAAGCGAGGATAAATTCTTTTGTTCTGAAATGTGAAGAATTAGACCTCAGTGGTTATTGATTTCTTAATCTCCGTCACTTAAATAGGGCTGTGTGTGCTTAATGGTCACTGCTTTGATTCATGTTGGGTGAGAATTATCGTGACTTCGAACTTTGTGTTTTAGGCAGTAATATTAATCATACGACGGTTGCTAAGACTTAATACGGAGAAACGCGTGCGAGTACGGCTCGTGTGATTGGTCCCCTTGGTGGGCTCAGAAGTTTTATCATACCAAATCTTGCAAGTGAATAATTAGTTTCTTCGGTACGGATAATAATGTTGAGCTGTTTTTACTCCAAGGTGAAATATATTAATTAATTTAGAGCTATTCAGAAGCTTAATTAATTAATGGACTAGATAATCTTAAACGCGGGAAATAATAACCGGGAGCCCATATTATCGTAATATGGATTAAGATGGATAATGCAATATTAATTTATTAGTGGTACTAATTAATATTAATGAGCTGAATTATATTGGGGCTCAATATTGAAATTCAGAAGTCCATTGGAGATCCAATCTTAATTCTCCTAAGGGCCCCTCAAGTAGCCCATTAAGTAGCCCTATAATAATAAGATGATTAAAATAAAAGAAAACATATTTACTGATTTTTTCTTATAATTTTCGAAAATTAGAGATTTAGAAGAGAAAAGATTTTGTTGATTTTTTTGGAAAGATATTATAGATGATAAGTATTATTGGAATACAAGATTATCTCATATATTCAAGAAGATCCAAATCTTGTGATTTCTTCCTATTATTTCAAAAAAATACCCCTTAATAAGGAGGGTGAGATTTTTGTGGAATATTTTATTATGGAGAAAATAATATATGGGATATATTCAAGATTTCTTAGAGGCTAAGAAAAAGATTTTCTCCACCTCTAAAATATTAAAATTTTCGGCCACCCTCACTTATAAATAGGGGATGATTATTTCATCCCCTAGGACATGATTCCATGTGTTGGAAAAATCAAGAGCAAACATATTTTTCTTTTTCCTTGGTTATTTTAATTGTTTGAAAGCACTTCCCACCGATGATCAAGCAATGCGAAAGGGACATACTTGAGAAGGTCTTTTGGTTGGTAGCACGTTCGTGATAGTCCCATGATTAATCAAAGGCCATATCTACAAGAGGTACGTAATCACATAATTTCCTAGTTATTCCGCCATACATTTTATGTGAATTAATTTCGCATGCATGATGATAAAATTGTTGTTGGAATTATTATTTGAATTAATTGGGATTAATTCATGCTAGTAATAATTGTATTTAAATTCATATTTAAATTTCATCCCGAATAGTTTCCGGACACCCTATTTTCCCAACAGCCCATGTCTGCCAAGTCGCCGATGAATAGAGTGGAGCCAGGTGCGGGGGGTTATCCTTCACATATTCAATGAAGTCCTTCTTCAAGGACTCAAACACATCGTGGCCCCCGTCCAAGGCAAATCTTACAGATCTTATACACTCCATGAAGGAGCATATATATATATATATATATATATATATATATCTGAAGTTAGTGTTGTCCTCCACCTCTTGAGCATAGACCTCTTAAGCGACCATGCTCTTTCTCTCCTCCTCCAGGCGAGCAACCTTAGATTCTAGTTCTGCATTCTTCTCCTCAGAGGCTTTGAGGCGAGCAGCCAGATCTGCTCACTCAGTTTCTAGTTTGTCCGCCTGCAGATAGAGCTGTTACACGAAATGAGCTGCTCGTGAGCTCGACTCAGCTCGGCTCATTAAGGCTCGACTCGGCTCGGCTCGTTAAGGCTCGACTCGTTAGGTTAAACGAGCTCGAGCTCAAAAAATACTCGATTTCTTAACGAGCCCAACCGAGCTCGGCTCGTTAGGCTCAATAGCTAAGATTTTTCTTAAAATTCCATTAGGCTCGACAGGCTCGGCTCGATGGGATCGATAGGCTCGTTACACTCATTAACGAGCCGAGCCGAGCTCGAATTATTACTCGTTAATGTTACCGAGCCGAGCTCGGCTCGACTCGATAAGAGCTCGAGCCGAGCTCGAGTACCAAGTACTCGAGCTCGCTCGGCTCGAATAACAACACTACGGCTGCAGATCAGCAGACTTCACCTCCAGCAGTAGCTTCTGGGAGTTGGACAGGGCTTTCTGCTCTCTTACCAGGGTAGCATAAAACTTCTTTTCCAGGTATGCTCACTCCTTGGCGAACTCATCCTCCTTCTTCTTCAAGGCAGAAGCCTTCTCTTCCTCGAATTTCTCAATTTTTCGCCCCAGGTTGCGGTTAGTCCTCTCCAATTCCAAGTCCTGGTCAAGTACTTTCTGAGCCATGACTGCTTCGTGGCTCACATTATAGCTCAATAGGCGAGCATTATCACTAAGACATTGGCCTTGAATGATAGTCTCGGCCTGCTTCGTCCAGGACCGGGGGATTAGCTCGGCTGCTCGGCGGATGTGTACCTCAGGAATATCCTGGAGAGAAGGAGCTCCCTTCACGCAGCTCAACTGGTGTAAGACCTTGGCACGACCAGAATATTTCTCAGGCTGTTACCTACAAAAAAAAAAACAAAGGTTAAGAAAATCAAGAAAGGATGATGTATTTAATCAAAATAAAAGGGGTGAGCAGTCGAGCAACTTACTCTTTGACCTTAACTGGGTCCCAACTAAGGTAGGAGGAGTCTTGGGCCGAGCTCCTCCCTTTGGTCGTCACGATGCTGGCGAGCATCTGTTGTTCGTCCACCACTTTGAGTGAGGTGGACTTTGAGGTGACAGGTCTCGTATCTTTTTTGCTCGCCTCCTCCGCTTCCTTAGAACACTTATAGGCCCTCTCATCACTTTTGCCCACAGGGGCTCCGTCTTTTGTAAGTCTCTTCTTTCCTCACCCTTGCTCTTTGGGCTGAGGAGAAGAGGAAGGTTGACTCTAAGAGCGAGCAGCTTGGCCCCCTGGGCGAGGAACCTGTTGTTCACCATCCCTCTTGTGGACTCTGATAAGAGTAATGAGTGGATCCATCTTCTTCCTTGATCCCTCTTGCGAGGCCATTTCTCTAACTTTTTGTTGTGAAAGAGCAAAGACGGGAGGAACTGCGACCGTTACTTGTTGATCTACAAAAGAAAGAAGGAGAGTTAGAAAAATAATGACACAAAAAAAGAAGGGTCAATCAAAATGTCAAAATATACCTTCGAGAACAGCTGCTCGCGCCTCGAGGTGATACGGGCAGGTGGTCAAACGAGCAAGTTTGCGGCAGTGCTCCTTGGAAAGATGATGGAGGTCTCGGTCCTTAGCGTTGCAAAGAGAAATCACTGAAAGTGTATACAGGAACTCCTCGCTAAGATCAAAATGTCCCCACTTCAAAATTCTCGGACCTGCAAAACAAAACAAAAAAGAAAAATTAAAATTAGTTCCACTTGTCTTATATTAAGAAAAGTGGAACCTACGCTTGACTTTCCCATAGGCCTCAGGCGAGTAAATGCGCGCCTCCCCGCCTATGAAGTCTACAGTTGTGCGCCAGTCGCCACCAATAAAAAAGAATTATTTTTGCCAACTCTTCACTTTATTGGGGACTCCATCGATCAGTTTCACCCCACTCCTTGCTTTTATGTAATACCACCCTTATCCATCTTCGAGGTGAGCGGAGATAGTCATGGCGTAGTGAACTTCGACTTGATCTTGTTCCTATACCCCTCAAGACCAAATAGAGTCATGAAGGCGAGCAGGTTACTCCACCCATTCGGGGTAATCTGGGTGATGGCCAGGTTGACGTCATCCAAAAAGCGACCAACGACAGGGATAGACCAGCCCCCCAAAACGTCTAAGTTCATCGCCGTACACCCGGGAGGGGGCGATCAACCATTTCTCCTTTTTTGGGGGTGCATAGGAAGATATTGTAAGGGATCTTGAAAGTGGTCCGGATGCTCGCCAGGCCGTGCTCTGTTGCCATGCTCTCAATCTTTCTCGTTGCGTAACTATTTTCTTGGGCCTTCATAATTATCCGAGAGGGAAGAGTGAAGGTTTTGGACCCACTCTTGGTCGCGAGCAGCTCCCTCCGGGATTTTAGACTTCGGGGTCTCTTCGGGCAAGGAAAAATTGACCACTCTCAAGAATTCTCAAGATAACCCTTGAGGGACGTCCTCAGTCCCCACCACTTCAGGAGCATCTATCTCGGCTGCCACTTCCTCGGAACCTCCCCTAAGTCCGAAGTGGTGTCTTCCTCCTCTCTAGGGCGAGCAGGTGGTTGGTCAACCAGTTGCTTGCCAGAATGCTCGGCTGTGTACCCCTCCATAGAGCGGACAACAGAGCTCGCATTGGAGCCCGTCTCTTCATCAAAATTGAAGGAAAGTGTAAAAGTCTAAATGAAGAAAATAGGACGAAATCCCAGAGCACAAAGTTGAAGATCGAGGGCAAAACGATTTTGATAAAGTAGAACTAAGGAAATTGAAAGTGGTAAGAAAAAATTAAAAACTGAATCGAGTAATTATCTTAGAAAGTGTAAGCCAATCGATGAGTGTATGGTTGTAAAAATTAGAAGAAGAAAGCTCTGAAGGTTTGTTAATGGCGGAAACTTGGGAAGAGAATCGGAAAAGAGGAAAGAGTGGAAATGACCGGATATTTATAAAGGAGGGAATGAGGGCAAAATGCAAATTTCATAAAATCCGTAGGCCCCTATTTGCAATTAAAAGTTACATGCGTGGGCGGCGGTTGACGTCACCACCGCCCACGACGTTCCACATCTCGAGGTTCTCGGGAACTCAACAGTCGCGAGTTCAAAAGTTAAACTTGGTTGCTCACCACAATTTCCCGCCTAAAAATCAAATCTTAATTGTTCGCCCAAGTTACAAGAGAATACCTAACAACAATAGTCTAATCTTAGTTAGTCAATTTTTATCCTAACATAAAATCAGGCTAGGGGGCAATTGTTGATAGGTGAATAGTTAAGCAAGGGTTAATACAAGGAAATAGTAATCAAACAATGGATTAACAGGCGAACAACTGAGTAAATAGTGCACAGTTGATAAGAAGCGAATAGTTGGTCAAACCGTTGACCACTCAGACGAGCAACTGGTCAAGGGTTACATATACTGAGTGAGCAAAAAAGGAGGAAGAGGTGCAAGTACCCAATACAAGAGCTTACATGCGAGCAACTAGTCACTTTGAAGAACAACCAATAAACTTCACTATCAGGCATTGTATTAGAAGTAAACAAGTATCTTAACACTTATTATTTGTATAATGTGCAATAGTTTAGGAGTAAACAAGTGTCTTAACACTTGTTACTATGAGAATTAGAAGGGCTAAAATGGTGTCACCTCCTACTTACTTGTGTATCTATAAATACTCTCTTGTAAGAAAGAAAAAAATATGAGTTTCCAATATTAAAAAATACACCCAATTGTTGTCAATTTCTCTCCTGATTAATAATTATCACATTTCATCATCTTTTGATCTTGTTTGATGATCTTCTTAGCATAAACAACCATTAATTCATCAATTAGAGATAAAATCATCAACAATCTCAATGGCGTGTGCCCTCTCCACATGCATGAGAGGTCGCGAGTTCGATTCCCCTTGGACGCGAATTTGAAATTAATTGTTTCAGGCCCAATAAGGCTAATATGAAAGTTGGGCAGAATAATATTGTTTGGGGGCTGGTGGCCCAGTGGTTCGAGCCCGCCACAATTGTGTGAGGGCCCGGGTTCGAACCACACAAACCATTTTTTTTGTCCGAGACTCGTGAATCTAGGGATGGCAATGGGGCGGGTCCGAGACGGGTTTGGCGAATCCCAGGACCCGAACCCGCCCTGCCCCGTTTAATTTTTTTATTAATTTTAAATTAATTTTTAAATATAAAATATATTTTTTGCATTAAAAAAATCATCTTTAAACATATATTTATATAAAATAATATTTAATATTTATCTAATACTTAAAAGTAACATATATAATCAATACATTAATAAATGTATATACATTAATTTGAATATAAGTCCATATATAGGTATACAAATACATAAAAGAAATATTAATATATTACGAGGCGGGTTCGCAGGGCGGATCCTATCAAAACCACGACCCGCCCCGGACCCGTTTGACCGGGTCCAAACCCGCCCCAAGCGGGTGGGGTTCAATGCAAGTTCGAGTTTGAACCCGCCCCATTGTCATCCAACGTGAATTCATCGGGCCATGGCCAGATAGATCTGCGACAAAAAAGACCGTCGTAAATTTGCGACGGTAAAATTTGCTACGGCTATTTTATCTACAGACACGTGTTCATCGCAAACAGTGTTTTGCGACGGAAAATTCCTCACAGATACCGTAACAAAAGGTAGAATTCACCCTCAAATTTTTTATTTTTGATCATCACAGTTTAAACTTATTCTTTTGGAAATGTGATTCTAACCTTATTTATTTCTGAAATCATTTCATGGATCGATGTGAGTTAATTTTTAGGGTTAATTGCAATTAAAATCACAACCTTATCGCAAGTTGCAATCTAATTTTTAAATTTTTGAATCTTTGCAAATAAAACTCCAACTTAACATTTGGTTGCAATTCTAACCAAAAGGCAAATTTCAATCAACCCGAAAATGAAGATTATTTATGCGTTGTCATCCGAACCAATCTAAACATATTAATACAATTAATTAGTCATTGTCAGGTAAATTAAATATTATTTTCGGACAATAGAAATTTTGTTTGTTGGTTTGAATCACAACCAAATGTTAAATTGAGGTTTTGTTTGCAAAGGTTCTAAAGTTTAGATTAGATTGCAATTTGCGAAAAGATTGTGATTTTATTTGCAATTAACCCTAATTTTTAATATAAACTTCATGTTTGACACGTAAAATTAGAGTTAAAAATGTTATTTTTGTCTTTTCATTCCAATATTTCCACTCTTTTGACTTAGTCCCTACATTAAAAAATATGTCCAATTTGCTCTATAATTTTTTATTCTACAAAGTTGGTCCCAAATTAAATTCCCACACATGATAAAGAACGACACCATTTTTAATTATCCAGCGATTTTGGGACCCTTAGACCAAAAAAAAAAAAAAAAAATTCATATTAGAATTGAACTAAAAAAAAAAAGGACTAAAATCGAACAGACTTGTGGGATCTCTCTCTCTTTTATGTTTTTTTTACTCCATTAAATTAGAAGTCTCCCTTTGAAATTGAGAAAATTGCACTTTTGGTCCCACTAAAATGAGTGCAGAACATTTTTGGTACCTATGTGCAAAATTAGTCTTTTTCTGTAGATTAGGTCTCATGCGTTAATTTTCAGGATAAAAACTGCAAATTCGCTCTATTTTCTTGGGATCATAATTACAATTTATTCTTTTAGGACTAAAACTGCAATTTATTCTATTCTTTTGGGACCAAAAAAAAAAAAAAAAACTACAGGGCTATAAATACAGGAAAAAAAATATCATTTTAGAATTACAACATTCTTTTGGGACAAAAATACAATTATCCATCTAAAGTAGGAACAAAAATACAATTATCAATCTAAAGTAGGAGTTCCCACTGTAAATGAAATGTTTCTTCACCTGTTTCGTATCATTAATGATTTAATGTCATTCGATTTCGATATCCCCAATGTAAATTGGAAAACATGATACGTAATTGAAATTGACAAGGCATAAATTATACGTGACACATGATTGGTTTTGGAAATGTCAAATTGTTGACGAGGGTGGCTAAAATGTATAACTTACAAATTGATAAAGGGCATTATTAGTTTCAAACGTGGCTATATTAATTTTTTTACCATTTCTCTTGCATCATTGTGGGGTTTAATTTTTGGCCAAGGTTATATACAAATCCTATTTTTTATTAATACAACTCCACCAAAAAGTGTTCTTAAAAAAAATTCGAAAATTTTGATAATTTTCGGAAAAAATTTCCAAAAAAAAATACTGAACATATGAATTTTCGATTTTTTTTTCGAAAATTGCTATATTTTTCGGAAAAAATTTCCGAACATTTTCTTGGATGGGGTGTATTCATAAATTATGGGACTGTATTTAACCTTGGCCTTAATGTTTATCAATATAGTCAAAATCGAACCCTGATGGAAAATTATATATCCGGCAAATAAGACACGGTGTAAAGTAGAGATGTTAATCCGGGTCGGGTTAAACGGGCCGACCCGTTTAACCCTAAAAAATGCAGGGTTAGGGTCATGGTTTAAGAAACCCGTTTAAATTCGAGCTTTTTTGGCCCGACCCTATTAGCCCGCGGGCTAATAGGGCTAGCCCGCCGGTTAAACGGGCTAGCCCGCCAGCCCGGTTATATATATATATATATATATTTATATTATTTATATTATATAATAAGTGTATTAATTATTACTATTAAAGTGTTAATATACGCACATTTTTTCCAATTATCAGTTTATGAATTACATATTGATGTTTGAACTATTACGTGTTGGTATTTTGTACTTTTTAAGTATTGATGTTTGAATTTTTATAAGGGTTAATTGCATATAAATACACCACCTTTTTTCCAACTTTCAATTTAATCATGAACTTCACGATTAAATTTTAAAAGCCCAACCTTTTAACTAATTTTAACCCGATACACATTTTTTTGTCACCGCCCGTTTCCGAACGATAGTTGGGTGACGTGTCTCGCCGGACCGCCACGTTGCTTGCCACGGTGGAATCCACGTATTTAACAATTTTTTTTAATTTAATTTAATTTCCACATCCTTTTTCTTTTCTTTTCTCTTTTTTAATTAAAAATGAAAAGAAAACAACTCTTCCATTTTCGTGAAGTTGCCCAAATCAAATTATCGTCATTTTGCCAGAAATCAAAATAACTCCTCAAATTTCTAACACACAAGAATCGAAACGCCATTGCAAAAAATCGCAAGAACCCTAGAAAATTCTCATTCAAAATCACCCACAATTGCAACAGTGAATGACAAATTGATTGTGGTGGTCCATGGTGGTTGTGAAGAATATTAGCAGCGGTGGCTCAAGTAGGTGAAAGTGTTGTCGTTTTCGTGCCCAAAAACACCAAGTAAGTCTGTATTTGTGCTCTGTTCCTTTCTAAAAATCGAAATTGTTTAATGAGATTATGTTTAGGGTATTTTTTAATTTCTTGTGTGTTAGAAATTTGAGGAGTTGTTTTGATTTCTGACAAAATGACGATAATTTGATTTGGGCAACTTCACGAAAATTGTGTTTTCTTTTCATTTTTAATTATAAAAAGAAAAGAAAAGAAAAAGGACGTGGAAATTAAATTAAAAAAATTGGTAAATACGTGGATTCCAACGTGGCAAGCAACGTGGCGGTCCGGCGAGACACGTCACCAGCTATCGGTCGGAAACGGGCGGAGACAAAAAAATGTGTATCGGGTTAAAATTAGTTAAAAGGTTGGGCTTTTAAAATTTAATCGTGAAGTTCAGGATTAAATTGAAAGTTGGAAAAAAGGTGGTGTATTTATATGCAATTAACCCTTTTTATAATTATGTTGAGTTTTTTTTTTTTATGTAATTTTAATGAATTTATGAACAATGTTTAAATTCATTAACATTTTATTGCCACTAATTTAAATTTTGTGTTGAATTTTATTTTTTTCGACATAACCCGTTTGTGGCCCGTTTAGCCCGAGACCCGCTAGAGTTAGGTCTTACTTATTAGAGGTCCGTTAAGAGTGAATCGAATAAGGCTCTAACCCGTTTAGCCCATTAGGGTCGGCCTTATAGGTTAGGGCTAGCCCGTTTAACATCTCTAGTGTAAAGTTTACCAGCCGTACCACGAGGGGTGATTAGGGTGTTTTTTCTTTTATTTTACTAAACTTAAATTATCTTGCTTCTAGTTAATTGTACATTTTTAAAAGGGAGAAAAGCAAAATTGCTCTTTTTTGTAAGGTCAAAATGTTTTTTACCCAACTTTTTAAAAAAGATGTTTTTTGCCCCGAAGAGATTGGCAAATGGTTGGCACACAGGTTGGCATGGGTGTCAACCCTTTGCCAACCTTTTGCCAACCGTTTACCAACTTTTTAGGGGCAAAAAATATCTTTTTTTACAAAAGGGGGCAAAAAATATTTTTTTTACAAAAGGGGGCAAAAATCAAGTGCCCCTTAAATTTTGGGAACTTTTGTATATTTTCACTTTTTAAAATGTGGTTTTATATAAAGGTAATCATGCGATTTTAAACGACTGCGATGGATTATTTGTTGTTTGATGGTTCAAAATAAACACACATATTAGTAAAATAATTAATTTAAATTTAACCAATGGCAATACTTTTGCTTGGATCAGTGTTCTATAACATTATTTAAGTTGGAAAAAAATAAATTAACAAATAAAAAATTAATATCTTTGAACCCCATAACATGATAGGTCCATAATTTAAACGGTTTTAAGGATTTAACAATCACCATGCACTATGCACCACTACAAGATTTCATGGAATTTAAATTCTTAAGACATATATATTTAGTTGACCTTTCTAACATTACTTCAATTCCATTAATTCAATCCAAAACAAAACTGATTTAAGAAAAAATAAACAAAAGAAACAAAATCATGCATGATTCAATCAAATTAATTCCACACCCATGCACGTGCCTCACGTGAGCTCAACCGGGTTTCCATGCACTCGCCCACACCACCGGCTGCTCCTTCCACGAAAGGAATATTCCGGCGGAATCCGCCACGTGTCCCATCGACCACCCCTCCCTATACCTCCTCAACAACGACCTCACATCATCACACACCTCATCACTAAACGACGCCGGATTGAACCCCCCGCCATGCAGCCGCCGCGACCACCTCGCCGCCGTGTCCCGCCTCTCAACCGACTCCGCCGCCGGGCACGCCACCAGGTCCACCACCGCCCGCCCCGCCGCCCTCTCCAGCATCAAACGCTCATGGCTCGTTTTCGAAAAACTCTCGTCTAATGCTTCGAAATAAACCCTAAACCACCTCATGCACTCCTCGAAACCCCTAACGAAATCCTGGCCGTCGATTCCGACGTCCAGATCTGCTTCCTCTTCAACCACGGTAAAAATCTTCGGATTCAACCGCCGTAAATTTGAAATGAAATAATCCCGCTTGTTGCCTACGACTCTATGCAACGCGCCGACGCAGTTGACGACGACGGCTTCGCCCTCGTCCACGCCGAGCTCCGTTAAATCCAAGTCCGATAAAGCGCCGTTGTGGTGGACGGCGTTAAATTTAAACGGAACGCCCATGAGGCGGGCGAACTTCTCCATCCGGCTCCCGATTTCTTTCATTATCCTTTCGCCGCCGTCCACGTGGACGGACGTGACCCTCAGGTGCGGGGTCTCGTCCGCCCGCGTGGCGATGGCTTCTAGAAGGGTGGGCCACTGGGTGCAAAACGTGTCGCTTAGGTCAATGATGTGGACCCTGGCCTCCCCATCGATGGCATCCATGATGGCGCCGTTGCACGCCACGTGTCCGAAGGTGGTCCAGGGGCTGGCCTCCTGGAACTTGAGGAGCATGTGGCGTGTGGAGTCGAAGGAGGCGGCCTTCTCCGCCGCGGAGACGAGGCTGCGGCGAGTGGACTCGCCGCAGCCCGTCATCCGGCTGAACAGGCCCTGGAGGAAGTAGGACGCCAGCTTCTGGTCGAGGTCGCCGTACGGCGAGCTCAGCTCGTTCAGCATCCACATCAGGTGCTGAACGCGGCCGCTGTCGCGGTCCGCGACCGCCCTGGCGGCCTCGACCAGGATGTCCGGGACGGAGAACGGGGCGGGGAACTCCGCGGTCAAATCGTGCACCGGGGAGTAGGAGATCTGGTTGAAGGCGTGGTGGTGGGCCCCCGGGGTGGGGGTGGGAGGGTAGTGCTTGGAGGAGGAGGAGGAAGAGGAGAAGTCTTCATCCATGTAGAAATTGAAGCATTCTTGATTATTATTGTTTTCTTTGGAGGTGGAGGAAGTGGTGGTGGAGTTGAGGGATTGATCGGATTGGAGACTAACAAGTCTGAACAAAGTATCCATCTAATCTCAAGACCCACCACCACGCATCAATTTGTTGAATGTTTGTTAGAGGAGAAAGAAAGAAAGAAAGATAATAGTAGTAATTGTGTTGTTTTGCTTTTTTGAATTGTGTAAAATATTTTTGAAAGGCAGAGAATCTTGGACTTGAATGTTAGTTGTTAGAGAAAACCTGGCAGGACTTTATGGGCAAAGGATATATAGTGGAGTAGGAGTAAGAGAGGTGGTTTAATTACTCACTTTGTTTTATATTACCCCTCGCCTTCCGTGTATTAAAGGAATAATTTTAGTTCAAATAAATTACTAATATATTGGAAAAATTAATAAAAATTTGATAGAACTAAAATAAAATTGGAAAAATTTCATATTAAAAGTGTCTCAGTTTAAGTCTCAATTTTTTTTTTTTTTTAATTCTTGTGTCTCAATTTAAGATCCAACAAACAATTATTTTTTTTAAAATTAAATTCATACAAATATAGAATTTTTTTAGAGAAATTCGTTATAAAAAAATCATTTATTTAAAAATAATATTAACTTTTTTTTTTATTAATATAACATATATTTCTAATTGTTATCATCATGTATTAATTTAGTGTTTTAAAAAATATGGCAACTAACATTTTAAAATTAAAACTAGCATTTATCCATATATATAATTTCCATCGTATATGATAAAATATTAGTTTTAATTTAATTTCAAAATGCTAGTTATCATTTTTTTAAACAATAAATTAAATTTTCAAACTAAATTAATGCACAAAAAAAAAATTAATAAAGTTGTTTTTATTTATGACGAATTCTACCCCCAATGGGGGTGCTCTTATATTGAGACATAACCTAAAATTTGGGTCTTGATATGAAATTCTTCCTATTTTATTTTAGTTCTATCAATTTTTTATTAATTCAAAATAGTTGTCTAATTTTTTTTTTTTTTTTAACATTTTGGTTCAATAACAAAACCTACCACGTTAACACCAATTAAATGTTTTAACCCCTAACAGCTGATTAATCGAACCATAATGTAAAAATTAAAAAGTTATATGCGTAAAAATCAATATTTGAACTAAATATTATTATTATTATTAAGATTTCACTAATTGAGGTTCGATTACATAATGCTAACATTTTCACTTCTTATACCTCCTGTATGAATTACAAATGAACATGTGTATAAACATTTTATCATATATATACTCATGTTGTTCTCTTTAATTTTATGTGTCATTCATTTAAATAACTTAATAAAAAAATGAGTGTCTCTTTAAAAAAAATTCACCGTATAGTTATAATTAAAATCAGTATTAGTTATTTTTTTATATAATTATTACTATCAAACAAACAAAGCAACTAATATATACATAATCAAGGTAATACTTTAGTTTACTTAATTTGATCCATAGGCAGTAAAGATTGTTCCACCACATATTAATAATAATACATGTCTCGATGCTCATCACGTATACATACACCATTTCGTAAAAGTATCTTTATATTTTTATGTGCCAACTAGTATTTCTCCCCCAATACACAGATCGAATATTATATAAAAATATTTAAATTAAATTTATTTAATTCATAAACCAATTAATATGTAAAAATTATATTGTATATTAGGGGAGTATTACAATTGTTTAATTAATCATACAATTTTCAATTATGTATTAAATTCACACAAAATACTAAAATTCATAAAATAATTTAAATATTTAACAAAACTTATATAGTCTAAATAAAAATTATTTAAATTCAATCCATTATATATAGTTAAAGTCAATAAAAAAAACACTTTAAAAATAATAAAATAAATATTTTAAAAATCTTGTTTTTCTTTATATATGTGCAGTATATATGTTAAATTAAAAATATTCAAAATATAATTTATTTGATATATAGTGTGTTGAAAATAGATTTAGAATTAATAGCTTAATTTTTTTTTTAATTATTGGTGCAAAATAAAAAAGAAAAGAAAATGATAAAGTTTATTCACTCTCTTTAATAGAGAGTGAGACTCACTATTGCACTATAAAACAAGTGGACTTCATTTGCTCCAATAATAACAATTTTTTTTCACTCCTCACTTCTATTTTATATATATATATATATATATATATATATATATATATATATATATATATATATATATATATATATATATATATTTAATATAACACTTTTTTTTATTTAATTTTAAGGGTGACTCCCTCCGTCCTATTTTACTAGTCCTACTTTATATTTTAGTCTATTTAAATAAAATTAGTCATGTTTTTGAAAAAAAAAATATTTTACACTTTTAATTTATGTCATCTTACTTTCTACACACAATATATCTATTTTTTTTTGTTTTTTTTTAAATCTATGCAAAAGTAAATAAGTGAAATAAAATTGCATAGTGTAGATACTCCCTCCGTCCCGCTATTATGTTCTCCTTTTGCCATTTTAGTCCGTCTCACTATCATACCTTATTTGGAAATCAAATACTAATAATATTATATTCATCTACTTTATTCACATCCACTCATTTAACCACATTTCAGTTCACTTTATTCTCTTCTCTCTCCATCACATCACTTGTACTATATTTATATTTTAGGGGGAATTGCAGAAATGGTCCCATAAGAATTGGTCCTCATGAATTTGGTCATTTTTTTAGCGCAAATAGTCTCATACGATTTTTCCGTCAAAAAGTAACGGATTAACGAACATGAGGTCCACACGGCCGTTAGTTTTCTGCCAAGAATATGAGACCAAATCTGTCAAGTACGAATTCTCATGGGACCATCCTTGCAATTTACCCCTATATTTTAACATCCATCTTAATTGTTGTGCCTAAAAATGAGGGGAACGTAATAGCGGGACGGAGGTAGTATTTGATTTGTTAGAGATGAGCATTGCATATCATAAAATGGGGTAGTGGATTAGCTTTTGATTTAGCTTTATGTAGGCTTTATGTGTGAGAGAGAGTAGTGGGAGCAGGCGTGACAAATGAGTATAGAGAGAGAGAAAGGGAGGAGAGAGAGAGGGACATGAGAAAAGCTGCCGGCGTGCTTCACCATCATAAATCCCACCACCTTTCTCTCACATTCTTTGCCCCCCATTCCCTCTCCAAACTCTGCCTACATTTCCCTACTTTTCCCCTTTTTTTATACTAAAAAGCCCTTCTCACATTACTATTTTTATGACCATCTCCTAAATCAAGGGCATGCTCATTCTCACTTTTCTCTTCATCCCATATCATGCATGGCTTCAAACATTTGTAGAATAACTTGAGCATTAATTACTGATTGCCCTATATATATATGTTTTAATTGTAGCTAGGGTGTTTCATGTGCCTACCTACGTCCAAATAATATATTCTCTTCTTTATTGCAATTGTTCTTCTATACACACTGCAATAACAATCCTGTCATAGTCTGTCATTATTGCTTCTCTAGTTAAAAAATTTTAATGACGAAAAACAATCTTTAACGACTGGATCCTGTCATTAAAAATTATTTCCCGTCACTAAAAATTTTTAACTAGAAAAACAACAATGACATGATTATTGTCACTAAAAGTCATCACTACAAGAAAATTAACTTTTAGTGACGGTAATCCTGTCACGGTCAATCACTATAGCTTTTCTAGTTAAAAATTTTTAATGATTGGAAACAATCTTTAATGACAGAATTCGATCATTAAAGATTGTTTCCTGTCATTAAATTTTTTAAGCTAAAGAAGTTATAATGACATAATTACTGTTAATTTTCTTATAGTAATATTGTCCTAGAATAATGATCCAAAAACCAAATATTCTCTTGCCCTTCATTGCAATTGTATTGTCCTATTTTCCCGTGCTAGACAAATTTGTTTTGGGAGCTAGGAGAAAAAAAGAATGATCATGAAACTCAATAATATTGAACAATAGTCTGAAGTGTCATATATCTTTCTTGATCACTAACATGAAAGAATATGTCATATAATTTAATTGGGCAATTAGTATTTTGTAAATCAATTTTATCGTACGATTGATTTGCATTTCGTAAATTTTTTAATGTTGTTAGTTGTCTTATTAAAATATATTAGTTTGATAATATTAGATGTTTTATTAAATAAATATAGTAATTTTTTTTTAATGGTAATCAATTACAATAGTTTCCTAACATAATTAATTACAATAGTTCATTCGACCACCGGGTACATGGCAACATCTTTTTCATCTCGCTATATACTGGAACCACAATCACCACAAGAAGGGGATGCAGCCGAAACCGCAACCACCACAAGAGGGGAACACCACCCCACCACAAAAGTGAAATAAATTCCCCCTCCATGTCTCGAACCCAAGACCTGGGTCTTAGGTGGTGGCCTCAACCAATTGAGCTACCAGCACTTGAATCAAATTATATACCACTAAATTACAAAAATATGACCCATTATCAAAATACAAGAGCAAATTATAGGTCGAGAACTATTATACAGTTACATTGATATAGAAATTTGGAAAAATAGTATTATATTCAAGAAAAAAATTGTTCCAAAAAATGGTTATGAGAAGTAGCTTTTGAATCAATTAGTTAGAAAGGAGTAAAAGTTTAAAGTGAGTTACAAGTTAGCTATGAATTGGAAGCAAGTTAGTTATTCGGTTGCAAACAAGAAACTTAGTTATGAAACTAACAAATAAGAAAAATATTTTCTGGTATGAATTTTTGGCCAAGATTTCAAGTCTTTGAGGTCAGCTTCTGAAGATGGTTTCTACATGAAAGTTCTTGAAGAGATGACTGTCTATTCATGCCAACTGAAATCAGTTGCAACCGACTACCAGAGGTTGATTTATGTGCTTTCAAAGTTGAAGAAAGGTCACAAACTCTTTTTTCAATTTTGTAAGTCTATAAATAGCTTGTTTCATTGAGTAGATTTCAGATCACTTTCATACTTGTAAATCATGAGTTTGTACTCTTGAAAGTTAGTGGATATTGTGGCTCTTACAATGAATGTAGATCATTTAATTAAACATTCATTGTCTTCATAGTTCTAAGCTTAAATTTTTTATCTTCATTCATATAACTATCTTGGTTTCACTCATTAATTAGTTTGGTTGATATTTTCTCCATCCATATTTGGATCCATTTTGAAAGAGGTCATCATGGGTTCCTAGTAACTGCGCTAGATTGAACACCAAGTTTCTCAATCATATTTTTATATATATTTCTCTTGATTTATAAGAATCCCTTCTGAACTTTGTTTCATTTGGAGACCAAGGAAATAGTTCATTCACCCATCATTGACATCTCAAACTTATATTGCATCAGCTTTGTAAACTAATCCTCGCACATAAGCTGATTAGGTGAACCAAAGATGATGTCGACTGCATAGAGCAAGACTAGGAGAATATCAGGTCCTTCTTAAATCTAGAACATTGACTTATCTATCTTACCTTTCTTGAATCCATAATCAGTCATGAATTGAGAAAGTGTATCATACCAAGCTCGAGAAGCTTATTTCAAGCCATATAGGCTATGTTCTTTTTGGGTTTTAAAAACCTGGATTTGGATTTTGAAATCTAAAACCCATTCTAGTTTGGGTTTTAAAAATAGGTTTTTGAAATCCTAAGCCTACAACCCTATAAATAACCTATACAACACTCCTTTACTTTTACATAATAAAGTTAAAACCTACCCTACTCAAAACCCAAAAAGAACAAAGATTTTAAAAACCCCATGGATTACAAAAACCATTGGTTTTCAAAAACCGGTTTTTAAAAACCACTTAAAACCCAAAAAGAACATGGCCATAGAGTTTTTCTTAAATGGTACACTCGATCGGTTGCCTTGTTCAAAGCCAGAAGGTTGTTCAACATAATCATCCTCATCTAGGACCTCGTTTAAAAATGCCCTCTTAATATCCATCTGATACACTTTAAATCTCATGAACAATGTATAAGATAGAAATAAATAAACCGTTTTAAGACGAGCCACTGGAGCAATGTTTTCGTCATAATCAATCCATTATGATTGTAGGTATCTCTTTGCGACAAGTCTAACTTTATTTCTAACCACAACATCATTCTCTTTCTTGAAGACCCACTTGGTTCCAATTATCTTTCGATATAGAGGTCTATCAACAAGTTCTCAAATTTGGTTCCTTATGAACTGATTCAACTCTTCCTCCATGGTTATGATCCAGTTAGAGTCCTTCAAGGCTTCTTCGATAAAGGTTGGCTCCTGAAAAAAAAAGATAACAATTGTACATTACACTCTCCTGAATATCTCGCTTGGTCCACTCTCTGGTACTTATTTCTCATATTATTTGATCATGTGGATGATCGGAGAGCCAAGTTTGTCTGGAGTAAGAAGTTTTAGTGGAGATATCCTTATCTGATGAGTTAGGAAGAGGTACTATGGTCGGATTGACCATTTGGCCTGAAAAAGTCTCATTTGATCTTGGCAACTCGATTAGTTGTAGTCTATTCGCCGAAACATATGAGGTTTCTCCTACATGTGATGGTCTAGGTTGTGTCTCGACCAAGGTAGTCTCACTTACATTCTCATTTGGTCTACCAGCTGGAGCTGGTGGAGTGCAATTTAGGTTAGAAATGATCACTTCAACATATTCAACATGATTTGGTATCTTGGTCGTCCCTGAAATGCCTAGATTCGTCATTTTGTTCACTAGAGTCTCCTCTGGTGTCTATGTCTTTAGTTCAAAAGCAGTTTTATTGAATACAACATGAGGTGATTCGTCCACAATAAAAGTACAACGTTAAAACCTCTAGATGCCTTACTAGCTAGATGAGGAGTATCCCAAGAAGATGCCCTCATCTACTTTGGCATCAAAAGTCTTAAGTTGAATTTTGTGATTGCTGTGAATTTTCACTTACACATAAAGATATAGAAGTAAGAAACATAAGTTGTTTTCTACCTTTCAATAGCTCATAAGATGTTTTTTCATGTACCTTGGTAAGAAGGCTTCTGTTTTGGTAATAATAGGCAATGTTGATAACTTCTTCACAAAACCACTTAGGAATATTGTACTCAATTAGCATAGTACTAGCATCATCTTTGAGAGTTTGATTTCTGCAATCAACTACTCAGTTCTACTGTAGTGTTCTGGAAGACGAGGTTTTATGTTGTATTCTAAACTAATTACAAAAGTTAGTAATATAAGAGTTTAAGAATTTTGTTCCTTTACCAGATCTTGTTTTAGCTATGTTTTGGTCCTTTTTCATTTTGAAGTCTTTCAACAGTTCATGCAACCTAGTAGTAATTTTATTATTTTTAAACAAGAAAATAACCAAAGTAAACTTAGAATAATCCTCAACAACAACAAGTATACACTTGCTTCCACTGAAACTCAGATGAGTTACGGGTCCAAACAGATCCATGTGGAGCAGCTGTAACACTTGGGTAGAGGATGCCATAGAATTTCTTTGAACGGGGCTTTAGTCTATTTTCCAATCTAGCATGCTGACTTGAACCGAAAATACTAGCTTCTACTAGTAGTTTCCCCGCAAGAGTACGAGTTCACTGTAGTATGGGCAAGTATAGGGACCAAGTATTATCGAACCCAAGGGAAAGTGTGTATGCGAATATATCCTTGAAAATCTACGCGTCGTAGCTAATATGAGTGTAATATTTTTGGGTTTTTTGAAAGATTAATTAAAAGACTAAAATTATCCTAAGAATGCAAAAAACAAAATTAAACTAAGAATCAAAGGGTGTTTCCAAATAAATGATGATGATGCTTAAGATAGGAATTCCTACGTATACTAATGGAGTAGGTACATAATCAAAATAACTGTGACGTGCAAGAAATAACCTAAGTAAAAGAATGCAAGATGAAAGCTCAAGATTCTAAACCCTAATACTTTACCCTAACACTCGACTTCACTAATCCACTAACAAGTTAATAGATTGTGCTTAATTAATGAGACCCTAATTTAACTAAGGTGATGCGGTCGTCCTCCTTCGCTAAACTGGTAGATGAATTAGCCCTTTCTAAACCTTCTCGTTAAGTCTACTCGTTGTTAAAGAGTGATAAGGTCGTCCTCAACACTTTTCGAACGAAATTCAAAAGTAAAGTTAAAATTAATTTTAAGAATTCATTAATTAAGAGAATTAAAACTAAACATCACATGTTATCCTAATTACGTACCAACGTCCTACTTCTACGAGTTCATCCTATCCTAAGCATGCAAGGGTTCTAGCCTAACATGGTAATTGAAAGAACAAAAGCAATAACGATAATAAGAAACATAAACATGCTTGAATCAATAATTAAATCAAATAACATAAACAAAGAATAAATTAAAGTCTAAAAAATAATCTTTTATAATCTGAAAAGCTAGGGTTTTTAATCTCCAAGAACAAAGAAAGAAAGAATTCATCTAAGAAGTTCGAAAGAAATAATTAAACTATGAATTCGTAAGCTAAAACCTCGATTACAACTTGTAAAATTCTTCCAATCTCCTTCCCAAGCCTTCTCCTTCGAAAAACGAGTGTAAACACGTGTAGATATGTCTTGTTATGTGAAAATATGCTTGGAAGGGGTATATATAGGCTTTGGGACGAATTTGGGCGATTTTGGGCCAAAAACACGCAAAAATGCTCGAGTGCAGGTGCAGCTCGAGCGCTAGCGCTCGAGCTTGGTGGTCGAGCGGGTCAAGAGGTCGAGCGAAGGCGCTCGACCGCTGGTTGTACACATGTTTGTAAAACCTTCATAACTTCTCAATCGGGAGTCTGTTTTGGCCGATTCAAAGTCCTACGAACTCCTCTTTTTGCCCTCTATCCATCTATGAAAACCAAAGTGACAAATTGATGAGTTTATAAAAATGATACTCAATTGACTCCAAACACTCTTAAAAAATACTCAAAACATGGGTAAATCAGGCACCAAAACATAACAATTTCACGCCTAATCAACCCCCCCAAACTTACCATGTTGCTTGTCTTCAAGCAACGAAATAATAAGTCTAGTGAAATTGTTAGGAATGAGTCAAAGAATCAAATCATGCAAGCAAATGAACTCGAACTTCAAAGATCAATCACAAGGATACTCACCCATCTTCCATCATCATACTCATGCAACAACAGCAAGAATCACCAAAATCAAACATGGATGTGCACTCAACAATGTGTTTCACTCCCTCACAAGTGTATATCAATGATAAAGGGACTCACTCAAACAATCAATCACACATATTGGCAGCCATAGGCTTGTAAACACTCTTAACTCCGACCATACTCTAGAAATCAATGCCGAATCAAAAAGGACTTTTCTCAAGGTTGTAATGTAGGCTCTTTGGACAGGTGGGAATCAATATGGTAAAGTGACTCAAGTGAATGGAGAATAGAACATCAAACTTCGGTACTTCGAGATTAGGAACAGAATACTTCAAATATTTTCATTCAACACACTTCAATTCCAATACTCTCAACACTTCAATTTTTCTTTTCTTTTTTCACTTTTATCAATCAATTTTTTTTTTCTTTTGCTCATTCTCAACCTTTTTTGTTCTTTCCCACAACTCAAATCTCATTCACACCCTTATTTTATCACCACTCAACCATCATAATTCCTTTTCTCAACTCAACTCAATCCCTTCAACATTCATCACTTTTCCTATTCTCCACTCAAATTGGGACAAAAAGGCTTAGGAACTTGGAATAGTGTTTAAATGTGCTAGCAAATGAATTAGGCTTAAAGCTCAAAGGGGCTAACAAGGGATAGATATCAATGGTAAGGAAAATTTAGGCTAAGTGACTCAATCAAAACAAAGATGACCTAAGATCACCTTCGGCATATCGAACTAGACACAATCAAGAAGCGAGAGCACACACAAGTTCTAGCATCCTCTAAGGTGACGATCCACTCACAAACGAAGAGATCAAATCATGCATCAAAATCTCATAAGGCTCAAATCTCACAGCTTTCACATCCATGCTAGTCCTAGTGAATTCTCACTCTCATCTATAGCTGTCAAATGGGCCGGGCCGGGCCGGGCCGGCCCAGGCCCACTGGGCTTTTAGTTTTTACTGGGCCGGGCCGGGCCGGCCCGGTTGTTACCGGGCCGCCAATTTCCAAGCCCGTCCTGGCCCATCTCGGGCCGCCGGGCCACCGGGCCAAACCGGCCCAACTTTTTTATTTTTTTTAAATATTATTATTATATTTGATTTATATATTTACCTTATTAATTTATAATTTAGCATACAAATTATACTCATATAGTTATAAATATTATTTAGTTTGTCAACAACAATTCAACAATTAAAATAAAACTCAAATTCCTAAATAAAATTTAAGAATAATAATTCAACAAATCATAATAGAATGGAAAGTGTTATTTTTTATTTCAACAATAATTCAATAATAAAAATTCAACAATTTAATAGGAAAGTGTTATTTTTTTATTTTGATAAGATAAGGATATTATAGAAATAAAAGGGGGTATGTTTAGTAATGGATGTTAATTTTTAAATTTTATTGAGATTTGTTTAATAAGTTGGGCGAGTTTATAGGATTTTGGGGTTTGAGTAGTGATACTCTTAAATAAAATCTTATCCCTCAATTCATATTTGCCTTAATTGTACAAGTGTGTTATGTGTACCACCAATTTGTGGTTGTTCATAAGAATTCGTTCATTTCCCTGGATGAAAATTCAACCAATAAATAATAATGTATTTTATTTTAAAAAATGGGGTATGATCATAAATAATATGATACATATATATATATGGATGAGGAAATTAAGACCATAGTGAGTATAGGGATAGATGTGACCTGTGGCAACTATTACCAACCTTGGCCAAATCACTAATCTCGTCTACTGCTCCTTTATTTTTCTTATCTCTAGGTTTTCAATTTTATTCAAATAAAAAAAAAAAACCAAACCGGGCCGGCCCAGAAAACCGGGCTAAGCCCGGCCCAAGCCCATAGGCCCGCCGGGCCTACTGGGCCGGGCCAAAAAAGCCCGGTTCTTTTCGGGCCTATATTTTTAGGGCCTAGCCCGTCCTTAAAACCGGGCTTTTTGGGCCGGGCTCGCTTTGACAGCTCTACTCTCATCACACAAGTACTCAAAAGAAAATTTTGCAAACATACTAGTTCTTTCTCAAATCAACTCTAACTCAAACACTCACACAAAAGAGTCCCTAACTCAAATCCACAAATCACCCTACTCATCAAATCATACTCAAAGATAGCAATCAACAAGCATAAGATGATTGATAGGCATGAAATATGCAATAGCGACTCAGATCAAAATCACCTCAAGGAGCATCTCAAGGCACCAAATAACCAAACACACTCAAAGATAAGGGGTGCTCCGGTGCAATGTAACAAGAAACATAAAAAACTTCACCCCCCAAACTTTGACCTTACGAAGAGGTCTAAGTTTGGGGTTGTGGGTTACCTCAACCAAACAATTCAGTTTCTCTCAACAACGTTGCACACTCCTTGCTTGAGTTCCTCCCTTTTGAGTACTCCATCGAGACAAGCCTACAAAATGAACTCTCAAGTACGAGGTTAAAACCTACGATTCAACAACACCCTAATAACAAAATAAGAAACTAAAAATAAATAAAAGCAAATAAAAATTGGTTGCCTCTCATTCAGCGCTATTTTTAAGGTCCTCATGCCGGACCGAGCTCAAAGGAGCTTATGGGACATCATACTCAAATTTACCTCCCTCACTCTCATAAGAGTGGTGCTTTCATATCTTTCTTTGATGCCCCTTGATTAGGCGTGAAATTGTCATGATTCGTCGCTCGAAATGCCCTTGTTTTGATGGATTCATATAAGTATTTAGAGTTATTTGAGTATTATTTTCACAAACTAACAAACTTGTTTCTTTGATGCTTATAGATGGATAGAGGGCAAAAAGAGGAGTTCGTAGGACTTCGAATCGACTCAAACGGATACCCGGATGAGAAGATATGGAAGAAATACGAAAAGTATTAGTTCGAGCGAGCAAAAGTGTCATTGAAGTACTCAAGATGAAAGTGCTCGAGTAAACACTACTCAAGCACTCGAGTAGAGCACTCGATCCATACCTGGTCGAGTAGACATTACTCGGGCACTCGAGTAGTGCACTCGAGCAGGGCTTGGTCGAGTAGCCATTACTCGGGCACTCGAGTAGACTACTCGAGCTGAGGCCGGTCGAGTAGAACTACTCGAGCTAAGGGGCTCGAGTACTTTTCGGGTTCTGGACAATTTCAACACTCGAGCTTGCATTGCTCGAGCACTTTTTACTCGAGCTCTACTCGAGCTCGACGGGAATTTTGGCCCATGCAAGTCAGAGTTGGCCCGACGCTTATATATATCCATCCCAAGTTCGTTCTAAAAAAAGGGCTTACCACCACGAGATTTAGAGTTTGTTTTTGGAGAGGAAGGAGAAAAACAAGTTTACGTTTACGTTTTGTTGAGGTTTTCATACGAATTCTTAGTTTCTTTTCGTCTCTTAGTTTCTTTTCAGTAATTCGACTACGTTAAACACTTCATACTTCGCTTTTATTAATTTAATTTCAGTTTATTCTTTTATTTCATTAAACTCTAGTTTATGTTTGATCTCTTCTTCATCTTAATTATCATGTTCTTTTTTGTTACTTATTTAATCGTTATTATGTCCGTTAAACCTATGTCTAGCTAAAACCCTTGCATGCTTAGGGTAGGATGAACTCGTAGAAGTAGGTTGTGGGTACGTAATTAGGGTAACTTGTGACGTTAGGTTTTAATTCTCTTGGTTAATGAATTCTTAAAATTAATCTAGACTTCGCTTTTGAATTTCGTTCAAAAGGTGTTAGAGAGAGGACGACCGTATCACTCTTTAACAACGAGTAGACTAAACGAGAAGGTTTAGGAAGGGTTAATTCATCTACCAGTTTAGCGAAGGAGGACGACCGCATCACCTTAGTTAAATTAGGGTCTCATTAATTAAGCACAATCTATTAAATTGTTAGTAGATTAGTGAAGTCGAGTGTTAGGGTAAAGTATTAGGGTTTAGAATCTTGAGCTTTCACCTTGCATTCTTAGACTTAGGTTATTTCTTGTGTGTCACAGTTGTTCTGATTATGTACCTGCTCCGTTAGTATACGTAGGGATTCCTATCCTGAGCATCACCATCTCTCATTAGAACACAAACCTTCGTTAATTTGATTTCTTCAGTATTTAAGTTTACTTAGTTTATTTTAGTCTTTTCATTAATCTTTCCAAAAATCCAAAAATAACACACTCATATTAATTACGACGCGTAGATCTTCAGGGATCTATTCGCATATACACTGTCCCTTGGGTTCGATACACTTGGTCGTTATACTTGCTAATACTACAGTGAACTCGTTCGCTTGCGGGTGAGCGACTAGTAGAAGTTAGTACATTCGTTTCAAGTCACCCCTCCACCATGAGCTCTTTTGCTTTCTTCTCATCCCCAAGTGTTATGGGTCTCAACTCATTCTCACCTTTATCTGGAGGAGTCTTACCAAACAGCTTCTTGAATTTGGACTTTTTCTTCTTAACTCCTCATTTTCTCTCCAACTGGACCACGTCCACACTTTTCACTTCTTCATCCTTCAACTTCTTCACTTTATCCCTATCAAAATAATCACGATCATAATGCACATTGGTTAAATTATCAAGTGAAGGATTAACGAAATCATGAACATAAGAAAGATTAGAGATAGGAGGTGTGTCTTCAACACGAGGATCAATTGCATCCATGCAATACAAACTCTCATCCTCCTTTGGGTGCTTCATGGCCTCATATAGGGAAATCTTCACTTCTTGATCATCGACCTTCAACGTAATCTTCCCATTTGCCACGTCTAGCACCATCCCCGTCGTAGCTAAGAATGGTCTTCCCAAGATCAGGGGCACGTGCTCATCTTTCTCCATCTCTAGGACCACGAAATCGGCTGGAAAAATGTGATCTCCAACTCTCACGAGGACGTCTTCAACCACACCTTGAGGTCGAGTAATAGACCGGTCGGCTAGTTGAAGCGTCATCATTGTGGGCTGAAGTTCTCCACCTTCCAACTTCTTGAAAAGCGACAAGGGCATCAAATTAATGCTCGCTCCGAGGTCGCACAACGCTCCCTTCTTGACCCCGTTTCCAATATCACATAAGATGGTAAAACTCCCGGGATCCTTCAACTTCGAAGGAAGCGCCTTGTGCACTAATGCACTCACCTCGTGGTTCAACTGCACCAACTTCAGCTCATCCACTCGCCGTCTTTTCGCGATCAAGTCCTTCAAAAACTTTGCATAATTGGGCATATGTTCCAAAGCATCATAAAAAGGGATATTAATATGCAATTGTTTAAACACATCAAGGAATTTAGCGAATTTCTCATCAAGCTTCTTTTTCATGAAGCGTTGTGGATATGGGACGGGTATCACAGATTTGGGTACCCCCTATTCATCTTTCTCGGTCTCTTTCACTTTCTCCCTTGCTTCCATTGCCTTCTTCCACTTAGGAACTCTCTCACCCTTCTCAATGCCTTCCTCTTCAAGCTCTTTGCCCGCTTGAGTGCTTTCACCCTCAACCTTCTTCTCAACTATCACCTCTTCAATCTCATCTCTATCTTGAGGCGTCTCAGAATCGGCAGGCATCTGAGGACCTTCATAGTTGGTTCCACTTCTTAACTGGATAGCCTTGCAAGGATAGTTGGTTCCACTTCGGGTTCCCCTCCGGCATGGAAGGATATTTTTCCGGCTCTCTATTCAATAACTTTGCAATCTGGCTCATCTGGAACTCTATAGAAGTGAACCTTCGATTGTTCTCTTGTTGAGTTCTAGTCCACTCAACGTTCATCTTCTGGAGCTCTTGATCACGTTGATCACCCTTTTTATGCAACTCTTTCACATCGTACTCCAAGGATGACAACCTCTTACTTCCTTCCTCCACCTTCTGTAGAATCGCTCTCAACATCTCCTCAGTTGAGGAACCGCCTTCTCCACCCGGAGGCTTTGAACCTGGGTCAACACCCGGAGGAACTGTAACACCCGCTTTTGGGTTAGCATATGAGAAATTCTCATTCTTTCTCCATGTGTTTTGAGGAGGCTGCTGGCCTCCTTGATAGCCTTGAGTGTTCCTCCATTGATTTTGAGGTGGCTGAGGACCTGGAGGTACAAATGGTTGGCCATAAGAAGACCTTCCATACTGATTTCCACCTTGGTAGCCATTCTGATTGTAATACGGACCTCCCATGTAATTGGCTACCTCTTGCTGTCCACTTGGCTGGTCTACTCTATCATTCTCTGTTGCATGCTCTCCAACCAAATTCTTCCCCAACTCGAGGTTGTTAATTTTTTCCATCATGGCCATCAACAGCCTTCTCGTTCCTTCACCCTCTTCAACCTGATGCACTCTCTGGAAGTCTGCATCCACACTCCAAGCCCCGACATTCGTGACAATGTTGTCCACGATCTCTCTATACCTCTCTATTTCTTGATTCAGGAATGAGCCACTAGCACAGGCGTCTAGATGGTCTTGCCCAGCCTTGTTGGCACCACTGTAGAAGAATGCCATCACATCTCCCTCATTGTATCCGTGCTGCGGGCACTCTATCAGCATGTTTGAGTATCTCTCCCATGCTTAACGTAGGTCCTCTCCTTGCTTCTGGCGGAAGGAAGAGATCTCAATCCTTGCTTTGATCGTTCTGGATGGAGGGTAGAACCGCTCGAGGAACAGACGCTCGAGCTCGGCCCAAGTGGTAATACCTCCCCGTGGAAGCGTATTATCGTACCACTCTTTAGCTATTCCCATCAATGAGAATGGGAACAACCTAACCCTCTTGGCATCTTCAGACATGCCATTGTAATTGAAAGTGGAGGCTATCATTAGAAAACTCCTCAGATGTGTATGAGGATTCTCCTTCCCGATCACCCTCTTGAACTGATTCTTGGTAAGCAGCTTTAGAATTCCCGGGGAAATCGAGAAGTTATTTGCCTCAACAGGAGGCAATGCCACTCCATCTTAGTACCATTGTGGCTGCGCTACAAACCTCCCTCGAATGGCCATATGTTGATCTACGTTCTGAGGAACGTGTTGAGGATTAGCAGCAGGTACGGGTACTTGTTGGGGTGGTGGTAGGTAAACAGGTGGTTGATTGTAAACTGGAGGTGGAGGATACGGGTATGGTGGATAAGGATAAGGTGGGTATGGGTAGGGTGGATAAGGTAAGTTGTTTTGTGGTAAGTTAGGATGTGGGTAAGCAGGGTTGTTATGAGGATTTTGGACAATGTTATGAGCTGGGCTATTTTGGTTCTGAGTACCCGGGTTTTGGCTCTGGCTTTCTCCTAACGGATCTTGATTCTTACTGGTATTGCCATCAGTACCGTCAACCCGGTTCAATGCCTGATTGAACTCATTCTCAACCTCATCCAACTCATTAGTGATGTCCATCGGTTCTTTCCCTCCGGCAACGTTCATCCTTCTTAAGAAGGCTCGGTTTCTTCTTGCTATTGTCTCAGGATCTAACGGTAACCTCTCTTCGCTCGTATTCCCTTTTGAGCGTGTTTTCATAAACCTGAAACACTAACAGAAGGATCAAAACGCAACTGCCGAATATGTACTAAATAAAAAAACAGAAAAGAAAATCACTCACTACTAACTACTAAGCTATCGACAAGTCCTATTCAAAAAGCATACAACGCCATCCCCGGCAACGGCGCCATTGACTTGAATCGAAAATACTAGCTTCTACTAGTAGCTTCCCCGCAAGAGTACGGGTTCACTGTAGTATGGGCAAGTATAGGGACCAAGTATTATCGAACCCAAGGGAAAGTGTGTATGCGAATAGATCCTTGAAAATCTACGTGTCGTAGCTAATATGAGTGTAATATTTTTGGGTTTTTTGAAAGATTAATTAAAAGACTAAAATTATCTTAAGAATGCAAAAAGCAAAATTAAACTAAGAATCAAAGGGTGTTTCCAAATAAATGATGATGATGCTTAAGATAGGAATTCCTACGTATACTAACGGAGCAGGTACATAACCAAAATAACTGTGACGTGCAAGAAATAACCTAAGTAAAAGAATGCAAGATGAAAGCTCAAGATTCTAAACCCTAATACTTTACCCTAATACTCGACTTCACTAATCCACTAACAAGTTAATAGATTGTGTTTAATTAATGAGACCCTAATTTAACTAAGGTGATGCGGTCGTCCTCCTTCGCTAAACTGGTAGATGAATTAGCCCTTTCTAAACCTTCTCGTTAAGTCTACTCGTTGTTAAAGAGTGATACAGTCGTCCTCTCTCTAACACTTTTCGAACGAAATTCAAAAGTAAAGTTAAGATTAATTTTAAGAATTCATTAATTAAGAGAATTAAAACTAAACATCACATGTTATCCTAATTACGTACCAACGTCCTACTTCTACGAGTTCATCCTATCCTAAGCATGCAAAGGTTCTAGCCTAACATGGTAATTGAAAGAACAAAAGCAATAACGATAATAAGAAACATAAATATGCTTGAATCAATAATTAAATCAAAGAACATAAACAAAGAATAAATTAAAGTCTAAAAAATAATCTTTTATAATCTGAAAAGCTAGGGTTTTTAATCTCCAAGAACAAAGAAAGAAAGAATTAATCTAAGAAGTTCGAAAGAAATAATTAAACTATGAATTCGTAAGCTAAAACCTCGATTACAACTTGTAAAACTCTTCCAATCTCCTTCCCAAGCTTTCTCCTTCGAAAAACGAGTGTAAACACGTGTAGATATGTCTTGTTATGTGAAAATATGCTTGGAAGGGGTATATATAGGCTTTGGGACGAATTTGGGCGATTTTGGGCCAAAAACACGCAAAAATGCTCGAGTGCAGGTGCAGCTCGAGCGCTAGCGCTCGAGCTTGGTGGTCGAGCGGGTCAAGAGGTCGAGCGAAGGAGCTCGACCGTTGGCTGTACACATGTTCGTAAAACCTTCATAACTTCTCAACCGGGAGTCCGTTTTGGCCGATTCAAAGTCCTACGAACTCCTCTTTTCGCCCTCTATCCATCTATAAAAACCAAAGAGACAAATTGATGAGTTTATAAAAATAATACTCAATTGACTCCAAACACTCATAAAAAACACTTAAAACATGGGCAAATCAGACACCAAAACATATCAATTTCACGCTTAATCACATGCTTAAAAAATTTGATCTTTGGAGAAGACGTTATTTGAGATTCCTTCTACCAGGGAAAACCATTTAATCTTGTTGAGCGTCTTAAAGTTCAAATGACCTTGCCTTTTATACCAGAGTCAGCTGGTTTTGGATAGAGCTTTTAATAACAATGCAAACATCCTTGGGGCAGTTGTTCCAATCTTCAAGATAAAAATTTTCCTTTCTCAAATCTTTATCACAAAATTGTGATACAAGTAAGAGATTATGCTTCAATCATTAAATGTAGATATTTTTTTTTAGGTGTACCTTATCACTGTGCAAGGTTCCAACTTATTTGGTTTAACTGTGAGAGTTATCACCAAACACTATGCGAGTGTTAATTTGAGGAACGAATGAACGGATAAGGCATTTATTACCAGTCATGTAATTTGAGCACCCGTTGTTGATGTACCAACATTCAACTTGTGAACTTTCTCTTCTAGCTAGTCCCACATGGTGTTGGGAAAATAGGGGTGCCCGGAATCTATTCGGGATGAAATTTAAATACGAATTTAAATACAATTATTACTAGCATGAATTAATCCTAATTAATTCAAATAATAATTCCAACAACTAATTTTCATCATGCATGTTGAATTAATTCCACATATTAACTATGGCGGAATAAACAAGTAAATATGTAATTAACGTACCTCTTGTAGACTTGGCCTTTGAATAAATGGGACAATCACGATCTCGCTTTATCAACCCAAAAACCTTCTCAAGTATTTCCCTTTCGCCTTACTCGATCACCGGTGGGAGATGCTTTCAAGTAATTTAATAAACTAAGGAAAAAGAAAAATATCTATGCTCTTGATTTTTCCAACACATGGAATTATGTACTTGGGGATGAAATAATCATCCCCTATTTATAATGGTGAAGTGATCGAATTTTGCATATGTTTATGGGCCTAGAGAAAATCTTTTCTTAGTCTCTAAGAAATCTTGAATATATCTCATATATTCTTTTCTCCATAATAAAATATTCCACAAAAATCTCACTCACCTTATAAGTTTATTATTTTCGAAAATTTCAACTTAAAGATCCCAAGATTTGGATATTCTTGAATATATGAGATATTCTTGTATTCCAAGAATACATGTCTTCCATAATATCTTTCCAAGAAAATCAACAAAATCTTCTCTTTTATTGACATCATATTTTCGAAAATTAGGATGAAAAATCAGCATATAATTTTCTTTTTATTTTAATCACCTTATCATTATTGGGCTACTTAATGGGCTACTTGAGGGGCCTTTAAGGAGAATTAAGATTGGATCTCCTAATGGACTTCTGAATTTCAATATTGAGCCCCAATATAATTCAGTCCATTAATATTAATTATTACCACTAATAAATTAATATTGCACTATCCATCTTAATCCATATTACGATAATATGGGCTCCCGGTTATTATTTCCCGTGTTTAAGATTATCAAGTCCATTAATTAATTAAGCTTCTGAATAGCTCTAAATTAATTAACATCTTTCACCTTGGAGTAAAGACAGCTCAATATTATTATTCGTACCGAAGAAACTAATTCTTCACTTGCAAGATTTGGTACAATAAAATTTCTGAGCCCACCAAGGGGACTAATCACACGAGCCGTACTCGCACGCGTTTCTCCGTATTAAATCTTAGCAACCGTCGTATGATTAATATTACTGCCCAAGATACAAAGTTCGAAGTCACAATGATTCTCACCCAACATGAATCAAAGCAGTAACCATTAAGCACACACGGTCCTATTTAAGGGACGGAGATTAAGAAATCAACAACCACTGAGGTCTAATTCTTCACCTCTCAGAACAGAAGAATTTATCCTCGCTGTAGGTCCTCTTCAACACATACTAAATGTGCTAGTGCAATCTCTTAGTCAAGACAGACCAATCTGAGTCTTACACATCGACCTTTCACGGCGGATTGTTCAAGTCCACCTAGGTCGTGAAAATGTACGTTTAGTTACAAGTAAACTGTTAATGTTGTCTTCCGTGATCGGGTATCACCACATTAACTACAATGTAACATGTACTATATATTGAACGGTTTGCAATAGAAATTTAACATTAAATCATAACTAAAGCAAATGTGATAAAAGAATTATTCTCATAAAACGAGTGTTTGATACACGAGTTATACAAAGTAAAAGCATACTTTCACGTATAACTCCAACACATAGACCTACATCGAAATCAGGTGTTAAGTATCCTCGTAGAATTGGTCCTTTCATGTTAATTGTACCCTTCAGGAGCCAGAAGGATAAAATGGTTCTATTGAGATTAGAGGACCCTATTCGTCTGCCATATACATCTACATAAACAACTTACTTTCCTTGTTCTTGAGAAGTAGAATATGAATGAGTTTCAAGCTTAGATGTGGTATACTTTTTTTTTTCTTATGGACTAGTCTTCTATCTACCTTGTAAGTTTTGGGTGGAGCAACCCTAGTGCCATGGGTATATACGACTTTTTCCCTCAAAATTACTACATACTTAATGCACAGAGGATATTGATCGATTTCTTATAGTTGGTTTTGCAGTCAGTTGAGGACAAGCCAGCTTCAGCTGAGATTGTCTCTTGCGAGATGGGCTTAGTTGAGGCTTACTCAACTGGTCAGACTGAGGTTTCTTCAGCTGATATGAACTCGATTCTTGATTCCACAGTTGTTGTTCAACTTGCTTAGGCCTATTGCTAAACTTCAACTTAACATTCAATAGTTTTACTTGATCAACTGGCCTCTAACCCTTATCAAGCTTAGGTTAAATCTTTCCCTTGCCTTTATAAGAAGTGTTGTTTGTGACACATATTAAAGGTGCACTAATAGGGGCTTGAGAGAAATTCTCTAGATTATAGAGCAATGCCCTATTTTCAATTGTGAGATAGTAGTCTCACAACTCATTGATATCATTTGATACATTATTCATTGAGGTCACTTTCTTTTACAAGATGGCCTCTCTATTTTTTAGAAGATCAATTTATTAGAAAGATCATTAAACTTTGAAGAAGTAAGTACTCCTGTTCTTGCTTTATTAGGATCACAATGTGGTCATTTATCTGCTTCCCCTATTTGGCATAAGAGACTTTGAAGTTTTGAATCTCTTCAGTCATCCTCTCCACTAGGTTAGCCTGGTATAAGATCAACATTGGTTCCAAACTCAGAAATTCTAAAGATCTTACGTCTCAGCTTATCATTCTCATTTTCCAATTGTATATATACTTCTTCCAGTACAAAAAACTCATGAATCGGCGACGAAAAGTAGCGACGAACACCAATTTCATCATTAATTAGGTCATCAGCAATGGAACTAGAGACAAAAAGAGACCACTTGTCACTAATGTGAAGGGTTAACGACGACTGATATGACTGTCATTAATGGAGTGACCCCTACCTTCGTCCATACCGCCAAAATTAGGGACAAAATGGTTGTCACTAATTTCAAAGTTGAAATTAGCAATAGACATAGTCGTCGCTAATTCGACCCGTTTGATCGGACCTTTCAAAAAGCGGTACGCATTAATTATGACCGACCAATTAACAATGGCCCGGTTGTCGCTAATTTTAAAGGGTATTTAACGATGGCTTTTCCATCGCTAATCCCTCAAAACGATGTTAATTTGGTACTAATTCATCACTTTTTTTTTTTTTACCTTTTTAATACCCATTTCGGCGAAGAAGAAGAGAAAGAGAGAAGAGAGGAAGAAGAAGAGAAAAAAGAGAGGAAGAACACATGAGAAGGGTCGTATCGTCACCGTAGAGCCAACCCGTCCCGATTAAAGTGCTCCTTTCGTCACCCTCTACACGTTAACCGTAAGATATTTTATTTTTACCATTTAAATTTTGATTTTAAAGCATGTTTATCATATATATGATTGAGTATACTTGAGTTTCAGTATGATTATTTATATGATTGAGCATGTTATTGTTTTAGTATGATTGAGTATGTTTATCATATATATGATTGAGTATATATGTTGATTGTTATTTATATTTAATTGTTATTTAGGAGAATTGTTATATTTTTGTTTATATATGTTGGCCGTTGTTGATATGTTGAGTATTTTAATTGTTCATTTATATTTAGGAGAATTGTTATATATATCGTTTATGTTGGGAGATTTGTTATGTATGCTAGGAGACTTGTTATATATGTTAGGATGCCTTGAATAAATCCTAAATATCGTTTATATTTAGGAGAATTTTTATAATATTGAGAATCATATAATACCGATTTTATTATTGAATCGTTTATATGGTTTAGATTTTTAGTATGATTATTATTTTAGGAGAATTGTATGATTTTGGACTATATATGATTTAGTATGATTGAATTTTAGTTTTCTTTAGTATGATTATTACGTTAGTAGTATTGTATGATTTTAGACTATATACGATTTAGTAGGATTGAATTTTAGTACTTTTTTTAGTATGATTATTATGTTAGAAGTATTGTATGATTTTGGAATATTAGGATTAAATTTAAGTATTTTTTTTAGTATGATTATTATGTTAGAAGTATTGAATGATTTTTTACTATATATGATTGAGTAGGATTTAATTTTAGTATTTTTTTAGTATGATTATTATGTTAGAAGTATTCTATGATTTTGGACTATATATGATTGAGTATGGTTGAATTTTAGTATGATTATTATGTTAGAAGTATTGTATGATTTTAGTTTATTATAAGTTTGATTGATTTTAGTTTAGTAGTTTGATTTTAATATGATTGAATTTTGTTACAAATGTGTGGACAAGACAGCGAGCCCCCAAGGGATCAGGAGGCGGATTGACGGCAGAGGAAACAACGGATTCCACTCCGACCCGAGGTTGCGCCAGTTGTCTGACTGAGGTCTCTATCAGAGTCCTCCACACTAGGCTTGGCAGCGGGCCGGGGAATCCCCAATCCCCGCGGGGATCCTCCCCGAAATGGGGTGGGGAATCCTCGAAGCAGACTGAGATGGGGACGGGAAATTTTTTTGCTCCGTAGGCGGGGACGAAGATCGTATTTCCCGCCCCGTTCCCGCGGAGACCCGCATGTTTTTTATGTAATTAATATATTTATATATATGTATAATATAAATGTAGAAGTAAATTTTAAATAAATATTTCATAATTTCCTACTCAATTAAATATTTATTCAAAATTACATCTATATTTTATTTAATATTATGTTAATAGTTCAAAATTATATAATTTTCACTTTAACATATATGTTAACTAAAAATATTAGAATTGGAGACTCTTCAAATTGCTTAAATTAGTTTTTTTTACACCAACTTAAACTAATTATTTTGTATATATGATTAATAACTTTAATTTATATATTATTTTATTTTATTTTTTATTTAAAAAATGAAATAAAAAAATAATTAGGCTGGATACGGGGAATCCCCGCGGGGACAGGGATCCTCGGCGGGGCGGGGATGGGGGAAATTTTTTCCCCGTTTACTTCGCGGGGACGGGGACGGAGAATACCCAAGTTCGCGGGGACGGGGATGGGGAATGGACTCTCCGGCCCCGCTCGGCCCCATTGACATTCCTACTTTTCACATTCTCTCGAGGGTTCCTCTTCCTCACAGCAGGCTCCTGAAGGCTCATCCTCCTCCCGCCAGCATCCAGTTGTTGACAACCGGCTTGCAGTTCAACCCGGGGGTTCTTTGTAGGAGTTAATTTTTTTTTACTAAATGATTTTTTTGTACCTAATTATTTGACTTAATTTGAATTTTTAATGTCACATAATTCTTCCGAATCACGAGGCTACTGGATTTGTGATTGATTTCATCCTGCTCTATAGATTCGAGAGCACCAGTTTCCACTGGGGTGTAGTGTCCGAGCGTAAAAGCTGGCCTACTTTGAGGAGTTTAAGGTATTACTTATTTAATTAATTTACCATTTAATATTTATTTATATCAATTATATAAAATCTTTGTATTGTCGATAGCTCATATCTTGTATGTATTGTCTTTTCCCTTATTTGAAATTATATTATAAAGGCTTAATTGCAAATAAAATTACCACTTTTCCACAAATTGCAATATAAGCTAATTTTTTTAATTTTGCCAAAAAAAAAAAAAATCACTTTAATATTTTTTTTGCAATTTAAATTTCGGGCAGTTTGTCACTTGCCTGAAAATTGATGTGTACAAATAAATGCACAATTATCATCTTAGTAAGCATCCACGTCATTAAATATTTATGAGAATTTTAGAAAAATTATATTTAAAATAATTTTAAATACAAAAGAATTAATTATATTTTTTAAAATTAAAATTCTTGTTTGTACTTTGAAACTTTAAAACTTTATCAATATTTTTTAAAATGAATAATTCGAATACGTTTGAAATAATTTTAAAAATCAAATTTCAATTTAAAAAAAATATATCAAAATGTCCTAACTCCAGTCCACAATACACGTTCAAAATATTTCAACTCCAATTAGAAAATCCTATCATTAATTGAAAAAAAATCAATTAAATTAGCCTCCAATTCCTTCCAGTTCTTCATCCCCAAACATATTGTATATCTGACAACTCTATAAATAGTCTTCCCATTGTCTATCTCAATTCCCAATCCATTCCTTGCAAATCTCGATTTCAAGATACTAGTTCGAGGTAAAGGCCAGAGATATGCAATATTGAAGATATCAATCTTAAAAAAATGTGGAGAAAAATTTGTTCGATGTCTGAGTAGATTGAAATTGTAATTGTTTAAGAGAAAGCAATTTACTTCATGTCTGGTGATGTTGTCTCGGCATTGGAAGGATGGAGCGGCGCGGTCGGATAGTGAAGAAATGGGGCTGAGCAATGGTTTTACGGTTGGATTTGGTAATTGTAGAATGATTTTAGGGGGATTTTGAATTTGGTAATTGAAGAAGAGAATTATTTTATTCTTTAATTAAGAAAGTGTAATTTTTTTTTTTTACGATATTTTAAATTGGTTAGCTTTTAAATTTTGAATTTTTATTTATTTTAAATATATTATAAACTCTTGAATTTTATAAATATAATTAAATATTTTAATATTTTTTTAAATATGACTAACCATTTTTATACTTATATGTATTTTAAATTTATTTATAGTTTTATAATATTAATTTGCAATTTAAATTTTATTTATTATTTTTATAAATAATTAATGATGTGGACGCATACTGAGATGATGATTGTATATATATTTGTACATGTCAGTTTTGGGGCAAAGACAAAACTGCCCGAAGTTTAAATTGCAGATAAATATGAAAGTGGTGATATTTTTTTGTCAAAATTCAAAAGTTTAGCTTATATTGCAATATGCGGAAAAGTAATAATTTTATTTACAATTAAGTCTGTTATAAATAAAGATATTAAGTTCTATTTCATGCACAACTCTTTTCTTTTGTTCGAGTTACTTGGTTAGTCTTGCAGGGAATTGAGATGGTCATGATATTGGTTGATTTGGGTCATAATTGCACGAAATAGTAATTTTAATTGCCTAGCAATATTATATTTGGATATTATTTTAATCTCATTTGATATTAAAAATGCTATTAATCCCGTAAATTTGAGAACATAATAAAGTTTGTAGAAAACGACTGAAAACAAACAAACAAAAAAAAAAGGAAATAACCTATTATGGTATACAAGGAAATTGGAGGACAAAATTGAACTTTTAAAGCGGTTTGAAAAAATTTATTTGCAAAAATAAAAAAGAAAGCCCAATTTGAGTAAATGTTCAGCCCATTGATTGAGCCCAAAAGAAAAATGGACCAAGCCATTTTTTGGAGGCCCTGGTTATTTGCACTATCCTCTTTCGTAAACACACTACCTAGATGAAAACACTACATATTGGATAAATACACTACCCCTACATTTCTAAAATACCCTTCTTCTTCCCAAAAATTTTAAAATTTCACCATATATTACCCTCACCATCTCCAACATCACCATCAACATAACGCCCACCTCGTCGACTGCTTTGTTGTCCACCGCACTATCCATCGCTATTGTCATCTAACTCGTCATTGCCGCCCTTTGTCATGGATTAAGTTCTTAATTTTGAAAATCTTAGATTAAGTTTCAATGTTGATATTATGAGTTTAATTTGATTTTTTTTAGTGTGCAAATGAGTAAATAATACTAAAACCGTGCAAAATATAATGGTATAAAAAGTGTAATTAGATTGAAAAACGCGATCTTACAATTTCGACACTGGTTTTTTTGAAAATATGTGAATTTTTCAGAAAAAAAATTGGATTTTTTTTTCGCATCTCAAAATTTCGGGAAAAAATAGAAATTTAGGTGGTGTATTTACTAAAAATGAGTTTCGGATTTTTTGTTTTTTGAAAAATCTTAAATTCTTTGGAATGATCGCGTTTTTCAACCAACAAATCACAAACCCAATTTTTTTTTGCATTTATACTACCATAATTTGCACGATGTTACACCCGATATTGCTACCCGACTAATCGGTCAGCCGGGTTAACCTTTCCAAGCAAAAAGCAGGAGGAGCCGGCCTGTGAGCCCGACCAAGCCGTCGGGGAGAGGGCCAAAGATGCTACGTCGACGACCACCGAGAAGACAGCGGGTAAAAGCCTTAGCCAGAGGACTGAATTCTGTCGGGTAGCGGCGAGCGTCGGGCAACCCCGGACGCTCTCTGCCCGACTCTCGAGGACGAGACCCCCCTGGGTGCCCGCCACCTATTCGTTACCCGGATACCCGTCTACCCGTTCTCAGGCGATGACATCAACCTAACACGTCCAGTCCCATCAGACGTGCGAATGTGACAGGGTCAGAGCAGGTCCAGCAGGAGGGATCCCATCAGTAGGAGTCAACAGTGCCAGGTGACGCTCCCTCATTGGCCCGTAGAGGGGGCTATAGCCACTCATGGCTATCCAGCTAGGATTAGGTGGGGCCCGTGGGCATATCAGCTCAAGTGGTTGAGCCCACCTTGAACACTATAAATAGAGCCTTAAATGCTCATTGTAACACATAACATATTTATTACAAAGACTCCACTTGAGAGCACATCTTACTCTTGCATTTATTACTCTTAGTTCATATAATCCATAAATCCTACCAGCTAGGAGTCGGACGGCGAGTTCCTCACGAAATTGCTGTCAACAATTTGTGCGTTAGAAGGAGGGTAACTAATAGTGAAGTACACTCGGTTTCATTTTTAAGTTATCCACATGGAACCACACCATTTTTCTCTAAAAAAACCATGAAATCTCACACCAAAATGGCCACCTCCAAAGCTACCCGCACCTAACAACAAGTCGAAGATATCACCGAAATCGCTACCCCGGCCCCGGCCACTGCGGCGACACTCCAGGGGCCTTTCGAGTGTTAGGGTAAAGTATTAGGGTTTAGAATCTTGAGCTTTCATCTTGCATTCTTTTACTTAGGTTATTTCTTGCACGTTACGGTTATTTTGATTATGTACCTGCTCCGTTAGTATACGTAGGGATTCCTATCCTAAGCATCACCATCACTCATTTGAATACAATCCTTAGTTAATTCGATTTCTTTAGTATTTTAGTTTATTTTAGTTTTAATTAATTCTTCCAAAAAATCCAAAAACATACACTCATATTTGCTACGACGCGTAGATCTTCAGGGATCTATTTGCATACACCTTCCCTTGGGTTCGATAATACTTGGTCACTATACTTGCCAATACTACAGTGAACCCGTACTCTTGCGGGAAAACTACTAGTAGAAAGCTAGTATATTCGCATTCAAGTCAGCTACCACCAGATCCCGATGGCCGCCGACGACCAGAAGCACACCACTTTCCTCATGGAGAAGAACATGTATTTCTGGAAGCGGATGCCATTCGGGTTGATGAACGCAGGGGCAACCTATCAAAGACTGGTCAACCACATGTTCCATTATCAAATTGGGACGACCATGGAGGTATATATCAATGACATCGTCATCAAAAGCGAGAAGAAAGAGGACCACCTCACCCACCTAGACGAGGCATTCGAAATTCTGAGGAAGTATCGAATGTGGCTCAACCCGAAAAAGTGCAGTTTCGGCGTCGAGTCGGGCAAATTCTTGGGGCACATGGTCAGCCAGCGAGGCATTGAGGCGAATCCAACCAAGGTTCAGGCAATCCTCGACATGAGTGCTCCCCGCACGGTAAAGGAGGTGCAGCGAGTGACGGGCAGCCTGGCCGCCCTCAGCCGTTTCATCCCCCACATGGGGGACCGGTACAAACCTTTGTTCAATAGCATGCGGAAGGGAAAACTGAACTGGACACCCCAGAGCCAGCTCGCATTCGATAATTTGAAAGCATATCTCTCGAACACCCAAATACTCGTCAAACCCATCCCAGGCGAGAAGATCTACCTGTACTTGGTGGCTCCAGAGTCAGCGCTCAGCGCCGTGCTAGTATGGGTTGAGGGGTAGGCACATCTGCCGATCTATTACGTCAGTCAGACACTCCACGCCGTCGAGCTAAGGTACCCATTACTGGAAAAACTGGCTTACGCACTAGTAATGAGCGTGCAGAAGTTGCGCCCATACTTCTTCGACCATCAGGTAGAGGTGCTGACTACAATGCCACTCCGACAAGTGTTGCATCGGCCAGACACAGCGGGCAGATGCCTCAAGTGGGCGGTGGAGATCGGGCAGTTCGGAGTCACATACGCTCCTCGAACGTCCATCAAGGGCCAGGTGATGGCCGACTTTACAGTCGAGTTCACCTACCCGGAGGCGATGTCCAAAATCGAGCAACCACCATGGAAGATGTACGTCGACAGATCCTCTACGACATCACGGGTCGGGGCCGGGATTGTCCTACTCAGCCCGTCTGGCCAATCATTTACGACGGCCATAGGATTCGGTTTCCACGCAACAAACAACGAGGCCGAGTACGAAGTACTGATCAACGGTCTGGAAATGGCCATGACCATGGGGGTGAAGCGGTTGCAGGTCTACAGCGACTCACAGCTCGTGCCATACCAAATTTTGGGGGAGTACGAGGCTCGCAGCGACAGAATGCTGGCCTACCAAGGGTTGGCCAAGAACCTGATGTTGGAGTTATACGTGAAAGTATGCTTTTACTTTGTATAACTCGTGTATCAAACACTTGTTTATGAGAATAATTCTTTTATCACATTTGCTTTAGTTATGATTGAATGTTGAATTTCTATTGCAAACCGTTCAATATATGGTACTAGTTACATTGTAGTTAATGTGGTGATACCCGATCATGGAAGACAACATTAACAGTTTCCTTGTAACTAAACGTACATGTTCACGACCTAGGTGGAATTGAACAATCCGCCGTGAAAGGTCGATGTGTAAGGCTCAGATTGGTTTGTCTTGAATAAGAGATTGCACTAGCACATTTAGTATGTGTTGAAGAGGACCTACAGCGAGGATAAATTCTTCTGTTCTGAAATGTGAAGAATTAGACCTCAGTGGTTGTTGATTTCTTAATCTCCGTCACTTAAATAGGACCGTGTGTGCTTAATGGTTACTGCTTTGATTCATGTTAGGTGAGAATCATTGTGACTTCGAACTTTGTGTCTTGGGCAGTAATATTAATCATACGACAGTTGCTAAGATTTAACACGGAGAAACGCGTGCGAGTACGGCTCGTGTGATTAGTCCCCTTGGTGGGATCAGAAGTTTTATCGTACCAAATCTTGGAAGTGAAGAATCAGTTTCTTCGGTACGGATAATAATGTTGAGCTGTCTTTACTCCAAGGTGAAATGTATTAATTAATTTAGAGCTATTCAGAAGCTTAATTAATTAATGGACTTGATAATCTTAAACGCGGGAAATAATAACCGGGAGCCCATATTATCGTAATATGGATTAAGATGGATAGTGCAATATTAATTTATTAGTGGTAATAATTAATATTAATGGATTGAATTATATTGGGGCTCAATATTGAAATTCAGAAGTCCATTAGGAGGTCCAATCTTAATTCTCCTTAAAGGCCCCTCAAGTAGCCAATTAAGTAGCTCAATAATGATAAGGTGATTAAAATAAAAAGATAATATTAGTGCTGATTTTTCATCTAATTTTCGAAAATAAGAAGATCAAGGAGAGAGAAGATTTTGTTGATTTTCTTGGAAAGATATTATGGAAGATATGTATTCTTGGAATACAAGAATATCTCATATATTCAAGAAAATCCAAATCTTGGGATTTCTCATTGAAATTTTCGAAAATATCAAGTTTATAAGGAGTGTGAGATTTTTGTGGAATATTTTATTTTGGAGAAAAGAATATATGGAATATATTCAAGATTTTTTAGAGTCTAAGAAAAGATTTTCTCCAAGCCCAAATAGACCTAAAATTTTCGGCCACTCTTGTTTATAAATAAGGGATGATTATTTCATCTCCAAGTACATAATTCCATGTGTTGGAAAAATCAAGAGCATAGATATTTTTCTTTTTCCTTAGTTATTTAAATTATTCGAAAGCATCTCCCACCGGTGATCGAATATGGCGAAAGAGAATACTTGAGAAGGCTTTTGGGTTGATAAAACGCGTACGTGTTATTCCCGTTTTATTCAAAGGCCAAGTTCTACGAGAGGTACGTAAATCACATATTTTCTTGTTTATTCCGCCATAGATTATATGTGAATTAATTCAACATGCATGATGTTAAATTGGTTGTTGAAATTATTATTTGAATTAATTAGGATTAATTCATGCTAGTAATAATTGAATTTAAATTCGTATTTAAATTTCATCCCGAATAGATTCCGGGCACCCCTAATTTCCCAACAACTGGTATCAGAGCCACGGTTTCGGGCTCTGATCTTTAAATTGAAATTGGATAGTAGAATTGCTAGATCTTTTTGCCTGTATCCAATTGTCATGGTTTTAATGTTGTTATTTTTTTTCATGCGTGTGAATTAATTGTTTTTAATTTGATTCGTTCGAATTCGTTTTTCTCGTGAGAAAATCCACGAGTAGATTAATTATTTTATTTTGATTCGATCATTGTAATAAACTAGTCTAAATCTAGTATTTATTTTTTTGAAAAATAAATTGTAACCGGATCGTGACGAAGAACGAAGAATTAAAGACGGCGTACCCGGACGATGCATGCATGCGCGACGCATGCATGGACGTAATATCGTGCATGGAGTGAAGAAAATGAGAACGAACGTCGAAACCCGGCGCACGGGGTGCGCAAGGCGCACGACCCGCGCGCGACGGGTGGCCGGCGCCGCGCAAGGGCGCGCGCGCCTCAGCGCTCGGCCTGCAGCGCCTCAGCGCTCGGCGTGCGGCGCCTCGACGCTCGGCGTGCAGCACCTCGGCTGCTTGGCCGAGAGGCACGCGGGCCCACTCCGTGGGCCGATGCGCGCCGTATCTCGGGCCGTGGAATTTTTTTTCGGTTCTATTTTTTTTGTGTGATTTTAAACGTCGTCCCGAACCCCAAACGATGCTGTTTTTTACGAAAGTGTTGCTGTTCGAGTGGGAGTGTGTCGAGACGAACGACGGAAAGCAACAAGAACGATTTTTAACATCAAGACGTGAAGAAATTAAACCGTGACAATTGGATTTGAGTGCTCCAATGTGTTTAATTTTATTTTGATGGATGTTTTATTTCGTGCAATTATTATTAATTGTTAATATGTATTTGCATGAATTTAATTGTCCAAGAAAAACCTTACTTTCGAAAATTATTAAGTATGTTTATTTAATCACAATTTTATTCCGGATATTAAAATTGGATTAATTTGGACTCCATAATTTATTTATTTGTGAAGTTCTTTTGGAATACATTTCCCCCTCGGATCGGCCAAAAGAACGGATTTCACATGAATAAATTCCGAAAGGATGATTGCGGATTATTACTAGTGGCGGTATTGACCCTCACCACGAGTGACTTGCTAAAAGCGAAATTATAATCCTGTATTTAATTATGGTTATTACTTAGGCATAGAAAATTGATATTAACTTACTCCCCTCGGAGTCCCTGTCAATTTCTATGTGGTCAAAGTGGGAGCCAACTATTAATTTTGAATTAAGGATTTGTAACTTTTAAGTTTGTGATCCGCTTGAATGTATTTAAATGTATAGACCGCCCCTTGTGGCGCATTTAAATTGTTTCGAGATGTTGGCTGATGCATGATTATATTGTTTTAAGGTTTCAATATAATTGATGTGATCGAATTATGTGATAATTTTGTATTTTTTTAGATATTGATATGAATGTATGTTTTATTCTCAGTTCATCATGTCTCAACCTTTTAATCCAATGTTTAGTATACTTAAAGATAACAAACTTGTTGGTGAGAACTATATTGATTGGAAACTTGATATTGTCATAACCGCTCAACACCACAATGGGTACTTACTACTCCTAAGCCCCAATAGCCTGTCGAAGATGCGAGCAAGGCGGTCAAGAAAGAGCATAAGAGTTGGTTTGACTCCGATGAGATGGCTAGGTGTACTATTCTGGCTTCAATGTCAGATGTGTTGCAACACCAACACATGGAGACCGCCTCTGAGATAATGCTCAATCTTGAAGCGATGTTTAAACATCAGAACCGTACAGCTAGGAAAATCACCATGCGAAAGATGCTTTCGTTGAAGATGGTGGAAGGTACGCCCGTAAGGGATCACGTTATCGAGATGATAGGTTATCTCAACAAGTTGGAAGTACTTGGTGCGGAATTTGACCTCCCTACTAAGGTCGATTTCGTTCTCCATTCTCTGCCGAAGAGCTTTGAGCAGTTTCAGTTGAATAGTTTACCCGAGCTCTTGCAAGCTTTGGTATCGGCGGAGACGTTAATGAATCATCAAACTGTTGCTATGGTGGCAAACGTTCCGTCTACCTCTTGGGGTTTCAAGGGAGGGAAGAAGAGAAAGAGGACGAAAGGCCAGACCCAAGCAAATCCAACCGTTGTGAAACCCAAGGCAAAGGGAGAATGAGGTGGAAAGAAAGCTGCTAAGGGTAAGTGCTTCAATTGTGGTGAAAAGGGACATTGGAGGGCGACCTGTTCTAAGCCTAAGAAGGCGGGAAAAAAGGTAAGTCTCATGCTTTAGTCGTTGAAACATATGTTGCGGCGTATGCTGCCCACGTTTGGGTAGTGGATACTGGGGCAACTGATCATATTTGTTTCACTCTTCAGGGGTTCCAGCTAACCCGGCGACTTAGCAAGAATGAGATCACCATCACTTTGGGCGATGCTACGAGGGTGGCAGCCGAAGCAGTGGGAGTCGTGCACCTATCTTTTGAAGATAGAGTTTTAATTTTAAGAGATGTTTTATACGTTCCGAACTTTAGGAAGAATTTAATTTCAGTTTCTAAGTTGTTTTTTGATGGATATTCAGTTACTTTTAATAAAGTTGTTACTGTTTCTTTTAAGAATGATGTTATCTGTCATGGAACGTTGGTAAATAATCTCTATACGATTAAGTGTGCACACCACTCAAATAATGAATCTAATAACACGTCGATCATTTCGAGTAATAAAAGAAAGCGTTCTTCGGAGATGAACGAAACACTTCTATGGCATCTTAGACTAGGTCATATTAATCTAAAGCGGATAGAGAGATTGGTGAAAGACGGATACTTGGAATCATTCCAAGTCGAGCTGTTTCAACTTGTGAATCCTGTTTAGAGGGTAAAATGACCAAGAGGGCATTTGGAGCCAAGGGGAATAGAGCCACGGAAGTGTTAGAACTCGTTCATACCGATGTGTGTGGTCCAATGACGATCAAAGCGAGAATGGGGTATGAGTATTTCGTCACCTTCATTGACGATTACTCGAGCTATGGGTACATTTACCTTATGAGGTATAAGTCTGAAACTTTTAATAAGTTCAAGGAGTTTAAGGCCGAAGCCGAGAAACATAGGGAAAAGAGTATCAAGTTTCTACGATCAGATCGTGGAGGTGAATACCTCAGCGATGAATTCTTGAACTACTTATCGGACGAAGGGATCGTATCCCAGTTAACCGCACCGGGAACCCCTAAACAGAACGGTGTGGCGGAACGAAGAAACCGGACTCTTTTAGAGATGATCAGATCCATGATGAGTTATTCGGAATTACCCAAGTCGTTTTGGGGTAATGCCTTGGAAACGACGGCTTACATTCTAAACTTGGTACCATCCAAATCGGTTCCTAAAACCCCAATGGAATTGTGAACTGAGCGCAAGCCCAGTCTAAGACATTTGCGGATTTGGGGTTGTCCGGCATACGTGCTAGACAAGGAAGCCGGTAAGTTGGATCCACATTCGGAATTAAGGTTGTTTATAGGATACCCTGCAGGAACGAAAGGGTGTATGTTCTATAGTCCCAAGGATCAAAAGACCGTGATTAGTACACACTTTAAATTCTTGGAGGAAGACTATATGAACAATCGGAAGCCTAAAAGTGAAATTACCTTAAAAGAATTGAGAGGTCAAACCTCGATACCAAGTATACAAGATGATGTACCACACGTCACATCTTCACAACCGGAACCCCATCGTAGTGGGAGGATTGCTAGGCAACCCGAGAGATTCATGGGGATAGGAGAATCTTCGGATTTGGTTCCCGGTGATGAATCGGACCCATGGACGTACGACGAGGCAATCCAAGACAAAGACGCGGAGTCGTGGCAAACGGCAATGGAAGCCGAGATGGGTTCGATGGATCATAATCAAGTGTGGAGTTGGTCGAGCCACCTAGTGGGGTAGTGCCCATTGGATGCAAGTGGGTGTTCAAGAGGAAAAGAGGACCGGACGGAAGGGTTGAGACCTTCAAAGCGAGGCTTGTGGCCAAAGGGTATACTAAAAAAGAAGGGATCGATTATGAGGAAACTTTTTCACCTGTAGCTATGCTTAAGTCCATCCGTATTCTTTTGTCGATCGCTGCGCACCTAGATTACGAGATCTGGCAAATGGATGTCAAGACGGCTTTCCTTAACGGAAGTCTTGACGGGATAGATATCTATATGCAACAGCCCAAAGGTTTCATTGAAAAAGGCCAAGAGAATCTCGTATGCAAGCTTAAGAGATCCATTTATGGACTTAAGCAAGCATCGTGTACTTGGAACCAGTGTTTTGATCAAGTGATTAAGTCTTATGGGTTTGATCAAAACGAGTTCGAAAGTTGTGTGTATAAGAAGCGTGACGGAACTGCGGTGGTATTCTTAGTATTATACGTAGACGATATTCTGCTCATTGGAAACAATGTAAAGGTATTGTCAAACGTAAAGGTATGGCTGTCAAAACAATTTGATATGAAGGACTTAGGGGAAGCCGGCCACATCCTTGGGATCAAGATCACTCGCGATCGCAAGATGAGGATGTTGGGCTTATCGCAAGCTTCATACATTGACACCGTTTTGAAGCGTTTCAGCATGCAAGATTCCAAGAAAGGTTTTGTACCTTTTAGACATGGAATCCATCTATCGAAAGAAATGAGCCCTAAGACGCAAGCGGAGATAGATGACATGAAAGGTTTTCCGTACGCTTCAGCCGTAGGAAGCCTTATGTATGCAATGTTGTGTACGAGACCGGATATCTGCTTTGCCGTGGGCATGATGGCAAGATATCAAAGTAGTCCCGGGAAAGACCATTGGACTGTCGTAAAGTGCATCTTGAGGTATCTGAAAAGAACTTGTGAGCGGATGCTGATTTACCAGTCAGATAGTCTTGTTCCCCTAGGATACACGGACTCGGATTTCCAATCAGACATAGACTCAAGAAAGTCAACCTCGGGTAGTGTGTTTTGCATGGGAGGAGGAGCCATTTCATGGAGAAGCGTTAAGCAGAAATGCATCGCCGATTCGACCATGGAAGCCGAGTATGTAGCTGCTTGTGAAGCAGCGAAAGAGGCAGTATGGCTCAAGAACTTCTTAGTGGACTTGGACGTTGTTCCGAATTTGCCCGACAAGATAACTGTCATTTGTGACAATGCCGGAGCAGTTGTAAATTCAAAGGAACCGAGAGCCCACAAGGCCAGCAAACACATAGAAAGAAAATACCATCTTATACGAGAAATCGTTAAGAGAGGAGATATAGAGGTGGCAAAGATAGCGTCGGGTGACAACCTAGCAGATCCATTCACAAAGGGTCTGCCTCAGAGTACATTCGAGAGACATGTGGATGGAATGGGAGTCAAGACTATTGTCAATCTGCTTTAAGTATAAGTGGGAGGAATTATTAGGTTAGTGTAGGTTGACATGAGATGTCACGTAGAGCTACTACACTAAGACATGCGTGATGTATACTAAAAGCAGACTTTAAGTATAAGTGGGAGATTGTTGGAGTTATACGTGAAAGTATGCTTTTACTTTGTATAACTCGTGTATCAAACACTTGTTTATGAGAATAATTCTTTTATCACATTTGCTTTAGTTATGATTGAATGTTGAATTTCTATTGCAAACCGTTCAATATATGGTATTAGTTACATTGTAGTTAATGTGGTGATACCCGATCACGGAAGACAACATTAACAGTTTCCTTGTAACTAAACGTACATGTTCACGACCTAGGTGGAATTGAACAATCCGCCGTGAAAGGTCGATGTGTAAGGCTCAGATTGGTCTATCTTGACTAAGAGATTGCACTAGCACATTTAGTATGTGTTGAAGAGGACCTACAGCGAGGATAAATTCTTCTGTTCTGAAATGTGAAGAATTAGATCTCAGTGGTTGTTGATTTCTTAATCTCCGTCACTTAAATAGGACCGTGTGTGCTTAATGGTTACTGCTTTGATTCATGTTGGGTGAGAATCATTGTGACTTCGAACTTTGTGTCTTGGGCAGTAATATTAATCATACGACGGTTGCTAAGATTTAATACGGAGAAACGCGTGCGAGTACGGCTCGTGTGATTAGTCTCCTTGGTGGGCTCAGAAGTTTTATCGTACCAAATCTTGCAAGTGAAGAACCAGTTTCTTCGGTACGGATAATAATGTTGAGCTGTCTTTACTCCAAGGTGAAATATATTAATTAATTTAGAGCTATTCAGAAGCTTAATTAATTAATGAACTTGATAATCTTAAACGCGGGAAATAATAACCGGGAGCTCATATTATCGTAATATGGATTAAGATGGATAGTGCAATATTAATTTATTAGTGATAATAATTAATATTAATGAATTGAATTATATTGGGGCTCAATATTGAAATTCAGAAGTCCATTAGGAGGTCCAATCTTAATTCTCCTTAAAGGCCCCTCAAGTAGCCCATTAAGTAGCCCAATAATGATAAGGTGATTAAAATAAAAAGATAATATTAATGCTGATTTTTCATCTAATTTTCGAAAATAAGAAGATCAAGGAGAGAGAAGATTTTGTTGATTTTCTTGGAAAGATATTATGGAAGATATGTATTCTTGGAATACAAGAATATCTCATATATTCAAGAAAATCCAAATCTTGGGATTTCTCATTGAAATTTTCGAAAATATCAAGTTTATAAGGAGTGTGAGATTTTTGTGGAATATTTTATTTTGGAGAAAAGAATATATGGAATATATTCAAGATTTTTTAGAGTCTAAGAAAAGATTTTCTCCAAGCCCAAATAGACCTAAAATTTTCGGCCACTCTTGTTTATAAATAAGGGATGATTATTTCATCTCCAAGTACATAATTCCATGTGTTGGAAAAATCAAGAGCATAGATATTTTTCTTTTTCCTTAGTTATTTAAATTATTCGAAAGCATCTCCCACCGGTGATCGAATATGGCGAAAGAGAATACTTGAGAAGGCTTTTGGGTTGATAAAACGCGTACGTGTTATTCCCGTTTTATTCAAAGGCCAAGTTCTACGAGAGGTACGTAAATCACATATTTTCTTGTTTATTCCGCCATAGATTATATGTGAATTAATTCAACATGCATGATGTTAAATTGGTTGTTGAAATTATTATTTGAATTAATTAGGATTAATTCATGCTAGTAATAATTGAATTTAAATTCGTATTTAAATTTCATCCCGAATAGATTTCGAGCACCCCTAATTTCCCAACACCTGATCGGAAAATTCGATCAGGTACACATAGAGGTGGTACCCCGACTCGACAACACTCAAGCAGACGCTCTTGCCCACCTCGCCACATCCGAGGGGGCGGCCGACATATCATAAATCAATGTCACCTACATCCCATTCCATCGAGCTCGAACCAGCGGGTGGCCAGTCTGGGGCAGGACGGGGACAACTGGATGACCCCCATTATGAATTACCTTTGCAACGGCAAACTCCCAGACGATCGGGTAGCAGCAAGGCAATTGCAACTTTGGGCAGCTAGATACACAATCGTGGGGGATCATTTGTACAAGCGAGGCTTTGCCCTACCCCTCTTAAGATGCATAACGTTGGAGCAGGGAAAGAAGGTCTTGGAGGAAATCTATGAGGGGCTCTGCGGGAACCACGCCGGAGGCCAGGTACTCGCCCAGAAAGTTATCCGTCAGGGCTATTTTTGGCTCACCTTGAAGAAGGACGCGATCGGCTACGCAAGGGTGTGCCACAAAATGCCAGATATACTCGCCAGCGATTCACCAGGCTCCAACTGAGCTTACTTCAATTTTAAGCCCGTGGCCGTTTGCAAAGTGGGGGATCGATCTCATCGGTCCTTTGCCCACAGCCCCGGGCAGCGTCAAATACGCAATCGTGGACGAGGATTACTTCACCAAGTGGGCGGAAGCGGAGTCATTAAAGACAATCGACCAAGAGCATGTCATCAGATTCATCTGGCGCAATATAATTTGCCATTTTGGTCTCCCGCAAATCATCATTTCGGACAACGGGAAGTAATTCGACGGGTTGGAAATGGAGAGATTCTGCCAGAGACCCAAGATCAAGAGATTGTTCTCGACGCCCTACCACCCACAATCTAACGGACAGGTCGAGGCGGTAAACAAGATAATCAAACACACGTTGAAGGCAAGATTGGAGGAAAGCAAAGGGACGTGGGCGAGCAAGTTACCCGAAGTGTTATGGTCGTACAGAACAACCAGTCGCACAACCACTGGGGAGACTCCTTTCGCCCTGGCTTTTGGGATGGAAGCAGTCATCCCGGTGGAGGTCGTTATCCCGAGTCTTTACACCTCGCAACTCGTAGGGGCCGGGAATGACGAGGTCATGTTGAACAAATTGGATATGTTGGAAGAAAGAAGGTTATCCGTCGAGCAGAAAAACATAGCCTACAAGCATCGGGCGGAGAAGTACTTCAACTCGAAAATCAAGATCAGAGAGTTCAGGGCCGGGGACCTAGTCCTGCGACGGACGGTTGGACAACCCAAGGGGGCACTTGGCCCGAATTGGGAGGGACCCCTAAAGATCTCCAAGCGCTTGGTCAACGGGGCCTACGAGCTCGAGAGCCTTGAGGGCAATCCGGCCCAATACCCTTGGAACGCCTCCCTACTCAAGAAATACTATCAGTAGCTGATAATCGGTTTTGTAACGGGGGTAGCCCGCGTAACTTCTTTGCCCGACGGGGGCCACAATGTAATCGCGTCCCGAACGCATTCTGCAATCAATAAAATCGATTGTTAATTCAATCTTGTGTTCGTGAAGTCGTTGCCCGTCAATCAGCTGAAGTACTTCACTCATTAATCATATGGTTAATCTTTTAATCGATTGTTAATTCAATCTTGTGTTTGTGAAGTCGCAGCCCGTCAATCGGCTAAAGCATTTCACTCAATAATCATATGATTAATCTTTTAATCGATTGTTAATCCAATCTTGTGTTCATGAAGTCGCTGCCCGAAAATCGGCTAAAGCACTTCACTCATTAATCATTTGGTTAATTTATTAATCGTTTGTCAATTCAATTAAACTGGAAAAACGAGAGTAGCGCGAACAATACTTAGGTAAAGGGAGTATTTCATTGAATTGAAAATAAGAACGAAATTCCGAATTACAAAGGCCCATGGCCAGCAAGTTAAACAAAGAAGAAGGCTTTTTCAAGAGGCCTCCCCGTCCACCACCGACGGCTCCTCACCCGTCTCCTCGTCTGCCAAGGGATAGATGAAGGTCCCCACGTCACCGAGGAAGGACAGATCTACCCCGCGGTTAGTTAGGTCCTTTAGAGTTATATCATACTCCGCAGACGGGGGATTGGCCTCCACATAGCCCTTCAAGTCCTCCAGAGCACCAGAGAGGTCGGCCTCAGGATTCCGCCAGAGCAGAGAACGGATCGAGTCGGCGTAAGCATTGATGTAGATCATGAATCCGATCGACTCACTCTCCCCCTCGAGGTGGGCATGCTCTGTGGCCATGCACTCCTCGGTCTCCGCGGCAAGGGCCTCGCGAACCTTCTGAACCTCCTCGGCCGTTCTCGCCTCGGCATCGGCGCGCGCCTTCTTCTCCGCTTCCAGGTTGCCCTCCATCTCCGCACAGCATTTGCGGACAGCCTCCAGCTCTTCTGCGAGCTTCTTGTTGTCCTTGTCCAGGCGGGCAGCCTCATCCTTCTTGGTCTGGAAGGCCGCCTTGTATGCGGAGAAGGTCCGCATCTCCCACTCATAGTCGAGCATGATGCTTTCCATCGCGATGGCATCACGGGAGGAGCGGATTGCCGAGGACCTCATCCGGTCAGCCACGGAGACGGTGCGGGAAGCCTTCTGGAAATTGAGGGTCCAGGATCGGGGCAGGTTCACCACTGCCCGATGGAGCTCCTCCGGCCAGGACTCGGGGACAGCCTCCGAGTATGGAGGGTCCTGCGAGCGCAGGAACTGGAGAACCTCTGGCGGAGGCAAAGGGTCAGGCCTACAAAATATCGGGGCAAAAAGTTAGCTAAAAGAAAGGATCGTGAAACGGTCACGGGATAGAAAAGGTACAAAGACACTTACGTGAGATGGTTACCCCAGCCTAGGAACGAGAAGTCGCTCCGGTCGCAAGTGGAGGAGGTCGGGCTCCCGGCGGCGGCCTCAGATGTGCCCGTTACCAGGCCCCCGGTGGTTGGGTCCACATCGACGGTCACCATGGCGGGCTCGTTGGGGGTCTGGGCAACTACCCGGGCCTTCTTGCCAGGAGGCTGGTCACCGGCAGGCACCGTCGGAGGTGCCGGCAAGGGAGTCTGGAAGTTGTCCCGAGTGGTCGGCCCTGAGGCTCTGACCGCTCCCCGCTTGGCCAGTTTGGCGACGGCAATTTTCTTCAGCGCCATGTCGACCGTCTCCTCGAATGTTTCGCAGTTGACGACGGGGATGTGGCCAGCATCGGGCAGCCGCTGGGAAGGAGAAGCTGGAGAAATAGACGGCGTAGCCTCACTTTCCGCCGGGAAGCGTTGCTCTGAGGACAAGGGGCAAAACGTCGAGTAAGAAGCCCGTCGAGTAGAATGTGTAAAAAGGCATCGGACAGGAAAGTTCTTACCACCAAAGTTCAGATGCCGGGGAAAGGTTTGGAGGCTGGAGAGTCTTCGCTGCTCATTGTTGTTCAGTTGGTCGACATCGCGGTTGACATCACTCTCCTCCTTAACAAGGGCAAGGGCCTGTCGGAAGTCGCCGGACAGATCACTCAAATTGGGCGCCGAGTTACCTGCAAAATGAAACATAAATTAGATCAGTACGTAGAAGGTAGGAGTAATGTGAGTGTATACCTCGTCGGTTGCGAATACGATATTCGCGGGGAAACGAGATGACCGATCTATCGGGACCCACGCTCTCCCAGGCGCCGCCGATCCACCACCATTTCTGGTGCCAGCCCGTGACTTTCGACGAGATGCCGAAGACTATTTTAGGGAAAATCCTAATTTCTAGGGCAAATAACTCTCAAGCCTATTTTGTAGCAAGCAATTCTAATTGTTGAAATTTAAAAGGGATTAAGTCACTTTACTAGGGTAGAATCCTACGGTATGAGTTCCTAAATGCCACTCTCTCGACTCATAGACAGTGACAGTTCTGTCGACTATAGACATGTCTCTAGCAGGTAGAGAGATCAAATAGATACAATAACCAATATATATATAAAAAAATAACTTAACATAACACTACAAGAAAAAAGGGGTTTTACAACGGTGCATAACCCTTGTCTTTCCAGAAAAAAAAACTGATGTAGAAGCTCCCGATGTAGTAGGTGGGTATAGATATACGACGGTTAAATAACCGTTGTCCTTCGTGTTTTACTACAATGGTTACACACTGTTGTCTATTGATTTGACGCGATTTTACTAACTTCTACTAGTCGCTTACCCGCAAGCGGACGGGTTCACTGTAGTAAGAGTAAGTATAATGACCAAGTAATATCGAACCCAAGGGATGGTGTATATGCGAATAGATCCCTGAAGATCTACGCGTCGTAGTTAATATGAGTGTATGTTTTTGGATTTTTTTAGAAAGATTAATTAAAACTAAAATAAACTAATTAAACTAAAATACTAAAGCAGACGAATTAACTAAGGGTTGGATTCAAATAAGAGATGGTGATGCTTAAGATAGGAATCCCTACGTATACTAACGGAGCAGGTACATAATCAGAATAACTGTGACAAACAAGAATTATCCTAAGTCAAAGAATGCAAGGTGAAAGCTCAAGATTCTAAACCCTAATACTTTACCCTAACACTCGACTTCACGAATCTACTAACAAGTTACTAGATTGTGCTTAATTAATGAGACCCTAATTTAACTAAGGTGATGCGGTCGTCCTCCTTCGCTAAACCGGTAGATGAATTAACCTTTCCTAAACCTTCTCGTTAAGACTACTAATTGTTATTGAGTGATGCGGTCGTCCTCTCTCTAACACTTTCGTACGAAATTCAAAGGTAGAGTTAAGATTAATTATATGAATTCATTAATTAAGAGAATTAAAACTAACGTCACAAATTACCCTAATTACGTACCCACATCCTACTTCTACGAGTTCATCCTACCCTAAGCATGCAAGGGTTTTAGCCGGACATGGTTTTAACAAAAATAAAAGCAATAGAAGAAACAACGAACATAAACATAATGAATTGAACGAAGAAAATAAGAAACATGAACTAGGGTTTTAAAAGAAAATAATTCTAAGAACTTAAATTTAATTAACTAAAACGACGTTCAAAGCGTTTAAAGTAATCAAGCTAATGAAAAGAAACTAAGAAACGAAAAGAAACTAAGAATTCGTATGAAAAACCTCAACAACGTAAAAGTAAAGCTTGCTCGTTCTTCTCCTCTTCAAAAACTAAGTCTAAAATTATTTCTAAAGTTCGGGGATTCTTCAAAACGTGTTTGGAAGAGGTATATATAGGCACGGGTCGAAACGGGAGTTAATGGGCCGAAAATACGCATCCGGAGGCAAAAATCCAAGGTTGCTCGAGCAAAACGCTCGAGCGGTCCCGCTCGAGCAGTGTAGCTCGAATGACACAATCGCTCGAGCGGTTCCGCTCAAGCCGGTCGAGCGCTGAAATCACACTGTATGTTTTGGGCGCTCGAGCAATTCGCTCGAGCGGTGGCGCTCGAGCTGCTCGAGCGCAAGAAAAGTTCTGTACGTTTAGGCGCTCGAGCAATGCGCTCGAGCGGTGGCGCTCGACCTAGTCACTCGAGTGACTCACAACTCCTCCCAACTGATACTTTTCCTCGTCCACACTAATACTAATCATATTTCTTCAATATCTTCTCATCCGGGCATCCGTTTGAGTCGATTCAAAGTCCTACGAACTCCGTTTTTCGTCCTCTATTCACCTATGAGCATCAAAGAGACAAATTCATCAATGTGTAGAAATAATGCTCAATTGACTCTAAATACTCTATAAACTCGACCAAGATTGGGGTATTTCAAGCTACGAATCATGACAATTTCACGCCTAATCAACCCCCCCAAACTTACCATATTGCTTGTCCTCAAGCAATGAAATAATAAGTCAAGTGAAATTGTTAGGAATGAGTCAACGAATCAAATCATGCAAGCAAATGAACTCGAGCTTTAAAGATCGATCACACGTATACTAACTCATCCCCTTCATCATACTCATGCAACAACAACAAGACCCACCAAGATCAAACATGGATGTGCACTCAACGATGTGTTTCGCTCCCTCACAAGTGTATAACAATGATCAAGGGACTCACTCAAACAATCAATCACACAAATTGGCAGCCATAGGCTTGTAAGTGCTCTTAACTTCGACCGTACTCTAGAAATCAATGCCGAATCAAAAAGGACTTTTCTCAAGGTTGTAATGTAGGCTCTTTGGACAGGTGGGATAACAATATAAGGTAAAGTGACTAAAGTGAATGGAGAATAGAAAATCAAACTTTGGCACTTCGAGATTAGGAACAGACTACTTCAAACATATTCAATCAACACTCTTTCAATTCCACTTCTCTCAACACTTCAATCTTTTCTTTCTCACTCTTTTCACTTTTTTTTTTCAATCACTTTTTTTTCTCTTTTTTTTTCGCACAAACACATGAGCTCATTTTTTTCTTTTTGCTCATTCTCAATATTTTTTTCCTTTTCCCACAACTCATAACTTCATCACACCTTCTTCTCATATTCACTCAATAAACAACTTTTTCCTTTTTCAACTCAATTCACTCCCTTCATATTCACACTTTTCTATTCTCCACTCAAATTGGGACAAAAAGGCTTAGGAATTGGAATAGTGTTCATATGTGCTAGCAAATAAAATAGGCTTTCGGCTCAAAGGGGCTAACAAGGGACAAATATCAATGGTAAGGAAATTTTTTGGCTAAGTGACTCATTCAAATCAAAGATGGCCTAAGATCCTATTCGGCATATCAAACTAGACACAATCAAGAAGCAAGAGCACACACAAGTTCTGGCATCCTCTAAGGTGATGATTCACTCACAAACGAAGAGATTAAATCATGCATTTAAATCTCGTAAGGCTCAACTCTCACGGCTTTCACATCCATGCTAGTCCTAGTGAATTCTCACTCTCATCACACAAGCACTCAAAAAGAAAACTTGCAAGCATACTAGTTCTTTCTCAAATCCACTCTAACTCAAACACTCACACAAAAGAATTTCTAACTCACTCTTGCAACCCACTCTACTAATCAAATCATACTCAAAGATAGCAATCAACAAGCATAAGATGATTGATAGGCATAAAATATGCAATAGCGAGTCAACTCAAAATCACCCCAAGGAGTATCTCAACAAACTAATAATCAATCAAACTCAACTCAAAGATAAGGGCGTGCATGCATGTGCAATGTAACAAGAAACATAAAAAAAAAAACTCCACCCCCCCAAACTTCGACCTTGCTAGAGGTCTAAGTTTGGGGTTGTGGGGTACCTCAACCAATTAATTCAATTTCTCTCAATAGCTTTGCACACTTCCTTGTCTTAAGTTGGTTCCTTCAATCTGAGTAACTCCATGATACCTTTACTCCTTTAGAGACAAGCCTACAAACAACTCACTCAAATACGAGGTTAAACATACGACTCAAAATAACTCCCTAATAACTAAAAAAAATACTCTAAGCAAATAATAAAAAAATAATGGGTTGCCTCCCATTCAGCGCTATTTTTAAGGTCCTCATGCCGGACCTAGCTCAAAGGAGCTTATGGGACATCATACTCAAATTTACCTCCCTTACTCTCATAAGAGTGGTGTTTGAACTCCTTTCCTTGATGCCCCACCATCATGAGCTCTTTTGCTCCCTTCTCATCCCCAAGTGTTATGGGTCTCAACTCCTTCTTGCCTTTATCTGGAGGAGTCTTACTAAACAATTTCTTGAATTTTGACTTCTTCTTCTTAACTCCTCCTTTTCCTTCTAGCTGGACCACGTCCACTTTCTTTACCTCTTCATCCTTCAACTTCTTCACTTTATCCCTATCAAAATAATCAAGATCATAACGCTCATGGGTTAAATAATCAAGTGAAGGACTAACAAAATCATGAACATGAGAAAGATTAGGGATAGGAGGTATGTCTTCAACACTAGGATCAATGGCATCCATGCAATACAAGCTCGCATCCTCCTTCGGGTGCTTCATGGCTTCATATAGGGAGATCTTCACTTCTTGATCATCGACCTTCAACGTAATCTTCCCATTTGCCACGTCTAGCACCATCCCCACCGTAGCTAAGAACGGTCTTCCCAAGATCAGGGGCACGTGCTCATCTTCCTCCATCTCTAGCACTACAAAGTCTGCTGGAAAAATGTGATCTCCAACTCTCACTAGGACGTCTTCAACCACACCTTGAGGTCTAGTAATAGACCGGTCGGCAAGTTGAAGCGTCATCATTGTGGGTTGAAGTTCAACACCTTCCAACTTCTTGAAAAGCGACAGTGGCATCAAATTAGTGCTCGCCCCGAGGTCGCACAACGCTCCCTTCTTGATCCCGTTCCCAATGTCACATAGGATCGTGAAGCTCCCGGGATCCTTCAGCTTTGGTGGGAGCGCCTTGTGCACTAATGCACTCACCTCGTGGTTCAGCTGCACCAACTTCGGCTCATCCACTCGCCGTCTCTTCGCAATCAAGTCCTTCAGAAACTTTGCATAATGCGGCATCTGTTCCAACGTATCATAAAAAGGAATATTAATGTGAAGTTGTTTAAAAACATCAAGAAATTTTGCAAATTTTTCATCAAGCTTCTTTTTCATGAAGCGTTGTGGATACGGGACGGGTATCACAGATTTGGGTACCCCCCATTCATCTCTTTCTGTTTCTTTCACTTTCTCCCTTGCTTCCTTTGCCTTCTTCCACTTAGGAACTCTCTCACCCTTCTCAATGCCTTCCTCTTCAAGCTCTTTGCTCGCTTGAGTGCTTTCACCCTCAACTCCTTTCTCAACTTCTTTCTCCTCAGTCTCAACTTCATCCCCTTTAGGCTCAATCTCTTCTTGGGGAGTCTCAGAATCAGCAGGCATCTGAGGACCTTCATAGTTGGTTCCACTTCTAAGCTGGATTGCCTTGCAATGCTCTTTCGGGTTCCCTTCCGGCATTCTATTCACTGACTTTGCAATCTGGCTCATCTGGAACTCTAAAGAAGTGAACCTTCGATTGTTCTCTTGTTGAGTTCTAGTCCACTCAACATTCATCTTCTGGAGCTCTTGATCACGTTGATCACCCTTCTTATGCAACTCCTTCACATCGTACTCCAAGGATGACAACCGCTTGCTTCCCTCCTCCACCTTCTGAAGGATCGCTCTCAACATCTCCTCAGTTGAGGCACCGCCTTCTCCACCCGGAGGCTTTGAACCCGGATCAACACCTGCAGGAACAATAACACCAGATTTTGGGTTAGCATAAGAAAAGTTCTCATTCTTCCTCCATGTGTTTTGAGGAAGTTGCTGGCCTCCTTGAACTCCTTGTGTGTTCCTCCATTGATTTTGAGACGGCTGTGGCCCTGGAAATACAAATGGTTGACCATAAGAAGGCCTTCCATACTGATTTCCATCTTGGTAGCCATTCTGATTGTAATACGGACCTCCCATGTAATTGACTACCTCTTGCTGTCCACTTGGTTGGTCTACTCTCTCATTCTCTACTGCATGCTCTCCAACCAAAGTCTTCCCCAACTCAAGGTTGTTGATCTTCTCCATCATGGCCATCAATAGCCTTCTCGTTCCTTCTCCCTCTTCAACCTGATGCACTCTCTGAAAATCTGCATCTCCACTCCAAGCACCGGCATTCGTGACAATGTTGTCCACGATTTCCCTACACCTCTCTATGCCTTGGTTCAAGAATGCTCTGCCCGCACAAGCGTCTAAATGGTCTTGCCCCGCCTTGTTGGCACCACTATAGAAGAACGCCATAATGTCTCCCTCATTGTACCCGTGCTGCGGGCACTCAATCAGCATGTTTGAGTATCTCTCCCACGCTTGGCGTAAATCCTCTCCAGACTTCTGGCGAAATGACGAGATCTCAATTCTAGCCTTGATCGTCCTAGATGGAGGGTAGAATCGCTCGAGGAACAGACGCTCGAGCTCGGCCCAAGTGGTAATACCTCCCCGCGGGAGCGTATTATCGTACCACTCCTTGGCTATTCCCGTCAATGAGAATGGGAACAGCCTAAGCCTCTTGGCATCTTCAGACATGCCATTATAATTAAATGTTGAGGCTATCATGAGAAAGCTCCTCAAGTGAGTGTGAGGATTCTCCTTCCCGATCACCCCCTTGAACTGATTCTCGGTAAGCAGCTTTAAAATCCCCGGGGATATCGAGAAGTTGTTTGCCTCAACAGGAGGCAAAGCCACTCCATCATAGTACCGCTGTGGCTGTGCTGCAAATCTCCCTCGAATAGCCATATTGTGATCTACGTTCTGAGGAACATGTTGAGGATTAGCAGCAGGTACTGGTACTTGTTGGGGTGGTGGTGGGTAAACAGGTGGTTGATGATAGACTGGTGGTGGATGATATGGATATGGTGGGTAAGGATAAGGTGGGTATGGGTAATGTTGGTATACTGGGTTGTTAAAAGGGTTATTTGGGTTTTGTGGGTAAGCAGGGTTTTGGTTATGAGGATTATGGACAAGGTTCTGAGCTGGATTCCCTACGTTTTGTGTATCCGGGTTCAGGCTCTGGCTATCCCCTAATGGAATTTGATTCTGGCTACCACTAACTCCAGTGCCTTCAACTCGGTCTACTGCCTGATTGAAATCGTTGGCAGCATCGTCCAACTCATTATTGATATCCATTGGTTCCTTCCCTAAGTTGGCTGCGTTCATTCTTCTCAAGTAAGCTCGGTTCCTTCTGGCTATTATCTCAGGGTCCAACGGTATTCTCTCTTCGCTCATATTACCTTGTGAGCGTGTTTTCATAAACCTGACACACTAGCAGAAGGATCAAAACGCAACTACCGATTGAATACAAATAAAAATAAAAAAAGAAAATAAATCACCCACTACTAACTACTAAGCTATCTACAAGTCCTATTCAAAAGCATACAACGCCATCCCCGGCAACGGCGCCATTGACTTGACGCGATTTTACTAACTTCTACTAGTCGCTTACCCGCAAGCGGACGGGTTCACTGTAGTAAGAGTAAGTATAATGACCAAGTAATATCGAACCCAAGGGATGGTGTATATGCGAATAGATCCCTGAAGATCTACGCGTCGTAGTTAATATGAGTGTATGTTTTTGGATTTTTTTAGAAAGATTAATTAAAACTAAAATAAACTAATTAAACTAAAATACTAAAGCAGACGAATTAACTAAGGGTTGGATTCAAATAAGAGATGGTGATGCTTAAGAAAGGAATCCCTACGTATACTAACGGAGCAGGTACATAATCAGAATAACTGTGACAAACAAGAATTATCCTAAGTCAAAGAATGCAAGGTGAAAGCTCAAGATTCTAAACCCTAATACTTTACCCTAACACTCGACTTCACGAATCTACTAACAAGTTACTAGATTGTGCTTAATTAATGAGACCCTAATTTAACTAAGGTGATGCGGTCGTCCTCCTTCGCTAAACCGGTAGATGAATTAACCTTTCCTAAACCTTCTCGTTAAGACTACTAATTGTTATTGAGTGATGCGGTCGTCCTCTCTCTAACACTTTCGTACGAAATTCAAAGGTAGAGTTAAGATTAATTATATGAATTCATTAATTAAGAGAATTAAAACTAACGTCACAAATTACCCTAATTACGTACCCACATCCTACTTCTACGAGTTCATCCTACCCTAAGCATGCAAGGGTTTTAGCCGGACATGGTTTTAACAAAAATAAAAGCAATAGAAGAAACAACGAACATAAACATAATGAATTGAACGAAGAAAATAAGAAACATGAACTAGGGTTTTAAAAGAAAATAATTCTAAGAACTTAAATTTAATTAACTAAAACGACGTTCAAAGCGTTTAAAGTAATCAAGCTAATGAAAAGAAACTAAGAAACGAAAAGAAACTAAGAATTCGTATGAAAAACCTCAACAACGTAAAAGTAAAGCTTGCTCGTTCTTCTCCTCTTCAAAAACTAAGTCTAAAATTATTTCTAAAGTTCGGGGATTCTTCAAAACGTGTTTGGAAGAGGTATATATAGGCACGGGTCGAAACGGGAGTTAATGGGCCGAAAATACGCATCCGGAGGCAAAAATCCAAGGTTGCTCGAGCAAAACGCTCGAGCGGTCCCGCTCGAGCAGTGTAGCTCGAATGACACAATCGCTCGAGCGGTTCCGCTCGAGCCGGTCGAGCGCTGAAATCACACTGTATGTTTTGGGCGCTCGAGCAATTCGCTCGAGCGGTGGCGCTCGAGCTGCTCGAGCGCAAGAAAAGTTCTGTACGTTTAGGCGCTCGAGCGGTGGCGCTCGACCTAGTCACTCGAGTGACTCACAACTCCTCCCAACTGATACTTTTCCTCGTCCACACTAATACTAATCGTATTTCTTCAATATCTTCTCATCCGGGCATCCATTTGAGTCGATTCAAAGTCATACGAACTCCGTTTTTCGTCCTCTATTCACCTATGAGCATCAAAGAGACAAATTCATCAATGTGTAGAAATAATGCTCAATTGACTCTAAATACTCTATAAACTCGACCAAGATTGGGGTATTTCAAGCTACGAATCATGACAATTTCACGCCTAATCATCTATCAGTATACAAATACGTTGTCGTGGTATATTATTATTATAAATTATGTTGATAGATGGCGGTTTATAACCGTTGTTCTTAAGTTTTTAATACAACATTTTTTAATCGTTATCTTTTTGTAAAAACAAGTTGTCGTAGCTTATAATATTTTAAAGTTTGTGCAGATATACAATGGTGATTAACCGTTGTCTTTTTAATTTTATACAAAGGTATTTTCGACTCAAACGAACTCCCGAATGAGAAGATATGAAGAAATTACAAAAAGTATTAGTTTGGGCGAAGAAAAGTATCACTTGGCAAAAAGGAAGGAGAAAGCGCTCGACCAAACCCTATGGTCGAGCACGAGCCGCTCGACCAAGGAAGGTCGAGCGTGTGTTGCATGCTGGAAAGAAGAGACGTTCGAGCTGTGGTCGAGCGAAACTCGCTCGACCAAGGGATGGTTGTGCGCCAATGGTTCGCTTGAAGAAGGAAGCGCTCGACGTGTGGTCGAGCGAGAGACGCTCAATTAAGTATCTAGATCGAGAACGATTTTTAGTTTCAAAGGAAAGTGGTATAACAACGTATCCAGACCGCTCGACCAAGGAGTGTGGTCGAGTGCCTGACGCTCGAGCTTATGGCGTGGTCAAGCGGTTTAGCAAGGCAGATCTGAGAAACGTATAAATACCCATCCCAACCCTTTTAGACACTTAGACTCGATTTTCGAAGGGGAAGAAGGCAAGAACATGATTTTGAGAGTTTAGCAAGAATTTTGAGAGAAGAAACGAGGTTTACATCATACGAATTTCATAGAACGATTATTGCTTTGAACGGTTTAGTTTTCTACTTCTGATTTTGATACTTTGATAGATTGAATTTATGGTTTCAGATTTTGAGACTCCTTTTGAGATTGATTTTCCAGATTGTATTGCAATTAAACTCATAGTAGATTTATGTTCTTGAATTCCTTGATCTGTTTGATTATGTCTTTGATTGTTATAGTTATTGCTTGTGTTATCATAATCACCATGCTAGGCTAAAATCGTGTATGCTTAGGGTAAGATGAACTCGTAAAATTATGATATTGGTATGTAATTAGGATAATTCATGGTGTGAAGAGTTTTAGTTCTCTTAATTATTGAATAATTCTAATAAACCCTAGAATAATCATAGAATTAAGTACGAAAATTGTTAAGGAGAAGACGACCGCATCACTCTTTATCAACGAATAGGCTTAAGGAGAGGGTTTTTGAAGGGGTTTATAATTAACCGGTCTAGCTAGGGAGGACGGCCGAATCACCCGAGTTAAATAAGGGCATCAATAATTAAGCGCAACTTATATAATTTAATTAGTGGGTTGGTGAAGTAAATTGTTAGAGTTGAATATTGGAATTATTTCTGAGCTTTTATTCTTACAATTCTTAGTGCTAGTTTAGGGAAGTTTATTGTCTAGTTTATAGCACACTTAGGATTTTAGTTTTGGAACACCACGATTATTTTAGTTAACGTACCAACTCCGTTAGTATACGTAGAGAATTATATCCAAAGCATCACTTATCTTATTTGCACTTCATCCAGAAGCTAGTATAGTTTTATTTCTGTCTACTAGATAATAATTCGTAGAATATAATTTTAAATATTAGTATTAAAACCAAACCGCATTCATATTAGCTACGACGCGTAGATTTCTAGGGATTTACTCGCATACAAATTCTCCTACGGGTTCGATACTACTTGGTCCCTATACTTGCCTATATTACAGTGATCTCATATTCTTGGGGGGTAACTACTAGCAAAAGCTAGTATTTTACGGTCAAGTCATTGATTTTCTTGAAAAAATATTATGGAAGCTATGTATTCTTGGAATACAAGATTATGGAAGATAAGGAGGTGAGATTTTTGTGAAATATTTAATTATGGAGAAAATAATATATATGAAATATATTCAAGATTTCTTGGAGGTCAAGAAAAAGATCTTCTCATCTTATTCCATGGGCCAAAATTTCAGCCACTTCACTTATAAATAGGGGATGAATTTTTCATCCCCGATTGATCAATTTCATGTGTTGGAAAAATTAAGTGCAACATATTTTTCTTATTTCATATTTTATTAATTGTTCGTTAAACACTTTCCACCGTTGAACGAGCAAGGCTAAAGGGAATACTTGAGAAGGTCTTTCGGTTGATAGGATTAATTAGCTTGTCTCGTTCTACTCAAAGGCCGTCTCTGCTAAAGGTACGTAATCGCGTAAACTCCTAGATATTCCGCTATAGGACTTTTACGTGAATTAATATGTGTGGAATTATATGCTGTTGGTAAATTATTATTTGAATTAATTAGGATTAATTCATGCTAGTAATAAGTATATTTAAATTCGTATTTAAATTTTATCTCGAATAGATTCGGGTAAAACGATTTCCCCAACATAAACACTATAAGAAAGTGATAACACTATAATACCTAATTGGTAATAGCCTTGGACATGCAATAAAATTCTTTCTTCATGAGAGATTTGTTAAGAAGAATGGCAATTTTTTCTCTTTCTTGGTCTTTTATGTTGCAAGCTAGACTTACTGATCCTTGCCAAGTTGAATGGTAACAATTTTCTTGTTTGCCAACCCTAATATGAAAAGTAATAGTTGATCAGAAAATATATGGTTGTGTTTGGATGGAAGGATTTGGTCTATAAATTTAAATACACAGCTTAAATCTACTTCACTTGCTTGGGTAAGATATATAAATTGATGGATTTCATATTCCTAACTTTGATACCAGTTCAATTTAGGAGAATTTTAAATACCTAGCAAAACCATGTCATTTAAAACATATATATTCTAAAATCTGTTCATTTTCAAATCTCTTGCATTTCAAATGACTCCATCCAAATGCAACAAATGAGAATTTCACCGAGGTGGATGTACAATATAACAAAGTCATTCTCAATTATCCAACCATCATATAATTTACATTTCCATTAAAATGATGCAAGTCCAAATTTCTTTGGAAACAAATTTGTTAGATATTGAAAAACAAAAAAAAAATAGAGTTCATTTTGGACGGAAATGATCTCATGCCCACGATGGGCACAATATAATATACCCATCGCGGATGTGATAATGACACATAAACAGATAAAATCTATCAATTAAAATTATAGGGGCCTACTGCTTATGTGTCATTATCACATTCGCGGTGGATATATCCATATGATCATTTCCATCATTTTGGAATAATCAAGTTTTCTTATTCTCACAAATCAATAGTACATAGTAAGAAACAAAAATAGAATAACCAAAAACATTAAATAGTATTAATATTAATTGTAATGGTTTGATTATAACTAAATTCAGTGTAATAAAAGGAAATTAAAGATTAAAATTAATTTTGACAAAAAACATTCAGAACATATGTACAGAGCAGATATTCACACTTTATTTACAAAATAACAAATCCAAAAATATAGTTGATATTAAGAACAAATCCAACTGCACAAATTACTAATACAATCTTAAATCACTTTGAACAGTTAATGGGTGAATAAATGAACAATTCGCTGATTAATTCCCAACAAATGTTCATAACAATTAAAAATAATATATATATTGGAAACAAAAAATAAAGAAACAAACCAAAAACTACTAAAGGTAGAACCTTTCTCGTAGTTGGAGTGCAAGTGGTAGAGATTAGGGATGGCAAAATGATCCGCTCCGCAAGCGATCTGCTCCGCCCCGCCTTGATTGAATCAGCCCCGCCCTGCCCCATTCTGAGAATGGAGTGGATTAGCCCCGCCCTGCTTACGGAGCAGATCAGACATGGATCTCTATATTTATTACTCTACTCTAAATATATATATGATATTATATAATATTATAATATATGTAAATTTAATTTTATATTTAATTAAATATATTAAAAATATTATGAAACTCTAGTACATAATGTTTAGGTTTTTCAATTTTAAACAGAGCGGATCAGATCTGGGCAGACATGGATATTGAGATATCCGCTCTGATCCGTTCCATTGTCAATAAACGCATGCGGTTCCATATTAATCATTTTATTAATATTTATTTTCTTTATTGTTTAATATGATAGAAATATAAAAAAAAAATGTCAAACATGTAAATAAAGCAAATAATCTTATTGAATTATCTAAAAATAAATAAAAATCCAATCTTGATCGTTCTATCTTTCCTTAATAGATTTTGAAAATTGATTTGATTCTCCATATCCGAAAATAATAAACAAATACCCCATATTAAATATAAATCCAGGAATTTAATATGTATAATTCAAAGCCAAAATAAAAGTAAGTTTGATTAATAATAGAGAAATATATTAGGAATGGATTTCAACATTTATTTTATGTTGAATTTTATTAATTGCCTATAAAATCAGTCAATTTGATTATGCTTACCACGTATCAATGTTTTTATTTATGATCAGATAATGCTTATTATAAATTGATTGACTATAAGATAATTTAGAATTCAACATGATAATGATTATATAAATTAGTTTACATCTAAAAATGTTATTTAAGGAAATTTATAGGTTTATTTTAATAATTTTTTGTCTGGTCCATTTTTTTGTAATTGATTTGATACGTCATATCACGAAATATCTGAAATATTTCATATTAATTCTAAAACTCGGTTAAATCAAAACAATTAAGGGGGCGCTTGGTTAACAACACTTCAATGGTAATGGGAATGAGATTGAAAATTACTGTAATTAGCATTGTTCATGAGAACAAAATCACTATCTCTCCTCCTGAATAAGGTAATCACTACTCTATTTTGATTAACATATTATCTTCCTACAATCATCCTCCTCAATCACCCCTCATTCCTCCACCAACAACCATTTGTTGCCAACTTCTATTCCAAAATTGGGGCATGACACTAGCAATGGTGTCACTTCTTATGAGGGTATAGATGGAAATAAATTTTCATTCTCATTACCATTGAAGAATTGTTAACCAAGCGCCCCCTAAATCAATAATAAAATAAAGTTGATTAATTATAGAGAGATAAATTTAGAATCAATTATGATAATAGTTGTATAGGTTAATTGACATTTAAAAATATGATTTAGGAAAATAATATGTTTAATTGAAATCAAATCAATAGAAATTGAAAATAGATTACTTGTAGATTGAGTAAAACATACCAATGTGAAATAAAAGTCCATGTTTATTTTGAGTTGTAATTATAACACGTTATATATAGTTGATTTAGTCATTCCTACTAATTATCCTTTTGATTTAGGTATTTCTACTTTTTTTTTTTCACAATTAAATATATGTAAAAGTATATTATTGCATATCATTTACAATCGTTGTCTTTAGTTGATAAAAGTGGAAGACATTGCAATTATACATCAAATGCTGCGTATAAAGATGTGTTCAAGAATTTGTAATTAATCAATATACTACCTCCGTCCCAAAGGAACTTGCACACCTCCGAGGCCACATTTTTTAAGAAAAAAATATTTTTTAAATAAAGTAGTGGCATATGGGTAAATATGTATATATTTTTGTGAGTGTGCACACAAATCAATGTTTCCTTTTAAAGGGTGTGCAAGTTCCTTTGGGACGGACTAAAAGGGAAAGTGTGCAAGTTCCTCCGGGACGGAGGGAGTATATTTTTTTACTTCAAAACATGCGAATCTTTTACTATTCTTACCTTAAAGTACTCCCTCCGTCCCATGTATTTGTTAATACTTGCCTTATATGGACGTCCTGGGAATTTGTTCACATCCCAAAAAAGGAAATAACACTCTCTCACAAAAGTCAATAAAGCATAAAATTATCATTATTTTATTCAACTCCACACTCACATACTCTCATTTTCTTAAAAAAAATGTGTCAAACCCTAGTGTGAACAAATACCCGGGACGGAGGAAGTATTACAAATAGACAAAGTATTATGTGAAAGATACTCACGATAACTATTATCGTGAACAACAATTTACTAAATCTTATGTTGAAACAACTAATACCTTTAATGAAAATAACTAATACCACTTTTGCTAATATCTTTAGTGAAAAGAACTAATACCCTTCGAAGCTGATATCTTTAATGCAGTCTACTGATACCTTTTGAGTAATTTACTAATACCCTTTAAACAAGTTTTGTCATGAATATCGTTCACACTGTATCTCTCTTACAAATAAATTTTTTTTACATATTTTTTCTTTTATTTAAATTTAAATATGTATATATTTTAAAAAAATTGAATATCAACTTAATAAACTATTTTTTTTTAAATTAACAAACTGCACATAAATTCTTTTTCTCGGATAATATTGAGATTTTATAGGGACTCTTGACTGCTTAGTTGAGTATGTAATTTTAATTTAATTTATAAAATATATGAATAACACAAACTAAATATTTATACAATATAAATTTATATTAAAAATTATTTTAAATCATCCCACCTATATTTCTCCGGGTGTACGCACTAGTATATACTAATTTTAGAATGGTATATAACATCTTTCACAGATTATGTATACTGAAATTTTAATACGTGTCACTATTCATACCCCAAAATCCTCTAAATTCACCTCACTTGCTAAAATACCCCAATAAAATTTAAAAATTAACATATATCACTAAACGTAATTCATTTCATTCCTATATTATCCTTCCTCTGTTAAACCAAAAAGAAAAAAGAAAAAAATCTCATCATTCCATATTCTCATTTACATATTTCTCCTCAAGATTTTTTTTTTTTACTTATTCTTTAACTTTTATTGAAATTTGAAAAATATTATAAATAATTAACAAAATATAAATATATATATATATAAATCATAAAAAAAATTCAAAAAAAAAATTTGAACACTATTTTAATAATCAGTTAAATTGTATAGGATATTTAAATTAAATCTAAAAAAATTTAAATAAATTTGTAAATATTTACGAAAAAAAATAATCTTAAAAATAAATTATTTAAAAAATATTTGTTCAAAATCATTTAAACATAAATAAAATATGACAAAAATTAAATAAATCAAATAAATTTTAAAATTAATTAAATAAAAAATCAATTAAAAGGATGAAATGAACTAAATCTTAAAAAAATGAATTTAAAAATCAAATTTTTTAGGTTTTTAATATACAAATTAATTAATTTTTTTTAGTTTAATTGATCTTATTTTATTTTTTATTTTTTTAAATTGAATTTTAAATTAATTATTTTGATGATTTAGTTTGTTTTTTTGAATTTTTTTTTCCAATTCTTAGGGTTTAGGGATATTTTTAATATTTTAATTTTTTTTCTTCAGATTTTTCAAAAATTTGAAAAATAAATAAAAAATGGTCCAATTTAAAATTAAAGTACTAATTTTAAAATTAAATGACTTAAAAGACTAAAGTCAAAGTCAGGATAAATCATCCCATATTTATATAAAAATAATTTAATCATTCTAATTATGTCTAATTTCATCTTTAAAATAATGGGGTATGTTTAGAGTATTTTGAAATATCAGTCGGGGGACTTAATTTTAATACTATGCCAGTACCATTTTTTCAAATACCAAAATTTCAGTGTACCATATTTTTGCATACCGAAATTTTTGATATAATATACGAAAATAAAATGAATACATGTCCAGTTCAATAACAAAAATTGTCACGAGTAAATAGACCAAAATAACTTTTCACATAGTAAAAATCCAAAATACAACATCCAGAAATCGTTTTCATTGATACTAGAGAAAGAAGAGTCCTAATTATTGAATAGGGTACAAACAAATACACAGAGCATTTGTCTTCTTCAGGGCTCAGATAGGTGCAATAAATTGCATTACATTATTTGGTGCAGTTGATTGATCAATCAACTCTCCTCCATGTAACCAAGATTAGTATTGACTAATGCTGATTACACAGTAATCATTTTAATTTAAATAAATAATCATTTTAACCAGAGCTGTGTTTACCAAATTATGCCACCAGGTAGCCTTTTCTTTCCAAGAATGATACAACTTTCTCAGCCATTACACTTGGAGCATCACAATTTTCATCTATTTGATGCAATACTATCTGGAAAAAGGAAACACAATCATTAAGAAAAATGTACAAGATATAAGTTCAGAGAAACAGAACAAAAATGAAAATTTTCAGCCAATCCAGTGTGGTAAGTGGATAAGATACATGTAAATTGGATCTGTCACAACCCGTTTGACATTACATCGTCTCACACAAGAGAATATCTTATTGCCTAATGCAAATGAATACCTCAGAGTTCAGTGGTGGTTCATATGGATCATCAACACCTGTGAAACCTGTAAGAACCAAGAAAAACTAATCATTTTTCATGAATGGGGAATTTACAATTACATTGATTCGGGGGAAACGTGAAATTGGTAACTTCGCCTTCTCTCCAAAAGAAGAAACTACGAATAAATGCTTTTATTATTGGATAAGATCAACATCTAATCACATCATCGAGTAAGACAACTCCACAAGGATTTCAATATTTAGCTACCTAGTAAGATTTACTTCATTTGAGTTCCACATTCAACAGAGAAATAATTTAAGTGATCAGCCCAGCTAGAAACTGAGGCACTGATGGCAGTTTTTAGCAAGCAATAACAATTTAGAAAAAACATAACTTAATTTTACCAAAGGTAACCACACTTTGGCATCTATTATTCTGTAATAGCTAGATAGTAGAACTTAATATATGCTCATGTCAATGTTAGTAACAACTCCAATAACAAGACTTGCAGACTTATACTTAAGCTCCATAATAATTGTTCAATACGTGCATAAAGAGGCAAAGAAACAAAAGAAGTAGCAATGTGTGGTTATATTCCGAAGAATGAACCTTTCATGGTTCCATCAGAAGGTAATTTAATATGCTGACAGCAAAACATATAACAAAAGGAAAAATGTAGCAACACACCTTTAATTTTTCCAGCTCGTGCGAGCTTGTACAATCCCTTGGGATCCCTTGTCTCACAAACTTGCAAAGGCACATCCATATATACCTGCATATTTAACTTTTAGTTCAATTTTTGCAACAAATTCCAGCTTTTGGTTTAAGACCAAGAGAAATAATTCGGTATCAACTATCAAATTCCTAAGGCCAGGAGACATAACCTCAATAAAATCTCCTTCGGGAAGCAAATTTCGGCAGGCATCTCGCTCCCTCCTAAATGGCGATATCAAGCTTGCAATGCAAATCACTCCAGCATCTGCAAAGAGCTTTGCCACCTCTCCTGTTTACCAAAAGACAGTCGATTGAACAAAATGAAATGAGTCTGCTTAGAATAATTAACGAATAATCGAGGCAAAAACCAACCTATCCTTCTTATATTCTCAGTTCTATCTTCAGCTTTAAAACTAAGATCACGGTTCAAACCGTGCCTGCAGTTATCCCCATCAAGGATATAGGTGAGCTTCCCTCTAGCATGTAAGGCACGACTTAGAGCACAAGCCACAGTGCTCTTTCCTGGAGTTAAAAAAACGAGGATTTAAGTCACAAATAATGATGGAAACTAAAATTAAGTTGCTAAGATAATCAATTTTAAGGCCAAAAGGAAAAAACAAACAATTTTTTAACCAATTTTGTAACTTGTGTTTTTGAGATTTCAAGATTCATAGCTCTTCAGATCACTGTATGCAGAGCAAGAAAAACATCAGAAAGTCTCTCTTCACCGTTGAAAATTAAAAACTGCATATAATTTTTCATAAGAAAAAGTCAAACATCAAAGACTATAACAGAAATTCCATGAGCCGAATCCAAAAATCTGGAGGTTTACTGAGTTCAATCAATTGTCAATCAATCACATTCATATGTGTCATAACGTGGAAAAGAGTTCTGAATGCTTCACAAACCTGATCCACTTAGCCCAGTGATCCAAATAACACAGCCCTTCTGATTAAGCAACTCCTGCCTATCGCTCTTCTCCACAGAACACTTGTGCCACACAATATTCGACGAATTCCCAACTGTAGACATATGAATGGCCTTTTTCCCTAAAAAAAAAACAAAAAACAATTAATTACACACATTGAGTAGCAGAATAAATTCCGGAAAAAAAAAAAAAGGAATGACAATGAAATACCGGAAAAACCGCCGGAATCGTCAGTGAGGACATCGCCGGCGGAATTTTGAAGAGACTGATTAGTCTGGCCGTTAGCGTGCTTCGTCGCTTCGGAAGCTTCCATTGCCCTGATCGGCGCCACGAAGCTCGATCTCGCGACGCTGCCGGAAACCTCGAATTTCTTAAACACGGCGGCGTTGGACGGCGGCGACTTGGCGGATGCCGCCTCTGAAAAGCTTAACGCCGACGATTTACACAAATTCAACGTTTGTAAACACAGCGCCGCCATTTTCAATATTCCTCAAAATGCCCTTTTAAACAAAAAAAACCTGATTCCACAGCTGTTCACACCGAGAAAAACAAAAACCTGACGGAAATAATTCGAGGAAAAAAAGCAGAAACGCAGAATTGGACAATTTTTGGAGACAAATGCAACTTTATGCAAACGAGGCTTTGATTGATGGCGATAGATATCGCAAAAATCACGAAATGCAGCTTGAATTTCGAAAGTGAGATTGCGTGCACCGCAGAATTATTTGTTAATATAATATGGTGGATGAGTTTCGATTGAATGAATGAGAGATTTGATTTTGGTTTGATAAAAAGGAAAATAATTGACAATGATATAAAATATGGGTGCATAACACATTGGAATCCCATATATATATATTCTTGTGAATTCCTTCGTGCATTTCTTCGACAAATTTATCCATACATGTGTAGATTAAGCACAATAGTGATATTTCCATTGGGGTAGGTGAGTTGACTGTGCACATGCCAAATCGAATAATGGAGGCGCTTGGTTAGCAATTCTTCAATGGTAATGGGAATGAAAATTTATTTTCATCTATGCCCCATAAAAAAAAATGATATGTTAGGGGAAGAAGTGTTTCAATGGTAACATCATTGCTAGTGTCATGCCCCAATTTGGGAATAAAAATTGACAACAAATGGTTGTTGGTGGAGGAATATGGGAGTGATTGAGGAGGATGATTATAGGAAGAGAATAGGGTAATCAAAATGGAGTAGTGATTACCTTATTTAGGAGGAGAGTTAGTGATTTTGTTCTCATAAACCATGCTAATTATACTAATTTTCAATCTCATTCTCATTACCATTGAAGAGTTGTTAACCAAGTGCCCCCTTAGTAAGTTTTTCATTTCATTTTGTTGAATGGTTTGAGAGAGTGTATTTGTTTATTAATATAGGGCGGGTCACGTTGTTGACTTTTGGGATAAAGTAATGAATAGTGTTGAAAAGTGAATTAAAATGAGTGGCACTTTGGTAGTATTGTGTGAATTTGAAGGTTGGAGGTTATATATAGTAAAGTGTTATTTTTGTCATTTATGGAATGTGAAGTTTACTGGGGGACGGTCCAAAACGGAAAGTGAGAAGTTCACTCAGGGACGGAAGGGATATTTTCATTATGGGGTAGGTGAGTTGATTGTGCACATGCCAAATCTTACAACTCAAATGTACTTCCTTCGTCCATAAGTAAGTTTCTCATTTCTTTTTGTTGAAAGGTTTAAAAAAATGTATTTGTTTATTAATATATGGTGGATCACATGTTAACTTTTGGGATAAAATAATTAATAGTATTGAAAAGTGAATTGAATGAGTGACATTTTTTGTAATATTGTGTGAATTTGAAGGTTAAAGTTTATATATAGTTGTTGGTGATCAATTTTTATCAGGTGGATTAGTGACTGTTTAAGTTCGGTTTACTGATCATCAATCAATTACGTGTGATTGGTTACCACCGTAAATGGTAAATCGAGGGTCGGGTAATGAACTTGTAAATATAAAACTCGAAATCGAGATAATTTCGTATGTGTGTACGTTTAGGTGCTTTAGTGTGTGTTTTGGGAGTATATGAATTTGAACTTTTGGACTTGTCTTTCATAAGCTGGAGAACAACTATTTATAGAGACTAGCAAGCATGAGGTGTTCCTGACTTTTGGTCTCCCTAGCCTGCATGCTTGACATGTGTCTCTTTGACCTTATCTAAGCTGAATCTTAGTTACAAAGTCTTCATTGGTCTTATCCCGGACTCATTGTTGTTCGCTTAGGTCGATTTGACGGATCTTGATGATTCTCCAACTGAAAGTTGTTCGCCTCTGGAGATTGTACTTTGGAAGTTGTTCGCCTTTTGGCTTTATTTAGCTTGACTTTGGGATTTTAGTCCTTTGTTCACTGGTACACACCTTGACTATCTGTTGTATTATAGTTTGACCAAGTTGTTCGTTATTGACGACTTCGCAGTTGGCCCATTCTTGATCTTGGGCCTTAATACATGTTCGCCTATTAGTTGTTCGTCGATGGAGTTGTTCGTCATTTTATACTCCTCCCGGATTGGTAGATGCACCCCAATCCAGATTTTCTTTGCTCAAGCCCTTAATTTTTGTTCGCTCCATGCTGGATGATGTTCGCCTATCAACAATAGTAAAATGTTATTTTTGCCATTTATGGAATGAGAAGTTTACTGGGGGCGGTCCGAAAAGAAAAGTGAGAAGTTTACTTAGGGACGGAAAGAGTATTTCCATTGTGGGATAGGTGAGTTGATTGTGCACATACCAAATCGTATAACTCAAATGTAATTAGTAAGTTTTTCATTTCTTTTTGTTGAATGGTTTGAGAAAGTGTATTTATTTATTAATATATGGTTGGTCATATGTCAACTTTTGGGATAAAGTAATGAATAGTGTTGAAAAGTGAATTAAAATGAGTGGCACTTTGGTAATATTGTGTGAATTTGAAGGTTAAAGTTTATATTTAGTAAAGTGTTATTTTTGCCGTTTATGGAATGAGAAGTTTACTGGGGGACGACCCGAAAAGGAAAATGGAAAGTTTACTTAGGAACGGAAGAAGTATTTCCATTGTGGGGTAGGTGAGTTGATTGTGCACATGCCAATCGTATAACTCAAATGTACTTCCTCCATCAATGAGTAAATTTCTCATTTCTTTTTGTTGAATGGTTTAAGAAATTGTATTTATTTATTAATATATGGTGGGCCACATGTTGACTTTTGAAATAAAGTAATGAATAGTATTGATAAGTGAATTGAATAAGTGACATTTTTTGTAATATTGTGTGAATTTGAAGGTTAAAGTTTATATATAGTAAAGTGTTATTTTTGCCATTTATAGAATGAGAAGTTTACTGGGGGATGACCCGAAAAAGAAAGTGGAAAATTTACTTATGGACGGAAGAAGTATTTCCATTGTGGGGTAGGTGAGTTGATTGTGCACATGCCAATCGTATAACTCAAATGTACTTCCTCCATCAATGAGTAAGTTTTTCATTTCTTTTTGTTGAATGGTTTAAGAAAGTGTATTTGTTTATTAATATATGGCGGGTCACATTATTGACTTTTGGGATAAAGTAATGAATAATGTTGAAAAATGAATTAGAATGAGTGACATTTTTGATAATATTGTGTGAATTTGAAGGTTAAAGGTTATGTATGTAGTAAAGTGTTATTTTTGTTATTTATGGAATGAGAAATTTACTGGGGGACGGCCCAAAAAGAAAAGTGAGAAGTTTACTCAGGGACGAAAGAAGTATTTCCATTGTGGGGTGGGTGAGTTGATTGTGCACATGCCAATCGTATAACTCAAATGTACTTCCTCCATCCATGAGTAAGTTTTTCATTTCTTTTTGTTGAATGGTTTAAGAAAGTGTATTTGTTTATTAATATATGACGGGTCACATTATTGACTTTTGGGATAAAGTAATGAATAATGTTGAAAAATGAATTAGAATGAGTGACATTTTTGATAATATTGTGCGAATTTGAAGGTTAAAGGTTATGTATGTAGTAAAGTGTTATTTTTGTTATTTATGGAATGAGAAATTTACTGGGGACGACCCAAAAAGGAAAGTGAGAAGTTTACTCAGGGACTAAAGAAGTATTTCCATTGTGGGGTGGGTGAGTTGATTGTGCATATGCCAAATCGTATAACTCAAATGTACTTCCTCCGTCCATGAGTAAGTTTTTCATTTCTTCTTGTTGAATGGTTTAAGAAAGTGTATTTGTTTATTAATATATAGTAGGTCACATGTTGACTTTTGAGATAAAATAATGAATAGTGTTGAAAAGTGAATTGAATTAGTGGCATTTTTGGTAATATTGTGCGAATTTGAAGGTTAAAGTTTATGTATGTAGTAAAGTGTTATTTTTGCTATTTATGGAATGAGAAATTTACTGGGTGACGGTCCGAAAAGGAAAGTGAGAAGTTTACTCAGGGACGGAAGGAGTTTTTCCATTGTGGGGTAGGTGAGTTGATTGTGCACGTGTCAAATCGTATAACCCAAATGTACTTCCTCCGTCCATGAGTAAGTTAAATTTATTTGTTTATTAATATATGGTGGGTCACATGTTGATTTTTGGAATAAAGTAATAAATAGTGTTGAAAAGTGAATTGAATGAGTGATACTTTGGTAATATTGTGTGAATTTGAAGGTTAAAGGTTATATGTAATAAAGTGTTATTTTTGCCATTTATGAAATAGAAAGTTTACTGGGGGACAACCCGAAAAGAAAAGTGAGAAGTTTACTCAGGAACGTAGGGAGTATTTCCATTGTGGGGTAGGTGAGTTGATTGTGCACATGTCAAATTGTATAACTCAAATGTACTCCCTCCTTCCATGAGTAAGTTTCTCGTTTCTTTTTGTTGAATGGTTTTAGAAAGCGTGTTTGTTTATTAATATATGGTGGATCTAATGTTGACTTTTGGGATAAAGTAATGAAAAGTGTTGAAAAGTGAATTGAATTAGTGACATTTTTGGTAATATTGTGCGAATTTGAAGGTTAAAGTTTATGTATGTAGTAAAGTGTTATTTTTGCTATTTATGGAATGAGAAATTTACCGGGGGACGGCCCGAAAATGAAAGTGAGAAGTTTACTCAGGGACGGAAGGAGTATTTCCATTGTGGGGTAGGTGAGTTGATTGTACACATGCCAAGTCGTATAACTCAAATGTACTTCCTCCGTCCATGTGTAAGTTTCTCATTTATTTATGTTGAATGGTTTTAAAAAGTGTATTTGTTTATTAATATATGGTGGATCACATGTTGACTTTTGGGATAAAGTAATAAATAGTGTTGAAAAGTGAATTGAATGAGTGACATTTTGGTAATATTATGTGAATTTGAAGGTTATATGTAATAAAGTGTTATTTTTGTCATTTATGAAATGAAAAGTTTACAGGGGGGCGACTCGAAAAGGAAAGTGAGAAGTTTACTTGGGAACGGAGGGAGTATTTCCATTGTGGGTAGGCGAGTTGATTGTTCATTGACCAAATCGTATAACTCAAATGTATTTTTTAACAATATCGATTATTTTTATAGAAAAACATAAATATTAATTTTTAACAATATCGATTGTTTTTATTGAAAAGTGTGAATGTTGAGTTGCACGCTGCACTTTAAAAATACGATTTTTTTGCACAAATTTTATAAAAGTAAGTATATTATTTGTGAGATTAAAGGTAATTGTAAGTTAAACCTTCATTACAAAATAAATGAGTTGGTGTGTAGATAAAAACTAATACATAAAGTACAAAAGAAATATGAATTGGTACAAAATGAATTTGATTATATTTAAAAAAAATATGGATATAAATTGGTTAAAAGAAAAAGTATGGTCAAAATTTGATTAGGTGAAAAGTATGTTTATCATTTGCTTTCCTTTTTTAAAAAAGAAAATGTTAGATTTAATTAAAAATAAAAAGTATGAGCATAATTTAATTAAGAAAATAAAAAAGTGTAAAATTGGATGAAAAGTGAAATGGGTTAAAATTTATGATTAGGTCTTATTTTTACTAAAAGTGTAAGTGTTGAGTTGCACGGTGTACGTGGTACATATAATATTTTGGCCATGTGTTTTATTTTTGGTTTAATTGCAATTTAAATCTCGATTTTTTTTTAACATTGCATTTTAAGTTGAACTTTTGGAACATGTTAAAAAAACTCATATTTAATTTTTTTTCAATTAAGACTTACGGACATTTATTCATTATGTGGCATTTGTTCTTTCGTGGCATTTGTTCGACACATTTATCCTCATGTGTAGACTAAGCACAATAATGATATTTCCATTGTGGGGTAGCTGAGCGAGTGAGTCAATTGTGCACGGGCCAAATCGTATAATTCAAATGCATTTTTTTAACAATATCAATTGTTTATATTAAAAAGGTGTGAATATTGATTTTTAACAATATCGATTATTTTTACTGAAAAGTGTGAATCTTGAGTTGCATAATGTACTTTAGACATACAATATTTTTGCACGGGTTTAAAAAAAAAAGTATATTATGTGTAAAAATAAAGGGGATTGTAAGTTAAATCGATCAGTACAAAATAAATGAAGTAGGTGTGTAGATAAAAAAAATATAATACATAAGGTACAAAACAAATATGGATTGGTACAAAAATAAATTTGATAATATTTATAAAAAAAATATAGATATAATTTGGTTAAAAGAAAAAGTATGGTCAAAATTTGATAAAGTGAAAAGTATGTGTAAAATTTGCTTTTTTTTTTTAAAGAAAAGTTATATTTAATTAAAAGTTAAAAATATTAATTTGATTAAGAAAAAAAAGTGTAAAATTGGATGAGAAGTGAAAAGTATGGGTTATAATTTATGAATAGATCTAGTTTTTACTGAAAGTGTAAGTGTTGAATTGCATTGTGTACGTGGTACATATAATATTTTGGCCATGTGTTTTATTTTTGGCTTAATTGTAATTTAAATCATGATACTTTTCAAAATTTTATTTTAAATTAAATTTTTAGATCTTGTTAAAAAACACTCCAATTTAACTTCTTCTTTTTTTGCAATTAAAACTTATGGGCATTTGTTCCTTCTATGGCATTTGTTCCTTCATGGCATTTGTCCGACACATTTATCCATACATGTGTAGGTTTAGAACAATAATGATAATTTCATTGTGGGGTAGGTGAGTGAGTGAGTCCATTGTGCACGGGTCAAAATCGTATAACTCAAATGTATTTTTAACAATATCGATTATTTTTATTAAAAGCGTGAATACTGATTTTTTTACAATATTGATTATTTTTACTGAAAAGTGTGAATGTTGAGTTGCACGTTGTACTTTAGACATGCAGTCTTTTTGCACGGATTTTAAAAAAGTAAGTATATTATGTGTAAAAATAAAAGGGATTGTAAGTTAAACGGATCGGTAATTGATTGGCAATTAAGACTTATGAGAATATTTACCTCTGTACATAACTCAAGTGGCTTCTATGTGGCAACCGACCACAAACAATTTTTAAATTAGGTGGCAAAAAAACTTTGAAACTTAATTGCAATTTAAATCACGACATTTTCCTAAATTGCATTTTAAGCTAAACTTTTGGATCTTGATAAAAAAAATTCAATTTAACTTTTTTTGGCAATTAAGACTTACAGACAGATTTGCAGAAGTTCATCATTGGTGTGGCGTCTATGTGGCAATGCTCTACAAAAAAACTTATATCATGTGGCAAAAAAATTTAAATATGAGGCAAAACTTAAAATTAAATTTTCAAATTCCAAATGTGCAATAAGAACATAAATAAATGAATGTAAATAGAAAGAAAATAAGTAAGGAAAAGAAGAAATCAAGATACAAAATACTTGCATTAGCAAAAATATAAATGAATCCAAATAAGATAAACACAACATTTTATAATAAAATAATTTTAATAATCCATTTACCATGAAGTTGGGACGTGGGGTTTTGGAATATTATTTGAAGTTTGAAATTTTAACTTTAAATTTTGTTATACATTTAAAGTTTTTGCCACAATATTTAAGTTTTTTGTGGGTCATTGCCACATAGACTGGCGTCAATGACGGACTTTTGCAAATTCGTCTGTAAGTTTTAATTACCATAAAATTAAATTTGAGATTTTTTTAACAGGATCCAAAAGTTTAGTTTAAAATGTAATTTTGAAAAATATCGTGATTTAAATTGCAATTAAACCTTAAAAAATTTTGCCACCTAATTTCGGTTTGTTGTGGGTCGTTGTCACGTAAACGCCTTGTCAGCGACAGACAGAGGCAAGTCTGTCAGTAAGTCTTAATTGGCAAAAAAAAAGATTTAATTAGATTTTTTTAACAAGATCTAAAAGTGTAGCTTAAAATGCAATTTTGAAAAATATTGTGATTTAAATTGTAATTAAGTCCTTATTTTTAATACATATATTATGTGTATATTAAATAACATCTTAAATTTATTGTTAATGATATGTATCATTTATTTTAGGCTATATTATCAATTTTAGCCTATATTTTTCAATTTTTATCAAATGTAGCAAATATTTTTTCTATTAACCAAATTATGGCTATGCTTTGAATTTTTTATCGAACCTAGTACATACTCTTTCTGTCCAATTTTACTAATCCTTATTTTTTGGTTGTTATTTTTTGTCATATGCTTGGGGTCCATTTATGAATAAAATGATTATTTATGGAAAATGTGATATTTATATTTTTTGAGTAATTCTAGTGTGCACTTTAGTGCATAGTATGCACTTGAAGTTTGAAAAAAATATCCCAAGTAGAAATCAGTAATACCCCAAGAAGTAATTAATACCTCAAAAAATAATCAGTAATACCCCAATTGCAAAAAGAAAAAAAATACACACACACACAGTTATGCGTGTTATAGTGTGTGTTTATAAAAAATCAAAGTTAAAGTCAAAATTGAGCTTAAAATCTAAGTGCATGTCATGCACTTGAGTGTATGCTAGAATTAGTGATATTTTTCGTAAACAATTAATTTATTCATAAATGGACCTCACAATACCTCATAATATCCTCCAACATATGATAAAAAAATAACAGTCTGAACTAGTAAAATTGGACGGATGGAGTCTTTTTTTTTTTCTCTTAACCTAATTATACTCATACTTTTCACTTTTTATCAAATCTAGCTCATACTTTTTCTATTAACAAAATTAAATGCATATTTTTTATGCATATAATTAAATTAGTTTTTTTTTATTAAATAACCTTACTTTTTTTAAATGATCAACCTTTAATTAACCAAAATTCAAAAATCATATAATATTTTTATCCTGAAATATGTAAAAAAGAAATAAGTTAAAGAAACTTAAAATATTATATAAAATAAATATACATAAGTAAAAATTTATTACATATTTAGCAAATATTATTTAACAATTAATTTAACATACCAAAAAAAAAAAAGCAAAAGGGAATACCTAATAAATAAATAAGAAATATGTATAAATTAAAATTTTCAATTTAAAATCTATAAACCTAAAATATTAGTAATATTTGGTAATTTGAAATTTAGGGATGGCAATATCATTCTTGTCCACCCTGACCTGCGTTGTTTGGGTCGTCCTTCCCTATACCCCACTACAGCATGGAGAGAGTCGTGGTATCACTCTGATTCATATGCTTTCATATTCATTAATGTATATAAAATATCTTTATTTTATAAAAACTTATTTAAGTCTATGTGGCACAATCAAATTGTTTTATTTGAAAACCTCATCATTCTCATGAGGATTGAATAAAATAATGATAATTTTATGATTTATTGACTTTTGTAAGAAAAAATTATTTTCTTTTTTGAAGTGTGAAATTAATTGTGGGACGTCCAAATAAGACAAATGAAAAAATAATCATGGGACGGAGGGAGTACCATTTTAAAAAAAAAAGTGATAAAAATTCAAGTGAAAAGTGATAATGTTTCTATTAAAACTTAAAAGTGATATATAATTTTCATATAAAAATATATCACTTTTCACTGAATGCATTATCAATTTTCAATATGGACTATAATGAATTGGTTCTCTAGTACTATTGGACGATATTCTTTTTATTAATTGGCTTATATGTTGATTAAATGGAATTGTATCTCTCAAAGTGAGACTCTTGACACATTTATACCATTAAATTTTAGTTTGGCACATTTAGGCCCATATTAATTTTTCGAGTTTGTTAACTTGACACCGTCAATTGATAATTGAGTAATTCTAGTGTGCAGTTGTGTGTATGGTATGCACTTGAATTTTGAAAAAAATACTTCAAGCAGAAATCAACAATACCCAAAAAAATAATCAGTAATACCCCAACTGCAAAAAAACACAGTTCGATGTATTTTAAAAAAAATCAAAATTAAACTTAAAATCTAAGTGCATTCTATACACTTGGATGCACCCTAAAATTTGTCTTGCTAATTATGTATACCATGTCATGAATTTATGCTTTCGTGTCTCAATCGTCTTATTTGCAAATTTCTCGATCTTCTGACATTTCTAACAATCTCTTAGGGCTTGTTTGTTTTGGGATTCATACGGATAGGACTAGGACTTTTCGGCCCCCGCCCCATTCTAGTTAGAGATGTAACATTCTGTTTTTACATCTCATTCTTCATCCACACCTATAATACCTATTTTCTCTCACTTACACTCTCTTTCCTACTTTTCTCTCACTTACACTTTCTTTCCTACTTTTTTCTTTCCTACTTTTCTTTCACTTACACTCTATTTCCTATTTTTCTCTTACACATCCTACTTTACTTTTACATATGATTTGACATAAAGTAAAATTTCACCCTACTAAAATCTCAAAACAAACACACACTTTTATTATCATCCAAGATTTTACATCTTGTGGGCGTAAAGTCATGACTTCACACGCCCACCTAAATTCCCAAATAAACAAGCTCTTAGGCTCGATCCTTTTGCCCTTCAATTTATTTAAATTTCATATACCATAGAACCAAAAAGTTGAATTTTTGTGGCGATTTACTATTCATCACGATTCAAGGTGATTTTGGGTCAAACATGTGAGTACTACGTGACATTAAATGCATGGAAATTAAAATATAATGATTTAAATATGTCAGCTTGCTTATATAATAGCCTACAATTTTTACACCAAGGATGAAAATATCGGTATCGATAGAAATATCGGTATTTTAAATTTATGGATATATCGATGGAAATATCGATATTGGTAAAAAAAAGAAAATTGACAGAAATTTTATTAAAATGATGGAAATTTAACATGAAAGTTTAGGGTATATTGTAACTAACTTTAATATATACTCCCTACATCCCAATTTTGTTTTCCCATTTGCCAAAAAAGTCTATCTCAATTTTGTTTTCTCATCCCCAAAATAGAAATAAAGTACACTTACTTTTTTAAACTGCACCCTACAATTCAACTGCTTTATTCATTTAAATACTATTTTCTTCACCATTCATCATTTCCAAGACTATTAAATACTAAATTTTAACACTCGCATTAAACTCCGCACACAATTTAATGGGAAAATAAAACTGAGATGGAGGGAGTATAAATTTAACTTAAATTCAAATAAAATGAATTATTTATGGCAAATATATCAATAACAAAATATTTAAGCAGTCTAAAATGATATAATAATTGTTCATAAAAATTTAATACAATACAAATAATACAACTAAGCATAAAGAAATATTTTTCTTGCAAGATTTTTTAATAAATGGTGGTTTAGTAACTAAATCTTCTCAAAATCTAAAATAATATTCATGGACAATAAACGAAAAAGTGATTGAATTTTTTTCGATTTTTACCCCTCGAAATTTCCGGATATTTGGTAAATTTTGAACTACAGTTCATCGATATCGATATTTCCCGATATTTTCTCGATATTTTGGAAAAAATCTCGTTCTGGTGGATATCCATATCAAGACCTCCAAAAAACCGAAATTTTGGCTAAATTTCGGCGAGATTCGCAAAATTTTCGGCCTGGCAATGGGCCAGGTCGAGGCGGATACTTAGATACTCAAACCCGCCCCATTCTTTAAACGGGGCGGGGCGGCCCACGGGGCGAACATAGCGACCCATTTTAAATATAATTTTGTTATTTTAAAAACAATATATAAATAATTATAAATATATAATATAAAAAATATCTACAAATATGAATTATTGTTGTTATATATTATATATATTAATAGATATGAAAAATATATCATATTTATATATATATATATATTATATACTATTTATATATATTTATATGTATTTCTATAAAATATATATTAAAATTTAATATATAAAATGGGGCACAGGTTTTGAATGACACCCAAATCCACCCATTCTACTATGGGACACGGGGCGGGACGACCCAAATAGCGCGGGGAGTTAATATTGCCACCCCTATAAACTCATCACTAGAAACCGGTGCACATCACAATTTATTCAAATTTCATATAGCATAGAACCTAAAAATTGAATTTTTGTGGCGATTTACTATTCATCACGATTCTAGGTGATTTTGGGTCAAACATGTGAGTAGTACGTGACATATTAAATGCATGAAAATTTAAATTCAATGACTTAAATATGTCAGCTTGCTTGTATAATATTCTACCGGGAAAAATTGTACTTTTGGTCTCAAAAGAATGAGTGCAAAACACTTTTGGTACCTATGTGCGAAATTAGTCATTTTTTTGCAATTTTGGTCCCATTAATTAATTGTCAGGACCAAAACTGCAGATTTGTCATATTATCTTGAGACCAAAAATGCAATTCATTCATTCTCTTGGGATCAAAATGCAATTTATCCTGTCCTCCTGGAACCAAAAGTGTCAAAAAAAAAAAAAAACTATGGGACTAAAAGTGTCGAAAAAATGACCATTTTGAAATGGACACACTCTCTTGGGATCAAAAGTGCCATTAATCATATCCTACCATTTTTACCCCACCTAAATGAGTGACCTTAATGAAAAATACCTTGACAAAAAATAAACTCATCCTGCACCACTAGAAACCGGTGCATATCACAATTTATGTAATTCACAAGTTAAATTAATTGGAAAAATTGTATTTTTGGTCCCAAAAGAATGTACCAATTGCAAAATGGTCCTTTTTTAAGCATTTTTAGTTCCATGTGATTTTTCTGTCAAACTTTTAGCAGAATTCAAGCGTGAATTGCACTCTCCATCAACTAAAGGCCCATTTTTATTATAAAAAAAAATCAATTTCTAAAATTCATAATTACAATACAAATTTAAATACTGTAGTCGATGATCTCTCAATCGGCGAAAATTCCCGACCACTTCTCGGCGCACATCTTTCCTCCCCATAACTCTCAGAAAAGGAAAAGTCCAACAGGGAATTTAAAGAAGAGATTTATAGAGGTGTTAATTGGTTTGCAGAGAAGAGGATTTGAATATGGAATTTATGGAGATGGTTTAAAAAAAATTCATCCAAAAACTAACTGATGGGACCAAAACTGAAAAAAAAAAAGACCAATTCTGCACATAGGTACCAAATATATTTTGGGTCAATTCTCTTAGGACCAAAAACGCAATTATCTCTAAATTAATTATTACTTAAACTAAATGTTGAAACTCTAGAAGGAAGGGTTGCGACTATGAAAAGGTCGATCCTTCTTTACAATGACAATTTTAGCCTCCTCTAACTTGTCGTGCCCTTTTCCCTCACTACCCTTCTTCTGAAACCGCAAAGCGCTCTTTAACCCACTCATTAACCTCCGCCCAAAATTCTTCTCACTCCCCTCGGCCGAAGATGACACTTTTGCCCCTGCCCCCGCCGCTGCCCCTGCTTTCTTAACAGCATCTCTATAGCTCAAAGAGGACACCGAACCGATCTGGCCCCGGTCGAGCTTGCTGCTCTCCGAGCTGAGTCGGAAACTCGCGGAACGAGTCTCCGACTCGTTCAGTAGTTTTTTCATGCCGTTGAGCTCTTTCTCGAGCGTCTTGATGCGGGAGTTGGTGGCGCTCATGACGGCCTGCATCTGCGACACCTGGCGGAGGGCGGCGTCGCGCTGGAGGATGGCGCCGAGGGTGGTGGTGGCGGCGGAGGAGGACTCTTTGGGGTCGGCGGCGGCGGAGGAGATGATGGAGCGGCGGGTGTTGAGCTGTTGGAGGAACATGGCTTGAACCACGAATCTCAGGGGCATTCTCGGGTTTTGGACTGCATGCATTATGAGCGGGGGGGAGAGTATGCTGCAGTCTATGTAGTTGCATATTTGGATCTTCTCATCCTCCGATGCTTTCCCCATGTTTTCCTGCGTTTCAAAATTCAATGTCAAAATATCAGCACTCGTTTTTTCGTCCCGTAACTTTACCTCATTTTGATTTTCGTTCTGCTGACTTTCGAATTTTGAATTTAGTCCTGTAACTTTACCTTTTTTTTTATTTTCGTCCTGTTGACTTTCAAATTTTGATTTTAGTCCTGCAACTTTACCACTTTTTTATTTTAGTCCTATAAGGGTTAGTAGGCTGTAGGACCAAAATCAAAAAAATATATAAGTTACAGGACAAAAATCAAAATTTAAAAGTCAGCGGGACGAAAATAAAAAAAAGGTAGAGTTACAGGACTAAAATCAAAATCTGAAAGTCAGGAGGAAGAAAATAAAAAAGAGGTAAAGTTATAGGATAACAAAAGTAATTTTCCCTTACATTAATTTGTGTAGTGGATAATTTATCCCTCCAATAAATTTTTTTAATAATATTTAAAAACTAAGATATATTTTTTAAAAAAAAGGAGTGAGTGCACTAGTATGTACTTGGATTTTGAACTCAATTTCAAATCAATTTGACTTCTCCAATCTCAATTTACTCAATGAGCTTTAAAAAATTAAAATTAATTTGAAATTGAACTAAAAATTCAAATGTGTGGTATGCACTATGGTAAGTGAAAATTACTCCACCACAATCCATGCAAGTTTTTGCATATTCATAAAATTAATAGATGATAGTGTTAATTGTAAATAAGCTAATGACATTTATTACAATTAATCATACATCATTCTAATATTAGTAATATGTGTCACACTATTTTATGTCATGATATAAAACTATATTAATAATATTATTAATAAATTCACTTCTTCTAATATTAATCACACCATTCCAAGGGAAGTTTTCAATTTTTTTAAAATAAACCCAACGGTTGGGTGAATGTATATATGAGAATTTAACATTACACAGAACTCCATCCGTCCCACCTTTTATTTTGCACTTGAAAGTGACACATTTAAAAAAAAAAAAAAGTGTATGTAAGTGAGGGGTTGAATAAAATAATGGTAATTTTATACTTTGACAAAGTATATAGAGTGAAAATGGTTCATACATAAATCATTGAAGGGTATTAGTTATTTTAACTAATGTGTAGTATTTGTTTTTATTGAAGAATATTAGTTGTATTCACTGAAGAGTCTATATTCATTTTCTATTAACAAATAATATTCTTTAGTGAAAACAACTAATACTCTTCAGTTAAAACAATTAATATTTTTTAGTAAAAACAATTAATATCCTTCTATGGTTCATGTATGGACCAATTTCACTCTATTCATATTTTTATGCTTTATTGACTTTTGTTTATACATACTCTTATGTTTTATTGACTTTTGTTAAAAATGATTATTTCCTCTTTTAGAGGTGTGAAAGTAATTGTAGAATGTCCAAAAAAAGCAAAGGTAATACTCCCTATGTCCCCTCTGAATTTTCACATTTTCCTATTTGAGACATTGCACAATAACTTTTACACCCCAAATAAGGAAATAAAACATTCTTACAATAATTACTTTATTTCAAAATACTCTTCATTTATTGGTTCAAAAAGTCAATCAAATAGTAAAAATAATTTTAAATTCAATATCAACCAAATTTCAAAAAAGAAAATCTCCATGCAGACATTTATCTGTAGCTGACATGAAAGACTAGAACGGGGTATTAGTTGTTTTTATTAAAAATTATTAATTATTTTAACCGAAGAGTTTTTAGTTGTTTTTAGTAAAGAATATTAGTTGTTAATAGAAAATGAATCTAGACTATTCAGTAAATACAACTAATATTTTTCAATGAAAACAAATACTAAATTTTAGTGAAAATAACTAATATCTTAAGCATAAAGTTACAATTATTTTATTCAATCTCACATTTACGTTATTACGTACACATATTTTTTTTTAAATGTCACTTCCAAGTGTGAAATAAAAGGTGAGACAGATGGAGTATTGTATAGTGTCAAATTCTCATATTAATTTTTATCAATAATTTTTTTGACTTTTCTAAAAAATAAATTGATGCATTAAAAAAATTAAATTTACATAGGCATACCTTGAGATATGTGTTGATGATTCTGTATAGCAAATCGTGACGGTCCGTTAAGCGTTGACTAACGGACTCCACTACCAACTTCAGATCCCCAATCTTTATATTCTTGAAACCCTCCAAATAGCCAACGTCGCCGTCATCTCCCGCCGTCAAATTCAACGCCTCAATGCACCTGCTAACAAGAGACGCCGTCAGTTCGGCCTCCGGGAGGAGCGGGAAGCACGACCGCAGCACAATGGAAGCGCACTCTTTGTTAACGGCGACGACGCGACGGAAATAGGCTTCCGTTATCTGCTTCAAGTTTTCTTCACCGGCGGCGCCGGTCTCCGTCATGGCTAGCAACTCCGCCGCCGTTAGAAGGGCCGCGACGTTGAATGGGGTAACGGCGATGTGGGTCCCGTAACAGAAGTCCGTTACCAGGGAGAATGTTTGGGGCGTTATGTTTAACGGCGGGGAGAGGGTTATTTCGGGGAATTCGCAGAGGTGACGTTTCAAGTAGGCACTCTTGGATATTAATGCGTCCTGTGAAAAAGAGTAAATGCACAATTACTTTTATCCCTATTGACTAACACCTTTCATTTCATCACACATTTATTTAGGTTAACGAACTAACGTTACATATACAAGTGAATACTTATTGCTGTAGCAGGTGAAAAAAATTGAATAAATAAGGTTATATATTTTTTTATTTTTTTTAAAACTTGGATTTGCATTTTAAAATTTAAAACTCATTTTAGTTTGTGTTTTAAAATTAGGTTTTGAAATGTTAATCCTAACCCTATAAATAACCTATACAATACTTATTTACTTTTACATAACCCAAAAAGAATACGGATTTTAAAAATCTCATTGATTACAAAAACCATGGTTTTCAAAAACCAATGTTTAAAAACTACTTAAAACCCAAAAAGAACATAGTCTAAGGCTATGTTCTTTTTTTGTTTTAAAAATCTGGATTTGGATTCTGTAATCTAAAACTTATTCTAGTTTGAATGTTAAAGTTAGGTTTTTGAAATCCTAAACCTACGACCCTATAAATAACATATACAACACTCTTTTACTTTTACATAATAAAGTTAAAACCTACCCTACTCAAAACCAAAAAAGAACACGAATTTTAAAAATCTCATGGATTACAAAAATCATTGGTTTTCAAAAACTGATTTTTAAAAACCACTTAAAACCCAAAAAGAACATAAACGTTATTAACGGGGTTTATTTTCACAAACATATATTTTTTTTATTAGGATATTAAAAGACAATTATATCTTTATTTATTACTTTTATCTATTGCTCTACTATTTATTAGAGGCGTTATTGGAAAAGAAATTGTAAAAAATTTAAATTAGGTATTATTAGAATGTCAATTAAAAGGGATACTATTTTAGATAAAAATGTGATCAGCAAATAAGTTTTAAAGTTTGGCGATAAAAATATTCACATAAAAAATGAATTAGACTTTGATATTAAACTAAAAAAAAGAATTGAACAAATAATATTGTTTAATAAAAATACACACAAAATCTAAATTAGTAAAACTAGTTTCCACGAGAATTTGGTGGTAAAAATTGTGAGGGGAGACTAAAATGATTCGAAATTCATTTTTGGTACTATAACATTGACACATTACTTGCATCTAATGATCTTTTATCGTATTCACCAACTCAATAAATTCGAATATATAAAAAAAAAAAAAAAGTTTCTTTTTGGGAGGAGAGGTAGGGTTCATAATTTCAATTTTAAGAGTAGTTTTAGTATGTACTTGAGTGCATGGTATGCACTTGAATTTTGAAAAAAAATACATCAAACAGAAATCAGCAATACCCCAAGAAGTAATCAGTAATACCCTTAGGGGCCGTTTGGTTTACAGGATAGGATTGAATTAGCTAGGATTGGATTATAACGACTATTGGAAAACGGATAGACTAGAACCAGAAAATTTGGACTAGAACCAAATTTTCTGGATCGAATTGTACACGAGATAGTTGTTCTGGTCTATCCAGGGTCATGGTCTTGTGCAATCCATCAAACCAAACACGAGATTACCTGTGATTATAAAGACAATCTCAGGCAATCCCTCAAACCAAACGGCCCCTAAGAAAACATCAGTAATACCCCAACTACAAAAAATACACACAGTTCGTTGTGTTTGTGTGCATTTTAAAAAAATCAAAATTAAAATCAAAATTAAACTTAAAATTCAAGTGCATGTTATGCATTTGGATGCACCCTAAAATTTGTTCTATATTAATTCACAATCAAAACAGTTTGACGAAAAAAGAAGCACGAATCAGAAAGTCATCAATATTTTTTTCAAATATACCTTCAAAAAAGTAAAAACTAATACTATCTTGATAACAATTCCCAAGGACAGCATTTTCCCAATAAACAAATAATTAGAACGTGTACCAAAGTCAAATAAATAAATTGAAACCTACATTAATAAATAATTAAATACCTTGTGAAGATGAAAACATGAGCCCTGAACATATACCACCACGTCCGGATCTCTGCCCAACGACCTAACCCAAAAAAATATTTTTACAGACATACAAAATATAAGAAATTATCTAAAAAATAAATAATATTTAAAAAAATAAACCTGGAATATTTTGGTGTAATAGAGGGGGAAGATTCCAAGGAGGGTACGGTAGATAAAGATGAAGAATCTTCATTTTCTTCTTCATAGATTGTGCCTACAACCCCTAATTCCGTCCATCTTCTCACTCCCAAATCCATCATATGCCCTTTCTCTCTCTTCCCCTCTCTCTCTCTGAATTGTATTTATATATATAGTGTGTATAAAATCTGGAGGGGTGAAGGGTTTTTTAATTTTGTTAAATAAAAGGAAAGGGGGTGATATTGTTTCCTTGTAGGGATTGTTTGGTTTCGATTTGGTGCATTAATTGCTAGCATGTGGGGAATCATAAATGTTACCCCCAAAGCTTTGTTGAATTCATTGATTTCTATTTTATCCCCCCTCTCAAATTGAATTTAAATTTTAAAAAAAATATACTACCTCCGTCCGAATTTTTTTTCACATTTTCCTTTTTGGGACGTCCCAATTCTTTTTTCACATCCTTAAAAAGAAAATAATTTATACTTACAAAAATCAATAAAACACCTTTTATTATTGACAAAGTATAGAGTGAAAATAGTTTCTACATGAATCACTGAAAAATATTAGTTGTTTTCACTGAAGAGTATTACTGATTTACACTGAACAGTCGTAGTTGTTCAGTGAAAACAAACCAAGACTCTCCAGTGAAAATAACTAATACTCTTCAGTAAAAAGAACTAATACTCTTCAATGAAAACAACTAATATCCTTCAACAATTCATGTATAAACCAATTTCACTCTATGCATACTCTTTATTATTTTATTATTTAATTTTACATTAAAATACTCCACTTTTTTTTTTAAATATTTTGCAAAGTCACCTGTGAAATAAAAACCAGGATGGAGGGAGTATATTATAATGAATTTTTTTGCTATTTGAAAACAGTATGATTGAATTGAAAGATGTACTATTACCGTATATGTCAGTTTTGTTGGTCTGTTTTTACAGCCAAATTGTGAAACCAAGTACCAAGGTTAAAATAGAAGATTTTGCTTGTTTTGTTGAGAGAGGACTTGTAGCAATTAGGTTTTATTTTTTTCTTTTCTTTTTTTAACTTTTGGTATATCAGTACAAGAAAACATAAAATTGTTTAGGGAAATTGTCAATTAACTACGAAATTTCCAACAAAAAAAATCGTAGTGGAGATTACCTACGAATTGCCTACAAAAATTTTTAATTGTATAGGCATCTTCCTTCCTCACCTACAAAAAAATTTGCCTACGAAAATTCCGTAGGCAAATTGTATTGTAGGTAAAATTTTGTAGGCAAATGACTTGTATATAATTATACCTAGAAATTTTATTTCGTAGGCAAATTAATTCCGTAAGCAAGTTGTTTTTAGGTTGAGAAATGTAGAAGTTTCCATACTTCCTCCGTCTACTAAATTTTTACCCGTTTTCTTTTTTTGTCCGTCCACCAAATTTTTACTCATTCCTCTTTTGGAAATAAACTACACTCACAAACAAAAAATGGGTCCCACAATACCCACCACAATACTCTTACTTTATCTATTTTATTCACTTTTTCAATAAAATACCAATTTTCATTAAAAACTGCGTCCTACAGTAACCGGGTAAAATTTTCGTAGACGGAGGGAGTAATTAGAAAATTTTGTAAGCAAATCGTAGGTAATTCTTACTACAAATTTTTTTGTTAGAAAAATTTTGTAGAAATTTTTTTATTTTCTTGTAGTAATATGTTGCATTCTTTGTAACGTGTTGACGATTATACGTTTGATATGGTATAAAATATTGATTGTTTTTTACTACCATAGACGTATGGAGTATTAGGCAAAAAGTATGGGATGGGGTGCGTGTTCTTTATTTATGTTTTAAATTCATCGGATTTTATTATTTTACCACCTTTGAATTATATATAAAATTTAACTTCATTTACATTTCGCTTCACTGGAAACAAAATTCTAGATCCGTCCCTAATTACAGATGGTATGATATACAAGGAAAAGAGGTTGAAAAATATTCACGATTATTATACCTAGCATTTGTTATTAATTAAGTTTATTTTTCATTTATCATGTTAAAACTTGTGATTTTATGGTTATCGGATGATCTTTTAAAGAATCTTTGGTAAACATACATTTTTAGTTGTTGATTGCTTCAAATGACACAAAGTTTTACTAAGGGTCGTTTGATTTGAAGGACTGTCTGTGATTACCTTTATAATCTCAGATAATCTCATGTTTGGTTTGAAGGACTGCAAAGGATCATGGCCATGGACTAAACCAGGGCCCGAGTCCATAATCCCAGCTAATCTCCAGTTTTAAAGACTATTGAGTCCTGACAAATAGGTGGAATTATTTGTTCTACTGAATTACAATTTGTCATTCATTTTTTATTTAAAGTGACCAATCTACCCTTACTCAAAATAAAAATAACCGCCGCTCGATTTATCCTCATAAAAATTAACCGCCGTCCGATTTATCCCACTTAATCACACAATCCAATCTTACAATCCAAACATATTCATACTCAATAATCCTCTAATCCAATCTCTTTCAGTCAAATCCCATCTAGTCCAATCCAGTCCCGTGAAGCGAACGACCCCTAAGTGTCTAACATATCTTGCTCGTGCATTTAATTAATTCTCCTCAAATTTCATCTAGACATATTTCTTAATACAAGTATTTCTTCATACAAGAAATGTTCAAGTGTACATGTGGCAAAACAAGAAAAAATAAACCCTTATGTATTAGAAGAATGGTCTTGTACCTATGCAAAATACCAAGTACAAACAAAATTTAGTAATTGCCAATGGAATTCGTTGCAAAGTTGTTGGAAATATATAATTTTGGCAAAAAAATGGGACGGAGGTAGTACTACTTAAATTATTTGTGTAATTGTATTAATGAATAAATTTAATTGTACTCCTCAGGTAGATAGCAAAATACCAACTAGCTTTTATTTTTGTGTATATGTGAGACTGCAACTAGCCAAAATACATCCTTGTACTCAGTATTGTAAACACACAGAAATATATATGTTAATTGGAAAACACACAGAAATGTATTCAAACCGTGGGGAAAGATGCTGCACGCGGACCGTGGTGTGGGAATCTTGGCATGTGCGCGCGTCAGAAGTTGTCGAATGTCGCCCTTGCCAGAGGCGATCTACGACATGGCGGGTTTTTATGTTGATCGCGCCTGGGGAGCGCGATCTACTCAGTTGATCGCTTCTCCCAGGCGCGATCAACCCTATATTCGTAAAAAAAAATTCAGTACCCCTACTTTTACTATCTAATTTGGTATTTGGCCTAATTAAAAAAATTTGCCCAAAGTTTTGAAGGGAGACCAAAGCAAAATGGGTGGATGCAGATTCCCTCTTATACAACACTGTGTTGTGGTGGAGGGGAGGGAGCCTTTAGATCACACACGTACACGTAGGGGTGGAGCAAATACCGAAAATACCGGTATACCGCACTTACCATACCAAAAAATACCGTACCGAAAATTTTCGGTACGGTATCGATATTAATATTTAAAAGTTTCCGGTATACGGTATCATACCGAAATATTTTCGGTATACCGGTATATATTTCGGTATACCGATAATATTTCGGTATACCGGTATACATCGGTATATACCGTACCGACAATTTATAATTAAAATTTAATATTTAATTTATTTTTATAAATATTTTGTTAAATATTTCGGTATGGGCCGGTATGACCGGTATATCGACATAATCGGTATTTCGGTATGAACCGGTATATACCAAAATATCGGTATGGTACGGCATACCGAATGTTCGGTACGGTATGCGGTATGCTTTTTTAGCATACCGAAATTTCGGTATACCGAAATCCGATATACCGAAATTTTCGGTACGATATCAATATGCATTTTTGCATACCAAAAATTTCGGTACGGTATACGGTAGGGTATAAACGGTACGGTACGGTATGCCAGCCCTACGTACATGGGTGTGTATGTGAGTGTGGGTGATCCAATAATCCCCTCCCGCACAGCAACGTGTTGACTAACAAAACCGAATGGATTTGGTGAGTTCTTCCCTGATAAATGATCCTTGAAATTTTGTAAGAAAATATACTACTATGCTACAATGCCCTTCAAGTTAAAAAAAAAAAAAAAAATGATTGCACCATTGGTAACTTGCAGTTGCAACATTTGGCATTGTAAATCCACTCACATTGGATCTTCTCCATCAAATATTGGAAGCTGCAGCTTGAGTGAAGATGTTGGTAAATGGTATTTTTACTAAGGGCCGTTTGGTTTGAAGGACTGCCTGTGATTGTCTTTATAATCTCAGAAAATCTCATGTTTGGTTTGAAGGACTGCAAAGGATCATGACCCTGGACTAAACCAGGGTCCGGGTCCATAATCCCAGCTAATCCCCAATTTTGAAGACTATTGAGTCCTGACAAATAGGTGGGATTATTTGTTCTACTGAATTACAATTTGTCCTTCATTTTTTATTTAAAGTGACCAGTCTACCCTTACTCAAAATAAAAATAACCGCCGCTCAATTTATCCTCATAAAAATTAACCGCTGCCCGATTTATCCCACTTAATCACACAATTCAATCCTACAATCCAAACATATTCACATTCAATAATCCTCTAATCCAATCTCTTTCATTCAAATCTCATCTAATCCAGTCCCGTGAAGCGAATGACCCCTAAGTGTCTAACATATCTTGCTCGTGCATTTAATTAATTCTCCTCAAATTTCATCTAGACATATTTCTTAATACAAGTATTTCTTCATACAAGAAATGTTCAAGTGTACATGTGGCAAAACAAGAAAAAATAAACCCTTATGTATTAGAAGAATGGTCTTGTAGCTATGCAAAATACCAAGTACAAACAAAATTTAGGTAATTGCCAATGAAATTCGTTGCAAAGTTGTTGGAAATATATAATTTTGGCAAAAATTTATGAGACCATACAAATTAACACCTACACCTACCAAAATGTTAATGAGTCAATGCCCTAGTTACACTCATTCTCATTGTCTCATGTCATGAGACGGTTTCATACCAGATCTACTCTATAATTTTTACAACATTATATATTTAAATATATATATATATATATATATATATACTCCCTCCGTCCACGAAAATTTTACCCGGTTACTGTAGAGCACAGTTTTTAATGAAAATTGATATTTTATTGAAAAAGTGAATAAAGTAGATAAAGTAAGAGTATTGTGGTGGGTATTGTGGGACCCATTTTTTTGTGAGTGTAGTTTATTTCCAAAAGAGGAATGTGTAAAAATTTGGTGGACGGACCAAAAAGGAGAGCGGGTAAAAATTTGGTGGAAGGAGGGAGTATATAATATTATCATGATACAATTTGCATGCACTTTCAAAAAAAACTTATAAGGAAAGTTATGTTAGATTATCTCCAAACTGACAGTACTATACATAGAGCTTAAGAATTGACCGTGTATCCCCTGTGGATGCTCTCAATCAAACTTATATATATATGCCTCAATGTTAAGAAACATTAAGTCAATACTTCTAAAAATTGTCCACTAATGCAAATTGCAAAAGTTGAAGCATATTCCCTCTGTCCGAACATTTTTTTTTTTGCATACAAAAGAAGGCATACATATTAAGAAAATTGTATTTTTTTAGTAAAGTAGTAGTATATGGATAAATATGTGTATATTATTGTGAGTGTGCACGCAAATCAATATTTTCTTTTTTGGAGTATGCAAATAATTTTGGGACGGACGAATAAGGAGAGTATGCAAATAATAATGGAACGAAGGGGGTACATAATAATGAAATAAACAGATTATTCAGATATCTCTTCCACAAGGAAAGTTTCAAATTCGATGAAAATATAATGGAAAAATTAAATTTTTAGGACACTATCTTATAGCAATTTGTAAAAAGAGGACACTTTCTTTACGGCTGGCAATTTCAGGACACTTTCTTTTAAGTTTTGCAAATTTAGGCCAATTGATACTAATTTCGGGCCAAACGGGCTTGATGCTCCAGCTTGGCTGCATCGTGGACGCACATCATTAAAATCCTTCCACGTCATTAAAATATTTGGTGAATTTAAAATCTAAAAAAATCTGGACGATGAACAATGATAACTTCTATTTGCAAGGTTAATTTATAGGCCAAAGAACTCATAAAACCATTCTCAACAAATTTGTAACGTGTCTTAAATTCTTTTTGGTTGAAAGCCATTAAACTCACTAAACTCAACCCTGAAGATGCCTGACTTTCTATTACTGAGTCCAGAAATGGAAATGCTTATTATGCTGCTTATCATACTTTGTGCTCTGGAATTGGGATTCAAGCCTTTGTTTTTCTCGTTGCTTTCACCATACTTGGTTGGTATGTAAATAATTTTGAGAAATTAAAAAACTTAATTGCATATTCCAATCCAATAGAAGTTTCGTCTCATTTTTTTTTTTAATAATTTTGATCCCATGGAAAAATTTCAACCAAAATTAGTGAAATTGGAATTTTGCGAAATTGATTCTTTTTCTATTTGCGAGAAGAGTTGGGATTAGGGCTCCAAATTTTTGTTTGACGGCGTATTTTATTCATCCAATTTTTCTTTTTAGATTTTAAACTCTTCAAATATTTTAATGACGTGGAAGGATTTCAGTGATGTGGCGTCCACAAAGTAGCCACGCTGGAGGATCTAGTCCAATTGGCCTAAATTTGCAAAACTTAAAAGAAAGTGTCCTGAAATTGTCAGCCCGTAAAGAAAGTGTTCTCTTTTTGCAAATTGCTATAAGATAGTGTCCTAAAACTTTAATTTTCCCAAATATAATTTATTATGATCATATATTTGACCTAGTATTCGATATCACTTGCTCGTACATTTAGAGGGGTGTATCCAATTGAGATTCTGTTGGATTTTTTTGGACTTTAAAAAGTATGTGGATTTAGAAAATCTATAGATTCTATGCAGAGTTTGACCGACTTTTTTTATTGATTTACATGGATTTTCATAGACCTGATAGTATTGTGGAATACACTTTTTTTATTGATTTACATGGATTTCCATAGACTCCGGATCTGTAACCATTGTTGCAAATGTATATGGAACACACTTATATAAAAAAAAAATGCGTTATCCAAATTGTTTAGCAAAAATTTGAGTATTGAACTATAATTTTGTACATGATACCATTTTATACGTAGTTTTAGTACTGTAATCGAGATTATATACTGAATTCTTGATTTCAGTACCATTAAATATTTTTTTTATAAAAATAATTGTTTATTATTACTTTTGTTGTTTTATTAGATATATCTAACTTCTATAATTATAAAATACACATTTTTATTTATATGGGAATTTTAAACTAAAATAAATCAGGGTTTGTTGGGGGCTTGGGAGGTGGATAGGGGAATTTGGGTGTGTAAGATGAAATTTAGTTTTTAGGTAGTGATGGTCACATGCGTAAAATCACAATCTCTCACGTGAAACCTATTTATAGTATGAAATGAATATCATTACATATATATAATGATAGATTATATTTATAAACTAAAATTATATTATAAAATATTATAGTATCAATGAATGCATACAATAGTATCTATTTTATAATATGAATAAGTCCACATGAAAGTGACTTACGTAGAATATGTATTTTTTTAATAAGGATAATAAAGTATTTTCATGCCAGAATGTATATAAAATAGACAAAGTATATAGTGAAACTAGTTTATACATAAATCCACGAAAGGTATTAGTTACTTTCACTGAAGAATATTAGTTGTTTTTACTGAAGAGTATTACTGATTTACACTAAAGAGTCTCCGTTGTTCGGTGAAAATGAACTAAGACTCTTCAGTGTAAACCAGTAATACTTTTCAGTAAAAATAATTAATACTCTTCAGTGAAAACAACTAATACCCTTCATTGATTCATATATAAACCAATTTCACTCTATACATACTCTATAAAATATATTTACACTTGTTGTTGGTAAAAATGATTTCAAGTATTTAAAATTGAATTTTTCCCCCTTAAATCATGGATTAGATTCACGCTAAATATGAATATAATATAATTCAAGCACTCATATAGAATATTCTACATGTAAAATAATATTCATAATTGAAAAATTCATGGATTCGAGCCGGGTCGGACGAATTTTCCTCAAAATCTCGTGCAAGGCTAAATTCAAGATTTCATCTCTCAGTTTGTGTTACTATATGAGTAAATGTGTATTACTGTAAGGGCAAAATGTGTGTTAAATATTCATTTATTTTTAAGAACTAGTAACACACATTTTGTCATTATAGTAACATAAGTTTGCACATATAAGTAACACAAGCAGAAAGCAAAAACCTTGAAATCAGCCTTGATCGTATTTTTCTGAAAACTTCACTCGACCTGACCTAATCCTGTTAGGATCTGTGAGTTTTGATATGAATCGACTCGTGACCAGCAAATTACAGTAACATAAGTTTGCACATATAAGTAACAAAAACTGGAAGCAAAAATCTTGAAATCAGCCTTGATCGTATTTTTCTGAAAACTTCACTCGACCTGACCTAATCCTGTTAGGATCCGCGAGTTTTGATATGAATCGACTCATTACCAGCAAATTTTTTAACATTTGCCTATTTCAGGCATATTCTATATGTAAAGTAATTTACAAGAGTGTCCCTCAATATAATTATATCAAACCAAAAATATTTTAGATAATATAATATAGACCAATTTTAGGGTTCATCCAATTTTAATTTTGAATTTTTCAAACCCATTACTTACTTTACCCAAATCACAATCTCACATTCTTTCTTACTCTCTCTCTCTCTTATTTCCAGTTTTTGTTAATAGGAATAGAGTTTTGGGAGCCTTAATGACTGGACTAATTTAGTTTTGAACAACTTTTGAGTTTACTGAAATAGGTGTGCTCCCCTTGTTGATGTTGTAATTATCTTGATATTTTGTACTCCACTTGATAATTGAATTTATTTTACTGCTATAAAAGTAAAAGTTTTCGTTGTTGAACTTATTTCGAAGATATATAATTTTCTCTTTTTCTTTTAAATTTTGGTTTCAACAATAATATAACTTGGGTATTAGTGATTATAACTTAGGGTACTATTAATTAATTCTTGGGGTATTGATGAGTAATTATTGGGATATCACTGAATAACACTTTGGGATATCACTGTAATGTATTATTTAGTAATTCTTGGGATATCACTGTTAATGTATTATTGAATAATTTTTGGGGTATTGGTGATTATAACTTAGAGTATTGTTGAGTAATTTTTGGGATATTGGTGAGTATAGCTTGGAAAATTGGTGTGTATAACTTGAGGTATTGGTGATTATAACTTTGAGTATTGATATGAAGTGTGTTCAACCGTTTATGACCCGATTTGTTGTTAGACCCGCAAATTTTAATAGGGTAGTCAACAGACCCACGAAAAGTCAAAATTAATTTCAAAATACACTTGCATGGAACTCTATAATATAAGCAATACATATTTAAAAAATATATATACAAATTCTTGTATGCACCCAAAGACGTAGTATGTACTTGTATTTTGAGTCAAATTTCAAATCAATTTTGACTTTTCTATATTCATTAAGTAAATTAAACTTTAAAAGTTAAAATTAATTTGAAATTGAACTCAAAATCCAAAGACACTTAAGTACATCCAAGAATCACTCTTAGAAATATATATACACAAAAATTAACACGTGCCAAACCTATATGAAAACGATATATGTTAACCTTAACTCTTATAAATAGATAACTAACTCAAATAAATATAGGCCAAGTTAAATACAGTTACATGTTTTATGAATACACCCCACCCAAAAATATGTTCAGATTTTTTTTCCCTAAAATTCATATGTTTAGTGTTTTTTTCTTTTTTACATTTTCGGATTTTTTTTAAAATAGTCAAAATTTTCGAAAAAAAATTCCGAACACTTTTTGGTTGGATTGTATTAATAAAAGATAGGACTGTATATAACCTTGGCCAAAATATAATCTTATGTATCAAACGAATATTTTAAATGGTCAAGGTTAAATACAGTCCCATGATTTATGAATACACCCCACCTAAAAAAATGTTCGGAATTTTTTTCCGAAAGATGTAGCAATTTTTGGAAAATTATTCCAAAATTCATATTTTCAGTGTAAAAAATTTTGGGTTTTTTTCCCAAACACTTTTTGGAGAGGTTGTATTAATAAAAGATAGGACTGTATATAACCTTGGCCTTTTAAATAACAAATTTGGAGAGAAGGCCCAGCCCACATTTAAAACAAAGCTTGCCCTAGCCCAAAACAGACTTCGACATCAAACGACGCCGTACCTAAACCCAAATCCTCATTCCAATCTCACTATATATATCACAGAAACCCTAGCCCCTTCCCTCTTCAGCCTTCCTCCCCATCGCAGAGAAGCCGTCGCCGTCGCCGCCGAAGATGAAGTTCAACCCCCGCGTCTCCTCCTCCCGGCGCAAGAGCCGCAAGGCTCACTTCACCGCGCCGTCGAGCGTCCGCCGCGTCATCATGAGCGCGCCCCTCTCCGGCGACCTCCGATCCAAGTACAACGTCCGTTCCATGCCCGTCCGCAAGGACGACGAGGTCCAGGTCGTCCGCGGGACCTACAAAGGCCGCGAGGGCAAGGTTGTGCAGGTGTACCGTAAGAAGTGGGTCATCCACATCGAGCGCATCACTCGTGAGAAGGTTAACGGATCTACCGTCAACGTCGGCATCCACCCCTCCAAGGTCGTTATCACGAAGCTCCGCCTCGATAAGGACCGGAAATCGCTGCTCGACCGCAAGGCCAAGGGCCGCGCCGCCGCTGATAAGGACAAGGGCACCAAGTTCACCGCCGAGGATATTATGCAGACTATCGATTAGGTTGGTTAATTTTTACGGTTTCGTTATATCTTAATGCTGTTTTTGTGCGAGATTGTTGAATCGAGAGGAATTATGTTATATTGTCTCACTTTTGATGGATATTTCGTTTCGTTAATAGCTTCTCTCTTTTTTGCAATTTTCCTGTGTTGAATCCTTTAGCTGCTTGATTCGATGAACTTAAAATATGGATTTTGTGCACATTTTGCATTTGCGATAGAGATACCACTTTTAGGCAAGGTTGAAAATATGGTAAATTAAGAGAATTATTAACATTTATTAACAAACTTTTAATACATAAAATTTACAATTTAACCATATTTTACATTTTTTATAATTAACTAAATTATGGATATTTTCTCGATTCTTTTTTTGATATTTAATGATATTTTTCGATGTTTACCAATATTTTATCGATTTTGTGCTCAATTTGCACAAATATATAGTCCAAATTGATTTTATATACTGATATTTATCTATTTTTTTTATGGATATTATGGAAATATCGTTACCCCCAATATCGATATCGGTGGCAACGAAAAATGGATATATCGGGGATGAGTATGTATAGTGTGAAATTGGTTTATATATGAATCACGGAAGGGTATCAGTTGTTTTCACTGAAATGTATTAGTTGTTTTACTGAAGAGTATTACTAGTTTACACTAAAGAGTCTGAGTTCATTTTTACTGAACAACTGAGACTCTTTAGTGTAAATCAGTAATACTATTCAGTAAATACAACTAATACTCTTCAATAAAAACAACTAATACCCTTCAATAATATTTATATATAAACCAGATTCACTCTATACTTTGTCATCGGGGATATTTCGTTTAAATTTTCGGATATTTTCATTCTTGCTTTTAGGTCATTGCTGGTTTTTTAATTTTTATTTCGGTTAATTCAATTTGTTTGATTCTGCATTTCATCCATTATCTTTGATGTGCTATTTAACCTTCTTGCGAATCTGCATTTTTTGAATTAAATTGGTAAAGACATTGGCTCTGCTTTTGGGGCATTCTTCAACTGATCCTACTTTTGTCTTGTGAAATTTTTTCAAGTTAGTTGTTTAGAGCCCGTTTCTCTAACATCTTATAAGTTGTTTTAAGCTTATACGATTTTAAAGTGTTGGGCTAATACAACTCATAAGAAATATTTTTAAAATTTAAATTTTAATATAATTTTTTTTATGTTGAGGTAAAGATGGGTGGGAGCGGGGGAGAGGTGAGGTGGAGTGGTTTGGGATGGGGGTGGTTGTGAAAATAAGTTGAAAAATGTTAACTTATTTTTTATCAGTTTATAAGCTGTTAGGAATTTATTTTATAATCTTATATGCTGTTAAACATCTTATTTTGCCAAACAAATTGATAGTGCTTTTAAACTCTTAAACAACTTATAAGTTGTTTTAAAGAGCTTATAAGTTCAACCAAACATCCTCTTATCCAAGGTTGAAAATATCGGTATCGATGTATATATCAATAACTTAAATTTGTGGAAATATCGATGGATATATCGATATCGAATATCGATATCGATAAATTTAAAAAATTATAAAAAATTAATAACAAATTTTTAATACATAAAATCTACAATAGAATTTGAACATATTTTACATTTGTGATATTTAACAAAATTATGGATATTTTCTTGATATTTCTCGATACTTTTTCGACATTTCTCGATTTTTTTTCGATATTTACCGATATTTGAAAGATTTTATGCTCAATTTGCACTAAAATATAGTCGAAATTGATTTTATATACTTATATTTATCGATTTTTTAAAGGTTACTATGGAAATATCGTTATCCCCCAATATCGATATCGGTGACCATGAAAAATGGATATATCGGAGATATATCGTGGAAATTTCCGGATATTTTCGTCGTTACTCTTATCCTCCCAGTATCATCACATTTTAAGCTTGAATGTTAGTAAGACAAAGATGGATTTATGTGATGTAGTTTGTGTATACAATGAGATTGTTGTGTTTTCTAATGAAGATAAATCGAGTATCACTTTTTCAAGGTAAAAAAATGATGCTTAGAAGGGATTCAATTCGTGTTTAATATAGATGTCAACTCTATCTTCTAAGTTTTCTTCAGAAAACAAGTTTTGTTGTATTAATATAATTACTTAAGCATTTAAGCTTATGCAGAGTGAAATTGTGTATGTTGTCAACTTGTTTATGGTGAAATTGATGATTTGTAATTAATATTCATCCTTCCTTTATTGAACTTTATAAATAAAATTGTGGCTTTTTAAGGGTTTTATTTGAATATAAAATGGTATTTTGTGAAAGAATGTTATTTTCATTTTAGAGGTGTGATTAAAAAAAAAAAAAGTGTGAAGTTTATATGCTAAAAAGACATGAGGAGTTGGGTTATTCAAGAATGTCCGAAAAAGTTCCATCAATGCCCAATTCATTTATGAAATGGAGACTAAAGTTGGTGTTTGATTCAAAGGCAGGGTTATTGGTAGAATTGGATGGAGTATTATTTTTTAATTAATAGTATCTTTCAAAGATTCAACTAATATTTAATATTCTTCAAAATTAATACTTTTGATAACAATAGTCACCATATCTCCAACAAAAAAAATTAATAATAACTAATACTATGCATGGTAATGAGTATGAGATTATAAATTAGTGTAATTACGATGATTTATTATAATAAAATTATTATTACAAAGTAATTACTATCCTTTTTTTTTCCACAGGAAATAACTATCCATTTTGATTATCCTTCCTAAAATCATCCTCAATTACTCCACTTCATATTCTTTAACCAACAACTCTTTGTTCACTTTTATTTCAAAATTAAGGTATAATACTAGTAATGCAACTACCATTTAAATAATACTTTTCCCATAAAAAATTTCATTACTATTACAATTAAAGAATTTGAAACAAATGTTCCTTATACTATACTGTGAAATTTATTCACACAATACATGGCCTAAATATATATTTTAAAGAAAGTTGGTTAAACTAGCTTGAATGATGCCCTACCTTTCAATAGTGGAAAATTAACATGGATCAATCATAGATTACGATTCATGACACGTATCATAATTAAATTACGAATATTGACTAGAATGGATAATCAAATTATTAAAAAGGAAAATTTGTGTAACACGGTTTTATATACTGAGATGGATTTTGTTTTCTCTATTGTTATGACTCATGAATTATGGGTCCTGTATTATATTTTAAAGTGACGTATAAAACATGTGTTTATCTGTCTCAAATTATTTTACCTCAAATTTTAGCATCTGTTATGATAGAAGTTAATTAAAACGGTACTATGTATTTATAAAAGTGAAAATTAAAATGCTACTCGATTTGTTCTATGATTTGTTTTCGTGGGGAAAGGGGCACATTTAAAAAAGAAGAAAAAGGACTAGGTGTGGCATCAAATAAAGGACTAGTTCTGTTTGTAACCGAAAATTCGCTCAAATCCGTACAGAAAAATAAAATATTCATACCGTACCGTACCGAAATTTTGGTATGGACACGGACACACGAATATTAAAATAACCGAACTTTGGTACGGACACATATATTTTCAAATATCCGTTTTGGTCCGTACCGTGAACAGTCTTAGGTGCTATTTAGTACTCCATCCGTCCGATATTAGTAATCCTACTATTTGAGCTGTTATTTTGTCATAAGTTGGTTGATATTATGAGGTATTGTGAGATTCATTTATGAATAAAGTGATTGTTTATAAAATATAGGGTTAATATCTGTTTTGGTCACCAAACTTTACCTCAATTTCAGTTTTGGTCACTGAATTTCACTCGTCATCAAAATTGGTCACTAAACTATTCTTTTTTAATCACTTTTAGTTAGGGCGTCAGTTGACCGTTAGTCAACTGACGGAATAAGTTAGGGTTAATCAATTTTGGTCATCAAACTTTACCTCATTTTCAATTTTGGTCATTAAATTTTACTTAGACATCAAAATTGGTCACTAAGCTAATTATTTTTTATTAGGAGATCACTTGACCTCGTCAACTAACATAATAAGTCATTTAGGGTGCAAAACTTAAATTTTTGAAATTGTTTATTCAATAAAACATAGATTTTAAAAATAGTTTAAACAATAAATATAACTTTTTTAGAATTTTTTTATTTAATAAATTAAATTATTTTGGAAGTTTCTTATTTTAATAAATTATTTTTTTTATAATTATATATTTTGATAAAAATTAATTACCAAATAATCAAGTTATCTACAAATATTAAAAATAATTTCAAAAAATATTTAAAATTATAATTGAAACATATATATTAATTTAACAAACAAATTATGGTACGAAAGGAGTATTTGAAGTAATTTTTTTTTTTACAGTGTGAGTATTTGATGTGTTTCTTTTATAATAATTTTGTAAATTTAAATTTAGGATTCATTTATAATTTTAAATATTTTTTTATATTTTAGACAATATTTATTTAATAATTTATTTTTATTATAATTAAAATTTATATAATAATAATTTAATTTATTAAAATTAGAAACTTTTAAAATAATTTAATTTATTAACATAAAAAAAATCTTAAAGCGGGTATATTTATTGTTTAAATTATTCTTAAAATTTAGATTTTATTTATTTGTTGGGTGCAAATAATATCCATCATCGGATTTACAAGGGAGGAACATGGTGTTAATAAAGATTGACAAATATATTTATTGATATGAGACCTTTTGAAGAAGCCCAACAATAAATTCGTGCGGGTTCGGCTCAAAGCGAACAATATCCTACTAATAGGAGATCGTGGTCCATCTGTGGGGTCCCAACATTATTAAATTAAAAAAAATGAATTTTGCACTTTAAATAACTTATTTTGTTAGTTATCTAACAGTCAACTGACGTCTTAACGAAAAATAATTAAAAAAATATAATTTAACGATCAATTTTGATGACTAGTAAAATTTAGTGACCAAAATTGAAGTTGATGTATAGTTTGGTGACCAAAACTGATATTAACCCTAACTTATTCCACTAGTTGACTAACGGTCAACTGAGGCCATAACCAAAAGTGATTAAAAAAGTATAGTTTAGTGACCAATTTTGATGACAAGTGAAATTCAGTGACCAAAACTGAAATTGAGGTAAAGTTTGGTGATCAAAACTGATATTAACCCTAAAATATATGATACTTATATTTTCCATAAAAAATAATTTTATTGATAAAAGGACCTCACAATACCTCATAATACCCTCCAACTTTTGACAAAAAATAACAGCCCAAAAAGTAGGACTACTAATATTGGACACGGAGGGAGTAATTTGTTTTAAAATAACGCATAAAATAATATACTTTGTATGTCAAACATAATATTTCGGGAAAATGATTTTTTTCATCCCGTAACTTTACTTCATTTTGATTTTCGTCCTGCTAACTTTCAAATTTTGATTTTAGTCCTATAATTATACCTTTTTTTTTTTATTTCGTCCTGCTAACTTTCAAATTTTGATTTTAGTCCTGTAACTTTATCGTTTTTTGATTTTAGTCCTATAAGGGTTAGCAGGTTGTAGGACCAAAATTAAAAAAATATATAAGTTATAAGACAAAAATCAAAATATGAAAGTCAACAGGACGAAAATCAAAAGGAGGTGAAGTTACAGGACTAAAATCAAAATTTGAAAGTCAGCAGAACGAAAATAAAAAAGTGGTAAAGTTATAGGACAAAAAAAATAATTTTCCCTAATATTTCACACTAAAAATATGATATGAGGAAAGAGAGTTCAAGTAAACTACCCCAGCCTTGCTCCAATTTAATGGACATCATAGAGCTTTCAAAAAAAAAAAAAAAAATGAAATGGACAAAAGTACTCACCTTCAAGATAATCATCTCATGTGAACTCGTTAAAATTCAAAATTAAAGGGAAAAATGAAAAAGACAATCCCTGTTGGTGCAAGCGGAAAGTTTGAAGGCCATAAAATGGCCAAAGAAAACGAAACAAAAATACCAAGACATGAACGAGTAGAGCTCTTAGAAGAACATTTTTCATGCCCAAAAAGCGAAAAAAAAAAAAAAAAAAAAAAAATTCAAGAAATGACTACCCCATCCATCAATGTATATGAATTAATCACCGCTTATTAGGAAATGCAACGTCGAAAAACAACGAGTCAAGAAATGGTCACCTCAAGGCTTGAGAGCAAGGGAGACACCAAACCTAGGAGTCTTGTCCAAGGCCTTGGTATCGAATTCACTCGAAATAGTAACGAGCGATTTGGGGATGACTTCGTGCTGCAAAACAGCGCCGAGTGAGCCGTGATTATTAAGCTTCAGTTTCAAGAGGGTGAGGCCATCGACGGCGTACGACCCTCCCACGGTGAATGTGTTCTCGTTTGTGGAGAATTTTCGGGTAATTTCTCCCACGGCTCCGTTCCTTTTCGATTGATCCAGGTAGTGTATGTATGATGCCTTGATTGTGTCCCCTTTGTCACCCCTACATAAGGTTGAAAATATCAGTATCGATGGATATATCGAGACCTTAAATTTGTAGAAATATCGATGGATATATCGATATTCGATTGGTAAATTTAAAAAAAAATAAAAAATTTTAATACCAAACTTTTAATACATAAAATTTACAACAGAATTAGACAAAATTTTACATTTGTGATATTTTTTAAAATTATAGATATTTTCTCGATATTTTTCGATACTTTACCGATTTTTTCCGATATTTTACCGATTTTTTTCGATATTTTATCGATATTATGCTCAATTTGCACAAAAATATAGTCGAAATTGATCTTGATTACCGATATTTATCAATTTTTTTACGGATATTATGGAAATATCGTTACCCCCAATATCGATATCGATGACCACAAAAAATGGATATATCGGGAATTTATCGGAGAAATTTCCAGATATTTTCATCCTTGCCCCTACATTAGGAGAAGAAAACAAGACTAAAATCCCCTACTATCTAATACATAAAACAAAGGACATGTCGTAGAAATAATTGACTTTACCCTCTTGTATTCTGATTTAATCTTATATGTTTTCGCCCCTAGCACTCTATTTTCTATACTTATGCATCCTACAGTTATGTTTTTTTTTACGCCTTTACTTTTCACATTTTTCTTTGATTTTGATTTTGATCCTGATTAGAAACTTACTAGAACTTGAAAAAAAGAAAAAAAAGGGCAGAGGGCAAGAATTTGGAAGGTAAATTATAGGAGACAAAAGTATAAACATTTTATAGAACTTGAAAGCTACTAAAACTATCAATTAAGGTCCTGGAAAATAGGAAGCTATCAATGTGAGCCTGAAAGATTAAAACTATATCAATCTATGACTCATAAATATTAAGACCACGTTTTGCATCTTATTTATTAATGTACATAATTTTTTTTTTCCAGTCAGATAAATTTAATATATATTTTATTTTTTGGAATTGCAATTTATAAAAATATTGTTGGTTAACTGGAAAATATAAGATGTCATATGATCTTAGAATGTGTAATTCCTAAAATTGATATTTTCTATTTTTAGATCCTAAATCGATAGGAAAAATCTTTCAAGCCCCTAATTAATAGTTTTACAATTTTTCAAGCCCTGATACAACTCCAATTATAAAAGGGGGTATGATATGCATTTGCCATGAAAGAAACTGGCCAAATTAAACAAGTTATCAACTATCGAAAAACATTTTAGGACTTACAAAATTATGGAAGCACATGAATCTGGCTTTGTCACAGTGATGCCTGCAGTGTATTTTGTCAATTTGCTTGAAGTCGTCTCGTATCCTGCCTCTGCACCCAAAGCAAAAGTGGGTGTACCCAGGGTGACTGAGAAATCAATGGGAGTCACTCGGTTCAGACCAACAGCTGCAGTGAGGGATGCATGAGGGTGAAAGTATTGAACTTCAAGCTGTATAAGTATAAACAAGAGCTTTAGTTAGAGAAAAAATATAGGCTATTTTTGCTGGTTATTTAGTTGGAAAAATTGATAGCACACACCTTTCCAGACTCATAATTGGGATATTTCAATGTGGCAATGGTTTTTGTCGACGGAACGACATCTGCAGCGGTCAGAATTGCAGAGATCTGCCAGATGAAGAGGAATTAAAAAGATGAAAATGGACAAGAATGTATTTAATACGATTATAGCCTGAGCATCTCACATTTGATTCAGTATCGACTTTGAAATCAACAGAAGTGTTTTTGTATTTATACAGTGCTTGCACATCACCAGATGAGTAGCCTCCTTTTTTCACTGTGGATGTTGTCAAGGCCTACATTCAGGTGAATAACAATTTAACAAAAAACAGAAAAAGGGTATAATTTGCTCAACAACAACAAAAATATTATGATGTGAATTGAATCCTAGATATATCTGAACCTAATAAACAAAGAAATAACATTACAACTCTGCAATTAATGGGTGATTGCAGATTTCAAGTATATTGAACAAGTCCAATGTTAGCTCGAGCTAATATGAGCTTCAGCTCAATGTAACATCTTCAAGGCCGAGTTTAAGTTAAGAGAAAAATTGAAGTTGAGCTCAGGGTCATTTAGTAAGAACATTAAAATCATAAGTTTTAGAATGATGTAAAGTCAATTGTTTTATGAAAAAACAACTCACTAAAATTTGTTAAGAGAAATTTTTAATTAAACGAGTAGTATGATTAATTAAATCTGAAAATGCCATTAGAAGCTAACAGTCAGACTAATGAGCTTATGAATACTTAGAAATGAAATGATACACAAATGCGAGCTTTTGACTAGAGTCGACTTAACTTGTTTTACCAGTTACACCCATATTAATGAGGATGCAAAATTTTGGCACTTCAGTGGAAACAAGCAGTACAAGAACTCAACCAAACCTTTAGCAAGTAACCACAACTGAAACCCCAAGAGGCAAACATGATCTGGTAATCGTTTATGTTTATTGGCTAAGAGGAAACTAATTGCAATTATTTTGATGAATGAGAAAATTTTAACATGAAAGTACAGAGGTTCCAGTCAATTATGTTCAAACATCATCTATTTTTTCAGAGGTTGATAAGCAAATTCAGATATATCAACCAGATATTAAAAGAAAGAAGACTGAATGGACGGACCCATAAAGAGATTAGCCATCAACTATCTGTAGATGACCTATCTGGCAACTGAAAAACTGCATAATGCACCACAAGCAACAACTTCCTAAACACTGCAGGCCATATGGCCCATATCCATTCTAAGAAATATAAAGTACAACTACAAGTTTTTGGAAACTAATCTCAAGCCAAATCAGTTTAAATTGACAAGTTGCTAACCAAAATTTTGAATTGCACTTCAGGACCTCCAATATTGCTGTTATAGACATATGTCCAGAACTAACTAGGCTATTGCCTCATGATCAACAATCACCAGAATGGTCCAAAAAACGATCCAGATGTAAGAGCTAATATATAGTCATATAAAAGAGAATGGAATAGCTCATAATAAAAGAAGCTCCCGATTTGGTGAGAGTGCAATGCCATATACATGAATATTTCTGACATCCACATAAACAATATTTCTTTGATGTTCAGTTTTCATTTAACTTGGCATGAAAAATTAATAAGTAAATAAATATGGTCTGCATGACTGCATCACCACATTGACCATTTCATGAGCATCACTCAGAATGAGCATACTAGTACGCTAGACAATTTTTCAGTACTCTCACCAAGTCATCATGAATCTACAGTAACAATTGTAAAATTCATGCTTGGGAGGATTCCATAACTTAACATCAGGTTTTACTCCTAAGAGAGCATATAACTGATACACACACTAGAACATCTAGATTCGAGAATACATATGAGGGATTTTATTTGACACTCCAAAGTCAAAGCAACAGACGAGGAATGATGTTTCAAAGTTATAATAACTCAAGGATCTATGGAAGTAACATTCACAATTGCCAACATGGCAGTAGATATCTATAAAAGAAAAAATTGAGAAACAACAATGCCTGTAAACTCCTATGTGTGCACTTTTGAGAAAAGGTTGAGAAAACTAAGAAACGGAAAGGGAATTAAATCAGAAATAGTTTACTTTGGCGCTTTTGAGTAATAATATCAAATAACTAAAACCACCTAATCTATGTATTCTTCTGCTCTCTGTTGTATTGACAAATGAAGTTAAGACGGGTGTTCATCAAATAGTGAAGCAGAGTTTTGTAGAATGAACCTAACAAATGATTAAAGTTTTAACACTTTCAAACATCATTCGCAAATGAACATTCATAAACTAATGCCCTAAGTTCAACTAATTATGATGAGAAAGGCATATGATACACATCTATTATATATACAGAATCTGCACCCACCTTTTCCAATGCACTGGTACAACTATGAAGACCACGGCAAACTATTAATTGACACAGTATTGCCAGATAAAAACATGCAGATTCTATTGCCTGATAACTTTCATGCCCTTCCTGTTCCCCCAACAAAAATGGCTTGTGCCATGAATGCATTGCAAATAAAATCATGAGACCTAGTACGTGATTACAGACTATCACTACGAATATGTAAGTAGATCCAGGGATTGGAAATATGTGTTTTACTGACCAAGCCTATCAGGAAACATCAGTGTCCCATTAGAGATGAGAAAACGTATGGTGGAAACCAAATCAAATATAAAACATTTGCCTTTGTTCACCCTACAGTCACTAACAGCGACATTATTAAGGTCTTACGTACACAAATAAACAAGCACATAAAAGGTGGATATGTGAATAGAGTTACAAACTGTTAGACAATAAAATGACAAAATTGAAAGAGCAAACTAACTGTGAGTCTGTGACATTGAAGCAAGAGCACGATTGTTAGGGCATATTCAGCATAGTTACTCGTAATAATTAGGCACATTTACACATTAACAAAAGAACTAGCATAGCTACCAATTAAATTCTCAATTCAAAGCACAATAATTTATGTAACCTATCACATTGACCACACAAATAAACAAACTCAAAGAAGCACGTAAAAGGCGGATATGTGAATAGAGTTACAAACTGTTAGACAATAAAATGACAAAATTGAAAGAGCAAACTAACTGTGAGTCTGTGACATTGAAGCAAGAGTTCGATTGTTGGGGCATATTCAGCATAGTTAGTCGTAATAATTAGGCACATTTACACATTAACAAAAGAACTAGCATAGCTACCAATTAAATTCTCAATTCAAACCACAATAATCTATCCAACCTATCACATTGACAAATTCCTGCTTCAACTAATAGCCGATAAGGAATCTAATAAACACATTCACACCATCATAACACTCAGTATTAATCCTTTTCTATAGATTTACATACCTATCAAATTATCAACTAAATCACGAAACTCTTACACATAATGACGATATAAATTGCCATATGATGAGAATATTGAACGCACATAATAACGCAGAACAAAAATCAAATCAAATCAAATCAAATCACGTACCACTCCAGATTCACTGTAGGTGGAGACGGAGAACTTGTGATCGGAAAGGTAGTCTCTGGTAAGCAGATCTACACATTAAAAATTAAATATACTCAAAAAAAAAAACGCATAGAAATTCGGAAAACAAAAAAGGAATGGATCGGAGAGAAATTTGCACCTTTGGCTTTCTTGCCAATATCGGAGAAGAATCCCGGTCCCTTGCTCATTTTGAGGAGAGTGAAATCGAGCAATTGATTTTGTGAAAAGAAAACGAAATGCGAAAACAGTGAGGAAGGAAGAAGGCAGCGCAAAATATTTTTTTATTTATTTATTTCTTTTATTGTTGATTTTCACAGGATCTGTTGGACCTCAGATATGCGACGCGATCTTCATCCCACATTAATTTTTTTACGGTTTAAATAAATAGGGCGTTTTACATATTTTCAAAGTAAATATTTGTGTTTTGAAAAAATTATGGGTGATTATAATCCACTAGTATTGTGTGCAAGATTAAATTGTGTTTTCAAATTTATTAATTTTGTCTAAAATAATCCATTGGAATTTATAATCTATTAAGGGAGCGCTTGGTTGACAATTCTTCAGTGGTAATGGGAATGACAATTTATTTTCTTTGCCACCTCTTTATCTCCTCTCTTAACGATTTCTCGTATAAGATGGTGTTTTCTTTCAATGTGTTTGCTGGCCTTGTGGGCTCTCGGTTCCTTTGAATTTGCAACTGCTCCGGCACAATGATTGTGATGGGCAAATTCAGAACAACGTCCAAGTCCACTAAGAAGTACTAGAGCCAAACCGCTTCTTTCGTTGCTTCACAATCAGTTACTTATTCGGCTTTCATGGTCGAATCGGCGATGCATTTCTGCAAATCACTTCTCCATGTCATGGCTCCTTCTCCCATGCAAAACACACTACCCGAGGTAGTTATTTTGGAATCTATATCTGATTGGAAATTTGAGTCCGTGTATCCCATGGGAATTAGATTGTCTGATCGTTAAATCAGCATTCCATACCAAGTTCTTTTCAGAAACTAAAGAACGCATTTAATTGCAATCTAATGTGCTTTCCCGGGGTTACTTTGATGTCTTGCCATCATGCCCACGGCAAAGCAGATATCCGATCTCGTACACAACATTGCATACATAAGACTTCCTACGTCCGAAACGTACGGAACGTCTTTCATGTCATCTATCTTCACTTGGTCTTAGGGCATATTTCTTTAGATAGATGGATTCCGTGCCTAAAAGGTACAAAACTTTTCTTGGAATCTTGCATGCTGAAATGCCTCAAAACAGTGGCTTTGTATGAAACTTGCGATAAACCCAACATCCTCCTCTTGCGATCTCGAGTGAACTTGATCCCAAGGATGTGACCGGCTTTCCCTAAGTCCTTCATATCAAACTGATTTGACAGCCATACCCTTACGTCTGACAATACCTTTACATTGTTTCCAATGAGCAGAATATCGTCTACGTACAATACTAAGAATATCACCGCAGTTCCGTCACACCTTTTATACACACAACTTTCGAACTTGTTTTGATCACAAACCCATAAGACTTAATAACTTGATCAAAACACTGGTTCCAAGTACGCGACGCTTGCTTAAGTCCATAAAATGGATCTCTTAAGCTTGCATACTAGGTGCTCTTGGCCTTTTTCAACGAAACCTTTGGGCTGTTGCATATAGATCCCATCAAGACTTCCGTTAAGGAAAGCTGTCTTGACATCCATTTGCCAGATCTCGTAATCTAAGTGCGCAGCGATCGACAAGAGAATACGGATGGACTTAAGCATAGCTACAGGCCACAGGCTACAAGCTTTGCTTTGAAGGTCTCTACCCTTCCGTCCGGTCCTCTTTTCCTCTTGTACATCCACTTGCATCCAGTGGGCTCTACCCCACTAGGTGGATCAACCAACTCCCACACTTGACTATAATCCATCGAACCCACCTCGGTTTCCATTGCGGTTTGCCACGCCTCTGCGTCTTTGTCTTGGATTGCCTCGTTGTACGTTCATGGGTCTGATTCATCGCCGGGAATCAAATCCGAAGATTCTCCAATTCCCATGAATCTCTCGGGTTGCCTTGCAATCCTCCCACTACGACGTGGTTCCGGTTGTGAAGGTGTGACGTGTGGTATATCATCTTGTATACTTGGTATAGGAGTTTGCCATCTTAACTCGTCTAAGGTAATCTCACTTCTGGGCTTTCTTTTGTTCATATAGTCTTCCTCCAATAATTTAAAGTGCGAACTAATCACGGTCTTTTAATCCTTGAGACTATAGAACATACACCCTTTCGTTCCCATGGGATATCCTATAAACAGCCTTAATTCTGAACGTGGATCCAACTTACCGGTTTCCTTGTCTAGCACGTATACCGGACAACCCCAAATCCGCAAGTGTCTTAGACTGGGCTTGCGCCCGATCCACAATTCCATTGGGGTTTTAGGAACCGATTTGGATGGCACCAAGTTTAGAATGTAAGTCGTTGTTTCCAAGGCGTTACCCCAAAACGACTTGGGTAAGTCCGAATAACTCATCATGGGTCTGACTATTTCTAAAAGAGTCTGGCTCCTTCGTTCCGCCACACCGTTCTATTGAGGGGTTTCTGGTGCGGTCAACAGGGATACAATCCCTTCGTCTGATAGCTAGTTCAAGAATTCATCGCTAAGGTATTCGCCTCTACGATCAAATCGTAGAAACTTGATACTTTTTTCCCTATGCATCATAAGGTAGATGTATCCATATCTCGAGTAATCATTGAAAAAGACAATTTACTCATACCCCTTCTTGCTGTGATCGTCATTGAACCACACATATCGGTACGAACGAGTTCTAACACTTCCGTGGTTCTATTCCCCTTGGCTCCAAATGCCCTCTCGGTCATTTTACCCTCTAAACAGGATTCACAAGTTGGAAACGGCTCGACTTGGAATGATTCCAAGGATCCGTCTTTCACCAATCTCTCTATCCGCTTTAGATTAATATGACCTAGTCTAAGATGCCATAGAAATGTTTCGTTCATCTCCGAAGAACGCTTTCTTTTATTACTCGAAATAATCGATGTGTTATTAGATTCAATTTTGTGAGTGGTGTGCCCAAATAATGGTATAAAGATCATCCATTGAAGTTCTGGAACAGATAAACTCATCATTTCAAGCAATAATAACATCCTTATTAAAAGAAACTGAGTATCTATTCAAACAGTTTAGAAACTGAAAGTTGAGTTCTTTCTAAACTAGGAACATGAAGAACATCTCTCAAGACCATAACTCTATCTTCAAAAGATAGGCGCACTTCTCCCACTGCTTCAGCTGCCACTCTCGTAGCATTGCCCGATGTGATGGGGATCTCACTTCCGTTAAGTCATCGGGTTAGCTTGAACCCATGAAACAAATGTGATCAGTAGCTCTCGTATCCACTATCCACTATCCACCAATAGACAGCATACACCACTTCACAAGTTTCGACGACTAGGGTGTGTGAATTACCTAACTTTCCTAGCCTCTTAGGCTTGGAACAGGCAGACCTCCATTGTCCTCTCTCACCGCAACTAAAACACTTCCCATCTGATGCTAGCCTTTGCATTTGTCTTTCGCAACAATTGGATTTGCTTGGATCCGGCCTTTGGTTCTCTTCCTCTTTTTCCCTCCCTTGGGACCAAAAGAGGTAGACGAACCATTAGCCACCATAGCACTAGACTGGTGCTCCATTTTCACCTTCACCGAAATTAAAGCTTGCAAGAGCTCGGGCAAACGATTTGTCCGTTCATTCATCTGACAGTTCAGATGAAACTGCTCAAAGCTTCTCGGTAGAGAATGGTATATGAAATCAATCAAAATCCGCACCAAGTACTTCCAACTTGTTAAGGTATGCCATTATCTTGAGAACGTGCTCCCTCACGGGCGTTCCCTCCACCATTTTCAACTTGACCGAGTCATGTTTGGTGAACTGATTAGTCATGGATTTGATGTGAAGACATCTCTTCAAGGTGTTCCATGATTTCAACAGCGGATACAATGTCTCCATGAACGCGCCTCAAATCCTCAGACAGAGATGTCAAGATGATGCACTTCATGTGTTCATTGTCACGCTTCCAATCATAAACTGCCTCTTCCCATTGCTTGACTTATCATTAGGCTTGCCGGGTATATTAACATAAATCACCCAATTGTGTTTTCGTGCAGTAAGGACAAATTTTAAAAAAATATTTCCAATCGATATAAATCACTCCAAAAAAGTTTATTAACTTTAAGTATATTAAACAGTGGATTAAAAGGTTGCGACATGATGAAATGAGAATAAAACATACATTCATATTAATATCTAGAAAAATACGAAATTATCACATAATTTTGATCACATCAATTATATTGAAACTTTAAAACAATATAATCATGCATCAACCAACATCTCGAAACAATTTAAATGCGCCACGAGGGGTGGTCTATACATTTAAATACATTCAAGTGGATCACAAACTTAAAAGTTACAAATCCTTAATTCAAAATTAATAGTTGGCTCCCACTTTGACCACATAGAAATTGACAGGGACTCCGAGGGGAGTAAGTTAATATCAATTTCCTATGCCTAAGTAATAACCATAATTAAATACAGGATTATTATTTCGCTTTGAGCAAGCCACTCGTGGTGAGGGTCAATACCGCCACTAGTAATAATCCACAATCATCCTTTCGGAATTTATTCATGTGAAATCCGTTCTTTTGGCCGATCCGTGGGGGAAATGTATTCCAAAAGAACTTCACAAATAAATAAATTATGGAGGCCAAAATAATCCAATTTTAATATCCAGAATAAAATTGCGATCTATAAAAACATACTTAGTAATTTTCGAAAGTAAGGTTTTTCTTGGACAATTAAATTCATGCAAACACATATTAACAAATAATAAAAATTGCACGAAATAAAACATCCATCAAAACAAAATTAAACACATTGGAGCACTCGAATCCAATTGTCACGGTTTAATTTCTTCACGTCTTGATGCGAAAAATCGTCCTTGTTGATTTCCGACGTTCGTCTCGACGTGCTCCCACTCGAACAACAACACTTCTTCAAAACCAGCACCGTTTGGGGTTCGGGACGACGTTTAAAGTCACACATAAAAAAAACACGAACCGAAAAATGCCACGGCCCGAGATACGGCACGCGTCGGCCCACGAAGTGGGCCCGCGCGCCTCTCGGCCAGAAGCGCGCAGGAGGCGCGCGCGCGTGCGTGCGGCGCCGGCCTCCCGTCGCGCCCGGGTCGTGCGCCGTGCACCCCGTGCGCCATTTTTCGCCGTTCGTCCTCGTTTTCTTCACCCCTTGCATGATTTTACGTCCATACACGCGCCACGCTTGTATGCGTCGTCCGGGTACGCCGTTTTTTTAATTCTTCGTTCTTCGTCACGATCCGGTTACAACTTATTTTTACAAAAAAAAAAATACTAGATCTAGACTAGTCTATTACAATGATCGAATCAAAATAAAAACAACTAATCTACTCGTGGATTTTCTCACGAGAAAAACGAATTCGAATGAATCGAATTAAAAACAATTAATTCACACGCATGAAATTAACAACATTAAAACCATGACAATTGGATACCTGTAAAAAAGATCTAGCAATTCTACTATCCAATTTCAATTTAATGTTTAACAATTTAAATTCTAATTTAAAGATCAGAGCCCGAAACCGTGGCTCTGATACCAGTGTTGGGAAAATAGGGGTGCCCGGAATCTATTCGGGATGAATTTTAAATACAAATTTAAATACAATTATTACTAGCATGAATTAATCCTAATTAATTCAAATAATAATTCCAGCAACTAATTATCATCATGCATGTTAAATTAATTTCACATATTTAACTAGGCGGAATTAAACAAGTAAATATGCGATTAACGTACCTCTCGTAGTAATGGCCTTTGGATATACGGGACACTTGTAATCTCGCTCTATCAACCCAAAGCTTTCTCAAGTATTTCCCTTTTCACCTCACTTGATCGCCGGTGGGAGACGCTTTCAAGCAATTTAATAAACTAAGGAAAAAGAAAAATATCTATGCTTCTTGATTTTTCCAACACATGGAATTATGTACTTGGAGATGAAATAATCATCCCCTATTTATAGAGGGTAGGGGCCGAAAATTAGAGGATATTTGGGCTTGGAGAAAATCTTTTCTTAGACTCTAAGAAATCTTGAATATATCCCATATATTCTTTTCTCCAAAATAAAATATTCCACAAAAATCTCACTCACCTTGTTATAGGGTGATTTTCGAAAATTGCAAGGATGAAATCCAAGATTTGGATCTTCTTGAATTTATGAGATATTCTTGTATTCCTAGAATACATATCTTCCATAATATCTTTCCAAGAAAATCAACAAAATCTCATTTCTTTTTAAATCCTTATTTTCGAAAATTATGTTAAAAAATCAGCATAGATATATTCTTTATTTTAATCACCTTATCATTATTGGGCTACTTAATTGGGCTACTTGAGGGGCCTTAAGGAGAATTAAGATTGGACCTCCTAATGGACTTCTGAATTTCAATATTGAGCCCCAATATAATTCAGCCCATTAATATTAATTATTACCACTAATAAATTAATATTGCACTATTCATCTTAATCCATATTACGATAATATGGGCTCCCGGTTATTATTTCCCGCGTTTAAGATTATCAAGTCCATTAATTAATTAAGCTTCTGAATAGCTCTAAATTAATTAATATATTTCACCTTGGAGTAAAGACAACTCAACATTATTATTCGTACCGAAGAAACTAATTCTTCACTTGCAAGATTTGGTACAATAAAACTTCTGAGCCCACCAAGGGGACTAATCACACGAGCCGTACTCGCACGCGTTTCTCCGTATTAAATCTTAGCAACCGTCGTATGATTAATATTACTGCCCAAGACACAAAGTTCGAAGTCACAATGATTCTCACCCAACATGAATCAAAGCAGTAACTACTAAGCACACACGGTCCTATTTAAGTGACGGAGATTAAGAAATCAACAACCACTGAGGTCTAATTCTTCACCTTTCAGAACAGAAGAATTTATCCTCGCTGTAGGACCTCTTCAACACATACTAAATGTGCTAGTGCAATCTCTTAGTCAAGACAGACCAATCTGAGCCTTACACATCGACCTTTCACGGCGGATTGTTCAATTCCACCTAGGTCGTGAAAATGTACGTTTAGTTACAAGTAAACTGTCAATGTCGTCTTCCGTGATCGGGTATCACCACATTTAACTACTATATAACACGTACTATATATTGAACGATTTGCAATAGAAATTCAACATTCATCATAACTAAAGCAAATGCGATAAAAGAATTATTCTCATAAATCGAGTGTTTGATACACGAGTTATACAAAGTAAAAGCATACTTTCACGTATAACTCCAACAATCTCCCACTTATACTTAAATTCTGCTTTTAGTATACATCACGCATGTCTTAGTGTAGTAGCTCTACGTGACATCTCATGTCAACCTACACTAACCTAATAATTCCTCCCACTTATACTTAAAGCAGATTGGCAATAGTCTTGACTCCCATTCCATCCACATGTCTCTCGAATGTATTCAGAGGCAGACCCTTTGTGAATGGATTTACTAGGTTGTCCCCGACGCATATCTTTGCCACCTCTTTATCTCCTCTCTTAACGATTTCTCGTATAAGATGGTGTTTTCTTTCAATGTGTTTGCTGGCTTTGTGGGCTCTCGGTTCCCTTGAATTTGCAACTGCTCCGGCATTGTCACAAAAGACAGTTATCTTATCGGGCAAATTCAGAACAACGTCCAAGTCCACTAAGAAGTACTTGAGCCAAACCGCTTCTTTCGCTGCTTCACAAGCAGCTACTTATTCGGTTTCCATGGTCGAATCTGCGATGCATTTCTGCAAACCGCTTCTCCATGTCATGGCTCCTTCTCCCATGCAAAACACACTACCCGAGATTGACTTTCTTGAGTCTATGTCTGATTGGAAATCCGAGTCCGTGTATTCTACGTGAACTAGACTATCCGACTGGTAAATCAGCATCCGCTCCCGAGTTCTTTTCAGATACCTCAAGATACACTTTATGGCAGTCCAATGGTCTTTCCCGGGATTACTTTGATATCTTGCCACCATGCCCACGGCAAAGCAGATATCCGGTCTCGTACACAGCATTGCATACATAAGGCTTCCCACGGCCGAAGCGTACGGAACACCTTTCATGTCATCTATCTCCGCTTGTGTCTTAGGGCTCATTTCTTTCGATAGATGGATTCCGTGCCTAAAAGGTACAAAACCTTTCTTGGAATCTTGCATGCTGAAACGCTTCAAAACAGTGTCAATGTATGAAGCTTGCGATAAGCCCAACATCCTCTTCTTGCGATCGCGAGTGATTTTGATCCCAAGGATGTGACCGGCTTCCCCTAAGTCCTTCATATCAAATTGTTTTGACAGCCATACCTTTACGTCTGACAATACCTTTACATTGTTTCCAATGAGCAGAATATCATCTACGTATAATACTAAGAATACCACCGCAGTTCCGTCACGCTTCTTATACACACAACTTTCGAACTCGTTTTGATCAAACCCATAAGACTTAATCACTTGATCAAAACACTGGTTCCAAGTACGCAATGCTTGCTTAAGTCCGTAAATGGATCTCTTGAGCTTGCATACGAGATTCTCTTGGCCTTTTTCAATGAAACCTTTGAGCTGTTGCATATAGATATCTATGCCGTCAAGACTTCCGTTAAGGAAAGCCGTCTTGACATCCATTTGCCAGATCTCGTAATCTAGGTGCGCAGCGATCGACAAGAGAATACGGATGGACTTAAGCATAGCTATAGGCGAAAAAGTTTCCTCATAATCGATCCCTTCTTTCTGAGTATACCCTTTGGCCACAAGCCTTGCTTTGAAGGTTTCAACCCTTCCGTCCGGTCCTCTTTTCCTCTTGTACACCCACTTGCATCCAATGGGTTCTACCCCACTGGGTGGCTCGAGCAACTCCCACACTTGATTATGATCCATCGAACCCATCTCGGCTTCCATTGCCGTTTGCCATGACTCCGCGTCTTTGTCTTGGATTGCCTCATCGTACGTCCATGGGTCTGATTCAACACCGGGAACCAAATCCGAAGATTCTCCTATCCCCATGAATCTCTCGGGTTGCTTAGGAACCCTCCCACTACGACGGGGTTCCGGTTGTGAAGATGTGACGTGTGGTACATCATCTTGTATACTTGGTATCGAGGTTTGACCTCTCAATTCTTCTAAGGTAATTTCACTTTTAGGTTTCCGATTGTTCATATAGTCTTCCTCCAAGAATTTAAAGTGTGTACTAATCACGGTCTTTTGATCCTTGGGACTATAGAACATACACCCTTTCGTTCCCGCCGGGTATCCTATAAACAGCCTTAATTCTGAACGTGGATCCAACTTACCGGCTTCCTTGTCTAGCACGTATGCCGGACAACCCCAAATCCGCAAATGTCTTAGACTGGGCTTGCGCCCGGTCCACAATTCCATTGGGGTTTTAGGAACCGATTTGGATGGCACCAAGTTTAGAATATAAGCCGCCGTTTCCAAGGCATTACCCCAAAACGACTTGGGTAAATCCGAATAACTCATCATGGATCTGACCATCTCTAAAAGAGTCCGGTTTCTTCGTTTCGCCACACCGTTCTGTTGAGGAGTTCCCGGTGCGGTTAACTGGGATACGATCCCTTCGTCCGATAGGTAGTTCAAGAATTCATCGCTGAGGTATTCGCCTCCACGATCTGATCGTAGAAACTTGATACTCTTTTCCCTATGTTTCTCGGCTTCGGCCTTAAACTCTTTAAACTTTTCAAAAGTTTCAGACTTATGCCGCATAAGGTAAATGTACCCATATCTTGAGTAATCGTCAATGAAGGTAACGAAATACTCATACCCCATTCTCGCTTTGATCGTCATTGGACCACACACATCGGTATGAACGAGTTCTAACACTTCCGTGGCTCTATTCCCCTTGGCTCCAAATGCCCTTTTGGTCATCTTACCCTCTAAACAGGATTCACAAGTTGGAAACGGCTCAACTTGGAGCGATTCCAAGGATCCGTCTTTCACCAATCTCTCTATCCACTTTAGATTAAAATGACCTAGTCTAAGATGCCATAGAAGTGTTTCGTCCATCTCCGAAGAACGCTTTCTTTTATTGCTCGAAATGATCGACGTGTTATTAGATTCATTATTTGAGTGGTGTGCACACTTAATCGTATAGAGATTGTTTACCAACGTTCCATGACAGATAACATCATTCTTAAAAGAAAACAGTAACAACTTTATAAAAGTAACTGAATATCCATCAAAACCAACTTAGAAACCGAAATTAAATTCTTCCTAAAGTTTGGAACGTATAAAACATCTCTTAAAAAATTAAAACTCTATCTTCAAAAGATAGGTGCACGACTCCCACTGCTTCGGTTGCCACTCTCGTAGCATCCCCCAAAGTGATTGTGATCTCATTCTTGCTAAGTCGTCGGGTTAGCTGGAACCCCTGAAGAGTGAAACAAATATGATCAGTTGCCCCGGTATCCACTACCCAAACATGGGCAGCATACGCCGCAACAAATGTTTCAACGACTAAAGCATGAGACTTACCTTTCTTTCCACCCTTCTTAGGCTTAGAACAGGTCGCCCTCCAATGTCCCTTCTCACCACAATTAAAGCACTTACCCTTAGCAGCTTTCTTTCCACCTCCTTCTCCATTTGCCTTGGGTTTCGCAACGGTTGGATTTGCTTGGGTCTGGCCCTTCGTCCTCTTCCTCTTCTTCCCTCCCTTGGGACCTGAAGAGGAAGACGGACCGTTTGCCACCATAGCAACGGTTTGGTGATCCATTAGAGTCTCCACCGATACCAAAGCTTGCAAGAGCTCGGGCAAGCTATTTGCCCGGTCATTCATTTGATAGTTCAATTGAAACTGCTCAAAGCTCTTCAGCAGAGAATGGAGAACGAAATCGACCTTAGTAGGGAGGTCAAATTCCGCACCAAGTACTTCCAACTTGTTGAGATAACCCATCATCTCGATTACGTGATCCCTTACGGGCGTACCTTCCACCATTTTCAACGAAAGCATCTTTCGCATGGTGATTTGCCTAGCCGTACGGTTCTGATGTTGAAACATCGCTTCAAGATTTTGCATTATCTCAGAGGCGGTCTCCATGTGTTGGTGTTGGTGTTGCAACACATCTGACATTGAAGCTAGAATAGTACACCTAGCCATCTCATCGGAGTCTAACCAACTCTTATGCTCTTTCTTGTCCGCTTTCGTGGCACCTTCGGCAAGCTCTTGGGGCTTAGGAGTGGTAAGTACCCACTTGTGGTGTTGAGCGGTTAGGACAATATTAAGGTTACGTTTCCAATCAACATAGTTCTCACCAACAAGTTTGTTATCTTTAAGTATACTAAACAGTGGATTAAAAGGTTGCGACATGATGAACTGAGAATAAAACATACATTCATATCAATATCTAGAAAAATACGAAATTATCACATAAATTTGATCACATCAATTATATTGAAACCTTAAAACAATATAATCATGCATCAGCCAACATCTCGAAACAATTTAAATGCGCCACGAGGGGTGGTCTATACATTTAAACATATTCAAGCGGATTACAAACTTAAAAGTTACAAATCCTTAATTCAAAATTAATAGTTGGCTCCCACTTTGACCACATAGAAACTGACAGGGACTCCGAGGGGAGTAAGTTAATATCAATTTCCTATGCCTAAGTAATAACCATAATTAAATACAGGATTATTATTTCACTTTGAGCAAGCCACTCGTGGTGAGGGTCAATACCGCCACTAGTAATAATCCACAATCATCCTTTCGGAATTTATTCATGTGAAATCCGTTCTTTTGGCCGATCCGAGGGGGAAATGTATTCCAAAAGAACTTCACAAATAAATAAATTATGGAGGTCAAATTAATCCAATTTTAATATCCGGAATAAAATTGCGATTATAAAACATACTTAATAATTTTCGAAAGTAAGGTTTTTCTTGGACAATTAAATTCATGCAAACACATATTAACAAATAATAATAAGTGCACGAAATAAAACATCCATCAAAACAAAATTAAACACATTGGAGCACTCGAATCCAATTGTCACGGTTTAATTTCTTCACGTCTTGATGCGAAAAATCGTCCTTGTTGCTTTCCGACGTTCGTGTCGACGTGCTCCCACTCGAACAACAACACTTCATCAATAACAGCATCGTTTGGGGTTCGAGACGACGTTTAAAATCACACGGAAAAAAAACACGAACCGAAAAAATTCCACAGGCCGAGATACAGCGCGCGTCGGCCCACGAAGTGGGCCCGCGCGCTTCCCGGCCCGAGAAGCGCTGGAAAAACGCCCGAGGCGCACCCGAGGCGCACCCGAGGCGCTGCACAGAAGCGCGCCGAGGCGCTGCCCGGGGCGCCCCGAGGCGCTGCAGTCCCTGCCGAGGCGCGCGGGCGCCGTGCGCCCGTTGCGCACGGCGTGCGCCGTGCACCTCCGTGCGCCGTTATTTCGCCGTTTCTTCCTCGTTTTCTTCACCCCTTGCATGATTTTACCTCCATACACGCTCCACGCTTGTATGCGTCGTCCGGGTACGCCGTTTTTTTAATTCTTCGTTCTTCGTCACGATCCGGTTACAACTTATTTTTACAAAAAAAAAATACTAGATCTAGACTAGTCTATTACAATGATCGAATCAAAATAAAAACAACTAATCTACTCGTGGATTTTCTCACGAGAAAAACGAATTCGAACGAATCGAATTAAAAACAATTAATTCACACGCATGAAATTAACAACATTAAAACCATGACAATTGGATACCTGTAAAAAAGATCTAGCAATTCTACTATCCAATTTCAATTTAATGTTTAACAATTTAAATTCTAATTTAAAGATCAGAGCCCGAAACCGTGGCTCTGATACCAGTGTTGGGAAAATAGGGGTGCCCGGAATCTATTCGGGATGAATTTTAAATACAAATTTAAATACAATTATTACTAGCATGAATTAATCCTAATTAATTCAAATAATAATTCCAGCAACTAATTATCATCATGCATGTTAAATTAATTTCACATATTTAACTAGGCGGAATTAAACAAGTAAATATGCGATTAACGTACCTCTCGTAGTAATGGCCTTTGGATATACGGGACACTTGTAATCTCGCTCTATCAACCCAAAGCCTTCTCAAGTATTTCCCTTTTCACCTCACTTGATCGCCGGTGGGAGACGCTTTCAAGCAATTTAATAAACTAAGGAAAAAGAAAAATATCTATGCTTCTTGATTTTTCCAACACATGGGATTATGTACTTGGAGATGAAATAATCATCCCCTATTTATAGAGGGTAGGGGCCAAAAATTAGAGGATATTTGGGCTTGGAGAAAATCTTTTCTTAGACTCTAAGAAATCTTGAATATATCCCATATATTCTTTTCTCCAAAATAAAATATTCCACAAAAATCTCACTCACCTTGTTATAGGGTGATTTTCGAAAATTGCAAGGATGAAATCCAAGATTTGGATCTTCTTGAATTTATGAGATATTCTTGTATTCCTAGAATACATATCTTCCATAATATCTTTCCAAGAAAATCAACAAAATCTCATTTCTTTTTAAATCCTTATTTTCGAAAATTATGTTAAAAAATCAGCATAGATATATTCTTTATTTTAATCACCTTATCATTATTGGGCTACTTGAGGGGCCTTAAGGAGAATTAAGATTGGACCTCCTAATGGACTTCTGAATTTCAATATTGAGCCCCAATATAATTCAGCCCATTAATATTAATTATTACCACTAATAAATTAATATTGCACTATTCATCTTAATCCATATTACGATAATATGGGCTCCCGGTTATTATTTCCCGCGTTTAAGATTATCAAGTCCATTAATTAATTAAGCTTCTGAATAGCTCTAAATTAATTAATATATTTCACCTTGGAGTAAAGACAGCTCAACATTATTATTCGTACCGAAGAAACTAATTCTTCACTTGCAAGATTTGGTACAATAAAACTTCTGAGCCCACCAAGGGGACTAATCACACGAGCCGTACTCGCACGCGTTTCTCCGTATTAAATCTTAGCAACCGTCGTATGATTAATATTACTGCCCAAGACACAAAGTTCGAAGTCACAATGATTCTCACCCAACATGAATCAAAGCAGTAACTACTAAGCACACACGGTCCTATTTAAGTGACGGAGATTAAGAAATCAACAACCACTGAGGTCTAATTCTTCACCTTTCAGAACAGAAGAATTTATCCTCGCTGTAGGACCTCTTCAACACATACTAAATGTGCTAGTGCAATCTCTTAGTCAAGACAGACCAATCTGAGCCTTACACATCGACCTTTCACGGCGGATTGTTCAATTCCACCTAGGTCGTGAAAATGTACGTTTAGTTACAAGTAAACTGTCAATGTCGTCTTCTGTGATCGGGTATCACCACATTTAACTACTATGTAACACGTACTATATATTGAACGATTTGCAATAGAAATTCAACATTCATCATAACTAAAGCAAATGCGATAAAAGAATTATTCTCATAAATCGAGTGTTTGATACACGAGTTATACAAAGTAAAAGCATACTTTCACGTATAACTCCAACAACCAGTTGTTGGGAAAATAGGGGTGCCCGGAATCTATTCGGGATGAAATTTAAATACGAATTTAAATACAATTATTACTAGCATGAATTAATCCTAATTAATTCAAATAATAATTCCAACAACGAATTTTCATCATGCATGTTGAATTAATTTCACATATTAACTATGGTGGAATAAACAAGTAAATATGTGATTAACGTACCTCTTGTAGACTTGGCCTTTGAATAAACGGGACAATCACGATCTCGCTTTATCAACCCAAAAACCTTCTCAAGTATTTCCCTTTCGCCTTACTTGATCACCGGTGGGAGATGCTTTCAAGTAATTTAATAAACTAAGGAAAAAGAAAAATATCTATGCTCTTGATTTTTCCAACACATGGAATTACGTACTTGGGGATGAAATAATCATCCCCTATTTATAATAAGGAGTGGCCGAAAATACTAGTGGAATTGGGCTTGGAGAAAATCTTTTCTTAGACTCTAAGAAATCTTGAATATATCTCATATATTCTTTTCTCCATAATAAAATATTCCACAAAAATCTCTCTCTCCTATTATACTCAAAATTTTCGAAAAAAACAATAAGAGATCCCAAGATTTGGATCTTCTTGAATATATGAGATATTATTGTATTCCAAGAATACATATCTTCCATAATATCTTTCCAAGAAAATCAACAAAATCTTCTATCTCCTTGAACCTCTATTTTCGAATTTTTTATGAAAAAATCAGCATGATATTATCTTTTTATTTTAATCACCTTATCATTATTGGGCTACTTAATGGGCTACTTGAGGGGCCTTTAAGGAGAATTAAGATTGGACCTCCTAATGGACTTCTGAATTTCAATATTGAGCCCCAATATAATTCAATCCATTAATATTAATTATTACCACTAATAAATTAATATTGCACTATCCATCTTAATCCATATTACGATAATATGGGCTCCCGGTTATTATTTCCCGCGTTTAAGATTATCAAGTCCATTAATTAATCAAGCTTCTGAATAGCTCTAAATTAATTAATATATTTCACCTTGGAGTAAAGACAACTCAACATTATTATTCGTACCGAAGAAACTAATTCTTCACTTGCAAGATTTGGTACAATAGAACTTCTGAGCCCACCAAGGGGACTAATCACACGAGCCGTACTCGCACGCGTTTCTCCGTATTAAATCTTAGCAACCGTCGTATGATTAATATTACTGCCCAAGACACAAAGTTCGAAGTCACAATGATTCTCACCCAACATGAATCAAAGCAGTAACTATTAAGCACATACGGTCCTATTTAAGTGACGGAGATTAAGAAATCAACAACCACTGAGGTCTAATTCTTCACCTTTCAGAACAGAAGAATTTATCCTCGCTGTAGGTCCTCTTCAACACATACTAAATGTGCTAGTGCAATCTCTTAGTCAAGACAGACCAATCTGAGCCTTACACATCGACCTTTCACGGCGGATTGTTCAATTCCACCTAGGTCGTGAAATTGTACGTTTAGTTACAAGTAAGCTGTTAATGTTGTCTTCCGTGATCGGGTATCACCACATTAACTACAATGTAACATGTACTATATATTGAACGGTTTGCAATAGGAATTCAACATTCAATCATAACTAAAGCAAATGTGATAAAAAAATTATTCTCATAAAACGAGTGTTTGATACACGAGTTATACAAAGTAAAAGCATACTTTCACGTATAACTCCAACAACTATTTGTATAAGAGTAAACACAATAGTGGAAACATTATGACTATTCTCTCCCCCACTCATTGTCACATCACAATTCTTATAACAATAACTATATCATGCTAACTTATGTGTTAGAAAGTTATAACTCATTTGTGGGACCGATCATTCAATTAAATGAGCAATAAAAAATACAATGAAAGTAGTTTAAAGTGAACAAACAAAAGAGATAAAAAGTGACAGAGAGTTACTCTACAATAGCCAAAATAATGATAGATAATCAATTTTTTTTATGTTATAACTCTATATCAAAAAAAAAAAAATGCCAATCATCTAATAAAAAATGGGTACAAAGTAGAAATTTATATCTAAATTTTACAATTTAATAATCTATTTCGGTAACATAATTTTTTCCCAAATAAATCTGGTGAATATATTGTTAGTGGCATGATATTATATTTGGTGGAAATATTTTTATAAATCATACACGATTTCGGTCACAATATTATTTCCAAACTAATAAAAAAAATCTACAAAATCAAACTAAATGTTCGATAACAAATGTTAGACATTACTTATTTTGGAAAATATTCTTGCTAATCTTTTTATTCTGAGAAATTTATAATTATTTTTTGTAACATATTATTTTAAGAGAATGGCTATGATATAGAAAATGAAGCGAGTTTTTTTTTTGAGTTTGGTCTTACACATTTCACATCTACTATTATTTTGCAAAAACAAAAAAAAAATCTAAATAATCTAATAAAAAATGGTAAAATTATAGAAATTTATATATAAATTTTACAATTTAATAGTCTATTTCGATATCAGAATTTCACACTAAATGTTCGACAAAGCATCTTAGACTTTACTTGTTTTACCGACGATTTCGATATCTTTAATTTGCAGAAATCTTTGATATCCTCAATTAATCTAAAAAATCATATTAGGAAAAAAAATCAGATAGGAGATATTAAAAAAAAAAGACAAATATATGGACGATAAAACAATTTAAATTTGAACAAATAAGAACCTTCAATAACAGCGGAGATGACGTCCATGTGTAATACCGGTGGAGACGGCGTATGCAGTAGACGCGATGAGACGGTATTCAAGGCGAAAGAATGAAAAAAATGAAGAATATCATATTTAAGAAAACAAATCAGATTGATGATACTCAGAAGAAAAAAAAAGATGAATATATGAACGATTGTAAAATTTGGATCTGAACAATTATGAACTTACTGTAACGAAGATAACAATAGCTGTGTAAAATAACGATGGAGGCAGCAGACGCCGGATACATGAAGTAGATGTGGCAGAGCGCAACCGTGTGAAGTAGATGTGGCGGAGGAACGTCCATGTGAAGTAGATGGAGCAGAGACGACATTCAAGATGAAAGAAATTAGAATGAAACTTTGTGATTATGGTTTAAATATATAGGGTTTATTATAAAATTGTTAAATTAATTTTTATGGTGTAGATTATAGTTGTATAAGATTAAGAATTGAGATCAAATGTTTAACCAACTTTTAATGAGAGTGCAGTATTTTGAAATAAAATAATTTGAGAGGTGTCACATTAGCTTAAGAGAAATGTGATACTGACACATCATCTTAGTGAGGTTTGTAAATAAGATTTACGATAAAAAAATGATAATTTTACTTGCAATTAAGTCACATTAAAAATAGAAAATGTTAAAAAATGCTCGTAAATGATATATTTTCGTTGGGAGTATGTATAGATTGAAATTTGTTCATATATAAAACACTTTGCAATATCTTTTACTAGAATAACTATTACTCCTTTCGTCCCATACTTGTTTGCTACATTGTCAAAAAGGTCTGTATCATACTTATTTGCTACATATATTTTTGGCAAAAAAATAACAATTTTTAATATTATATTCTTTATACACTCCTAACCAAAATCATCTATTTTTATCACTTTAAATATTAATAAACAACTCTTTTCTTCGAACCTGTGCAAACATTAAAGTAGCAAACAAAAATGACACGAAGAGAGTATTATTTAGTGAAAACAGTTCACACATTTCGTACTCTTCAATTCATACTCTTTAGTAAAAATAATTTATACTTTTCAAAACTAATACTCCCTCTGTCCCTGAGTAAACTTCATACTTTCCTTTTCGGGCCGTCCTCCACTAAACTTCTCATTCCATAAATGGCAAAAACAACACTCTACTACATATTCATACAGTAGTATAAACTTTAACCTTTAAATTCATACAGTGTTATCAAAGAGTCACTCATTCAATTCACTTTTCAACAATATTCATTACTTTATCCCAAAAGTTAACATGTGATCCACCATATATTAATAATCAAATATACTTTCTTAAACCATTCATAAAAAAGAAGTGAGAAGTTTACTTGGGGACGGATTGTTGATAGACGAATATCATCCAGCATTAAGCGAACAAGAGTTACGGGCTTGAACAAAGATAGTCAACATTGGGGTGCATCTACCAATCTGAGAGGTGTATAAAGTGACGAACAACTCCCCCGACGAACAACTAATGGGCGAACAGGAATTAAGACCTGAGACCAAGAATGAAACAACTGTGAAATCATCAATGACGAACAACTTGGTCAAACTATGATACAACAAAAAGCCAAGGAGGTGTACAAGTGAACAAAGGACAAAGATCCCAAAGCCAAGCTGAACAAAGCCGTAAGACGAACAACTTCCAAAGTACAACCTCAAGAGGCGAACAACTTTCAGTTGGTCGATCAACAAGATCAATCAAACCGACCTAGGCGAACAACAATGAGTCCGAGATAAGACCAAAGAAGACTTTGTAACTAAGATTTAGCTTAGATAAGGTCAAACTTGAGTCAAAGGACACATGTCAAGCATGCAGGCTAGGGAGACCAACAGTCAGGAACACCTCATGCTTGCTAGTCTCTATAAATAGTTGTTCTCCAGCTTATTAATACAAGTTCAAACACACAAACAATTCCAAAACACACACAAATACACCTAAAACGCCCACACATATGAAATTAGTTCAATTTCGATTACCGAATTTACTAATTCGATAAATTCACACCTCGATTTACCAATTACGGTGGTAATCAATCACACGTATTGATTGGTGACGTAACACAGATTTAAAAAAGCCATTAATCTATCCGATTAAATACGTTCATCAACAATTTGGCGCTAGAAGAAGGGATCGAACCTTCGATTTAGTGTGATTGCTCGAGAACTTCGAGTCTGAAATTTGAAGATTCAAAGAAATCCTCAAGAAATTCTTGAAGATACAAGCAAAAGTGTTCTTGGTGTTCTTCAATAACAATTTGAAGATTCAAAGATTAAGAAACTAATCCAACATTAGGATGCCTCAATCCAAGCAAACACAAGGATCACGCCTGTCAAGGAGAGCATCTCCTACTCGGGCCTCGACAGCAGACCATCAAGACCGTGATCCTAAGCACGCGAACAGATCACAGCATACAGCCATAACACATAACCTCCCGCCTGAAATGGAGGCTCTAGCGAACAACCCTAACGAGTTGGCTAAGACCATAGCAGCTCTCCAAGCCATCCAGAAACAACAGGAACAAGCTAGACCTTCCCAAGCAAGGCCTAGGGATAAGTCTCTGGAAGTTGTGAGGGCTAAAACTGTTAGGGGCGAACAACATGAGGTGAACAGCGCTCAAGTTAGGCGGGACAAGGGCAAGGCCAAGATGGCTGACCTAAGAGAAGAGCAGGCTGAGTCTGCCCGTGGGCGAACAACTTTGTCAAGCCATGGGACTACTCGTTCCAGTGCCCAGGACAGATTTGGTCAACCACAACATGTCATGGAAGCTGCTCGCCAGAGAGCAGGTGATGGGCGAACAACTCTTGAACAGCCTCGCCCATCAGTACATGAAAGATTATCTCAGTCCGCCTTCAGACGCCTAGGGCCGAATGCGGCGAGCAGCCCTAGGAAGCAACTCCAGGAGGAGCCCACTCCGAGTGAGGGACTGCGACGAACAGAAAGGCATGCGCCTCTGTTCGCCGAACAGCCTCCAAGTCAGGGGGCACCTTTGGATGAGTTGGCCAGTTTAAGAAAGGCAGTGGAAAGCATGCAGGGGCAATTGGACCAACAGAGAGGTATGGGGACGACCAGCATGCCATTATCCCCATTAGCCCCTCACATTTTAAAAGCCCCAATTCAAAAGAAGATTCAGTTTCCGGCAGGCATCCAGTATGAAGGCCTGGCAGACCCCCGAGTCCACCTTACTAAATATACGGACTACATGGTTTCTGTGGGGGCCAGCGACGCCACCCAGTGCCGGAACTTTCCGTTGACGTTGGGCGACCGGGTTCACAAATGGTTTTCAGCAATGCCACCGGCATCAATCAACTCGTTTACCCAATTGAGTCGGGAGTTTCTTTCACACTTTTCAACAGCTGGCTCGTATCTTTCCCAGAAACATCGACTGTCAGATTTAAGACAAAATGACGATAAATCTGACAGAGCATTCATGGAAAGATTCGATAAAGTGTTGTTGGAAGGGAAAACCGGTCAGCGAGGACACTAAAATTGTCGCTGTTATGGCAGGACTGAAAAAAGGGTCAGAACTGTGGAAAGAGGTACGTCTGAAGTGCCCAAAGAATTATGCCGAGTTCAGAAATCAGTCCGGCGTGTTCGTTTCCATGCATGAAGCCCTAGAAGCAAACTTGGGGGAGAACAAAGTAGACCCCAAGGAGAACAACAAAAAGCCTGGTGGAACAGGATACAGAGTCCCGAAGAACATGAAAGCATTCAACGAAGGGACATAATTGAAAGAAAAGCTCAACCAGGTGCTAACAGTGTCAGTTGACACTGTTTATGATAATGTAAAAGACAAGAAGTTGTTTTCCCCTCCGCGAAGAATCCGTCAGGACACTGGCAAACTCAACCCCAACAAGTACTGTGCCTACCATCAAAGCGTGGGACACTTTACAAGTGAGTGTAGAGATTTGCTCAAGCAACTCTGGCGATTTTATGAGGAGGGAAAGCTCTCCGAATTTGTTAATAGAAAGCCCGGCAAAAGAGGCCGGGAGGGCAGCCCGGGGGAAGAAAGCGACGAACAGCCTCAACGGAATAATCGCCCCGGACGACCAGTTCCCGCTGCAGCTGCACGCCCATTGGAGGATATTTTCATGATGGAGCCTTCCGGCTCTGCCGGAGGTTGTTCTGATGGACGTCCACCAATGTCGAACAGAAAGAAGAAGGCAGAGTTACGAGCTATGGGCCAAGTTCAGGAAATGGGGATCAAACCAACCATCATGCAAACGGCAAAGTTGACCTTTACCGAAGAAGATTTGGAAGGAATCTCGACCCCACACAATGATGCGCTCGTAGTCTGTGTCAAAATTATGGGAACAAGAGTCCACAGACTTTTGGTGGACACCGGAGCCTATACCAACATCATATTCAAGAAGACGCTCGACCAACTGGAAGATTGTTCGGGCTATATTCACAGTACAACTCATAGAATTGTAGGCTTCGGAAATGCTGTAACCACTCCAGTAGGGAAAATTAGACTATCTGTACAACTTGTAACGGCCAATGAACCCGAAAAAAATATTACACGAATGGTTGATTTTTTGGTCGTAGACCAGGAATCAACTTACAACGGGTTTCTTGGTCGCCCCTTTTTAAATGAATTCAAAGCTGCATGTTCCACTTACCACTATTGTATAAAATTTCCAACAGCAAGTGGGACAGGCACAGTGAAAGGAGACCAAAGAAGAGCTCGGGAGTGTCTCCTACAATTAAAAGCAAAGTTTACTCAAGTGTCCATGATGGAGGCTACCACAAGCTATCCTGACGATGAGCCGTCAGTACTGGAGAACATGATGGACATGGACGACCACATGGACACTGACGAACAACACTTGGACGAGCAAGTGTTGGACGAGCAACTCACCACCACCAATGAGGAACTTCCAGCTGACGAACAAATAAGTGGTGATGATGAGCAACCTTCATCAAGCAACTTGGAGGGCCAGGTACTGGCTAACAACAACGGATCAGAGCCGACGAATGATCTAGATCCCCGCCTGGGGGCAGAGCCCATGGACATCGAAAATGATACAAATCTTGAGGAGCCAATACTTGATCCCCGATGGAAAGGACAAAAATGACGAGCAACTCCAGTCGAAGAACTAGAGGCGTTCAGAGTTAACCCTGACAACGAGGATCAAGAGCTTTACATAGGATCTGAGCTCCTTGAGCCATACAGATCCCGGACGAAAGAATTCCTCCTCAAGAATCTAGATGTTTTTGCATGGTCTCATGCAGACATGGTGGGGATAGATCCGAAATATGCTTGCCACACGCTCAACATTAATCAAGCCAAGAGGCCAGTCCATCTAAAACGAAGAAAGTACGGCCCGGACAAATATCAAGCGTTGAATGAAGAAGTTAAAAAGCTGTTAGACAACGATCTGATCCGTCAAGCACTTTACAGATCTGAATGCAGCATGACCGAAGGACAATTTTCCTCTCCCGCACATCGATCAATTGGTGGACAGCACTGCGGGTCACGAAATGCTAACATTCATGGATGCTTTTACAGGGTATCATCAAATCCCAATGCATCCTGACGATCAAGAAAGCACAACTTTTTACACTAACAAAAACTTGCTGTGCTGGAAGAGAATGCCCTTCGGCCTCATCAATGCCGGGGCAACTTATCAAAGGCTAGTGAACAAAATGTTTGACCAACAAATCGGATGTAGACGACATCGTGGTCAAAAGCCCCAAGAGAGAAGATCATCTCCAGCATTTGACCCAAGTGTTCGAGATTCTTCGGCATTATAACATGAAGCTAAATCCGAAGAAGAGCAGCTTTGGTGTCCATTCGGGGAAATTCTTGGGACATCTTGTTAGCCAGAGGGGAATTGAGGCCAACCCAGCAAAAGTTAAAGCCATTGTGGATATGCAACCTCCGCGATCAGTAAAAGAGGTGCAAAGGCTCACAGGATGCCTAGCAGCTTTGAATCGGTTCATATCCAGATCGGGGGACAAATGCCGTCCATTCTTTGAGGCCATAAAAAAAGGAAGCTTCTCATGGACTAACAACTGTCAAAGGGCCTTTGATCAACTCAAAGACTACCTAGGAGATGTTAAAATCCTATCAAAACCAGTCCCAGGAGAGAAGTTATTCCTATACTTAGCCGCATCAGAAGTTGCCATCAGCTCTGTTCTGGTGCGCGAAGACGGCAAATTCCACCAGCCTATATACTACGTCAGCCAAGCCTTGCATGAAGCAGAGATCAAATACTCCCCAACTGAGAAGCTGGCGTATGCCCTGGTCATGAGTGTGCGAAAGTTAAGACCATACTTTTTCGATCATCAAGTCGAAGTACTAACAACTTTCCCGCTCAGACAAATCCTCCATCGCCCTGACACTGCTGGACATCTTCTAAAATGGTCACTAGAGATTAGCCAATTTGGGGTGACCTATGCTCCTCGAACAGCGATCAAAGGGCAAGCATTAGCCGACTTTATAGTCGAACTAACTTTCCCACCAGATCCGACGAGAGGACTAGATCACCCCTGGCATCTCTATGTTGATGGATCCTCGACAAATGTAGCGTCAGGTGCAGGAGTGGTACTAATTAGCCCTGAAAGACAAGTATTCACCTCGGCAATCAAATTCGGTTTTATGGCAACCAACAACGAAGCAGAGTATGAAGCTCTCATTGCTGGTCTTCACCTATCCCTTGCCGTAGGTGTTAGACGATTACAAATCTTCGGAGACTCACAACTGATTGTGAACCAAGTCCGAGGTGAATACGAGGCGAGAGATGATCATATGATTGGCTATCAGCGGATTGTTGCTCACCTTATGTCCATGTTAGATCAAGTCTTCATCGAACAAATCCCACGGACAAGCAATACTCAGGCAGATGCTCTGGCCCGACTAGCAACAAGTGAAGGGCCAGCAGAGTTGACAAACATTATAATTACAAAGATGAATGATCCATCAATGGTAAGCTATAATGTCAACCAATTTGACGATCAAACTGCCGATGAGGACGACTGGAGAACAAATATAGTCAAATACTTGAGAAATGGGGAAAAACCAAACAACCCTTTTGAAGCTGCCAAGCTAGTGAAGCGAGCCGCCAGATACACTCTGGTGGGAGAACAACTTTACAAAAGGGGAATATCAATCCCACTTCTCAAATGTTTGCCTAGGGGGCAAGGACGAGCAGTCCTCGAAGAAATTCACGCAGGAGTATGTGGAAATCACACTGGGGGGCAAGCCTTGGCGTACAAAACCATCAGGCAAGGATATTATTGGCCGACATTACGTCAGGATGCAATCAAGAAAGCAAAAACTTGCCATCAGTGTCAGATTTTTGCCCCGAACATTCATACCCCGGCCCAAGAGCTTGTGTCAGTTTACAGCCCATGGCCTTTTGCAAGATGGGGGATGGACATCATTGGTCCTTTCCCGGCTGGAGTCGGAAATGTTCGATTTGCCGTTGTGGCAGTCGATTATTACACTAAATGGGTAGAAGCAGAGGCCATGGTGAACATCACGCAGCAGAAGATGATCAACTTTATTTGGAAAAACATTGTCTGTCGTTTTGGAGTTCCACAGGCAATTGTGACAGACAATGGTCCACAGTTTGATGGATAAGAGTTGAGAGAATTCTTTGCGAAGTGGGGGATCAAAAAGCATTACTCCACACCTTATCATCCCCAGTCAAACGGACAAGTTGAAGCTGTGAACAAGATAATCAAGCATACATTAAAAGTAAGACTGGCGGAGAGCAAAAGTGGTTGGTCTATCGAACTCCCGGAAGTCTTGTGGGCATACAGAGTTTCTCTCAGGTCTAGCACCGGAGAAACACCCTTTGCTATGGCTTTCGGAACAGAAGCAGTAATACCTATTGAATTAAGGACCAGCACGATTAGGACGACCAACTTTGATGAACAAGCAAACAATTCTGCTCTAAGTGCTGAAATGGATTTGCTCGAAGAAAAAAGACTCAATGCTGAGTTAAAAAATGCAACATACAAGCAAAGGGCGGAACGTTATTATAATTCCCGTGTAAAAGTCCGGGAATTCAGAGTTGGAGATTTGGTTCTAAGAAAACTGCTCGCCCAACCTTCAGGAGTACTGGGACCAACTTGGGAGGGCCCATATCGTATAACGGAAAAATTCGTAAATGGCGTATACGATCTCGAAGATATGGAAGGCAAGCCGGCCTCATACTCTTGGAATGCCGTACATCTCAAGAAGTAATATCAATGAATGGGCGAACAATTATCTTGGGGGCAAGTATAGCAAATGGAATGGATCAAAAACTTGGAATGGATCAAAAACTTGCATAATTTTTTGAAAATTTGCCATTCCAAAAACTTGCATAATTTTTTGAAAATTTGGCTAAGTATAGATTAAAAAGTTGCTCGGCACATTGTATAGTCTGGTGCTGCATCTTTTATTTTTGAATAGAGTTGCTCGGCAAAAATCTATAAGCGAGCAAGTTTTTAGTTTGTGTTCAAAGTTGTTCGTCATATTGTATATGTTAGTGATGAACAGTCTTATAACACTTGTAATTTGTTCAAAATGTAAATACAGTAGTTGTTCGTCAACAAAAGAAAAGTCCAAAGCTCGAGGTACCAGTCCATTCAAGGACCAAAGCCAATCAAAGGTTGTTCGTCTTTTAAGATGAGCAGAACCTAAGGCTAAACCCTATTCCATCAAAGGCAAAGTTCAAAAAGCGAACAAAGCCCAATACAATATGTTATAATTGCAAAAGCATTTCATGAAAATATAAAGGCAATTAACATATAAGAAGATGAGCGAACAAAAGAAAGACATCCATTAATCAAAAGGCATTAAGCCTAAAAAATAGTACAATGATCCTAGAAGTCAAGTACTACAAAAAAGGAACGAACAACTATTACAAAAGAAGACGAAAAAAGCTAAGTCCTAAGAACTATTGTTGCTCGGCAGGGGGAGGATCTTGAGCTTGCTCGGCCGGAGGTTCGACGATCATATCTCGAGCCAAGTCTTCGGCAGCCTTATCCTCAGCCTCTTTAGCATTTTGCTCGTCAACCACGGCCGCCTCTTCCTCTTGCTCGCCATCATCAACTGGAGGAGGAGGATGAGTGACAACAATGCTGGGGTCAAGTTTGTCGAATTTAACCCCTAGCACTGCCAGATCCGCCAGCTGAATTTCGATATTGTTCGGCGGAGGATAGTGCTCCATGAATTCATTCAGATCCTTGCTCATTTCTTCAACTAAATCCTTGAAGTCATAGGCATCGGCCGTGCGGATGCTATCCGCGTAGGCGCAGATGTAGCCCAAGTTTGAGATAGGCCCACTCCGAGCTCGAAATTCTTGCTCGGCTTCTTCCTTGGAGAGCATCTCAGACATTTGCTTCTTCAGGCGAGTAAGTTCTTCTTCTGCTTCTTCCCTCTTCTTCCTCTCTTCGTCCAGCACAGCAATAGAGGAAAGTAGCTCGGCCTTTGTATCCTTGAGCTCACCAGAGACAAGCTGATAGTCCTGTTGGGAAAATAGGGGTGCCCGGAATCTATTCGGGATGAATTTTAAATACGAATTTAAATACAATTATTACTAGCATGAATTAATCCTAATTAATTCAAATAATAATTCCAACAACTAATTATCATCATGCATGTTGATAGGCGACCAACAGGGACATAATATTAACATAAAAAATATTAATCTAATAAGATTAAGAAGTCATCAAAAGCAATAATATGGAAGAGGACGAGCAACAGGGACTGCATGACATAGGAGGCGAGCAACAGGGACTAAGGTCCTAATGGAAGAGGACGAGCAACAGGGACTATATGCCCTAAGAGGCGAGCAGCAGGGACTGTAGACCAAATGGAAGAGGACGAGCAACAGGGACAAGTATCCATATGAAGGCGGCGAACAACTGGTCATAAAGGCCATTACGAGGTAGTGAACAACAAGGGCAAGAAGACCCAAAGTATTCAACAAGAGGCGAGCAGGCGAGCAACTTGGATTATAAGGGTTTCCAACACCCAACGAAGACGTACAGACGAGTAGCTGGGCACCAAGGAGAGTAGCTGAGTGGTTTCAAAGACCAAGTACAACATTGGGAATGTCAAGAGTCATTAACTTTAGAAATAGTCAATGTTTCTTTACACTTGGCACCCATTCATTGGGTAATAGATTAGTTGTTGTACAAAAGTCATAACACTTGGCAAAATCCCAATGGCCAAGCCATCAAGATGGTGACACCTAGCCTCTTTGTATGCCTATAAATACCCCTTCATTTGCATGAAGGAGGAGGATTTTTCCCATAATAAAAAAGTTGCCAAACTCTTGCAAATTCATTTCTTGCACTATATTCAACTATATATCATGATCTTAGTATTTGTTTGATGATCTTAGCTTGAGAAAACAGCCACTAATCACCACCGATTAGAAAAGGTCATCAACAATTGGCGCTAGAAGGAGGGTTCGAACCTCCGTTTCACAAAAAAGTCGAAGGAAGGTTGAAGAACTCCACCGTTATCTGCAAAATCCGGCTGGAATCCGGGAGGAAGCCATCGGAGATCAAGTGTACACACTATTTGAAGCAAAATCATCCATATAATCATCACTTTGAGGGTTTAAATGCATGTGTGTATGAACTAGGGTTTTCAAACCACTATATTCACCCCATTCATTTGCTTACCACTTGTACTTCGGCAACCAAAATGGTTCGATCACAAGAAGAACGACATTTGAGCACGTCTCCAAGTCGTAGGTCAAAAACGAGGGTTTCGTCTACCGAAGGACATGCACGTACGGTAAAAGCGACTTCGCAAAGAAATGTCCAAGTTACTATTGATACAATTCCCCCGGAAGTGGAAGCTCTTGCTCAAAATCCCGAAGAGCTAGCAAAAACGATTGCTGTTTTATAAGCATTGCAAAGGCGACAAATGGTCGGGCCATCAGGGACGCAGGCGGCGACCAACAGGGCGAGCGAGCAACGAAGCGAAAGAAGAAAAGACGCACGAAATGACGAGGTTGACAGCGAAGAAATCCGTAGGAATAAGGGAAAGCTCCTTTAACTGAAAGACTTGGAAGTCGAGGAGAGTCCACTCCGGGGACAGGTGAAGAGTCGAGCAGCGGGGACACAAGGAGTATAAGCCACCATCACACAAGAAGGGCAAGTTATTGCGGGACACATAGGGAGGATCAACTGAGAGGCGAGGAGCGAGTAACTGGACCAACACACCCTGCTGCTCGCCGCTCAGTGCATGAAAGGCTAAGAAGATCAGCCTTTGGGCGATTAGGTCCCAATGGAGCCAGTAACATCGCTAGGCACGCCACTCAAGAGAAACGTCCCGTTAGCAAGGGACTGCGTCATGAAGAGGTCATTGAACCCAATCATGACGAACAGCCTTCTAGCGGAAAAACGTCTCCAGATGAGTGGCAAGCTTTGAAAAAAGCGGTGGAAGAGATGCAAAAACAATTGGAGGAAAAGAAAGGCGACGGATCGACGATGTTGCCATCATCACCCTTGTCCCTGGATATCCTTAATGCGCCGGTACAAAAGAAAGTACAATTCCCAGCCATTAATTTGTACGAAGGAAATTCAGACCCGAAAGTACACCTGTCCAAGTATACCGATTACATGATATCGGTTAAGGCATCCGACGCAACTCAATGTCGGAATTTTCTGTTGACTCTTGGTGACGGCCCTCACAGATGGTTTTCTGCACTAACTCCAGGCTCCATCAGTTCATTCATGCAACTCAGCAAGGAATTTCTCTCGCACTTCTCCACGGTCGGGTCTTACCTTACGCAGAGACACAGGTTGGCAGACCTAAGGCAAGGAGACGAGGAGTCTGATAGAGCCTTCCTTGAGAGATTTGACAAAGTCCTACTGGAAGGAGAACCAGTAAGTGAGGATACTAAGATAGTGGCAGTTATGGCAGGGCTTAAGAAAGGAACAGACCTGTGGAAGGAAATGCACCTCGCTTTCCCGAAAACTTATTCCGAATTCAGGCACAAGGCTGGAGTGTACATTTCGATGCAAGAAACTCTACAGAGAGAGTTGGGAGACAAAGCTGATACCAAGAAATCAGGAAAGAAGTCAGGAGGGGAATACAAGGCCCCTAAAAACATGAAAGCTTTCAGTGAAGGGTCCGAACTGAAGGAGAAGTTGAACCATGTCCTATCCACATCAATCGAAGCTGTATACAACAACGTGAAGGATAAGGACATGCTGTCTGAACCCCGCAAGATACGACAAGAACGAGGAAAGATGAACCCCAACAAATTCTGTGCATACCATCAGACTATAGGTCACTTCACGAGCGAATGTCGAGATCTCTTGAAACAATTATGGAGATTTTACGAAGAAGGAAAGTTGTCAGAATTTGTGAAGCGACAGCCGGGAAAGAAACCAAGGGTGGCGATATCCTCCGGCTCGGAAGATGATGAGAGCGACGAACAGCCGAGCAGGAGGGATCAAAAAAGAAAGAAAACGATGACAGCCCCAGCCGAACCCGTCCGAGAAATCCTAATGCTTGAACCATCTGGACCGGTAGGGGGCTGTTCTGATGGTAGGCCACCGATGTCTAGGAGAAAAAGGAAAGCAGAGCTGAGGGCGGTAGCTCAAATCAGGGAAGTTGGGGTAAACCAAGCTACTACAAAGACAGGCGAGTTGGTGTTTTCTGAGAAGGACTTGGACGGGATACTTACCCCACACAATGACTCACTAATCATCTGTGCTAATATCATGGGGGCCCGCGTTCACCGTTTGCTTGTGGACACAGGCTCCTACACAAACATCTTGTTTAAAAGCACACTAGATCAGATAGATGATTGTAAGGGGTATATTAGAGAATGTGATCATAAAATAGTAGGATTTGGAGATGTTGTAACCGTTCCTTTAGGACTAGTTACGTTGGCGGTCGAACTTGTATCGACCGAGAATCCCGAAAGGAGACTGACTAGAATGGTAGATTTCTTAGTTGTAAATCAGCAGTCTGCCTACAACGGGTTTCTTGGTCGACCTTTCATAAATGAATTCAAAGCGGCCGTTTCGACGTACTACTACTGTCTTAAATTTCCAACTCCAAAAGGGTCGGGTACAGTTAAAGGTGATCAAAGGAAAGCCCGAGAATGCCTCCTGCAACTTCAACCCACTGACAACAGAATGTCCATGATGGACGAGCAGCCGAGCAGCAGGGACGAAGGTGAACCATCCATCCTAGATGAAGTCATGGAGTCCGTCGACACTGAAATGATGGAGGTGGACGACCAGCAGGGCGTGGACGAGCAGGAGGGCATGGGCGAGCAACAGGGAAGAGAGGCCGTACCCGAACTAAATCAGGCTGAGGACCTGGAGCCAAGACTGGGAGCAGAACCAGTGATCAAGGATGAGATCAACTTTGAAGGGCCCATTATCGATCCTCGATGGAAAGACCAAAAAAGGAGAGCGACCCCGGTAGAGGAATTGGAGGCAATAAGAGTTGACCAAAATCGAGAAGACTTGGAATTATTCATTGGATCTGAGCTCCCTGAGCCATACAGATCCAGAATGGAAAAGTTTCTCAAGTCCAATCTCGATGTATTCGCATGGTCACATGCTGATATGGTAGGCATCAGCCCTGAGCATGCCTGTCATAAGCTAAATATCTGTCCAACTAAAAAACCGGTGAGGCAAAAAAGGAGAAAATTTAGGCCCGACAAATATGAAGCATTGGACATAGAAGTGAAGAAGTTACTCGACAATGATCTTATCAAAGAAGCCTTATGTCCTAGATGGGTAGCAAACCCGGTGTTAGTAAAGAAATCAAATGGTACATGGAGGCTATGTATCGACTTCACTGATTTGAATGTCGCTTGCCCTAAAGATAACTTTCCACTGCCTCATATTGACCAACTGGTGGACAACACGGCAGGACACGAGCTCCTTACCTTCATGGACGCATTTGCTGGGTATCATCAAATACCAATGCACCCAGATGACCAGGAGCACACAGCGTTCTATACCAACAAAAACTTGTTATGTTGGAAAAGGATGCCGTTCGGGTTGATTAACGCAGGAGCCACGTACCAAAGACTCGTTAACAAAATGTTCAATGAGCACATCGGCAAGACAATGGAAGTGTACGTGGACGACATAGTCGTGAAAAGCCCGAGAAAAGAAGATCATTTGGAACACCTTGCACAAACGTTTGAAATACTTCGAGCATATAACATGAAGCTAAACCCAAAGAAAAGTAGCTTCGGGGTCCACTCGGGAAAATTTCTTGGGCACCTGGTCAGTCAACGGGGTATTGAGGCGAATCCATCAAAAGTCAAAGCAATTATGGATATGCAACCGCCAAGGTCGGTTAAGGAAGTTCAAAGACTAACCGGATGTCTGGCGGCCCTAAACAGGTTCATTTCCAGATCTGGAGACAAGTGCCGACCCTTCTTTGATGCCATCAAAAAAGGACAGTTCCAGTGGACGAGTAATTGCCAACAAGCATTCGAGCAATTGAAAGAATATCTGAGTGATACTAAGATTCTATCGAAACCCGTCTCTGGAGAAAAACTGTACCTGTATCTAGCCGCATCAGAGGTGGCCATCAGCTCGGTCCTAGTTCGAGCAGAAGGGAAATTTCACTTACCAATTTACTACGTGAGTCAGGCCTTGCATGAAGCAGAGATTAAGTATTCGCCCACGGAAAAGTTAGCCTACGCACTGGTGATGAGTGTGAGAAAACTAAGGCCGTACTTCTTCGATCATCAGGTGGAGGTCTTAACGACTTTTCCATTAAGGCAAATCTTACAAAGGCCTGACACAGCTGGTCGCCTCCTCAAGTGGTCGCTCGAAGTAAGCCAATTTGGAATAACTTATGCACCTCGAACAGCGATCAAGGACAAGCATTAGCCGACTTTATTATCGAATTAACATTCCCTTCAGATCCGACGAGAGGTCATAATCATCCATGGCACATGTATGTAGACGGATCATCAAATAACACAGCAGCAGGGGCTGGGATAGTGTTGATCAGCCCAGATGAACAAGTATTCACCTCAGCAGTAAGGTTCGAGTTCATGGCAACAAACAACGAGGCTGAGTACGAAGCATTGATAGCCGGATTACGACTAGCTCTAGCCGTGGGAGTAAGAAGAGTTCAAATTTATGGAGATTCCCAGCTGATAGTCAACCAAGCCCGTGGGGAATACGAAGCCAAGGATGAGAACATGGCCTTATATCAAAAGATCGTTGCTCACCTGGCTTCGCTATTCGAGCAAATTTATATCGAACAAGTGCCAAGAGATAATAATGCGCAAGCAGATGCACTTGCTCGTCTGGCTACAAGTACGGGACCAGCAAAGCTTTCAGAGGTCACCATCACAAGAATTTCTAACCCGTCCACCAGTGACTACAAGATCAATCAGATCGAAGAAAAATTGACAGAGGATGACTGGAGGGCACCGATATATAGATACCTCAAAGATAACACAGTACCTGAAGATTCCCAAGAAGCAGCAAAGGTGGCTAAGGGAGCAGCAAGATTCACAATCATGGATAACCAACTTTACAAGAGAGGATTTTCACTGCCCCTATTAAAATGCCTAGCAAGGGGGCAGGGTCAGGAAGTTTTAAAAGAAATTCACGAAGGAGTATGCGGAAATCACGCAGGGGGGCGAGCACTGGCATACAAGATAGTGAGGCAAGGATACTACTGGCCAACTTTACTACAAGACGCAATCAAAGTTGCGAAGACTTGTCACCGATGCCAACTATTCGCCCCCAACATACATAAGCCCCCAACGGAACTGACTTCGGTAAATAGTCCATGGCCGTTCGCAAAGTGGGGAATAGACATTATACGACCTTTCCCAACGGGAAAGGGGAATGTCAGATTTGCAGTAGTGGCCGTGGACTATTACACGAAATGGGCCGAAGCTGAAGCACTGGTAACGATAACACAAGAGAAAATGATCAATTTTATCTGGAAAAATATAGTTTACCGGTTCGGAGTCCCACAAGCAATAGTGACAGACAATGGAAAGCAATTCGAAGGAAAGAAGATAAGAGATTTTTGCAAAAAGTGGGGTGTCAAGAAACATTTTTCAACACCGTATCATCCTCAATCTAACGGTCAAGTCGAAGCAGTCAACAAGATAATCAAGCATATCCTCAAAATCCGTCTGGTAGATAAGAAAGGCAAGTGGTCGGAAGAACTGCCCGAGGTACTTTGGGCATATAGGGTATCACATAGAACAAGCACTGGAGAAACACCATTTGCTATGGCATTCGGTACAGAAGCAGTTATACCTATAGAGCTCAAAATACCGACTGAGAGGGTAGCCGAGTTCAATGAACAGGAAAACAACAAGGCACTAGCTGCAGAGATGGATTTGATCGACGAAAAAAGTATCTCAGCAGAAATAAAAAACGAGATATATAAAAGAAGGATTGCAAGGTACTACAACTCACAAGTAAAAGTCAGGGAATTTGAAGTCGGGGATCTGGTGCTCCGAAAAATCCTAGCAACACCTCCAGGTGCATTTGGACCGACTTGGGAGGGCCCATTCAAGATAACTCAAAAGTGGCACAACGGCACATATGATCTCGAAGACATGGAAGGCAACTCGGCCCAATACACCTGGAACGCGGCGTTATTGAAGAAATATTACCAATAATTAGGAAACCAATGTAAAGTTTTTTATAGGCTATCGTGTCGTTTATATTTTTGTAAGGTGTAAGATCGATGAAAATTTTACACTTTTTTGGGCAAAATTTGTAAGTGGATGAATGATGGTTCAGTGAATTATGTACATAAGAAAGCAAAAGATGTTAAAACCCAACTGTTCGCCAAGAAGAAAAACTGCTCGCCGGAGGACAAGCAGGTGTTGAAAGCACAAGTCCAAAAGGAGGCGAGCAGCAGGGTCCATGAAACTCAGGAGCCCACCAGATCGCCCCATCACACGAAGTTGCTCGCCCAAGATACTAAATGCATAAAGCACAAGTATAGTGGAGGCGAGCAACAGGGCACATGCTAATACATAGTTGTTCGTTCCAAAGCTAAAGGCACTTATGCACAAATATAGTAAGGGGCGAGCAACAAGGCATAGAAAGAAGCATGATAAGGGGTTAAGTTCTTAAAAGAACAAAATAGACCCATACATGAACAACATGCATAAATTTGCAAGGAAAAGTATTTTACTTTCAACTTAAGAAAGAAATACTTAAGCAAAAAATAATTAAAGGGCAAATAAGAGGCGAACAATAAAATAAAAGTGCAATTCCCATTCATTAGCACCAAAAAATTACAAGAGATGAACATACAACCATCATCCTATTACATCAGCTAGACAAAAAAGAAACTAAGCCTAAATCTCGGGAGCTGGCGGAGCAGGTGGCACCGAAGGATCTTGGGAAGAAGGAGGAGGTTGAACATCTTGCACATCAACCCCAGAGGCCTGCTGCTCGCCTACTGCAGCAGAGGAGCTTGCTTCACCAAGAGGATTCGGGAGGAGGGGGCCCAGAGCCTAAAAAATTGTCATGTCCCTATCCGCCTCTACTCTTTCTCTGGGGGCCACAACACGGACGTCATCTTTAAAAACACTCAGATCAACCCCCATCTCTCCCAAATCAGCCACTGGGATTTCAAAGCCGGGTGCTGGAGGGTTTTCAGTGACATAATCCGTGAAGTCCTTGATAGTCGAGGTCATCACGTCCAGACCATTATCCAAAGCATACTTCACATTCCTCACACTATCAGCATATGCGCAGATGTAACCAAGATTGGTGTTATCAGTTACATTTTGCACATAAGTGGTGTAAGAAATGGCACGCTTGTTCTTCTTCTCCAATTGGTCGACGTGGACCTTCAACAACTCCACCCTTTCCACCAGACCCACCCGCTCGGTCTCCAAGACTTGCAAACGATCCGTGGCGACACCTAAATCCAGTCAAAGCTCTCTGAAGCGTTAGACGCTATCATCTCCCGGTCCTCAGCGGCCTTTACCTCCCGCGTCCATGTGAGCTTGGCTCGCTCGAAGTCAGCCTTCATCTTAGCCAACTCTTCATCTTTCTTCTTCAGCTCCTCGTCCCTCTTCTTCAACTGAACAAGTTGAGCATCACGATCTGCTTCAACTTGCTCGAGCCGTCGCCCCAGACCGCGATTTGTTCGCTCTAACTCGACGGCTTGATCCAAGACTCGTTGGGCTGTAATTGATTGATGGCTCGAGTTGTAGCTCAACGGACGAGCATTATCACTGAGACTTTGGCTCTGAATAATTTCTTCGCCGGTCTTGGTCCATGAGCGGGGGACGTATTCCATGGCTCTGCGGACGTGGGAGTCCTTAATCTCTTGGGGTTTCGGAGGAGACTTCACACAGCTAAACTGGTGAAGCACCTTTGAACGACCGGGATAGTCGTTTTTCCAGTACCTGTTCAAAAGAAAAAGTCGTCAGAAAACAAAGTCAAAGGAGTAAACGATCAAACTGAATAGGAAGATACTCACTCCCTCATTTTCACGGGGTCGTAGCCCAAGTATGAGTTGTCAGGAGATGTGCTTCTTCCTTGACCGGCAATCATAGCGCCCACAACTTGCTGCTCGGTCACCTCCTCCACCGGCGAGGAGCGAGCAGTAGATTTGCCCATCTGGGAAGAACCCTGCCCTCTTGTTCGCTTGGCACGGTCATCCCCCTTACGAGGGGCAGTTTCCTTGGCAAGTCTTTTCTTGCCCCTCGTATCTTGGGGGGGTGGCGAGGAGCGAGCAGGAGGGCGGGGAGCGGGAACAGGGGCCTGAGGAACAGAGAGAGGGTCCTGAGGAGCTTCTTCTTCATCCTCATCGGCTTCGGCTCTAAGTCTGATCAAAGAAGTACAAGGATCAAACTTCTTTTTCCTTGAAGGATGATTGGCTGCCATTTGTTTAACCCGACGTGCGAGTAAATGATAGCTTTCGGGAATGGGGGGAACAACGACCGTTACCCTTTGAGCTGAAAACAATACAAAAAGTATCAGTAAAATTGGCAGGTAAAACTTATCCTAAAACGACCAACAAGGCCTAGGCGACCAGCAGGGCCTAGGCGACCAGCAGGGTCTAAGCGACCAGCAAGGCCAAGGCGACCAACAAGGACAGATAATAGAAAACACGGGAAAAATAACAAGTAATGCTTACCCTCAGGGACCTCTGCTTGTGCTTCCAAATGGTGAGCACTACTGATAAACTGAGCGTGCTTGCGAAGGTGCGCTTGCGAGAGATGTTCAACACTCCGATCTTTAACGTCCCGAAGAGAAATCAACGCAAGGACGTATAGAAACTCTTCACTCAAATCCGGATGCCCCCACCTCAGGATACGCGGACCTGCAAAAACAAAGAAAAAGATTAAAATTAGTTCACCTAAAAGTTCGATGAACTGAGATTTAAAACCTACGCCGAATTTCGCCGAAATGCGTAGGAGAGTCTATACGCCCCGGTCCTCCCGAAAAATCGGAGGACGCCCGCCAATCGCCGCCAATATAAAAGAACTGCATGTGCCAACCCTTGACCTTGTTGGGCACTCCTTCAATTAGCTTAACGCCACTACGGGCTTTGATGTAATACCAACCAAGCCCTTCTTCATGAGCAGCCGAAGAGATAGTCAGTGCGTAGTGTATCTCCGTCGTGCTGATCTTATTCCGGTACCCCTCCAACCCGAAAAGGGTAATAAAAGACAGCAGAGTACTCCAACCGTTAGGAGTAATCTGAGTGATTGCCAGGTTTATATCCTTCAGGAATTGCCCGATTACAGGATGTAGAGGGAGAGGGAACCCCAATTTAAGTATGTCGAGGTTGATAGCAGTGCAACCTGGAGGTGGGTCGTCAGCTCTCTCTCCTGGTTGGGGGGCATACAAATGGATGTCGTACGGAATACGATAGCGAGATCGTATCCGAACTAAATCCTCCTCTATAACCTCACTGGATACCCTCCCTGCTGTATATGGCGATGGACGAGTTTCCATAATAGGTCGAGCGGGAGTAGGGAAAGCTTTGTGGTACTTATTCGCATAGTCGATCCAATCTTGTCTTCGGACTACGGCTTTAGGAGTAAGAGACTCGGGCATTGACCTTGAAACGGGAAAGTTTATCTCTCGGAGAAATTCCCATGTGACTCCCTCTTGCTCGCCCCCTGGTCCAGTTGCTCGCTGCTCGCTCCTTACCTGGTGCTCGCTGCTCGCTCCCCTCTCTTCTGGAAGACTCATCCCATTTATTTCAGCAGCAACCTCGGAAGAATCTTCACCCAAGTCCGAATTAGTCCCCTCTCGAGCCGAGGAACGAGCAACAGGGCCTTGGACGTCCTGCTCGCCCGAGCTTTCCACAGCATAGAATGAATCAACGGAGCGACAACGGAGCTCGCCTCAGAGCCCGTCTCTTCATCAACGAGCAGGGTCCTAGGGTTTTGCCCAGCTGCTCGCCGGAGCGAACGACGAGGAACAGGGGCTGACGGTTCATCTTCCATGGGCCTTTTTCCCAGATTTCGCCCAACAATCTCAACAGATGGCGTATGACTTGAGGAAGGTGACATCATCTTCGAAAATTTTTGAATTTTTTCGAAAATTCCTCATACAAATCAAACGATGAAATCAGACGAAGGAGGGAGTAATTACGACGGCGATGCGACGGCGACGCGGCGGCGATGCGACGGCGACGGCGACGGCGACGCGGCGGCGATGCGACGGCGACGGCGACGCGGCGGCGATGCGACGGCGACGCGGCGGCGATACGGCGGCGGCGATGATGGATAAGGAAAATGAAGAACGAAAATGGCAAAATTGGAAAGTGAAATGCAAGCAATAACAAGAACAAACAAGAAAAATCAAAGGATTTACCTTTGATTTGGACAAAATCGGCTGTAGAATCGAAGAAAACAACGAAAAGGAAAGCTCGAAAACTCTTCAATGGCGGTTTGCTTATGAAAGAACGAAAAAGAAAGAAAATGGAAGGGGGGAACTATTTATAGATATGGATTCGGGAGCAGAAGTAAGGAAAATGAAAAATTGAGGCCCCCCTAGTTGCAATTATAGGAGCGCACGCGTGGGCAGACTGCGTCGCTTCGTATTCCGTGCCTCGGGAAGCGAAACGACGCAAGTCCAAAGGACGTTCCACGCTGCTCGCCTCTGGGAGTCCCTCGTTGATCGCCTCCCAGAGTTCCCGCCTAAATGTTTGAAAACCTGCTGCCCGCTCCCTATATAGAAGTAACTCACTTTCCCCGTTGCTCGCCTCCTTTTGGATAACACAGCCTATCCTATAGTTTGACAAAAAGGATAAAATCTATCCTTATATGCCAAACTAGGGGGCATTGTTGATAGGCGACCAACAGGGACATAATATTAGCATAAAAAATATTAATCTAATAAGATTAAGAAGTCATCAAAAGCAATAATATGGAAGAGGACGAGCAACAGGGACTGCATGACATAGGAGGCGAGCAACAGGGACTAAGGTCCTAATGGAAGAGGACGAGCAACAGGGACTATATGCTCTAAGAGACGAGCAGCAGGGACTGTAGACCAAATGGAAGAGGACGAGCAACAGGGACAAGTATCCATATGAAGGCGGCGAACAACTGGTCATAAAGGTCATTACGAGGTAGTGAACAACAAGGGCAAGAAGACCCAAAGTATTCAACAAGAGGCGAGCAGGCGAGCAACTTGGATTATAAGGGTTTCCAACACCCAACGAAGACGTACAGACGAGTAGCTGGGCACCAAGGAGAGTAGCTGAGTGGTTTCAAAGACCAAGTACAACATTGGGAATGTCAAGAGTCATTAACTTTAGAAATAGTCAATGTTTCTTTACACTTGGCACCCATTCATTGGGCAATAGATTAGTTGTTGTACAAAAGTCATAACACTTGGAAAAATCCCAATGGCCAAGCCATCAAGATGGTGACACCTAGCCTCTTTGTATGCCTATAAATACCCCTTCATTTGCATGAAGGAGGAGGATTTTTTCCATAATAAAAAAGTTGTCAAACTCTTGCAAATTCATTTCTTGCACTATATTCAACTATATATCATGATCTTAGTATTTGTTTGATGATCTTAGCTTGAGAAAACAGCCACTAATCACCACCGATTAGAAAAGGTCATCAACAATGCATGTTGAATTAATTTCACATATTTAATTAAGCGGAATAAACAATTAAATATGCGATTAACGTACCTCTTGTAGAATTGGCCTTTGAATATACGGGACAATTAAAATCTCGCTTTATCAACCCAAAGCCTTCTCAAGTATTTCCCTTTTCACCTCACTTGATCGCCGGTGGGAGACGCTTTCATGTAATTTAATAACTAAGGAAAAAGAAAAATATATATGCTTCTTGATTTTTCCAACACATGGAATTATGTACATGGGGATGAAATAATCATCCCCTATTTATAGAGGGTAGTGACCGATTTTTCTTGTGGATATGGGCTTGGAAAAAAAATCTTTTCTTAGACTCTAAGAAATCTTGAATATATCCCATATATTCTTTTCTCCATAATAAAATATTCCACAAAAATCTCACACTCCAAAATAATTAGTAATTTTCAAAAAACTCATAGATGAAATCCAAGATTTGGATCTTCTTGAATATATGAGATATTCTTGTATTCCTAGAATACATATCTTCCATAATATCTTTCCAAGAAAATCAACAAAATCTTATTTCTCCTAATCATCAAATTTTCGAAATTAATAAAGAAAAATCAGCATATTTATTTTCTTTTTATTTTAATCACCTTATCATTATTGGGCTACTTAATGGGCTACTTGAGGGGACTTAAAGAGAATTAAGATTGGACCTCCTAATGGACTTCTGAATTTCAATATTGAGCCCCAATATAATTCAGCCCATTAATATTAATTATTACCACTAATAAATTAATATTGCACTATCCATCTTAATCCATATTACGATAATATGGGCTCCCAGTTATTATTTCCCGCGTTTAAGATTATCAAGTCCATTAATTAATTGAGCTTCTGAATAGCTCTAAATTAATTAACATATTTCACCTTGGAGTAAAGACAGCTCAACATTATTATTCGTACCGAAGAAACTAATTCTTCACTTGCAAGATTTGGTACAATAAAACTTCTGAGCCCATCAAAACTACTCGATAGCTTTAGGAGTATGGAATCGATTTGACTTTCTTCACTTTGTCCGGCACCAAGAAACTCGAGTTTCTCAAACTCACGCCTAAAATTGAGAACATGATCCCTTACGGGTGTTCCCTTCACCATTTCTTTCGTGAGCTTCTCACGAATGGTGAACAGATTCGCCATGGGGTTCTGATGTTGAAACATCTCTTCAAGGCTATTCATGATATCAACAACCGCTTCAATGCCTTCATGAATGCGCCTCAAATCCTCAGACATAAATGTCAAGATGATGTGCTTCATGTGCTCATTGGAATGCTTCCAATCATCGAATATCGCCTTTTCCCCATTACTTGACTTATCATTAGGTTTCTTGGGTACGTCAACGCTAAATATCCAATAGTGTTCTTGCGCAGGAAGGACCATGTTTATATTACGTTTCCAATCAACATAGTTCTCACCAACAAGTTTATTATCTTTAAGTATACTATACAGTGGATTAAAAGGTTGCGACATGATGAACTGAGAATAAAACATACATTCATATCAATATCTAGAAAAATACGAAATTATCACATAAATTTGATCACATCAATTATATTGAAACCTTAAAACAATATAATCATGCATCAGCCAACATCTCGAAACAATTTAAATGCGCCACGAGGGGTGGTCTATACATTTAAACACATTCAAGCGGATTACAAACTTAAGGTTACAAATCCTTAATTCAAAATTAATAGTTGGCTCCTACTTTGACCACATAGAAACTGACAGGGACTCCGAGGGGAGTAAGTTAATATCAATTTCCTATGCCTAAGTAATAACCATAATTAAATACAGGATTATTATTTCGCTTTGAGCAAGCCACTCGTGGTGAGGGTCAATACCGCCACCAGTAATAATCCACAATCATCCTTTCGGAATTTATTCATGTGAAATCCGTTCTTTTGGCCGATCCGAGCGGGAAATGTATTCCAAAAGATCTTCACAAATAAATAAATTATGGAGGTCAAATTAATCCAATTTTAATATCCGGAATAAAATTGCGATTATAAAACATACTTAGTAATTTTCGAAAGTAAGGTTTTTCTTGGACAATTAAATTCATGCAAACACATATTAACAAATAATAATAAGTGCACGAAATAAAACATCCATCAAAACAAAATTAAACACATTGGAGCACTCGAATCCAATTGTCACGGTTTAATTTCTTCACGTCTTGATGCGAAAAAATCGTCCTTGTTGTTTTCCGACGTTCGTCTCGACGTGCTCCCACTCGAACAGCAACACTTCTTCAAAAACAGCATTGTTTGGGGTTCGGGACGACGTTTAAAATCACACGGAAAAAAAACACAAACCGAAAAAATTCCACGGCCTGAGATACAGCGCGCGTCGGCCCACGAAGTGGGCCCGCGCGCTTCCCGGCCCGAGAAGCGCTGGAAAGGCGCCCGAGGCGCGCCGAAGCGCAGCCCCGAGGCGCACCCGAGGCGCGCCCGAGGCGCAGCACAGAAGCGCGCCGAGGCGCTGCCCGGGGCACCCTAGGCGCTGCAGCAGCCTGCCGAGGCGCGCGCGCGCCGTGCACGCGGCGCCGTGCGCCCGTTGTGCACGGTGTGCGCCGTGCACCCCCGTGCGCTGTTTTTTTGCCGTTCGTCCTCGTTTTCTTCACCCCTTGCATGATTTTACCTCCATACACGCTCCACGCTTGTATGTGTCGTCCGGGTACGCCGTTTTTAATTCTTCGTTCTTCGTCATGATCCGGTTACAATTTATTTTTACAAAAAAAATAAATACTAGATCTAGACTAGTCTATTACAATGATTGAATCAAAATAAAAACAACTAATCTACTCGTGGATTTTCTCTCGAGAAAAACGAATTCGAACGAATCGAATTAAAAAACAAATTAATTCACACGCATGAAATTAACAACATTAAAAACCATGACAATTGGATACCTGCAAAAAAGATCTAACAATTCTACTATCCAATTTCAAATTTAATGTTCAACAATTTAAATTCCAATTCAAAATTCAGAGCCCGAAACCGTGGCTCTGATACCAGTTGTTGGGAAAATAGGGGTGCCCGGAATCTATTCGGGATGAATTTTAAATACGAATTTAAATACAATTATTACTAGCATGAATTAATCCTAATTAATTCAAATAATAATTCCAACAACTAATTATCATCATGCATGTTGAATTAATTTCACATATTTAATTAAGCGGAATAAACAATTAAATATGCGATTAACGTACCTCTTGTAGAATTGGCCTTTGAATATACGGGACAATTAAAATCTCGCTTTATCAACCCAAAGCCTTCTCAAGTATTTTCCTTTTCACCTCACTTGATCGCCGGTGGGATACGCTTTCAAGTAATTTAATAACTAAGGAAAAAGAAAAATATATATGCTTCTTGATTTTTCCAACACATGGAATTATGTACATGGGGATGAAATAATCATCCACTATTTATAGAGGGTAGTGACCGATTTTTCTTGTGGATATGGGCTTGGAAAAAAATCTTTTCTTAGACTCTAAGAAATCTTGAATATATCCCATATATTCTTTTCTCCATAATAAAATATTCCACAAAAATCTCACACTCCAAAATAATTAGTAATTTTCGAAAAACTCATAGATGAAATCCAAGATTTGGATCTTCTTGAATATATGAGATATTCTTGTATTCCTAGAATACATATCTTCCATAATATCTTTCCAAGAAAATCAACAAAATCTTATTTCTCCTAATCATCAAATTTTCGAAATTAATAAAGAAAAATCAGCATATTTATTTTCTTTTTATTTTAACCACCTTATCATTATTGGGCTACTTAATGGGCTACTTGAGGGGCCTTAAGGAGAATTAAGATTGGACCTCCTAATGGACTTCTGAATTTCAATATTGAGCCCCAATATAATTCAGCCCATTAATATTAATTATTACCACTAATAAATTAATATTGCACTATCCATCTTAATCCATATTACGATAATATGGGCTCCCGGTTATTATTTCCCGCGTTTAAGATTATCAAGTCCATTAATTAATTGAGCTTCTGAATAGCTCTAAATTAATTAACATATTTCACCTTGGAGTAAAGACAGCTCAACATTATTATTCGTACCGAAGAAACTAATTCTTCACTTGCAAGATTTGGTACAATAAAACTTCTGAGCCCACCAAGGGGACTAATCACACGAGCCGTACTCGCACGCGTTTCTCCGTATTAAATCTTAGCAACCGTCGTATGATGAATATTACTGCCCAAGACACAAAGTTCGAAGTCGCAATGATTCTCACCCAACATGAATCAAAGCAGTAACTACTAAGCACACACGGTCCTATTTAAGTGACGGAGATTAAGAAATCAACAACCACTGAGGTCTAATTCTTCACCTTTCAGAACAGAAGAATTTATCCTCGCTGTAGGACCTCTTCAACACATACTAAATGTGCTAGTGTAATCTCTTGGTCAAGACAGACCAATCTGAGCCTTACACATCGACCTTTCACGGCGGATTGTTCAATTCCACCTGGGTCGTGAAAATGTACGTTTAGTTACAAGTAAACTGTTAATGTCGTCTTCCGTGATCGGGTATCGCCACATTAACTACTTTGTAACACGTACTATATATTGAACGGTTTGCAATAGAAATTCAACATTCAATCATAACTAAAGCAAATGCGATAAAAGAATTATTCTCATAAAACGAGTGTTTGATACACGAGTTATACAAAGTAAAAACATACTTTCACGTATAACTCCAACAATCTCCCACTTATACTTAAAGTCTGCTTTTAGTATACATCACGCATGTCTTAGTGTAGTAGCTCTACGTGACATCTTATGTCAACCTACACTAACCTAATAATTCCTCCCACTTATACTTAAAGCAGATTGACAATCGTCTTGACTCCTATTCCATCCACATGTCTCTCGAATGTACTCTGAGGCAGACCCTTTGTGAATGGATCCGCTAGGTTGTCACCCGACGCTATCTTTGCCACCTCTATATCTCCTCTCTTAACGATTTCTCGTATCAGATGGTATTTTCTTTCTATGTATTTGCTGGCCTTGTGGGCTCTCGGTTCCTTTGAATTTGCAACTGCTCCGGCATTGTCACAAAAGACAGTTATCTTGTCGGGCAAATTCGGAACAACGTCCATGTCCACTAAGAAGTTTTTGAGCCAAACTGCCTCTTTCGCTGCTTCACAAGCAGCTACATACTCGGCTTCCATGGTCGAATCGGCGATGCATTTCTGCTTAACACTTCTCTATGAAATGGCTCCTCCTCCCATGCAAAACACACTACCCGAGGTTGTCTTTCTTGAGTCTATGTCTGATTGGAAATCCGAGTCCGTGTATCCTACGGGAACTAGACTCTCTGATTGGTAAATCAGCATCCGCTCCCGAGTTCTTTTCAGATACCTCAAGATGCACTTTACGGCAGTCCAATGGTCTTTCCCGGGATTACTTTGATATCTTGCCACCATGCCCACGACAAAGCAGATATCCGGTCTCGTACACAGCATTGCATACATAAGGCTTCCTACGGCCGAAGCGTACGGAACACCTTTCATGTCATCTATCTCCGCTTGCGTCTTAGGGCTCATTTCTTTCGATAGATGGATTCCGTGCCTAAAAGGTACAAAACCTTTCTTGGAATCTTGCATGCTGAAACGCTTCAAAACAGTGTCAATGTATGAAGCTTGCGATAAGCCCAACATCCTCTTCTTGCGATCGCGAGTGATTTTGATCCCAAGGATGTGACCGGCTTCCCCTAAGTCCTTCATATCAAATTGTTTTGACAGCCATACATTTACGTCTGACAATACCTTTACATTGTTTCCAATGAGCAGAATATCGTCTACGTATAATACTAAGAGTACCACCGCAGTTCCGTCACGCTTCTTATACACACAACTTTCGAACTCGTTTTGATCAAACCCATAAGACTTAATCACTTGATCAAAACACTGGTTCCAAGTACGCGATGCTTGCTTAAGTCCGTAAATGGATCTCTTGAGCTTGCATACGAGATTCTCTTGGCCTTTTTCAATGAAACCTTTGGGCTGTTGCATATAGATATCTATGCCGTCAAGACTTCCGTTAAGGAAAGCCGTCTTGACATCCATTTGCCAGATCTCGTAATCTAGGTGCGCAGCGATCGACAAGAGAATACGGATGGACTTAAGCATAGCTACAGGCGAAAAGGTTTCCTCATAATCGATCCCTTCTTTCTGAGTATACCCTTTGGCCACAAGCCTTGCTTTGAAGGTTTCAACCCTTCCGTCCGGTCCTCTTTTCCTCTTGTACACCCACTTGCATCCAATGGGTTCTACCCCACTGGGTAGCTCGACCAACTCCCACACTTGATTATGATCCATCGAACCCATCTCGGCTTCCATTGCCGTTTGCCATGACTCCACGTCTTTGTCTTGGATTGCCTCATCGTACGTCCATGGGTCTGATTCAACACCGGGAACCAAATCCGAAGATTCTCCTATCCCCATGAATCTCTCGGGTTGCCTAGGAACCCTCCCACTACGACGGGGTTCCGGTTGTGAAGATGTGACGTGTGGTACATCATCTTGTATACTTGGTATCGAGGTTTGACCTCTCAATTCTTCTAAGGTAATTTCACTTTTAGGTTTCCGATTGTTCATATAGTCTTCCTCCAAGAATTTAAAGTGTGTACTAATCACGGTCTTTTGATCCTTGGGACTATAGAACAAACACCCTTTCGTTCCCGCCGGGTATCCTATAAACAGCCTTAATTCCGAACGTGGATCCAACTTACCGGCTTCCTTGTCTAGCACGTATGCCGGACAACCCCAAATCCGCAAATGTCTTAGACTGGGCTTGCGCCCGGTCCACAATTCCATTGGGGTTTTAGGAACCGATTTGGATGGCACCAAGTTTAGAATATAAGCCGCCGTTTCCAAGGCATTACCCCAAAACGACTTGGGTAAATCCGAATAACTCATCATGGATCTGACCATCTCTAAAAGAGTCCGGTTTCTTCGTTCCGCCACACCGTTCTGTTGAGGGGTTCCCGGTGCGGTTAACTGGGATACGATCCCTTCGTCCGATAGGTAGTTCAAGAATTCATCGCTGAGGTATTCGCCTCCACGATCTGATCGTAGAAACTTGATACTCTTTTCCCTATGTTTCTCGGCTTCGGCCTTAAACTCTTTAAACTTTTCAAAAGTTTCAGACTTATGCCGCATAAGGTAAATGTACCCATATCTTGAGTAATCGTCAATGAAGGTAACGAAATACTCATACCCCATTCTCGCTTTGATCGTCATTGGACCACACACATCGGTATGAACGAGTTCTAACACTTCCGTGGCTCTATTCCCCTTGGCTCCAAATGCCCTCTTGGTCATCTTACCCTCTAAACAGGATTCACAAGTTGGAAACGGCTCGACTTGGAGTGATTCCAAGGATCCGTCTTTCACCAATCTCTCTATCCGCTTTAGATTAATATGACCTAGTCTAAGATGCCATAGAAGTGTTTCGTTCATCTCCGAAGAACGCTTTCTTTTATTGCTCGAAATGATCGACGTGTTATTAGATTCATTATTTGAGTGGTGTGCACACTTAATCGTATAGAGATTGTTTACCAACGTTCCATGACAGATAACATCATTCTTAAAAGAAACAGTAACAACTTTATTAAAAGTAACTGAATATCCATCATAAAACAACTTAGAAACCGAAATTAAATTCTTCCTAAAGTTTGGAACGTATAAAACATCTCTTAAAATTAAAACTCTATCTTCAAAAGATAGGTGCACTACTCCCACTGCTTCGGCTGCCACTCTCGTAGCATCGCCCAAAGTGATGGTGATCTCATTCTTGCTAAGTCGCCGGGTTAGCTGGAACCCCTGAAGAGTGAAACAAATATGATCAGTTGCCCCGGTATCCACTACCCAAACATGGGCAGCATACGCCGCAACATATGTTTCAACGACTAAAGCATGAGACTTACCTTTCTTTACCGCCTTCTTAGGCTTAGAACAGGTAGACCTCCAATGTCCTCTTTCCCCGCAATTGAAGCACTTACTCTTACCGGGTATCTTCACGCCGTACGGCTTGAAAGCTCTTTTCTTGCCTCCCAAAGTGAGTCTAATGGCTTGGTTCCGATCAACCACCTCCTTCTCAATCTCACCTTCCATTGGCCTAGATTTCGAGAAAAGGCTCTTGATCACCAAAGCCTCGTCCCTACTCCCCAAGTATGACTCTACCGTTATCAGTGCTTTGAGCAGGGTATCCAAAGTGAACTTGTGTTCAGATAACACGTATTCCCAAAAGAACCCATCAAAACTACTCGATAGCTTTAGGAGTATGGAATCGATTTGACTTTCTTCACTTTGTCCGGCACCAAGAAACTCGAGTTTCTCAAACTCACGCCTAAAATTGAGAACATGATCCCTTACGGGTGTTCCCTTCACCATTTCCTTCGTGAGCTTCTCACGAATGGTGAACAGATTCGCCATGGGGTTCTGATGTTGAAACATCTCTTCAAGGTTATTCATGATATCAACAGCCGCTTCAATGCCTTCATAAATGCGCCTCAAATCCTCAGACATAAATGTCAAGATGATGTGCTTCATGTGCTCATTGGAATGCTTCCAATCATCGAATATCGCCTTTTCCCCATTACTTGACTTATCATTAGGTTTCTTGGGTACGTCAACGCTAAATATCCAATAGTGTTCTTGCGCAGGAAGGACCATGTTTATATTACGTTTCCAATCAACATAGTTCTCACCAACAAGTTTATTATCTTTAAGTATACTATACAGTGGATTAAAAGGTTGCGACATGATGAACTGAGAATAAAACATACATTCATATCAATATCTAGAAAAATACGAAATTATCACATAAATTTGATCACATCAATTATATTGAAACCTTAAAACAATATAATCATGCATCAGCCAACATCTCGAAACAATTTAAATGCGCCACGAGGGGTGGTCTATACATTTAAACACATTCAAGCGGATTACAAACTTAAGGTTACAAATCCTTAATTCAAAATTAATAGTTGGCTCCTACTTTGACCACATAGAAACTGACAGGGACTCCGAGGGGAGTAAGTTAATATCAATTTCCTATGCCTAAGTAATAACCATAATTAAATACAGGATTATTATTTTGCTTTGAGCAAGCCACTCGTGGTGAGGGTCAATACCGCCACTAGTAATAATCCACAATCATCCTTTCGGAATTTATTCATGTGAAATCCGTTCTTTTGGCCGATCCGAGGGGGAAATGTATTCCAAAAGATCTTCACAAATAAATAAATTATGGAGGTCAAATTAATCCAATTTTAATATCCGGAATAAAATTGCGATTATAAAACATACTTAGTAATTTTCGAAAGTAAGGTTTTTCTTGGACAATTAAATTCATGCAAACACATATTAACAAATAATAATAAGTGCACGAAATAAAACATCCATCAAAACAAAATTAAACACATTGGAGCACTCGAATCCAATTGTCACGGTTTAATTTCTTCACGTCTTGATGCGAAAAAACCGTCCTTGTTGCTTTCCGACGTTCGTCTCGACGTGCTCCCACTCGAACAGCAACACTTCTTCAAAAACAGCATCGTTTGGGGTTCGGGACGACGTTTGAAATCACACAGAAAAAAAACACGAACCGAAAAAATTCCATGGCCTAAGATACAGCGCGCGTCGGCCCACGAAGTGGGCCCGCGCTCTTCCCGGCCCGAGAAGCGCTGGAAAAGCGCCCGAGGCGCGCCGAAGCGCAGCCCCGAGGCGCACCCGAGGCGCAGCACAGAAGCGCGCCGAGGCGCTGCCCGGGGCGCCCTAGGCACTGCAGCAGCCTGCCGAGGCGCGCGCGCGCCGTGCACGCGGCGCCGTGCGCCCGTTGCGCACGGTGTGCGCCGTGCACCCCCGTGCGCCGTTTTTTCGCCGTTCGTCCTCGTTTTCTTCACCCCTTGCATGATTTTACCTCCATACACGCTCCACGCTTGTATGCGTCGTCCGGGTACGCCGTTTTTAATTCTTCGTTCTTCGTCATGATCCGGTTACAATTTATTTTTACAAAAAAAATAAATACTAGATCTAGACTAGTCTATTACAATGATTGAATCAAAATAAAAACAACTAATCTACTCGTGGATTTTCTCACGAGAAAAACGAATTCGAACGAATCGAATTAAAAAACAAATTAATTCACACGCATGAAATTAACAACATTAAAAACCATGACAATTGGATACCTGCAAAAAAGATCTAACAATTCTATTATCCAATTTCAAATTTAATGTTCAACAATTTAAATTCCAATTCGAAATTCAGAGCCCGAAACTGTGGCTCTGATACCAGTTGTTGGGAAAATAGGGGTGCCCGGAATCTATTCGGGATGAATTTTAAATACGAATTTAAATACAATTATTACTAGCATGAATTAATCCTAATTAATTCAAATAATAATTCCAACAACTAATTATCATCATGCATGTTGAATTAATTTCACATATTTAATTAAGCGGAATAAACAATTAAATATGCGATTAACGTACCTCTTGTAGAATTGGCCTTTGAATATACGGGACAATTAAAATCTCGCTTTATCAACCCAAAGCCTTCTCAAGTATTTCCCTTTTCACCTCACTTGATCGCCGGTGGGAGACGCTTTCAAGTAATTTAATAACTAAGGAAAAAGAAAAATATATATGCTTCTTGATTTTTAGAGGGTAGTGGCCGATTTTTCTTGTGGATATGGGCTTGGAAAAAAATCTTTTCTTAGACTCTAAGAAATCTTGAATATATCCCATATATTCTTTTCTCCATAATAAAATATTCCACAAAAATCTCACACTCCAAAATAATTAGTAATTTTCGAAAAACTCATAGATGAAATCCAAGATTTGGATCTTCTTGAATATATGAGATATTCTTGTATTCCTAGAATACATATCTTCCATAATATCTTTCCAAGAAAATCAACAAAATCTTATTTCTCCTAATCATCAAATTTTCGAAATTAATAAAGAAAAATCAGCATATTTATTTTCTTTTTATTTTAATCACCTTATCATTATTGGGCTACTTAATGGGCTACTTGAGGGGCCTTAAGGAGAATTAAGATTGGACCTCCTAATGGACTTCTGAATTTCAATATTGAGCCCCAATATAATTCAGCCCATTAATATTAATTATTACCACTAATAAATTAATATTGCACTATCCATCTTAATCCATATTACGATAATATGGTCTCCCGGTTATTATTTCCCGCGTTTAAGATTATCAAGTCCATTAATTAATTGAGCTTCTGAATAGCTCTAAATTAATTAACATATTTCACCTTGGAGTAAAGACAGCTCAACATTATTATTCGTACCGAAGAAACTAATTCTTCACTTGCAAGATTTGGTACAATAAAACTTCTGAGCCCACCAAGGGGACTAATCACACGAGCCGTACTCGCACGCGTTTCTCCGTATTAAATCTTAGCAACCGTCGTATGATTAATATTACTGCCCAAGACACAAAGTTCGAAGTCGCAATGATTCTCACCCAACATGAATCAAAGCAGTAACTACTAAGCACACACGGTCCTATTTAAGTGACGGAGATTAAGAAATCAACAACCACTGAGGTCTAATTCTTCACCTTTCAGAACAGAAGAATTTATCCTCGCTGTAGGACCTCTTCAACACATACTAAATGTGCTAGTGTAATCTCTTGGTCAAGACAGACCAATCTGAGCCTTACACATCGACCTTTCACGGCGGATTGTTCAATTCCACCTGGGTCGTGAAAATGTACGTTTAGTTACAAGTAAACTGTTAATGTCGTCTTCCGTGATCGGGTATCGCCACATTAACTACTTTGTAACACGTACTATATATTGAACGGTTTGCAATAGAAATTCAACATTCAATCATAACTAAAGCAAATGCGATAAAAGAATTATTCTCATAAAACGAGTGTTTGATACACGAGTTATACAAAGTAAAAGCATACTTTCACGTATAACTCCAACAAGTCCTCTATACGCTTCTTCTCCAGGTCATTGGCCAGCTTTAATTGATCCTTTAGGCGAGCAATCTGGCCATTGAAATTGTTCGCCAATTTCTCCTTCTCCTCAGTAAGTTGGCGAATAGAGGCGGCATGGTGACGGACAGTCTCCTCTAGCTCGGCAACTTGAGCCATCCCCCTTTGTGCGGAGACAAGGGAGTTGGCCGCTTGGACCATTGATAGATGAAAGTTATCAATGGGGCCCTGGGCAAGGACAACTTTGTTCAGGGGCCGCGACCAGGCGCGAGAAATAACTTCAGTCGCTCGACGAACATGTTCATCCGGAATGTCACGGATGCTCGCCGGAGTTTTAGAGCAGGCAAACTGGTGAACCAAATCTGCTCGCCCTGGGTGATCGCTAGGCCGGTACCTGCGAACATAAAAGAAGATCAACACTTGGAAAATTTGGCAAAGAAAAAAAAAACTTGTTCGCCGAGAAAGTAAGAGCTTACTCAGAGAATTTTCGTTCATCCCGGCCTAGATATGTAATGTCCTCTGGGCCTCGGGGGGAGCCAATGTCCTTGCTCGCTTTACCGGACATCTCCGTGGGCTCTACGGATAATCGGCGTGCAACGTCCCCTTCAGGGCGAGCATAGCTCGAGCCCACCTTCTCCTTCCCCTTGTCGAGGACATCTTGGGACAATAGAGTCCCGTCTGCTTTCTTTAAATGTTTCCCCCCACGAGGAGGGGAAATGGGGGGAGGATGGATTTGAATAGGGGGAGCAGTCTGTCTTGGGACTCTGGCCCCCTCGGGTTTGTTCGTCATGGCGAGCACCTTTTGGGGGGGGTCACCTCTCCTTTTCTTCCCTTTGGGCGGCGCCATTTCAAGAACCCTTTGCTCAAGGAGGGCGTATGAGGGAGGAACGGCAACTGTCACTTGCTCGGCTAAAAAAAAATGATGAGACGAGCAAGTTATGAAAATCAATGACGAACAAGGCTCGAGCCCAAAATTTAGAAATTCATACCTGGGGGCACCTCGGCCTGGGCCTCCAAAGGGTGTGGGTATGTCAAAAGACGAGCAGCTTTTTGACACTTTACTCGGCAAAGATAGTCAATAGTCATATCTGCCCTATTTCGGAGGCCAACTAAGTACGAAGTAAATAGAAACTCGGAGCTCAACTCCTCCTCTTCCGAATCCCACTTGGGTAGACGAGGGCCTGCGAACAAACAAGAAAAGTTAAATTAGAACAACTTAGCCCAAAGGCGAGCAAGAAAAGAACTTACGTTTCAGTTTTCCATAAACTGCTGGAGAATTTATTCGTCCAGGGCCGCCGTGTGGACCGGAAGATGCTCGCCAATCACCCCCAATGAAGAAGAAGTGTTGCTTCCAGTTGTAAACCTTGTTCGGCACATCTTCCACCATTTTTAGTCTGGTTCTGGCCTTGAGATAGTGGTAACCTTCTTCTCCTAGGGGGCACTTTGTAATTGTCATCAGGTAGTTGATCTCTTCCGCCGTAAGCCGATCAACATACCCCTCCAAGGCGAACAAGCACATGGAGCCTAGGAGATTCATCCACCCAATTGGAGTAATTTGGGTGATGGCCAAGTTGGTCGCCTCCAGGAATCGACCAACAATGGGTGGAAGAGGCAGTCTTAATCCGGCAATCAAGGTGTGAATGTTGATCGCCGTACATCCCGGGGGTGGGCGATCAGCTCTTTCCTTTCTCCGAGGGGCCCACATGTGAATATCATATGGGATTTTGTAGTCCCTCCGGATAGAGTCCAGTTCATCTTCGCGAACAACACTTTTGATCTTGCTCGCTTGGTATCCAGTTTTTACCTTGTCCATAATTTGCCTCTGTGGGCGAGGAAAGCTGTTCGCATACTCCTCAACGTATGCTTGCCACTCGAATGGCCGAGCAACTCCTGTTGGAATCTCATTCTCCAACATCTTTGGGGATGGGAAGTTGATACCCTCCAAGAACTCACGGGTAAGTTCGTCAAGACCTGGATCTACAGATTCGGCGGAAGACGAAGAGTCATCGTTTAAATTGTTGTTCGCCACAGATGGGCCCACACCAGTGTTTTCCACAGAGCGAACAACTGAATCCACGTGAGCGTTCAACGCTGAAGAAACTTCAACTGGTGGATCGTAAACAACAGTTGGGAAAAGGGGATCTAGGGTCTCCTCAGTTTTATTGCTCGAATGCGAAGACATGGAAGAAAGATAGAAGAACGCAAACGGCGGCGACACCACTTGCAGACGGCGGCGATGCCCGGAGAAGACGACGACGCTAATTTCCACACGGCGGCAATAGGAATTTCCGAGGACGAAAAAGAGAAAAAAGAAAAGAAATAAGAGGATAACTACCTTGCTACGAGGATTGGAGGCCAAACACTGGAAGAACAGACGCCGGAGAAGCTTGGAATCGCCGGAGAAGGAAGAATCGCCGGAGAAGGAAGAATCGCCGGAGTACTGTAGCAAGAGATGAAAAAGTGGGAACAATTTGTTTCCCCCTTCTATTTATACCCCAAGCAAAAAACGGGGTACAGAACACAATTTCCAGCAAAATACGGGCCAAATTGAGAGAAAACGGGGTAATTTCCAAACAAGTTCAAAAATTGAAGGGCCTATATGTAAATATAGGGGCGCGTGGCCTCGGGGCTGCTCGCGCGTGAACGACGCGCAATCATTGCGCTGCCGTCATCTTCGTGATCACCCCAGATCATGGGAAGACGAAACGGTTATCCCAATGTTGCTCGTCACAAAGATGTTATTCGTCCAAGTCTTAACCAGAACAATATCCTAACTACAGTTGCTCGCCACAAAGTTGCTCGTCTGATGCAACATCTAGTCAGGATAGGGGGCAATTGTTGATAGACGAACATCATCCAGCATTAAGCGAACAAGAGTTACGGGCTTGAACAAAGATAGTCAACATTGGGGTGCATCTACCAATCTGAGAGGTGTATAAAGTGACGAACAACTCCCCCGACGAACAACTAATGGGCGAACATGAATTAAGATCCGAGACCAAGAATGAGCCAACTATGAAATCATCAATGACGAACAACTTGGTCAAACTATGATACAACAAAAAGCCAAGGAGGTGTACAAGTGAACAAAGGACAAAGATCCCAAAGCCAAGCTGAACAAAGCCGTAAGGCGAACAACTTCCAAAGTACAACCTCAAGAGGCGAACAACTTTCAGTTGGTCGATCAACAAGATCAATCAAATCGACCTAGGCGAACAACGATGAGTCCGAGATAAGACCAAAGAAGACTTTGTAACTAAGATCTAGCTTAGATAAGGTCAAACTTGAGTCAAAGGACACATGTCAAGCATGCAGGCTAGGGAGACCAACAGTCAGGAACACCTCATGCTTGCTAGTCTCTATAAATAGTTGTTCTCCAGCTTATTAATACAAGTTCAAACACACAAACAATTCCAAAACACACACAAATACACCTAAAACGCCCACACATACGAAATTAGTTCAATTTCGATTACCGAATTTACTAATTCGATAAATTCACACCTCGATTTACCAATTACGGTGGTAATCAATCACACGTATTGATTGGTGACGTAACACAGATTTAAAACAGCCATTAATCTATCCGATTAAATACGTTCATCAACACGGATGTAGTATTTTTTCAATGAAAACAAATAATACTCTTTTATAAAATAACTCATACTCTTCAAAGTACTACCTCCGTCCATGAAAAATATGCTCATGTTTTTTCACGTGGTTTAATGCGATATGTTGGAGGGTATTATGGGGTATTGTGAGGTCCGTTTATCAATAAAACAATTGTTTATGGTAACGTTTCTATGCATACTTACCATAAATAATAAAAAATTTCATAAACGGACCTCACAAGATCACTAAATACCCTCCAACATATTGCATTAAACCACGTGCAAACAAGTGAACATACTTTTTATGAACGGGGGAGTAATTTATGTGTAATCAATCTAATTCTATATACTTTGTCTTTCGTTGGAAGCTTGGAGGACATTCGTCCACCCTTCAAAGAAGTTCTTTTTTAAAGGAAAATCCCTCCAAGAAGTTGGCGCAGCCTTACTAAGAAAAATCATGTAAACCACGTTAAGAGCGTGTGGGTCAGTTTTATGCTAACGCGCACAAGACATTCTCCTTTCCGTGTTTTTTACGCGTTGCGACCGTGTTCCGCCCCCACTTGACACTTTTTGTTTGGAATAAAAATATAGAGGATGTATAGAGTGAAATTAGTTCATACATAAATCATTAAGAAGTACTCCCTCCGTCCCATCATTTTTTGCACACAAAAATGGGTACACATATTAAAAAAAAATTACTTTTTGAGTAAAGTAGTGACATATGAGTAAATATGTGTATATTATTGTGATGTGCACGCAAATCAATGTTTCTCTTTTTAGAGTGTGCAAATAATATTGGGACGGACGAAAAAGGAAAGTGTGCAAATAATGGTGGGACGGAGGGAGTATTAGTTATTTTCACTGAAGAGTATTAGTTGTTTTCACTGAAGGGTATTAGTTGTTTTAACTGAAAAGTCTTAGTTTTTTTTCACAGAACAACTAAGACTCTTCAGTGTAAATAAGTAATACTTTTCAGTGAAAACAACTAATACTCTTCAGTGAAAACAACTAATATCATTCAATGATTCATATATAAACCAATTTCGCTCTATACTTTGCCAAAAATATATTTAGTCCCACAATTTTTTACCTTTTTCGAAATGGTCCCGAAGAAGATAAATGTACAAATTTGGTCCCAATTTTTTCTGTATTGTATAATTCACATCCCAAATTTCGCCGAATTGATAAAATACAATAGTTTTTTTATATGAGCCCGGCACATGCATGTTCAATTTGAAGTTTTTCGGTGAATATTCATTTCAAAAATGGAAATCGAACTTGAATGACCCTAGAAATCCTTCTCCAATTTTTTTTGGGCATACCTTCCCAAATACAATCTTCTAAAACATAAAAACTATTTATTAATAACCTAATCAACATGTTTGTCTAAGTTGAACGCTCACGTCCACGACACATGTCAAAAAATGATGATTTTTTTTGTCGCTTCCGGCGAATTTGGGATGTAAATTGTACAATTTGCAAAAATTCGGGACTAAACTTGTACATTTATTTTTTTGGGACCATTTCAAAAAGGTAAAAAGTTATGGGACTAAAAATGTTTATATCCCCTTTTTGTTTTAGTAAATTATTATTCACTCGTCCACAAAATATAAGCTTGGTTGCCTTATTGAGCCGTCCACGAAAAATAGTCCGGTTGTCTAAAATAAAAATAATAAATTTTATCTATTTTTTCAACATACACACATAACATTTTTAAAATAATTTATATTGTACTCCCTCCGTTCCCAAGTAAATTTCTCACTTCTTTTTATTGAATGATTTAAGAAAGTGTATTTGTTTATTAATATATGGTGGAACACATGTTGACTTTTGGGATAAAGTAATGGATATTGTTGAAAAGTAAATTGAATGAATGACATTTTTGGTAATATTGTGTGAATTTGAAGGTTATATGTAGTAGAGTGTTGTTTTTTTCCATTTATGGAATGAGAAACTTAGTGGGGGACGACTCGAAAAGGAAAGTGAGAAGTTTACTCGCGGACGGAGGGAGTACTTGATTTGACACAATATTTTTACTTTTTACATATTATATCAACTTTCTTAATAACCGTGTTAAAAGTAACAAGCCCAATTTTCATGGACGGAGGGAGTATAAAATAATCCATCTAATATTTGTATATACATATATATATATATATATATATATATATATATATATATATATTATTTTAACGTTAAGAAAGACTTGTAAACAATTTGCCATTGAAGTGTGTCTTAAAAATAGCTTAATCTCATATATATCAGATGTATAGTGTATTTCAAGTACATTTTTTAAAAGTTATCCACATTGTTAATGAAAAATTATCCCTATTTGTACTGAAAAACTCATTTAATAAGGAGCGATTATTCAGTAAAAACAACGGTAATTTTTTAGTGATAATAAGAGTGACTTTTAAAAAAAACACTTGAGTTGCACGGTGCACTTATAATGTACAAAAGACTACACTTTTTAAATGATATTAATAGTTTGATTAAAATATGATAATAAGTTAATATTAACTTTTTTTTAATTGGTAAATGTTAGTTGTTAGTAGTTAGATAAGTATTAACTATTTTTACTAAACAATATTTTTGTTTTTATTGAATATAATACTCATTCCGTCCTACTATAAATTTTCTATTTTCTATTTTTGGAAGTTCCACTATAAGTTTCCTATTTTATAAAAAACAAAAACAACACTTTATATATTAATTAACAAATTTTTTTTTTAAACAACTACCCTTTACTTTTTTATAACTCCCCAATTACTTTACATAAAAATTAACACGTGGTCCACTATACTAATAAACAATACACTTTTTTAAACAAACAACAAAAAATTTATATAGGAACAGAGGGAATATTAGTTATACACCATTTTTGCAACAATACCCAAATATTTCTCAAAATATCAGTATACATCAAATATTACACATGCAACACATTAAGGGAATCACACCAATATTACTAAATAGGTCATTGATTGAATAAAAAACCTATTTGATTGATCAAAAATGCAAACTTGTTCCCCTTTTATTTTCATATTTGTATCGACTGCCTATTTTGTAGTTTAACATTTTTCTATTAGTAAAATGATTTTTTTGATCAATTAAGGGTGTATTTAATAACATTTCAAATAAAGAAGTTTTTTATTTTTTTATTTATTTTTAGTAATTAGACAAATCTCACGATAATATCTGCAATTTTTTTTTAGGTACCATAAGCTCCTTATCAAACGACCACTGCCTATTCGACTAATTCAAGATTTGATCTGCTGTCATCAAACACATGATATTAAACAGTTTCATACAAAATTTAATTTATAAAATTAATTTTAGTCTTATGCAATTCAAATGCATGTTTAAAATCACCCAAAGGATGATTATGAGGTGATCTTTCAATAACTATATGGATGGCTTTTAAGTGGCAATGTAAATAATTTTCAAAAAGGCATTTAAATTACACATGGCTTACTAATAAAATTAAAGTAAGAGATCCCACCTTATTTTTGATAAATTCCATTAAATATAAAATAATATACAAGAAGGCTGCTTTTAAGTATGTAAAATAAAGTAAAAGACTCCATCTTACTTGGGGTTTTCTTACGTGAGACACACTATCGAGTTGTCTAATATCAAGTATGCTCTATACATCATCAGATTTAAAATATAATAAAAATCTAATGGTTTAAATTTAATGATCTACAACCTGTTGAGTTAATCATCTAATTTTCTATCGAGTTGTGTCGTATTATTCCATATTATATTAAATTTAATAGTTTAAGAATCTATAATTATTAGTTTACAAATTTATTCTTCTTTAATTTATAATTAAAATTATTTTTAATTAATATGTAATCATCAATATAATTTTTTTTTAACTCAACAGGTAGCAAACCAGTGCGATGACACGTGACATAATTATAGACCGTACCTGATATCAGGCAACTCGATAGTACGCCTGATATAAGAAAAACTCATCTTACTTTTAATAAATTCCTTTGAAACTATTCACTTTTGTAATAAAATATTAGCAAACATTTTAAAAAATAAGACGTTAACACCCCTTCCTTAATTATGCAGTCTTTTAAATTAGTCAAACGACAATAGAGACGGCCTAATATATTATGTTACGACAATTATAAGTCCCACCAATGACGACTCGTGTAAATGCACTCGCCGTTATTAAATTCATTAAAACACGCCAATTAATTTTCAATAAAAACCGTACTTTTCGTACTAAATTCCAAGAACAAAGTAGCTTGGAATTAAAGAGAGCTGCTCTGCAAAATATCATTACTACTACTCCCTCCGTCTCAAAGTAAACTTCCCACTTTTTTTTTGTTAGATTGTTTAAAAAAATATATTTGTTTATAATATATGGTGAATCACATGTTGGCTTTTGAAATAAAATAATGAATAGTGTTGAAAAGTGAATTGATTGCATGAATTTGAAGATTAAAATTTATATGTAGTAGAGTGTTTTTTTGCCATTTATGGAATGAAAAATTTAGTTGGGAACGGCCCGTAAAGAAAGGTGGAAAGTTTACTCAGGGACTGGGGCTGTGTTTTAAAAAGCGGGTTGGACCGGCCGGTCCGACCGCTACTCTGGTGACATGCCGAACGGTCCGAAAGCATTGGACCGCTCTTCTCCTAAGGCGTCCAGAAAGCGGCCCAAAGCGGAAAAGGCGGGTCGGACCGGTCAACTCGGCACTTTTAACACTTTTTGTTTAAAATGAACTACAAAAATAGTGTTTTTGCATTTTAATTTGTTAATAGAAACCCTAATTTCAATTTACCTCAAATTTTGTATGATACTTAGTGAACTTGTTTTGTTAGTGTTGAACTTCAAATTATCATGTTAGATATATGTTTATTTAATTATATATTATATAATTATGACGTCATCCGTTTTACTAACGGACCGGTCCGACCAAAAACGCTAAGGGCTTGTTTGTTTTGGGATTCACACGGATATGACTAGGATTTTCCGGCCCCCGCCCCATTCTAGTTAGAGATGTAACATCCCGTTTTTACATCTCATTCTTCATCCACACCTATAATACCTATTTTCTTTCACTTACACTCTCTTTCCTACGTTTCTTTCATACTTTTCTCTCACTTATACTCTCTTTCCTACTTTTCTCTTACACATCCTACTTTACTTTTACAAATGATTTGACATAAAGTAAAATCTCACTCTACTAAAATCCCAAAACAAACACACACTTTTATTATCATCCAAGACTTTACGGGCTTGTTTGTTTTGGGATTCACACGGACAGGACTAGAACTTTCCGGCCCCCACCCCATTTTAGTTAGAGATGTAACACCCCGTTTTTACATCCCATTCTTCATCCACACCTTTAATACCTATTTTCTCTCACTTACACTATCTTTCCTATTTTTTTCTCACTTATACTCTCTTTCCTACTTTTCCTTTATACTTTTCTCTCACTTACATTCTATTTCCTACTTTTCTCTTACATATCCTACTTAACTTTTACACATGATTTGACATAAAGTAAAATCCCATCCTACTAAAATCCGACACATTTTTATTATCACTCAAGACTTTACGTCTTGTGGGCGTAAAGTCATGACTTTACACGCATATCTATATCCCGAAACAAAGAAGGAGTAAAACATAGGACCGAGGGAGTATTAAAAAGCCATTTACTCCCCCAATTAACTCACCCTTTTTACCTGAACGCGTGCCTGTAATTTCCAACCAATAAATTCGGATCTCCATTTTCTAACGTAAACTCTCCCTCTCCTCTCTCTCCTCTCTGTAAATTGTCATGGTAGTAGGTGAGTTCTCTGAACGTGCTCGGAAACTTCTTGCAGGCCTGCCAATTAATTATAGTGCTAATGCTCCTATAAGTTGAAACGGAACGACTGGTTCAAAGGAAAAAATCGATCGAAGAAAGATTCAACCAAATTCTCAATTCGGATTCTAAGAAAAGTGTGAAAAATGGGGAGTTTATTAGGGGAGGAATGGGAGCTACAGCCGAAGCATGCATCGACGGACGCTTTGCAGCGATGGAGGAATCTCTGCGGAGTCGTGAAGAACCCTAAGCGCCGATTTCGATTCACTGCCAATCTCTCCAAGCGTTATGAAGCTGCTGAAATGCGCCAAACCAATAAGGTTTAATGCTACACTTTGCGATTAATGACACTGAAATCCTGCAAATCGATTTAATTCTGGTCTATTGCTTTTTCTGGAAATCGTTTCTCTGTTTGATTCTGAGTGTTGCTGTTTTCCAAAGGGGGAAAGAAAATAAGTGATTGTGAATTGTTGTTTCAGCTGCTTTGGCTTATCCTTAGATTTACAAATTACAATCAAAATCAAAATCATAATCATAATCATGTTTTTAAAATGTTGCTGATAGTATGTATACATGCATATTAATCTCAGGAGAAGCTGAGAATTGCAGTCCTCGTGTCTAAAGCTGCATTTGAGTTCATAAAAGGTGAGGTTTCTACATTAATTAATTCTTCCAAATGTACACACAAGATCTTTAGTAAGAAACTTGAGGTGTTAACTTTTAAATGGATATACAGGTTCTCAGTCAAAAGATTACACTGTACCTAAGGAAGTCCAAGCTTCTGGTTTCCAGATATGTGCAGATGAATTAGGATCGATAGTTGAAAAACATGACAAGAAAAAGATCAAGTTTCATGGAGGAGTGCCTGGTATTATAGATAAGCTCGCCACAAATTCCTCCGATGGCCTTTCTGGCGATAGTGAAGCCCTCAGTCGAAGACAGGAGATATATGGGATCAACAAATTCCAAGAAAGCAAACCTCGAAGCTTCTGGGTGTTTGTTTGGGAAGCCCTTCAAGACATGACCCTTATGATCCTCGGTGTATGTGCTTTCGTCTCTTTGATTGTTGGCATAGCCACTGAAGGATGGCCTAAAGGAGCTCATGATGGGCTTGGGATTGTAGCCAGCATATTGCTCGTTGTGTTCGTCACAGCAACGAGTGACTATCGCCAATCTTTGCAATTCAGAGATTTGGACAAAGAAAAGAAGAAGATTTCCGTTCAAGTAACGAGGAATGGCTACCGACAGAAGATGTCCATTTACGATCTTCTACCTGGTGATGTTGTTCATCTTGGTATTGGTGATCAAGTCCCTGCTGATGGCCTCTTTCTTTCTGGATTCTCCGTTTTGATTGACGAATCTAGTTTAACGGGAGAAAGCGAGCCAGTGGTGGTCAATGCTGAAAGCCCCTTTCTACTCTCTGGAACAAAGGTACAAGACGGTACTTGCAAGATGCTTATCACCTCCGTTGGTATGAGAACACAATGGGGAAAATTAATGGCTACTCTCAGTGAAGGAGGAGATGATGAAACCCCCTTGCAGGTTAAATTGAATGGAGTAGCAACAATCATTGGGAAGATAGGCCTTGTCTTCGCAATAATAACATTTGCTGTTTTGGTTCAAACACTGATTGGTCGAAAATGGCAAGAAGGAACGGCCTTAATTTGGTCTGGAGATGATGCTATGGAACTACTGGAATACTTTGCCATTGCTGTCACCATTGTTGTTGTTGCAGTTCCGGAGGGGCTACCTCTAGCTGTGACATTGAGCCTTGCCTTTGCCATGAAAAAGATGATGAACGATAAAGCACTTGTTCGCCACCTGGCTGCCTGTGAGACTATGGGGTCAGCAACGAGCATCTGTAGCGATAAAACTGGAACATTGACGACCAACCACATGACTGTGGTGAAATCATGCATTTGCATGAATGTGAAAGAGGTTAGTAAACCAGGGAATGGTTCCACTCTTTGCTCAGAATTGCCAGACTCTGTGGTTAAAGTTCTTCTCCAGTCGATCTTCAACAACACTGGTGGAGAAGTTGTGATTAACAAAGATGGGAAGAGGGAGATTTTGGGAACACCCACTGAGGCAGCTATATTGGAGTTTGGTCTATCACTTGGTGGTGATTTTCAGGGAGAAAGACGAGCGTCTAAGCTAGTGAAAGTGGAGCCTTTTAACTCTACAAAGAAGAGAATGGGAGTGGTGTTAGAGCTTCCAGAAGGGGGCCTAAGAGCTCACACAAAAGGAGCCTCTGAGATAGTCTTGGATGCCTGTGATAAGGTGATCAATTCAAATGGTGAAGTTGTTCCACTCGATGAAGTAGCTTATAACCATTTGAAGGATACTATTGAGCAGTTTGCTAATGAGGCTCTTCGTACTCTATGCCTTGCTTATGTGGAGCTTGGGAATGGATTCTCTGCAAATGATGATATCCCATCATCAGGATTTACTCTTATAGGAGTTGTGGGAATCAAAGATCCTGTACGTCCTGGAGTACGGGAATCTGTTGCACTTTGCCGTTCAGCAGGTGTGACTGTTCGTATGGTTACGGGAGATAACATTAACACTGCAAAAGCTATTGCTAGAGAATGTGGAATACTTACTGATGATGGTATAGCTATAGAAGGTCCAGAGTTTAGAGAGAAGAGTTTGGAGGAATTGCTTGTGCTGATTCCCAAGATCCAGGTACTTAAACATACTATCGTGTACAGCGTAGACAAGTTTCCTCTATATTTTTGTAAGGTATTAATCATTTTTATCCTTCTCTCAGGTGATGGCTCGTTCATCCCCATTAGACAAGCATACATTGGTGAAGCACTTGAGAACCACATTTAATGAAGTTGTTGCCGTTACTGGTGATGGAACGAATGATGCTCCTGCACTTCATGAAGCAGATATTGGACTAGCTATGGGCATTGCAGGAACTGAGGTGATTGCATTTTCACAGTTGCATTTCCTACTAGTGTTTGAAACTCTGTATTTAATAATACCATTAATCTGCAATTTTATACTACCTCTGATCCTTATCTGGATTTTATCCAAAATGATGTCCCTAATTATTGCCACTTTGCTAATATCAACGAAAAATTACCATTTTTTCCCATCAATACCCTTAATAAACACTCAACATCTTATATTTATAAGCTTATTATTCATTATTCTGGCCTACATTAACAAACCTTTTATATAGACTCTAATAAGGTTAAAATAGTCTTTTGATATCCTAATTAATGAAAAATTGGTTTGTGTGAATGGTGAAAATCTTGCAGCTCATTAGGAGCAGAGGGAGTATAAGAAAAACGAGTTAGTGTAAATGGATTGTGAATCTCATGCATTATTGTTGCCTCTAAAAACTGTATATAATTGATCAAACTAAAAGAACTTCCATTTCATCATTGAATTCAGGTGGCCAAAGAGAGTGCTGATGTTATAATTCTGGACGACAACTTCTCCACAATCGTGACTGTCGCCAAGTGGGGTCGTTCAGTATACGTAAACATTCAGAAGTTTGTGCAGTTCCAGCTTACTGTTAACATTGTTGCACTAGTTGTAAACTTCACTTCAGCTTGTTTAACTGGTAACATAACTTTCTTATTCTGTACTCTAATCAAGATCTTCAAGCCTGTTGATATATATTCTAAATCTTTAAAAAAAATGGTGCTTTCAGGAAGTGCTCCCCTTACTGCTGTTCAGCTTCTTTGGGTCAATATGATAATGGACACGCTCGGTGCACTTGCACTAGCCACCGAGCCTCCTAATGATGAACTAATGAAGAGAAAGCCCGTTGGAAGGGGCGGAAACTTCATCAGTAATGTCATGTGGAGGAACGTTTTGGGACAATCGTTGTATCAGTTCCTCGTTATATGGTTCCTTCAAGCTTACGGAAAGACATTCTTTTCACTTGATGGCTCCAACTCTGACTTGGTCCTTAACACCATTATTTTCAACACATTTGTCTTTTGCCAGGTAATTCGATTTATAAGTTTCTTAGTTAATTTTCATGATTCAAACCTAGAAACTTTACCCAATTTTGACTTGAAAATTTCAACCAAGTTTTTTTTATTGTTTTTGAAATTGTTAGTTCATGTGATGAAAAGTATTGACTCACATGATGAAAAGTATTAGCTGTATATTTCGCGTGAACTAATACTTTTCTTCATATAAACTAATACTCCTCGAGGTATAAACTTTGGCCAAAATTGCTTGTGTACAACTGGTATGTAGAAGTATTTGCCCTAAATAAATGCATGCTTATGATAACTGTGCAGCTCTTCAACGAAGTGAACTCCCGAGAAATGGAGAAAGTCGACGTTCTCTCAGGAATACTTGATAACCAGGTGTTCGTTTCCGTTCTTGGGGCTACGCTGGTCTTCCAGATCATCATCATCGAATGCCTCGGGACTTTCGCGAACACGACTCCTCTATCGTTGATGCAATGGTTTGTGTGCATGTTCATTGGATTCTTGGGTATGCCAATTGCTGTAATCTTGAAGACATTTGTTCCCATGCAAAGTTAACTAACCACCCAAAGGGCTGCTGCTAGATGTACATTTTTTTCCTAATGCTGAAGTAACTAGGGTTTATTACTGTTTCTGACCCTTGTACAAAGCCTCTATTATTGTTACGTAAATAGCAAGGTTGATTGTATTTGCCTATTTGGGGACTATTCCAATCTCATTTACTCAAACACACCCATTTTTGTTCATTACTCTTATAAAAGAAACATACATAATAAGCAAGAATATGTAGAGGGGTTTCTGATGAAAAGTAGGGGAGTTTAAAGTAACCATTTTAATAAATAAAAAGTTTTCTACCCACTACTATAAAAAAAAAGTTTTATACATCACCTATTTTCCTTCCTAAAATGCCCTTAAAAGTTAAAATGATCCCACGCTCAACCCCACCTTATAATAAATATGAATCTAAGCGTATACTTCACTTTGGTTAATTCGAATTATATGAATTTTCGTTTAATTATGTTTGATTTCTCTTAATACACGACACATAACAATGAATGAGTAAAAGTATCCAAAATTCTTTTCTTCTTTTTATCATGGAAATTTTAGTATTATCATTTAATATAATTTAATTATGATTGTATTTAGTGAAATTTTAGTATTTAATTATATATTATTTAATTAATAATTTTGTAATTAAGGTGGGAGTAGGTTGGGGTAAGGAAGTGAGTCATATAGATAAAAAAACATTTTTTTAACAAGGATATATGTGTCTTTTCATACCAAAGTGGGTAGAAAACTCTTTTTTAATAGGAAGTGAGTAAAAAACTTTTCTTTTTATTAAAATATGCTGACATTGCCTCTCCTTGTGTTGGAATATTTAATGAATCTTATTAGAGGCATGTTTGCAAAAAAATATGTTTTTGAACAAGTGATTAAAATAAGTAATTAAGAAAAAGTTGCTTAATAGTAAAAGTCGATAATGTTTGCAAGAATATTTTTAAAGCTAGGAGAAGTGGAATTTGAAGTGTTTGTTAAATAATTTATGATAAACATTATTGTCTTTATTTTTAATATATGTGGACATAAATGGTTAGAAAAATTGATGTTACTGAGAATAGATTGGAAAAGAAAGTTAAAATAATTAATAATCTATTGGAAGTGGCCTTGCACCAGCTTTTGAATTATGGGTTCTTGCCGCTTATTTAATTCAATAGAAGTGAAATAAAACACTAACAAGTAATTCTAAAATGTAAGTTAAGTGATTAAAAGCTGGAAAAGCTTGTGCAAACACGCCCCTAAGTTTGTCAAAATTCACCCCTATATTATTGATACCATACAACTCCCTCCACTGGTGCCTGCTTTATAGAACAATGATATTTTATGTATAAAGTAAATATGTTTAATAGATAAGAAAGAATATTGTAGTGCATTCATGGTGACGTGGGGTGGATAAGTGAATTTTTGTTTGGCTCCCAAAATGTAAAGTGAGCTAAATAAATGATGGTTCTCCCTCCGTCCCACTTCAATTTGCACATTTACTGTTTTCACGTATTTTAACGGGAGAGTTTTTTATTAGTATTTAAAATCATAAAGGTATTTTTAAGTCACTTTATAGTAGATGAGATATAGATCTATCAAACCCTACCTTAAAAATCATTTATCATTTCAAATATTAATAAACAATTTGTTCACAAAAACACCAAAATAAAATATGTGTACAAATTTAAGTGGGACAGAGGAGCAGTGGTTTAAGGGTATTATTATAAAAATAGAAACATAAATTCTCAACTGGACAACCCAAAATGTAATATAGGAATTGAAAAATTGAACGCTATCTACTTTTAGGTCTAAAGAGGGTCTATTAGTATGATGAAGGTCTGGTTTATGAATGAATTTGGTTATAATTTTTACAAACTCTCCAAATCAGTTTTTGATCAAACCATTTAACTCACCCAAACTATTACTCCCTTTGTTTCATATAATATGTGTCATTATAAAGACTAGTATTATACCCGTGCGATGCACGTAAATAATATGAAGGGTTAATTCTATATTAATTCACAACATTTAAACTCAATATCAATTTAATCACAAATCTTCAATGTTTTTGTGTAAACTCGCCACCTCTTTAATTGTTTCAATTTGGTACGCATTTTAAAATTATAAGATCATTTTTCCAGCCACGCGTTCGACCTTCTTTTGTCCTCCATAAGACGGTTTCATGCGTGAATAAAAAATCTTCCATTCAAGCATTTAATTACCCTCATGCATCAAAAAATTACGTTGAAAATATAAATTGTGTATTGAACTGAAATAATTTAAAAGGTTGGTGAATTTACACAAATGTTGAAAGTCGCAATTAAATTAAAATTTAGTCAAAAGTCGTGAATTTATATAGAATTAAACCTAATATTAATTATACATTATAATAAATAAATTTTGTAAGCCTGTTTTTTTAATTATTAAATTGCAACTATCAAGGTAAACTAAATGTTTCACGCTTCACATATGATTCAAAGGATAAATAAAGTATAAAAAAGTATGGTGATTAATATCAAGCACCAAAAACTATGGTGATTGTAACACTTAGATTGATAATTTATCATTTACATAAAAAAGAACACTATATCTCAACACTGTTTGAATTCATGTGTCGAAATTAGGGAAATTGAACTTTTAGTCCCAACTCCCAAGTGCATGGGTGCAAAATATTTTTGATACTTATTTGCAAATAAAAATGTTTTTTTTTTCTTTTTTTAGTTTTGGTCCCATCAATTAATTTTTAAAACTCAAATTACAAATTTGTCATATTCTTTTGGGATTAAAACTGCAATTTAAACTATTTTCATAGGATCAAAAGTGTTAGAAAAAAGCTACGGGGCTATAAGTACGAAAAAATAGTCATTTTAAAATGGACACATTTCTCTTGAAACTAAATGAGCAATTAATTAATCCGAAGTTATCTTATTTAGTGATTATTTGATTAGGTATTCCTATTAAATCATAATTTTTCAAGAATATTACTGAAGAATACAATCCACGAAGCAAAATTATTGCATAAACCAATGCAAATAATAATCATAGTAAAAAGAAATTAATAAAAAAAAAAAGACCAAAATTATATTTACAATACCAGGTAAGTAGGATACACTAACACGGAGAAACAAAAAAGCTCATACTGAAATTAAGACGGGAATGCTGATAAGAATTCAATGCATAATTAGAATTGAAAATAAACTCTAAGATCAATTGCAACTATATATTTTCTTAACAGAAAAAAAAATATCGCATACAATACTATGATATGTGTACTTAAACATGAATAGCAAAAAAAGGTAATGTAACCTTTCACGGAATGAATATTATATTTGCTAATGTAATCTTTCACGGAATGAATATTATATTTCTTCAAGGAAGCACTAAATTAAAACAACAGAATATCAATTTATAATATTTTATAAAAATAAAAACAATTAACAAATTAAAACTCATCTCTCGATATTAGACTTGATTGGAGATCCAAGCAATTAAAATATAAAAAAAGAGTAGGTTTTTTTATGAAAATAATTTATGATAAATTTATCATAAAACTATTTTAAAGGATTGAATATTTGACCAGGAGTATCATTAATCTGAGTTTAAGAAAATTTACAAAAATTACAATATAATACCAATGCTAGATTAATGATACTCTTGATGAGACTATTGATATTCCTGATCAAATATTTGATACTTTAAAAAGTTTCATGATAAGCTTATTATTAACTATTTTTCATATAATATTTTGCAAAAAAAACCTTCCATAGGCCAATTCATAGTTTACAGTTGGAACTCAATAAAAAAAAAACTTGAGAATGGAGAAGAGAGGTCGAGTCTATTGTGAATGAGAAAAATAGTTTACTTTCCTGGTTCAAGTTTACAAACGCTCAAATTTTTTCCAGCGTCCAACTTTTTCCAATTTCATTAGCACATAATCAAATTTAGATAATTGTTTGTTGTACCTATAAGAATTTGAAAAGCAACACTCCAATAGAAGAAATATAGACTTTTTTTATTACAATTTACATACATTAGGGTGTATATAATAAATAATTTCATGAAGTAGATACACAAAATCAGTGCGAGAAGGCACAAACCTTTGAAATAGGAAATAATCAATTAGCGTGAGTTTACTAAATCAATGTCTGCAATCGGAAAAAAAAAATCAAAGATGTGATTGAGCGATTAAAAAAGGACATAAACATGAAAAGATTGGGAGAACTATATAAGGAGGAAAGAGGGAAATGGAAAGATTGTGAGAACTATAACGGTTGGGAGGGGAGTGGAGACGGTGAGTATAAAGTTATTGTGTTTTATGGTTATTTATTATATGGTGTATGAACTAATGTGATAATGATTATCAATTTAGAAAGTAGGATATGAATGAAAAGAGGAGTTTCCAGAAAAGGAATAAGATTTTGTTATTATATAATTATTATAGATTTTGTATCAATTAAGAATTACTTCCTCCATCCTGGAACTACTTTTGTAATTGGGGATGATATAATTTTTAAGAAAAAAATGGAATATGTGAGTGTGGTGTTCAATAAAATAATACTCCTTCCGTCCAAGAGAAATTTGCACATTTTCCTTATTTGGACGTGCCACACTAATTTGCACACTATCTAAAAAGAAAACATAGATTTGCATGCACACTCATACAAATATACACATATTTATCCATATGCCACTATTTTACCCATTTTCTTAGTCCACGTGTAATCTCAAGGGTGCAAATTTATCTGGTATGGAGGAAGTAATACTTTTTACTTTATTAACTTTTGTTAAAAGAGTTTATTTCCTTTTTAGGAGCGTGAAAGTAGTTACGAACGTCCAAATAAGGAAAGTATGAGAGTAATCGTGAGACGGAGTGAGTATAAAATTTTGACATATCTATTATATTATATAATCCCTAAAAAATCTCTTATATCTTGAATTCAAATTCAGGGTAAAATAGGAAAAAAAAAAAGAAAAAAAAAGTTGTAACGACACTTATTTAAAACAAAATTTAACCTATAAAACGACACTTATTTTGAAACTGAGGGAGTATCAGTTATTGACTTTGGTAAAGACACATCACTTACCTCATAACAAAGTTGTTCACCGCACAATTCAATTTATCATCCAAATTTTCCAATTCACCCCACAAAAATGTCTAAAACTGAACTATATTTGAAAAAAGTTTCGAACAAATGATAAGCGTTCCAATAAAATTTCCAAACAATAGTTAGAGCCCGTTTGGCTAAACTTATTTGAAACATCTTATAAGTTGTTTTAACAGTTTATAAGATGTAATTCTTAAGTACAGTAGTTTATAAGTTGATAAAATATTTGGCTAATACAACTTATAAGATGTTTCTTCGTCTCATCAAGAGAGACAGTCCGTCGGCCTTAGGTATTTCACCAGCAGATAGTGCAACAAAACAAACCAATGTCGGATCCAAAATAAAACTCAACATGAAAACGGATTAATCGTGAATCGAGCGATTTGTCATACACACAGTTATCAAATATAGAAAATATATCTCACGTCAATAATTTTCGAAAATCAAATACGTACATAAATATTTCAACAGGGAATATGCACCAAACTTGTTTTGATTTTAAAACTTAAACTAACAATTCCATATTAAAATAATTAATAACAATGACTAATAATAATATCAAATAGGTACATAGCACTATTCATCATGAACAACATTCGAAATGAAGAGTCTTTATTCGCTTTATGAAAGGTTTTTATTAAGTATTAATATTATCAAGTAGGTAAAGTCTCATATGCACCAAGTGCACGGTGCACTCACTCAACAATTGATACTGTATACACTAAAAAGTTAGTCTCAATTACACTGAAAAGTTAGTCTCAATTACACTGAAAAATTTACACTGAAAATTGATTTTCAATATAAACTTTTCAGTGTAATTGAGACTAACTTTTCAGTGTGATTTGAAACTAACTTTTCAGTATATACATTATCAACTGTTGAGTGAGTGCATTATACACTAAGTGCACAAGAGACTTACTCTATCAAGTATTGAAACTTACAAATACATATATGCCAAGTAAACTGCATGTATGGTTTGTGAACCTTTTTATATAAGAGTTTGACTTGGTGTGTTTTTTTTCTACGTACAAATACAGATCTTCTCAAACCATTAATGAATTTTTTATTTGTTCTTTATTATTAATTAATTTAATTATTTTATTTATTTTTTCATTAAAGTATTTTTTATTTTTGCACTGTGCCCCTCAAATTCAAGGACCGGTTTTTCTTCTTCTCCCAACCCTCCTTAGCTTAAAACGTCCCAACTGCTTCTTCAGTTGGCAAATGAGACGTTTTAAAGCTAAAGGGGTTGGGGAGAAGAAGCAGAACCGATCCTAAAATTTGAGGAGTCCAGTGCAAAAAAAAAAAAAAAAATTAATGAAAAATAAATAAATAAAATAATTAAATAAATAAATAAAGAAAGAACAAATAAAAAATTCATTAATAAATAAATAAATCATAAATTTGAAAAGAATAAAAAAACAATTTTTGTGGTGTAGGCATTCCAATAAGTTTATAATTTTAGGGAAAATGATTTTTTTCGTCCTGTAATTTTACTTTTTTTTATTTTCGTCCTACTGACTTTCAAATTTTGATTTTAGTCCTGTAACTTTACCCCTTTTTTATTTTCGTCCTGCTAACTTTTAAATTTTAATTTTAGTCCTGTAATTTTATCGCTTTTTTATTTTAGTCCTATAAGGGTTGGTAGGTTGTAGGACTAAAATAAATATATATATAAGTTACCGGACGAAAATTAAAATTTGAAAGTCAATAGGACGAAAATAAAAAAGAGGTAAAGTTACAGGACTAACATCAGAATTTGAAAGTCAGCGGGACGAAAATAAAAAAGAGGTAAAGTTACAGGACAAAAAAAAAAGAAGTAATTTTCCCATTATTTTATGAACCTTGAAAGTAAAACGGCACCGTATAAAAACACCCAGCACAATATGCTGGTTTCCCCCATAGCAATTAGGTTTCCAAGCTGAAGGTTTGAAATTGAAGATTTTCTCCAGAATGAGTTTCTCCTTCTCCATCAACCCTAAATCCCAATCCAATCGTCTCAAAAAACCTACCACCACCGCCTTTTCCGGCGACGCCGAAACCGATTCTTCGGCCGTAACCTATGTCAAAGAATTCCGCGCCAGCGAAGCTCCGCCACCGCCGGAATCCACGATCAAACCAATTGCGCCCCTCCCTAACGCATGGCGCCCCAATAAGAAACTCAAAAACCTCTCCACTCTTCCACAGCTTTCCCAATCGAACGGCTCTGATTCCGGCCTTCAATTCGAGCTGGATCCTGGTACTAATCCCGAAGCAGCCGATAGTTCCATGGGATTCGGCCTCAATCTCCGCCAACCATCCGCCATTGAAACCGGTGGGGAAACAATTTCGGACTTGGAGTTGAGGAAATTGAAGGAGGATTTAGAGAACCTTCCGGAGGATCCTGGATTCGATGAATACGATGATGTTCCAGTGGAGGGTTTTGGAGCTGCGTTGCTCTCTGGGTACGGTTGGAAAGAGGGTAGAGGCATAGGCCGGAATGCTAAAGAGGATGTGAAAGTTTCTGAGGTTACAAGGAAGGCAGGGAGAGGGGGATTAGGTTTTACTGGAGAGTTGCCAGGTAGTCATCTTAATGCTAATGGTGAGGATATTCGGAATGCTAATGCTAATGCTAAGGGGGGGACTAGTTCTAGTGGTGATGATTTTGGGAAAGATAAGAAAGGGTTTGGTGTGGGAAAAGAGGTGAGGATAGTAAGTGGGAGGGAGATGGGGATGAAAGGTAAAATTGTGGAGGTGAGAGATGGGGGAGGCCTATTGGTATTGAGGATATCAAAGGGCAATGAGAAGGTGAAAATCCGAACTAAGGATGTAGCAGAGGTAGGTTCTTCAGCGGAGGAGAAGTGTCTGAGAAAATTGAAGGAGTTAAAAGTTGAAGCAAAAAAGGATAGAAATCTAAGGGGGCGAGTAGAAGAGAAGACGGTACATTGGCTTAGGAATCATATAAGGGTAAGGATTATCAGTGAGGAGTTAAAGGGTGGAAGATTATACTTGAAAAAGGGGGTGGTGGTGGATGTTGTTGGGCCTGGGGTGTGTGACGTATCGATTGATCAGAGTAGCGAATTAGTACAAGGGGTGGACCAGGAATTATTAGAGACTGCCCTCCCGAGACGTGGAGGGCCAGTGCTTGTATTGTATGGTAGGCACAAGGGTGTGTATGGGAACCTGCTGGAGCGTGATTCGGAGAAGGAGATGGGTGTGGTTAGAGATGCAGATACACATGAGTTGCTAAATGTGAAGCTTGAGGAGATTGCTGAGTATACAGGAGATCCAAGTGATATCGGTTATTAAGCGCCTGACCTTCATGTTTTGGATAGTGATGCTGATGCTGATGGTGGGTGTAATTTAGCCTTTATGTCACTCAATTTTATATGAACTGTGAATTTCTTCCTCTGATTTTACAAATGCAATCTAATGTGTGTTACTATGATGAAAGTGCTTTTCTTACGGATCATCTGTTATGGAATTTTATATAATTTTAAATTATTAAGCCCACTATCTTCAGAGCTATTAGTTGGTGAACTATTTAGTATGAATCTCATGTCCAGCACTTATTATGTACAACTCAATGGTCTTCTACAAAAACTCAGGGCTACGTATTTTTTACTGACCTTGTGCAGTGTTCTTTGGTATGGATAGAAAAGGTTCAGCTTACCCTCTTAAGATCATTAGTTTCATATTCTATTACCATGCTTGTATATCTCTTCAGGTATATTCTCATCTGTTGATTCATTGGATTATGAAGTCTAAAAAGAAAATCTGTTTCTGATGCATTCATGAATATGCATATGTTTTTAGATTTATGTCTTAATTGTATGAGCATGAACCAGCCTACAACATTTGTAAGTGCCTTTTAATCAGTGACATGAGTTCTGGATTAGGTACAACTCTAATTTGCTAGGACTATGAGTTTCGGTTTTCATTTTCAAGTCTGGACAGAATTATTTATTCTTCGTACTTGGTGGTCTTTGTTGTACATTGAGGATTTTGGAAAAATACAGACTTCTGAATTCTTCATCTCAATAGCTTAATCTGCTTATCAGAAGCACCTCGTTCTTGTTTCAGTGTTTGTTGCTTGGACTGGAGTGGGGGTATTCGATGCAAGTCCACGTCTGAGTCTGACTTCTCGCTTATTATAGTTTTAGATATGCTGATACAGCTAAGAAAGAATCCTGAATTAGGATATACAAGGAGATTTTTTTTTAAATGGCTACAGACACTGTTATCTTTCATTATTTTAAGGTATTGACTATATTATTTCAATGGATTGATTGAAGAAATTACGAATGTGTTGGGTTTTCATATGGGGATTAGACTCGCTCGTTGCCTCACTCTCCCTCTCTCGCCTGCGTCTTTTCTTCTCTTACCCCTTTTTTGTCTCTTCCCTTCTCTCTGTATTTGGTTGTTACTCTATTTTTTCCTTTCTCCACTTGCAATTAAAAACACATGTAGGATGTAGATTTACTCAAAGTATCAACAAGTATTATATAGTTTATTTAATGATTGTACTTGGAAAGTAGATAATGTGTCCTTTAAATGGATGTTAAAGGGGTTAGTTGCATTCTTAGGACATGTATTTGTTATTTCTGTTCATATAAAATTATTTGGGGTATATTTAGCTTTCCTGTGAAAAAACAAGAGAATGAATTGCAATTCAGTTTTATAGTGGAAAATGATTCCTGACATGTGAATCTAAGTGTATGAATGAGATAACATCTGTATTCCTACGGCTACAGCATCATACGGAAAACTATGATTGTGTGCCTATCATTTGGTCACTCTTGATTGAAATAGTTTTATGTATATTCAAAATTTCACATATCTGCTGCTTATTTGATTCCTTCAGTTGGTGTCGTAGATTTTCAGTATCTAGCTATCTAATTCCCAATTGTGAGAAGTGGCCAAGATTTTGTATTATTCTCCATGCGCTGTTGGCTTCCTGATATGTAAGTATATCAATTCTCCAACGCCTCCTTGTATGTCCTGTTTCATATGCCACATTACATGCTATCATCATCAGAACTTGTATTCTGAACATTGAATCTGCTAAGTACTGGCAAGGGTGCAGTACTTAATAATCTGAATGATCTTCCAGCACCCATTGTTCTATCCTGCATTCTTCCGACGTCTTTGCATACATTATCCAATATTGAGAGAAAATCTCGTATAACCATGAACATTCTTAAAGGGTGAGCCTCCTGTTTCGCATCATCCCCGTGGAAATACTGAGTTACCTCTTTCACCAATGATAATGCCTTTCTTTCTTCAGCCTTGACCCTTGAGATTTCATCAACAGCCTCTTCAAGAAATACTTTCATCGATTCAAAAAATTTGTCTTGCATGATTTGATTCTCATATTGCAGAACCTGTTTAACTTTCTGAAGTCCCTGTTCGAGTTTGGAGACATAGCTACTCAAAACATCCGAGTCCATTCCTGCTGCCTTTTTTACGTTGCCAAGCTCTTTGCTTAACCCTGCTACAACTTGCAACCCTTGCTTGTAACACTCCTCTTCGTTAAATTTGAAGTTGCTTTTATGTGGAAGATTTCCACTAGTAGTAGTATTGGCACCTGCTCCTTCTGACCTGGTAATCTCTTGGACGACAAAGTGAAGTAAGGTTGTCTTACCATCTGTTCCTTTTATGTCCACTAATTTCAGCAGAGTATCCAATTTAAAAGCTTTTGCATCACCGCGATTTGTGCCATTATTCATGCGATTTCCTGTCCTTAGAACAGCTTCAAGAAGTTTAAGAAATAGGCGACTATTCTTCAACACTTCACTGGCTTCCTGCATTGCATAATAAGCTAATGTCTGATTTTTTTAAGAGCAATTGAGGTTTACAGCTTATTTTCACATAATAATTCATTTCATATACAGAGTGATATTGTAGCAGTAAATTAAAAGGAATAATTGGTGGTACCTCTAGGGTTTGGAAAGACTTTCTCAGATATTTCACTTCTGAACTAAAATTTGCTCTATACAGCATTGCCTCTACTCTTCTAAAGGCAAATGGAATATCAAGTATGGCCTTAAGGAATCTCTCTGCTGTGCCTAATTTAGAGATATCATCATTGAAGTCTTTAAGTTTTATCTCTTCTTCCTTGCTCGGTGCCATCTTCACTAATGTCTCGAAAAGCTCTGGATCCAACCCTTCCGGATTTCCTGCGGCACCAAAACAAAAAATTTCACCAGTAAATGACAAGGCATTATAGATTCCTGTCTTAAATCTGATATGCATTTAGTTTAGGATACTGCAGTATGGAGGGACTTAGCATCAATCACCAGGACTACGATCCCATCTCATATATCATGTGGTAACATTTAAAGTTTATTTCATTGTATGTGTAATTCCTTTTGCATGTCTTAATGCTTTGTCAATTATCATGTGATCATGCTGCAGCGTGACACTTTGATTGGGTTTTTTGGTCGGGTGGTTTAAGGGGGGAGAATGGGAATGGAATGGTAAGTGCGTTCTTGGTGTGGGGAATTCAAAGGGATCAAACCTCACTTTTGAGGAATTTGCCATTCTAATGAAGCAATGCAAACAATAATTACACATTGAACAACCATGCATATATGATTTAGTGAAGTGTAACTAATTTTAGTGCTGAACCTTAGGCCTTGATTTTGTTTATGTTTCCTTTTCTTTGGCTGAAACATTTACTCATGGAGTGTGAACTACAAAAAAAATTCAAATGCGTATGGAGTTGCCTTGCTAGTTATTAAGCAATTTTTTATTTTTATGTTCTTATACTTTCCTTCTAAGTATAACGTGTTTAGAGTGTCACGTAGACTTTTTCTTTTTAGACTGTCACCTAAACTTTCCTTTGTTACATCTGAAGTATACAAGGTCATGCATTTCACCATCTCGAACCTATCATTGGGAGGCACATGTCTAGAATTCTATACACCTGTCAGCTTTGGATGGTGAAGTGCTGAAGTTTGTATATTCAACAAGGAAAAGTGTTAAAGTAAAACAAAAATGCTTAGGTGGCCATGTCTAGAAAACTTCATACTTTGGATGGCAAAGGGTAATATCCCCTATATTTAAAGTATGAAACCTAGGACATTGAATTTCTCTGGTTGTGTATCCATTCTACCAAGACTAAACTAACTTTTCTATAATTGGTAATGTTTGGTTCGCCTAAATATAATTAGCAAAATATTGAATGACTTGAATCTACATTTATCAGGTGAATATGGAAAAAGATGCGTACCATCTAAAAGTGCTTCAGAGACCTCCTCTCTTGTCACATTTAATGCACGGAGTAGAATGGCAATGTTCTGGGACTTCTTTGAATCTAGTATTCTGATCTCCTGCTCAAAAGAAGGGAGTACAAACTTTCTAGGTGCTACTCTGGGTACTGAACGTACAGAGTTGCATCCAAATAGTGTCTCCACTGCATCCTCATTTAACCTGCAATTATATATAAATGAATATTCAAGCATCATTAGCTCCATTATGAAAATTTTCTGTTCACTCACTTGAAGGAGGGTGCCTTAAACTGGTCCCAAACTGTGGCTTTGTTTTTGGTGGCTTGCACTTTGTCCCAATGCAAATGCTTCATCCTGGGTCTTGATCCATCTTTATCGTCACCTTTGTTAACCTCTTCAACAGGCCTTGTCTTCTCAGACGATGGACTTTGTCTTGGACTAGGACTCCGAGACCATGATGACCTCATCATATGCTTGGAAACTGGTAAGGACGAATGTTTCTTTCCGGCCTCGTATCTTCTTGAGATTGACAGTGGGGGTGGGGGTGGGGGTGGAGGTGGGATTGGGGTTTTGCATACTCTCTGCTCGTAATTGCTTATCGGCTGATGCTGTAGTGTATGTGGTGATGGGGGTAATGCTGAAAATTTGGTCCTCTTAGGAGAATATGAAAGTGTTTTGCTAGGCTGTAATGGCCCAAAGGAAGTTGTAGGTGACGGTGATGGTGATGGTGAAGGTGGCCACGATTGCTTGATTGATGGTATCATGACAGGCTTCGTATCCGGAGACGATGATGCTGAAAAACGAGATTTTGGTGGCGTTCTCTTGGAATGGGGTACTGAAGTAGAAGCATGACTAGGTGACGTCTTTTGAGAGGAGTAAAAAGGGGCATCGTGGCTTTCATCGTCTGATGATGACATGGGGGGTGGTGAGTTAATTCTGAAGGGGGGTGGTGGGGGTTTTGTAAGCGGGGGCAGAGGCTGAAGCTCAGGACTGGGCCTGTAGTGATCCGAGATTTTGCCTGCATTCATCTTTCGATATGGCGAGTTACTGACCAAACCCCTGGTGGAGGGCTCTGCTGTCTCGATGCAGTGGAAAGTGGATGGCGGGATTCTCGATCCTTCGTTGATGCTTTGTGAATTTTCACCGACGAGCTTCCGGGATTCGTTCTGGTGTTTCGCCTTTGCGCGGTGTTTGTAGAGGTAGAATGTCATTGCTGAGAGCATTCCCAGGGTTAGAAGCGTTGATGATGCAACAATTGCTAGCTTTTTTGTTGGGTTTGTGGATGAATGCTTTTTTGTTGGGTTGTTGGATGAATGTGTGGGAACTGCAGTGCCGATTGCTGGTAACGGCGGGGGTTGCTGATCCACGATGGGTCCCGTTGGAAGCTCGTTGGAGAATGGGAGTTGCTGGTCGTCGTCTGGGAAATCTGGAGGGGGAGGCGGAGGGGGTGCTGCGTCTTCTGGGATGACCAAAGGTTGGTGTAGTATTCTCCTGTTTTTCTCTTCATATTTACAAGCAATAGCATTAGCATTAATGAAATGGACACCGAAAAATATGATAAATAGAACGATGAGGCGATGTGCTCTCATCGTTTCCTTCTTTCTTTCGGTTTAGTGCCTTTCTTTCCCAGAGAGGGAGTTCACCTAGCTTGTTTAAGAGAGAAAGAAAAGGAGTCTTGAGAATGATCTCAATGATAAACTCACCTTTTTTAGTTTACTAGTTTTCTCTTTTCACTTGAACAAAATTACTAACCACACGTCGGCAGCAGCATATATGCTTCTGCTTTTCTTGACTTCTCTTTCTCAACTTGTAAGAAAGAGGACATCAACATCATTTTTCACCACTATAGAATCTCTAATCCTCCTGCATTATTTTTTTAAATAAATTGCTTGCTAGTGAACATATTTGGAGTGTTGATTGCGCACGATAACAAAATCGTGCATCAATGATTAATAGTTTATAATCAGTGATGCAGAAATCCCTCTAGGCCCCCGCCTAAGCGGTCATCAGCCGACAGATTTATAGTGTAATCCGCCTAAACAGACAAGATATTCATTATTTTATTTTTTCCACCTTGAAACGACGCCGTTTGGAGAATTTCAATTAATTTTATAAAAGTGTGTGATTGTCTAGTTGGACTATTTGCATATGGAAGTTGCTATTATGTTGTCATACCAAAAAATTAATCATATTAAAATACTATCAAATGATTTTTTATTATATTCCTGAGATGTAAAGAGTAAAAAATTTAATAAAACAAAAAAAAAAACCTTCAACAATTAGTCTCCGCCTAGGCGTTCTAAATCCGCCCGACTAGCGATTTTCAACTGAAAATAAGAAAAAGTTTTTGATTTTATAGTTTCATCATCATGCTAATAATGGAATATGTTGTTCTTGATTTACTTTTCCGCGGTGGATTGTATATTAAGTGTGAAGGGTGGTTCTTCATTCTTATGTCTAGAGGAAGTTATGTGTTGTTGAGCTCTTCAATAATTACTCTCCTAAAAGAAGAAAAAAAAAAGTAGAAAGGGGGTTCAATTTACGCCACCTATTTGTAGGCCACGGTTATTTACACTACCTTTTTTGTTAAATACACTACCCTCGATTTTTATTTTCGAAAATTTGAAAAAAAATTCCGATTTCTTTTTCAATTACACTATGTTCGAATTTTTTTTCTGAAAAAGCGAAAAAAATTTGATTTTTGTTTTTGAATACCAAATAACGTATTCATCCTAGTAGTGTATTTAACAGAGAGGAGAGTGCAAATAACTTGTGCCTTATTTGTATGTTATTTAAAATTAGGATTGGTAACACGTAAACTCAGGTTTACATTTTTTTTTCAGAGTGATATTATTGAACATATAAAATGAAATTAAAATTGAGCTTAAAATCAAAATGCATGCTAGAATTTGTATTTGGTAGATCAGTATTTAATCGAATCATACCAAATACTATCAATACACACAACTGTACGTAAATGCTGACAATATTATTACTATATGCATATCATGTACTCCCCCTCCGTCCCTGAGTAAACTTCCCACTTTCTTTTTCGGGTCGTCCCCCATTAAACTTACAATTCCATAAATGACAAAAATAACACTTTACTACATATAAACTAGGGAGAAAAGCAAAATTGCCCAAAATTTAAGGGGGCACTTGATTTTTGCCCTACTTTTTAAAAAAGATGTTTTTTGCCCAAAAAATGTTGGCAAAACGGTTGGCAAAGGGTTGACACTCATGCCAACCTGTGTGTCAATCATTCGCCAACCTTTTGCCAACATTTTTTTGGCAATATACATCTTTTGTAAAAAAAAGGGGCAAAAATCAAGCGCCCCCTTAAATTTTGGGCACTTTTGTGTATTTTCACTATAAACTAACTTCATATTCATACAATATTACCAAAAGTGTCACTCATTCAATCCATTTTTTAACACTATTCATTATTTTATCTCAAAAGTCAACATGTGACCCACCATATATTAATAAACAAATACATTTTCTTAAACCATTCAACAAAAAGAAATGAAAAGAAATCTCGGGAACGGAGGCAGTATATTAAAAAAAATTATTTTCAGTACAAAGTTGGGGCTTGCTTTACAGCATTAACTTGGGAGTATATTAAAAAAAAAAATCATTTTCAGTACAAAGTTGGGGCTTGCTTTACAGCATTAACTTGTAAAGGAGATTAATACTAATAAAGTTAAAATTTTGCTTGTTCCAAATAAAAGTTGGAAATTCTTGGGTTCATTTCCCACGTCAAGCATCATCCCTGCCTTTGCTTCTGTTTAATGACTTGGGACAATCTTTCAAGCTGCCTTTTTGCATCATACCTTAATCATATTAATTATTGGGAAAGTCTTGTACAACACTTTTGTTTTTTTAAATGTATGGAACGTGGTATATATTCTTGCATACTTTTTTGATATTTGAGTTTTACAAAAAATTAGACAAAAATTTCACGTTTCATTAAAAATTTTGTGTTAATTTTACTCCATCGGTTCATAAAAAGTATGCACAATTTTCTGCATGTGGATTAATGCAATATGTCGGAGGGTATTTAGGGGTCTTATGAGGTCTATTTATGAATAAAATGATTGTTTATGGTAAGTATGCATAGAAACGTTACTATAAACAATCATTTTATTCATAAACGAACCTCACAAGACCCCTAAATACCCTCCGACATATTGTATTAAACGACGTGCAGAGAATGATGCATACTTTTCAAGGATAGAGGAAGTATTATATTACTACACACAAAGTGAGTGGTGGATATGCTTTCGGATGGGAGCGGACACAAGAATTTTGTCCATCCAAGACACGTAATTAAATAAAATTTTGATTTAGAATTGACCATTGATAATTTAATTGACTACAAAATTGAATACTTTCTTTTCAATAATGCTACTAAATTATCTTTCATTAATTCAGTTGTGAAGTCGATTATTCAAGATATTGATAGCAGAGAACGTTATTTCCACGGTAGCAGTTGCAACCAGCAAAACCAAGACTAAGCAAATAATCTTGTAACTAATGGGTATGCTCTATTATTTTTAGTTTCAATCATTTTTTTAGCTATATCTTCAAACTCGTTTACGTTTAAAGTATCAATATTTAAACACATATCTATATATAATAAAATTATCAATTTGGTCCTCTAATGTCATGACATCTTGAAAATCATTTGGATAAAATCTAAAAAAACGAACTAACTTCTTCAATTAAGTTAACAATTTCAAAAACTAAATGAAAATGAAGAATTGCTTAAATTTTTTTTCATTAGCTATAAATTTTCCAACAAAAAATCTCTTAGTAAGGATTGCCTAGTACTTACCTTCAAATTTTTATAATTTATAGTCTATCTAAATTTTTTACTTTCAAACAATTTGCCTACGAGGATATCTACATGATAAAATTTTAGAGGCAAATAGTAGACAATCTTCACTACATAATCTTTTGTTGGAAATTTCATAATTATATTAAAAAAATTCCTAGACAGTTGTATATTTTTTTAATAGTGAAATATAATAATTTCTAATTAAGAATATTTTTAGAATCTTAAAAATATTAATTTAGAAATATATATAGATAAAATTGCTTTTTTGTTCTCACCAAAATGAGCCAAAATATTTTTGGTACCAATGTACAAAAATATTTTTTTTCTCTAGTTTGGTCTCATCCGTTAAAAGTTCAGGATAAAAAATACAATTTGTCACATTCTATAGGAATCAAAATTGCTATTTACACATTCTCTTGAGACAAAAACTGTATTTTTTGGGATGAAAAATGTTGAAATAAAACTCTAGAACTCAAAAACATTAAAATAAAAAAAGTGACTATTTTTAAATAGATCATTCTATTGGGACCAAGAATACAATTTACTCAAAATTAATACTCTTCAACTAATACATTTTATGAAACAACTGTTATCATTTAAAACAAACATCGGGTCGTTTGGTTTGTGGGATACGATTGGATTAGCTAGGATTGGGTTAAAACTATTACCGGAAAACGGATAGACTAGAACCAGAAATTGGGAATAGAACCCAATTTTCTGGATCGAATTGTACACGAGATAGTCGTTCTAATCTATCCAGTGTCATAGTCATGTGCAATCTCTCAAACCAAGCACGAGATTACCTGGGATTATAAAGATAATCCCAGGGCAATCCCTCAAACCAAACGGCAGAGTAGAAACAACAAATATTCTTTAATAAAAGGACAAGTTTCACAATGAAATTTGTTCACATAATACTTTGTCTATATATTAAAAATGAATGTATTGAGTGAAATTGGTTCATACATGAATCATTAAAGGGTATTGGTTGTTATCACTAAAGAGTATTAGTTGTTTTTATTGAAGGGTATTAGTTGTTTTCATTGAAGAGTCTTAGTTTGTTTTCACTGAATAACTAAGACTCTTCAGGTTAAACTAGTAATACTCTTCAGTGAAAACAACTAATACTATTTAGAGAAATCAACTAATACCCTTCGGTGATTCATGTATAAACCTTTTTCACTCTATACTTTGTAATTAAAAATATATACTTCCTCGGTCAAAAGGCTTTCTTCACATTCACAGTTTTCTCGTGTTTTAGCGAGCGAATTTTTTATTAGTATTTGAAATGATAAAGTAATTTTTAAGCTGACATATAATAGGTGAGAGATTAATCTATCATACCCCTTCTTAAAAGTCATTTCATCATTTCAAATACTAAAAAACAACTCACTCGCTAAAACACGAGAAAAAAAAAAGGTAGTGCGAAGAAAGTTTAAGGACGGAATAATAGCTAATTATATGATATATGGTGTAGTATCACAATTTTAGACAAAAACTTGTGTGAGACCGTCTCGTGGCATGAGACAACATAAATTAATATCCACCAATTTCAAAGTGTTAATGCGTCATGTCCAATTTATACATCATCCAACCATCTCATGACAAGGGACGATCTCACACAAGACTTGTTTTTTATTTAATATATATTTTGTTACATTATAATATATATATATATATATATATATATATTTTTTTTTGACAGATACATTATAATATATATGTACGCACATTATTTATAATACAAGCCAATTTAATGAAGAAGGTCATCAGTGATTTTTCAGTAATTTTGGTATATAATTTTTTTTTTTATATATATTTTCTCCACCCCTATTCCTAATACTTAAAGAGTCATGAAAGTAAAACAATAGATGGTGGGCCGAAATGGCAATGAATCACGGCCTTAGTCTCGTAATCTATTTATAAATTGGGCCGCACATATATTTAAGTCAAAAGGTTAAATACAGCCCCTACTTTTGTTTAACACTCTCCATCAAAAAGATATTCAGGAAAAAAAAAAAAACTGAAAAACTTAATAACATTCGGAATTGTTTTCCTAAATCTCAAAAAAAAAAAAAAAAGTAAAGTACAAATTTTCGAAAAAAAAAAAATTCTAAAAATGATCAAATTTTTGAATTTCTTTTGATTTTTTTTGGATAGAATATATTAACAAAAAATATATCTGACCCTATATTTAATACTAACAAATCGTACCATACTATAAAGCAATGACTGATTTTGCCTATGTGGCGAAGCCATATGCTTTAAAAAAAAAAAAAAAATCTCAATCCATGATTTTTGGGTATTTATTAGCCGTCCATTTTCGTGATCTATTTTTGTCCGTTTGTTCTGCATTTCCTTGCTCTATATATTGTGGTTTTTGGGTCCTATGACATTTCATCCTTTTTTTTCTTTTTGGTGGATTGCTGCATTCTTTTCTCTTGCGCTCTCCCTTCCTGCTAAACGTTGTGCGTTTTTTTTTTGGCTTCCGTATCATCATCTTTTGGGCGAAAGACTTTTAGTAGGCGCAATGTTTTGTAATGCAATTTTGATGATTTACGTATTATTTTCCATTTTATGTACACCTTCATTTCCTGTTAGACGAAATCAGTTGTAATGCAACCTTTGTGGTTCGCATGTGCTCTTCAATTTCGTGTAATCAAACGATTTGTAATGCAACCGATATGGTTTGTCAAGTGGACCATTTTTTTCCTTTTGCATTCTTGAATGCGTTAAATTTTGTTCGCGTGATTGAGCAATGCTGATTTTGGCAGTCTTGAGTGATGGTGTGTATTTAAAGTGCTGGACAAAAATTCTTTGATAACCAAAATTCATTTCCCTACATTTTTATTGGTTGTAATGACTTGATGTGCATGCTATTCATTTATTAGAGGTGGACGGTTACATATAGGGCTGGGTAAAATACCGAAAAAATCGGTATACCGAGCTTATCGTACCGAAAAATACCGAATTTACCGAAAAATTTGGTATACCGAAAATTTCGGTAAGGTATGTCGCCGTACCGAAAATTTCGGTATGGTAACGGTATGAAAAGTGACATACCGAGGTATATACCGAAATACCAAAATACCAAAATTAATTTATAATTTTAATTATTTTAATATTGTACCATTATAAATGATTAGATGGTAGTCTTATTATAAAAATGCGGAAGCCCAATCAATCTTATTATTTAAAAAAAGCATAAACTACTTATTTTTCTTAATTAATATAACCATAGGCCCATAGTCCATTCTTATATAAGCGGTATGCTTATCTCTTTCCTACCTCCTTCAATCCCTACCCTATAACTCAATCAAAAGTTGTCTCTCTCAATCTCATTTTGCTAAAAAGAAAGATAAAAAAGACACCAGTAGTCGAATATTGAATCCAAAATATTGAAAATTTCTATTTAAACTAGAAGTTAGTCTTATTCAGTTGTTGTCAAGTGAGTAAATTAATGACAATGGTAACAATATATGTGGAGTAAATCTGAAATATATTTTCTTTTTGGAGAATTATTTGCAGAATATAATTCATATGTTTTCTTCGAGGTTCTCGCTTGTTAAGATTTCAAAGATGTCTTTTTTTCATTTATTAGTAGTTTATTTTACAAATTTTTTGGGAAAGAACGGTATACCAAAATCATACCGATAGTATACCGAAATTTTCGGTACGGTAACGGTATGATTTTTTGCATACCGATATTTTCGATACGGTATAAGGTATGACCTAAAAATTACGGTATACCGTACCGAACCACCCCTAGTTACATATTCTTTTTGGGTTTGGGTATGAATGGCGGTTATGTGTTAAATTTGAAATTGTTTGAATTTTGCTTGTGGTTTTATAATTATTATTTTATGCATGAGTTGACTGTATCTAAATTCCTATAATAGAAGAAATTGTAGTTAGAAAAACTTCTTATTTTACCAAATACTTCGAGGGTGTTCTATAAGTTCAACAATTTATAAACTATTTTAATTCAATACCAATATTCAAGATCCTATTTAAGAAAAACATGCATTAAGAAATTAACCAAGTTTATAAATTTTGGTAATTTTCTTCCATAGAAAATATTTGATGTGTTCAATTATATAGGTGAATGAATAATATTTTTTATATATTAATCTATTGTTCTAACGGAACCGTGGTATTAGGTGACTGTTAAGTATAAAATTAATATTGCACGTTTTTTAATCACTAATTTCCTGAAAATATTCTCAGATTTTTAACTAATGCGCTATATATTTGGCATAATTTATGTCGCCTTATAAATTATATCCTTATTTCTGTGGTTATTATTAATCCTTATTTTATGTTGTCAATAACATCATATTTGACTTGGTTTAGTTTATGCAACCTAATAAATATATTTGACTTGATCATTTTAATTAAACCACCAATGTCTTATCTTTTTTATACATATGTATTATGTAATAGCAAAAATACCTTATATATTTGTTAGCCGAGAATGAAGGCTCACAATTTAAATGAAATATCAAACCTACTTCAAATATGTTTCAATCAATAATATAACATGTAGAAAGTTCCATATATTTTCTTTGGTCAATAATAAAGGATAATAATATTAAAAAATATGTCAAGCATACTATAATTAATTTTCAATCAATATTAAAATTGTCAATTACATTTGAATTAGTTAGAAAAACCATTTAACAATAATTCCTTTTATATTGTTAGTCAATATTAAAGGTTAATAATTTAAATCTTTAAATATGCAATTAAATGCCAATTGAATTGTAAATTATAATTAAATGCTAATTAAATCGGTCATTCAAGTATTTTAATTTCAAATTTGTCAACTTTTTCTTAATATACACATTCATTTTAATTACTATGATTAGGTGGAGAGATTCAAATATTTTAATTTCAAAATTTAATTCCTGGTGCCATTGTTAAACATATAGTAGGTTAATTATATATATATATATATATATATATATATATATATATATATATATATTTGAGGAAACCACAACTTATGTACAAGTTAATTGTCATAATTCTCCACTGATTCAAGATTTAATATGGATATTTTATTTTTGATATGTTTGTTAATAGGCGAGCTACATTTCCTTTAAGGTGAACAAGATTAAACAAATTAACTATCCAAGAAATATGATTAAACAAGTCAAATCAAGTCAGGCCGAGCTGGAATAGCCAGACGAGCTATTCTAGCTAGGCAAGCTACATTACCCAAGTGAGCTACATCAAAATAAAGGCCACCTGAGCCCAAATAAGACCCTAGCGAACTGCTTTAGCTAAAGTGCCAGTGCAGAAGATAAATCGACCAACAAAATCAAGCTAGTGACTCCTCAAGGACAAGTCCAAAGAGACGATCTGCTCTCTAATACGAGCTAATCCAGCTTAGAGAATAGAACTTAGTTTAGATAAGGTCAAATAGTCAACTCCCCATGTGTCAAGCATGCACACATGGGAGAGCAAAAATCAAGCCACCTCCTACTTGGAGGACTTGTAAAAATACATTGATTTCTAATGAATAAAACTAAGCAAAAAAAATTCACAAATACAAGCATACTCTATCTATTCACACTAAAACACCTCAATTTTCACACATACGAATTAAATACGTAATCAATACACGTATTAATTTTTTCTTAACCCGATTATCGAATTCACTATTTACGATAGTGATCAATCACACGTAATTGTTTAATGATCTGATTAGCAACTAAAAACAGCCACTAATCCTCGTGATTAGAAACGATCGTCAACATTCATTCCTTGCGCGCTTCTACAAATTTTTTTACTAATACCACAACTTGTATCTACTAATACCATAACACTTGTAAATCAATACCACATTTCATATCTATTGATGTCACAACACTTACCAACTGAAACCATAATATTTATTATCCACTAAAATATATACCATAATATTCAACCACTGATACCATTACATATATAAAATGATACAATAAAGTGTCTCTGAAAATATCGAAGAAAAAGTGAGAAAAACCATGAAAATTACCGCGAAGAAGCAGAGAGGGAGGGAGGGAAGGGAGTGAGAGAGAGCCATATGTATTTGATCCTTAAGTTTGAAATAATTTCATACTATGAAACTGCTTCAAGGAAATATCCGCGTTAGTTTGAATATTATATCGAATAAAAGATGATTCATTTTACAACCCCAAACCACAAATTATTATTAGTCTTCATTTTCCTATTTTCTCAATTACTGGTCAGGTAACCCTCGACTCGGATCTCCTGTTTCAATATTGTGTTTCATCTATTATTTCACGTCATAGATGCATGACATGTGTTTTCTTTTTAAATTTCACAAGAAACTTTCCAAAAATATTGCAAGAAAATATTTAAAAAATAGGGGCAAATCTTTACAAAAATATTTTCAGAAGATTTCAAAATGTAAAAATCGCAAATCATTGAACTCATAAAATCTGGAACTCTTTAAAATGAAGTTTATATTAATTCTATAATTTATTATTCAAATTATAGTTTCTAAGATAATAATATTCAGATTTCCGGGGGATATATTATAATATCATATTTTAATAATGTATCTTACTTTATATTTTTCGTTTTGTATAAATATTATTGTAATTTCTTATTTTGTTTAGGATAAAGTATTATGTGAATGATGATATTCATGATAACTATTACCGTGAACAATTTACAAATACCATATGTCGAAACAACTAGTTTTAGTGAAATTAACTAATACCACTTCAATTAATACTTTTATTGAAAACAACTAATTTCCTTTGTAGCTGATATCTTTAGTGCAATTCACTGATACATTTAATATAATTTACTAGTAATCTAGTACCTTTTAAACAAGTTTCACCGCAAATATCATTAACATAAAACATTCTCTTTGTTTAGATATATTATTAAGTCTTTACATGTACGACAAAATATTTTCTTCTTTACCATTGATTTAAAATGATAATCAATTTTTTTTTTTAGTTTTGCTAATTTCATTTTTTTTTAAATATTTACGAGTTTTAAAAAACAGTCTAAAATTTTCATATTTTCCTTATTAGAATTTTTTATTTTTTTTAAATTATTTTACATATATAACAATTTTTTGGAGTTTTGAAATAATTTCAAACATTATGAATTATATGATTTTATCTTCTGATATTTTTTTGTTAATATTTGTTGCAATCCTCTGAAATATTTTCTGTAAGATTTGCTCCAATATTTTCCTTGAAATTTTTTAAGGAAAATTATTATGAAATTTAAAAAAGGGACACATATATTATTTATTTATAGTGAGTTTTACTTGCTTATATGTCGATTTGTGGTTGATTTGGATGATGTGTCGTATTTATTATTCTATTGGTGTATGTTCAATATGTGGCATCCATGTGACATCTTAATAATGAGTCTAATTAAAAAATATATATAATGACATAGATTCAAACCTTGCACCTCTAGCATAATTATTTGCATTACTTACCAACTAGACTAATTTATAAGTTTTAACATATTTTGAATAACTATTTAACTTATGTCCATAAATGTTATTAGATAATCTATTGAAATTTATTAACTTATGTATCTCACTATATTGATGAATGAATTAATTAAATATTAATAATTTTAATTATGTGAAAATTAATATTTTAATTAAATTGTTCATATTATCTTAAAATCAAAATAATTTTATTTTATTTATTTAATCTTACCATATTAATAAGCATTTGACCTTGAGTTGCACGATATAACTGAACTGCATGGAAAACTCAATATTTGTATAATAGGGAATATGAGATATTCAACATACTTTAATATATTTGAAATGAAATATATTATATGCAAACATATATAATATTAAAAATATTAACTCTTATTATTCAATATAAACAAACTGTCTAAAAATATATTTAATTTGCATGGTGCACCTAAAATCTTGACATATTTAGAAAAAATATTATTTTAACTCCAGTATTATGCGGGGTTATGTTCTAGTATGTGATATTAGCTGGGTAACCCTAATTAATACTCTACCCTTACACCTTTATGCTTTACGAAAAGCCTGATAAAATGGCCCTTTACAGTTTGGGTTTGGAAATTAATTCATCTAACTTTTTAATGCTAATGATAATCTGACGACCCCTCTCATTCATGACTTAGATTATTCGAATCCCAATTAATTAATACTTTTACTTATTTTCATTATAATATAATTAGAAGACTAAGTTTATATCATGATTCCTCAATCGGCCAATGAACTAAGCTTGCTTTGAGTGAGTATGTATAGAGTGAAATTGGTTTATATATGAATCACTGAAGAGTATTAGTTGTTTTCACTGAAAAATATTAGTTATTTTTATTAAAGAGTATTATTGGTTTACACTTTACACTGAAGAGTTTTAGTTCATTTTCACTGAACAACTAAGACTCTTTAATGTAAATTGGTAATACTTTTCAGTAAATACAACTAATACTATTCAATAAAAACAACTAATACCTTTCAGTGATTCATGTATAAACCAGTTTCACTCTATACTTGTTATATGGATAATCAAGTAGAATAAATTAGAAATACGAGGGTTCAGTGTGCATGTGCTACTTCTCAACTAGTAATTAATAAAATGGAAATTTTCGGCATGATATTGTTTCATACGAGATGGGATATTTTATAAGTCTTTGAAATATACATGAAGGGTTAATTTCATATAAATTCACCACATTTATGCTTAGTATCAATTTAATTACAAATTTTTGAATTTTTGTAAAAAAAAAAACTCAACCTTTGATACTGTTGCAATTTGATACATGTTTTTTTTTCTTCTGGCCGGCAACCGATGATGTGGCTCGCCGGAGCGTGTGTCATCTTGCCACGTATGGTTACACATGTTTATTTTATTTATTTTTTAAATCCACATCACAAGTAACACTTACAATTTAAATAACACATTTCTACTTAAAAAGTTAAAATTAAAATAGCAACCAAATAAATTAAACAACCACCAACATAAATTACATGTAATATTTCTCTTTACGTTCTTGGTTTTTTAGATTTGTTTGGTTGTTATTTTAAATTTAAGTAGAAAGATGTTATTTAAATGGTAGGTGTTACTTGTGATGTGAATTTAAAAAATAAATAAAATAAATATGTGTAACCCTACGTGGCAAGATGACACACGCTCCGGCGAGCCACATCATCGGTGCCGGACGGAAGAAAAAAAAAACGTGTATCAAATTGCAAAAATGTCAAAGGTTGGGTTTTTTTTACAAAAATTTAAAAGTTCGTGATTAAATTGATACTAAGCATAAAAATTGTGAATTTATATGAAATTAACCCTAAAATTAAATTTCAAAAATATCACATATAATGCTACCTTGCCGTTCTTTCCCAATACTTCAGCCATAACGCAATCCTATATCTTTCATTTTATTGCATAAATAGTGTATGGAAAGAATTTAATCTCGTCTACGAGTTCAATCTTATAAAAAAATGTAAAATTAATTTATTTGTATATATAATTCTAAAAAGTTCGAACTTATAAAAAAATAAAAATTAATTTATTTGTATAGTTTTCAATTGGCGTAACATTTATCACCTTGATACACCTTAATAAATAGATCAATGTTAGTTGAGTATGTATAGAGTGAAATTGGTTCATATATGAATTATTGAAGAATATTAGTTGTTTTCACTAAAAAATATTAGTTATTTTCACTGAACAATATTAGTTTTTTTCACTAAAAAATCTTAGTTTGTTTTCAGTAAATAACTAATACTTTTCAGTGAAAACAACTAATACCTTCAATGAAAACAACTAATACTCTTTAGTGAAAACAACTGATACCCTTCAATGATTCATGTATGAACCATTTTTACTCTATACTTTTGTCATGTTAATTATGTTTACTAATTGATAATGTTTTTTTAAAAGAGTAAGTTTTATATGAAAAGTGTTCATGATAAGCTTATCACGAAACTATTTAAAGTATCGAATATTTGACAGGAATATCATTAGTTTGGGTTCAAGAAAATTTATAACAATTACAATATAATACCACCGACTCAGATTAATGATATCTCTGGTGAAATTATCGATACTCCTGATTAAATATTCGATACTTGAATATAGTTTCATGAAAAACTTATTATGAACCAGTTTCATATAATACTTTATCTTTTAGGCTCCACTTGGTAGGGAGTATTAATTTTAGTAAGGGGTACAAATTTAATATGGAAAAATCATATAATGCTTGGTAGGACATATAAAAAAGGTCCTACTAATTTATGCAAAATTCTTATACTTACTTGGTAGGAAGTAATAAAAAAGGTAAAAATTAGGAATAGTGGTGGTCCGGCAGCCTCCGGCGACTTTCCGGCGGACGACGGCGGTCCGTGTGACAAACCAATAATAAAATAGTACGACCTTTCGGACCGAATTAATTTTGTAAATGTGAATAGTGCTTTGGAGGTATTACGTCTTACTATTTTACAGGGTCGGACATATAAGAAACGGGTCTATATTATTTTAGTATGTCTTACCAAGCAGAATATTAATTATACAACACCCCATAATATGGGCTTATATGTCATACCAAGTGGAGCCTTAATATATACTCCCTCCGTCCCAGCATTATTCGCACTTTTACTGTTTTCTCGTGTTTTAGCGAGCGAGTTTTTTATTAGTATTTAAAATAATAAAGTAATTTTAAGTCATTTTATAATAGAGGAGAGATAGATCTATCAAACTCTGCCTTAAAAGTTACTTTATCATTTCAAATACTAATAAACAACTCGCTCGCTAAAACACGAAAATAAAGTTAATATGCAAATAATGATGGGACGGATGGAGTATATGTGTGTGTAAAATGAAATATCCTCGTAATGATTTCTTTTTTGTCTATTATCATTTGTAAACGGATCAAATTTTTATGAGTGTTACACACATGAATTATATTTTTTCTTTGTAAAAACAAAATAGAGAACTATGGATATTATTGAGATCTAGAGGATACATGACGATGATGGTCCAATTGAAAAGGGTGGCCCAATTATAGTAGAGCCTAATAATTATGAATGAAAACAAAAGAGATAGGAAGAAGACAAGTGCACGGAAGGGAAAAGTGGACCCAAGGAATTCCATGAAATTGATATTAAATAGTACTCCCTCCATCCCCTAATAACTTTCATACTTTCCTTTTTGGTACGTCCCACAATAACTTTCACACTCCAAATATGGAAATAAAACACTCTCACAATACCTACTTTAATTCAAAATACTCTTCATTCATTGGTTGAAAAAATCAATAAAGCAGTTTTTCTTAAAATTTGTGCCACCACCCCTATGAAAGTTAAGAGGGGACGGAGGGAGTAGTATTTCTTTTTTTCCCCTCTTTGAAACATCATCGTGCATGGCCAAACAATTTCGCATGAAACCCATAAAAAAATTATTAATATATTAAAAAAGAATTTCAAATTAAGTTAGTGCATAATTTAATAATACTCCCTCTGATTCATTTTTATTTTCCACTTTTAAAGTGACACAAATTTTAACAAATGAGTTGTTTATTAGTATTTGTGGATATAAAATTATTTTTGTGGATATAAAGTAAGGGTAAAAAGGTCATTTCAACTTTTTAAAGGGTAAAGCTAAAATGATATGTGTATTTTTTTGTCATTTTGTGAAAAAGATTGAGAAAGTGGAAAAAAAAATCTTTCTTTTATAGTAATATAGACAATCTAAAATGAATCGGAAGGAGTACAACCTAAGCTGGTCTTATTTCTTATCAAATGTTACAATGTTTCAAACAAAAAGATGCTTTTTTTTTTAATGGAGAGAAAACACACACCAATAATCAGGCAATCAATGCACAATTAATATTATTTAATAAAAATAATATATATTATTTAATGAAAGCAACCAATGTCAACCAACTAATTTCTTTGGTAAAAATAATTACATTATTTTTTTAGCATAACAACTAATATTGTGCCAAAAATATACTCTTATTTAAAAATTGGGTAAAGGTACAATTTGGACCCTGAATTAGTGTCATGGGTACAAATTGGACACTAAACTTTTTTTTTTGTACAAATTAGACCCTAAACTAATATTTCAGATACAAATTGGACCCCGAACTATTGTTTTGGGTACAAATTGGACCCTGAACTATTTTTTGGAATACATTGGACCCTGAATTAATGTTTTACGTACAAATTGAACCTCAAACTTTTTTTTTTTGTATAAATAAGCACTAACTTTTAAAATTAAATAAATAAACCCCAACTAATATAAAAATTATACATTGGTATATAATATTTAACTAAATTTTTTAAGATAAATTCTATAAATTGGTATTTTAATCCAACATTATTTATCGACAGTGGTTACTTTTAACTCATACTATTAAATTGGTCTTTTTAAAACATTAATTTAAATATATATTGCATATTAAGTAGATAAAACTTTCTGAGTTAATTGCTAAAACATATTAATTAAGCAACATTTTTTTTATGTTGGTAAAAAGATGAACAATGCTTAAAAAAATGACCAATGTCGGTTAAATTAATTTAATTTGTTTAAAAACATATTAATTAAGCAACACATTTTTTTAATGTTTTAACAATTGACTTAGAATATTTTTTATTTAATATGAAATATGTATTTAAATTAATGTATCATAAAAATTTTAGTCAAATATTATATATCAATGTTTAATTTTTTTTTATTAGTTTTGGTTATTTATTTTATTTTAGAAGTTAGTGTTTATTTAAAAAAAAATGAGTTTGAGGTTTAATTTGTACCTAAAACATTAGTTCAGGGTCTAATTTGTACAAAAAAATAGTTCAGGGTCCAATTTGTACCTGAGTCATTAGTTTGAGATCCAATTTGTACAAAAAATAGTTTAAGGTCCAATTTATATCCATGACATTAGTTCAGGTTCCAAATTGTACCTTTTTCCATAAAAATATACACCAATATTGTACAATGACAAAGTATAAAGTGAAATTGATTTATACATGAATAACTGAAGGGTATTAGTTGTTTTCATTGAAGAGTATTAGTTGTATTTACTGAAGAGTATTACTAATTTACACTAAAGAGTCTTAGTTGTTCAGTGAAAATGAACTAAGACTCTTCAGTATAAACCAATAATACTCTTCAGTAAAAATAACTAATACTTTTCAGTGAAAACAACTAATACCCTTAAGGCTATGTTCTTTTTAGGTTTTAAGTGGTTTTTAAAAATCGGTTTTTGTAATCCATGAGATTTTTAAAATCCTTGTTCTTTTTGGGTTTTGAGTAGAGTATGTTTTAACTTTATTATGTAAAAAGTAAAGGAGTGTTGTATAGGTTATTTATAGGGTTGTAGGATTAGGATTTCAAAAACCTAATTTTAAAACCCAAACTAGAATGGGTTTTGGATTTCAAAATCCAAATTCAGATTTTTAAAACAAAAAAAGAACATAGCCTAAATAATTCATATATAAATTAATTCCACCCTATATATAATGCAATTTGTATATACAAGAATCTTCTTAAAAGCATAATGGTCCAAAGTGAATAGGGTTTGGTCAAAGTCCAAATTATGAAGTTATGAATAGTAGCGACATCTCAAATTAAGTGATTTGGACACTTAACCATGCACTAGCCGGTTGAATAAAATCAATTTGGATAGTAACATATATAAAGATCCAAAAATAGCAATGTCTACGTAGGGTCTTAAGCAACCATGCACCACCAAAATCTTGTCCACTACACCTTATGGCCACTAGTTGTTTCCAATAATGTGATCTTTATAACTCCATCACATGAATATCTTACAATTATCAAGAGAGCAAGTCTCCTGTGCATTTGGTGTATGATGCACTCACTCAACAGTTGATACTGTATACACTGAAAAGTTAGTTTCAATTACACTGAAAATTAACTTTTTAGTGTATACAGTATCAACCTATGAGTGAGTGCACCGTGCACTTGGTGCATATGAGACTTTGTCTTATCAAGAATATTGCAGGGATCTTAGAATTACATTTCAAGAATGCGTATGTATGGATTGACATTGTTTATACATGAATTATTGAAAAATATTACTAATGTCCATGAAAAGTATGCTCAAGTTTTTGCACGTGGTTTTATGGAATATGTTGGAGGGTATTATGGGGTATTGTGAGATACGTTTATGAATTACTCCGTAATTGTTTATGGTAACGTTTCTATGCATACTTACCATAAATAATAAATTTATTCATAAACGGACCTCACAAGACCCCTAAATATCATCCAACATATTGCATTAAATCACGTGCAAATAAGTGAACATATTTTTCGTGGACGGTGGGATTAGTTATTTTTACTAAATAGTATTAATTGTTTACACTGAAATGTCTTAATCTGTTTTTAGTAAACAGATAATACTCTTCAGTGAAAATGACTAAATACCCTTCAATAAAAACAATTAATATTCTTTAGTGAAAACAACTAATAGTCTTCAATGATTCGCATATGAACCATTTTCACCCTATACTTTGTCTTCAAGAATTTAGAGTATAGAATCTTAGGATTATTAGTTGTGATACATTATGTATAATAAAGTCTTAATCTCTGAGACGGTGTGATAGATACTCCCTCCGTCCCAATTTTATTTTCTCGTTTGACTTTACAAAGGGTTTAATGCGAGAGTTGAAATATAGAATATAAATGAATAAAGTAGTCTTGAGAATGGTGAATAAAGTAGTATTTAAATTAATAAAGTAGTTGAATTGTAGGGGTGAAGTTTAAAAAGGTGAATCACTTTATTTCTATTTAATTTGGGGATGTGAAAACAAAATTAGGACGGACTTTTTTAGCAAATGGGAAAACAAAATTGGGACGGAAGGAGTATAATACAAAGTGTAGAATGAAAATAGTTTCATACATGAACCATTCAAGGGTGTTGCTTATTTTCACAAAAGAGTATTAATTATTTTCACTGGAAAATATTAGCTATTTTCACTGAAGAGTTGTCTACAAAAAATAAACTAAGATTCTTCACTTCAGTGAAAACAAGTAAACAACTAAATTCTTCCATAAAACAATTAATAGTCTTTAGTGAAAATAGTGTAAAATATAATTTATGTATGAACCAATTTCACTCCATACATATTTTAAATATAATTTTAAGTAAGAACAATTTTAGTACTTACCAATTTACCATTTATATTTAATTACAAATAATTTTAAATTTTGATAAATTAAAAATTCATGGAGCAAATTTTTTTATCATCAATTTTTTATTTATTTTATATTCGATATCCGATCTAAGGGCAAATTAATCTATAATCCATTGTCTTTAAAAGGGGAACTATTTCATCAGATTTGAGTAGTATTGAGTTGAGTTTGCTTTGAGAATGAGATTAAAAATTAGTAGAATTATAATGATTAGTGAGAACAAAATTATTAATCCCCCTTAAATAAGGTAATCACTGCTCTATTTTGATTACCCTATTCTCTTCCTACAATTATCCTCCCCAATCACTCCCCTATTCTTCTACCAACAACCATTTGTTGTCCATTTATATTTCAAAATTGGGGCATGACACCAACAATGGAGTCACAATTATAACAATTCTTCCCCCAACTTATCATTTTTATTATGGGGGCATAGATGAAAAATAATTTTCATTTCCATTACCATTGAAGAATTGTTAACCAAGCGCCTCCTTATTTTGTAATTGCAATAGAAGCACGATATACACGTAAATTCGTTGATTCTAAGAATATTTGAAAGAATGTTAACATGATTAACCGTGAAAATTCACTGGTTTAATAGAATATTGGAAAAACACAATACGAAAAAAAAAGTAACCCAATATTTTTTATTTCAATTATAAATTGTATTATAATGATATTGAGACTCCTGTTTATAAAAAAGATAAGTAGGGTTTTAAGGCGTATAAGCCTTAAAATTCGACCCACTAACATTTAAATAAAAGAAGTAAAGCTCTAAACTATATAAATTATAAATAATTAAATATAATCCTATCTCCATCAATTTATAATTCCGTGAAGTAAAATTATTTACAAAATAATGTAAGAACAGTAGAATAAATTGCACTCCCTTCGTCCCGTCTTTACTTTTACTTGTAGGAGTTGCACATTTTTAAAGAAAAAATGAACTATGTGAGTGTCAGGTTGAATAAAATAATATGTGAGTGTGAGGTTGAAAAAATGAAGTATGGTAATTTTATGTTTTATTTTGTGAGAAAATATTATTTTCTTTTTCAGTGATTATTTTGTGCACTCAAGTGCATGATTTTAAGTTTAATTTCAAATTAATTTTGAATTTTTAAAGCCCAATTAACTTAATGAACTTTAAAAAGTCAAAATTGATTTGAAATTAGACTCAAAATCGAAGTGCATGTTGCATGTGATTTAGGATGCATACATGAATTTGTGTTTTTTTAGATATTAAAATAATTATGGAACATTCAAAATAAAATAAGTGTGAAAGTAATCGCCAAACAAATGGAGTAATATATTTTATCATTATTATTATATTCTGAAACAAGGGGAAAGAAAAGAGGGACAACGTCCGGACAAGGTTTTGAAATCTTGATATTGATTTTAAGCTAAAATTTAGTATTATAATTAACTTGAGACATTATGCTTTATACAATGAATAACTCTCTGATACTAAAATATGGTGCACTCACTTAACAGTTGAGACAGTTTATACTAAAACATATGATTTGATTACATTGAAAAATTTATATTAAAAATCGGTATTCAGTGTAAACTTTTCAGTATAATCTAACCACATTTTTCAGTATAATCAACTTACATTTTTAGTGTAAATAATATTAATTGTTGAGTGGGTGCACTAGGTGCGTATAAGAGAGAGTGTCCCTTATATAAAAGATTTCCAGAAATTATTATAAAAAACTTTTTAAGTATTGAAAATAGAAATTTACAAAATTTGACAAAATGTCTAAATTATTTTGTTAAGAAAAATAAATCTCAGAACAAAAAGAAAAACTCCTAAGTTATTAGAGCGTTTCACAAAAGTCAAAAACTTCATATATCTTTTTTTCTTTGTTCCCACTCTCCCATTTTCTTTCTATGGCAAAGTACTGTACGAAAATAGCTTATGATAAATTTATCATGAAACAATTTTAAAATATCATTAATTTCATCAGGGGTATCATTAATTCGAGTTCAAGAAAATTTAAAACAATTACAATATAATACCACTAACCCAGATCAGTGATACCCCTAACAGATTTAATGATACTTCTAATGAAATTAATGATACTCTAAAATTAATTTATGTTAAATTTATTATAAAGTGTTTTCATATAAAACCAACTCTTTCTTTTTATTCACGGTGCCTATTATTTTTCAAAAAACAAAAAAACAAAAATTACACTAACTGAATGTACCATGTACCAAGGCATTTTTCAAAAAATAATGAGGAAAAAGAAAAAGTAATCCGACAAATTTTCATGACAGATTCTTTTAGAAGATAGTGATGCAAATTAATGTCAGTCGAGGCAAGATTTATTTTAAAATATTATTTGCAAGCATCTATCAATATCATAATCATGTGGGTGAAAAATATATTAATTCAGAAATTGCATTAAATTAACCTAAACTGCACATTAATACATGTAAGTGTTGAAATACGGATCATACAAAAAATTAATTATTTTATAAATAATGGATATTTATGGAATTTTTGTGACATTGGGAGTAGAAAATCAGGGGGCATGGCATGTGATGTAGAAGGAATAAAACAGTTTGGATAAGAGAAAAGGAATGTGGTCACTATTTGTCCACCGGAGGAGAAAGGGGAGATGTTCATTATTGTGTTTATTTTTGCTTTTTTTTTTATAACAAAATTATACTCCCTCCGTCCCAGACGAATTTGCACACTTTCCTTTTTTGGATGTCCCAAACCAATTTGCACACTACCTAAAAAGGAAACATCGATTTGCGTGCACACTCACATAAATATACACATATTTACCCATATGCCACTACTTTAACACTTTTCTTAATATGTGTGCCATCTCAGGGGTGCAAATTCCCCTGGGACGGAGGGAGTATGCTGCATCCAAGTGCATAGCATGCACTTGAATTATAAGCTCAATTTTGACTTCAATTTTGATTATCTCAAAATACACAAAAACACACCGAACTGTATTTTTTTTTTTTTTTTTTACAGTTGGGGTATTGCTGATATTTTCTTGAGGTATTACTGATTTCTACTTGAGATATTTTTTTCAAAATTTAAGTGCATACCATGCACTCAAGTGCACTAGAACTACTTTTTTTTTTTATTTAATATGGTTCAATCAATAAATAATTTGTACCCCGTCCCTTAATAATTTTCATATACACATGTGACATATTTTTAATAGAACTACTTTGTTGATTCTTTGGACCAATCAATAAAAAATATTTTGAAAAAAATGGGTATTATGAGAGTTTTTTATTCCATATATAGTGTTAAAATTATTGTAAAACGTCAAAAAAAAGTGTGAAATTATTAAAGGACGGAGCGAGTATTATTTACCTATACACATATATATATATATTAATTTTATTTGAGTCATATATCTTATCTTATACACCTTAAAACTAAACATTTTTTATGGTTGTGTTACAAAGTTACACCCTTTTATTTCAAAGTATTTTTTTCCCTCATTCACTCTACTTACATGACTTAATTATGATCATCTATTTTATTTTTTTAATTTCAGAATCATACTTGCATCTACATTAAAATAACTTGAAGTGTTATGGTGTGTCAAATCATGATTTGATTTTGAAAATTGAGATTTCAATTATGTAACTCAGAAATATAGATCATTCAAGAGAATTGTGCAACAAAACTAGATTGACTCTAATAAGACTAGGTGACCGTGTTCTGGAAGATACATACATAACCAGAAGCAATTCAGGTGAGATGGTGTTTATCCCTAAACTTTCACTTACTCCATTTGACCAGAGACTTCCGTTCAAATTTCATAAGACACAATTCACATTAGTTGTCTCATATGAAATGTCAATAAGAGTCAATGACAATCACTCGCTAATATTGACATATTTTTTAATAATCAGTGTTCAGTCACAACCAGTCTTACGTGGATATTTTGAGAGTCATCAATCATAATAATTTAAAGATTTTGATGTGTGGTAATTGACGATGAACGTTCATCGAAAATGAAAAAAAAAGTGATCTTTAGAAAGGTGTTTCGAAATCTATGTCCTTTCAATTTTTTTTACATCCTATTTAATATGTATTTATAGCTATTACAAAAGTTTCTTACGGTGTAAGTCATAAAAAAATTATATGGTGAAATACAAATAATATTAAAATTGTCATTTATAAATAAAATATAATATTTATTACACTTTATTTTCACAAAAGTTTCTCGACATCTGCATTAAGTTTTCTTTTAAAAAAAATCTTCAAATAAAAGAACAATAATATTATCTATTTGAAATGAAAAATACTTTAATAGGAATACTAATAAACACTCTTAAATCTAAATAAATAGACTATAATATAAATTGAGGACCCATAAATTAATTGTACAATTATGGTCGTGCATCGCACGGGTTCAATTACCAGTATATTTTTAAAAATATATATCCTCTCCCCCGATCTTCTTTTCTTCTACTTTTTTTTTTCTACAATGGTTTTCTTTGGAAAAATTATTTTTTTGTCCTATAATTTTACCTCTTTTTAATTTTCGTCCTACTAACTTTTAAATTTTGATTTTAGTCTTGTAACTTTACCTCTTTTTTATTTTCGTCCCGCTGACTTTTAAATTTTGATTTTTGTCCTGTATCTTACATATTTTTTATTTATTTTGGTCCTACAACCTACTAACCCTTATAGGACTAAAATAAAAAAGTGGTAAAGTTACATGACTAAAATAAAAAAAGTTGTAAAGTTACATGACTAAAATCAAATGTTGAAAGTCAGCAGGACGAAAATAAAAATAGTATGTAAGTTATAGGACTAAAATTAAAATTTGAAAGTTAGTAGGATGAAAATAAAAAAAAGGTAGAGTTACAGGATGAAAAAAATTAATTTTTCGGTTTTTTTTTCCATGCAAATTGGAAGAATATATGTAAATATGATTTGAAAGAATTCATATTAATCTTTGAAAGAATTCATATGTAGGCTTGGCAATGGGGATAGGCTTGGCAATGGGGCGGGGCGGGGCGGGGCCGGGCCGGGGAACAACTCCCCATCCCCGTCCCCGCGAAATTCGGGGCGGGGACGGGGAATCCCCGCGAGCCATTCGGGGAAAAAACTTGCCCCGTTCCCCGCCCCGCCGGGGATTTTCGCCCCCCCGGGGATTCGGGGAATCCCCGCCCCGCGCCTTTTTTTTTTTTTTTTAAAATCTGATTTTTCACAATTTTAATACAAAAATATACAAATTTAACAACAACAAAATTAAAAACATAAAACCCCCAAACTAAGATAGTTCAACATCAACAAAAATCCAAAATATAAATTTAAGCGTACAATATCAAAAAAAATTAAAAATAGTTCATAGTTCATTGTTCATCTCATTTGTTCTCTCCCATAATTAAGCACCTTCAAATCTCCGTTTCACGTGCATCCATATCAAGCTCCTCCTTAAAAACATAAATAATTTCAATATTATATATTAGTAAATTGTTACTGGAGTACTACTGACTGAGTAGGTAGAGTTTTTAATTTTTAATACAATTTTTATTATTAATTTATATATATATATATATATAAAATAAAATGTCGGGGCCCCGCGGGGAACGGGGCGTGGATCCCCGCGGGGCGGGGAATACTATCCCCGGCCCCGCCTACGGGGGAAAAAAATCCCCGTCCTCGCCCCGCTGGGAATCTTCGCGGGGATTCCCCGCCCCGTTCGAGGCGGTTCCCCGCGGGGAACGGGGAATCCCCGCCCCACTGCCAAGCCTAAATGGGGAGGGGAATCCCCGTGACCCGCGAGGATCCGCCCGAATGGGGCGGGGAATCCCCGATTTCATTCCCCGTGGGTGGGGAATCCCCCCGAACGGGGCGAGGACAAGGATCATACTCCTCGCCCCGCGGGGCTCCGTTCCCCGTGAATATTTATATATACATATAAATTTAATATTTCATATAATAAAAATTACTATAAGCAATATTGTTGTATCAATTAATATACACTAATAATAATTAAAATATTATAAATATAATTAAGAATATGAAACAATTATAAAAAATATTGACACCAAGTTATTGAATTCCATTTTTTTCTATGATTTTAAAGAATTGTGACGCAAAATATGTATATCAAATGCTAATTTATTTTTAATAATTAAATTATTGTAATTTAAATTATACGTATTATTAAATAAATTACATAAAGATGCATTAAAAAAAAGGGGGAATGGAGGGGGGGGGGGGGGGGGGGGTTGAACCCGCGGGTGTTGGGGAAAATGGGGTGCCCTGATCTATTCGGGATGAAATTTAAATACGAATTTAAATCTAATTATTACTACCATGAATTAATCCTAAATTAATTCAAATAATAATTAATCCAACAACAAAAGCTCATGCATATGAATATTATCACATAAAATTCTACGACGGAAAAACTAAGAATTTTACGTGTATACGTACCTCTTGAAGCTACGTCCAACTGAGATAGCCGGGACAAACGTAACGATCCTATCAACCGTAAAAGTCTTCTCAAGTATTCCTTCTCCGCCTTATTCGTTCGCCGGTGGGAAGCACTCACGAACAATTTAATAAAATAAGGGAGGAAGAACATATTTATTGCTTTCGATTTTTCCAACTCTTGGAACTCGTAAACTGGGGATGAAATAATCACCCTCTTATATATATGTGAAGTGACCGAAATTATCATGTGAAATAGGGAGGAAAAAATCTTTTCTTAGCCTTCAAGAAATCTTGAATACATTTCATATATTTATTTCTCCATAATAAAATATTCCACAAAAATCTCATTTCCTTATCTATGCATTAATTTTCGAAAATTATAGGTAGATATCACAAGATTTGGATCTTCTTGAATTTATGAGACAATCTTGTATTTATAGAATACATATCTTCCACAATATCTTTCCAAGAAAATCAACATAATCCTTTCTCTCTCCTATAAGCTATTTTCGAAAATATAAGTAGAAAAATCAGCAATTATATTTTCTTTTATTTTAATCACCTTATTATTATCGGGCTACTTATTGGGTTACTTGAGGTGCCTTTAGGAGAATTAAAATTGGACCTCCAATGGGCTACTGAATTACAATATTGAGCCCCAATATTATTCAGTCCATTAATATTAATTAATATCACTATCAAATTAATATTGCACTATCCATCTTAATTCATATTACGATAATATGGACAGTCAGTTATTATTTCTCGTGTTTAAGATTATTTAGTCCATTAATTAATTGAATTTTTTAATAGCTCTAAATTAATTAATATCTTTCGCCTTGGAGTAAAGACAGCTCAATATTATTATCCATACCGGAAAACTAATTTCCACTTGCAAGATTTGGTACGATAAAACTTCTGAGCCCACTAAGGGGACAAATCACACGAGCCGTACTCGCATACGTTTCTCCATATTAAATCTTAGCAACCGTTGTATGATTAATATTACTGCCCAAAATATAAGTTTCTAAGTCACGATGATTCTCACCCGACATGGATCAAAGCAATAACTATTAACCACACACAATCCTATTTAAGTGACAGAGATTAAGAAAATAATAACCACTGAGGTTTAATTCTTTACCTTTCAGAACAAAAGAATTTATCCTCGTTGTAGGTCCTCTTCAACACATACAAAATATGCTAGTGTAATCTCTTGGTCAAGACATGTCAATCTGAGAATTACACATCGACCTATCACGGCGGATTGTTCAATTCAACATGGGTAGTGATTTTGTACGTTTAGTTAAAAGGAAACCGCTAATGTGATCTTCCATGATTTGGTATCACCACATTAACTACAATGTAACACATACTATATATTGAACGTATTGCAATAAACATTTAACATTTATTCATATTCAAAGCAATACTGATAAAAGAGTTATTATCATAAACAAGTGTTTAATACACGAGTTATACAAAGTAAAAGCATACTTTCACGTATAACTCCAACAGCGGGGATGGGGATGGGGGGAAAAATTATCCGCTTGCTTCGCGGGGATGGGGATTCCCCGACTTAACGGGGACGGGGATTGGCCTCCCCGGCCCCGCACCGTTGACATCTCTATTCATATGTATATTCTCCTTATTGTTATTTCATATATGCATACCATATATGCAAATTTCTTTTATTTATTTTTCTGATATGTGTGGATCTCTCAAAGCCTAAGTTTCATATGCACTTGGTACACGATGCATTCACTTAACAATTGAGGATGTTTACACTGAAAACCGATAACACTGAAAATTTTACAGTGTAATAAATAACCCACACTTTTCAGGATAATCAACTCACATTTTTCAGTGCAAATAACATCAATTGTTGAGTGAGTGCACAATGCATCAGGTGCACAAGAGGCTTACTCTCTCTCAAATAGTCTTTTTTGAGTTTTTTTTTTTTTTTTGCACTCAAATGCATAACATGCACTTGGATTTTAAGTCAATTTTCAAATTAGTTTGGACTTTTTAAAGTCTAATTTATTTAATGAACTTTGAAAAATCAAAATTGATTTGAAATTGGACTCAAAATCCAAATATATTAATCTCCAACCCTTAATTTTTAAGACAACAATATATTAATTCCCAACCCTTAATCAATTTTTTTTATTATGAGCTTATTTTAACTTAAATACTTTAACATAAGCATATTTAAATGAGAAATTGGAATGTTATATTGTTTAATATAATTAAGTAAAAAGTTGATCATTTGTAGTAGGGTGTAATTGAACCCTAACTCCAAAGTAAGCAGTGATGAGTGTCCCATGTGACCCCATATGATTTCTTCACATATTCTAATACTCGTATTAAACTTGTTTATTTGCAAACCAGATTTTCTTTACTTTAACCAATGAATTTCCACGCTTCTTCACTTTAAAATAATATTTGATGGCGTTGGATGCCATTATTATCTAAATAGGCGAGTAAAATATGGACATGTTTCTCTTCATAGTAATAGGTTCATGAGTAGGTTTTGCGTGAGATAATCTCATACTACGAAATGCTGGAATATAATATAAATTGAGCATGTTGTATTAATATTTTAATAGGAATGAATATTAATTTATATTGTTTCATGTCAATAGACAATTTCACACAATTTTTTACCTAAGTTTATACTCCCTCCGTCCCACCATTATTTATATTTTCACTGTTTTTTCGTGTTTTAGCGAGCGAGTTTTTTTATTAATATTTAGAATGATAAATTAATTTTTTAAGTCATTTTATAATAGAAGAGAGATATATCTATCAAACCCCACCTTAAAAGTTATTTTATCATTTCAAATACTAATAAACAACTCGCTCGCTAAAACACGAAAATAAAGTTAGTATGCAAATAATGATGGGACGGGGGAATAGCATTTTAGAAATTCATTAGGGTGTGCTCGGTGGGATTCCACAAATTGAGCTCACCGAGTATGTGAACGAGACTAGTCACCCCTCTAAGTGAGGTTCTATACTATAATCAATTGGTGATATGAGAAGTAGTCCACTAGGCTTATAAACTAGTATCACTTTTTTTCAATAGTTCGATGCAGAACCCTAACTCACATGCGCAATTTTATATTTTCAACACGAATCTCTCACATGTGAGTCCACATCAATCGTTAATCGACATAAGATCACTCATGCTCAGTCATTTCAACAACCCGTCAACTCGAGTATGGAAGCAGATTAACTAAGGAAAAAAAATGTGCACCAATCATTTATTTAATGGAAATATACGAGTCAATCTCTTATCCAAGTCACTCTATTGTGGAATTTGTTCATAGTGTAAAACTAATATTATAGTATTCATTCATTGATATTAATACTTTAATAAATTAATATCTATAACATTTTATACTTTGATATTAATTTATATTATAATGATATCATTGAATGAATGTTATAGTACAAATTTTATATTATAAAAAAGTTTAATATGAGAATTTGTGAAAGAAAATAAATACAGTAGAATGGTAGGATTCTAGTAATTAGTGATATCATCGAACATAAAACAATCATATTTAATAGCAAAATTCAGCACAAAATAAAAATTTACAAATTAACTTCGTTGAACTTAGGGACACTTGGTTGACATCTCTTCAATGATAATGAGAATAAAAATGAAAACTAGTGTAATTATGATGGTTCATGAGAACAAAATCACCAACTTCTCTTCTAAATAGGGTAATTAATACTTCATTTTGATTACCTTATTCCCTTTCTACAATCATCTTCCTCAATCACTTCCCCATTCCTCTACCAACATCCATTTGTTGTCCACTTTTGTTTTAAAATTGGGGCATGACACTAGTAATGGAGTCACAATTGTTACAATTCTTTCACCAACATATCATTTTTATTATGGGGGCATAAATGAAAAATAATTTTCATTCTCATTACTATTGAAAAATTGCTAACCAAGTGTCACCTCAATAACTATAAGCACAATAATGAGTTTTTTTTTTTCACTTTTGGTCCTGGTGAATATGTATTATTTTGGTATGAGTCTCACTCATTTCATATTTGATCTCATACGATTTTTTTTACTTTATTGGTTCCATACGATTTTTTTACCTGTACTATTGGAACATTACAATTTTTTTACAATTGGTCCTAAAAGTTGACGAACACTAACGAACAGTTAAGTGGGCTTGAAAACTTGGTCCCATAGGATGTTAATCTTAATTAAATGCTTGCTAATCTATATTAGTGAGAAACTCTGGTAGATTTGGTCTCATAGAATAAAAAAATCCCACATTTTTACTTATTTTTATAAAAAAAAAAATTATAAAAACAAATATAATTACAATATATATACAAATTTATTTTTATTTTATAAAAATTTAAATATATATATATATATATATGTATGTATGTATGTATGTATATCATATTTTAATATAATTTTTTTTAATCAGGATAATTTACTCTATATTAATTATTTAAAAATCAGAACATTTTTTTTAACTTTTGTGCCATTTTTTTAAATTATAATAATTTACTCAATATTTTATTTTAATAGTTTAATGTTCATCCCCTATAAAAATCTCTAAATTACATATCATCCTACTAATGATTACATACAAAAAATATCTTTATTTTGTTTCATTCCCTTAAATTGAACGATACACCACATAAAAAATTATTTTTTCATTTAAATACTATAAGTCAACTCTCATATTAAAATTCCTAAAAAGTCAACCGTGTGAAATATTTGGGGACGAAGGGAGTAATTTTTAGTTGATTGTTCAATAAAAATAATTTACCATATGTTTTATTTAATTAATAAATAAAAAAATATTTCTTTTAAAAATTAGAATAATTTAATTAAATTTAATTTTTAAAAAGGTTTTTATTAAATTTTTATAATTTTAAAAAATACATATCCCCTCTGTACCATAATAACTTGCACATTTTCTTATTCAAACATTCCAAAATAACTTGCACGCTACAAAAATAGAAAATTCCTCCACAGACTCCACCTTGCAAATTCCATAGATTCCACCATAGAAAAATTCAGATAATTTGTAATTTGAGTATCTGTGTTCGTACCAGAATCTCGGTACATGTTAGTACCTATTTTTATTCTTTTTTTTATTATTATGTTAGTATCTCAAGCTATTAAGTATTTTATTAACTGTATTTTGCATACACTGTTGATGCCATTTAAAAATTGTTACGTTATAAAAATTGTACAAAAATTGATACTAACATGTACAAAAATCCTCTGTAATAAATATTGAACCGTGCAAAAATTGATACTAATATGCCGAAATTTTGGTACGAACAGGGCCACTCAAATTCTAAATTATTTGAATTTTATGTGGTGGAGTCCATGGAAATTGAAAGGTGGAGCCTTTGGATGATTTTTCTAATTTTGTGGTGTGCAAGTTATTTTGAAATGTTCGAATAAAAAAATGTGCAAGTTATTATGGGATGTAGGGAATATGTTATAATATTTTAAAAAAAATTATAATAATTTTATTTATTATATATCTAAAAATTAAGGGTTAGTTTCATATAAATTCACGACCTTTATGCTTAGTATCAATTTAATCACGAACTTTTAAATTTTTGTAAAAAAAACCCAATCTTTGATACTGATGCAATTTAATATACGTTTTTTTCTTTCGGCCGGCAAACCGATGACGTGGCTCGCCGGAGCGCGTGTCATCTTGCCATATAGGATTACACATTTTTATTTTATTTATATTTTAAATCCACGTCATAAGTAACACTTACCATTTAAATAACGTCTTTCTACTTAAAATTAAAATAGAAACCAAATAAATATAAAAAACTAAGAAGGTACAGAGATTTATTATATATAATTTATGTTGGCTGTTATTTAATTTATTTGGTTGCTATTTTAATTTTAAGTAGAAAAATATTATTTAAATAGTAAGTGTTACTTGTGATGTGAATTTAAAAAATAAATAAAGTAAACATGTGTAATCCTACGTAGCAAGATGACACACGCTCCGACAAGACACGTCATCGGTTGCCGACCGGAAGAAAAAAAAACGTGTATTAAATTGCAACAGTGTCAAAGGTTGGATTTTTTTACAAAAATCTAAAAATTCGTGATAAATTGATACTAAGCATATATGAAATTAACCCAAAAATTAAATTAATAATTAATAAATACCTTATTAAAAATTAAATTAATAATTAATAAATACCTTATTAAAAATTAAATTAATAATTAATAAATACCTTATTAAAAATTAAATTATTCTAATTTTTAAAAGAAATATTTTCTTAATTAAATAAAACATTTGGTAAATTATTATTATTGAACAATCGACATAAAAATTACTCCCTCCGTCCTCAAATACTTTACACTATTGAGTTTTCAGGAATTATAATATGAGAATTGATTTATAGTATTTAAATGAATAAATAGTTTTTTTGTACTACAAAGTGAACCAATATCGACATTGATATCGACATTGATATTTTGCGATATATTACAATATTTGCACGATACTCAGTAAAAATACATTATACCCCAATGTTCATATTTCAATCTCAAAGTTTGCAATATATCCGCGATATTTCGCGATATTTCACGATATTTACATCCTTGCATAATATACATTCATTAATTATTGACAAAAAATTATTTAAATCATTTTTACCATGCAATTGATTTTTATTTTGTTGCGTTCATTTTTAAATAATAATAGTTTAATAGTTTTAATTATTTCATAAAAATATATTAATTATTTCAGTATTAAGTGATAGCGGCATACAACAATTTACATGATGAAAAGTTGGACAACTTGATTACAACTCATAAAAACAATAAAGTTTGGAGTACAAAAGCACCACAACTAACTTTTTAGTGTAAGAATAAAAAATTAAATTCTCATATATAAGACACGTTATAGTTTTAAGGATCAGTTGATTTGTTTTCAAGTGAATCAAATATAGGTCGGTCATGCGTCTCAAAAATAAAATTTCATCTCACCCAAAAAAAATCATTAATAAAATTTCATATTTCCCAAAAATCATATTTTATGAGACTAAACTATCATATAAAATTTGTATAAATTAAGAGGCGCTTGTTAATGATTTTTCAATGACAATGAAAATAATATTTTTAATATTTAAAATTAATGTAATTATGATAGTTCATAAGAATAAAACTATTACATTTCTTTCTAAAAAAGGTATTCTCTACTCTATATTTATTACTCTTTTCATCTCCTACAATCATCCTCCTTAATCACTTCCCTATTCATCAACCAACAATTATTTGATGTCCACTTCTATTTCAAAATTGAAACATTACACTAGAAATACAATCATCATCAGAACAATTCTTCTCCCAACATATTATTTTTATTACGTGAGTGTATATGATAATAAAATTTTCTACCCATTATCATTGAAGAATATGAACCACACGTGCCCTAATATCACAATATAAAATATTACACCCCCTGTCCCAGTATTTATTGCATACAAAAGAGGGCACGCATATTAAGAAAATTGTGCTTTTTGAGTAAAGTAGTTGTATATGAGTAAATATGTGTATATTATTGTGAGTGTACACGCAAATCAATGTTTTCTTTTTTGGAGTGTGCATATAATTTTGAGACGGGTGAATTAGAAAAGTGTACTAATAATAATGGGACAGAGGGAGTATGATATAAATTTTATATAATAAACAAGTTTAAGTCGAGAGTGAGTCATTGAAACAATATCATGCAAGTCTCCAATTTTTTGGTCTGTCACACGATACTCTTCACACCCCTAAAATAGAAATAATTGTCTCACGAAAAAATCAATAAAATATTAAAGTGATAGCATTATTTTATTCAATCTCATACTCACATATTCATTATTTTCTTAAAAATCGCGCATTTTAAAGTGTGAAGGGTTTTCCGTGATGGAGGGAGTACATTTTTTGGCGGAATTAATATACTACTCCCTCCGTGACTCCGTCCAATTTTACTGGACCTATTTTCTTTTTTTGGATGTTCAATTTTATTAGGCCTATGTCCTAAAAATAAAATATTTTACACTAGGGGTGTGTACTAATTGGTTAAAATCGAATTAACCGACCAAACCTAACCGAATTGTACAATTCGATTAAGTTATTTAGTATTTCGGTTCAGTTACGATTTTAAAATTTGAAATTTCGGTACTTGGTTCGGTTTCGATTATTGTAAGAAACAAACCGAAATAATCGAAAATCGAATTTAATTCATAATTATTATAATAATATATTTAATAAATTAAAATAAATTAATAATATATTATTTTGGTTCATGATTTTACATATTATTATAGATTGTTATTATGTATGTAGTATGAACATTAGACTGCTTTTACGACTATTAGAAATATAATTGAAATGTTATTTTAGTATTCTAATTCTTGAATGCTAGTTTTTATTTTATGGATTCTTTGTTTATTAGGGTGTTAGTATACTTCAATAAATGATTTAGGAATAGTAGTTGTTGTTTTGTGGATTTTTAGCAGATATTTTTATTATTATTTCGATCCAAAAAATCCTAAAATAGCCAATTTTTTTTACACATAGTACATTTCGGTTCGGTTGAAATTCAGTTCGATTTTGAATACCAGCTAGGGACTTTTTGATTATTTCAATTTTCAGTATTTGATTCGGTTCGTTGACCGAATAACTGAATACTCACCCCTATTTTACACTGTTAATTTATAACCTACTTTAATTTTTCTAAGATGGGTCAGTCCATACAGAACTTTAACTCTGGCTTGAAATGGACCCCGTGAATTATAGATCCCCGAATCAGTCAGCCAATGAATCGGATAATTTTTTTTAATGTACTCCCTCCGTCCCTGAGTAAACTTCTCACTTTCCTTTTCGGGTCGTCCCCCAATAAACTTTCCATTGCATAAATGGCAAAACCAACACTCTACTACATATAAACTTTTACCTTCAAATTTACACAATATTACCAAAAGTGCCGCTCATTCAATTAACTTTTCAACACTATTCATTACTTTATCCCAAATATCAACATGTGATCCACCATATATTAATAAACAAATAAAATTTCTTTAACCATTAAATAAAAAGTAGGTTAATTGCAAATAAAATCACAACCTTTTCACAAATTGCAATCTAATCTAAACTTTTGAATCTTTGCAAACAAAACTCTAATTTAATGTTTGGTTGCAATTTGAACCAACAACCAATTTTTTTACGGTCTGAAAATGACGTTTCACTTACTCGATAATGAATAATTAATTGTATTAATATGTTTAAATTGGTTCAGATGACAATACACAATTAATCATTATTTTCGGACAGATTGAAATATGCCATTTTGTTAGAATTGCTAACAAATTTAAAGTTGAAGTTTTCTTTGCAACAATTCTAAAGCTTAGTTTAAATTACAATTAGCGGAAAAGATATAATTTTATTTGCAATTAACCCTAAAAAAAAATGAAATGAGAAACTTACGTAGAGGGGGAAAGGAGTATATAATATACTCACTTTTTAAAAAACTACTCCCTCCGTCCCACTCTAAGTGTCCCACTTTCTTTTTTTGGTTGTCTCACACTAAGTGTCCCATTCCATAAATGGAAAAAACAACACTCTACTACATATAAACTTTAACCTTCAAATTCATACAATATTACAAAAAATGCCACTAATTCAATCCACTTTTCAACACTATTCATTACTTTATTAAACACTATTCATTACTTTTCAACACTATTCATTACTTTTCCACCATATATTAATAAACAAATACACTTTCTTAAACCATTCAACCAAACCGGAACGGAGGGAGTATATATTTTTGAAATCAAATAAGAGCAAGATTTACATAGAAAAGGGTGATTTTGGTGATATAAAAAGGCGAGTGTAGGGAGGAAAAAGGGGTGTTGGTGGTGGGGCGGTGGTGCTGATTCTAATCCTTGTGTTCTCTGACTGCAATCCTGCCTACCAAACATTAACAACAGCTCATCTTTTGCTTCCCCTCGATTCCATTTCCTCGCAATTTAGAGGTGAGTTAACTTAATCACTAAGTTTGTTATGGTGATTAAATGTGGTTTAGTTTCTCTCGGTCTGATTTTTAACCATATTTGTCATTTAGGTTTTCTAATTTGGGGATTCAGCCATTTCTGCGTGAATTTGGGAAACCCTTGCTCTGCGAAGAGATATGTTTTTCCAAAACTAGGTGGATTAATGGCGCTTTCCCTCTCATTCCAGATCTAATGGCGCGTTGATTCTTGGTTGTTGAGATTATAGTGATTGAAAGGGTTTGTATTTTGGAGGTTAGATAGAAGAGTATTAGCGTATCAAAATGAAGTTTATGAAACTTGGATCGAAGCCGGATCAGTTTCAAACTGATGGAGACAATATCAGGTTAGCTATTACACCCCCCCCCCCCCCCCCCCCCCCCCCCCCCCCCCCCCTTTTTTTTTCTGTTTCTGCATTTGAATATGGATGCTAATTTGGTAGCACCTTATTTCCAGTATTAGTATCGAACATATTTGAAGACAAATACAATAATTCAAAATAGAGTATGAATAGAGTGAAATTGGTTTATATATGAACCACCGAAGGATATCAGTTGTTTTCACTGGAAAGTATTAGTTGTTTTTACTAAGAGTATTACTGGTTTACACTGAAGAGTCTTAGTTCATTTTCACCGACTCTTTAGTGTAAATCAATAATACTCTTTAATGAAAACAAGTAATACTCTTCAGTGATTCATGTATAAACCAGTTTCACCCTATACATACTCTTCCAAGTATTGTCACTTTTGAGATTGATGAATGACCAATAATTAGCCTTCTTTTCAAGAGATTTCATGTTTTTGAATTGGCAATTGGAATTTCAGATATGTTTTTTTTTTTGGGTTAATTGCAAATAAAATCACCACCTTTTCGCAAATTGCAATTTAATCTAAACTTTTGATTCTTTGCAAACAAAACTCTAATTTAATGTTTGGTTGCAATTTGAACCAACAACCAATTTTTTTACGGTCCGAAAATGATGTTTCACCTACCTAACAATAAATAAGCAATCGTATTAATATGTTTAGATTGGTTCGAATGACAATGCATAATTAGTCATTACGTTTGGGAAGATTGAAATCGGACTTTTAGTTGGAATTGCTAACAAATTCCAAATTAAGGTTTTATTTGCAACGACTCAAAAGTTTAGATTAAATTGCAATTTGCAGAAAGGTCTTGATTTTATTTGCAATTAACCTTTTTTTTTTTCTCAACACTTTTGCCTGCTTATGTCATTTGTTTATACGAGCTCTAAAGATGCTGGTATAAGGTTTATTTCGAAATTTGACTGTTGGAAGCATTTCGTATTTCAGGTATGTAGCGACGGAGTTAGCTAGTGATATGGTTGTCAATGTTGGGGATGCCAAGTTCTATCTCCACAAGGTATACTCATTTTACCCTTGAAAAGATTTACTAAAATATTAGTTATTTAATTTAGTTACCTAGCCACTAGCCACCTGTGATTTGTGATATTTAGTATAGTGTATTGGTTATAGAGTCTGTAGGATTGTTTTAGACTTTTAGGGGCCGTTTGGTTTGAGGGATTGTCTTTATAATCCCAGGTAATCTCGTGTTTGGTTCGACCATAATCCTGGATTGACTAGAACGACTATCTCGTGTACAATTCGATCCAGAAAATTTGATTCGAACCAAATTTTCTGAATCTAGTCTATTCGTTTTCCGATAGTCGTTCTAATCCAATCCTATCCCGTAAACCAAATGGTCCCTTATACTTTGATATTAATTTATGTTATAATGATGGGTTTGCAAAGGGCATTTTCCTGGCTTTGATTTCAATACAGTTCTGCCTAGATTCTTTGGAGATGGTCTGGTATTATATTGAACAGTTTTACCGTGCTACTAGTTTGCAACTATCACTTTATAATATAACAACTAATACTCTTGAATGAAACAACTAATAATGAATATAAATACACACAATGCGAACAAGTTGCATGGTAAAACTGGTTTGCATAAGACTTTGTCAATTCTGTGATGCATGTGTGGCTAATCACTAACAAACCTCTTATCTGGTTGTATAGTTTCCTCTTCTCTCGAAGAGTTCTCGGCTTCAGAAGCTTATTGCTAGCACAGGCGATAACAACAGTGACGAAATCGACCTCCACGATATTCCTGGGGGCCCGTCTGCATTCGAAATATGCACCAAGTTCTGTTACGGTATGGTTGTTACACTCAATGCGTATAACGTGGTCGCAGCACGCTGTGCTGCGGAGTACCTTGAAATGTACGAGACGGTCGAGAAAGGAAATCTCGTATACAAGATTGACGTCTTTCTGAGTTCCAGCATTTTCAAGAGTTGGAAAGACTCCATCATTGTTCTTCAAACAACGAAATCTCTTCTCCCACTTTCGGAGGAATTAAAGATCGTGAGCCATTGCCTAGATTCGATAGCTACCCGGGCTTCAACTGACCCGTGTAAAGTTGAATGGTCATACACTTACAATCGCAAGAAGCTTCCGTCTGAAAACAGGCACGAGTGGAATGGTGTAAAGAAGCAACAAACAGTGCCTAAAGACTGGTGGGTGGAAGATCTATGTGAACTTCAAATCGATTTATATAAGAGAGTTATTACAACTATTAGGGCCAAAGGAAGAGTATCAGCTGATGTCATAGGAGAATCTTTAACAGCATATGCTTCTAGAAGGCTTCCGGTTTTCAACAAAAGCACCATTCAAGAAAACGAGCTCCTGAAATACCGTTACTTGGTGGACGTAATCACGTGGTTGCTACCAATGGAGAGAAGCTGCGTGCCTTGTGGTTTTATGCTAATGTTGTTACATTCATCGATATTGTTGGAATGTGAGGAGATGGGAAGAAAGAAGCTTATGCAGAAAATCTCACAAGAGCTCGAGGAGGCAACTGTTTCTGATCTGATGATTTGTTCCCCGAATGGTGAAACTGCCCTGTATAACTTTGACGTGGTGCATGAATTGATCGAGCAGTTCGTGATGCAAGAAAATGGGGCCCGGGCTGATTGTCTAGACGATCACGTGGGATTCACTTCCGATTCCTCCAAGGCTAAGGTGGCTAGATTGGTTGATGACTATTTGGCTAAAGCGGCTAGAGATTCTTCTTTACCCTTGGCTAAATTTGTTGATCTTGCTGAAATGGTCTCCACGTATCCGAGATCAAGTCACGATGGGATTTACCGCGCGATTGACATGTACATAAAGGTTGGTTGAATCTCTCTCTCTCTCTCTCTCTCTAATATATACACACACAATTATAGATGTATAGGGAAACAAATTTAGGACCGTAACTTTGAAGGTTGCAAAAGGACATTATGTTTACGGGCATGCAAATTAACGACAATATTTTTTAACTACGTAAATATAGGCCAAATCGGTTCTACTATTGATATCTTTTCCAAAATATAATTGAAATTCGATTTCATTTTCTGTACTGCCAATTTTTGGAAACTTGTAAAGTTTTTCTGTCAACCCCCGATTGATGAACCTCCCCTCTCATTTATCAAAAAATCCCATGTATTATTAAGTACAATTGGCCTACATTTACACAATTAAAAAGTACTGTCCTTATTTTACAGGGTTGCAAAGTCCGATTTTCAGTCCTCACGTGTGTCTTACGGGCGATTTTGACCCGATATGGGCTAATTCGGACCAATTTGGCCTACATATACATAAATTAATTTATAGGCCCTTAAACATAATGTCCTTTTGCCACCTCCAAAAGTTTACGAAGAACATTTTCCTATATATAGAGAGTTGGTCTTATGTAAAACAATTTTATCACTTTATAGTATAACAATTAATACTAACAAATTTATAGTATATTTTAATAAAACAACTAATACTATTAGGGCTTGTTTGTTTTGGGTTTCACACGGACAGGACTAGAACTTTTCGACCCCCACCCCATTCTAGTTAGAGATGTAACATCCCGTTTTTACATCCCATACTTCATCCACACTTATAATACCTATTTTCTCTCACTTACACTCTCTTTCCTACTTTTTTCACACTTACACTCTCTTTCCTACTTTTTTCTTTCATACTTTTCTCTCATTTACACTCTCTTTCCCACTTTTCTCTTACACATCCTACTTTACTTTTACACATAATTTGACATAAAGTAAAATTTCCCCCTACTAAAATCCCAAAACAAACACACACTTTTATTATCATCCAAGACTTTACATCTTGTGGGCGTAAAGTCATGACTTCACACGTCCACCTAAATCCCGAAACAAACAAGCCCTTAGAGTATGTATAGGAGTGAAATTGGTTTATATATAAATCAATGAAGGGTATTAGTTGTTTTAACTGAAGAGTATTATTTATTTTTACTGAAGAGTATTACTGGTTTACACTGAAGAGTCTTAGTTCATTTCGACCGAACAACTAAGACTCTTTAGTGTAAATCAGTAATACTCTTTAGTAAATATAACTAATACTCTTTAATGAAAACAAAGTTTCACTCTATACTTGGTCATACTATTATAGTTGCTCGGTGAAGCTGGTTTACATAAGACTATATATATATAGTAAGCAGTGATTATCGTATGTGCAGGAGCATCCAGAGTTGAGTAAGAGTGAGAAAAAGAGAATCTGTGGGTTAATGGATTGCAAGAAGCTATCAGGCGAGGCTTGCACGCACGCGGTACAAAACGAGAGGCTTCCGATGCGTGTGGTCGTGCAAGTTCTTTTCTTTGAGCAAGCCCGAATAGCAGCAGCCACAGGGTATAGCACACCCGATGTTCCAGGGTCGGTTAGGGGTGTGCTCCCGAGAGGATCTTGTGGGAGCTCCAGGTCAGCGACTACCAACTCGGACGAGGACTGGGACGGAGATCAGACGTCAGACGAACTCGCCTCTCTGGGACACAGAAATAACGGAGGAGATAAAGCCAGTGCTAAGAAAGTGAAAAAGATGTTCTCCAGACTCTGGTCTAATAAAGATGGAGTGGGTGAGAACAGCAGCTCCGATACATCGGAAAGCCATGCTTCGACTGGCGTCGAAGAGACGGTTATGGTGAAGAAGAAGAATTCGGTGGTCACGAAGTGAGCGAGCGAGTGAGTGAAGAGAAAGAGGGCTCCTTCGGACTCTGGTTAAACGTCGAATGACCAGGCGAGCGCAGGACGATTACGATTCGTCTCGGCATAAGAGTAACTGTCCAGGTAACCATGGTTGGTTTTAGTACTTGATCATTTGCATTGAGATGGCTACAAATTAGAGAAATAACTGTTTGCCACGAATTTGTTCTTGAATTTTGTCCTTGGAAGAAAGAGATGCAAGGTTAGTTGTGTAATTCTCTAGTACCATATCCCTCTGCAATAGTACAGGAAATTTTCATGGCCATGTCTATTTTTTGTGTTGTAATTGCACGTGACAAAGATGGAGTTGTGCCATTTCGAGCCTATTTAAGAAGCTTCTCATGTCTTTCTATTCTTATTTCTTAGTTTTTTTTTAATAAAAAATTACACAAAACAGTAAATATTTTTTTACATTCCACTTAAAGATTTTAATATAAGAGTTGATTTGTAGTTTTTAAATGATTAAGTTTTTTTTTTTTTGAGGATGCATTAGTCAATTTATGTGACCGAGACAAAAGGAAGATGTTGTGTGGTAATTATAATGGATTTAGATGTAATTTAGAGGTGTTTGTAAAGGGATTATGGAATTAGAAAACAAAACCGGGGTTAGTATGTATTATGGTGTGAAGGCCATATAATATTGACAATTGATATCAAGGTCAACCGACAACACAAAGACTTCAAGAAATTTAGTATTTTACTGAAGAAATGTTTGGTTAACAACTCTTCAATGGTAATGAGAATGAGATTGAAGATTAGTGTAATTATAATGGTTAGTGAGAACAAGATCACTACCTCCTATACTAAATAAGACAATCTCTGCTTTATTTTGCTTACCCTTTTATCTTTCTACAATCATCCTCCTCAAACACTCCCTTATTTCTCTACCAACTATCATTTGTTGTTCACTTTTATTCCAAAATTGGGGCATGACACTAGCAATGCAGTTATTATTATAACAATTCTTCCCCCGACATATTATTTTTATTATAAAGGCATAAATGGAAAATAATTTTCATTCTCATTACCATTGAAAAATTGTTAATCAAGCGCTTCCTAAATAGAAGCTAAAATGATTTGGGAGTCAGCCTTAAGGTGGATATGTAAAAAGCATCGAGGGTTGTAAAAAATTTACAAGACAAAAAAAATAAAATCTATCAAGTCAGATGTACGATAAAGGCTTTATGAGCATGAGAGAAAATGGAGAATTGCCCATAAAGGATATTGTGTGACGAATAAACCGGGCTAGATGAGGTGGAGCCATGGAAGGGAGACGAGGCCCTAGCCTCTCAAGATCAGGACGAAGCACCATGAGGCCAGGTGGCCACGACGAGGTAGGTCGGCCTCGGCAAACCGAAATGAGTCAAGGGGGTCCATTGACGGTATAGGTGTTGACCTCAGCCTATAAGAGGACACATCAAGTTACCTCTTCCCTACTCGACATGAAGAAAGTAGGACGAGGGTAGAGACGACCTCAACATGTTTATCTCGAAGCCATGCAAAGAAAATCATCCTAGGTAAAGACGAGTAACGAAAGAGGCAGAGAGCAAAGACAAGAGGGTGACCCGCCTCGGCCATCTTCACGACGATAACACCACGTATTTGGTCTTATCCCAGAAGAAGCCAAATCAGGGACGCCATCAGACAATCATTCCATTCTTGGTACGAGGAACAGTGAATCAGCACCAACTCCAGAGGGACAGACCATACTTATGGCTAGAAATCCCACGATTTCAGGAACAAGTACAAGCCAATTTCCACGTGGCCAACACTTATTGGGCCGAACTCACCTACACAAGGGGCCTCGACCCATTACTCGAAACTAGGGCCAGCCCGAACATTTAATGCTGGGCTGCCCGAATAAAGCTAGGTCAGCCCAAGGGCTTACCCTTGGACTATAAATACTTGATCTTTAGCATTTAATACACAACTACCAATTCAAGCCCAAATCTACACAAAGAGTTGACAAATCTTCTTGCATTTATTGTTTTTCGTCATCATTTATTACTAAATAGCCTCAAGAAATTAATATCCGAATCAACCTAAATTATTATGTTAGTTACTTGACCCAAAAACCACATTAATCGTATTAAGATACATATTTCGAGTAACAACAATTGATGCTAGAAGGAGGGTTGTCAACCCTTAAACCAGAATCCAAAGAACTCGAAGAACACTCACTGTTTTTCGTTTAAAAATCATTCAAACCCGCACATTTTCGAGATTCCCTAAAGTCTTGAAAATGGCCGACCACAACGGTGGCGAAGGCACTTCCAACCCCGCTCCCAAGGTCGCGGCCACCGAGGTCGTCACCACCCTCGCACGACAAACTAGGGCCATCCCTGTTATCGCCGCCGACTTCCAAACTCCCGAGCAAGTGAAGTCTATCATCGAACAACTTCAGATAAAGGCGAGGGAGATGAGGAGTGACCTCGACATCCAAGCTACCCCTCCTACGGCAAAGAAGAGAAAAAACCCTCCTTGTTTTACTCGGGCTCCGAGAGAGACATACGTGATCCCCTCGAAGGACCACGAGACAACCCCCCGACCATCGAATATGAGGGGACGGACACACGGTTCGTTTTCAGCCGCCTAGGCGACAAATCTTGGGCGCAATCCGCCCCAGGGTCAGAGTCAGAGACCTACACAAGGTCTTCGAGATACCCCAATCCCCTAAAGACGTGCCTGCCTACTTGCAGGAGAAACGTCGTCTTCCCGTAAGAAGGCAACTCGAGGGAGCCCAAAGCTCCCCCGCTGCGAACATCGAACACCGTGTCTCGGCACACGAGCGTCTGAGCCCCGAGGTCACCCTCCGAGCCGAGGGCAGCCAAGGAGCCCTCATTGCCGCTCTCCAGCAACGCCTAAGCGAAATGGAAAACAAGATGGAGGCCAAAGACTCTCCATCAAAACGATCAAATCTCGACAGGGAACCACTCTCCTTGGAGATTGAAGGAGCCTACATCCAAACGAAGGTCACGCTCCCCAAACCCCCTATACGAGGGGAGGACGGATCTGGAAACTCACCTGAGTAAATACCGGATCTATATGACGGGCCAGACACAACTGACGATACAAAGTGCCGTTTATTCCCCTCACTTTGGACGAATTGGCGCAAAAGTGGTACGTTAACCTGACCTCCCAGTCAATCACGAGCTTCGCCGATCTGAGCGAAAAGTTTATCTTCTACTTCGCGGCCAAGATCGCCATGCCCGAAGGATGCCATAGGTTGATGAACATCAAACAAGCAGACGATGAGATGTACGTCGACCATGTTGATGAAACCATCCTCACTGAGGAGCCAGTCAGTGACGAGCTCTCTCTCCACTTAACTCTCAACAGCTTTGCCGCCCTCTCCCCAATGTTTATGCATCTCTCCAAGCACCTCCCTACGACCTACACCGAGTTCAAGGGGAGGGCCGGGGAAATGATAACCCGCCAGAAGCTTCTGGCACAAAGGATGAGACCTCCAAAAGCCGAGGCCGCGGTAACTGCCGCAAAAGCTGGAGTAGGGAAAAAGCCCAAATCCTCCCCCAACACAGGAGAAACCCGTCTGCACCTCGGCAGGTGGGAAACATGCCGTCGGGCACATTCTAGAAATGGACCAATGAGACAGACGAGCAGCTGCTCCAAGTCTTAGCCCAGACCCCGGTGTACGTCTACAACACCATCCAACATGACAACATGCTGGAGAAGCCCAGACACGTCAATAACAAGGGACGTGTGGACAGGGCAAAGTGGTGCGCATACCACGACGCCGTGGGGCATAATATGAGTGAATGTCGAGACCTCCTCCAGCAGCTGTAGAAGCTGTTCGAGGATGACAAGCTCAACAACTTCGTAAAGAAATCGGCATATCAAGCCCCACATGAGCTAGAAAAGAACATGGGGCAACCTCGTTAGCAAAGGCCACAAGCGCATAAGAAAGCTCCTCCCGTCGCACTTATCGAGGACGAGGACGAGGACAACGAAGAAGATGAAGTTCCTCCCCTCTTCGAGCAGGGGGACGCGTAAACACTCTCCAGGGGGGAGAAACCCTTGGAGGCCTTATCCGGGTCTCGACCATGTCGAACCGCAAGAGGAAGACCGAGATCAGGGCACTCGAGAATGTCCATACGATCTCCCCTCCGGAGCCGACCATCTCCAAAACTTCCGTGATCACCTTCACTAATGCTGATCAGGAAGGGGCTCTTTGCCCAAAGAATGATCACGTGGGATTCACTTCCGATTCTTCCAAGGCTTGTAAAAAATTTACAAGACAAAAGAAAAATCTTAAGTCAGATGTATGATAAAAAGGCTTTATGAACATGAGAGAAAATTGAGAATTACCCATAAAGGATGTTATGTGACGAATAAACCGGGCTAGACGAGGCGGAGCCATGGAAGGGAGACGAGGTCCCAACCTCTCAAGATCAGGACGAAGCACCATGAGATCAGGTGGCCGCGACGAGGTAGGTCGGCCTCGGCAAACCGAAATAAGTCAAGGGGGTCCATTGACGGTATAGGTGTTGACCTCGGTCTATAAGAGGACACACCAATTTACCTCTACCCTACTTGGCATGAAGAAAGCAGGACGAGGGTAGGGATGACCTCGACATGTTTATCTCGAAACCATGCGAAGAAGATCATCCTAAGTAAAGACGAGTAAGGAAAGAGGCAGGGAGCAATGACAAGAGGGTGACCCGCCTCAGCCATCTTCACGACGATAACACCACGTATTTGGTCTTATCCCAAATAAAGCCAAATTAGGACGCCATTAGACAATCATTCCATTCTTGGTATGAGGAACAGTGAATCGACACCAACTCCAGAGGGGCAGGCCATACTTATGGCAGAAAATCCAACGATCTCAGGAACAAGTACAAGTCACTTTCCACGTGACCAACACTTATTGGACCTAGCTCACCTACACAAGGGGCCTCAGACCATTACTCGAAACTAGGGTCAGCCCGAGCATTTAATGCTGGACTGCCCGAATAAAGCTAGGTCAGTCCAAAGACATACCCTTGGGCTATAAATACTTGTACTTTAGCATTCAATACACACCTACCAATTCAAACCCAAGTCTACATAAAGACTTGACAAATTCTCTTGCATTTATTGCTTTTCGTTATCATTTATTACTAAATAGCCTCAAGCAATTAATATCCAAATCAACCTAAATCATTACGTTAGTTACTCGACCCAAAAGCCACATTAATCGTATTAAGATACATATTTCGAGTAACATTGTAGTGGATGAAAACTGTTTAAACCTGAAGAAAAATCCAAATACACTTTAAATCAAGTTCATGTAAGAGAAATTACCTCTGCTAATAAGGAAGAAGTTCTTCAAACCATTATAAAAGGACTTATGCTATTTTCTGCTTTCATACCTAATTTGTCATCATACACATTAAGTTAAGATTTTCAACCTAATTTGTCATCATACACATTAAGTTAAGATTTTCAAAAGTTAAAACCAGTACTTCTTCCATCCCCCGACTATTTTATTCGTCCGTCCCAAAATTATTTGCACACTTAAAAAAATTGATTTGTGTGCACAATCACAATAATATATACATATTTACTCATACACCACTATTTTACTAAAAGAAATGCATTTTTTTTTAAATGTATGATGCCTCATGTGAATAATTTCGGAACAGAGGAAGTATAATATAAGGTCTATACTTCTACACAAGTTAAAGTTGATAGCAATTCAACTTATTTGCAGTCAATATAATTGTTATCACTCCAAAATTTAACGTTTCAAAACATACAAGGTTGAAATTGAATGACGGAATTATATTCCTCAAATAAATTATATAAATCTATTACCATTACCTATAAATTATTAAATCCAAAATCTAATATACCTAAATACTCCTGCAAATTCGAGATAAAATATTTTACCTTTTTCTAATGATCTTCTATTAAACCGTGAAATACAAGATAAAAGCCTTAACGATAAATATTTCAATAAATGGTCTAAAAGAAAATATCAGATTAGGGAACAAATCCAATGCATTTAGGCGAACAATTCTACTGATCGAGCAGCCTATTCGGTCAATCTTACTCACCCTTAGGTGCTCAGGAGCTGTCGAGCAAACTAACAATGATCCATCCAAAGGAAGCGACGTAAAGGAAAAGTAGAAATGCGAATTCTCACCAAAATGACTCAAGAACGAGCAGCCGCCGATCACCTCACATTACACCTAGATACTTTGTTGTTAAACCATTATATTAGGGAATGTTAAGTGTCTAAACACTTTCCTAACATGTACATGAGGTGATTAAGGAGCTGCCGCCTTCTAATTACATACACTTGTATAAATACCCCCAAGTTTAATAATAAAAAGAATGGAAATATTTAAATTAATATATATATATATATATTGCCAAATTAATACCTTAATTTCTCCTTTACCTTCATCAAATTATCATCCTTAAATATAAATGCATGTTTATTTGATGATATCTTAAGAGTTAAACAACCATTAAATACATCATTAGTGAAAGATCATCAACACCATCGAATCTAACTATACCTTGTTATTTACCGATAATAGTTTCATTTATGAGTTGAAGTTCCACTTTTAGTATTTAGAGTTCACTTTACATTAAAACATGATTTAGGTACATCGTTAAATTCACGAGTTATAGAATTTATAGGTAACGGAAGTCCGTCTCAAATATGTAACCGTCTCATACAAATTTATATAAATAAATATAGATGAGCTTTACGTGTATGAAAAGGAATAAAAATTAAAAAAATATTAGGAGACATTCTCTTGGGAGATTATTTCACATGGGACAAGCAAAATTCATTATGTAATAAAAAAAAAGGGTACAAATTAATGAATAAATGAGTAATTAAGTGGTTAAATATATATTAGTGCTTGGTTCAAAATTCTTTAATAAGAATGCACATGAGATAATTGTACAGGTTGATGTGAATAAAATATTAGTAATTCACTTTCGTCCCGTGTAATGCACGATTTAATTTTTTTTTTAATGTAAGACTATATAGTGTGAAATGGAATGTGTGATAAATTAAAATTAAATATATTCAGTTCACCTATTCACTAGTCTTTTTTCTTTTATACTAATTTGTGAATTTTGTGAGATGTATTATGCATATATGAGTGCCTCATACTCTCTACATCCCACCAAAAGTTGCAAGGGAAGAGTAACACACATTTTAATAATAAAATGAAATGATAGTGTTTTTGGAGGGAGAGAGAGTAATTAGATAAAACTTTATGTATAAAATAAATAAGTTAATTAGTTGGATTGAATATAGTGTAAGTACAAAAAATAATAACAGTTTGTGTAAATATAGAGATATATATTGTGGGGTGAAGATTTTTTTTTTTTCTTTTTTGGGTTTGCAAATAATTGGATGACAAAAAAAAAGTTTATAAATTGTAATGGGATGAATAGTAGTATTTATTTAATTAAGAATATGAGTTTATATTATAAACAAAACTCTCCAAAAATAATTTCAAAACAAATCAAAATCATGTATATAATCAAAATAAAAAAATAAAAAAAAAATCTAATTTTAGACATTAGTTTTGGCTAAATTTCGTTTCTAACATTATTTTGTTTGTATAAAAGTATTAATTAAATTAAAATATTTATTTTATATTTCTATTTCGAGTTCATTTGTGAAATATTAGTGTAAGATTTTTAATTTTATTTACCCAGGACCATTAGTTGTTTTAATTCTTCATCTCTTTAAATTCTTCCATTTATTAAAAATTATTTGATGTTCTATACATTCAACTCAAAATATTTAATTAACAAACAAATTTAAATATAAATTTTGATTTTCCATTAAAAAAATCAAATATTTGTGAATTATATATATTCAGCTCAACTCAATTAATTTATTCTCAATCTTTAAAAAAATATTTTATACAAAAAGGTATTAATTAAAAGCAACCCTTTTCAAATTTCACATTTATATTTTAATATACACATTGAATATTATTAATTATTAGTTATTGTATAACTTTTAAAATTCTATAATATATTTAGTAATAGTTTTTTGGTTGAATTTCGTATAAGATTTTGTTATTAAATATGACTAACTCAATTTATTCTCAATCCTTTAAAAAAAATTTATAGCAAAAGGTATTAATTAAAAGCAATCTTTTCAAATTTCACATTTATATTTTAGTATACATATTGAATATTATTAATTATCGGTTAATGTGTAACTTTTAGAATTCTACAATATATTTAGTAATAGTCTTTTGGTTGAGATTTTTTTTTTACTATTTTTAGTATAAAATTTTGTTATTAGACATAACTAGTATTTCCCCCGTGCGATGCACGGTCTATGAAACTTATTAAAAATATATAAATTAAATTATGTTATTATAATTAATTACCTTGTAGATATATTTATGTGTGCGCGCGCGTGAATATAAAATTTTTAATATTCTAATATTTATTTTATGAGGGAGCCATATGTAGTCGGTCTCATACTTGGAATGGAGTCCCACGTTAGTATTTCCATCATATTTTCCTTTAAAATATTTAATATATATACTGAGACCTATGTAACACTGTTTCATGTGTTCTTCTTGTTCACTAATTTTTTTTCCCTATTTTTCTTTTTTAGTTGTCAACCAATTTTTATTAATTTCTTTTTGAGAAATAAACATCACTCACAAATAAATTAATGGATTCCACAATATTATTATTTTATCTACTTTATTTATTTTTCAATAAATACTAATTTTCAAATTTGTGGAATGAGGGAGTATAATGTATTATAATACAATTTTTTTCTCTATTCAAGTATATGATATAAGAAATAAAACATGTATTTTATAATATATCCCACCATAAATAAATTCAAAAAAATGTTCCACTTTGTTTAAAAATACTTAATTTCAAAGTTGTTTTATATAAATTTTAATATATATATATATATATATATAACTAACTTTATTATCAAATTCATATCCTCTTTATCTATAAAATCAGCCTACTTGAGTTATTCTAAAGTTAATTAAAAAAATATTGATAATAATTCAAATCTAACCAATGTTTAGCCCATCTGGACTTTAAATTTGTCCTAATCCTTTAGCCATATAGACGTTTAAATAACCCAACGCAAGAGCAAGAGCTATGTCATCCGGATTAACAATTACATGGATAACTAACACAAATTTCTTGTATAAAATCAAGTGCATATTGAATTTTGAGTTCATTTCAAATCAATTTTGACTTCTTTTAAAGTAAATTTAAATTGATTTGAAATTAAACTCAAAATCTAATTGTATGTTATGCACTTGAACACACAAAAAAATTACTAAATAACTAAAGTTCTAAAATAAAAGATAATATAAAAGAACCATATTTATCCCCATACAAAAATACGGAATTGATCACATGCCCACCGGTGGGCATAATATTATATACCCACAACAAAAATTAAGTCTTACCATTCAAATTCTGAAAATATGACTCAGAGCTGCACTGACGATGCATTACAATGACCACCTCAAGATCTTTTACAAAAGATAAGATTTGCGTTTTAGAATTTTAGTAATGTGATTCATTGATTAGATCTAATTTAAATTAAGTTTATTCACATATCTGTTAAAAAATTCAAAGGAACAATATATTTTTATATCTTCTAAAAGAAATAAATCAGTCCATATTGTTGGATTCTCAAGTTTTTTTATTATTTTTTTATTTTTTTATTTTTTATAATAAGTAAAGCCAACAAAGTTCAATTTTATTTTTCACTTAACTAAATGTTAAAGTATAGAGTGAAAATTATAGATATTTGAACCATTTAAGGGTATTAGTTGTTTTCACTAAAGAGTATTAGTCATTTTCACTTAAGAGTATTAGTTGCTTTCACCGAAGAATATTAGTTGTTTACTGAAAATAAACTAAGACTCTTCAGTGAAAATAACTAATACTCCCTCCGTCCACGAGTAAGTTTCTCACTTCTTTTTGTTGAATGGTTTAAGAAAGTGTATTTGTTTATTAATATATGGTGGACCACATGTTGACGTTTGGGATAAAGTAATGAATAGTGTTGAAAAGTAAATTGAATGAGTGATATTTTTGGTAATATTGTGTTAGTTTGAAGGTTAAAGTTTATATATAGTGGAGTGTTGTTTTTTCCATTTATAGAATGAGAAACTTATTGGGGGACGGCCCAAAATGGAAAGTGAGAAATTTACTCAGGGACGGATGGATTACTTTTTATTGGAAATGACTAATACTATTTAGATAAAACAATTAATACTCTTCATGTGATTCATGTATGAACCAATTTTACTTTATAGATACTCTAACTGAATATGCTTCTCCACTATTTTGGACCTTCGGAATGCCTTAAGGTTGGGCATAAATCAATTACACAAATAGAAATAGATTCTTTATACAACTTTGGGAGAATGTTAAACTTTTTTTTGTGAAATTTCCACCAAAAAAAAGAAAGAAAAGAAATTGTTTGTGAAATTTAAAAATATTGATAACTGTGCTTATTATATAATTGGATTATAACAACGTTGTTTGCTAACCAATGATATACACATTGGATAACATGACTTATAATTTTTTTTTTAGAGAAAATATGATTAAATATATAGGAAAATTTATTTTGAACAATAAATATAAAACAAATTGCTAACTATTTACACTATCATCAACGGGTAATTTGCCGTATAAAAATAAATATTCCTTAAACCATTGAAGTCGCATTACTATTGATCCATTCACAATCCAAGTTCTATCAAGTTGTGTTTTTATATGTAGGTAGTTGAAACGCACCAAATAAATCTTACATCTTAGAATTTCCTAAAGAATTTGTCTTAATTTGCCTACCAAGGATTGTTGAATATATACATTTACTTTGAAAAAAGGAGTTTAATTTGAAGCAGGAAAAAACATAAATTGAAATATCAACTATTCTTTAAGTTAGTCCAACTATTCAAAAATTGTGATAATGAATTGAACGAAAAATGGGGTTCAATACTTATATTTACATAGGAAATGAATTTCAAAAGTCTTTTCAGTCTTTAATTAACAAACTAATGACAATAAATTATTATTAAATCAAATAATAAAGTAACTCTTCGGTTTTTTTCCTACCAAATTTGGAAATAAAAAATATTAACAAAATATTGGCTTCTACTTTTAGCAGAAGATTTTATTATTATATATAATATAGATATAGATATATATATATAGATTATCTCCCCTCCTATAATTATTTCTCCACAACTCTTCATTTCATCAACCTACAATCCACGATCTACAATTTTAATGTTATTGTTTTGCTACAATCTTCATTTCACTATTGTACAATCCTTTTTCTGTCTCTATATATTACTTTCTCCATTTCAAAATAAATGTCATTTTAGCCTTTTGCATCTTATACAAAATAAATATCATTTTAGTCTTTGAAACACTTTTCAATGCATATAAAGTAGCCTATATACCAATGATATCAATCTTTTTGATTTTTTTTTTTATATAGGGGTAATTATGATAAAGATTAGGTGTCTTAATATGTGTAAAGAAATCTAAAATGACATTTATTTTAAAATAGGGGAGTATAAAATTAGAGCAAAACAATATTATTGTAGTTATTATTCGCATGGTAATTTATTATTCAACAATGCTCTTTTTCTTGCACATTAAAAAGTTTAAACAAACATCCTTTGATTTAGATCCTCCCCACACAGCCGTCTTGCACAAGAATTAATTTGTCAAATATAATATATATATATATATATATATATATATATATATATATATATATATATATATATATATATATAAATTACAAGAAGCTAAACATGTCTTAGATGACGGTAAGGGGATGATTGGTATGATAGAATAGATAAGGAAATGAATAATTATTCCTTAATCTATTCCAAATATCATGATTGGTATATTTTTAAAAATGGAATAGTGATTCCACAAAGAATGGTGATTTCCAATTATGTGGAATAGTGATTCCTTCTATAATACATGAATTTATGTATTCCACGTATTGAGGAATGTTTATTTTTCAAAAATACCATCATTTATTTTTATTTATATAATATTATCTTCTAATCCCAACATATCAATACTAATAATATTATTAATACAAATAATTAAAATATTAATAAAATAATTATTTAGTAAAATTATTAGTAATAAAAATAATAATAACCAATTTTAACAATAATAATTTCCATAATAATAATAATATAATAATTATCAACAATAATATTATATTTCTATAGTATATATAATAATTTTTAATGATAATATTATATTTCTACAGTATATATAATAATTACATAATTACTACTTATATATTAATATAAATATAAATAATAATATTTAATTATATAAAATGATCTTAAATAAAAATAAATATTAATACAATTAAAAAAATATGTCATAGTTACAAAAATAAATAATAATACAATTAATATATATATATATATATATATATATATATATATATATATGTCATAGTTACACAAATAAATAATAAAAATAATATTAACTAATAATTCCAACAATATTTTTTATTAATTTTATTATTAAATAATAGTAGTATAATGTTATTTTTTTATAATTATAAGAATTATTAAAAATTTATTTTAATAAAAATAATTTTTTCAAAAATAATATTAGTATTATGAATATATGTAAAAATTATAACAATCATTATTAATATTATTATTAAATATCAATTATTTCAACAATCAATAACAACAATAATTTTATATAGTTACATAAAATAATTACATTTCATTCCTTATCCATACCAATCATAAGAATGATCATTCTCAAGTCATTCCATTCACGAGTCCATTCCATTCAACTATTATTCCATTCAGGCATACCAATCATACCCTAAGCTTTTTGTGAAAATTGCTCGCTAATAAAACCCTCCGATAAAAATAATAATATTTTTTAGTAAAATAACTAATATATTTACATGTGAACTATTTTCCCTCTTCTATACTTTATGTCTAGGTCATCCAATGATTTTTTTTTTTTACTATAAAGTTTGCCTATTTAAGCTCAAAGTCCTATCTAGTTTCTACCACAATCCATTAATTGTACCTAAATCAGTACCTTAGCACTATGTAGACTCGACCAATCAACAGCCTTCTCTTTTTCATTAAAAAGTAATAAAATTGTTCAACAATTTTTTTTTAAATACTACCTTCCTTTACGACCACCTTATTTATAAGTGCAATTCTTTTTCTGATATAAATATATTTGTTATTTCATATAAGACTGAAATTTGGTCAGGGAATCCAAACTTGTGTCTTTCTTTTGATTAACAATAGTTAGGCTAAGTTTGGCATGCATCGACCCACGTATTAAACTCACTCAAAAACTTAAAATTAATTATCACAAGAAAACAAATCAATGAAATCATCTTCTTACCTAATGCACAAACACTAAACTAATAGTAGCTAAGAGGGGTTAATTGCAAATAAAATTATAATTTTTTTGCAAATTGTAATTTAATCTAAACTTTTGAATCTTTACAAATAAAACCCCAGCTTAATATTTGATTGCAATTTGAACCTACAAATGTATTTTTTTTATTATCCAGAAAAGATGTTTCACTTACCAGACGATGTATAATTAATTGTATTAATATGTTTGGATTGGTTTGGGTGGCAACACATAATTAATCATCATTTTTGAGCTGATTGAAATTTGTCATTTGGTTTGTGCAAAAAAAGAAGAAAAAAAATTGTCATTTGCTAGTGATTAATACTAGTTCACAAGTAACAATAATAGTGATATACAATGCATAAAGTGTACTTAATTATTTGTCTTTATATTATACAATTGAAAATTCTCTTAACCCATCATTACCTAGAATTAAAAATATGGAATAGATGGACTATTGTAAGACCATCTAAGAGAAAATCAATAATTAAGATCTAATTACAATATTTTATTTAAAAATGATTTGAGTTTTTTTTTTTTTTAAAAAAAAATTATTGGACCCATCTTTCCTAAAAAGAAAAGAAAAGGAAGAAAGGCATTAAAACCCAAAGTTATATTGGGCTTAAGTAATTGAGTTTCCCATGTTTGGCCTGAAGATTATGAAATAACATTGGCCCAATTTATTTGCATCATATTTTCAGTTAGGACACTCATCCCATATCCTTTTTATTACAACAAAATTATGAAATTCAAAGCTACTTTTCTTACTCAATTACACTCGCCCAAACCCTAATTCTTTCTCTCATCCCTTGTTCAGTTATGTTTCTAAGGTTGAAATCGTATTTTAAAAATATTATTCTCATTATTGAAAATCACAAATTTTATTTATTTGCATCTATATGGACTATATGTGGCATATCCAACAGTCATTTCATTTAATTGTTGTCGAAAATTTATAAAATGTTTCAAATTGCAAAACTTAAAATTGTGATGTATTAAATTGCAATAAAAAAATGTAATTGATAAAAATAAAAAAGTTCGTGATTTTATTGCCATTAACAATTTAATATTCAACAGCAATGCATAATTTTTCACAAATCAAAGATTCGTGAAGTTATGTCCAAATATAAAAATTTATGGATCATAATCTAATCAGCCAATTCAAACAAATATTTTCAAAAAATCGTGTAAAGGTAAAAATAGAAACCCGCTCTCAGATTATGTTATTATAATAGTAAATATATGTTACTATAAAGACAAATATGTGTTACTGTAAAGTTAAATAATACACACTTATTCTAACAGGACAAATTTTGTACTTAGAGTAAACACGTGTAAAGTATTGAAAATGTGTTACTAATTGAAAATAAAAGTGTTATTATATGGAGAATTGTGAGTTATTAAAATGAACAAAAATAGTAAAAAACGTAAAAATAAAAATAAAAAAATAAAACCTCTAAATAAAAAGAAGGGAAGAAAATATTAAAAGATAAATATTTGCCCCTTATGAACAAACTTTTTTCCTTAATATAAAGAGATGAAAGACAAACTTTTGTTTCTAAAAGACCCCGTAACACATAGTTGTGTTTATTGTAACACTTGAGAATGAATTTTTCTGTTTTACCTTGATGCTATATTTTTGAGAAATTAATCCATTTGACCAGCTTATAATTCACACTTTTTTTCCCTCTTCTTTATATATACTATAATTTGACGTGAGATTTTTCACATGAGTGCTGCTCAATTTAATGTAATTCGATATTTTCAAATTATATTAAGTTTGATCATGCGAAATGTACTCCATAACATATCATTTCTTACGAGTTATATTATTAAAATAGTGTGCGGAGTGGATATATATATATATATTTAGGCCAAATATACGGGAGCAAGTTTGACGATGAAACTTAATTGCATTTTGTGCATATTTTTTTGAGTAGGTATTATATGAAAACGCTTCATAATAAGTTTAACATGAAATAGTTTTAGAGTATCATTAATTTCATCAGGAGTATCATTAAACCTGTTAGGGGTATCATTAGTCTGAGTTCAAAAAAATTTAAAACAATTTTCTTGAACTCAGACTAATGATACTCCCGATGAGATTAATAATACTTTAAAATTGTTTCATGATAAGTTTATCATGAACTATTTTCATATAATACTTTGCCTATTTTTTTAACAATATTAGTTATGTTATTAAAATATATTAATTTTTTTCTTTTGTAATGCGTGCAAGAAAGATATGTAACAAAATAAAGGAACTCATATTATGATTATAAAAATAATTACATAATTACCTTTCAAATTTTTTTTTTACATAATTACAGAATGACACTAGGTCAAATAGAAGTATACTGTAAATGAAATAAGTCCAAAAGCGAAACTGAGCCTAAAGACAAGTTTGATAGTAATATTTAAAAAAAAAACAATTAATACCATCGAAATTCAATCACTACTAATACGAAGTGTGAAAAAAAAAAAAATCTTTTGTGGGAATCCAGGTATGCGGTCAAACTTGTTTACAAAGTATTTTGAAGGCGTTTGACTAAGTTTATTTAAAACATCTTATAAGCTCTAACTTATCTTATAAGTTGTTTTAAGAGCTTATAAAATGTAATTTTTAAGTAACTTATAAGTTGCTAAAGTGTTTGACTAATACAACTTATAAGATCTTTGATAATTTATAACAAATATTTTTCAAATTTTAGATTTAATAAAAAATAATTTCTTTCTATTTTTATGTTGAGGTAACGGTGGGTGGGAGCGGGAAAGAGGTGGGGTGGTTCCAGGATGGGGTGGGTGGTTGGGGTGAAGGTGGTTAGGAAAATAGGTTGGGAAATTCCAATTAATTTTTTCACAACTTATAATATGTTAAAAGCTTATTTTATGATCTTATAAGCTGTTAAGCATCTTATTTTGTCAAATATATTGGTAGTGCTTATAAGCTATTAAACTACTTATAAACTGTTTTAAAGAGCTTATAAGCTCAGCCAAACACCCTCTTACTCTTAAATTTAAGAGTAAATCTCATGTGCACTAGGTGCATCGTGCAATTCAAGTGTATTTTTAAAAAGTTACTGTTTTTATTATTGAAAAATTAGCCCTGGTATTACTGAAAAATTATCCCTTATTAGATGCACTTTTTATTGACAACATAGATAACTTTAGTAATAATAAATACTACCTCTGTCCCGGATCTATCTTCATAGCGGTACACGACACAATTTTTAAGAAAAATGGAATATGTGAGTGTAAAGTTAAATAATAAAATAATAAAATGTGTTTTATTGACTTTTGTGAGTATGTGCTATTTCATTTTTAAGGATGTGAAAAAAGAATTGGAACGTCCCAAAATTGAAAATGTGAAGAAAGAGTTGGGACGAAGGGAACATAACTTTTCAATAATACACTTGACTTGCACGGATGCGAAAAAATTAAGGGAAAATGATTTTTTTTTGTCTTGTAATTTTACCTCTTTTTTATTTTCGTCCTATTGACTTTTAAATTTTGATTTTAGTCCTGTAACTTTACCTTTTTTTAATTTTCGTCTTGCTGACTTACAAATTTTGATTTTAGTCCTGTAATTTTACCACTTTTTGATTTTAGTCCTATAATGGTTAGTAGCTTATAGGACGGAAAAAATATATATAAGTTACATGACGAAAATCAAAATTTAAAAGTCAGCAGGACGAAAATTAAAAGGAGGTAAAGTTACATGACTAAAATCAAAATTTAAAAGTCAGCAGGACGAAAATAAAAAAGTGGTAAAACTATAGTATGACAAAAAAAAAAAAAAAAAAAAAAGTAATTTTCCCAAAAATTAATTAATGGAGTAGCTAGTAAGAAATAGAGGTAGACAAAAGCCTCGGTTGGATAATAGCAGGGATCTTGTTCCCTGTCCTCAGCGTTATCTATTAATTAATCCGTACACTGATCTTTCACCCAAGTCATAGTCGAATGAATGGTCATTTTGCCGCACGACAAATATTGTAGGACCCACCCCTTAGTATCATGCAATGCCATGTCCCTTCTTGTTCTTCACATGCATGCCAATATATATATATATATATATGCACATATATATATACACACAATAGGTGTGTGGGTGTGGTTCGATCGATTGTGTTCATCAAGTTGGAACCCTAGCCTTATGTCAAAAGTTGTTTGTTTTATTCAAATATACTCCCTCCGTCCCGGTCTAAGCGTTTCATTTCTTTTGGTTGAATGGTTTAAGAAAGTGTATTTGTTTATTAATATATGGTGGAAAAGTAATGAATAGTGTTGAAAAGTAATGAATAATGTTTAATAAAGTAATGAATAGTGTTGAAAAATGGATTGAATGAGTGACATTTTTGGTAATATTGTGTGAATTTGAAGGTTAAAGTTTATATGTAGCAGAGTGTTGCTTTTTCCATTTATGGAATGTGACACTTAGTGTGGGACAACCAAAAAAGAAAAGTGGGACACTTAGAGTGGGACGGAGGGAGTATATACTCTATACGTCCAATATAATTAGACAATTTTTTTTTGTGTCTGTCTAGTATAAATAGACATAGATTAAAAATAAAAATTACTCCATCTGTCCACGAAATTTTTAGCCGCTTTCTTTTTTGTTCTGTCTATCAAATTTTTACTCATTCCTCTTTTGGAAATAAACTACACTCACAAACAAATAAATGAGTCCCACAATACCCACCACAATATTCTTACTTTATCTACTTTTTCAATAAAATACTAATTTTTATTAAAAATTGTGTCCAACAGTAAATAGGTAAAAATTTCGTGGACGGAGAAGGGAGTATATTTTATCTTCATTTTCACAAATAATCACGTTATTCATAAATGTACCCTATAATAATCTCCAACATATTTACTTTATATATAAACGTTTAATATTTTTTTAAGAGTAACTCTCTTGTGCACTTGATGTATGGTGCATTCACTCAACAGTTGACCTTGTTTACACTGAAAAGTTTGTTCCAAATACACTGAAAAGTTTACACTAAAAATCAGTTTTTAGTGTAAACTTTTCAGTGTAATCCAACCACACTTTTCAATGTAACTGAAACAAACTTTTCAGTATAAACATGGACAACTGTTGAGTGAGTGCACCGTCCACTTGATGCATATGAGAGTTTGCCTTTTTTTTTAATACCCGTATAAAAATTCCTTGCTCATTTATATTACATGAAGAAAATATTTTTTTTTTTATCAGTGGACGAAGAAAGTACTTATGGGGCGTTTGGTTAGCAACTCTTCAATGGTAATGGGAATGAGATTGAAAATTAGTGTAATTATGGTGGTTCATGAGGACAAAATCACCACCTCCTCTCCTAAATAAGGTAATCACTACTCCATTTTGATTAACGTATTATCTTCCTACAATCCTCCCCCTCAATCACTCTCCCATTCCTCCACCAACAACCATTTGTTGTCTACTTCTATTCCAAAATTGGGGTATGACACTAGCAATGAAGTCATAATTGTAACAAGTATTCCTCCAACACATCATTTTATTGTGGGGGCATGGATGAAAAATAATTTACATTTCCATTACCATTAAGAAATTGCCAACCAAGTGCCTCCTTAATTTGAACATGTCTCATGTTGTGACAATTTTCGTCCACTTGGGACGAGGTCCCACTTTGTCCTGGCCGAAAGAACATCGGCTTACTGGAAGTCGGCCTCAGCACGCCTCTACAACCAAGACGACATGTCCAGTAGGCCACAAAGAGCGATAATGGCTCGGAACTGAGGCCGCAACCTCGACACAGTAAGTTAGGACGGCCAACGTTCCCCGGCCGCGTAGGGAAAGCTCGACCTCGGCAAGGGCCGAGATCGAGATAACGACACGTACTCTAGATTTTATTTGAATGGATCTTGACGACAAGGCGCGACAGAGAATCGTACCAATCCACGCCAGTGCACAATAAATTGGCGCTTAACTCAGCCAACAAACCCCATTTTAGGTATTAAATCCCTTGATATGTGGAGATTCGTACCAAGCTTTACATCTGTCATCATTATAATGGAACAAATCCACCTACCAAAGGGGATTCGGCCCAGCTTAAAACAGGAGTCAATTCATACATTAGATGCATTGATTGCCTAGATTCTAAGGAGCGGCCAAGAGTACACCTTTAAGCTATAAATACAGTCTTCATAGCGTTTAATAAAATATCACAAACATTCATGCTCAATTCTAATTATGAACTTGATAAATCTTTGTGTATTTATTGTTCCAAATTTCTTGTTCTCCATATTTTCTTCATCCCATCATCAACAATAGATGCCCTGAACTTCAACATTTAATAGTTGTTAATCGGTTCCTAGCCACATCACACATTTAATTCATCGGATATTTCGGTTAACAACATATATATATATACTAGTTCTTGAACTTCACGTGTTATGTGGGTTTATAAATATTATATTATTAGTTTTAAATTAAATGTTCTAAAATTTTAATTCATTTAGAATTATGTTTATCCTCTTAATTAATTAATGATTTTATTTTAATTTAAATTTGTGACCTTTAATTGATTATTGTTTTAATTAAATTTATGATTATAATTTTAAGGAATGGATTAACTAAAAAATAGATAATATATTTAGAATGAACGACCAAATTCGATAATTTCTTATATTATGATATAGAGACGCAACCATTTAATAGATGACTCCATTGCAATTTATCTAAAATAAGACACAATTTATTAATCAATTGTAATTAAAAAATAAACTAAAAAAATCATTTCGTAATAGAAAAGAAGAAGTTATAATTCAAACTAATACAAAAATAGAGGTTTTACAAAAGTAGGAAGTTATTTAGAAATAGATTACATTTAGAGAACATAAATAGCTGATATTATAAATTAAGATAAATATAATACCATATATATCACAAATGCATGAAATCAAAGCATTTCAAAATAGAGAATTTTGAGAGGTGGGGTGTGATTGACAAATTGATATATAGATATGTATATGTGTAATAGAGATACTATGAGATATATGGTCAAAATGGATTCAAAATATCTAAAGCAATTGATCCTTAATTATATTTTTGTAATTGATCCTTAATTATATGGTCAAAATGGATTCAAATCACACTACCCCCGTGGACCGGGAGTTTAAGAGGCAATTCACAACTTGCACAGTTTATAAGTAACATAAAATTCTTTAAAAATATATCTCTTGCAAATTAAACTATTCAATATTATATATTAAAGGAAAAAAAGTAGCAATGGGTATATCAGTTAAAAGATAGTAACTAATACTTTATAATTAGTGTACAAACAATATTGTTCACATAGTTTACTGAAAATGACTAATACTGACATTAATATTTTTAAGTGAAATAATAAATATCATTTAAGAATACATCTAAATTACATAGTGAAACTGATGCATTGGAGTAGAATATGTATATAGTGAAGTTGATTCATACATGAATCATTAAAGATATTAGTTGTTTTCACTAAAAAATATTAGTTATTTTCACTGAAAAATATTAGTTGTTTTCACTGAAGGGTGTTAGTTGTTTTCAATGAAGAGTCTTAGTTGTTTTCAATGAAGAGTCTTAGTTTGCTTTCACTGAACAACTAAAACTCTTCAGTGTAAAACAAGTAATACTTTTTTTCTGAAAAACACTACTCCCTCCATCCAATATTAGTAGTCTTACTTTTTGGATTGTTATTTTTTGTCATAAGTTGGTTGGTATTATGAGATCCATTTATGAATAAAGTGATTGTTTATGAAAAATTTGATATTTATATTTTCCATAAGACAAAGTATAGAGTGAAACTGATTTATACATAAATTATTGAAGGGTATTAGTTGTTTTCATTTAAGAGTATTAGTTGTATTTACTAAAGAGTATTACTGATTTACACTAAAGAGTCTTAGTTGTTCAGTGAAAATGAACTAAGACTCTTCAGTGTAAATCAGTAACACTCTTCAGTAAAAACAACTAATACTCTTCAGTGAAAACAACTAATACACTTCAGTGATTCATATATAAACCAATTACACTCTATACATACTCTTTCCATAAATAATAATTTTATTGATAAATGAACCCCAACAATACCTCGTAATACCCTCCAACTTTTGACAAAAAATAACACTAAAAAAAATAAGACTACTAATATTGGACGGGGGGAGTAATATTTTTTTAATGAAAACAACTAATATCTTTCGATAGTTCATGTATGAACCAATTTCCCTCTAATCATCGGAGTATATGCAAAAAAGAATAAATACGAGAAGAACCTTTAAGTATTGATAATTGGCGGATCGACAAAAATTTAGAAAGAATCCCGGTTTTGTTTAAGAAAATAATTTTGTCTTAAGCCGTTGAAAGCTAGATTTAGAAGTGATGTGCATGGCTCGAGGAGTGATAGAAAAGTTAGTTATAAAGGAACATAATATGACTAAACTAAATACTACATTGTATTGTTTATAAATTATTAATTAGTGGAAGAAGATTTTATTAGTATAAATTAAATGAGAGAGGCTCAATACTCGACCAAGTTGGTGCGTTGTCAAGCACTATTTGAATTTGACCCGGCAAGAACTGATCCCATATCTTGTCTAAATTGACGACACATCCTGACCTTTGTTTTCTTGCTCTTTTTGCATGTTTTGAGGGTTTGAATCCTATTCCAAGTTTGACTCTTTTCCATGAATTATTACCCGTGTTACACCTTGAAAATATCTGGAAATTTCCCCATTATATCCTCGATATATCCATTTTTCGTGGTCACCGATATCGATATTGGGGGTAACGATATTTCCATAATATATGTAAAAAAATTAATAAATATCAATATGCAAGATCAATTTCGACTATATTTTTGTGCAAATTGAGCATAATATTGGTAAAATATCGCAAAAAATCGATAAATATCGAAAAAGTATCGAGAAATATCGAGAAAATATCCATAATTTTGATAAATATCACAAATGTAAAATTTGGTTAATTCTATTGTAAATTTTATGTATTAAATGTTTATTATTAAATTTTTATGATTTTCTAAATTTACCGATATCGATATTCGATATCGATATATCCATCGATATTTCCACAAATTTAAGATCTCGATATATCCATCGATACCGATATTTTCAACCTTGGTTACACTACAAGAAAAATGATTTTTAATGGCAGAAGTTTCATCACGGGATTTAAACCAAATCCGTCCTCTATCTTTTCACCTTTATCAAAATAGTCATCTATTTATTTTCTTTATCAATTTTGTCCCGTATATATTAAAGTTTTGCCAAAATGATCCTAATTGGCCTAAAAATGTACAAAACCTCACCGTTTTGGTCCTATTTTTTATTTATTTACCAATTTAGTCCCGTATCAATTCACATTTCTCCAATTAGGTCCTAATTGAACTCATAAAGCATAAAATGCCACCTTTTTAGTCATGCACACTAGTTTTTCGGGGGAAGTTTATGATGTGTTTTTTTTTTCAATGTGGCACGCTAGGTGGGCATCTTTGCCAAATAAAAAAAACACTTGAAATAAAATACAAAAAATCAATTAGAACCATTTTTCACCAAATTAAGACCATTTTGACGAACTTAAAAAAATACAGGACTATATTGCTAAAGAAAATAAATAGAGGACCATTTAGATAAAGGTGAAAAGATAGAGGATGAATTTGGTTTAAATCCCGTTCCGTCACTATTGTTTTTCAAATTAAAAGTCTTTAATGACAAAATCATAATCTTTAGTGACAGACCCTGTCATTATAAATCACTTTCCTGTCAATAAAAAATTTTAACTAGAAAAACAATAGTGACATGATTTTTTGATTAAAGGTCAACTTTCTTGTAGTGTAAGTAGGGGTGATTACGGTGCGATTTTATTGGGTTTTCGACAAAATTCAAATTATCTTGCTACATATTCGATTTGTCGTACAATTTCAAAACACATTTTTTTCATGTAAAATTGATCATACGGTTTAGAACAATTTTAATCGGTTATTTGCGGTTTAATGTCAATTTAATCTAATGACATCACATTTGACTGAATCAGTGTTCTACAACATGATTTAAGTTGGAAAATTATATTTCGAAATGAAAAATCGAAATGATATATTCGAACGTTGTAACATGATTAATTTGTGGAGGTCCAACTCTTTAAAATCATGTTAAAAGATATTTGAAATGAGCTTATTATTTGTAAAGGCGAAGAATTTGAATTAGAAAAATCATGAACATGATTTACTACCTTGTGGACTTAGTTGAGGAATGATGTTAAATAGGATGTCAAATAAAATTATAATTAAAATTCAATTGTGCGGTCTGTGCAACAAAAAATTGCAATTGCACCGTTTTAACGGTGCTGTTTTGAACCAAAAAAATAAGAGTTAATTGCAAATAAAATCACGACCTTTTCGCAAATTGCAATTTAATCTAAACTTTTGAATCGTTGCAAATAAAATCTCAATTTGAAATTTGTTAGCAATTCCAACTAAAAGTCCAATTTCAATCTTCCCAAACACAATGATTAATTATGCATTGTCATCCGAACCAATATAAACATATTAATACGATTACTTATTTATTGTTAGGTAGGTGAAACATCATTTTCGGGCCGTAAAAAAATTGGTTGTTGGTTCAAATTGCAACCAAACATTAAATTGGAGTTTTGTTTGCAAAGATTCAAAAGTTTAGATTAAATTGTAATTTGCGAAAAGATTGTGATTTTATTTGCAATTACCCCAAAAAATAATTGCGGTTTATTGTAAAAAATCATTAATAGCAATGTGGCTCGAGGCAGATTATTCAAGCGATTTTTAGACTTAAGTGATCACCCCTAGGCAGACAGTTCTCGAATGGTCTCAGGTGAAACTTATTCATTGTATAAAATTGAACAAATTCTAATTATGTGAATAAATTTACCATGAAATTGGTTTGACGGGTATTAATTGTTTTATTAAAGAGTATTAATTGTTTATACTATAAGGTATTAGTTTTGAATGATATTAGTTGTTTTATTAAAGAGTATTAATTATTTCATAAAATGATATTAGTTTTTTTCATAAAGTATTAGTTGTAAAGCAGTTTCGCAGTGATACTGGTCCACACAATACCAACTAATAAAAATGATATCTTACATTCATTTATTAATACCATTACACTTATAAACTAGTATTATAACATTTATATACACAGTTCAATGTATTTCTTGTTTGTGTAAAATATCACAGTATTAGTTTATAGAGTAGTGGTACTACTGAATGAATGTTATGGTATTACTGAATAAACCAATTTCATACCGTGAACAAATTCACAAGAGAATTTGCCTAATTTTTATATGAAATTGTATAATTTAATTGGATTTAAATTATTTTTATTTTTATTCACCCATTTTAAATTTTCATGAGTTAACATCATTTTTTGGTCTTATAGTTTTACTTTTTTTTCCCGATCCCACAAAAATTAAATTTCTCAATTTAGTCCCACATTATTTAATTTGTTCCAATTTTTATCCCAAAATCGTAGGCAAAACGTCTCATTTTTAGTCATATATTTGGAACCAAATTATAAGTTAGTGTGATAGTGTCGAAAGTTGTGGGCTCAAAAATAAATTTTACTCAATATATCATTATCACTACCAAAAAAGTTAGATTTAAAAAAAAAAAAGAAAAAGGAAAAAGAAGAACAGGAGTTAGGTTTTAGTAACAATTGAAAAAAAAAAAGACATTTTAAATGGCATGCAACTAAAAATAAATCATTGATAAATACTAATATTTAACAGATAAAGAGATTTACAAATGTAGCTAATGATTTGAATAACATTATAACCAAAACTTCAAAATAAGATAACATATCGTAGCATTTGAAAATGAGATGTGATAAAAGCATAAATGAATGACACTTTTAAGAAAATGCCAGTAGAGTTGAAGAAAATCAATTAATATTAATATTTAAAAGATAAAGTGACATTTTACCATGTAGTTGATAATTTAAGTGACATTTTAACTAAAGTGTCAAAATAAGACACCATATGGTGGCATTTGGAGGGCGAAACGTGGGCGAGTGATACTATTAAGAAAATGTCAACATTTAAATAAAATTATTGTATAGTAATATATGATAGATTAGTTGATTAATGTAATAATTACTTGAAAATTATGTGTATATTTTTCTTAATTTAAAGGATTTATGCATTTATTTATACTAAATTAACTAATTACACTTAGTGTAGATTTAAGTAGTGTTTTGTTTATTTTATGGGGAAAATGAATTTTTTGGAAGAAAAACATGAACATAATATTTTAATGAGGTCAACCAAAACAGCAAAATTGAGAAGATGAGAAGAAATTGGGCCAAGAAAGATATTAAAGATATTCTTTAAAATAAAATTGCAGGTCCATTTTAGGAATTAATAGGGCCGGATAAATATCGTTTAGGTTTGTGATTAGTTTAGATCAGTAAAATAACGTGATAAGTACGTTGTTAGTCACTTGTATGTTTGAGAAATTAATGGTATAAATGAATTAATTATATATTTTTTTTATAAGTTTGATTTTTTAGGTGATATGAAATTCTTTTTAATTTGGATGCCTATTTTGGCAAAATATTAGGACACTAACTAAACATGATTTCTTGGTCTTGAAATCGGATCAAGTATAATCGCATATGTATGAGGAGTAGGTTTTATATGAAAACGCTTCATAATAAGTTTAACATGAAATAGTTTTAGAGTATCATTAATCTCATAAGGAGTATCATTAAACCTGTCAGGGGTATCATTAGTCAGAGTTCAAGACAATTTTCTTTAATAATACCCCTGATGAGATTAATGATACTTTAAAATTATTTCATAATAAGCTTATCATGAACTATTTTCATATAATATTTTGCCATGTATGAGAACGTGGTGTTCTAATATTTCCATGCAAAGAAAATTTAAAAGCAGCAACTACTAATTTTCTCATTCAAATTATTCCAGCACGACTAAATTTACACAAAATGTGCAGAGGAAACAAAGGTTGACGGATTTATATACGAAGATGGTTCATATACGAAGCATTTGAAAGATATTAGTTGTTTCCACTATAGAATATCAGTTGTATCTACCTAAGGGTACTAGTTTTGGAGGATATTAGTTGTTTTCACTGGAGGGTATTAGTTGAAGGGTACGGGGAGTATTAATTATTTAACTAAATGGTATTAGTTGATTACACTAAAAAATATTAGTTGGTTATACTAAAAGGTATAACAAAGTGATTATGTATGAACAAGTTTCACTCCATACATACTCAAATATACATATTAGTAATCACAAAAACAATGGTCTCATTCGTTAGACATGATAAATTTAAATATTTTTATAATACTTTTAAAACACCATTATTACACAATTTTACAAAAGTATCACGTTATATATATATATATATATATATATATATATATATATATATAATTGCATATAAGACTTGCTCTGTATCAAGTCACATGATATAATTAGTTTATATTGAGTTTGATTCCTTAAAAAAATAATTAAATATTTGATTTCTTATATATCATTATGCGCTTAATTAAGTAAGTCTTTTACTCCCTAGCTCCGTTCATTAAAAAAAATATATATTTGGTTGTTTTTTTGTTCATCCACAAAGGATACTATTTTTTCCTAAAATGAGAATATTAAATATTATCTACATTCTTCAATATAAATATGTTTTATATGAAAACGCTTCATAATAAACTTAACATGAAATAGTTTTATAGTATCATTAATTTAATCAGGAGTATCATTAAACCTGTCAGGGGTATCATTTGTCTGAATTCAAGAAAATTTTAAAAAAATTATTGAAGTCAGACTAATGATACCCCTGATGAGATTAATGATACTCCCTGTGAGATTAATGATACTTTAAAATTGTTTCATGATAAGCTTATCATGAACTATTTTCATATAATACTTTGCCCTTCAATATATATACATACAAAATATTTTGTAACATATTTTATTTTGTACTTGATTTGGTGCATTGTTTTTATTTTTACATATTATATCAATTTTTTTAATAATCGTGAAAAAAGATAATAAACCTATTTTTTGTAGATGGATGAAGTAGTTTACTGTGCAACTGAGCACAATAGGAAATATGATACCAACTTATATTAAAATGTGACACTAACTTTAATTAAAACGTGTTGACTATATTTGATCGAAAACGTAAACTAAAATGTAACACAAACTTTAACTAAAATTTGTTTTCTACTTGAGAATTGAATTAGGGAAGGGCTAGCTGTCATTTCTCCCCTCTCTGTCTTTTTTCAGACACTTGTTGGCCACTCCTCTCCCTATCCTGTAACTTCCCCTCACTCTGTTTGTTATCCACATAATTAATTAATTTCAGAGATATTATTTTTCCTTGTAAAAATAAAAATATCAATTTTACATTATATATGTGCCGGCCATTATTCATATGATGTGACAATGGTGTAGAAGTCGGAAATCGTTAGTCGGACGGATTCGGAACGCCTAGCGCCTAGACCGTCTAGTCGGGGACTAGTCGATGAAAGTTTTTTTTTTTTTTTTTCAATTTTTACCCTCTATATCTCAATAATATAATAAAAAATTATTTGATAATATTTTAATATGACTATTTTTTTAGTACATATAACTGTATAAATTAAGGATTCAACGAATAATAATCAATATGCAAATAGTCCAACTAGACAATTGTTTTAGAAAAGAAGTTTTGACTTTGGAAATAATAATTCAAAAAAGAAAAATTACAACTCGAATAACTTGTTACAAGGAGAGAAAAGAGAAAAGAAAAACTGCAGCAGTGACGAGTCGAGGAAGCCCTCTTCCCGCAAGACAAAATTTCCCCGGTAGTGCTCTTCGGTCTTGGAAATTTGCTCCCAAAGGTAAAACGTCACTAACGTCTCCAAGAGTGTAGCACCACAGGTCTTGGAGCTCCGGCAAACAAAACGAGCGCTTCGAACTGGACTGGCTCTTAAGACTCTATATGCAGAGAGACAGAGGGAGAGGAGAAGATTTCTGAATGCGTGGCCAGGCAAATGCATGAGGACGCTATTTATAGGCGAACCTCCACTCAATGCAGAAGGAAAAAAACCGTGTGGGCATTAAATGCGGACGCGTTTTCGTTGGTGGCAAGTTGACCCAGAACACGTTTCCTTAAATCACGCTGGTAACGTCCCACGAATTTAGCACACGTGATTTATGTGCTCTTATGAAGTATCTGACGATCCGGTTGACCTCTCTAACCGGGTGGGTCCTGAACCGAATCGATCCAAAATCTGTGGACTCGATATCCTAATTTTTGTTCTCCAAAAAATTAGATACCCACTGGGCCCAAGACCCAAAGTCCAATTGCCAAGTCCACGGGCGCGGCTCGGCGCGCGCGCGCGCGTGTGGCAACTTTGATTGACTAGCAATCAACTACAATTTATTATACTTCATTATTCCCATACTAATATCATATATATTTGTATTCTAAAAATTCAATGTGGGATGAATTAAATGACTCATTTAATTCCTAAAATTAGGCGTTGTACCTTTCGACTTCCGATTCAATTTTTCACTCACCGAAAATCGGTTTTGTGAGTATGAATACACTATTCTCATCTACTCCGAGAGTAGAACGCTCATGTAACAATTAATTTCCGAGAAATTAATTTCAACACCCAAAATTAATTGGTCAACTATTAAAGTCTCAAATAAACTTTAATACCAATTAATTATAAAATAATACCACCAACCAATTTTCTCTAACAACAATCACACATATTTATCAAATTAATTAAAATTCTCCAAACAAAGTTGTTTCAAGGTGGAAAAAAATAAAATAATGAATTTATTGTCTGCTTAAGCGGATTACACTATAAATCAATTGGCTGATGACCGCCTAGCGCCTACGCACCGCCTAAGCGGGGGACCTAGAGGAATTTTTGCATCACTGGACGTGATAATATGGAGATAAAAATGTGTGATATATGAACAAGTCTTATTTCTTTCATGCAAACATGGAAATGTGAACAATTAATGCCATGCACAAGTTAAAGTTGTTGAATAATGTGATTTGAGATCATGTAATGTAGCAAAAAATGGGATGTTATATGTCCATATATGCGATGGCTGCGACGAAATATTGTGCAAATATACTGCAGGTTGCAAATATTAGGGACAATTTTTTTAAAGAACACTCGCTATTTAACCATAGTAAAGTACCATAGATATTTCCTTCAGAAATGGGTGGAGTTGCTCTCGCGGAAATCGAACCCAAAATATTTATTCGGGAGTAAGTTGTTTGGTTCTGATACTATGAAAAAAATCCGTTTTATCTAAAAGTCTTAACTTGTAAAATTAATTTATTTATATTTCCCCAACACAAACCACCCGAACCACGTACCAACAACAAACCAACCACATTGCATTTTACTCCCTTCGTCTTTGAGTAAATTTTCCACTTTCCTTTTCGAGCCGTCTCCCAGTAAACTTCTCATTCTATAAATGGAAAAAATAACACTTTACTATATATAAACTTTAACCTTCAAAATCACACAATATTACCATAAGTGTCACTCATTCAGTTCCACTTTTCAACACTATTCATTATTTTATCCCAAAAGTCAATATGTGGCCCACCATATATTAATAAACAAATACACTTTCTTAAATCATTCAACAAAAAGAAATGGAAAACTTACTCGTAGACGGAGGGAGTATTAGAGTATATATAAGGCTTTGCATCCTTGCATTCAATTGAGTACTCTCTTCCATGATCCAACTTGCACCTCTTGGAGCCTATTTATTCTTTCTTTTACTTTCCGCCATTAATTGTATATGTATTTTTTTTTTCAAACTTCATTAAATTCATTTGTCTAATTTAATTAAATTATAATTTTTTAAATGTAATTTTTCTACTTTCTAATTTCACATAATATTTATAAATATATTATAATTTTATATATCTAATCTATAATTATATAATACAAGCTTCATTGTCTTTTTTAGATTTGGGCGGGAAACGTTTTCGTACGTTGATCGGTTTTCTCAGTTTCGATCTCTACCGTTCGTTCTTGATTGGTATATTAGTATGGTATGTTTGATTTTATTTTTTTAATGTGATTCCTAATTTTCAGCTAGCTACCATTTCAACATTAAAAAAAAAAAATACTATTTATACTCCTTTTTGCTCTTCGATTTTAACCATTTTTCTCTCACATTTTTCATTGATTTCTTGAGCATTGTGGAAGTTAATGCGTAAATTGGCTTCTATCATTATGTGTCTTGAGGCATATTGTGGAATGATTTAACCTCGAACAATTTCTTAAATGCTTTCGATTTCCTGCCACACATGGATCACAAAAAAGAGCAAGGGACATAAGTTTAAACTCCTGATGCATTTGTGCTTATAGGTTTCGATCGTTATTCTTTCTCATTTTTTATTTTTAATTATGTAGATTTGTTATCCATATTTTTGGGTTAACGTTGTATTCTTTGTTATATTTGTAATTGATGTATGTGTTAATGTAAGGAGTTTTTTTTTTTTTTTTTTGGATTTCATTGTACGTGTACTGATTCTATCTTTGATCTTTGTAAACACTACATTTTTGTCCTCAAGTTATCTTCACTTGCACAAATCTTTCTTATTTTTGGGTATCAAACTTGTGTATTTTGGTTCCATCCCTAATTGAATCATCAATTATTTTCGATACATGTGCTTGACATTCGAATATTATTGGTCTCATTCATCTTACTAACCATGAATGAGATTGGATGATTAATTTATAATTTAATTTTGTATGTAGAACAAGTTTAGGGAATTGTTAAATTCGGTGATGTTTATTAGAATTGAATCCTACTAATTCGGCATTTGACCAATAACTCAAATTTAGGATCAGGGTTGGCAATTAGTTCAATTTTTTTTGTAAGAGTATTGTTTATATGTGCTCTTCATATAGTCCACAAATTATATAATTAATTTATGATTATATACTATTTACAAGGCTAAGTAACGCATTTGTTTCAGTTTTTTCTTAAGCGTAATTGTTTTCTTCTATGATAGAATAAAGATAGTTGACCAAGTTTAAATGTTGTTTATTATTTTCTTCATTTAAACCTGCCACTTATTATGTAATTGAATTGTATTATCCCTATAATTAACATGTGATAATAAAATATAACAATGTGTTCAAAATTTATAAATATATAAATTAAAAATTGTGTATCTGGTCAACTTCTCATTATTATAGTAAATTTTATTATAATTTTATTATTATAGTAACAATTTCAATCATCATAAAAAAATATTCTTAAGTTACATGTCTATTTACATTAATTACACAAATTAAATTAATAAAAGTCGAGTAATTAATTTTAAACTCATGTTTGTTCCGAATAATTGAACCCAAACAAGGTCTACTAATACATGTTTATTTAAAATTGAATATAAATATTTTAATAATTTATATCAAATATGATAATATTTTTAGCATACAAATATTTCTCATTAATTTAAATTTATTTTTTATTTAATTTCCATACATTAATATAAAAATTCAGTCAAACCAGTTTGTATATGAACATATTTGGTATACTAAGTACAATTATTTAGAAATGGAAACTTACTAACACCTAACATCATTTGCTTAATTATCGGAAAATAAAAAATAAAAAGTCCACCTTTACTACACATTTTGTGGATGTTAATTATTAAAAACAAAATTATAGGAACTAATTATTTGATTAAAACTCTTAATAAAATTTATATGAAAATTTAATTGTTAATAATTATATTTTATTATTGAATTTTAGAAGAATTCTTCTATTACAGATACAAAAAGTATTGGTGTTACAAAAGTTGATCTATATGTTATGGTAATATTATAAAAGTTGATTACATGTCTATTTACATTAATTAGACAAATTAAATTAATAAAAGCCAAGTAATTAATTTTAAGCGCATGTTTGTTCCGAATAATTGAACCCAAACAAGGTCTATTAATACATGTGTATTTAAAATTGAATATAAAATATTTTTATAATTTGAGTCGTTCAATTAATTTGTAATTGAAATCTAATTTTTATTTATTTATATCAAATATGATAATATTTTTTTTATACAAATATCTCTCACTAATTTAAATTTATTTTTTGTTGAAGTTCCATAATTACTATAAAATTTCAGTTATACCAGTTTGTATATGAACATATTTGGTATAATAAATACCATTATTTAGAAATGGAAACATATTCACACCTAAGATGATTTGCTAAATTATCGGAAAATAAAAAAGAAAAAGCCCACCTACTTAATTTATTGCGCATTTGGTGGATGTTAAATATTAAAAGCAAGATTATAGTAATTATTTGTTTGATTGAAACGCTTGATAAAATTTATATGAAAATTGAATTATTATAATTAGATTTTATTATTGGATTTTAGAAGAATTCTTCTATTGCGGATGCAAAAACGTTGGTGTTACAATAGTTGATCCATATGTCATGGTAATATTATAAAAGTAATATTATAAAAGTTGATGGTATATCACTTAAAAAAATTATCACTTTTTAAATTAAAAAGTAGTATAATTTTAAATAAAAATTGATTTGCCAATGTTAACAGAAAATATTATATTTCTTTCCAAGAATTTTTTATATATATTTTTTGAATACTTATATTTTTAAGTGAAAAGTGATATATATATATATAGAGAGAGAGAGACATTTTAAAAATATATGCATAATTCATCAAATTAATGTCATATTGATTTTTTGTTCCATTTTGATGTCTAAATAGTTTTTGCTAATTTTACAATTATATATAGAGTCAATTGTATAAATGATTTATTGATGAATATAACATTCATGCATGGTATTTACATGTCTGAAGGTCAATTTGAGTTTAATGTATTGAACGTTAATATATGATATTATAATTAATTGTCAAATTAACAACTTGATTGTCCAAATTAAATAGCAATTCCAATGTCTATAGATTTATAGTGAAAAACATAAAAAAATAATCATTTATTATTTAAATATTGAATGATCTATTTTATTTGTTGTCAGAGATATTTTCCTAATTTTTTCCAACATCACAATCAACGACTACATTAGTAACAAATGGTAATTAAAAGATTTAAGTAGTTAATATACGAGGGATTTCTGTCAAAATTTGTTGACCAGTTAATGATGTTAATATAATTTTTTTTCAATCTTTTACGAACTTATACCACCGAAATAGTAGGAGTTATAATGAAATACAATTAAATCCTTCTAAAAAAAATTATAAAGAAAATGAACTTAAATTTCTTACCAAAGGGTTTTATATATACATCTTTCATTATACATATTTTTTTCAAATGCCAAGTTTTATTCTTTTACGTTTATGTATTTCTTTAAATAAAAAAGAATAGTGATTTAGACTTGGATAAGTTTAGATCTATGCATTATGTTTGTGTTTAATATTAGTTAGATTCATAAACATTGGATAATTTGTATGCTTTCCCTATATTAATATTATTCAATATCAATTTCAATTGACATTTTTATTATCTATGTATAATAAATATAGAAACATATTTGCTTAATATTGGATAATTCGGTGTATCAATTTTCAACAAGAAGTTTTCACTAAATTTATTCAGTTTCCACGGCAAGATGAGAGGTGATATTTTTAATTATTTATTTTATAATAAACTTTTACATTATATGATTTGATATTTTTTCAAAAATCATATTTTATATACTCTATCTTTACAATTAGTGTCATGTGGAATATTTCATCTACAACCATATAAGTATTTAATTTCTATTGGTTACAATTGTTCGGTCCCTATAAATGCTCCTCAATTGGTTTCTAGGACACAAAAAAGTATATCTGATTTTTAATTTAAAAAATGAACAAAAATTAATTTTTATGTGAACAACGTCAAGATGTAAATATTTTGAGTGGTATAATAATGAGTTATTTGATCTGTCAAGATATTGAATTAATTGATAGAAGAATGAACTGAAATGTCAGTTAAAAGTGGTTGGAGACCAGAGCTGTAAGTGTTGTAGAGACTGTATTTATGTGGATGCTAAAGTTTAGAAACAATTCACTATCTGACTATGAATATTTTAGTTTGGTTATTTTTCTTATGACATGAGGTACTTATCTTTTGCTATATTTGTCTTATATCATTTGTTATTTAATTTTGTTTAGGTGTTTGTTATCGCTATTAATTTAAAAAATCTCAATTTATTGGACCAAAAAGTCAATAAGATAATTTTTCTTTAAAAATGTGTCACCTCACATATGATAAGTTTCAAAACAAATCATTTTATTATTACATAACTAGCTATTTTAAAAATGCAAAAAAATATTTTTTAATTAAAAATAGGAAAGCGAAATTATTAATTTTGAATCAAATTAAATATGTACTTCTTTATGGATATATTTATTATAGGACACAACTATTTGACACAACAATTTTAATGAGTTCACCCACTATATTTTATAATATTTACTAAATATATTCACTATAAAATTATAATTTTATCCAATCTCATTCAATTTCATTAAATATTTACTGTCACATATCAATCTCATTCAATTTTAATACAACCAACAAATATTTCCACTTCTAATTCTCTAATCAAGAGGTGAGAAACATGATTATTGTATTTGCATAAGATTTGTCTATTAGGCAAAATGATTGAGTGAGAATTTAATGTGAAAGAAATCAACAACACATGGTAATTAGTTGATAAGTATGACTACCTTCGTCCATTTTAAGTAGTACTATTTTAATTTTAGTCTGTCCAATGATAGTAGACAATCTATCTATCTATTTATAATTAGTCTATCTATAAATAAATATATAATACAAGCATAAATAATTTGGCGGGGAAAGTTTTCAAACTATTGATTATTTTTCATGATTTGATCGTAATCGTTCATTTATTTTTCTAATAATTATGGTAATTTAGACTGTAAATTAGGATTTAAATTGTTTAATGATTTATTCATAGTATATTTGACAAATTTATTTACATATATTATTGCAATAAATATATATTGACCGACCATTATACTCCTTCTCACAATGGATTCAAATCCTAACCGTCAAAGTTTAGTAATCTAATCTTCATCGTAAAAAATAGGCTGAATTTAAAGGATACGACTCTTCTACAACAGTGTATTTAATCATCGAGTTTCCACTACTCACAACTTAAGTCTCATCTTTTCCTATCTTCACTCATTCTCGGATTATTGCAATGATTGTGGCATCATCTTTGTATTTTCGATTGGTTTCTTCATAAAATGTCGTGATTGATTTGCAGTTCTGATATCAGAAACAGGGTTTTGAACATTCAATACAAATGAGATCCTAAATCTGTTCTCAATGAAAAGCCACTTTCACTCACAAAACAAATGACATCTTGCATCTCAATGTTATTCTCATTATCGGCTGTTGTTAAAGGAAATACAAGATTACTTTCAGTCCTCAACCTCAGAGATTGAATCACCGCCTCATAAATTATATGTAATATTCTCTATTGAATTCAATCTGGGGTTTGCAGTTTGTTCGAGTACTGCTGATGTTTTTACCCTTAATTTCCCTTCCAAGTGATTTAAATTTATTATGGTTGGAATCCATATTACTTTATTTGGAAGTTAATATGACTAGAAGAATCCATATTACTTTATTTGGAAGTTAATATGACTAGAAGATCTCGAGTGATTTATTTTTTGCTAATCATCTGTATATTTTACTAATTTCATAAAGTAATTCGGTAATATTTTGAGTGTAGAACCTTAAATATAATCATAACTTCTCTTTCCTTCTTGCACCAAACATTATTAGCAAACAAAGTATTTTACTTCATTTGCTTCATGTATAATAGATATGAAGTGTATCATACACTTGATGTATTTATAAACTCTCTTTTAAGGTGACATTCCTGCATCAATTGAGCATATGACTTAATCACTCATGTTATGTATTATGGGTTTGACTATTTAAATTCTTATTTAGAAGAGTTCCTCAATTAATTGTCTTTTAAAAAAAACCCGGATGGAATAGGGTAAAGGAAAGCTATCTAGAAAATCCTTTAAAAAATATCTAGAAAAAAACAATCCAAGCATCTATTTGTATATTGTATTAATTCTTTTTTTTTTCTTCATTTTTAGAGTACACCCAAGTTTGAGATGTTGTGCATTTGATAACAAATGAGGTGCATACGAATTCATGTTTAACAGTGACACATATTGCCGCATGCTTCGTCTCACTAAAATTTAATATAACTAGATCATAAAGGCTCATATTATAAGTAATTTATATTATGTTCTTATTGAGGCAAAAAAAAAAAAATCATACATTGTAACGACAGTAAACCTTACAAAAGAGTTGTTATAATTGGTTTGATTTAATTAACCTTTTTAATTTTTTTTAGTGTCATCTCACTCTTTTAACCCATAAAATTAATTTTTACAAATATTTAATAAGTCACAAATTACTATTATGTATTTGATTTTGGTATTTAAAAAAAAGGTATTATTAAAAAAATTGTTATAATACTGTACATTCATATTAACTATAGCTTAAAATTGCGCGAGTTTGTCTCGTGGAACTAGATAATACAAATTTAAATAAGCCTATGTTGAAATGTTAGCGTGATGGGTCCAATTTATATCCTATCCCATGAGTAAATTTTATATGAAAATGGTTAATAATAAACTTATCATAAACCTATTTTAAAATATTGAATATTATAAATAAAATATTAAAAATGTAATGAGAAGTATCGTTAATTTGAGTTTAAGAAAAAAAAATTGTTATATTTTCTTTTAAAAATTTTTGTAGATTTTTAGTTATGTAATTAAAGTATGACAATTATTATAGTTTAAACAATGTAACAATTCCGGCCGTGCGAAGCACGGGATTTTACGATCACTAGTTAAATTATATTACACTCTTCCAAAAATTGTAATTTTAATTATTTTACTTCATATTTTATATTAAATTTTCTTTATTATTTTATACTTTATATCATTTTCATTAAATTCATTTATTTCACTTATCTAATTTAATTAAACTATAATTTTGCCAAAAAAATTACTTTCTAATTTCACATAATATTTATAAAAAAATATTAAAAGTAAGAAATCATATTTAATGTTGATAGGCGAGCTACATCACACCTAAGGCGAACATGTTTAGACTAATGAACCATTTAAGAAGCAATTTTAAGTCAAGTCAAGCTAGGTCGAGTTGGAATAGTCAGATGAGCTACTCCAGCTAGGCGAGCTACTTTATTCAGTCGAGCTACATCAAAGCAAAGACCATCCGAACCTTAATTAGACCCTGGTGATCTACTTTAGCCAAAAAGCCAAGAGAAATGATAAATCGGCCAACAAGATCAAGCTAATAACTCCTCAAGGACAAGTTCAAAGAGACGAACTGCTCTCTAAAATGAGCTAATCCAGTTTAGAGAGGATAGAAATTAGCCTAGATAAGGTCAAATAGTCAACTCTCCTTTTGTCAAACATGCACACATGGGAGAGCAAAGGTCATACCACCTCCTACTTGGAGGACTTGTATAAAAACCTTAAATTTTTCATGAATAAAAGTAAGCACAAATTCACAAATACAAACATACTTTTGTTGATGATCGTTTCTAATCACAAGGATTAGAGACTGTTTTCAGTTGTAAATTTGATCACCAAACAATTACGTGTGATTGATCACTAACGTAATTAGTGAATACGAAAATTGGATAGATTAGAAATAAATACGCGAGTTGATTTCGTATTTATTTCGTATGTTTGAAAATCGAGGTGCTTTAGGTGTGTAATCGAAGTTTGGACGTGTATATTAATTTGTGCTTGCTTTATTAACTGAAAATTGAAGTATTTATACAAGTTTTCCTAGCAGGAGGTGTACAAAACCTTTGGTCTCCCAAGTGTGCATGTGTGACACTTGGAGAGTTGACTATTTGACCTTTGTTGGTGAACGAATCTAATCGTGAGGATTAGTGGCTGTTTTAATCCGTTTTTACGTCACCAATCAATAACGTGTGATTGATTACCACCGTAAATGGTAAATCGGGGTTTAGGTTATCGAATTCAGATATATGAAAATCAAAATTGAAATAATTTCGTATGCGTGTGAGTTAAGGTGTATTTGTGTGTGTTTGGGAGTGTTTATGAATTTTTTTCTTTGAAATTCGAAAATTATATAAGTAAGCTGGAGAACAACTATTTATAGAGACTAGCAAGCATGAGGTGTCCAAGACTCTTGGTCTCCCTAGCCTGCATGCTTGACATGTGTCCCTTTGATCTTATCTAAGCTGAATCTTAGTTACAAAGTCTTCTTTGGTCTTATCTCGGACTCATTGTTGTTCGCCTAAGTCGGCTTGATTGATCTTGTTGATTCTCCAATTGAAAGTTGTTCGCCTCTTGAGGTTGTACTTTAGAAGTTGCTCGCCTTATGGCTTTGTTCAGCTTGGCGTTGGGATCTTTGTCCTTTGTTCACTTGTACACACCTCCTTGGCTATTTGTTGTATCATGGTTTGACCAAGTTGTTCGTCATTGATGACTTCACAGTTGGCTCATTCTTGGTCTCGGGCATAAATTCCTGTTCGCCCATTAGTTGTTCGTCGGGGAGTTGTTCGTCACTTTATACACCTCTAAAATTGGTAGATGCACCCCAACTTGATTTTCTTTGTTGATTACCCTTGATTTGAGGTTGGTTGGTTCATAATCTTTGATGTAGCTTTAATCCTTGTTCGCCATTTATTGACTTATGTTCGCCTATCAACAATTGCCCCCTATCCTGGCTATATGTTGCCCCAGACGAGCAACTTTGTGGCGAGCAACTATAGTTAGGATATCAAAATGACGAGGGTTGGGGCGAACATCATTGGCTTGGGCGAGCAACATATGGTCTGTCGTTTCGTCTTCCCAAGGTCTGGGAGTTGTACGAAGATGACGTGGGCGGCATGGCTGTGCGCCGCCCACGCGCGAGCAATCCCGAGGCCACGCGCCTCTATAATTACATATAGGTCCCTGAATTTTTGAACTTATACGGAAATTACCCCGTTTTCTCTCAATTTGGCCCCAGGGCTTTCGAGAAATTATGTGTGAGACCCCGTTTTTACTTGGGGTATAAGTAGTGAGAAAACTAAAATTTTTCCCACTTTTTCCTCTCCTACTACAGTGCTCCGGCGACTTCCACTTTCTCCGGCGATTCCAAGCTTCTCCGGCATCTGTTCTTCAACGTTTGGCTTCAAATTTCCACTCCCAGGTAGTTATTTTTCTTCTTCTCTATCTTTTTTCTTCGAAGATTCTTTCTACCGCCGTGTGGACCCAAACGCCACCGTCTTCTCCGGGAAAACGCCGCCGTTTGCAACACTATCCGCCACCGCCTAGATTTTTTCTCTCCCTCCTATGTCTTCGCACTCGAGCAATAAAACTGAGGAGACCTTAGACCCACTTTTTCCAACTGCGATCCCTGTAGATCAACCTCCTTTCGAGATTTCTTCGGCGTCGGATCTTCACGTGGATTCAGTTGTTCGCTCAGTGGAGGACACCGGTGTGGGTCCATCTGGGAGAGAACTAACAGTTGTGGCGAACAACAATCGGGACGAAAGCTCTTCGTCTTCCGCCGAATCTGAAGATCCAGAATCCAACGAACTTACTCGCGAGTTTTTGGAGGGTATCAATTTTCCATCCCCAAAGATGCGGGAAAGTGAGATCCCGGCTGGGGTTGCACGTCTATTCGAATGGCGAGCATATGCTGAAAGGTATGCGAACAACTTTCCCCGTCCTCAGAGACAAATAATGGATAAGGTGAAAACTGGATTCCAGGCGAGCAAGATAAAGAGTGTTGTTCGCGAAGATGAACTGGACTCCATCCGAGAGGAATATAAGATCCCATTTGATATTCACATGTGGGCTCCTCAGAGGAAGGAAAGAGCTGATCGCCCACCTCCAGGGTGCACGGCGATCAACATTCACACTCTAATTGCCGGGCTAAAGTTGCCTCTTCCACCCATTGTTGGTCGATTCTTGGAGGCGACCAACTTGGCCATCACCCAGATTACTCCAATTGGGTGGATGAACCTTTTAGGCTCCATGTGCTTGTTCGCCTTGGAGGGGTACGTTGATCGGATCACTGCGGAAGAGATCAACTACCTGATGACAATCACAAATTGCCCCCGAGGAGAAGAAGGCTATCACTACCTCAAGGCCAGGACTGGGTTGAAAATGGTGGAAGAGGTGCCGAACAAGATTCGTGACTGGAAGCAGCACTTCTTCTGGATTGGGGGTGATTGGCGAGCATCTTCTGGTCCACACGGCGGCCCTGGACGAATAAATTCTCCAGCTGCCTATGGAAAACTGAAACGTAAGTTCAATTCTTGCTCGTCTTTGGACAGTTGTTCTAATTTAACTTTTCTTGTTTGCTCGTAGGCCCTCGTCTACCCAAGTGGGATTCGGAAGAAGAGGAGTTGAGCTCCGAATTCCTGTTTACCTCGTGCTTGGTCGGCCTGCGCAACCGAGCAGATAGGACTATTGACTATCTCTGCCGATCAAGGTGTCAAAAAGCTGCTCGCCTTTTGACTTATCCACATCATTTGGAGGCTCAAGCTGAGGTGCCCCCTGGTATGGAAATTCCTAACTCCCTGCTCAAGTCTTGTTCGTCGTTAACATGTTTAACTTGCTCGTCTAATTTTAACTTTTTTTTTTTTTAGCCGAGCAAGTAACAGTCGCCGTTCCCCCAAGCTACGCTCTTCTTGAGCAGAAGGTCCTTGAAATGGGGCCACCAAGAGGGAAGAAAAGGAGAGGGGACCCTCCACAAGCTGTGCTCGCCATGTCGAACAGGCCTGAGGGGGCTAAAGTTCCACGACCGGCTGCCCCCCAGTTCAAATTCGGTCTCCTCCCGTCTCCCCACCTCGTGGTGGTAAGCGCCTTAAGAAGGCAGATGGGACCCCACTGGCCGGAGATGTCCCCGGCAAGGGGAAAGAAAAGGTGGGCGAAAGCCATGCTCGCCATGAAGAGGATGCTATAAGGCGTTCTTCTGGGGAGCCCACGGAAAAGTCGGGGAAAGCGAGCAAAGATGTAGGCTCACCCCGTGGCCCAGAAGATCTTACATTCCTAGGATGGGATGATCGGAAGTTTGCCGAGTAAGTATCTATCCTCTCTTGCCGAACAACTTTCATCCATTTTTTTATTTTTCTAAGTATCAATTGCTTTTTTGTTTGCAGATACCGTGCCGATGATTATCCCGGCCGAGCAAGTGTCGTACATCAGTACGCTTGCTCGAAGACTCCCGTAAACATAAGGGAGATTCCTGGCGAACATGTTCGCAAGGCGACGGAGTTGGTCGCCCGGGCCTGGACGCGTCCTCTGGACAAGGCCATCCTTCAGCAGGGGCAGATGGACAATCTCCATCTTTCGATGATGCTCGTCGCCAACGGCCTTGTTACTGCTCAGAGGGCAATCACCCAAGTTGCCGAGCAAGAAAAGTCTGCCCGCCAATATGCGAATACTGCTCGGCAACTTTCTGAAGAAAAAGATGGCCTGGTGAGCCAATACGAGGCCAAGATTGCTCGCCTTAACAACCAGATCAATGTTTACATTGATGCTGAGCACAAGCGCCTTGAAGAGATTCAGGCCATGTCCAAAGAGCTGAAAGATAAGGAGAATTTGCTCGGCGAGGGAGAGAAGAGATTGACTTCGGCCGAACAAAGAATTGCTGAGCTTGAGGCGGAGAATGCTCGTCTCCGGGAAGCAGAAGCCAACCTCTTCACCCGTGAGCAACTTGAAGAGGAGGTTCAAATTCGTACCGGCCCCATCTCCAACCTTGGATATATTTGTTCCTACGCGGACAGCATCCGTACGGCTGATGCCTATGACTACAAGGAGATGGTGGAGGAGATGGTCAAGGATTTAAATGAGTTCCTCGAGAACTATCCTCCGCCGAACAACGTCAAAATCCAATTGGCGGATTTGGCTGTGCTGGGGGTTAAACTGGATAAACTCGACCCCAGCATCACCATCACTCATCCTCCATCAATTGTTGATGATGGCGAACAAGAAGATGAACCGGCTGTCGCGGACGAGCAAATCGCTAAAGAAACGGAGGATAAGGCGGCTGAAGACCTTGCTCGGGACATGATTGTCGACCCCTCTGCCGAGCAACCTCAAGATCCTCCTCCCGCCGAACAACAGTAGTTTTAGGACTTAGCTTTTTTCCTGTTTTCTTTGTAATAGTTGTTCGCTCCTTTTTGTAGTACTTGTAATGGCTGCTTCCAGCTTGTACTATTTTTGAGGCTTAATGCCTTTGATTAATGGAACGTCTTTCTCATGTTCGCTCATTTTCTTATATATGTTAATTGCCTTTACATTTCTGTCAATGCCTTTACAATTATAACATATAATGTTGGGCTTTTGTTCGAATTGAACTTGCCTTTAGTGGAATCAGGGTTCAGCCTTAGGTTCTGTTCATTTTAAGAAACGAACAACCTTTAAGTGGCTTTGGTCCTTAGGTTCTGTTCATTTGTAAAACGAACAACCTTTGAATGGACTTGTACCTCGAGCTTTTGGACTTTTCCTTTTTTGACGAACAACTATTATATTTACATTGCAAAATAATTACAAGTGTTGCAAGACTGTCCATCACTATCATATACAATCTGACGAACAGCTTTAAACACAAACTAAAACTTGCTCGCTTATAATATTTTTTGCCGAGCAACTCTATCTATAAAATCAAAAGCACTAGCACCAGACTATACAATGTGCCGAGCAACTTTTGGATCTATACTTAAGAAAATTTAAAAAATTAGGCAAGTTTTTAACCTTCTTAGCCTTCCTTCAGCTCATACGCATCCCTTGCCCCCCAAGACATTTGTTCGCCCAACTTTATTGATAGTACTTCTTTAGATGTACAGCATTCCAGGAGTATTGGGCCGGCTTGCCTTCCATGTCCTCAATATCGTATACGCCATTGATGTATTTTTCTGTTATACGATACGGGCCCTCCCAAGTTGGTCCCAATACACCTGGAGATTGGGCGAGCAACTTTCTTAGAACCAAATCTCCAACTCTGAATTCCCTAACTTTTACATGGGAATTATAGTAACGTTCTGCTCGCTGCTTGTATGTGGCATTTTTTAGCTCGGCATTCAACCTTTTTTCTTCGAGCAAATCCAATTCAGCATTTAGAGCAGAGTTGTTCGCCTGTTCATCAAAGTTGGTCGTCCTAAATGTAGTAGCCTTTAACTCAATTGGTATTACAGCCTCTGTCCCGAAAGCCATTGCAAAGGGTGTTTCTCCGGTGCTAGACCTGGGAGAAACTCTGTATGCCCATAAGACTTCCGGAAGTTCTGTAGACCAACTGCTTTTACTCTCCGCCAGTCGCACTTTTAATGTATGCTTTATGATTTTATTCACAGCTTCAACTTGTCCATTCGACTGGGGGTGATAAGGTGTGGAGTAATGTTTCTTGATCCCCCATTTCGTACAGAATTCTCTCAATTCTTGTCCATCAAATTGTGGACCATTGTCTGTCACAATTGCTTGTGGAACTCCAAAATGACAGACAATGTTCTTCCAAATAAAGTTGATCATCTTCTGTTGTGTGATATTCACTATGGCCTCTGCTTCCGCCCATTTTGTGTAATAATCGACTGCCACGACGGCGAATCGAACATTTCCAACTCCAGCTGGGAAAGGACCAATGATGTCCATCCCCCATCTTGCAAAAGGCCATGGGCTGTATACTGACACAAGTTCTCGAGCCGGGGTATGGATGCCTGGGGCAAAAATCTGACATTGATGGCAAGTCTTGGCTTTTTTGATTGCGTCTTGACGTAAAGTCGGCCAATAATAGCCTTGTCTGATTGTCTTGTATGCCAAAGCTTGCCCCCCAGTATGATTTTCACATACTCCAGCATGTATCTCTTCGAGTACTGCTTGCCCTTGCCCCCTAGGCAAACACTTGAGAAGTGGGATTGATATTCCCCTTTTGAAGAGTTGCTCGCCCACCAGAGTATATCTGGCGGCTCGCTTTATTAGCTTGGCAGTTTCAAAAGGATTGTTTGGTTTTTCCCCACTTTTCAAGTATTTGACTATACTTGCTCTCCAGTCTTCTTCTTCACTGGTTTGATCGTCGAGTTGATTGACATTATAGCTTACTGTTGATGGATCTTTCATCTTTGTAACTATAATATCTGCCAACTCTACGGGGCCTTCACTCGTTGCTAGTCGGGCAAACGCGTCTGCTTGAGTGTTGCTCGTCCTTGGGATTTGCTGTATGAAAACTTGCTGCAACATGGACATCAGGTGAGCAACAATCCGTTGATATTCGATCATGTGATCATCTTTTGCTTCGTATTCACCTCGGACTTGGTTTACGATCAATTGTGAGTCGCCAAATATTTGCAAGCGTCTGACACCAACTGCAAGGGATAGGTGGAGACCAGCGATAAGAGCTTCATACTCAGCTTCGTTGTTGGTTGCCATGAAACCAAATCTGATTGCCGAGGTGAATATTTGTCTGTCTGGACTTATTAATACTACTCCTGCCCCCGAGGCTATGTTGGTTGATGATCCGTCCACATAGAGATGCCAAGGATGATCAAGTCCTCTCGTCGGATCTGGTGGGAAAGTTAGTTCGACTATAAAGTCGGCTAATGCTTGCCCTTTGATCGCTGTTCGAGGAGCATAGGTCACCCCGAATTGGCTAATCTCTAGTGACCATCTTAAGAGACGACCTGCAGTGTCGGGGCGATGGAGAATTTGCCTGAGCGGGAAAGTTGTTAGAACTTCGACTTGATGGTCAAAGAAATATGGTCGTAACTTCCTCACGCTCATAACCAAAGCATACGCCAGCTTTTCGGTTGGGGCATATTTGATCTCTGCTTCGTGTAAAGCTTGGCTGACATAATAGATTGGTTGATGGAATTTGCCGTCCTCCCGCACCAAAACAGAACTGATGGCAACTTCTGATGCGGCTAAGTATAGAAAGAGCTTTTCTCCTGGGATTGGTTTTGATAGGATTTTGACATCTCCCAGGTAGTCTTTAAGTTGATCGAAAGCCGCTTGACAGTTGTTAGTCCATGCAAACTTCCCTTTTTTGACGGCCTCGAAGAATGGACGGCACTTGTCCCCTGATCTGGATATGAACCGGTTTAATGCTGCTAGGCACCCGGTGAGTCTTTGCACTTCTTTCACCGAACGTGGTGGTTGCATATCCAGGATGGCTTTAACTTTTGAAGGGTTGGCCTCAATTCCCCGCTGGCTAACAAGATGACCCAAGAATTTCCCTGAGTGGACTCCAAAGCTGCTTTTCTTTGGATTCAACTTCATGTTATAGTGTCGAAGAATTTCGAACACTTGAGTCAAATGTTGAAGATGGTCTTCCTTCCTGGGACTTTTAACCACGATATCGTCCACGTAAACTTCAACTGTGTTTCCAATTTGTTGATCAAACATCTTGTTCACCAGTCTTTGGTATGTTGCTCCGGCATTTATGAGGCCAAATGGCATTCTCTTCCAACACAGCAAGTTTTTGTTTGTATAAAACGCCGTGTTCTCTTGGTCATCTGGATGCATAGGAATTTGATGATACCCGGCGAAAGCATCCATAAATGTCAACATTTCGTGACCTGCAGTGCTGTCCACCAATTGATCGATATGTGGGAGAGGAAAATTGTCCTTCGGGCATGCTGCATTCAGATCCGTAAAATCTATGCATAGCCTCCAGGTCCCGTTTGGTTTCCTCACGAGTACTGGGTTTGCTACCCATTGTGGACAGAGTGCCTGTCGAATGAGATCGTTGTCTAGCAACTTCTTAACTTCTTCATTTAAAGCTTGGTATTTGTCTGGGCCGTACTTCCTCCGCTTTTGATGGACGGGCTTTCTGGCTTGGTTTATATTCAGCTTGTGGCAAGCATGTTTTGGATCTATCCCCACCATATCTGCATGAGACCAAGCAAAGACATCTAGATTCTTGGTGAGGAACTCTTTCATTCGGGATCTGTAAGGCTCTGGGAGCTCAGATCCTATGAATAATTCAAGATCTTCGCTGTTGGGATTAACTTTGAACGCCTCCAGCTCTTCGACTGGAGTCGCTCGTCGTTTTTGTCCCTTCCAACGGGGATCAAGTATGGGTTCCTCAGGGTTGGAATCATTTTCGATGTTCATGGGCTCTGCCCCCAGGCGGGGTTCAAGATCATCATTTGGTTCCGTCCTATTGTTGTTCGTTTGTACTTGGCCCTCCAAGTCCTCCACTGAAGGTTGGTCGTCACCACCCCTTTGTTGTTCGTCAGATGGAGGTTCCTCGCGGGTGGTAACGAGTTGTTCGTCCAACACTTGCTCATTGATTAGGCGTGAAATTGTTATGTTTTGGTGCCCAAATTACTCATGTTTTGAGTGTTTTCGAATAGTGCTTAGAGTCAAATGAGCATCATTTCTATACATTGATAAATTTGTCTCTTTGATGTTCATAGATGGATAGAGGGCGAAAAGAGGAGTTCGTAGGACTTTGAATCGACTCAAACGGATGCCCGGATGAGAAGATATTGAAGAAATACGATTGGTATTAGTGCGGACGAGGAAAAGTATCATTTGGAAGGGTTAGAGATCACTCGAGCGCATAGCTCGAGCGCCACCGCTCGAGCGCCTTACTCGAGCGCGCAAACATACAGAACCATTCTTGCGCTCGAGCAGCTCGAGCGCGACCGCTCGAGCGAATGCGTCATTCGAGCTACACTGCTCGAGCGGGACCGCTCGAGCGTTTTGCTCGAGCGCCCATATACTTTTGCCTCCGGATGCGTATTTTCGGCCCATTAACTCCCGTTTCGACCCGGTGCCTATATATACCTCTTCCAAACACGAAAAAAATGAATCTCCGACTTTTAGAAATACTTTAGACTTAGTTTTTGGAGAGGAACGAGACGAGCAAGCTTTACTTTTACGTTGTTAAGGTTTTTCATACGAATTTTAGTTTCTTTTCAATTCTTAGTTTCTTTTTAGTTCGTTACTTTAAACGCTTTTAATTTCGTTTTAGTTAATTCAATTTGAGTTCTTCGTATTTATTTTCTTTTCAAACCCTAGTTTATGTTTATTATTTTCTTTATTCAATTCATTATGTTTATGTTCGTCGTTTCTTTTATTGCTTTTATTTTTGTTAAAACCATGTCCGGCTAAAACCCTTGCATGCTTGGGTTAGGATGAACTCGTAGAAGTAGGATGTGGGTACGTAATTAGAGTAATTCGTGACGTTAGTTTTAATTCTCTTAATTAATGAATTCATATAATTAATCTTAACTCTACCTTTGAATTTCGTACGAAAGTGTTAGAGAGAGGACGACCGCATCACTCAATAACAATTAGTAGTCTTAACGAGAAGGTTTAGTAAAGGTTAATTCATCTACCGGTTTAGCGAAGGAGGACGACCGCATCACCTTAGTTAAATTAGGGTCTCATTAATTAAGCGCTATCTATTAACTTGTTAGTGGATTAGTGAAGTTGATTGCTAGGATAAAGTATTAGGGTGAGAAATCTTGAGCTTTCATTCTACGATCTTTTACTTAGGTTAATTCTTGGTTGTCACGATTACTTTGATTATGTACCTGCTCCGTTAGTATACGTAGGGATTCCTATCCTGAGCATCACCATCTCATACTTGCATATACACCTTAGATACTTAGTTTAATTTTCCTTTTGCATTCGTAGAGTAATTTAGTTTAGATTATTTTCTCTTTCCAAAAAACCCAAAAACATCACACTCATATTAACTACGACGCGTAGATCTTCAGGGATCTATTCGCATACATACCATCCCTTGGGTTCGATAATACTTGGTCCCTATACTTGCCCATACTACAGTGAACCCGTTCTCTTGCGGGGTAGCTACTAGTAGAAGCTAGTAAAATCGCATCAAGTCAATGGCGCCGTTGCCGGGGATGGCGTTATATGCTTTTTGAATAGGACTTGTCGATAGCTTAGTAGTTAGTAGTGGGTGCTTATTTTCTGTTTTTTTTTTATTTCTTATTGTTATTTTTAGTTATTCGGCAGTTGCGTTTTGATCCTTCTGCTAGTGTGTCAGGTTTATGAGAACACGCTCACAAGGGAATACGAGTGAAGAGAGATTACCTGCAGATCCTGAGACAATAGCCAGAAGGAACCGAGCTTACTTGAGAAGAATGAACGCTGCCGACTTAGGGAAGGAACCAATGGACATCAATAATGAGTTGGACGATGCTGCCAACGATTTCAATCAGGCAGTAGACCGAGTCGAAGGCACTGGAGTTAGTGGTAGCCAGAATCAAATTCCATTAGGGGATAGCCAGAGCCTAAACCCGGATACACGAAACGTAGGGAATCCAGCTCAGAACCTTGTCCATAATCCTCCTAACAACCCTGCTTACCCACAAAACCTGAATAACCCTTTCAACAACCCAGTATACCAACATTACCCATACCCACCTTATCCTTACCCACCATACCCGTATCCTCCACCCCCAGTCTATAATCAACCACCTGTTTACCCACCACCACCCCAACAAGTACCAGTACCTGCTGCTAATCCTCAACACGTTCCTATGAACGTAGATCACAATATTGCTATTCGAGGGAGGTTTGCAGCGCAGCCACAGCGGTACTATGATGGAGTGGCTTTGCCTCCTGTTGAGGCGAACAACTTCTCGATATCACCGGGGATTTTAAAGCTGCTGACCGAGAATCAGTTCAAAGGGGTGATCGGGAAGGAGAATCCTCACACACATCTGAGGAGCTTTCTCATGATAGCCTCAACATTCAATTATAATGGCATGTCTGAAGATGCCAAGAGGCTTAGGCTGTTCCCATTCTCACTGACGGGAATAGCTAAGGAGTGGTACGATAATACGCTCCCGCGGGGAGGTATTACCACTTGGGCAGAGCTCGAGCGTCTGTTCCTCGAGCGATTCTACCCTCCATCTAGGACGATCAAGGCTAGAATTGAGATCTCGTCCTTTCACCAGAAGTCTGGAGAGGATTTACGCCAAGCGTGGGAGAGATACTCAAACATGCAGATTGAGTGCCCGCAGCACGGGTACAATGAGGGAGACATTATGGCATTCTTCTATAGTGGTGCCAGCAAGGATGGTCAAGCCCATTTAGACGCCTGTGCGGGTGGAGCATTCCTCAACCAAGGCATAGAGAGGTGTAGGGAGATCGTTGACAACATTGTCACGAATGCCGGTGCGTGGGGTGTGGACGCAGATGTGCAAAGAGTGCATCAGGTGGAAGAGGGAGAAGGAACTAGAAGGCTGCTGATGGCCATGATGGAGAAGATCAACAACCTCGAGTTGGGGAAGAGTTTGGGTGGAGAGCATGCAGTGGAGAATGAGAGAGTAGACCAACCCAGTGGACAACAAGAGGTAGCCAATTACATGGGAGGTCCATATTACAATCAGAATGGCTACCAAGGTGGAAATCAGTATGGAAGGCCTTCTTATGGCCAACCATTTATGCCTCCAGGCCCTCAGCCACTTCAAAATCAATGGAGGAACACACAAGGAGTTCAAGGAAGCCAGCAGCCTCCTCAAAACACATGGAGGAGGAATGATAATTTTTCTTATGCTAACCCAAAAGCTGGTGTTACTGTTCCTGCAGGTGTTGATCCGGGGTCTAAACCTCCTGGTGGAGAAGGCGGTGCATCAACCGAGGAGATGTTGAGAGCGATCCTTCAGAAGGTGGAGGAAGGGAGCAAGAGATTGTCATCCTTGGAGTACGATGTGAAGGAGTTGCATAAGAAGGGTGATCATCGTGATCAAGAGCTCCAGAAGATGAACGTTGAGTGGACTAGAACTCAACAAGAGAACAATCGAAGGTTCACTTCTTTAGAGCTCCAGATGAGCCAGATTGCAAAGTCCGTGAATAGAATGCCGGAGGGGAACTCGAAAGAGCAGTGCAAGGCGATCCAGCTAAGAAGTGGAACCAACTACGAAGGTCCTCAGATGCCTGCTGATTCTGAGACGCCCCAAGAAGAGATTGAGCCTAAAGGAGATGAAGTTGAGAAGGGGATTGAAAGTAAAGGAATTGAGAAGCACAAAGATGTGGATAAGTCCCATCAAGACAAAGACCTTGAGGAGGTTGAGAGAGTTCCTAAGTGGAAAAAGGCAAAGGAAGCAAGGGAGAAAGTGAAAGAAACAGAAAGAGATGAGTGGGGGGTACCCAAATCTGTGATACCCGTCCCATATCCACAGCGCTTCATGAAAAAAAAGCTTGATGAAAAATTTGCAAAATTTCTTGATGTTTTTAAACAACTTCACATTAACATTCCTTTTTATGATGCTTTGGAACAGATGCCGCACTATGCGAAGTTTTTGAAGGACTTGATTGCAAAAAGACGGCGAGTGGATGAGCCGAAGTTGGTGCAGCTGAACCACGAGGTGAGTGCATTAGTGCACAAGGCGCTGCCACCGAAGCTGAAAGATCCCGGGAGCTTCACGATCCTATGTGATATTGGGAACGGGATCAAGAAGGGAGCGTTGTGTGACCTTGGGGCGAGCATCAATCTCATGCCGTTGTCGCTTTTCAAGAAGTTGGAAGGTGGTGAACTTCAACCCACAATGATGACGCTTCAACTTGCCGATCGGTCCATTACTCGACCTCAAGGTGTGGTTGAAGACGTCCTAGTGAGAGTTGGAGATCACATCTTTCCAGCCGACTTTGTAGTGTTAGAAATGGAGGAAGATGAGCACGTGCCCCTGATTTTGGGAAGACCGTTCTTAGCTACGGCGGGGATGGTGCTAGACGTGGCGAATGGGAAGATCACGTTGAAGGTTGATGATCAAGAAGTGAAGATCTCCCTATATGAAGCCATGAAGCACCCGAAGGAGGATGAGAGCTTGTATTGCATGGATGCCATTGATCCTCGTGTTGAAGACACACATTCTCTCCCGAATTCTTCTGATATTCATGATTTTGTTAGTCCTTCCATTGATAATTTAACCCATGAACATTATGTTCTTGATTATTTTGATAGGGATAAAGTGAAGAAGTTGAAGGATAAAGAGGTGAAAAGTGTGGACGTGGTCCAGTTAGAAGGGAAAGGAGGAGTTAAGAAGAAAAAATCCAAATTCAAGAAATTGTTTAGTAAGACTCCTCCAGATAGAGGCAAGAAGGAGTTGAGACCCATAACACTTGGGGATGAGAATAGAGGAAAGGAACTCATGATGGTGGGGCATCAAGGAAAGGAGTTCAAACACCACTCTTATGAGAGTAAGGGAGGTAAATTTGCGTATGATGTCCCATAAGCTCCTTGAGCACGGTCCGGCATGAGGACCTTAAAAATAGCGCTGAATGGGAGGCAACCCATTTTTATTTGCTTTCATTTATTTTTAGTGTTTTTTATATTATTAGGGTGTTTAGAGTCGCATGTCTAACCTCGTACTCGAGAGCTTTATTTTGTAGGCTTGTCTCTAAAGGAGGAAAGGAACCAAAGAAGTGGAGATTGAAGGAACCGACTTGAGACAAGGGAGTGTGCAAAGCTATTGAGAGAAACTGAATTGTTTGGTTGAGGTAACCCACAACCCCAAACGTAGACCTCTAGCAAGGTCGAAGTTTGGGGGGGTGGAGTTTCTTTTTATGATTACATTACACATGCATGCACACCCTTATCTTTGAGTTGAGTTTGATTGATTATTGGTGCCTTGAGATGCTCTTTGGGCTATTATTAATTTGTTTTGTTACTCAACATTTTATGCCTATCAATCACCTTATGCTTGTTGATTGCTATCTTTGAGTATGATTTGATGAGTAGGGTGAATTGTGAGGCTGAGTTAGGAGTTTTCTTGTGTGAGTGTTTGAGTTAGAGTTGATTTGAGAAAGAACTTGTATGCTTGTGAATTTTTCTTTTGAGTACTTGAGTGATGATTGTGAGAATTCACTAGGACTAGCATGGATGTGAAAGCCGTGAGATTTGAGCCTTACGAGATTTAAATGCATGATTTAATCTCTTCGTTTGTGAGTGAATCGTCACCTTAGAGGATGCTAGAACTTGCATGTGCTCTTGCTTCTTGATTGTGTCTAGTTTGATATGCCGAATGTGATCTTAGGCCATCTTTGATTTAATTGAGTCACTTAGCCAGAATTTTCCTTACCAATGACATTGATCCCTTGTTAGCCCCTTTGAGCCTAAAGCCTATTTTATTTGCTAGCACATATGAACACTATTCCAATTCCTAAGCCTTTTTGTCCAAATTTGAGTGGAGAATAGGAAAGTGTGAATATGAAGGGAGTGAATTGAGTTGAAAAAAGGAGAAGGTTGTATGTTGAGTGAATATGAGAAAAGGTGTGATGAAGTTTTGAGATGTGGGAAAAAGAACAAAAAAAAATTTGAGAATGAGCAAAAGAAGAAAAAAAAGAGCTCATGTGTTTGTGCGAAAAAGAGAAAAAAAAAGTGAAAGAGTGAGAAAGAAAAAAAATTGAAGTGTTGAGAGTAGTGGAATTAAAGTGTATTGATTGCAAATGTTGAAGTGATTCTGCTCCTAATCTCAAAGTGCCAAAGTTGATTTTTCTATTCTCCATTCACTTGAGTCACTTACCCCATATTGTTATCCCACCCGTCCAAAGAGCCTACATTACAACCTTTTGAAAGTCCTTTTTGATTCGGCATGGATTTCTAGAGTATGGTCGAAGTTGAGAGCATTTACAAGCCTATGGCTGCCAATATGTGTGATTGATTGATTGAGTGAGTCCCTTAAACACTTTTATACACTTGTGAGGGAGTGAAACACATCGTTGAGTGCACGTCCATGCTTGATCTTGGTGTTTCTTGTTATTATTGCATGAGTACGATAAAAGAAAGTGAGTGAGTATACGGGTGATTGATCTTTGAAGCTCGAGTTCAATTAGCTTGCATGATTGATTCTTGATTCATTCCTAACAATTTCACTTGACTTATTATTTCGTTGCTTGAGGACAAGCAACATGGTAAGTTTGGGGGGGTTGATTAGGCGTGAAATTGTTATGTTTTGGTGCCCAAATTACTCATGTTTTGAGTGTTTTCGAATAGTGCTTAGAGTCAAATGAGCATCATTTCTATACATTGATAAATTTGTCTCTTTGATGTTCATAGATGGATAGAGGGCGAAAAGAGGAGTTCGTAGGACTTTGAATCGACTCAAACGGATGCCCGGATGAGAAGATATTGAAGAAATACGATTGGTATTAGTGCGGACGAGGAAAAGTATCATTTGGAAGGGTTAGAGATCACTCGAGCGCATAGCTCGAGCGCCACCGCTCGAGCGCCTTACTCGAGCGCACAAACATACAGAACCATTCTTGCGCTCGAGCAGCTCGAGCGCCACCGCTCGAGCGAATCGCTCGAGCGCCCAAAAGTAACAGTGTCATTCCAGCGCTCGAGCAGCTCGAGCGCGACCGCTCGAGCGAATGCGTCATTCGAGCTACACTGCTCGAGCGGGACCGCTCGAGCGTTTTGCTCGAGCGCCCATATACTTTTGCCTCCGGATGCGTATTTTCGGCCCATTAACTCCCTTTTCGACCCGGTGCCTATATATACCTCTTCCAAACACGAAAAAAATGAATCTCCGACTTTTAGAAATACTTTAGACTTAGTTTTTGGAGAGGAACGAGACGAGCAAGCTTTACTTTTACGTTGTTAAGGTTTTTCATACGAATTTTAGTTTCTTTTCAATTCTTAGTTTCTTTTTAGTTCGTTACTTTAAACGCTTTTAATTTCGTTTTAGTTAATTCAATTTGAGTTCTTCGTATTTATTTTCTTTTCAAACCCTAGTTTATGTTTATTATTTTCTTTATTCAATTCATTATGTTTATGTTCGTCGTTTCTTTTATTGCTTTTATTTTTGTTAAAACCATGTCCGGCTAAAACCCTTGCATGCTTGGGTTAGGATGAAATCGTAGAAGTAGGATGTGGGTACGTAATTAGAGTAATTCGTGACGTTAGTTTTAATTCTCTTAATTAATGAATTCATATAATTAATCTTAACTCTACCTTTGAATTTCGTACGAAAGTGTTAGAGAGAGGACGACCGCATCACTCAATAACAATTAGTAGTCTTAACGAGAAGGTTTAGTAAAGGTTAATTCATCTACCGGTTTAGCGAAGGAGGACGACCGCATCACCTTAGTTAAATTAGGGTCTCATTAATTAAGCGCTATCTATTAACTTGTTAGTGGATTAGTGAAGTTGATTGCTAGGATAAAGTATTAGGGTGAGAAATCTTGAGCTTTCATTCTACGATCTTTTACTTAGGTTAATTCTTGGTTGTCACGATTACTTTGATTATGTACCTGCTCCGTTAGTATACGTAGGGATTCCTATCCTGAGCATCACCATCTCATACTTGCATATACACCTTAGATACTTAGTTTAATTTTCCTTTTGCATTCGTAGAGTAATTTAGTTTAGATTATTTTCCCTTTCCAAAAAACCCAAAAACATCACACTCATATTAACTACGACGCGTAGATCTTCAGGGATCTATTCGCATACATACCATCCCTTGGGTTCGATAATACTTGGTCCCTATACTTGCCCATACTACAGTGAACCCGTTCTCTTGCGGGGTAGCTACTAGTAGAAGCTAGTAAAATCGCATTAAGTCACTCATCCAAGTGTTGTTCGTCCGCATCCATGTGGTCGTCTATGTCCATATTGTTTAGTATTGATGGTTCGTTGATGGGATAACTTGTTGCTTCCATCATGGATATTTGTACAAATTTTGCTCGTAGCTGTTGAACGCATTCTCGTGCTCTCCGTTGGTCTCCTTTAATTGTGCCTGTTCCACTAGCTGTTGGAAATTTCAAACAATAGTGGTAAGTGGAACACGCAGCTTTAAATTCATTAAGAAAAGGTCGGCCAAGAAACCCGTTATAGGTCGACTCCTGGTCTACAACCAAGAAATCTACCATTCTTGTTATATTTCTCTCGGGTTCATCGGCCGTTACAAGTTGTACAGCTAATGTTACAATTCCCAACGGTGTTGTCACAGCATTCCCGAAGCCTACGATTCTATGTGTTGTATTCCGAACATAACCCGAATAATCTCCCAGATTATCGAGGGTCTTCTTGAATAAGATGTTCGTGTAGGCTCCGGTGTCCACCAACAGTCTATGGACTCTGGTCCCCATAATCTTTGCACAGATTACGAGCGAATCATTGTGCGGAGTTAAGACGCCTTCAAGGTCTTTTTCGGTGAAAGTTAATTCTGCCGTTTGCATAATAGACGGCTTAACTCCCATCTCTTGTACTTGGCCAATCGCTCGTAGCTCCGCTTTCCTCTTCCGGTTAGATTCAGGTGGTTGTCCATCAAAACACCCTCCCGCGGGACCTGCGGGTTCCATCATGAACAGATCTTCTAAAGGTTGAGCTGGCATATTGGGAACTGGTCGCCCGGGTCTGTTGTTTCTCTGGGATTGACCATCCTCTTCGTCTTCTGAGTTGTTCTCCCGGGCTCTTTTCCCAGGTTGCCTTTTAACGAAATCGGAGAGCTTTCCCTCCTCATAAAATCGCCAGAGTTGCTTAAGCAAATCTCTACACTCACTCGTAAAATGCCCCACACTTTGATGGTAGGCACAATACTTGTTCGGGTTGAGTTTGCCAGTATCCTGACGGATTTTACGTGGTGGGGAAAGCAACTCTCTCTCCTTTACACTCTCATACACAGTATCAACTGATACTGTCAATACTTGGTTCAATTTTTCTTTCAAATCCGATCCTTCAGTGAATGCTTTCATGTTTTTCGGGACCCTGTAGCTTGTCCCGACGGGCTTTTTGTTATTCTCCTTAGGATCAGCTTTGTTCTCCCCTAAATTTGTTTGTAGGGCCTCGTGCATGGAAACGAAAATGCCAGCTTGGTTTCTGAACTCGGCATAAGTCTTTGGGCACTTCAGACGTACCTCCTTCCATAACTTCGACCCTTTTTTCAACCCGGCCATCACAGCGACGATCTTTGTATCTTCGCTCACCGGTTCTCCTTCTAGTAAAACTTTATCGAATCTTTCCATAAACGCCCGGTCAGTTTCATCATCATTTTGCCTCAAATCTGATAGCCGGTGTTTTTGGGAAAGATACGACCCCGCCGTTGAAAAGTGAGAAAGAAATTCTCGACTTAATTGGACGAACGAGTGGATTGATGCCGGTGGCATTGATGAAAACCACTTGTGAACCCGATCGCCCAATGTTAACGGAAAATTCCGGCACTGGGTGGCGTCACTGGCCCCCACGGAGACCATGTAGTCCATATACTTCGTTAAGTGGACCCGGGGGTCGGTGATGCCCTCATATTGAATGCTAGCCGGAAATTGAATTTTTTTCTGGATTGGGGCCTTCAAAATATGAGCTGCCAAAGGTGAGGATGGCATGCTGGTCGTTCCCATCCCCCTCTGTTGGTCTAGTTGCCCCTGCATGTTTTCTACAGCCCTCCTTAGGCTTGATAATTCATCAAGAGGTGCCCCCTGACTTGGAGGCTGTTCGGCGAGCAAAGGCATTAACCTTTCTGCTCGTCGCAGTCCCTCGCTTGGAGTGGGCACTTCCTGGGCTTGCCTCCTAATGTTGTTCGCCGCATTCGGCCCTAGGCGCCTGAAGGCTGACTGAGAGAGTCTTTCATGGACTGACGGGCGAGGCTGTTCAAAAGTTGCTCGCCCGTCTGCTGCTCCCCGGCGAGCAGCTTCCCGTTGGGGTTGGCTAAGCCTGTCTTGGGCACTGGAACGTGTTGTCCCATGGCTAGACATAGTTGTTCGTCCGCGACCAGACTCAGCCTGTACTTCTTGTTGGTCGACCACCTTGGCCTTTCCCTTGTTCCGTCTGACTTGGGCACTATCAACCTCTCGCTGTTCGCCCCTAGTGGTCCTGGGTCTAACAACTTCCAGGGACTTGTCCCTTGGCCTTGCTTGTGTTGGCCTAACCTGCTCTTGTTGCCTCTGAAGGGCCTGGAGAGCAGCAATGGTTTTGGCCAACTCATTGGGGTTGTTCGCCAAAGCCTCCATCTCAGGGGGGAGGTTATGTGTTATGGCCGTATGTTGTGACCTGTTCGCATGTCTCGGGTCACGGTCCTGGTGATCGGCCGACGTGGCTCGGGTCTGAGATGCTTTTTTCGACAAACGTGATCCTTGGGTCTCTTTAGATTGAGGCATTTCAATTTAAATTACTTCTTAATTTATAAATTGAAGAACACCAAGAACACTTTTATTTGTATCTTCAAATATTTCTTGAGATTTCTTTTGAATCTTCAAGTTTTCAACTTGAAGTTCTTGAGTAATCACACTAAACCGAAGGTTCGAACCCTCCTTCTAGCGCCAAATTGTTGGTGAACGAATCTAATCGTGAGGATTAGTGGTTGTTTTAATCCGTTTTTACGTCACCAATCAATAACGTGTGATTGATTACCACCGTAAATGGTAAATCGGGGTTTAGGTTATCGAATTCAGATATATGAAAATCGAAATTGAAATAATTTCGTATGCGTGTGAGTTAAGGTGTATTTGTGTGTGTTTGAGAGTGTTTATGAATTTTTTTCTTTGAAATTCGAAAATTATATAAGTAAGCTGGAGAACAACTATTTATAGAGACTAGCAAGCATGAGGTGTCCAAGACTCTTGGTCTCCCTAGCCTGCATGCTTGACATGTGTCCCTTTGATCTTATCTAAGCTGAATCTTAGTTACAAAGTCTTCTTTGGTCTTATCTCGGACTCATTGTTGTTCGCCTAAGTCGGCTTGATTGATCTTGTTGATTCTCCAATTGAAAGTTGTTCGCCTCTTGAGGTTGTACTTTAGAAGTTGCTCGCCTTATGGCTTTGTTCAGCTTGGCGTTGGGATCTTTGTCCTTTGTTCACTTGTACACACCTCCTTGGCTATTTGTTGTATCATGGTTTGACCAAGTTGTTCGTCATTGATGACTTCACAGTTGGCTCATTCTTGGTCTCGGGCATAAATTCCTGTTCGCCCATTAGTTGTTCGTCGGGGAGTTGTTCGTCACTTTATACACCTCTAAAATTGGTAGATGCACCCCAACTTGATTTTCTTTGTTGATTACCCTTGATTTGAGGTTGGTTGGTTCATAATCTTTGATGTAGCTTTAATCCTTGTTCGCCATTTATTGACTTATGTTCGCCTATCAACAACCTTATCTAAACTAATTCTTATCCTCTAATGCTGAATTTGCTCGTATTTAAGTGTTGTTCGGCCTTATGGACTTGTCCTTGAGGAGTCATTAGCCTGATTTTGTTGGTCATTCTTGCTAGCTTGATATCACGATACTCTGGTTAGATCTGTTCGCCAACTGGCTGGAACTGCTCGCCAGGGTATCCTTTGGGTTCGTATGGTCCTTGTGTTAAAGGTGCTCGCATGAGGATTTGTAGCTCGCCGAGCTGGAATAGCTCGCCCAGCTACTCCATCTTAGTCTGGTTTAGTTCACTTAAACTTGTATTGAGTGTAATTATTTTACGTAATTCTATTCGCTCAGATGGTGCTTCTGCTCGCCTATCAACAACTTTGCCTACACATTCATACACCTTAATGTACACACATACGAATTAAATACATAATCAATACACTTATTTATGTTTTCTTAATCCGATTTATCGTATTCACTATTTAAGGCAGTGATCAATCACACGTAATTGTTTATTGATCTAATTAATGAATTAAAAACAACCACTAATGCAAGTGATTAGGATCGATCATCAACATTTAATATACAAATATTTTCTTAACATGCATTCAAATAAAAAAAATTAATTAGTCGTCATCATCATCATTATCATCACCATCCTCATCATCTTCTTCCTCGTCCCCATCTTAATTTTTCTCCACTTTATCACCCCCTTGTTATATTTTTCCTCGTTAACTTCCTCTTCACCGCTTTTAAATTCCATCAACTCTGGATTTGCAGCTATGAAGTTTACAAAATGACTCAAATCTCCATGCACTTCAATTTGATCTCTATTTCTTCTGTTTAAATAGATGTTCTTTTTCCTTAGGTTTTTTTTTTGTACTTTTAGGGACTTCCACTAAGAATCTTGTCTTTACTTAGAAAATAGTCATACATTCATTACTTGACACCCACTGCATTACGTGTAACAATATACTTGATATACAAATACTTGAGCATCAAACACAAATATATCATACCCAAGATATCTCTTTCTTTGATGAACATCAACATATTTGTTATCGAGATGGACTCTTGTTCCTGAAGGGGATGAGTCATATCACTCACATTTGAACAACACTACAATCCTCACAGAGTACCCTGAATATCCAATTTCAACGACTTCTTGCAGTATTTCATAGTATTCATTTGCATTTGTATTGTATTTTACACTCATAATGCAAACACAATTATTTGTAGTCGCTTTGGTTGATGAATACTTCTCCACATGAAATTTGTAAATATTTACACAATACATGTTGCATATGCTGACACAACGTAGTGATCCTTTGTTGAGATCCTGTACAAATAAGTCCTCAAAGTTGTGAGTGTTGTTAGTAATTTCAAACTATAATTAACTATATATGCATTATAAATTATATTATATATTATTGTAGTACTAATTATCCTAAGTGACACACCTCAGTTAAGGATCAGACCTCGCTAGGTGAGGTCAACATTGGCACATTTACCACATCCCTCTCAAAGGAGCTCGACAAGCGAGCACCACATGTGCCACTTTACGGGCCTGCACGATCGACTTGCAACAATGAGGCCACATCTGCATCACAAATCCTCTCAGATTTATATTGGGTAACAACAATCGGAGCTGGATAAAGGGGGTCTAACCTAAAATTACTAAAAAAAGCTTGAAGAACACTCACTGTTCTTCAAGAAAATCTTCAAACCTTCAAGACTTTCTTCGAAATCAAACATGGAGAAAACGAACATCTCTAAGGCGGCTACCAACCCCCCGACTCAACTGCCATCTGAGATGTTACCACTCAGGCGAGGCAGGCTGAGGTGGTCCAAACCAAAGGAAAGTAAAATAAGCGAGCCTCCAACCTCATCAACTCGGTGTTTTAATGTGCTTGGTGGCGTTCAGACTCCATCGCAAGAAGGATCTTCTCAAGCATGACCTTGAAGTCAATGTTAAGCTCCTCGTGGGAGGGAAAAGTATTACCTGCAAAGAAAAAAATGTGAATTTGATTAGTACAATAGAAGAAAAGATAAGTTTCTTATGAGGCTTTTTGAGCAAGAGAGAGGTCTTTATGTCGAGCTCGACCCCACAATCAGGAAAAATGGTCTTCCAAGCATCAGTTACAAAGAACCACTTGGTCGGGGCGATGCTAAATTTGCTGAGAATTCGATATAGATAATGCCGACAAAACAACACAAAAAGTCATCTCACCCAGTTCAACATCTGATATAGATAATGTAGGCAAAACAACATCATAATACATAAGATTGGAGCCACAAATTAGAATGGAACTGGATGGGAGCGAGGTCCCAGTAATTGAGGAGCTGTGGTATGCCTGGGTGGAGTGGAAATGTAGCCCGACGCCCACTATTGTTGGGTTATACGTGAAAGTATGATTTTACTTTGTATAATCTAAACACTTATTTATGAGAATAAATCTTTTATCATTGTTGCTTTAAACATGAATGAATGTTATATATATATATATATATATATATATATATATATATATTGCAAACCGTTCAATATGTAGTATGTTTTATATTGTAGTTAATGTGGTGATACTAGATCACAGAAGATTGCATTAACAGTTCCTTGTATATAAAAGTACAACTTCACGATCTAGGTGGAATTGAACAATCCACCGTGAAAGGTTGAAGTGTAGTTCTCATATTGACTTGTTTTGACCAAGAGATTGCACTAGCACATTTTGCATGTGCTGAAGAGGACCTACAGAGAGGATAAATTCTTCTATGCTGGACGAAGAAGAATTAGACCTCAGTGGTTATTGATTTCTTAATCTCTGTCCCTTAAATAGGATGTGTGTGATTAATGTTTATTGCTTTGATTCATGTTGAGTGAGAATCATTGTCACTTCGATACCTTGTGTTTTGGGCAATAATATTAATTATACGACAGTTGCTAAGATTTAATACAGAGAAACGTGTGCAAGTACGTCTTGTGTGATTTGTCCCCTTGGTAGGCTAAAAAACTTTATCATACAAAATCTTGCAAGTGAAAATTAGTTTTCTGGTATGAATAATAATATTGAGCTGTCTTTACTCTAAGACACAAGATATTAATTAATTTAGATGTTAATCGGTTTTGATTCACAAGAAAACTTGTAATCGGGAATTGGAATTATGACAACAAATTAGAATAGAATTGGAATCAACGGAATTGAAGAACACCAGATTTACATGATTCGGAGAAAATACTCCTACGTCCACGAGATCGGAGAAGATGGATCTTTCACTAAGAATGGAGAATTTACAATTCACTCAATCTCACTATCACCCTGTGTATGCACTCAATTGATGTATTGTATTCACTCGTACACTCTATGTATTACTTCTCACAGTTGAGAAGACCCCTTTTATAGTTACAGAGATTGAGATGAACCCTAGATTCGATTTGTAATGAATTCTCATACGTTAGGTAGTTATCCAGCTGGTCAACAACTTCAATAACCGCTTCAGTTGATTCAGTTAGAACCGCCATCACGTTAACTTCAATTTGGTGTAACTCGTGAGTAATGAACTTCGGATCAGATGACTTTACCTCTTTTGGCTCTGGTCATACTCATCTGGCTCTGGTCTCTACCACCAGACTCCTCTGGTCAGTCTCCTCTGCCAGACTCCTCTGATCAGACTCCTCTGGTAACTCTCACCTGCCAGACTCCTCTGGTCAGCCTCATCTGGTCCAACTCCTCTGGTACCCCAAATTGTCTAACTCCCACGGCTAACACTTTAACAACATAGCTTTCTATTGAAACTCCAGCACAACAGATTAGATACTTCACATATGACTCTTCACAATTCTCCACCTCAGATGAGAAGTATCAATCCTCTCTTCTTCTCCTCCACACTCCAGCTTGGGTCAAGGAACATCCCATACACTCATCTTTACCAATTCAATACAGAACTTGAATTTCATACCTGGTAAAGACTTTTTACACATATACGCAGCATTGGCCTCTGTAGATATCTTCTGGATCAGAACCACTCCTTTGTCAATGATTTCCCTTATAAAGTGTAATCTTACATCAATATGCTTTGATCTCTCATAGAACACTTGATGTTTAACCAGATGAACAACACTCTGATTATCACAATGAATGACCACAACCTTTTGATTTATGCCAAAATCCTTGATAATGCCTTTCAACCACAAAACCTCCTTAACAGCTTCAGAGACTGCAACAAACTCTGCTTCTATAGTAGATAATGCAACTCCACTCTGCAGAACAGATCTCCAGCTAACAACAGTATTATAAAGAGTAAAGATATACCCGGTTAAGGACCTTCTGGTATCCAGATTAGCAGCAAAATCAGAATCTACAAATTCTTCTAGTGGACTCTTCTGGTCAGTCATCTTTTCAAACATCAAACCCAGATCAGATGACCCTTTAAGATATCTGAATATCCATACCAAAGCTTCCCAATGTAATCTTCCAGGATTAGACATGTATCTGCTTACCATACTCAATGAATAAGCTAAGTCTGATCTGCTGCAGACCAGAGCATACATTAAGCTTCCAACCCCATTTGCATAAGGTACTTTCATCATATTCTTTTTTTCTTCTTCAGACTTTGGTTCCATCTCCTTAGATAGTTTGAACTGTTGTCCCAGAGGAGTTGACACAGACCTACTCTCATGCATGTTAAACCTCTTCAGGACCTTCTCAATGTAACTCTTCGGGATAAGAATAGTCTTCCAGCTGCTCTGTCCATAAGAATATCCATTCCAAGAATCCTTTTAACATTTCCCAAGTTTTTTCATATCAAATCTGGCACTTAGCTTCCTTTTGATACTCTGAATTTTCAACAGACTCTTACTAGCAATGAGCATGTCATCTACATAAATCAGAACCCAATGGATAGCATAACTTCATTGAACTTCTTGTGCCATTGTCTCGGACTTTGCTTGAGGCCATACAATGATTTCTTGAGTAGACACACCTTTCCGTCTCCTCCTGGTTCAACAAAAACCCTTCTGGCTGGTGCATGTATAACTTTTCAATAAGATCCCCATGCAGGAAAGCTGTCTTTACATCAAGCTACTGTAGCTCCAGATCATCTTGGACTACTCTGCTCAGAAGTAATCTGATTGAACAATGCTTGACCACAGGTGAAAACACTTCATTGTAGTCAATCCTTTCTCTTTGAGTAAATCCTCTGGCCACTAACCTGGCTTTAAACCTCACTTGATCCTTCACACTAGACTCAAGCTTTCGTTTAAACAACCATTTGCAACTGATTAGCTTCTGCTTAGCTGGCTTGTCAACAAGAATCCAGGTAAGATTCTTCTTAAGAGACTCCATCTCTTCTGTCATGGCTGTGATCCATGACTCCCTATCATCACACTCAAGGGCTTCTTTGTAGCTTTTAGGTTCTTGACACACTATGGCTTCTGTTGTAACAAGTGCATAAGAGACCAGATCAACACGGCCAAATCTTGCAGGAGGATGTATTTGTCTTCTTGATCTGTCTCTTGTCAGGCTATAATTTCTCAAGTCTGCCTCTAGCACTTCTTCCTCCTCTTCTGCTGATGCACTATCCTCATCAGATGACTCATTATCCCCTGCTCTCTGCTCTGGTTCAGAACCAGATGAGCTACCCTGTTTATCATGATCAGGCTCCACCTCAACTTGAGTAATTGGCTCAGAAATAACATCATCTATCTCTTCAGCTAATGACTCTCCATCACCTCCACCAGACTTGTATCCCATATGTGATTCACTGAACACTACATCTCTGCTGGTAATACACTTTTGGTTCTCAGGCTCTAGACACCACATCTTATACCCTTTAACACCCTTTGGATACCCAATGAAAACACATTTTAAAGCTCTAGGTTCAAGTTTGTCTTGCTTCACATGAACATAAGCTAGGCATCCAAATACTTTCAACTTTGAGTAATCTGATATCTTTCCATACCAGATCTCATCTGGGGTTTTAAAATCAATAACAGATGATGACACTTTGTTAATGAGATACACAACTGTGTTAACAACTTCTCCCCAAAAACTCTTAGGTAAATGAGCATCAGACAACATACACCTAACTCTTTCCAGAATAGTTCTGTTCATTCTCTCAGCTAGACCATTCTGCTGGGGGTTTGAAGGAACAGTTTTATGCCTAGTAATACCCTTCTTACTACAAAATTGTTGAAACTCTTCTGATAGAAATTCAAGCCCATTATCAGCCCTTAAGTGTTTGACAGTTCTGCCCCTCTTATTCTCATTTTCAATCAACCATTCATTGAACTTAGAGAATGCATCACTCTTCTATTTTAGAATGTAAACCCAAACCTTTCTGGAATAATCATCAATAAGGCTAAGGAAATACCTGCCTCCACCATGAGTGGATACCCTTGCTGGTCCCCATACATCAGAATGTATGTAATCCATAACCTCCTTGGTGGTATGCTTCCCCTTATGGTATGCTTGCTTCTTTAATTTCCCCAGAACACACCTCTCACATGATTCCAGCTTACATATCCTCTTCCCAGGGATTGCTCCCTTCTTGGATAACTCCACCAGACCCTTCTCACCAACATGTGCCAATCTCTTGTGCCACAAGTTGACATCAGAAGACTCCATAGCAACATCAGCTGATCCTGTTACTGTTCTGCCTATCAAAGTATACAAACCATTCTTGATCATACCCTTCATAACAATCCTTCCAGACTTGGTTATAGACAGAACTCCCTTGTCTGTTTTGAATTCAAAACCTTTGGAATTCAAAGTACCAAGAGAAACAAGATTTCTCTTCAAGTCAGGTACAATTCTTACCTCAGATAAGATCCTATCAACTCCATCAAACATCTTGATCTTGATAGAACCAGATCCTTTGACTTTACAGCTCTCATCATTACCCAAAAGAACAAGACCTCCATCAAGCTTCTCAAGATTCAGGAACTAGTCTTCATGTGGACACATATGAAAAGTACAGCCAGAGTCTAGGACCCACTCTTGACTTAGTCTCTCATGACTAACTATCAAGACTTCTGCACTATCATACCCTTCAACCTCCACCACAGCTGCATTTCCATCTTGATCATTCTGGTTGTCTTTCTTCCTTCTTTCAGGGCAGTTCTTTCTCCGATGACCTTCCTTATGGCAAGTGAAGCACTTTCTCTTCTCAACAAAATTAGATTTCTTCCCACCCTTATTACCTTTTCCACCATCCTTTTTCTTTGATTGAAACCCCTTATTCTTCTTAGATTGAACATTCAATCCTTCAGCAGACTTCTTCCCTTCAATCTGGATCTGAAGAAACTTGGTTTTCAGGGCAGTTTGAATATCATCAAACATCACCTGATCTTGTCTTCCAAATAGCAAGACATCTTTGAAACTCTCCAGTGACTTAGGTAGAGAATTCAACAACATTAATGACTTGTCCTCATCATCAATAGTAACATCCAAACTCTCCAGATCATCCACTAATCTATTGAACTTGTCCAACTGATCACCAAGATTCTTGTCTTCACTCATCTTGAAGACTTGAAGCTTCTGTTTCATGTATAACTTGTTCGTAACAGACTTGGTCTGGTATAACTGCTCCATTTTATTCTAGACTTCAAGTGCGGTTTTCTCCTTCGATACTTCCCTCAACGGTTTATCCCCAAGACACAAGATAAGCGCACTGTGCGCTTTCCTCTTGTTCTCCTCCACCTTCACCGGATTAGTTTCAGAAGCCACCTGATCAGGTGGCAACAAGGCTTCGTACAAATCATTGTGTACCAGGAGAGCCTTCATCTTAATCTTCCATAAACTGAAATCGTTCTTCCCTGTGAACTTCTCAATGTCGAACTTGGTTGTAGCCATAATTGCTTCCCACAGACGGTGCCACTTGTTAATCAGTTTTGATTCACAAGAAAACTTGTAATCGGGAATCGAAATTATGATAATAAATTAGAACAGAATTAGAATCAACGGCATTGAAGAACACCAGATTTACGTGGTTCGGAAAAAATACTCCTACGTCCACGGGATCGGAGAAGATGGATCTTTCACTAAGAATGGAGAATTTAAAATTCACTAAATCTCACTATAACCCTGTGTATGCACTCAATTGATGTATTGTATTCACTCGTACACTCTATGTATTACTTTTCACAGTTGAGAAGACCCCTTTTATAGTTACAGAGATTGAGATGAACCCTAGATTCGATTTGTAACGAATTCTCATACGTTAGGTAGTTATCCAGCTGGCCAACAACTTCAATAACCGCTTCAGTTGATTCAGTTAGAACCGCCATCGCGTTAGCTTCAATTTGGTGTAACTCGTGAATAATGAACTTCGGATCAGATGACTTTACCTCATCTAGCTCTGGTCATACTCATCTGGCTCTGGTCTCTACCACCAGACTCCTCTGGTCAGTCTTCTCTGCTAGACTCCTCTGATCAGACTCCTCTGGTAACTCTCACCTGCCAGACTCCTTTGGTCAGCCTCATCTGGTCCAACTCCTCTGGTACCCCAAATTGCCTAACTCCCACGGCTAACACTTTAACAACATAGATTTCTATTGAAACTCCAGCACAGCAGATTAGATACTTCACATATGACTCTTCACATTAGAGTTATTCAGAAGCTCAATTAATTAATGGACTAAATAATATTAAACATGAAAAATAATAACCGGGAGCCCATATTATCGTTATATGGATTAAGATGGATAGTGCAATATTAATTTAATAGTGATATTAATTAATATTAAATGATTGATTTATATTGTAGCTCAATATTGAAATTCAGAAGCCCATTGAAGGTCCAATCTTAATTCTCCTAATAGCCCCTCAAGTAGCCCAATAATAATAAGGTGATTAAAATAAAAGAAAAATATTGTTGCCTAATTTTTCGAAAATTAATAAGAAAGAGGGAGAAATATTTTCCTTAAATTTTTTATGGAATGAAGATAAGTATTCTTGGAATACAAGATTATGTCATTAATTCAAGAAATCTCCCACTTGGCATCTTATTAGTGAATTTTTCGAAATTTTGAATAAATAAAGAAAAGGAAAGATTTTGTTGATTTTCTTGAAAAGATATAAGATTATCTCATAAATTCAAGAAAATCCAAATCTTGGATCCTATACATCACCAGGATTACTTACAATGCATAAACTACGTGAGATATATAAATCTCAGTAAGCAGAAATTATGCATGATATGTTGTGATTCTTTTGAAAATCCTCCCCATGCACTTTCTTTTGAAATCACCAATTTATTTATGAAACACTCGCAAGGGCACATCGACACACTGTCATACACCGGCAATAAACAAATAATCACATGACCATAATAAATATGATCCCGACGTGAGGCCCATCCTCTTGTGGCCCATCAAGGGTTCACCTCGCACGTACGCCTCTCATGTCCACCAAGAAGTAATCCCTCCACGCCGACTCATGTCAGTGAATCCAGGGATCTACCCTTCCGCGACAACGAGGTCCATCACCAAACATGACCCCCTGTCCGCACAAGAAGTCCCCCCCCCCCCCCCCCCCCCACGGAAACACCCAAAATACAATCAATAAGACGACGGCCCACTCTAGGTAGCATACGCCAGGCCTCCCCCTGGTCGCCTGAACTCCTAGGTCGCTCCTTCCGCCCTCGGTGTATACCAGTGGCCAAAACACATCATTTAACCAAAAAGATACTTTCATGTTAATGCATGATATGTTTGATGCAATACACAAATAATATTTCACCATATTCATAAATCAACCAACTCGCAGGTTCAATCCACATCAAATATTGAGCTCACAGGCTCACTCCGCATCAAATAGCTCACAGTCTAAATTCCACATCAAATATTGAGCTCACATGCTCACTCAACAATAATCACTGAATATCAATTCACGTATCGCCATTTAAACATAAATAATTCACAAAATACTATATTTATGCATTATAATTGCAAATGAATTTCTACTTACCTCGAGTCCGCAAAAGCGTTAATAATTCAATACTTAAACCACCTTATCGGCCTCCAATACCAGATCTAATAAAACAAATTATAAATATCATCTCAAACTATTATTTAATTAAACTGACAATAAAATCATATCGAGTTTACTGATTAATTTGTAGGTAAGCTACTATATTCATAAACCCAACTTAGAATTTTATGCAATTTCTAATTTGATTAAACCCCAAAATAATAATACTGCTGCTTACTAATAAACATCTATCAAATAATCAAATAACACACAATTAAATGTTATATACCTGGTTTCGCTTCATACTTTTTTTTTGTTTTTTTTCCTTTCTTCCTTCTACTCCTCGGCTGCTTTCTCTCTCAGATATGGTATACGTATTGGATAGGAGCTGGTGAGGACTATATCCCAAGGCACCGCCTTAAAAAGCTCCTTTAGGAAGTTTTATCTTTTATCTATTTTTTTTTTTAAAAACTATCTAATGCACATGTAGGACATATATATACTCACGTACACAAATCTAATAACTAATCTTGTAAACACACATGCACACGTTTACATACATATATATATATAGATGATTGATAATTATTTTCTAATTTTACTTTTTCTCTGATTTAATCAACACTCTTAATTCCTATTTTTCTTATTCCTATTTATTTAATTTATTCGTGAGCACTCCCCACCGGTGGACGAATAAAGGGCTAAGAGAATACTTGAGAAGGATTTTGGGTTGATTGTGATATTGTCCTGTTTCTACTCAAATGTTGTCACTCCGAAAGGTACGTAATCGCGAAATTCCTATATTTTTTGCTATAGGACTTTTACGTGATGGTTTTGTCTATTTCAGCATCTATCTCACCATTTAGAAACACAGTCTTTAAGTCCATCTAGTGTATTTCGAGACTGTGCAACAACCGTGACAAGCACACGTATCAGAGCCGGTCTAACGAGTTGAGGGGCCCTGTGCAAGTTTTTTAAAAAAAAGCCCTTTGTAATCTGTCTAATAAATAAAAATAATACAATTGCTAATTAATATGAAAAAATATCATAATTATATGAATCCACCTCTTTACTCCAAATTATAACCAAGTGTAAAATAAAAATAAAAAACACTACACATGGGTCTAAAATAATTGTCTTGAACCCTTATGCAATGTTTTTATTTTTATTTTTACACTTTGTTGTATTTAAGGTTAGAAAAGTGGTCTAAGTTGTAATATTCCCTCAAATGAAATGTATAATATAGAAATAGGTAATATTATGATATAATTGTTCTCAAACTCATCAACCGTAAAACAATAAAAAATATTAGCTCAAAAAAATAAATGCATAATAAGTGTTGGTGAACGAATCTAATCGTAAGGATTAGTGGCTGTTTTAATCCGTTTTTACGTCACCAATCAATACGTGTGATTAGTTACCACCGTAAATGGTAAATCGGGATGTGAATTTATCGGATTAATAAATTCAATAGTCGAAATTGAACTGATTTCGTATATGTGGGCGTTTTAGGTGTATTTGTGTGTGTTTTGGAATTGTTTATGTATTTTAACTTTTTTTGAACCTGTATTTCACAGCTGGAGAATAACTATTTATAGAGACTAACAAGCATGAGGTGTCCAAGACTCTTGGTGTCCCTAGCCTGCATGCTTGACATGTGTCCCTTTGATCTTATCTAAGCTGAATCTTAACTACAAAGTCTTCTTTGGTCTTATCTCGGACTCATTGTTGTTCGCCTAGGTCGGCTTGATTGATCTTGTTGATTCTCCCACTGAAAGTTGTTCGCCTCTTGATTAGGCGTGAAATTGTTATGTTTTGGTGCCCGAATTACTCATGTTTTGAGTGTTTTCGATTAGTGCTTGGAGTCAAATGAGTATCATTTTTATAAAATTATTAATTTGTCTCTTTGGTGCTCATAGGTGAATAGAGGACGAAAAACGGAGTTCGTAGGACTTTGAATCGACTCAAACGGATGCCCGGATGAGAAGATATTGAAGAAATACGATTGGTATTAGTGCGGACGAGGAAAAGTATCATTTGGAAGGATTAGAGATCACTCGAGCGCATAGCTCGAGCGCCACCGCTCGAGCGCCTTACTCGAGCGCTTAAAACATACAGAACCATTCTCGCGCTCGAACAGCTCGAGCGCCACCGCTCGAGCGAATCACTCGAGCGCCCAAAAACATACAGAGAAGATTCAGCGCTCGAGCAGCTCGAGCGCGACCGCTCGAGCGAATGCATCATTCGAGCTACACAGCTCGAGCGGGACCGCTCGAGCGTTTTGCTCGAGCGCCCATATACTTTTGCCTCCGGATGCGTATTTTCGGCCCATTAACTCCCGTTTCGACCCGGTGCCTATATATACCTCTGCCAAACACGTTTTGAAGACCCCCGACTTTTAGAAATAATTTTAGACTTAGTTTTTGGAGAGGAAGAAGAAGAGCAAGCTTTATTTTACGTTGTGTTGAGGTTTTGCATACGAGTTCTTAGTTTCCTTTCATTAGTTCGTTACTTTAAACGCTTTTAATTTCGTTTTAGTTAATTCAATTTCAGTTCTTCGTATTTATTTTCTTTTTAAACCCTAGTTTATGTTTATTATTTTCTTCATTCAATTCATCATGTTTTTGTTCGTTGTTTCGTCTATTGCTTTTATTTTTGTTATAACCATGTCCGGCTAAAACCCTTGCATGCTTGGGTTAGGATGAACTCGTAGAAGTAGGATGTGGGTACGTAATTAAGGTAATTGGTGACGTTAGTTTTAATTCTCTTAAATAATGAATTCATATAATTAATCTTAACTCTACCTTTGAATTTCGTACGAAAGTGTTAGAGAGAGGACGACCGCATCACTCAATAACAATTAGTAGTCTTAACGAGAAGGTTTAGGAAAGGTTAATTCATTTACCGGTTTAGCGAAGGAGGACGACCGCATCACCTTAGTTAAATTAGGGTCTCATTAATTAAGCACAATTCATTAACTTGTTAGTGGATTAGTGAAGTCGATTGCTAGGATAAAGTATTAGGGTGAGAAATCTTGAGCTTTCATTCTACGATCTTTTACTTAGGTTAATTCTTGTTTGTCACGATTACTTTGATTATGTATCTGCTCCGTTAGTATACGTAGGGATTCCTATCCTAAGCATCACCATCTCTTATTTGAATCAAACCCTTAGTTAATTCGTCTGCTTTATTATTTTAGTTTACTTAGTTTAATTTAGTCTTTTAATTAATCTTTCAAAAACCCCAAAAATATTACACTCATATTAACTACGACGCGTAGATCTTCAGGGATCTATTCGCATACATACCATCCCTTGGGTTCGATAATACTTGGTCCCTATACTTGCCCATACTACAGTGAACCCGTTCTCTTGCGGGGTAGCTACTAGTAGAAGCTAGTGTAGTCGCTTCAAGTCACCTCTTGAGGTTGTACTTTGGAAGTTGTTCGCCTTATGGCTTTGTTCTGCTTGGCTTTGGAATCTTTGTCATTTGTTCACTTGTACACACCTCCTTGGCTGTTGTATCATAGTTTGACCAAGTTGTTCGTCATTGATGACTTCACAGTTGGCTCATTCTTGGTCTCGGGTCTTAATACCTGTTCGCCCATTAGTTGTTCGTCGGGGGAGTTGTTCGTCACTTTATACACCTCTCAGATTGGTAGATGCACCCCAATGTTGACTATCTTTGTTTAAGCCTGTAACTCTTGTTCGCTTCATTTTGGATGATGTTCGTCTATCAACAATTGCCCCCTATTCTGAATAGATGTTGCATTCAACGAGCAACTTTGTGGCGAGTAACTGTAGTTAGGATATTATTCTGGTCAAGACTTGGACGAACAGCATCTTTGTGACGAGCAACATTGGGGTGACCGTTTCGTCTTCCCATAGTCTGTGGAGATTACGAAGATGACGCCAGCGCAATGATTGCGCGCCGTTCACGCGCGAGCAGTGCCGAGGCCACGCGCCCCTATAATTGCTTATAGGTCCTTCAACTTTTAGTTTAGCTCGAAATTGACCCCGTCTCCTCTCAGTTGAGTCCCTGAACTTTCAGAAAATTATGCCTTGGACCCCGTTTTTGTTTGGGGTATAAATAGTGGGGAAACTGAAAATTTTCCCACTTTTCCCCCTCCTGCTACAGCGTTCCGGCGATTTCTTCTTTCCTCCGGCGATTTCGAGTTTCTCGGCGTCCGTCCTTCAGCATTTGGCTTCAAATCTTCATTCCCAGGTAGTTACCCTTCTTTCTCCGTCTTTTTCTCTACTTTTTGTCCCAAAATTCCTTTCGCTGCCGTGTGGATCCGAGCGCCACCATCTTCTCCGGGGAAACGCCGCCGTCTGCAACACTCTCTCCACCGCCGTCTGGATTTTTCTCTCTCTTCTATGTCTTCGCATTCAAGCAATAAAACCGAGGAGACCTTAGATCCCCTTTTTCCCATTGTTGCTCGCGATCTAGAACCAGTTGAGGTTTCCTCAGCGTCGAACGCTCACGTGGACTCAGTTGTTCGCTCTGTGGAAAACACTGGTGCAGGCCCATCTGGGAGAGAACTGACAGTCGCGGCGAACAATAATTTGAACGACAACTCTTCGTCTTCCGCTGACTCTGAAGATCCTGAAATTAACGAAGTCACTCGCGAGTTCCTGGAGGGTATCAACTTTCCATCCCCTAAGATGCGGGAAAACGAGATCCCAGCTGGGGTTGCTCGACTATTTGAATGGCGAGCATATGCTGAAAGGTATGCGAATAGCTTTCCCCGTCCCCAGAGACAAATAATGGATAAGGTGAAAACTAGGTACCAGGCGAGCAAGATAAAAAGTGTTGTTCGCGAAGATGAACTGGACTCTATCCGGGAGGAATACAAGATCCCATATGATATTCACATATGGGCCCCTCGGAGAAAGGAAAGAGCTGATCGCCCACCTCCAGGATGCACGGCGATCAACATTCACACCTTGATCGCCGGACTAAAGCTGCCTCTTCCACCCGTTGTTGGTCGATTCCTGGAGGCGACCAACTTGGCCATCACCCAAATTACTCCAATTGGGTGGATGAACCTTCTAGGCTCCATGTGCTTGTTCGCCTTGGAGGGGTATGTTGATCGGATCACTGCGGAAGAAATCAACTACTTGATGACAATTACAAACTGCCCCATAGGAGAAGAAGGCTATCACTATCTCAAGGCCAGAACTGGGCTGAAAATGGTGGAAGAGGTGCCGAACAAGATTCGTGACTGGAAGCAACACTTCTTCTGGATTGGGGGTGATTGGCGAGCATCTTCTGGTCCACACGGCGGCCCTGGACGAATAAATTCTCCAGCAGCCTATAGAAAACTGAAACGTAAGTCCATTTCTTGCTCGCCTTTGGGCTAAGTTGTTCTAATTTAACTTTTCTTATTTGTTCGCAGACCCTCGTCTACCCAAGTGGGATTCGAAAGAGGAGGAGTTGAGCTCCGAGTTTCTGTTTACCTCGTGCTTGGTTGGCCTCCGCAACAAGGAAGATAGGACTATTGACTACCTCTGCTTAACAAGGTGTCAAAGAGCTGCTCGCCTTTTGACATACCCACACCACTTGGAGGCCCAGGTCGAGGTGCCCCCAGGTATGAATTTCCAAATTTTGGGTTTTAGCCATGTTCGTCATTGAGTTTCCTAACTTGCTCGTCTAACTCTTTTTTTTTTAGCCGATCAAGTGACAGTTGCCGTTCCTCCCGCATACGCCCTTCTCGAGCAAAGGGTTCTCGAAATGGCGCCGCCAAGAGGGAAAAAGAGGAAAGGTGACCCCCCATCCCACGTGCTTGCAATGACGAACAAGCCTGAGGGGGCTAGAGTTCCCAGACAGGCTGCCCCCCTGTTCAAATCCGTTCCCCTCCCGTTTCCCCACCTCGTGGTGGGAAACGCCTTAAGAAGGCAGACGGGACCCCAGTGTCCCATGGCGTTCCCGACAAGGGGAAGGAGAAGGTGGGTTCGAGCCATGCTCGCCCTGAAGGTGAGGTTGTACGCCGCTCATCCGTTGAGCTTACGGAGAAGTCCGGCAAGGCGAGCAAAGATACAGGCTCCCCCAGAAGCCCAGAGGACATTACATATCTAGGCCGGGATGAGCGAAAATTTTCTGAGTAAGTTCTTACTTTCTTGTCGAACAAGTTTTTTATTTGCCAAAATTTTCAAGTGTTGACCTTCTTTTTGTTCGCAGATACCGGCCCAGCGATTACCCAGGGCGAGCAGACCTGGTTCACCAATTAGCCTATTCAAAGACTCCGGCGAGCTTCCGTGACATTCCGGATGAACATGTTCGTCGGGCTGCTGAGATTGTTGCTCGCGCCTGGTCACGGCCGCTGAACAAAGCCGTCCTCGCCCAAGGACCCATTGATAATTTTCACTTATCAATGGTCCAAGCTGCAAACTCCTTTGTCTCAGCTCAAAGGGGAATGGCTCAAGTAGCAGAGCTAGAGGAGACTGCTCGTCATCATGCTGCTTCTGTTCGCCATCTTACTGAGGAAAAAGAGAAACTGGCGAACAACTTCAATGGCCAGATTGCTCGTTTAAAGGATCAACTAAATCTAGCCAATGACATGGAGCAGAAGCGCATCGAGGACTATTAGATTGTCTCTGGTGAGCTTAAGGATGCAAAGGCCGAGCTACACTCCTCTATTACTGTGTTGGAGGAGGAAAGGAAAGCCAGGGGAGAGGCTGAAACGGAACTTGCTCGCTTGAAGGAGCAAATGGCTGAGATGCTTACTCGGGAGCAGGTCGAGCAAGAGTTCCAAGCTCGCAGTGGGCCTATCTCCAACCTGGGCTATATCTGTGCCTATGCGGACAGCATCCACACGGCCGATGCTTATGACTTCAAGGATCTGGTGGAGGAAATGAGCAAGGACTTAAATGAATTCTTGGAAAACTATCCACCGCCGAACAATATTAAAATTCAGTTAGCGGATTTGGCTGTGCTTGGGGTTAAACTTGACAAACTTGACCCCAGTATTGCCATCACTCATCCTCCTCTTCCAGTTGATGAAGGCGAACAAGAGGAAGAGGTGGCCGTAGCTGACGAGCAAAACGCTAAAGAGGTGGAGGATAAAGCTGCCAAAGATCTTGCTCGAGACATGATTGTCGACCCTTCTGCCGAGCAACCTCAAGATCCTCCTCCTGCCGAGCAGCAGTAGTTTTAGGACTTAACTTTTTGTATTCTTTTGTAATAGTTGCTCGTTCCTTTTTTGTAGTACTTGTAATGGCTACTTTCAGCTTGTACTATCTTTTGGGCTTAAAAGCCTTTAATTCAATGAATGTCTTTCTTTTGTTCGCTCATCTTCTTATATGTTAATTGCCTTTACATTTTCATGAAATGCTTTTGCAATTATAACATATTGTATTGGGCTTTGTTCGCTTTTTGAACTTTGCCTTTGATGGAATAGGGTTTAGCCTTAGGTTCTGCTCATCTTAAAAGACGAACAACCTTTGAATGGCTTTGGTCCTTAAATGGACTGGTACCTTGAGCTTTGGACTTTTCTTTTGTTGACGAACAACTACTGTATTTACATTTTGAACAAATTACAAGTGTTATAAGACTGTTCATCACTAACATATACAATATGACGAACAACTTTGAACACAAACTAAAAACTTGCTCGCTTATAAATTTTTGCCGAGCAACTCTTATTCAAAAATAAAAGACGCAGCACCAGATTATACAATGTGCCGAGCAACTTTTTAATCTATACTTAGCCAAATTTTCAAAAATTATGCAAGTTTTTTATGCAAGTTTTTGATCCTTGATCCATTCCATTTGCTTGATTCACTTCATTCGCCATACTTGCCCCCAAGATAATTGTTCGCCCATTTATTGATAGTACTTCTTGAGATGTACGGCATTCCAGGAGTATGAGGCCGGCTTGCCTTCCATATCTTCGAGATCGTATACGCCATTTACGAATTTTTCCGTTATACGATATGGGCCCTCCCAAGTTGGTCCCAGTACTCCTGAAGGTTGGGCGAGCAGTTTTCTTAGAACCAAATCTCCAACTCTGAATTCCCGGACTTTTACACGGGAATTATAATAACGCTCCGCTCTTTGCTTGTATGTTGCATTTTTTAACTCAGCATTGAGTCTTTTTTCTTCGAGCAAATCCATTTCAGCACTTAGAGCAGAATTATTTGCTTGTTCATCAAAATTGGTCGTCCTAATCGTACTGGTCCTTAACTCAATAGGTATTACTGCTTTTGTTCCGAAAGCCATAGCAAAGGGTGTTTCTCCGGTGCTAGACCTGGGAGAAACTCTGTATGCCCACAAGACTTCCGGGAGTTCGATAGACCAACCACTTTTGCTCTCCGCCAGTCTTACTTTTAATGTATGCTTGATTATCTTGTTCACAGCTTCAACTTGTCCGTTTGACTGGGGATGATAAGGTGTGGAGTAATGCTTTTTGATCCCCCACTTCGCACAGAATTCTCTCAACTCTTGTCCATCAAAGTGTGGACCATTGTCTGTCACAATTGCCTGTGGAACTCCGAAACGACAGACAATGTTCTTCCAAATAAAGTTGATCATCTTCTGCTGCGTGATGTTCACCATGGCCTCTGCTTCTGCCCATTTAGTGTAATAATCGACTGCCACAACGGCAAATCGAACATTTCCGACTCCAGCTGGGAAAGGACCAATGATGTCCATCCCCCATTTTGCAAAAGGCCATGGGCTGTAAACTGACACGAGCTCTTGGGCCGGGGTATGAATATTCGGGGCAAAAATCTGACACTGATGGCAAGTTTTTACTTTCTTGATCGCATCCTGACGTAATGTCGGCCAATAATATCCTTGCCTGATGGTTTTGTACGCCAAGGCTTACCCCCCAGTGTGATTTCCACATACTCCGGCGTGAATTTCTTCGAGGACTGCTCGTCCTTGCCCCCTAGGCAAACATTTGAGAAGTGGGACTGATATTCCCCTTTTGTAAAGCTGTTCTCCCACCAGAGTATATCTGGCGGCTCGCTTCACTAGCTTGGCAGCTTCAAAAGGGTTGTTTGGTTTTTCCCCATTTCTCAAGTATTTGACTATATTTGTTCTCCAGTCGTCCTCATCGGCAGTTTGATCGTCAAATTGGTTGACATTATAGCTTACTGTTGATGGATCTTTCATCTTTGTAATTATAATGTCTGCCAACTCTGTTGGCCCTTCACTTGTTGCTAGTCGGGCCAGAGCATCTGCCTGAGTGTTGCTTGTCCGTGGGATTTGTTCGATGAAGACTTGATCTAACATGGACATAAGGTGAGCAACAATTTGTTGATAACCAATCATATGATCATCTCTCGCTTCGTATTCACCTCGGACTTGGTTCACAATCAGTTGTGAGTCTCCGAAGATTTGTAACCGTCTAACACCTACGGCAAGGGATAGGTGAAGACCAGCAATGAGAGCTTCATACTCTGCTTCGTTGTTGGTTGCCATAAAACCGAATTTGATTGCCGAGGTGAATACTTGTCTTTCAGGGCTAATTTGTACCACTCCAGCACCTGACGCCACATTTGTCGAGGATCCATCAACATAGAGATGCCAGGGGTGATCTAGTCCTCTCGTCGGATCTAGTGGGAAAGTTAGTTCGACTATAAAGTCGGCTAATGCTTGCCCTTTGATCGTTGTTCGAGGAGCATAGGTCACCCCAAATTGGCTAATCTCTAGTGACCATTTTAGAAGACGTCCAGCAGTGTCAGGGCGATGGAGGATTTGTCTGAGCGGGAAAGTTGTTAGTACTTCGACTTGATGATCGAAAAAGTAAGGTCTTAACTTTCGCACACTCATGACCAGGGCATATGCCAGCTTCTCAGTTGGGGAGTATTTGATCTCTGCTTCATGCAAGGCTTGGCTGACGTAGTATATAGGTTGGTGGAATTTGCCGTCTTCGCGCACCAGAACAGAGCTGATGGCAACTTCTGATGCGGCTAAGTATAGGAATAACTTTTCTCCTGGGACTGGTTTTGATAGGATTTTAACATCTCCCAGGTAGTCTTTGAGTTGATCAAAGGCCCTTTGACAATTGTTAGTCTATGAGAAGCTTCCTTTTTTGATGGCCTCAAAGAATGGACGACATTTATCCCCTGATCTGGATATGAACCGATTCAAAGCTGCTAGGCATCATGTGAGCCTTTGCACCTCTTTTACTGATCGTGGAGGTTGCATATCCACAATGGCTTTAACTTTTGCTGGGTTGGCCTCAATTCCCCGCTGGCTAACAAGATGTCCCAAGAATTTCCCCGAATGGACACCAAAGCTGCTCTTCTTCGGATTTAGCTTCATGTTATAATGCCGAAGAATCTCGAACACTTGGGTTAAATGCTGGAGATGATCTCCTCTCTTGGGGCTTTTGACCACGATGTCGTCTACATAGACTTCCACCGTGTCTCCGATTTGTTGGTCAAACATCTTGTTCACCAGCCTTTGATAAGTTGCCCCGGCATTGATGAGGCCGAAGGGCATTTCTCTTCCAGCACAGCAAGTTTTTGTTAGTGTAAAAAGCTGTGCTTTCTTGATCGTCAGGATGCATTGGGATTTGATGATATCCTGCAAAAGCATCCATGAATGTTAGCATTTCGTGACCCGCAGTGCTGTCCACCAATTGATCGATGTGCGGGAGAGGAAAGTTGTCCTTCGGGCATGCTGCATTCAGATCTGTAAAGTCTATGCATAGCCTCCAGGTTCCGTTCGGCTTCCTCACCAGCATAGGGTTTGCTACCCATTGTGGACAAAGTGCTTGACGGATCAGATCGTTGTCTAACAGCTTTTTAACTTCTTCATTCAACGCTTGATATTTGTCCGGGCCATACTTCCTTCGTTTTTGATGGACTGGCCTCTTGGCTTGATTAATGTTGAGCCTGTGGCAAGCATGCTTTGGATCTATCCCCACCATGTCTGCATGAGACCATGCAAAAACATCTAGATTTTTTAGGAGGAATTCTTTCATCCGGGATCTGTATGGCTCAGGGAGCTCAGATCCTATGTAAAGCTCAAGATCCTCGTTGTTAGGGTTAACTCTGAACGCCTCTAGTTCTTCGACTGGAGTTGCTCGTCGTTTTTGTCCTTTCCAACGGGGATCAAGTATTGGCCCCTCAAGATTTGTATCATTTTCGATGTCCATGGGCTCTGCCCCCAGGCGGGGATCTAGATCATCGTCGGCTCCGATCCGTTGTTGTTAGCCAGTACCCGGCCCTCCAAGTTGCTTGATGAAGATTGCTCGTCACCACCACTTCTTTATTCGTCAGCTGGAAGTTCCTCAATGGTGGTGGTGAGTTGTTCGTCCAATACTTGCTCGTCCAAGTGTTGTTCGTCAGTGTCCACGTGGTCTTCCATGTCCATCATGTTCTCCAGCACTGACGGCTCATCGTCAGGATAGCTTGTAGTAGCCTCCATCATGGACACTTGAGTAAACTTTGCTTTTAACTGTAGGAGACACTCCCGAGCTCTTCTTTGGTCTCCTCTCACTGTGCCTGTCCCACTTGCTGTTGGAAATTTTATACAATAGTGGTAAGTGGAACATGCAGCTCTGAATTCATTTAAAAAGGGGCGACCAAGAAACCCGTTGTAAGTCGATTCCTGGTCTACGACCAAAAAATCAACCATTTGTGTAATATTCTTTTCGGGTTCATTGGCCGTTACAAGTTGTACAGATAATCTAATTTCCCCTACTGGAGTGGTTACAGCATTTTCGAAGCCTACAATTCTATGAGTTGTACTTTGAATGTAGCCCGAACAATCTTCCAGTTGGTCGAGCGTCTTCTTGAATATGATGTTGGTATAGGCTCCGGTGTCCACCAAAAGTCTGTGGACTCTTGTTCCCATAATTTTGACACAAACTACGAGCGCATCGTTATGTGGGGTCGAGATTCCTTCCAAATCTTCTTCGGTAAAGGTCAACTTTGTCGTTTACATGATGGTTGGTTTGATCCCCATTTTCTGAACTTGGCCCATAGCTCGTAACTCTGCCTTCTTCTTTCTGTTCGACATTGGTGGACGTCCATCAGAACAACCTCCGGCAGAGCCGGAAGGCTCCATCATGAAAATATCCTCCAATGGGCGTGCAGCTGCAGCGGGAACTGGTCGTCCGGGGCGATTATTCCGTTGAGGCTGTTCATCGCTTTCTTCCCCCGGGCTGCTCTCCCGGCCTCTCTTGCCGGGCTGTCTGTTAACAAATTCGGAGAGCTTTCCCTCCTCATAAAATCGCCAGAGTTGCTTGAGCAAATCTCTACACTCACTTGTAAAATGCCCCACACTTTTATGGTAGGCACAGTACTTGTTGGGGTTGAGTTTGCCAGTGTCCTGACGGATTCTTCGCGGAGGGGAGAGCAACTCCTTGCCTTTTACATTATCATAAATAGTGTCAACTGACACTGTTAACACCTGGTTGAGCTTTTCTTTGAGTTCTGTCCCTTCGTTGAATGCTTTCATGTTCTTCGGGACTCTGTATCCTGTTCCACCAGGCTTTTTGTTGTTCTCCTTGGGGTCTACTTTGTTCTCCCCCAAGTTTGCTTCTAGGGCCTCATGCATGGAAATGAACACGCCGGCCTGATTTCTGAACTCGGCGTAATTCTTTGGGCACTTCAGACGTACCTCTTTCCATAATTCTGACCCTTTTTTCAGTCCTGCCATAACAACGACAATTTTAGTGTCCTCGCTGACCGGTTCTCCTTCCAACAACACTTTATCGAATCTTTCCATGAATGCTCTGTCAGATTCGTAGTCATTTTGTCTTAAATCTGACAGTCGATGTTTCTGGGAAAGATACGAGCCAGCTGTTGAAAAGTGTGAAAGAAACTCTCGACCCAGTTGGGTAAACGAGTTGATTGATGCGGGTGGCATTGCTGAAAACCATTTGTGAACCCGGTCGCCCAACGTCAATGGAAAGTTCCGGCACTGGGTGGCGTCGCTGGCCCCCACGGAAACCATGTAGTCCGTATACTTGGTAAGGTGGACTCGAGGGTCTGCTAGGCCTTCATACTGGATGCTTGCCAGAAATTGAACCTTCTTTTGAATTGGGGCTTTTAAAATGTGAGGGGCTAATGGGGATAATGGCATGCTGGTCGTCCCCATACCTCTCTGTTGGTCCAATTGCCCCTGCATATTTTCCATTGCCTTTCTTAAACTGGCCAACTCATCCAAAGGTGCCCCCTGACTTGGAGGCTGTTCGGCGAACAAAGGCGCATGCCTTTCTGTTCGTCGCAGTCCCTCACTCGGAGTGGGCTCCTCCTGGAGTTGCTTCCTAGGGTTGTTCGCCGCACTCGGCCCTAGGCGTCTAAAGGCGGACTGAGATAATCTTTCATGCACTGATGGGCGAGGCTGTTCAAGAGTTGTTCGCCCATCACCTGCTCTCTGGCGAGCAGCTTCCATGCCATGTTGTGGTTAACCAAGTCTGTCCTGGGCACTGGAACGAGTAGTCCCATGGCTTGACAAAGTTGTTCGCCCACGGGCAGACTCAGCCTGCTCTTCTCTAAGGTCAGCCATCTTGGCCTTGCCCTTGTCCCGCCTAACTTGAGCACTGTTTACCTCATGTTGTTCGCCCCTAACAGTTTTAGCCCTCCCAACTTCCATAGACTTATCCCTAGGCCTTGCTTGGGAAGGTCTAGCTTGTTGTTTCTAGAGGGCCTGGAGAGCTGCTATGGTCTTAGCCAACTCGTTAGGGTTGTTCGCCAGAGCCTCCATTTCAGGCGGGAGGTTATGTGTTATGGCTGTGTGCTGTGACCTGTTCGCGTGCTTAGGATCACGGTCTTGATGGTCTGCTGTTGAGGCCCGAGTAGGAGATGCTCTCCTTGACAGGCGTGATCCTTGTGTTTGCTTGGATTGAGGCATCCTAAAGTTGGATTAGTTTCTTAATCTCTGAATCTTCAAATTGTTATTGAAGAACACCAAGAACACCAAGAACACTTTTGCTTGTATCTTCAAGAATTTCTTGAGGATTTCTTTGAATCTTCAAGTTTCAGACTCGAAGTTCTTGAGCAATCACACTGAATCGAAGGTTCGAACCCTCCTTCTAGCGCCAAATTGTTGGTGAACGAATCTAATCGTAAGGATTAGTGGCTGTTTTAATCCGTTTTTACGTCACCAATCAATACGTGTGATTAGTTACCACCGTAAATGGTAAATCGGGATGTGAATTTATCGGATTAATAAATTCAATAGTCGAAATTGAACTGATTTCATATATGTGGGTGTTTTAGGTGTATTTGTGTGTGTTTTGGAATTGTTTATGTATTTTAACTTTTTTTGAACCTGTATTTCACAGCTGGAGAACAACTATTTATAGAGACTAACAAGCATGAGGTGTCCAAGACTCTTGGTCTCCCTAGCCTGCATGCTTGACATGTGTCCCTTTGATCTTATCTAAGCTGAATCTTAACTACAAAGTCTTCTTTGGTCTTATCTCGGACTCATTGTTGTTCGCCTAGGTCGGCTTGATTGATCTTGTTGATTCTCCCACTGAAAGTTGTTCGCCTCTTGAGGTTGTACTTTGGAAGTTGTTCGCCTTATGGCTTTGTTCAGCTTGGCTTTGGGATCTTTGTCCTTTGTTCACTTGTACACACCTCCTTGGCTGTTGTATCATAGTTTGACCAAGTTGTTCGTCATTGATGACTTCACAATTGGCTCATTCTTGGTCTCGGGTCTTAATACCTGTTCGCCCATTAGTTGTTCGTCGGGGGAGTTGTTCGTCACTTTATACACCTCTCAGATTGGTAGATGCACCCCAATGTTGACTATCTTTGTTTAAGCCTGTAACTCTTGTTCGCTTCATTTTGGATGATGTTCGTCTATCAACAATAAGTATATGAATGATTTCAAGAAATTGTAAATTAGAAGTGAAATACATGAAAGAAGAATAAAGAAAAAACAAAAGGGAAAAAATGTGGATGAAAAGAAATTAAGAGGAATGGGGTCAGAAGCCTTAAAAGGCGAAGAAGCAACCAACTCGTCTATATGTCAAACACAATTAATTTACAATATTTAATATATAACAATGTATACTTATATATACATATATGTACATATATAAAAAATTGAGGCCCTCGTTGAAAAAGGTGCCCTGTGCGGCGGCACCACCCGTACTGCTCCAGGGCCGCCTTTGACACATATAGAGGTAATCCTCGTAATAGGTGAATAGGTGTAGAAGAAAATATGTTCTTTTTTGTTTAAAACCCTTTGTAACTAAACGGGCTTTAAACTTTTCGACTGCTTACTTTCTTTTAAGGACTCATTTGCATCATAAGGTCTTTCAACCTTTAGGAAGGTCAACAATCTCTCATGTGTCATTTGTTGAATTGAATCATATTCGCTATTAATAACATTTTTTTACAGATAGGTGCATCCGGTCTGGACATAGCTTCTTTGATAGACTTAGGTTCGTTCTCCAACACATAAGTGATGAAGTTTGGAATGTAGGTCATATCAATTCTAGTTCTTTTACTGCGTCTTGGTTCACTCTCACGAGTAGAAGGACCTGCGATATCATCTGATTCTATGTGGGTTTTTTTGTTTGAACTCACATCTGTCTTCTCCCTACACGGGAAGCCATTTTCAGAGAATATAACATTCCTTGACTCAATAGTAGTACCTTTTGTCATACCATGTATTTCTTATTTATAAATAAAAAATTGGTAAGCACTACTATTGAGAGTGCTTATCCAATAAAAATACAATCGACTGTTTTAGGGCCTATTTTCACTTGTTTAGGAACATACACTTCAACCTTAGCCAAACATCCTCACACTTTGAGGTATTTGTAATATGGTTTGCGCTTATACCACATATCATGAGGAGTCTGATCTTTAGTTTTATGTGGAATTTTGTTTAAAATGTGGTTAGCGACAGAATGATTTCCTCCCACATATTTTGAGGCAAACACGAGTTGATAAATATTGCATTCATCATATCTTTTAGTTTTCGGTTTTTCCTTTCCACAACATCATTCGAATGGGGTAAGGAGAGAGCTGTCTTTTGATGTATAATGCCCGACTCAGCACATAACTGTTCAAACAGAGCTAGCATTCAATTGATTCCCTACTTCCTTTTTATAAAGCTCAAATGCTTTTATAGTTTCATCTTTACTTTGTAAAAGATAAAAGTAGCAGAATCTAGTGCAGTCATCAATAAAAGTAATAAAATACTTATTTCCTCCTCTAGTCTGCACAAATTTTAAATCACATACATATGTGTGAATTAAATCTAGAGGGACAGTGTTTCTTTCAATTGATTTAAATAGTAATTTTGCTATTTTTGTTTCTACACATATTTCACATGTTTTGGATGTATCAACACATGCAATATTAACTAAATCAAGATTTACTAAACGTTTTATGAATTTTAGATTTACATATGCCCTAATCTAATGAAGACGATACGCGTATGATCTGGCATAGGCGGGACATCATCTGGCACACATATTGACAGCTATGGCATAATAGATGTCCAACATTTGTTGGTTGATGAGCGTGAGAGATGTAAAAAATACTTCGAGAAGCAACAAAGAAAATTTCAAGAGGAGATGTGTTTGGAAATGTAGAATCAGTTGCAAGCATGGTTGCAGGGCCAATAGGAAAACCTACCTAGTGGTTTTCCCCAACAAGGTGATTTGTATCCTGCTTATCCCGCTTATCCTCCTTATCCTACCGCCCCTCCTGCAACCCCTCCTAATGGTTATCCTCCCGCCCCTTCTAGTGGTTCTCCTTGTTAATATTAGTGTCCTAGAGATGATCATTTATAAGGGCATAATACTCTATGATATTCAATTTGATTTAATATTATTCATTTAATATTAATGTATGACAATACACTTGTTTGAGTATTATGTCTGATTGTTTGCATTTATTCTTATTTGTGTTCCCATGAGTCACTACTTTCATTGAGTGAGTGAGAACTTAGATAACTTAAGTATGGTTCTCAAATAGCCCTGATCAAGGATCATCAAGAATGAGATATTGATGAAGCAATTGAGATTGGTGTGCGATCTGCATCATACTCTTAGAGAGTGTAGTAAGATCTCACTTACTACGAGAGACTAAGTATCTCATGATGGATGATGCACAGATACCTTAGAGGGTATTAGTATACTCATTCGAGAAACCGTTTGATGTAATTCCACAATATGTGTCTACGGGTGTCTTGGTCAGTGGAAGCAATGTGATACACCTTTGACTTGAGGTCAATTACGCACGATATGTGTGGAGTGATGAACTTTGACCATGACCGACGCTTGCACCCTTCCATGGGTAGATACGATATGGATTGAGTTCACCAAGAAATGCATGTGCGTGGTAGTTGAGCCAAGAATATGATTCTTTCCTCAAATGTGGATTTAGAGAGAATACTCATTTTCTCATCATAATTGGATCTAAATCGTTGGCCGACACACATCAACTTAGACTTTGTGGCTAAGTGTGATATATGTGATCAATTAGCGATTAAAGATAATATGGTTAAGTTATTTGAATAGACACATCATCATGTTCAAGACTTAATCAGGTATTCGTGAATAAAAGGAAGATATCACAATAGCCTACAATATTATAGGTAGTTGCAAATTTCCTCGCAACGTACCTCGTATATTGAGAATGTCTGATTTATTGTCTAGGGTTCAATTAAGACCGTTAATTTGGCTAATCGTTCGATATACGAGTCACACAACAAGTAATGGTGATCTACCAATGATAGTTGGTTGATTAAATATTATATTAGATATAATATTTAATTTAAGGAGAATATAATAATAATTATATTTAGAATTATTATAATTAATTAATTAAATTGGATTTAATTAAATAGGAATTCCCAATAATAATATTTAGAATATTATTATGTAGGAAATTATTCACAAGGAAATAATTCGTAGGAAAATATTTACAAGGAAATAAAATCTGTAGAGATTTTATTTAATGGGCTAAGACTTTTTATCTTGCTTGGAAATTAAGTCAGTTCATCCTTATAAGTATAAGTCTTCCGGGTATTCCACACACATGGTAAATACATTCTCTCCATAAAATCTCTAGCTCGAATTTTCCTAGCAAGTTCATCTCGAGATTCAACGTTGGACGTTGGTAAAAGTTGGTGGAAAAATGTTACGTGGATACCATAGTTGAGGAATCCGTGTACGAATCGCTGTAAGGATTATATTTACGTTTTCTCGTATTTAATTATGCAATCAATTGTTCATTGTTGGTGAACTGTTTAATTCCGCCGCGCATGTATTACGTGTTTATGTGCCTCTAAAACCCAACACTCATGCCGCCTCTCCTAGTGGTTTTCCTGTCGTCCCTCCTAGTGGTTTTTCTTCTGCCCGTCTTGGTGGTTTCCTCTTTCTCCCACCCTTCTTACTGGTATTCCTCTTGTCCCTCCTGCTCGTCCTCCCGGTCACAGTGGTGCTTATCCTTCTCCCTCTTATCGTTCCGCATTTCCCAGTGGTTATATATATCATCTCATTTTCGGTTCATATCCTAATAACCCCGAGTGATAATTATTCTCCACATGATGATGAGGAGAGTTAGAATGTCATGATTGTTCCTTTTAAAAGATCTTTATAACTATAACTTAATTTCTGAATTTTCGGTTATGTTGGTTAGAGATTTTATTGTTTATTTAGATTTGTATGTCTGAATATTAGTGCATGTGTATGTTATGAATATTAATTGTTGATTATTAATTATGAATATTGTTGATTAATCTCTACACTTAGTTTATGCATGAGAATTGTTGAATAAAATAAAATTTTACTAAAAATATTTAAATAAAAACGATCAATATAAGTGCATATATATACATGTTAGTAAATAGTGAAAAAGAATATAAAAATTGATTATTTTACAATTCTATTGAAAATATTTCAAAATGATCAATATAAGTGCATATATGTATACATTTAAGTAAATAGTGAATTAGGATTACCTGGCCACCGGGTTCCCCACTCTAGTGAGTGACCTGGGTTTGATTCCCTTTGGGAACTAATTATGGGAGTTATAAGATGGCTTGGAGATTTCTTGGAGTATATGGGGGCTTGGTGAACTAATCTAACTACTAACAACTAACATTTACCGATAAAAAAATAGTGAATTTTTTTAAAAAAAGTATATGTTTAAAATTTTATTAAAAATATTTTAATACGATTAGTATAAGTGTATATATGTACACATGTTAATAAATAATAAAAAAGAATTTAAAAAGTAATTATTTTATAATTTCGTCGAAAATATTTTAATAAAAATGATTAATATAAGTGTATATAACACATGTTATTAAATAGTAAAAAAGAATATAAAAGGATTATTTTATAATTTTATTGAAAATATTTTAATAAAAACAATCAATATAAGTGTCATGTTAGTAAATAGTGAAAAATAATATAAAAAGTGATAATTTAATTTTATATGTTATTATAATAATTAAACCCCTCTATATACTAATAGAGAGTTTTATTTGCTTATGTGTCAGATTTTGGTGAGTTTTGCTTATGTGTTGATTTTGATGTGTTTGCATATGTGTAAATATTTGTGCATACGTGGCAGTTATATATTGACCTTTTTTTTTTTTTTTTTCTTTTTGAGTTTGTGTATGAAGTGGTTAGTATCATCTTAACATTAAATACTAATTTTTCATAAAAAAATGTATTAGTAAGGATTCAAAACTTGGACCTCCTTGCATAATAAATAATAAACTTGCCAACTAAACCAATACATAACTTCTTACATATTTTGGAAAACTATTATATTTAACATTTGTCTATCAAAGTGTATTAGATGTTTTTCCATGTGATCTATTTAATAATTAACATATTTACCAACTAACCAATACATAACTACCTACATATTTTAGAAAATTATTTTATTTAACTTTTGTTTATGTATTGCAAATTGACGGGTGAAGACTTTTAAGGAGAATTTTAAAATTATCTCTGGTGTGTGTTTTTTTTTAATTTTATTTCGACTGAATTCTATTTTTTAAATAAATTGTATTAAATAACGTTATAATATTAAATAATGTGATGATGTGTTAATAAAATATAAATTTTTAAATTAATTTTGCGAACAACCCGCGTTTTTACGCGGGGTACTTATCTAGTATAATATATAACAAACAATTAACATTAATTACTATAACAAATAAAATAAATAACAAAAAATATATGATACATATATATTTAGAAAGCATAGATTTGGACCGGCTTTGTTAGAAAGACTAACTTAACGAATAAAAAGTTGTGTCTCAGTTGCATGGCGGAACACACAAGACCTCTCCATATAAGGAGGTCAAGTGTTCGAGCCTCACCGAAGTTGGAAATTCGCCAATCCTATGCCCCCACTAGGGGACAAATGTGAGATGATTTGTACCTGCTGGCGTCCCAACGGGTCCACGAGACATCGTGGGTTCGAAACCCACAAATTCTTTTTTTCACGAGGGCGTTGTTCCCTCGGTTTTCACAAGGGTTCAGACGAGGGATATTATTCCCGATGGCGGGGCCCCTCGCCAAATTCGTCACTTTTTTCCTCTTTAATGCGGTCTGGAATCACGAAGGACGATTTATTCCCTCGTCCAATAAATCCCGACCAGCATTTTAAATAGAGTCAATTTTTCCTTCTTTATATCCCTTTTTTATTTTCTCTTTTGTGGTAATACTAGAATTTCTCATTTAAAAAACTAAAATTTAGTTAGACAAAGTATTATATGAAAATAGTTCATGATAAACTTATCATGAAACAATTTTAAAGTATCATTAATCTCATCGGGGATATCATTAGTCTAAAATTTTCTTGAACTCAGACTAATGATACCCCTGACAGGTTTAATGATACTTCTAATGAGATTAATGATACTCTATAACTATTTTACGTTAAACTTACTATGAAGCGTTTTCATATAAAACCTGCTCATTTAGTTTACCTTTCAATTTATATGATGAATCCTTTTTTTTATTTATTTTTATTGATGAAATTCAAAATAAGGAATGATATGTTTATATGGAAAACAATTTATGCTCACAAAGGATTTATAGACGTAATGATTGCATATGGGCACCACGATGCCATTCAAATAAATGAGAGAGAGAGAGCAAAAAAAAAAAAAAAAAAACTGCGCAGCCACAGCCGCCATTTGGGCTCCCACCACCTTTTGTGATGATTAATAATAACAAATTATTACTCCTAATAATTATTACAATTACCTCAGAAACAATTGATAGAGATAGGGACGCCAACGGCTACTCATATTCCTGTCAATCGTACCTATTATATCTATTTACAAAATTTATTAATCTATTCCTATTCATTATTAATATATGGCCAAAGTTATATATAGTCCTACCTTTGTTAATACAACCCCTAAAAAATGTTCGGAAAATAAATTCGAAAATTTGGACAATTTTCCGAATTTTTTTCTGAAAATACAAATCGGGTAACGGGTGAGGTAGTAGTTTAATACACTTGCCCTAAACAGTACACCTTTATTTCTTGTTTTTCTTTTTTGTTAATACTAATACTATTGACTGCAAACCTTTTTTTTAAGGCCTAGTTGCACTAAACTTACAATTATCGATCATTTTGCACCTAAACCATCAAACTAGATGTTTTTTTGTATTAATACATATAAATTATCAAATTTTGACATATAAATCACTAAACATAACGTTCAACCAAAAAAAACTTTTGATTTTAAGGGGTATTTCTGTCAAAAAAAAATAAATTGACACTAATGGCACAAGAAGATGTCGCATGAGATGGAGAATAACGTTAAGGGGCTGACGCACCAGGCTGTGTACAACGAAACGAAGACGTGAAATTGTAGAAGATGGAAGTGATGATTAATTTTTTGTATTTCTCATTCCAGTTGCAATGAAATTATGAAAAGTTATAAGAAAATAGTCATATTCCACTACAAGAAAATAAAAAATTGCCTAAAAAAATTTTCCTACAAAAAATTTTGTAGTAAGAATTGCCTACGATTTACCTACGAAATTTCCTAATTATGAAAGTTTCTACATTTCTCAACCTAGAAACAACTTGCCTACAAAATTTTACCTACACCACAATTTGTCTACGGAATTTCTGTAGGCAATTTTTTTGTAGGTGGGGAAGGAAGATGCCTAAACAATTAGAATTTTTTGTAGGCAATTCGTAGGTAATCCCCACTACGAAATTTTTTGTTGGAAATTTCGTAGCCATATTATTAATTTCCGTAGGCAATTTTATTTTTTCTTGTAGTGTTCTAAGATAAGCACGTGATAATATTTTTCTTTTTTTTAAATTGATTAAAAAATTAAGTTTAGTGATTTATGTGCCAAAATTTGATAATGAGTAAATTTTGTATGAAAATAGTTCATAATAAGTTCATCATGAAACTATTTTAAAATATCGAATATTTAACCAGGAATATCGATAATATATCTCATCAGGAGTATCATTAATTTAGGTTTAATTTTTTTTACAATAATTACAATATAATACCACCGATCCATATTGATGATACTCTTGGTAAGATAATCTATACTCCTAATCAAATATTCGATACTTTAATATAGTATCTTGATAAATTTATCATAAAATATTTTCATATAATATTTTATCTTTAATAATATGCATGCATTAGTGACAAGAAATGTAGTTTGATAGTTAGGTGCAAAATGGTGGGTTTAGTGCCATTAGAATTTTTGTTTTTCTTTTTAAACCAAAGTTTAACAAACGAATAAGGTGAGACTAAAATCTGAAGAGATTTAACCGATTTTTGCCGAAGGCAACCGAAAATCTAAGCTAATATTTTAAGACAAAGTATAGAGTGAAACTGGTTTATACATGAATCACTGAAGGGTATTAGTTGTTTTCATTGAAAAGTATTAGTCCTATTTACTGAAGAGTATTACTGATTTACACTAAAGAGTTTTAGTTGTTTAGTGAAAATGAAGTAAGACTCTTCAGTATAAATCATAATGCTCTTAAGTAAAAACAACTAATAATCTTCAATTAAAACAACTAATACCCTTCAATGATTTATATATAAACTAATTTCAATCTATACATACTCATATTTCTCAATTATTGTATTTGGAATATGCATGGAATAATAATAGTCACCACTCACCATAAATGCGCAGTTCCATTCGTTTTCTCCGGATTCGCAACGAATAAATAGATTTTTTCGAATAGTATTTAATTTTTCATTTACAAATTATTCTAATACTATTATATTAAATGACACAATAGTATATAAATAATGAGTATTAGGAAGAGAAAATTAAAAAGAAATATATTATATATCTTTGACTTTTGTTAAGGTTACTTTTGGACAACTTAATATTGAGTAGGTTTTATATGAAAACACTTCATAATAAGCTTAACATGAAATAGTTTTAAAATATCATTAATCTTAATCAGGAGTATCATTAAACCTGCCAGGTAGGGGAGAACAGAGTTCGGTTAAAACTGAAAAAGCGAGCCGAACCGAACCGAAATATCAATTCGGTTCGGTTATTTCGGTTTTCGGTTCGGTATCGGTTTTAAATTTTAGAAAATTTGGCTTTCGGTTTCGGTTATCTAAGTAAAAATACCAAAATAACCGAAACCGAACCGAAATGAGAGGATATATATAAGTATCTAATTTCTAACCTTAGTTACATTTACTCATTTCTAAATTTACTGTCGTCGTCTCTTCTGGTCTTCCCTTCCCTATTCTCTAATTTTTTATTATGGGTTATTTCTTTTGGTTGTAATCTATTAATATATATATGGGCTTGGACGGTTAGCAGGTTATAAGCATAAAAATATGGTCCAATTTAAAAGTCCACTATATTTCGATTTTTCGATTATTAACCGAAATTTTCGGTTTCGGTATTTTCGGTTTTAAGAAATTTCGGTTCGGTTTTGGTTAGTTTTATATATAATTCGATTTATTTTGATTATGGCTTTTCAGTTCGGTTCGGTAACCGAACCGAGCCATGTTCTGCCCTACTGTCAGGGGTATCACTAATTTGAGTCAGTGGTATTATATTGTAATTATTTTAAATTTTCTTGAGTTCAGACTAATGATATCCCTGATGAGATTAATGATACTCCCGATGAGATTAATAATACTTTAAAATTATTTCATGATAAGCTTATCATGAACTATTTTCATATAATATTTTGCCCTTAATATTTATATGAGGCGAACTCTTCTGTTAAATTTATTTACTGTTGTGAAATTGGAATTATTCAAAAATATCATAATATTCATTTAATAATACCATTAATGTAACTAATTAATACATACTCCCTCCTCCGTTCATGAATAAGTGATGTTTTAACATCACATTTTCATACAAAATTAAATGATGTTTGGCTTTTCTTTTTTTTTTTTCACATTTTCTCCCAACTTTAACCTTCTTTCAATTTTTAAAAATATGCATAATTCTTAATTTGCTTTTGTCTATTAGAGAGGTGGAAAAGAGAGAGTTGATGGAACTAAAAAAATCATATGGTGTCGTGAGAGAATGGTTCATTAATTAATGACAAACTTGTCATATATAGCTTTTTAATTCCACCATAGAACTAAAACATTATTTATTTATAATGTTTTACACACTCAACCACGTCGAATGAGATATGTAAATAAAGAATATAGTATTAATTCATAAGTGTGTTAAATGAATCTCCTATTATATTAATAGGGAGTTTGACATGCTTATGTGTCTTCTTTAGGTTAGTTTCACTTATGTATCGTCCTGTAGTTAATTTCGTCTATGTGTCAAATACTTATGAATATTATGTGTTATCTGTTTTGTATATGTGTCATCTATGTGACCTTGTATAATAAAGAATATAATAATAATAATAATAATAATAATAATAATAAAAAATCATGTAAATGGATTTGAACCTTGAATCTCTTGAGTATTTATAGCCATACTATGAATCTTCATGAAATTTGAATATATATATTTTTTTTTTAAAGGTAATCAATTACAATAATTTTCTAACATAATCAATTACAATAGTTCCTTTGATCACCGGGTACATGGCAACATCTTTTCATCTCGTTGTAGACCGGAACCGCAATTACCACAAGAGGGGGATCACCCTAACCCGCAACTCCGAACCACAACTACACTGCAGCCGGAACCGCAACCACCACAAGAGGGGAACACCACCCCACCACAAGAGGAAAGTAAATTCCCCCTCCATGTCTCGAACCCAAGACCTCTGGGGTCTTAGGTGGTGGCCTCAACCAATTGAGCTACCAACACTTGACAATATATATTCTATATAACTTGTGTATGTAAGAGTATATTATATTTGTTGTGATTGTACCAATTTATATTTTATTTAACTATATTTGAGGATATTATATATGTATAAATTTTAATGTGTTACTAATTCAAACAAATAACTTAAGTATATTTAAATCTACAATATTATTACTAAGTTGAGATAAATTTAAAAAATTCTAATTATGTAAAATGTTAATGTTCAATTAACTTATTTTTATATTCTCAATGTATTTAAGAATTTTCTATTTAGAAAATTTTAATTTGTGAAAAATTGAAAAATAGAATAAAAAATATTGAATAATTTTGATTTATTCTATCAATTATATGATTAAGTATTGTTTTTTTAAATCTAAATATTTGAAATTTTAAGATTTGATTGATAATTTTTTATTATATCTAGAAATATAGTAAATCAAAATTATAATTATTTGATTTTTCATATCTTAAATCAAATTAGATATGTCAATGTCCTATTGGCTTAATTGCGTTTAACGTGCAACATTATGTTTGTGTAATAATGTTATCTCTAATTATTAAAAATGCAATCACTTGAATTTGAACATTGCACACATATATAAATATTTACATATTTTAGATATTTATTTTAATTTAACACAATTTTTATTTATTCATAAATAGAAAAGTCGTATTAAAACCTACTAATGGTTTTATATTATTAATATTTTTTTATTTTTTTATTCTGAAATGCTTATTAGTTTATTTTACATTATATAATTAATTTCTTATTAATCTACGGCATTTAGACTCAATCTCAATTTAAATATAATTTTTAATATTCTTATTAAAAATTATATTTAAATTGAGATTGAGTCTAAATGTCGTAGATTAATAAGAAATTAATTAACCAATATTTTTTATACTTACATATTATTTAAATATGTATTATATAATATAAATATATTACTTTACAGTGATTGAATTTACTTAAGTATATATAATGCATATGTATCCCGCGTACCATATATGTGTATATTAAAATAGATTGTATTATGTAATGTTATAAATTGAGTAATGTAATGATGTGTCAATAAAATATGATTTTTTTAAATTAATTTTGCGAACAATCCGCGTAAAACGCGGGACACCCATCTAGTAGTAATAATTCTACATGATACATATATTTCTAAACTTAAAATCCAACTTTTTTTGTTCATATGTAATTTGCTACCAAACAATCTAAACTTGATATGTTTTGAATCACTACTGTAAAATTAGAAGTAATTTTAAGTGATTTTTGTAGTAAAATCAAAAGTGGAAAATATTTTGAAATTAAAATGATTTTAAACGTGGAAGTGCTTGCATAAAAATCAATTAATGAAAACAAATTTATAAAAAAATCAATTCTCAGAATTTAGAAACAGATTTTTTCTATGAATTGCAAACAATATAAAATTGATTTTTTTCAAAAAATAATCCATTCTACTTATTAACTTAACTAGTGATGGCAAACCATCATTAATATGCTACAAACTACATTGATACTCTCATTTTTCAACGTTTACAAAAGGCAGAACCCAAATATGGCTAATGAGAAAAAAAAAAAATTAAACTATTCTAGCAATAAAAATTATCAAACTTGTATATAATAAAGACAACTTCATATATAATTCTCTAACCAATGCAGGAAAAAGTTCCTGTAAACGAATACACATTCTAAAAACACAATAATCGCATTCCACAGCTAAAATAAAATAAAAAAATCTCTACTCTAACCCAGAAAAATAAAATAATTAATTTAGGAGTAAGATGATGAAAGAGACATAAGTTCTAAATTTAAAATATATAGATGTATAAATAATCATAGAGAAAATGGCTTCTGATACACATTTGTAAACATTCTGTCCATGCACTTCCACTTTTTTTTTTTTTTTTTTTAAATTAGAATCCTACACTTTCATGATTTGGTGTAAGATAAATTTGTCTTGCAACTGGTTCGCTACTATCACTTATCGATTGTCCCCTTGCCTTAAAAGTTTATCCCAATCTCAATTGCCCCTTTTTGTAAATAGACAATTTTTATTTAAAAAAATGCCACCAACAACCTCTTTTATTTACCACAATGCTAAAATTACTTGTATCCCCACAAATACTAATAAACAACTCTCACATTAAAATCCGAGTCAAAAACGAAAGGGAAATCGAGATTGGGACGAAGGGAGTAATACGTTTTAATGAAGTAATGTTGTTTAAAAATACACATAAAAATGCAGACCAAGTGCCCTGTAGAACATGGTTAATAATTAATACTCTCTCAATTCTAGAGAAATTTACATATTTTATTTATTTGAACGTTTCACACTAGGTAAAAAAGAAAACATTGATTTGCGTGCATACTATGAAAAGAATATACACATATTTAGTCATATGCTAATAATTTACTATTTTTCTTAATTTATGTGTAATCTCAAAGTTGCAAATAGCCCTGGAACGGAGAAAGGATACTTCATTGGTAAATTTTAGGTCATTGTACTATCGATTTTGTATAATTAGATCCCCGTTCTTTCATTTATATTACGTATGGTTGGCTTAAAAGAGGGTCAAATGATCATGTAAATGGAAAATATATATATATATATGTATATTATTAAATAAAAATTACATAAACACTTGTATGCAATACAAACATAGATCAGTTATTCGTGCAATATGGTTTATTTTGACCCATATTCATTTCAAATAGATCTTCCTCTTTTCTTTCTGCGCTTCCATGATAGTTTTTCCACACAGTCTTTCTTTCTCTTTCTTGCCCTCATATTGTTTCCTCTCCAATCTAGTTTCATCTTCTTACCTGCGAGCTTCCGTTACGAGTTTAACCACATTTTCATTGTCTTCATCCATTTTGTTCACTACTGGGATTTTTTCGTGTCTTGTACTCTGTTTTTCATATTGTTGAAAATTGTGTTACAACATGAACAAACGAGTGTTACTGCATGAGAAAAGGTGTTACTAGTTCATGTCGTAACACCGTCTTGTTCTTGTAGTAACACTGTAACATATGAATTATTTAATCATATAGTCTTTTTATAGTAACACATGAATTACTTAATCATATTGTTTAGATTCTTTCCTTTTCTTATAGTAACACACATGAATCAATAATTATGATGTTATGATTATCTAATAATTTTCATATCTTTTTGGTATTTTTCAAGTTTTTCCTCTTTATAATTTAAACCTCTGTTTTTTCGCCTAGTCTTCATTGTTACTGATATAGTAACACATACATACTCTTACAGTAACACATGTCCCTGAAGTAACATAGACTTTGGAGCGAAATTTACTATTTGTTTTTGTACAATATTTTTGGGAAGATCCATTTTACCAGACATGACTCGTAAAGAATCCGCAAAAAATTTCCCCTTCTTTAAATATATTGTGTTGGAAATATTGGTATTTTACCAATATAGTGTGAGTGTTAAATTAAAAGGAAAAATTTGGTTGGGCTCGGGACCATGAACCATGGAACTTGGTTCTTAGTTTTTGATATTTAGGGGGCGCTTGGTTAACAACTATTCAATGGTAATGTGAATGAGATTGAAAATTAGTGTAATTAGCATGGTTCATGAGAACAAAATCACTACCTCTCCTCCTAAATAAGGTAATCACTACTCCATTTTGATTGCTATATTATCTTCCTACAATCATCTTCCTCAATCACTCCCTTATTCCTCTACCAACAATCATTTGTTGTCCACTTCTATTCCAAAATTGGGGCATGACACTAGCAATGGAGTAACCATTGGAACACTTCTTCACCTAACATATCATTTTTATTATGAGGATATAGATGGAAATATATTTTCATTCTCATTGTCATTGAAGAATTGTTAACCAAGCGCTCCCTTATACTTTGAGCATGAGCTTTGGAAATGCTCCTTGGTTTTGAGCCCAAAAGTTTGGATGGTACAAGCCTAGAATCTGTACATCCAGATTCATTTGAAAGTCCAAGAGAAACACATTTAACCTATGAATTGATGGGAGGAAATTCATCCATGATTGATTAGAACAATTTATGTGTGCATTAATTTAGACCATACGAACCCGAATTGCTGAGTGTTCAGGTTCATGATTTGACTTATTACTTTGTTGACATTTCCTTCAAAGTGTAGACCACAAGAGTTTATAAATAGAAGACTTATGCATACTTTCCAACATACCTCAGAAAAGTTAAAACTCTTCGGTCACGTTTGTTTTCGTCTTAAGGTGGATGGGGGAAATCCGGATGGGGAAAAAAAGTGGATGGACGAAATCCTGTGAATAGTAATCCTTTGTTTGTTTTGGATTGGATGTAGTAGGGGTGGATGGGGCTTTATGTCAAATCAATAATGATGATGTATTATTATATTATTATTTATTAAAAATGTAATGATTGAATAATTGTGTTGAATTGTAATATAAAATAATTAATATTATTATGTATAATTATTTAATTATTTAATTATATTATATTATTTGAATTGAATTAAAACACAAAACAATTGAATTAATAAAAGATTCATAATGAATTATAAAATCATTTTAACTTGTCTGCCGTCTTAGAAAGATTTATAATATCATTTTTATTCTTTTTTTTTTAAGATTCATAATATTATTTTTATTCATTTTTAAATTTTGTGTCTAATAATGAATTATAAAATAAAATAAATAACCATTGTTTTAATGGATAGATATTCAATACAATTTTTTATAAGATGCATTTATTTATATGATAGACATAATTAATGAAAATAACAATTAATTTCATTTATATTTAATATTAATATGTTTTCATTGGATATTTTTGTAAATAATTTATAAATAAATATTATACTAATTTAATTGATGGTGTATTATAAAATAGAAGATAGAGATTAATAAAATATATATTTAATGTGAAAAGATAAAGTTGATTTGATAGATATTGAGTTATGTGAAAATAGGGGTGTAGGTGTATAATAGGGATGAATGTGTATTTGGATGGGGGATGGGATGTGCAAATCCGAAAAATGGCCGGGACGGGGGGAGGCCCATCCCCCATCCGGACTTCGTAAGCTGAAAACAAACAAGCCCTTCTTGTTTGCTGAGGCTTTCTTTCAGTAGTATTACTGAATTAAAGCTTGAAACCGTTTTACTTTTGGAGACGATACGCGAATTCTGTGAGCACCATGCATGGCGTATTTCGTCTTGCAGGAAAATAATTTTCATTGACTCGGTTTCTATCCTCTTTTTTCATTTTCTGTGCTGTACTCGTTTTATATCGCAGTACCCTTTTTCCTAACATATTCATATTGCAATTTGCATGTGTAATATTGCACAAGAGACCACCTCTAAAAACTAATGTATTAATTTTGTACGGTGAACAAATTTTACTATGGGGACTTCTCGATACAAAAATCTAATTTTTTTTAGGGCATCACTAAATCAACGAAAAATAACCATATAAAATTAAATTATGATATAATGTCAATCCAAGACACGAAAGATGGTAAAACTATCAATTTAAGGCCTAAAAGTGTTTTCTTATCGATTCAGAGCCTGAAAGATAGAAAATTATCAATTCAGGACCTGAAAGATAGAACCTTGGAGTATCAATTTAAGATTAAAAGAATATTAAAACTATATTTGACATATTATAATTTATTCTTATTTTATTTATATATATTATTATTATTTCATTAATTCTTTTGTTTCTTATTTTTTTCTATCACATGAAATTAATATATATATATATATATATATATATATATAATTTTGGTAATATGATTTATAAAAATATTATTGGATAAACAAAAAAATATTAAAGACCAAACAAGGTCTTAAAATGAGTAAATCCTAAATCAATAGATTTCAATCTTTCAGGTTTTGAATCAATGGTTTTCAATCTTTCAGGCCCTGAATCGATAGGAAAAATCCTCCAAACTTTAAATTGATAATTTTACTATCTTTCAGGCCCTGAATCAATAGGACAAATCTTCCAGACTTTAAATTGACAATTTTACTACTCCTTCCGTCCCAATTTTGTTTACCCATTTCATTATGTACCCCCTTCAAACACTTTTAAATTACACCTCATTCCACTAATCATTACGTAGAAAAATATCTTTATTTTGTTTCATGCACTTCAATTGAATAATACGCAATCATAAAAAAAATTATTTTATCCATTTAAATACTACAAATTAAGTCTCACAAAAAAATCAACAGAAATTAAATGGGTAGACAAAATTGGGACGGAAGTAGTATCTTTTAGATCCTGAATCAATTGAAAAAATCTTCCAGACCTTAAATTGATAATTTTACCATTTTTCAGAAACTTCTAAGGGCCCTTTTGGTGTGCAAGATAGAGCCAAGATAGTTTAGTTATCTTAGATAGTGTCTGTTTGGTAGCTATTTGCAAGCCCGTGTTTATATATCAAGCCCGTTATAATATTTTCATTTCGTCCGGTTTATTATCCCCAAAATTTGGGGAGATAAAAATCTGAGTGCACAGTATCTAGAAATTTAAGTACACCAAAGCACATTTTAATTAATTAGTTTAGACCTAATAGGAAAAAACAAGAGAAATAGTATATCTTGCCAATTAATACTAAGGTCTACCAAAAGGCCCCTAAAATTATATAAAAAAAATATAAATATACAAAATTAAAAGATACTACTCCCTCCGTCCACGAAATACGGTCCTGTTACTTTTTGCACGGTTATTAAGAAAGTTGATATAATATGTAAAAAGTAAGAATATTGTGTCAAATCAAGTACAAAATAAATTATTTTAAAAATATTATGTGTGTATGTTGAAAAAGTAGATAAAGTTTATTCTTTCCATTTTAGGCAACATGACTATTTTTCGTGGACAGCCAAATAAGGCAACCAGGACTATATTTCATGGATAGGGAGTATTATACTAGACAAAAACAAAGAATCAAGTACTATAAAAAGGGGCGGTATCTAGGGATGAATGAATCGCTCACTATCTTTTCCACTCTAAATCCCCGAGAGAGAGTAAATGAGTAATGATGAAAATTCATTCATCTCCCCACCTCTTCTTTCTCCATATCTATACCTATAAATACCAACACAACACCCCCCCTCCCCATTCAATTCATCATAATTTCGATAGTTAATTAATAATTTCCATATCTACCCCTCATGACGGTGGTGCGGGAATACGACGAGAAGAAAGACCTCAGGGCAGTGGAGGAATTGGAGAATAGGTGCGAAGTGGGGCCCAGCGGCAAACTCTCTCTCTACACCGATCTCTTGGGGGACCCCACTTGCCGGGTCCGCCATTCCCCGGCTTCTCTCATGCTCGTGGCCGCCGTCGCCGGCGAGATAGTCGGCGTCATCAGAGGTTGCATCAAAACCGTCACCTGCGGAAAAAAGCTCCCCCGCAATTCGCCTCCCGTCCCTCTTTATACCAAACTTGCCTATATCTTAGGCCTTCGTGTTTCCCCTTCTCATCGGTACCTCCTTTTCTTTTACTTTTTTTAATATTGTAAGTATGTATGCGTTTGGTTTGGTTAGGGGATTGTCTGGGATTATCTTTATAATTTCAGATAATTTTGTGTTTGGTTTGAGGGATTGTAGAGTACCATGACCCTAAATAGACTAGAACGACTATTTCATGTACAATTCGATCCAGAAAATTTGACTCTAGTCTAAATTTTCTGGTTTTAGTCTATCCGTTTTTCGATAGTCGTTCTAATCCATAATCCATAATCCAATCCCTTAAACCAACCGGCATTAATTATTTTCATCAAAGAATATAAGTAGTATTCACTTAAAATTTAGTTTATTTTCACTAAACAATCAGTAGCCCAGTACTTTGTGTGAAAACAACTTTATCCATTCATATGTAGTATATATATATTTTTTTAGAATAGTAGTAGTTTTCACTTAAAAATTTTAGTTTATTTTTATTAAACAACCAGCATCCATAAGTGAAACTAAATGAGTACCTTTCAGTAAAATAATTAATATTCATTCCGTCCACTAAGTTTTTACCCTATTTAGTCCCAACAATACACTTATTTTATTTTTATTTTTAATAAAATACTATTTTTTATTAGATTTTGTGTCAAAAAGTAATAAGGTATAAATTTGGTGGGGGAGGGAGTGTATTTTTTAATGTATACTTTTTGTGTTTTTTGAAATTCATAGTAAATTAATTTCCTTCCGGAAATGGATTTTCTATATTTCGGATGACATATATTCTTTACTTAAAGTATGTAGGGACAACGACGGGATTTATAATTAAATTTTGTTTAATTGTGGTTTTGTACTTTTTGCAGGAGAATGGGAATTGGTTTGAATTTAGTGCGTAAAATGGAGGAATGGTTTAGAGAAAATGGGGCGGAATATTCGTACATGGCTACCGAAAAAGACAACCACGCCTCCGTAAATTTATTCACTCAAAAATGCGGCTACTCAAAGTTCCGTACGCCGGCGATTCTGGTCCAGCCCGTGTTCGCTCACCGACTCAGTGTCACCGACCGAGTCACGGTGATCCAACTCAGCCCCGCCGACGCGGAGCTCCTCTACCGCCGCCGCTTCTCCGCCACCACCGAGTTCTTCCCGCGCGACATCGACGCCGTTCTGGGAAACAAGCTCAGTCTCGGCACTTTCCTCGCCGTGCCGAGTGGGTGCCGCGCGGCCGAGTCATGGCCGGGTTCGGCCGAGTTCCTGGTCGACCCGCCCGAGTCGTGGGCGGTGCTCAGCGTGTGGAACTGCAAGGAGGTGTTCACGCTCGAGGTCCGGGGCGCGTCGCGCGTGAGGAAGTTGCTGGCGAGGGCTACCCGGGCCGTGGACCGGGCTTTTCCGTGGCTGAAGATCCCGTCCGTGCCCGCGGTTTTCGGGCCGTTCGGGTTTTATTTTCTGTACGGGCTGGGCGGGGAGGGGCCGCACGTGACCCGGCACGTGCGGGCGCTGTGCGGGATGGCCCACAACAAGGCGAAGGAGGGGGGGTGTGGGGTGGTGGTCACCGAGGTGGCGGGGAGGGAGCCGCTCAGGTTAGGGATACCCCACTGGAAGAGGCTATCGTGCGCGGAGGACTTGTGGTGCATAAAGAGATTGGGGGAAGATTATAGTGATGGGAGTGTGGGTGACTGGACCAAGTCTCCACCTGGTCTGTCTATTTTTGTTGATCCCAGGGAATTCTGATTCTCAAGCTAATTTTTTGTTTTTGTTTTTTTATTTGGCGAAGAAGACAAAATCTTTTTTTAATTGTAATTTGATAGTACTATATGTTTAGTGTTTAATTGTTAGGTTAATGTTTTTAGATAGAGAAGATAATGTGGATGGTGAGGTTTTGTTGTTTTTGGTGTTAAAAGGGAAGGGAATATCCCTCTAGCTTTCTTCCTTTTGTAAATGGATTTTCTTTGTTCTTTCCCCAACTTCAATTTTTAATAGAATTTAGGATTATGAGGAAAGCTTATTTTCTTATTGGTTTATACATGAATCGATGAAGGGTATTAGTTATTTTCATTGAAAAGTATTAGTTGTATTTACTAAAGAGTATTACTGATTTACACTAAAGAGTCTTAGTTGTTCAGTGAAAATGAACTAAGACTCTTCAGTGTAAACCAGTAAGACTCTTCACTAAATACAACTAATACTCTTCAGCGAAAATAACTAATACCCTTCAGTGATTCATATATAAATCAATTTCACTCTATACATACTCTTTCTTATTTACACAACATACATATACAATTGAGTTCCCGACAATTAAGGAAACAAATCAAGATAAAAAAAATACAGAATATACTGAAAGATTTATGATATCTTCTATTCTAGTAACAAATATATGATACTCTTGTAACTAGGAAAATCAATCTCAATACTCTCCCTCAAGTTGGTTCGTGAAGGTTCCGAACGCCCAACTTGGACAACATAACATGGAACCGATCTGTTCCCAGGGCCTTGGGGAAAATGTGTGCCAACTGATCATGTGTAGATACTTTTGTTGGACATATTTCTCCGGACTGCACACGTTCGCGAACAAAATAAGCAGTCCATTTCGACGTGCTTGGTGCGCTCATGAAACACAGGATTTGCTGCTATATATAAGGCTGCTTGATTATCTCAATGCAAAACAGTTCCTCCATCTTGATTAGCTCTCAAATCTTTAAGTAACCATCGCAACCATAAGATTTCACTCACGGTTACTGCCATTGCACGATATTCAGCTTCAGCGGAAGAACGTGAGACTACTGTTTGTTTCTTTGTTCTCCAGAAAATTGGTGCACCTCCAATTGAAATAAAATAACCGGTGCAAGAGCGCCGAGTGAAGTTACATTGTGCCCAATCTGCATCACAAAAAGCCTCTAACTCAAGTCCTCCATCTCGTGGAAAAAACAATCCTTGACCTGTTGTGCTCTTTAAGTAACGCAATATACGTCTTGCTACTTCCATATGCTCTTCCTCGGGTCGTTGAGGAACTGACTAAGAGTGTTCACAACATAAGTTATATCGGGCCTTGTTACCGTTAGATACAAAAGACGTCCAACAAGGCGACGATACGGTCCCGACTCGGTTCGTGGGCTGCTACTCGGCTTACTAAATTTTATGTTTTGATCAATTGAAAAAGCACTTGGTCTACATCCTTGAACGCCCGCTTCTTCAAGAATGTCAAGTGTACATTTTCGTTGACTTAGGACGAGGCCATCATTGGTCCTGGAAGCTTCAATGCCAAGAAAATATTTCAAAGGCCCTAAATCCTTAATGCCGAAAGTCTCATGCAAGAAGGATTTTGTTGCTTGAATATGAACATCTTCTGTTCCTGCAATGATCACATCATCTACATATATCAAAGCAACAGTATAAATATGACCAATTTGATAGATGAATAGGGAATGATCCGCTCAAGATTGACGAAAACCCATGCCAAGAAGAGCTCGAGTAAATTTTTTATACCAATTCCTAGACGCCTGCTTCAAGCCATAGAGCGGTTTTTATAGCTTGCATACTCTTGTCTCCCCCTCCTTCGCAAATCCCTGAGGAATTTTCATGTAGACATTCTCATCCAAATCACCATATAAGAATGCATTATTAACATCCAACTGGTGAATGCTCCATCCTTGCTTAATTGCCACTGCAATAAGACACCTGATAGTCACTAACTTGGCTATAGGGGCAAAAGTCGTGAAAATCTATCCCCTCGACTTGAGTGAATTCTCTTGCAACAAGACGTGCTTTAAAACGTTCAACCTTGCCATTGGGTTTGAATTTGATTTTGTACACCCACTTCGAATCCACCACTTTCTTTCCGGGAGGTAGAGGCTCCAACGTCCATGTTCCATTTTTTTTAAGGGCGTTAATTTCATTGTGCATTGCCTCTCTCCATCTGGGATCTTTAACTGCCTGAGTAAAGTATTTAGGCTCATCATAGGATGTGATGGCCGCTAACAAAACTCTGTGAGTATCAGTGAACTTACTATATGTAACGTAGTTGGACAAAGGATATACCTGCAAGGTTGCTGAGTGAGCTGTAGACTGTGGATGCTGCAAGGAGGGTGGCAAGTCAATATCAAAATCTGAAAGATGTTTCGGTTGATAATGCAATCTGGCCCCTCGCCTTATTTCCCCATGATTCAAGGTTGCCTCGGAAGTATGGTGAGGAGGCTCAAATACTTGATGTTGTTCATTCTTGTGTCCACAATATGACCAGTGTCCCCAACTGATGTTTACTCGAGAGAAGATCTAAATGTTGGACCTATTCCATCATCACCATCTAAGTCAAATTCCCATGTTTTCTCACGAAAAGAAAGTATATCATCAAGGCTGGATTTATCACTATTATGCAGAAAAATATGCTAAAAAATATTGACATCCCTTTTTTGCCCGTTGGGATATCCAACAAATATTCCAGGTCTCCCCCATATATCACAATTATCAACTCAAAACAAGAATGAGTTTTTATAAAACTATCCCAAAAAGGCAAACGAGTCTGTTTTGCTTTCATACAGGCTCACAATGTTTCAACCGTGCACTACTAACATTATTTAAAAACTGACGAATATGAACAATTTTCTCACTTGAGGCATGTCCAAGTCTTTGATGCCAAACTTCGGAGCTCACAGCAGCTGCCACTGACATTGTTGTCCCTCTATCTTGCATCGCCTCCAAATGGCATTGTCTATCACACAGTCTACCCGCCCCAATCAGCCAAAAAGGTCATTGCACAATTTAGATCCTTGGTAAGTCTGCTCACAGATAAGAGATTGTATTTAAAATTTAGAATATTTAGAACATTGTCAATCTCTAAGCCATTAGGAAGAACTGTTGTTCCAACACCTTTCACGGGTATTATTTTTTTCTCCATTTGGAATCTGCACAGGAGCACTTATCATATCCTTTAGTGAAGTCAATAAACTTGAGTCACAAGTTATATGCTCCGTTGCCCCGGAATCAATGATCCAAGGCCATTTAAAAATTGTCTTACCCGCCATGTTTATCGACGGGTTAGAGCCTTCCTCCTTATTTGAATTATCCCCGTGCTGGAAAAACTTCATTACTTTCTTGAACTGTTCCTTCGAAACACCCGATATGAGGTATTCATTAGTGTTAACAGAGGTTGCCCGTGGTTGTCGAACAGGATTTTGAGGCATGTTTCGGTGTCGCCTCTGATTGTTCTCTCTAGCAGCTTTCGGAAACCAATCTGTGTTGGGAAATATAGGGGTGCCCGGAATCTATTCGGGATGAAATTTAAATACGGATTTAAATTCAATTATTACTAGCATGAATTAATCCTAATTAATTCAAATAATAATTCCAACAACTAATTTATCATCATGCATGTTGAATTAATTCACATATAATCTATGGTGGAAATAATCAAGATGATATGTGATTAACGTACCTCTCGTAGAACTTGGCCTTTGAATAAACGGGACTAACACGTACACGTTTTATCAACCAAAAAGCCTTCTCAAGTATTCCCTTTCACCTTATTCGATCACCGGTGGGAGATGCTATCGAACAATTTAAATAACTAAGGAAAAAGAAAAATATCTATGCTCTTGATTTTTCCAACACATGGAATTATGTCCTTGGGGATGAAATAATCATCCCCTATTTATAATAGGAGGTGGCCGAAAATTAGAGTGTATTTGGGCTTGGAGAAAATCTTTTCTTAGTCTCTAAGAAATCTTGAATATATCTCATATATTCTTTTCTCCAAAATAAAATATTCCACAAAAATCTCACCCTCCATATTAATTAGTAATTTTCGAAAATTCATAGGAGAAGAATCCAAGATTTGGATCTTCTTGAATATATGAGATAATCTTGTATTCCAAGAATACTTATCTTCCATAATATCTTTTCAAGAAAATCAACAAAATCTTTTCTTTCCTTGTGATGCTATTTTCGAAAAATACAATGAAAAAATCAGCATTATATTATCTTTTTATTTTAATCATCTTATCATTATTGGGCTACTTAATGGGCTACTTGAGGGGCCTTTAAGGAGAATTAAGATTGGACCTCCTAATGGACTTCTGAATTTCAATATTGAGCCCCAAAATAATTCAGCCAATTAATATTAATTATTACCACTAATAAATTAATATTGCACTATCCATCTTAATCCATATTACGATAATATGGGCTCCCGGTTATTATTTCTCGCGTTTAAGATTATCAAGTCCATTAATTAATCAAGCTTCTGAATAGCTCTAAATTAATTAATATATTTCACCTTGGAGTAAAGACAGCTCAACATTATTATTCGTACCGAAGAAACTAATTCTTCACTTGCAAGATTTGGTACAATAAAACTTCTGAGCCCACCAAGGGGACTAATCACACGAGCCATACTCGCACGCGTTTCTCCGTATTAAATCTTAGCAACCGTCGTATGATTAATATTACTGCCCAAAGCACAAGGTTCGAAGTCACAATGATTCTCACCCAACATGAATCAAAGCAGTAACCATTAAGCACACACGGTCCTATTTAAGTGACGGAGATTAAGAAATCAACAACCACTGAGGTCTAATTCTTCACATTTCAGAACAGAAGAATTTATCCTCGCTGTAGGTCCTCTTCAACACATACTAAATGTGCTAGTGCAATCTCTTAGTCAAGACAGACCAATCTGAGTCTTACACATCGACCTTTCATGGCGGATTGTTCAATTCCACCTAGGTCGTGAACATGTACGTTTAGTTACAAGTAAACTGTTAATGTTGTCTTCCGTGATCGGGTATCACCACATTAACTACAATGTAACTAGTATCATATATTGAACGGTTTGCAATAGAAATTCAACATTCAATCATAACTAAAGAAAATGTGATAAAAGAATTATTCTCATAAACAAGTGTTTGATACACGAGTTATACAAAGTAAAAGCATACTTTCACGTATAACTCCAGCAATCTCCCATTTATACTTAAAGTCTGCTTTTTAGTATACATCATGCATGTCTTAGTGTAGTAGCTCTACGTGACATCTCATGTCAACCTACACTAACCTAATAATTCCTCCCACTTATACTTAAAGCAGATTGGCAATAGTCTTGACTCCCATTCCATCCACATGCCTCTCGAATGTACTCTGAGGCAGACCCTTTGTGAATGGATGTACTAGGATTATGTGGAAAGCGTACTTTCTTATTTAAAATAGCAACATACATATACAATTGAGTTTCCGACAATTAAGGAAACAAATCAAGATAAATAATACAGAAGATATTGAAAGATTTATGATATCTCATATTCTAGTAACAAAAGTATATGATAATCTTGTAACTATGAAAATCAATCTCAATAATTTTCATCTAAACTTCAGCAATGGGATTATTTGGCATGACACATTTAACAAATTTAGGTGATGTTTTTTTCGTTTTTTCTTTTTTATTTAAAATTTTAATTTTAGAATTTAAAACTCATTTTATAATTTGAATTTTGAAAACTTAGTATACGCCTCTATAAATAATCTATAAAGCTTATCAATTATTTTTAATCCATCCAATATAAATTTACACTCTCTTATATTTTATAATAATTACAATTATATTAAAAAATATATAATAATACAATTTTTACATCATAAAATTAAAATTTACCCTACTAAAAACTAAAAAAAAAATACAGATTTTAAAATCTCATAAAATTAAAAATTTGATTTTTTAACAAATTTTTAAAAGTCACTTAAGAAAGAAAAAACATGCCCTTAATGTTCAAATATCTTATGTGTGAAAAGAAACATGTAAATTTATTTTTTGGAACGAGGGAGTATAGGCTGGGGAGTACATTCAAACCATTAGTGCATGTTTATTTGTATAGTATTACAAGTTTAATTATATAGTACTACACTAAAAACAAGTCTTTAAATATTGCTTAATTTATAAAGTATTATTGTTTAGCATTTCAAGCAATATGTTTAGATATAAACGTGACATATTATTACTCTTTTATGAAAGAGGATTACATCCCAAGTTAAATGGTATATTACTTGATTAGTTATATAGTATTATATCCAAAATTTCACTCATTTGACTTATATGTACGTAATATTGTATAGTGTTCTAATAATGTTAGTACCTAGAATGGAAATGATATATTCTTCCTAACAATCTTATGATTTATAGAAGTTGATTATTTATAATTAATTACTCCCGCCGTCCATTAAAAATATGCTTTGAATTTTGACAGATTTTAAGAAAAATAAATAAAGTATGTAAAGTAAGGGTATTTTATGTATTGTATGATCCATTTATAAATTAAGTGGATGGTTGTGAATGTAAAATGGAGTATGCTTTATCCAGGACGTCTGCATATTTTTTTTTTATTACTCTTACCAATCAACCGTAAAAAGATTTAGAAAACCTAATTATATATATACTGAGTACACGATGTATTCCTAGAATTATAGATAAAATCAAAATAAGAAGTGAACTATATCCTAAGAAATTATCAAAAGTTAAATTCAAATTTTCAAAATTAATCTAAGGAGTGTATCATATATTTGAGAAATGCATTCAAATATTTATTATTGTTTTAATATTCCAAATTTATGAGATTTGGTGTGGACATTACTTAAGGACCAAGAAACACATTGGACTTTATCCATTAGACTAGGGTTTTACTATTATATATATCCCTATGTACTCATAAATTATGTACTCTCATACACAAGAATATTAGTGGAACTCCTGGCTTGGATCGCCCCCAGACGTAGTCGTTCTCAACGAACTGGGTCAACAAATCGTGTCTTTTTATTTACGCACTTATTTACAACACGTTATCAGCACGAGTCTCTGCCCGAGATAAAACGTTATGCCTCAGAATTAATCCCCTTTAAATCACATGAATTAATTCCCGTACTTGAATTATTCAATCCATGTTTTGCATGATTTATATGCTTCTATATTATTATCTTGTTTGATTCTTATATTCGATATTAATTGATACATATGTGTTATTGTGTTGAATTTATTGTTTTAATTCTTGGATTGAGATCGAAAAACGAACGCCGGCCGTCGCCCGAAGCCCCACGGCCGCCGCCGAGAGACGCGCGTCGTCGCGCTGCCCGAAATGGCCCTGAAGCGCCGCCAGTGACAGCGCCGCGCTGCCTCCTCGCCGCCACCGCCTCCGCGGCATCCTTGCTGCCGCCAAAGTACTGCACAGAGCGTGCGCGAGCGCCGCACGTCGCGCGCAATCTAGCGCCGCACGTCGCGCGCACCAGTGCTGCCCGTTGCACGCCTAGTGCCGCCCGTCACCGCGTGCGCGCCCGCGCGCCCTCGTCCGTCGCACTCGCAGTCTTTTCGTTGCCAACCTACGTGTGACGTTTCCCACTCGCCGTATGCGACTCACGCGATGTTTTCTTGTGCATAATTTTATTCTTTAATCCTGAAAATATTTCGTTAAATTGCGTTAATATATACGAAATAATTATTCTTATGATTATTTCCTCTGTCTATTAAAGCGTATATTTTCTGCAAATTATTTTCATGTGATTATCGCCATTATTTATTATTGCATGTTTATGTGATATTATCCTACATGCTTTAATCCTGCGCACATAGTTTATTTATAGTCCACTTTTTATGCCCGGGTAGGCGGCGCCCGGTATTTGTCGGACCGTAAATTTATGCCTTGGGTAGACGGCGCCCAGTATGTGCATCTATGTGCCTTAGAATAACTAAATAAATCCGTGTCTCCCCGTTGTCTATGATTTTGGTCAATCCTCTTACCCATGTCACTTTAATTGTAGTGAATAATGTCTGATATTACCAAAAGAGAATTTGTTGAGCTTACTCTTGATGGTAATAACTACCTGACATGGGCGCTAGATGTCGAAATACATCCAGCCTCGAACAATCTTAGCGGCACGATTGTCGATGATCCAAAATCAACTGACGCCCAGAAGGCGAAAACTTTGATTTTTCTTAGGCATAATCTCAATCAGGACCTGAAAATGAGTATCTCACTGAAAGAGATCCTGGAACATTGTGGAAGTCCCTGAAGGACCGTTTCCAACAACTCCTCCCTCAAGCCCAATACGATTGGTTGAACCTCCGTTTCCAAGACTTTAAGTCTGTAACGGAGTATAACTCAGCCCTACATCGTATTGTGTCTCAGTTAAAGTTATGTCAGAAAACTGCAACTGAGGACGACTTAATCCAGAAGACTTTGTCGACTTTCCACGCAAGTAACCTTGTACTCCAGCAACAGTATAGGGCTAAGAACTACACTGTACACTCTGAGCTAATTTCTGCACTTCTACTAGCGGAAAAGCACAACCCAACTCCTTATGCAGAATCATAATGCGAGGCCGGTTGGCTCGACAGCGGTGCCCGAAGCACATGTTGTAGCTCAAAGTGGTACAAGAGGTCGCAAGCGTGGAAGGGGGAGAGGGAGTAAACGAACTCGTAGCCAAGGCCGAGGTCGTAATAAATCCGGTGGTTCAGGTGCCTTGAATGACAATCAAGCTCAGGTTCGTGGGAAGGTTGTACCTAACACGAACTCCGCTACCCGAAAATCTGAGAATCAAGATAAGGGTGAACAGTCCTGCTACAGATGCGGATGCAAGGGCCATTGGTCTCGCACGTGTCGCACTCCCAAACATTTGGTCGAGGCTTATCAAAAGCAGCAGAAGGACGATAAGGGGAAGGCTCCTAGAGTTGAAACTCACCATGTCAGTCTGCCCGAAGCAGACTCTGACCTAGACAACGCAGATCATAAGGGCATTGAGCTTAGGGATTTTGGAGATGACGAGTAGATTTACGTATTTAGTTATTCCTAGTATTTTGTTTTCTGAATAAAATAATTTCCCATTATGTTTTGGATCCTTTCTTTTGGATATTTTATTTATGAATGAATTTATTAGCTTTGATATGTTTACCTTAATAGTTGTCTATGTATTTATTTTGGATATTGCTGTTCTCATTTATGGCTTGTAAACAAATCAGCTATTAGGTTTGGACTATTTCCTCTTGCATGATGGAGGCCCATAGTGATTTATGTTTGGTAGATAGCGCCACCACACATACGATCCTAAAGGATAAGAAGTATTTTCATAACTTGATTAATCGTAAGGGGAGTATAAGTACAATTGCGAATGACAGTACGTTGATAGTGGGCTCTGGAAGAGCTTCCATTGTCCTCCCCATGGGTACCGAATTAATAATTGATAATGCTTTATTATTTCCACGATCTAAGCGTACCCTACTCAGTTTTAGAGACATTAGGGGTAAATGGGTATCATATTAAAACTAAAACTGAGAACGATAACGAATACCTTTTGATGACTAGTACTCGAGGTAGCCGTAAGCAAGTTATAGAAAAACTCCCTTCCTTCTCCTCCGGTTTGTACTATACCTACATCCGGCCGTCTAGTTCCCATCGATGAGTATGAAATTCCATGACCCAAATTTCTTTAAATTGTGGCATCAGCGGTTAGGTCATTCGGAACAAACTATGATACGTAGGATTCTATCTAATTCAATTGGTCATAATATTTCGAATAACAGAATCCCTCTCGTTGATGAGTATTTATGTGATGCATGTTCTAAGGGTAAGTCGATAGTGCGCCCGTCGTGCACCAAGGTTGGACTAGAGTCTCCGGTTTTCCTTGAGTGAATTCAAGGAGACATTTGCGGACCGATTCACCCAGCATCAGGACCATTTCGTTATTTCATGGTCCTTATTGATGCCTCCACTAGGTGGACATTTGCATGTTTGTTGTCCACCCGCAATCAAGCCTTTGCGAAGCTCATTGCAAAAACTATCGAGCTTAGAGCTCAATTCCCGGATTATCCAATTAAATCGATTCGCATGGATAATACAGCTGAGTTTAGCTCGAAGGCCTCTATAGATTACTGTATGGCCCTGGGAATTAAAGTGGAGCATTCGGTCCCCTACGTCCATACCCAAAATGGTCTTGCTGAGGCGCTAATAAAACGTATCAAATTTATCGCGAGACCATTACTTATGAACTCTAAACTACCCACCTCATGTTGGGGGCATGCAGTCCTACATGCATCGCACTTAATCCAAATCCGTCTAACTGCATATAATGATCATTCCCCCTACAGTTAGTGCGTGGGAAAGAACCTAGCATTTCCCATCTGCGTATTTTCGGATGTGCTGTATACGTACCAATTACGATACCCAAGCGAACCTCTATGGGCCCACAAAGGAAACTCGGTATTTACTTTGGATACGACTCTCCATCCATCGTGAAATACCTCGAGCCTTTGTCCGGGGATCAATTAACGGCCCGATTCGCTGATTGCACGTTCGATGAAGATTACTTCCCGGCATTAGGGGGAGATTCGAATTCAAAATTGAATGAATGCCGGGAACTTATGTGGAACGTAAGTAATCTTCAGTATCTAGATCCGCACACTAATCAATCTGAACTAGAAGTTCAGAAGATCATTAACCTGTAGAACTTAGCAAATAACCTGCCAGACGCGTTCACTGACCATAGAGGTGTGACTAGATCGCATATACCTGCAGTAAATGCTCCACAAAGGGTTGAGGTCCCAAGTAAAATGAGTACTCATGCCCCCACATACCAAAAGTATAAGGGACCCTCAAGAGATAGTAACACACCTAAACGAAAAGGCTAGCAAATCTGGTCAGTCGAATGGAAAATCTCTAGAAGAGATCTGTCTAGATAACTTTAAGTCTCGAGGAGACGAGAGTCCTAGTGATGAAGCACGTGCACAAAATATTCCATGCACTAGGACCGTGGAATGACCAGACCCAGATACAATGGAAAATGAGGAAGGTCTGGTTGACGTAAACGTCGAAGTCTCTGTGAACTTCACAGATACGGTAGAAACATACAATAGAAATATTACTGTCGTCGACGACACATTTGCAGCATCAATAGCTCTTTCCATTATAAATGATCTAGATCCTAAACCCAAAATAATCGCAGAGTGCCGAAAGCACCACGATTGGGTTAAATGGAAAGATGCAATTGATGCGGAGCTCGCCTCGCTTAACAAAAGACAAGTATTTGGCTCTATCATTCGTACACCCGCGCGTGCTATCCCTGTAGGATATAAATGGGTATTTGTACGAAAACAAAACGAGAACAATACTGTGGAGAGGTACAAAGCGAGGCTGGTAGCATAAGGGTTTTCGCAGAGACCCGGGATTGATTTCGATCAAACCTGTTCTCCCGTCATGGACTCAATAACGTTCCGCTACTTGATATCTTTGGCAGTTAAGTTGGATCTCCAAATGAGATTAATGGACGTAGTAACCGCGTACTTATACGGATCACTAGATGCCAACATTTATATAAAAATTACAGATGGATTTGACATTCCTCAGTTAAGGAATGGTGAAAACCGCAACATGTATAGCATACAACTGTGAAAGTCGTTGTATGACCTGAAGCAATCGGGCCTTATGTGGTACAACCGACTTAGTGAATTCCTTCAGAAGAAGGGATACACATTCGATAAAGCTTTCCCGTGCGTATTCACGAAAAAATCTCAAGACGGTTTTTGCATCATATCCGTATATGTTGATGACCTGAACATAATCGGAACATGCAAAGAGATTGAAGAAGCCAGTTCAATCTTGAGAGCTGAATTCGAAATGAAGTCCTTGGATAAAACCAAGTACTGTCTCGGCTTGCAGATCGAGCACCTCCCAGAAGGAGTCATTGTTCATTAGTCGACCTACGTGAAAAAGGTATTGGAGAGAATTCACATGGATAAATCTCATCCACTTAGCACCCCGATGGTCGTCCGATCCCTCGAAGTGGATAAGGGCCTATTTAGGCCAAGAGATGATTCAGAAGAAATTCTGGGACCAGAAGTTCCTTATCTTAGCGATGTTGGAGCTTTGCTCTATCTTGCAAATTGCACCCGGCCGGACATTGCATTTGCTGTCAACTTGCTTGGAAGACATAGCGCTTCTCCTACGAGGAGACATTGGAATGGTGTTAAGCACGTTCTACGATACCTCCAAGGATCCCAAGATCTTGGATTGTTTTATCGTAAGAACCAAGATAAAACCTTAGTAGGTTATGCGGATGCTGGCTATTTGTCTGATCCCCACAATGCCGTATCCCAGACTGGTTATGTTTTTCTCGGTGGTGGAACCGCGATCTCATGGAGATCGGTTAAACAATCCATGGTTACCACGTCTTCAAACCACTCAGAGATCATAGCTTTATTTGAAGCCGCACGAGAATGTGTTTGGTTAAGGTCCTTGGTAAAACACATTGGTGATTCGTGTGGTATCGCCAAAGCCGATACACCTCCCACCGTTATATTTAAAGACAACGCTGCTTGCATCGCACAAATGAGTAATGGGTACGTCAAGGGAAACCTGACGAAACTATTTCACCTAAGTTTTTCTACCCATACGAACTCCAGAAGAGTAGCGTGATTACCATTCAAAAGGTGCAATCTAGTAACAATCTAGCAGATCTGTTTACTAAGTCCTTACCTACGTCTACTTTTGAAAAGTACGTTCGTGGTATTGGGATGCAAAGACTTAAAGTGTTGTTGTCTTCAGGGGGAGCGGTAACCTCGAAATAAATCTGGAAGATTTAGATCTAGAAGATCGATGACATTCCTCCCTACTCATTATTTGGCCGATCCCTAGCACGTGGAGTTTTATGACAATACATTTATGTTATGTCGTAATGTCCAAGGGGGAGTGTTATAAATCTAGAGGATTTAATATTCCAAATCTAGGAGATTTGGTGTGGACATTGCTTAAGGACCAAGAAACACATTGGATTTTATCCATTAGACTAGTGTTTTACTATTATATATATCCCTATGTACTCATAAATTATGTACTCTCATACATAAGAATATTAGTGGAACTCCTGGCTTGGATCGCCCCCAGACGTAGTCGTTCTCGACGAACTGGGTCAACAAATCGTGTCTTTTTATTTACGCACTTATTTACAACAATTATCATGCTAGATTTGACAGCAGTTTGAACTCTAAAAAATTACTTAATTGATTTGATAAAAGCAATATTAAATTTACGAGTAGTTCTAGGGTGCATCCAAGTGCACTTGAATTTTGCACCCTAATTTAAAAGCAATTTTGACCAATTTAAAAATTTGCGGGTCGGCCGACCCGATTAAAACTCGCGGGTCATCTTTTCTTCCTCTCAGAAACGGGTTATCTCTTCTTCCTTTCAGCGATTTGATGGTCTTCTACTTCTTCCGCCATTAATGGTGACGCGGTGGTCGCCACAATAATTCATACTAGTGTTTTTTCCTCTGGTGCACTTTCCCTTTCCGGTGTGACTACCTGTTTTTCAGCGATGCAGTGGAGTGGAATTTTTCTCCTCAGATCTAAATCCCGATTCTTCATCTCTTATTCCGGCAACTTACTGGTGCTCATCGGCAGAAATCAAAACGGACGCAACTTTTGGAATCGGGCTCAGAATTGCTATTGTGATACCTTTTTGGAAGCGGATCGATGATTCAAGTTGAACTTACTGCGCACGACGCGGTGATGTACGCAAGACTGGACCCAAATTCCAACATTTGACAGCGTTGGGCCTACTTTTTCTGTTTTAGACTTATTACAACTTGGGGTATTGGTGATTAAATCTTGGGGTATTGGTTATTACAACTTGGGGTATTGGTGATTAAGACCTGGGGTATTGGTGATTAAGACCTGAGGTATTGGTGATTATAACTTCGGGTATTGGTGATCAAATCTTGGGGTATTAGTGATTATAACTTGGGGTATTGGTGATTAAGTCTTGGGGTAATACTGAATAATTATTTGAGATATTATTATTGAGTAATTCTTAGGGTATTGGTGATTATAACTTAGGGTATTGGTGAATATAACTTAGGGTATTGGTGATTATAATTTGTGGTATTGGTGATTAAGTCTTGGGATATTGGTATATAATTTTTTAGGGATATAACTTGAGGTATTAGTGATTATAACTTGGGGTATTGGTAATTATAACTTAGGGTATTGGTTATTACAACTTCGGGTATTGGTGATTATAACTTCGGGTATTGGTAATTACAACTTGGGGTATTGGTGATTATAACTTCGGGTATTGGTGATTAAGTCTTGGGGTATTGGTGATTATAACTTGGGGTATTGGTGATTAAGTCTTGGGGTACTGAATAATTATTTAGGATATTATTATTGAGTAATTCTTGGGGTATTAGTGATTATAACTTGGGGTATTGGTGATTATAACTTGGGGTATTGGCGATTATAACTTGGGGTATTGGTGATTAAGTCTTGGAGTATTGGTGATTATAACTTGGGGTATTGGTAATATAAATTCGGGTATCGGTGATTATAACTTCGGATATCGGTGATATAACTTCGGGTATTGGTGATATAACTTCAGGTATCGGTCCGAAGTGCGCGCGACCATTTGCGACCCTGTTTGTTGCCAGACCCACGAATTTTGGTTTGGTTGGGTCTGACCCGCGAGTTTTTGTTGGATCTTAATTGGTCAAAATTAATTTCAAATTGATTTCAAAATTCCAAGTGCATGCTATGCACTTGGATGGACCCTAGAATTTACGTAAATTTACACACCTTCACGCATGACAAGTCTTGATAATTTCAACTCCCTTCGTTCCGTAGTAAATTTTTCACTTCTTTTTATTATTTTATTTAAGAAAGTATTTATATATTAATATACGAAGTGTTACTTTTGCTATTTATGAAAGTGGAAATTTATTATGAGACGACCAAAAAATGAAATTGAGAAACTTACTTTGGGATGACGAATTATTAAATAATAGCACACATGATTGTTAGGATGAAGTGATTTGTTCTCTCCCGTGTACTATAGTCTTAATTATAAGGTGTTCTCATCTGGGTGCTTGATCAATGTAGACTTTATCTAACTCTCTTTTGATAAAATTTAGTAGGTAATATTCTACATATTAAAATATTTTAGAGAGCAGAATCAATGCAAATCATTTTGAATTGATGTAAGTATCTTTTCCTTGTAAATCTCCGTTGTATCATTATAAATAGAGTGGAAACCAATCACCAGATTCACGGTGAATTAATATCAACTCTCTCTTTCATTACATGGTATCACCAGTATCACCTAAACTATATCTCTTAATTTTACCATCTACACCTTCAAAGAGGTTGTTGTCCACAGTCTTAACCGCCATTTTTTATTCCTCCTTATTAATATATCTCCCACAGGTGTCCATATCTTAATTACGGCTATTTATATATAATTCAACAGTCCAAACCTTATATATTATTATTCCTATATAACTTCCTTTACAACGTCGTCCACCATCAACATCCCTTACCCACCGATGTTGAAACCTTTTTTTTCATGACTTCCAACTAATCCTCTAATGTTATTCCCCTTTCAACTCTTTTCCACATGGTCAATATCAAATTGGTCTCTACCAACTATCTCATTTGGAAGTCCAGATCCTTCCCATGCTCGAGTATGACGATCTCGTTTCCTTCATCGATGGATCAAACGTTCCCCCACCGCCAACTATCAAAAATACTGCCAACCAGGATGTCCACAATCTTGCCATGGTGGCCTGGAAAAAGTGTCGCAGTCGCGTGCTCAGCCCCTTGCTTTCATCATTGACAGAAGAATCAATGGCGGAGGTTGTTGGTCTCCGTCGTGCCCTTGACGTGTGGGTGACGCTCGAGACAACCTTTAGCCACTCTTCCCCTCTCATGCGCATCATTTGCGCAACGAGCTTCAACTATTGAGGCATGACTCTAATTTCGTCGCCAAATTTGGTTGTTCTTTTAAGGCACTACGCGATCAATTGGCGGCCATCGGTCATCCCGTTTCGGAGGTCGATAAAGCACACTGGTTTCTTTGTGGCCTTGGTCCTAGTTTTTTGGGTTTTGTGGATCTTTGGATGTCTTTGCTTCTTGATCAAAGTTTTTTCGATCTGCTACAACAGGTAAAGACTTACGAACTCAACGATAAAGCCATGCTAGCTGACGCACCGCCCTCTGCTACCTTTTATGCCGACCACTCGCACAACTCTAGTCATGGCGGATCAGCTGCCTCTAAGCCCCGCTTTTCGTGGGGTTGCTCTACTAATTGTGATCTCCAAGGTTCTTTAGGTAATTTTAATGGCAATTTTGGTTCAACTCCTCATTGTCAAATTTGTCATGGTCCACACTATGCAAATCATTGTCCCTCACAATACGTTTGAGATTCCATTCCATTCACGGTCAATCTTGATCATGCATTCGATGCACAATGCACAATTTCCCCAACTCAAGAGTCTGACTGGTTCATTGACATTGGTGCTTCGACCCACACGACGTCTTCCATATTTGCCCTTGATAGCTTTGACACATATACTAGTAATGGACACGTCATCGCTGGTAACGACGACACTCTATCTATCTCTCACTTAGGGTCTCATTTCTTAAATAATAAATTGTCTTTATTAGATGCTTTGGTTGTCCCTCATTTAACTAAGAACTTAATCTTTATTAGTAAGTTAACCACGTATTTATCAGTTTATGTGTTATTTTCTAATAAGTTTTTTGTGATTCAGACTCGGGCAACAAAGGAAATCCTAGCAAAAGGCAGGTGTAATGACGATTTATATATTTTGAAGCATGGAATTAAGGCCCTTATTGATGCTTTGCATAAAAAAAATTAAAGTGTTCTTTTAAGTTGTGGCATAGTCGTCTAGGACATGTTCCTCTTTCTATTATTCAATATTTAAATAAATTAAGACATTTGGCAGTAACTTCCCTTCTACCAAAACCTACAGTTTGTTCTTCTTGTCCTTTAGCTAAGAGTAAGCGTCAGTCTTTCAATTTGAACGAGAAATGTGCCTCTCAGAATTAGTCCATTGTTATTTATGGGGCCCAACCTCGGTTGTTTCTATGGATGGCTTTCGATTTTATGTTATTTTTGTTGACAAATACTCCCGCTTTACTTGGTTATTTCTAATATGTGCAAAATCAAATTTTTATGACACTCTTGTGGAAATCAATTTGATTTCTAAAATAAAGGCGTTTCAAAGTGATGGAGGAACAAAATTTACTAATAATCATGTTCGTGAATTTTTTTCTCAACATGATATTTTACATCGTATATCTTGTCCTTATTGGTCATACTAAACGTAAACATAAACATATTTCAGAAACTGGCTTATCTATGCTTTTCACGCTCATGTACCCACTGAATTTTGACTTGATGCTTTCTCTACAACTGTATATATAATTAATCGATTGCCAACTCCTGTACTTGAAAACAAATCTCCCTTTGAAGTTATTTTTGGCTTCATACCAAATCATGCTAATTTTAAAGTTTTTTTATGTCGTGTTTTCCCATACTTACGTGATTATGCTGAAAATAAGTTATCACCTCGTAGTCAACCTTGCATTTTCTTAGGATATCGTAGCATGCATAAAGGGTTTAGGTGTTTCTATTCTTCCACTTCCTGTGTTTATATAACTCGTCACGCGAAATTCAATGAAAATTGTTCTCCTTTAAAAAATGACACTTCATCTTCTAATTGTGATCTTGAATTTTTCTCGTTTCCTTGAGCTTTAGGTACCTCCACTAAAGAGTCAATCACGTTGCTCTTCATTTTCATGATCTTCCTCTTCAAATCTTGTGTCGTCTCCTTGCCCCATTTACACTTTTAGCGCTGACCATACGACACTTGTCGTCCCGAATCCTGTTGTTATCATTCACATGCATGAGAACAACATCAACCATGCATAAGTAGAGCTTCTCATGCAGGCATCGATCATGTACCCATCGACCATGCAGCTATTGATCATGATGATGCAGTTGTACCATCTCCCCATCCTCCCATGCAACCTGTTACCTCTTCTAATGCACACCCCAAGTAAACATGAGCCAAATCTGGTATTTTTAAGCCAATATACTTTATTGATATTGCAACTAATGCCTTGTTATCTTTCTTGTCGGATTCTCAGGTTTCAAATCCGCAATCAAGATTCCTCATTGGCTTGCTGCGATGCGTGAAGAAAGAGATGCTCTCTATTTAAACAATATTTGGGATCTTGTTCCTTGTCCCCCTAATGTGAAAGTGGTAGGGTCTAAATAGGTTTTTCGCACAAAGTTCTTATCTGACGGATCCATTGAGCGCTACAAAGCCCGCTTAGTCGCACCAGGCTTTTCTCAAATTCCTGGTTTTGACTTTGATCATACCTCTAGTCCAGTTGTTCGAGCTATTACGGTTTGTGTTATCCTATATATTATTGTGCAACATAACTTGCCCCTACACCAACTGGATGTTAAAAAACACTTTCCTCCATGGTGTGCTCATTAAACCAGTTCTGATGGCTCAACCACCTAGCTTCATTGATTCCCGTTTTCCAAATCACGTATGCAAGCTAAAGAAGGCTCTTTATGAGCTTCATCAAGCGCCCCGTGTTTGGTTTTATTGTTTAAGCTCTTTCCTTGCTACTTTGGGATTTATTTGAAGTCATTCTGATTCTTCTTTATTTTCTCTTCATATGACTAACTGCACTATTCTTTTATTGTTGTATGTTGATGATATTATTGTGACTAGTAGTAACAAGTCTCTTTTGCAGGCTTTTATTGCTCAGGTGAACAGAGAATTTACAGTCAAAGATTTCGATTCTCTGAACTATTTTTTGGGTCTTGGAATCACTCATACGCCTACTGACTTGTTCCTCGGACAAGCTAAATTGCTCACGACACCCTAACTCGTGCTTTACTGCTCGATTCTGAACCTGTTTCCACTTCTTTACCTCCGGGCGAATCTCTAGTTCGCTCTGGCGATTCTTACAAGGATCTAACACTTTATGACTCTCTAATTGGTGTTCTTCAGTATTTTACAATTACACACCCATATATCTCTTACGTTATCAATCATCTCAGCCAGTTCCTCCAAATGCCTACTGATGATCATTTCTTGGTCGTGCAATTCAAATGACAATGACCCCTCAATTGACGCCACCTGCCTCCAATTGATACCCCTCTTCGGGTATCTCTCTGTGTCCCCCGCTCTCTCTCTCTCTCTCTCTCTCTCTCTCTCTCTCTCTCTCTCTTTCTCTCCGCCTCCGGTCGATGTCCATCTCTGGGGTATCTCTCATTGCCTCTGTTAGGTAAAAAGTCATGGTTTACCTTATTCTAGCGTCGGTTTTTAATTGGACGATCGTGATAATTTTATTTCGAATCTAACAGGTTTCCTGCGCAACGGCAACATAAAGTATAATGACAGGTACTAAAGTATAATGAGATATACTAAAGTACAATGAAATGACTAAAGTATAAAGAAATGACATAAAGTATGATAAAATGCACTAAAGTATAATGAAAACTACCAAAAGTATAATGTCAATCTGAATAGGAACGATGTTGATCTTTGACAGTGGAACAGTAGTAGCATTGGAGCGGTCGGTATCGATCTGAACAGAAGCGGCCAGTCGGCGTCAACTGAGGCTCTACCTTCTTTCGGGAGATATAACTGCCTAAAGTATAACATCAATCTAAACAGGAAAGACATTAATCTTTGTTGGTGGAACAATAGCAGTGTTGAAGAAGTGAGCATTGATCTGAACAGAAGCGGTCGGTGTCGATCTAAACAGAAGCAACCGACCAGCGTCGATCTAAGTCTCTACCTTCTTTCGGGAGTGATTTTGGGGGAGAGAGGGCATGGATTAGAAAGAGAGAAAGTGGGCTAGAGAGAGAAAGAGAAATCTGAATATTTGAAAATTAAATATCCACTGAGAAAAAATATATTTGAATTGACTATTCATTTACTAATCAAGACCTATGAAAACTAACCTAAATACAAAAGCCTATTTTGTAGTGAATTTAAACTAAAAGAGGTAGGAGCATTGTTTTGTCCAAAGACTCTATAAAATTTACTAATATGTCGCACCCCCTAGATTTTTTTATATTTATATCTTAAATTTTTAAATTTTTATCATTGTACCCCTCTCGAATTATAAAATTTAACCTCCTTTACATTTGGTCCTCCTTGGAGACGAAATCCTTAAAATCCTAAATGCGTCCCTACTATACACTTATGACTATCATCCCCTTCGAAACCCTGACTCGCGAAAACACAAAAACTCGACTTGCAAAAACACAAGAACTCGAGATATAGTAGATGAGCCTACACAACAGAAATTTGAAAAATATCCTCAACTACATTTACAGTGCAATCCAAGATAATCCAGCTGAAGATGAGTGCATAATTTTTATAAATACTACATCCGTCCCAGAAAAAATTGCATACTTACTATTTTATTTTGTCCCACAAAAATTTTTATGCTTCCAAAATAAAAATATTCCTCACAATCTACTCTCTCAAAATCTTCATTTCACAATCTCCACCATATACTTTTTACTTATTACTTTTTTTTTTTTTTTTTGTGTCCACAAAAGTACCGTAAACTTTTGTGGGTTGAAGGTAGTAGTTAATTTACCCCGAGGCCTTCTCGCAAGTCCTAAAGCAAAGACAACACATAAAATATATTTCAGTCTGATTGAATTTGGTAAAATTAAATTTAATAAAAGTAACAAATATTATTCAAATTACTTTATATTCTTAAAATGTCCTTTTGCTTTCTAAGGGTTAAATCTTTCGTTCTAAACATTTTTTTTTTCTTGTTATCAATCATGAAATTGAGTTAGACTACGTTTGTTTGTTCCGTTTTCATGATTAAAATTTAAAAGAAAAAAGACTTAAGATGAAAAAAAAGTGTATATATATATACACAGTCTTTAGAAAACACATGTGCATGCATTTTTTAGGATATAAAGTTATTTAAGTAATATTAGTTTTTAACAAAAATCGACCAAATTGGGATATAAACTCTCCTACTGAATTAATTTTAATTCCAAAAAAAAAAAAGTCATATCTTTTTATAAGTTACGCTTAGTCATTGGAACTGCTTTAAATTTCACGTATTAAAAATCATGGGCTTGAGAAGCCAACGTTGGAGACCTAGGGTCCCTAAAAATAGATTTATTAGAGAATGTAAACCTTTATGATCATATGAGTGAGGTCTCATGTATACAAAATTTATTATATTTTGACCACGGTTATTTGCACTAGCCTCTATGTTAAATACCCTACCTGGATAAATACACTACTTTTTTTTTCGAAAATTTGCAACATTTTCGGAAATAATTTTCGAAAATAAACAAAAAATTCGAATTTTTTTTCCGAAATATTTTCATTATGTTCGAAAAATTCGAAAAAAAAAATCGAACAAAAAATAGTGTATTCATCCGGTTAGTGTCTTTAACATAGAGGCTAGTGCAAATAACCTGGGCATTATATTTTAGTATACAAAATACCACCTTTTAAAAAAGGTCAAGGTTATATACAGTCCTATCTTTTATTAATACAACCCCACCAAAAAAGTGTTCGGAAAAAAAATTCAAAAATTTTGACAATTTTCGAAAAAAAATTCCGAAAATGTAAAAAAAAAAACACTGAACATATGAATTTTCGGAATTTTTTTCCGAAAATTGTTACATTTTTCGGAAAAATATTCCGAACTTTTTTTTTAGGGTTGTATTCACAAATCATGGGACTGTATTTAACCTAGGCCATTGTTTAATTTCATGGATTATTTATCTCAAAATCACTAAAACTTCTTACTTTATATGTTAACATGTATTATTTCGTACGCCAAAGAGTTTGGCATATTTCAAAGTAAAATTAATTTGATTCACATAATTTGACTACACTTCTATCCCTCATTATCGTGCAACGGATAAGCATAAATAAAATAAAAAATCAGACGATTCCCAACTCTTTGATTTTCAGATGACAAAATTATACATTCTACCTTCATCGATGAAAAATAGTTTTCTTTTAAAATTATGGTATTAATTTATAAATAAAATAATTATTTATGAATAATATGTATGACTTAATACTTATAAACAACTATTTTATTCATAAATAAATTTTACAATGCTCTACAACAACCTTCAACATATTACAAACAAACAAACAAACAAAAATGTGAAATTATGACTATTTTTCATAAACGGATAGAGTATAATTGATTTTCAGATGACAAACTATACATGCTACCTTCATCGATGAAAAATGATTTTTTTTTTTTTTAAATTATGGTATTAATTTATAAATAAAATAATTATTTATGAATAATATACTCCCTCCGTCCCGGTCTAAACTTCTCATTTCTTTTGGTTGAATGGTTTAAGAAAGTGTATTTGTTTATTAATATATGGTTGACCACATATTAACTTTTGGGATAAAGTAAGGAATATTGTTGAAAAGTGGATTGAATGAGTGGCATTTTTGGTAATATTGTGTGGATTTGAAGGTTAAAGTTTATATGTAGTAGAGTGTTGCTTTTTCCATTTATGGAATGAGAAACTTAGTGTGAGACAACCAAAAAAGGAAAGTGAGAAGTTTAGACTGGGACGGATGGAGTATATGACTTATTACTTATAAACAACTACTTTATTCATAATTAAATTTCACTACACTTTACAAAAACCTTCAACATATCACAAACAAACAAACAAAATGTGAAAATATGACTATTTTTCATAAACGGACGGAATAAATGAGTGTGACAAGGGAGTGGAGAAGAAAAAGATGATTAATGTATATGAGAATATCACCTTGTTTATAATGGTTAATTAAATTCGTCTCATTTCACTTACTATATTTTTGTGTTAAAACACAGCCACTTTACACAAATCCAACATTCAATATTATAAACTTATCATGGAACTGTTTTAAAGTATCGAATATTTAATCATGAGTATCAAAAAGTTCATCAGAAGTATCATTAATCTAGGTTTAATGTTTTTATAACAATTACAATATAATACCACCACTAACTCAAATTAATGATATGCTTGATGAGATTATTGATACTCCTAATCAAATAAATGATACTCCCTCCATCCCACTATAAATTTCCAACTTTCCTTTTTTGAATGTCCCACTATAAGTTTCTTATTCTATAAAAAGCAAAAACCAATACTACATATATTAATAAATAAATATTTTCTTAAACAACTACTCTTTATTTTTTCACATATCCCCATAACTTTACACAAAAGTTAATATATGACCCACCGTATATTAATAAACAATACATTTTCTTAAACAAAACAACAAAAAGAAACAGGAACGGAGGGAGTACTTTAAAACTATTTCATGATAATCTTATCACGAACTATTTTCATACTTCCTCCAATTCATTTTAGATTGTCTGTATTATCATAAAATGAAGGTTTCTTTTGTTTTCCACTTTCTCAATCTCTTTCCCAAAATGACAAAAAAATATACATATCATTTTAACATTACCCCTTAAAAAGTTGAAAGGACCCTTTTACCATTACTTTATATCCACAAAAATAATTTTATACCCACAAATACTAATAAACAACACATTTATTAAAATTCGTGCAACTTTGAAAGTGGAAAACAAAAATGAATCGGAGGAAGTATTAATACTTAGCCTTTCAAGATAAATAACATATGCATCAAAACCAAAATTTTCTGCTTCATTTCCAAGAATAACATCTTAATCTGGAAAAAAAATCAACCATAAATCATAAACAAATGTCTAGTTCACAAGATCTTAATCGTACACCACAAACAGAAGACATAATTTTTTGTTTAAAAGGAACACACTTGTGGATAAATCAGATGGCAAGCACATGTTGAGCAAGTGAACTTTAATCAACTGGATAAATGATCAAATACTGAGTTAATCGGAAACAACCAAGAACTTGAACACCTTCTTGCTCAGTCCTATTGGCCACGATTTCTGCGGCTTTCTGCATTCCGCACCGGGTAGAAATAAGGATGGGCCTGTAAGAGAATTACAAAAAACACCTCAACACACGGATTAATTTAAAATAAATGCTAATAATAGCCACTACTTGAGGCACGATGAGCAGGAAACCATAACAGTTCAAGCTTTGAATTGGAATTCAGGAGGAAAACGAGTACAATCACGATCATCTACATAATGATGAATTCTAAATCTCTTGAGTTCACAATTAAGATAGAACCTATGTCGCACATGTGGGCACGATAGGGACACCATTGACAAACAGCATTCAATTCATTCTGAGCTCATTCCTCAAATCCATCATAAATACCAAACAGAAGATTTTATTGACTTGGGGTGTTTGATCAAGCTCGCAAGCTCATTGAACCGTCTCATAAGTTGCTTAAAAGAATATCGAGTACAATCTTGCACGCTCTCAAGATGAATGTAAAGGTCTAACAAATTGCTTTACAGAAAGAAGAATATCATCGTGTAAAGTCTAGCAAAAAAAATTTCTTTTTAATTATACTTCAATTGCAAATTATTACAAGTAACATAATCAATCTCAATATTATCATTTTACACACACATTTTAATAACTTATTCGGCTAATAAGATACCTTGTAAGCTAAGAACCTCAGGACACTTTATTAATCAAACTAGTAGAAATGTGGACATTACCATTGCTTCCTTGGCAGTTGGCCTTTCTTGATGATCATACCGCAACAATTTGTCAACAAAATCAATCGCCTTCAGAAGACAGAAAAATTGTCAAGTAAATTTTTTTTATCAGAAACTCATCACATAACCATTTAGCTTACTGCTTACCTCAGGAACAGCCAAATGCTGATTCTCAGCATTGATGAACTTTGTCCATGGTTTTCTGCTATGCCTATATTAACACTCCAGAATATACACTTTATCCTGTTATAAAATAAACAATAAAGAAAGGAAACAGTAAGAAGTTCCATATACTTCACCTTCCAACAAGGGCAGCAAGATGTTGGTCCAATTCCAGCCGATATTTGTTCAAATAAGCGTTCAACTCATCAGTACCCAATACCTGCCATTTATCATGACTTCGTTACCTAATTAAATCAAGTATAAAGATTATAAACTAGTGGCTCTTAAACCTAGATGCACACACAATTGTCAGAAAAGTATCAGCATGTAAGCTCAACATGCATATATATAATCTGGATGCACTTAAACCTAGAGAATGAAAAGAACAAGGTCAATGATATTAACTCAAAATCAGAGTGCAATTTAAAAAAAAATTGACAAATTGACGGTAACAAATTCTTTCAATCTGCACCATTTGCCTAATTAAAATACGAACAAAGGACGGAGCAACTAAATCAATAGTCATGTTCGAGCATACCTTCGCAATCTTGACCAGTTGATCATAATTATCATGCCCATAAAAGAAAGGCTCCTTGCGAAATATCTGAAAGCACAACCCATCATGTAAGCATCTGAGTAGAACAATTTAGCATATAGAAAATATACCACCGAGTGACAATTAGCATGCATTTAATTGAAAAGAAGACCCAGATATTTGATAAGACCAGATCCAATTGTAATACACATTAAATTTTGTAAAATACAAACATGGAGCTTAAAGGAGTGGAGAGTAAAAGAGAAGTATACCATTCCAGCAAACATACAGCCCAGGCTCCACAAGTCCAAGGAGTAATCATAGTCTTGCAAATCAACAAGAAGTTCAGGACCCTTAAAATATCTGCACATGGTAGAAGGGCCAAATGAAGATACACTCAAAACACATAGCGAGTAGCAATAAAACCACCAAACTAACAAAAAGATTATCATGCCAGTGTTCATGTTAATATCAATCATTAAGAGCTTTTGTTACATAGGTATGACACATTGACACTATTCAATAATAAAATATAATAAAGAACTAATTGAACACAAGTTTCAGCAAAGGCAAAGTTAGGAGTGTGCTACCTAAAACCTATGTGATGCAGCTAATGACGGAAGATTTTTATGTATTTTTCCAATATTGAAACGCTTAAACTTTATAAAACAGATTCCCTTATTTTAACTCTTTCCAGTCACACATCCCAGGAACAAGCAATCAACACAAAATCATTTCATAAATATTATGAAATTCTACACGAGACTGAAGTCATAGTACTCTACTCTGGCTAGTTCACATCAATCTTTAGGTCCTTAATTTTGAATCTGATGAGATTTCATATTTAATTCATAAATATTATGTAGCTCTACATGAGACTGTAGATATCATCCATTAGATGTCATCGTCTTCTAGTCTGGGCATTGGATTTGCTAGTTTACATCAATTTTTGAGGTCTTTAATTAATTTAATATTGAATTTGATAATATTTCATATTGAAGTCATAGTAGGAACATACACAAAAGCTTTAAATTGAGGAAAACATATATCGAATTAATTTTACAAATGCTCCTACGCCTAGTTTATCAACAACATTCAAATAATACATAAATGAGACACTACATTCCGTTCTTGTAATACTTGAAAATGAACCCAATTTAGGCCATGCTTATTTATAAGTATTAATTTTCACACAATATGTTACGATCCCACATGAAAGTGTGGAAGGGTATATAAGTGGGAGTCAATCCTTAACCTTTGACCATGGTTTTGGGTTAAGTTAGAGCTCCCTAGCTTATATTCCTAACACAATCTTACTACCGAGCAATTTACACAGCAAGTACTTTGGAATAAAATTAATCGTAGTTATATAACAAAAGAATAAATCAAGATGCAATGGAATATTTTATTTTATTTTATTTAAAAAAAAAACCCAAATTACACTCAATAAGGACAATACAACAAAGCAGATTATTCTCAATACCGCATTTCCTAGATGCTGATTTTCAAAAATAAAAAATTTAAATCACGTAAAATGACTCAAATATCATGCCATTTTATATTCAAAGTTAGTGCACCATTTAAAGTGTGAAGTATGATTTTGTTAACTGACCATGAATGTCTTATTAACCATGTACATAATCAATACAACTAAATCATCATGGTTTCAAATGTACATATGATTAAAAGTAATTGAGTTTTTACATATTTCTCCATCACTACCAAGACTAGAATTGAGAGAGAACATTGTCAGAAATTTACTAATTTGGTATTTCCAACAGAACCTTATAACATGTCAAATTTCACTTAAATGAAATGTCAGATCGCATCTATTATTTCATTTTTATAACTGCAACTTCCTGTTCAGGTGAATCTAATTTTTTATTTTGTAAACGGCTACAAATATTTATGCATGGCATGAATTACTTTCATAACCAATGTTTAATGCACGATGCAGTTTCAGGTGAGATTGGAAAAGATATCTGTTTATCTTTATACAGTCATCTTTAGAGTAGTTATTTGTTAAGGTTTATTTATACAACATCACGACCTCAAAGTATTGGGCATTGACTTAATAAGTTTGAGCCTTATTAAAGAACATGTAAAAGAGAGGCATACAAAATAAATTTGGGCAGATGACTTTTATATATTATGTATAATGTCATAACATAAAATATTTTAACAAATGAATTTATTTTACTAAGACTATTTGAAATATTACCCTAGTATAAAAAGATGCATTTACAAAAAGAATCAACAGTGAAGCATTTATAGAAAAATCTGGGGTATATCAATTAGAGCTGTGATTGGAAAGCAGCTATTAACATGAGAATAATGCAAATCTAAGCATCACATCAGAGAATTTGAAGTTTTGCAGAACCTCAATTATTGTTGACATCAACAGTACAAATCGTATATCAAAATTCATTTTTTTATCTTGGTAAATAATTATATTACTTGGGGTTCACTTTTCATTACACGTCATGAAAAGAGAATCTCTTTATCTTAACTAAACCAAGAATATATAAGAAATGGAGAAAGAATCCATAGTTTCATACATTATTGTTTCAACATTAAGCAAGATAACAGAAACTGTATCTGATCAGAGAAAGAAAGCACAATGATCACAATAGGACAACATGGTAAGTAGAGCTAAGATTGAATGAAGATGTCAAACCTAGATGCAACACGAACATTATACTCTTTTCCAGGGTGGTAGAACTCAGCAAGTCCCCAGTCTATTAACCGAAGTTTACGCTGTTCGTGATCTATCATGACATTGTGCGGCTTCACATCTCGATGCATGATGCCTTGAGAGTGACAATAGTCTAAAGCCTATAAAAGAGGTCAAGAAAATTTCATATTTCTCAGTCAAAATAAGTCAACGCTTAACATCACAATAGGAAGAACAGTTGAGGACACCAACTGAATGTTGTGGTTTTCTTTAGGGGTTAGGGGGAGATAACAAATTTAGAACAAACACAACAATGCTCATTATTGGCATTAAACCACAGGCAAAATCAGACAACTCTCTGTACAAGATTATTGGAAGTCACAAACAAGTTAGTGAAGACTTGAAAGATCATGCACTGCCAGAGCTCAGGATCTGGAGCTGTGGTAGACACTGTTAACTCATTGATGGTGAAGACAGAGAATAAACAAAACGGACAACTACTGTAAATTCATTAAATTATAATTCTCCTTGTCATTTTCCCTTTTCCCAACCAGAAAAAAGCTCAGGGTATTGAATTGAACTTTTTCATGACATACATTAAAAAACCAAACCACACTCTTAGCAAAGTAAATTCAGTATGGTGGCATGATAACTACAATTTTAAGCTGGTTATCTCAAATGGATCTCATCGACAAACAACTAAAACATTATTGAATCCATTTAGCATCAATTCTCATGGTATTTGAAAGGTCAGAAAACACAGACACAGAAAAACAATTGATGATGGAAAACAATATCACATATTGGACACTTTCTGAAGTTAGAAAGCATGCAAGGGCATGGCCTTAAGTTCACTAGTATAGAGAAACATGCATGAGAGATGAAACGGAAGTATCAAGTATGGTGAACTATAAAATTCTATCTTAGAGTTCATAAACTGTAACAACATATAAATAATTAGACTTGCCTTCAAAAGTTCATATATGTAATATCTAATATCGAAGTCGGAAAGTGTGGGATACAGCACTTTGAAGTCTGTATTGTTCACATGTTCAAATATAAGACTTGGGGTCTTTGATTGTTGATCTCTTACAATATCAAGCAACTTCACAATATTTGGCCCTCCACAGAGATTCTGTAAAATCTTAATCTCTCTCTTGATCTGCACAAAGGTAGCAATATAAATCAAGAGACTGTTAATAGTTAAAGCTTATGAATCATCAGTGTATAAACATAGCCACAAAATTACTGAACCTTGCTCCAGGATAGATATTACAAATTCTGATCTAAGGCTAAGGCCTCAAAATTCCATATACCCCTACTTGAAATCCAAAAATCAAATACACAATGTTCAATTAAGGTCACTTCTCAGATACAGATGATGAGAATTCTGAGAGAGATCAAATGTTGTCATCATGACAAGAGCTGAATAATCTTTCTTCATGTTAAAGTTTAAATAAAGCGCGAGAAGAGGTTCACATACGAGGCAACCACAACAGAATGTCCAAATGACAACAATTCTGCCAGCACTAAGAATAGCTAGTACTTAAACTGCAACAACAAACAAACATTATTATTATTTTATTGTTCATTTATTATCTAGACCCAAAACATTTACCCTCTCCTCAGTCCTCCTGGTTTTTGTAAATCTACTATTTTTTTCTTTGTCATTTTTTCCTTACTTTAGTAGTTATGCATTTTTAATCTTCTTTTACTTTTCTAATTCTCAACAACCCAAGCCTCCCAACAAACATGAACCACCCACAATTCTTCTCTTACCTATCCTATTGCTCATAACTCAAAATCAAAATCTATGATTTCCAGAAGAAAATACATGAGAAAGGACTTCTCTCTTGATGCAAATTATACAATAGCCTCCCTATTCATGGTTTTCAAGGAGCAATTCTCATAAATTTCAACAATATAGATGTTTCTCATTCATCCGTTCACTTTCCAAGTCTTCTCAAACTAACCATTTCTTAGAGGAAAGACTGGAAAAGTAAAGGATGTCAACATAAATGTGAGTGTACTGTAATGTAACTTCTGAACAACCCATGTTGCCAGTATATCGTACATCACGAAAACATAATAAAGGGCATAATAAGCACGAATCAAGATGGCATTGCACAAAGTAACACCCCAATACAATTCATTTCAGATTTTTGAATCGTGGCACAAGAAATGTTAATCTAAACCTCAAGGAGATCCAATTTAATCTCATGTAACAGAAAAGGCCCCCAACACAGAACTATTCATTCATCGATTCACCAACACATATTCCAAATAAAAACACCACAAGCAACAATATAATTCAAGAAATGAAATAAGGGAAAGGATAAAAGACGAAACCTTCTTCTTCTTGACAGGTTTAAGAATCTTGATAACGCATTTCTCGTTATTGGTGGTGTGAATACCTTCGAAGACCTCGCTATATTTCCCCCTGCCCACCTTCCTCACCACCTCATAATCATCCTGCTCCCTGCCGCAACCAATCAAACCCTAAACAATCAATTTAAAAAAAAACACAAAAATCACGATTAATCGAATACCCTAATTAACCTACCCCCATTGAACAGTGAGCGACTCGTAGTCCCAATACTCCTTAGGGCGGACGACATTGACATCCGCGTACACTCGCGCCTTCGACGGGGCGCCAGGACGCCTAATTGCTTTCCCGATCTTCTGCGCCATGGTTTCTAGGGTAGAGTGGCGGCCGACGGAGGTTAACGGTTGCAGCTGCTTCGACGGCGGCGGCGGCGGCGGTTGCTTTTGCTGTTTACCTAGGGGAAGCGGCGGCACGCTGGAGGCGATGCGGCGGAGGAGAGAGGCCGGAGAGGAGGAGAGGCGGTGGCGAGAGACGAAGAATTGGAGAGGCCTTACGGCCATCAAATGTAAGGGTTATATAAATGTGTTATTCCGCTGCGCTTGTTTTTTTCATTGCCAAAAGTCCAAAAGGAGTTTTGGGAACCCTTTCAATTTTTTAATAATTTATCCGCCTCCGCGACGTCGTTTTGGCGAAAGGGATAAGGTGTAGAGACTAGAGAGAGGTTTTTTGTATTTTGCTTGGCGGCTAGGCCTACTAGCGTGGGTGGAAGATCTCCTTTTTTTTCCTTTTTTTTTTTTTTACCCTTATCAAATGGAACGGGCCGGGCCAACCCAATATCGATTCATCGGGCCATGAGTTTTTCGGGTCGGGTCAGGCTGGATGAGTCCGATTATTTTCAAGCACATCCCGTCGCTGGACGGGGCTGCCAAGCAAATCAGACTGATTTTAGTTTATTTTTATTTTTTTTAGAAATAAGTACACCCTACTACAATCCCTATGGTGTTGACAGGCGAACATAAATCAATGATGGGCGAACAAGGATTAGAGCCATAAGGAGGATTACGAGAAATCAACCCCAAATCAAATCAATAAAGAAAATCAAGCCGGGGTGCATAAACTAATCCAAAGAGTGTATAAAGTGACGAACAACTATACCGACGAACAAGATATTGGCGAACAGGTTTAAAGACCGAAGACCAAATATGGACCCACCACCAAGTCAATAATGACGAACAACATTGGTAAAAGTGTTACAGTTATCAGCCTAAGAGGTGTATGCTGACGAAAAAAGGACTAAGATCCCAAAGCCAATCTGTGCAAGACACAAAGGCGAACAACTTCTGAGCCATACACCCAAACGGCGAACAACTTCTATGAAAGAACTATCCTGGATCGATTCAAACCGACATGGACGAACAACAATGAAGTCCGAGATAAGACCAAAGAAGACTTTGTAACTAAGATTTAGCTTAGATAAGGTCAAATTAGAGTCAAAGGACACATGTCAAGCATGCAGGCTAGGGAGACCAAGAGTCAGGGACACCTCATGTTTGCTAGTCTCTATAAATAGTTGTTCTCCAGCTTAAGAAATACAAGTTCAAAAGTTCAAATTCACAAATACTCCCAAAACACACACTAATACACCTAAACGTGCGCACACACGAAATTATTACGATTTCGACTTTCATGTTTACAATTTCATAACCCGAACCCTCGATTTACCATTTACGGTGGTAACCAATCACACGTAATTGATTGATGATCTTTAAACCGAACTTAAACAGTCACTAATCCATCCGATAAAAATTGATCACCAACAATTTTGGCGCTAGAAGAAAGGTTCGAACCTTCGAGGTAGTGTGATTACTCAAGAACTTCAAGCTGAAAACTTGAAGATTCAAAGGAAACCTCAAGAAATATTTGAAGATTCAAACGAAAGTGTTCTTGGTGTTCTTCATCATAAGAATTAAGACAATTTAATCCAGAATGCCTCAATCCAAGGAAACCCAAGCATCACGTTTATCAAGGAGACCATCTCCTACTCGAGCTTCGTCAGCCGACCACCAAGATCGTAATTCCAGACATGCGAACAGATCACAACATACGGCCGTAACCCATAATCTCCCACCTGAAATGGAAGCTCTGGCGAACAACCCCAATGAATTAGCCAAAACCATTGCTGCTCTCCAGGCTCTACAGAGACAGCAAGATCAAAATAGGCCTTCACAAGTGAGGCCTAAAGATAGAGCCGTAGAAGTTGTTAGGGCTAGATCGACCAGGGGCGAACAACACGAGGTGAACAGTGCCCAGGTCAGGTGGGATAAGGGCAAAGCAAAGATGGTTGAACCAAGAGAGGGCCAGGCTGAATCTGCTCGCGGCCGAACAACAATGTCAAGCCACGGAACAACCCGCTCCAGTGCCCAGGACAGGCTTGGCCAACCCCATCAGCAAGAGAAAGTTGCTCGCCAGGAAGCTGAGCGCGGGCGAGCAACATTTGAGCAACCGCGCCCATCAGTTCATGAGAGACTCTCTCAATCTGCCTTCAGGCGTCTAGGGCCAAATGCGGCGAGCAACCCTAGAAAACACCTCCAGGAGTTGCCCACTCCAAGTGAGGGACTGCGACGAGCAGAAAGGTTGGTACCTTTGCTCGCCGAACAGCCTCCAAGTCAGGGGGCATCTTTGGATGAGCTATCAAGTCTAAGAAGGGCAGTGGAGAACATGCAAGGACAGCTGGACCAACAAAGAGGTGTGGGGACGACCAGCTTGCCATCCTCACCATTATCACCTATCATTTTGAAAGCCCCGATTCAAAAGAAGGTCCAGTTCCCGGCAAGCATACAGTATGACGGTGTTGCTGATCCCAGAGTTCATCTTACGAAGTACTCAGATTATATGGTCTCGGTGGGAGCCAGCGACGCCACCCAATGCCGAAATTTCCCCTTAACTTTGGGGGATCGGGTGCATAAGTGGTTTTCGACGATGCCACCAGCATCTATCCACTCTTTCACTCAACTAAGTCGAGAATTCCTTTCCCATTTCTCAACGGCGGGATCATACTTGTCCCAGAAACATCGATTATCGGACCTAAAACAAAATGACGACGAGTCAAATCGGGCATTCATGGAAAGGTTCGACAAGGTGTTATTGGAAGGCGAACCCGTCAGTGAGGACACGAAAATCGTTGCCGTTATGGCTGGATTGAAGAAAGGATCGAAACTATGGAAAGAGGTACGTCTGAAGTGCCCAAGAAGTTATGCTGAATTCAGGAATCAAGCCGGCATATTCGTTTCCATGCATGAGGCTTTGCAATCAAACTTGGGGGAGAACAAAACTGATCTCAATGAGAACAACAAGAAACCTGGTGCAACAAGCTATCGAGTCCCTAAAAACATGAAGGCGTTCACCGAAGGGACAGAACTCAAAGAAAAGTTGAACCAAGTGCTAACAGTGTCAGTCGATACTGTTTATGAAAATGTGAAGGATAAGGAGTTGCTCTCCCCTCCCCGGAAAATTCGCCAAGACACTGGCAAACTCAACCCTAACAAGTATTGTGCCTAACATCAAAGCGTGGGGCACTTTACAAGTGAATGTAGAGATTTGCTCAGACAGCTATGACGTTTCTACGAGGACGGAAAGCTCTCCGACTTTGTCAAAAGATAACCCGGGAAGAGAATCCGGGAGAACAACTCTGAGGACGAAGATGATCAACCCCAGAAGAACAATAAACCGGCACGACCAGTTCCTGCCATTCCTACTCGTCCATTGGAAGATTTGTATATGATGGAACCTGCAGGTCCCGCAGGAGGATGTTCTGATGGACGACCACCAATCTCCAATCGAAAAAGAAAGGCTGAATTACGAGCGATCGATCAAGTCCAAGAAATGGGGGTCAAACCATCTATCATGCAGACAGCGGAACTGACCTTTACCGAAAATGACTTGGAAGGAATCCTGACTCCACACAACGATTCGCTCGTAATATGCGCAAAAATTATGGGAACACGAGTCCACAGATTGTTGGTGGACACCGGAGCCTACACCAATATCCTATTCAAAAAGACGCTCGATCATCTTGGAGATTATTCGGGCTATATTCGGGATACGACTCACATAATAATAGGCTTTGGAAATGCTGTAACGGACCCATTGGGAATAGTTACTTTAGCAGTACAGCTTGTAACGGCCAACGAACCCGAGAAAAATATTACGAGAATGATTGACTTCTTGGTTGTAGACCAGGATTCAACTTATAACGGGTTTCTTGGTCGACCCTTTTTAAATGAATTTAAAGCTGCATGTTCCACTTACCATTATTGTTTGGAATTTCCAACAGCAAGTGGAGCAGGTACTATCAAAGGAGATCAAAGAAAGGCCAGGGAATGTCTCTTACAGTTGCAGGCCAAACATGTATCAGTATCTATGATGGAAGCCACAACTAGCTGTCCTACTAATGAACCATCAATACTGGAGAACATGATGGACATAGAGGAATACCACATGGATACCGACGAGCAACATCATGACGAGCAGGTGTTGGACGAACAACTCCTCACCACCCAGGAGGAACATCATCCTGACGAGCAACAAAGGGGTGGTGACGAGCAGCATCCATATGATGGCATAGAGGGCCAGGTGTTGACTAACAACAACGAAAATGATTTCAACTCTGAGGGGCCAATACTTGATCCTCGGTGGAAAGGACAAAAACGACGAGCAACTCCAGTTGAAGAGCTGGAGGCGTTCAAAGTTAATCCTGAAAACCCGAATCTTGAATTATACATAGGATCTGAGCTCCCTGAGCCTTACAGATCCCGAATGAAAGAGTTCCTCAGTAAAAATCTAGATGTTTTTGCTTGGTCTCATGCAGACATGGTGGTGATAGATCCAAAACATGCTTGTCACAAGCTCAATATCAATCAAGCTAAAAGGCCAATCCATCAAAAACGAAGAAAGTATGGCCCAGACAAGTATCAAGCTTTGAACGAAGAAGTAAAGAAGTTGTTAGACAACGACCTAATCCGACAAGCACTCTGTCCACAATGGGTAGCAAACCCAGTCCTTGTGAGGAAACCAAACTGGACCTGGAGGCTATGCATAGACTTTACAGATCTGAATGCAGCATGCCCGAAGGACAACTTTCCACTCCCCCACATTGACCAGTTGGTGGACAGTACTGCAGGTCATGAAATGCTAACATTCATGGATGCCTTTGCCGGGTACCATCAAATTCTAATGCATTCAGACGATCAAGAGAACACATCATTTTATACAAACAAAAACTTACTGTGTTGGAAAAGAATGCCCTTTGGCCTCATCAACGCCGGAGCAACTTATCAAAGACTGGTGAACAAAATGTTCGACCAGCAAATTGGAGATACAGTAGAAGTCTACGTTGATGACATTGTAGTCAAAAGCCCCCGAAGGGAAGACCATCTTCAACATTTGACCCAGGTGTTCGAAATCCTTCGACACTACAACATGAAGTTGAATCCAAAGAAGAGCAGTTTCGGAGTTCATTCAGGAAAATTCCTGGGCCATCTTGTTAGTCAACGAGGGATTGAAGCCAATCCAACAAAAGTTAAAGCAATCGTGGATATGCAATCTCCACGTTCAATAAAAGAAGTGCAAAGGCTTACGGGATGCCTAGCAGCATTGAATCGGTTCATATCCAGATCGGGGGACAAATGCCGTCCATTCTTTGAAGCTATCAAGAAAGGACAGTTCACATGGACTAGCAACTGTCAAAAGGCGTTCGACCAACTCAAAGATTACCTGGGAGATGTAAAAATCCTATCAAAACCTATCCCAGGAGAGAAGCTATATTTATACTTAGCAGCATCAGAAGTAGCCATCAGCTCTGTTCTGGTGCGAGAAGACGGCAAATTTCATCAACCTATCTACTACGTCAGTCAAGCTTTACACGATGCGGAGATCAAATACTCTCCAACTGAGAAACTGGCGTATGCACTTGTTATGAGTGTGAGAAAGTTACGACCATACTTTTTTTATCATCAAGTCGAAGTGCTAACAACTTTCCCACTCCGACAAATTCTCCATCGCCCCGACACAGCTGGTCGCCTTTTAAAGTGGTCACTGGAGATTAGCCAATTTGGGGTAACCTATGCTCCTCGAACTGCGATCAAAGGGCAAGCGTTAGCCGACTTTATAGTCGAACTAACCTTCCCACCAGATCCGACGAGAGGACTTGATCACCCCTGGCATCTTTACGTTGACGGATCTTCGACCAACACAGCCTCGGGGGCAGGAGTGGTTCTAATCAATCCCGACAGACAAGTATTCACCTCGACAATCAAGTTTGGTTTCATGGCAACCAACAACGAAGCTGAGTACGAAGCTCTTATTGCTGGTCTCCACCTATCTCTTGCAGTAGGTGTTAGACGGTTGCAAATATTTGGCGACTCACAATTAATTGTGAATCAAGTCCGAGGCGAATACGAAGCGAAAGACGATCATATGATCGTGTATCAGCGAATTGTTGCTTACTTGATGTCCTTGTTAGAACAAGTCTTCATTGAACAAATTCCAAGGACAAGCAACACGCAAACAGATGCGTTGGCCCGACTAGCAACAAGTGAGGGGCCAGCAGAGTTGGCAGACATTATAATTACAAAGATGAATGATCCATCAACAAGAAGTTATAATGTCAATCAACTTGATGAACAAGCAAGTGAAGAAGAAGACTGGAGAATAAGTATAGTCAAATACTTGAAAAGTGGAGAAAAACCAAACAACTCTTTTGAAGCTGCCAAGCTAATTAAGCACGCCGCCAGATATACTCTGGTAGGTGAGCAACTTTACAAAAGAGGAATATCACTTCCACTTCTCAAGTGTTTGCCTAGGGGGCAAGGACGAGCAATACTCGAAGAAATACATGCTGGAGTATGCGGAAATCATACTGGGGGGCAAGCTTTGGCATACAAAACTATCAGACAAGGCTATTATTGGCCAACTTTACGTCAAGACGCAATCAAGAAAGCAAAGACTTGCCATCAATGTCAGATTTTTGCCCCGAACATTCATACCCCGGCCCAGCAGCTCGTATCAGTTTATAGCCCGTGGCCATTTGCTAGATGGGGGATGGACATTATTGGTCCTTTCCCAGCAGGAGTTGGAAGAGTTCGATTCGCCGTTGTGGCAGTCGACTATTATACAAAATGGGCAGAGGCAGAGGTCATGTTGAAAATCACGCAACATAAAATGATCAACTTCATTTGGAAGAACATTGTCTGTCGTTTTGGAGTTCCGCAAACCATCGTGACAGACAATGGTCCACAGTTTGATGGAAAAGAGTTGAGAGATTTATGTACAAAGTGGGGGATCAAGAAACATTATTCTACCCCTATCATCCCCAGTCGAATGGACAAGTCGAAGCCGTAAACAAAATCATCAAGCATACGTTAAAAGTACGGCTTGCGGAGAGCAAAAGCAGTTGGTCTGCAGAGCTTCCGGAAGTCCTATGGGCATACAGAGTTTCTCCCAGGTCAAGCACCGGAGAAACACCTTTTGCAATGGCTTTCGGAACAGAAGCTGTAATACCAATTGAGTTAAAGACCAACACGTACCAGACGACCAACTTTGATGAGCAGGCGAACAACTCTGCTCTAGCTACTGAAATGGATTTGCTCGAGGAAAAAAGACTGAATGCCGAGCTAAAAAATGCTACTTATAAGCAGCGAGCAGAACGCTATTATAATTCCCATGTTAAAATCAGGGAATTCAGAGTTGGAGATATGGTTCTAAGAAAGTTGCTCGCCCAACCTCCAGGTGTATTGGGACCAACTTGGGAGGGCCCGTATCGTATAACGGAAAAATTCGTTAATGGTGTATACGATATCGAAGATATGGAAGGCAAGTCAGCCCAATACTCCTGGAATGTTGTACATCTGAAGAAGTACTATAAATGAGACAAACAAGTTCTTAATTGGACGAACAAATGTCTTGGGGGGCCAGTGAATCAAGTAAGGCAAACAAAAAACTTGCCTTATTTTTTGAAATTTTGCTAAGTATAGAATTTAAAGTTGTTCGGCACATTGTATAGTTTAGTGATGTTTCATCTTTTATTTGTAGACAGAGTTGCTCGACAAAAATATTATAAGCGACCATGTTTTAGTTAATGTTCAAAGTTGTTCGTCAGATTATATTTGTCAGTGACGAGCAGTCTTTTAGCACTTGTAAATTTTTCATTATGTAAATATAGTAGTTGTTCGTCAAGAGGAAAAGTCCAAAAACTCGAGGTACCAGTCCATTTTGAGGACCAAAGCCACTTAAAGGTTGTTCGTTTTTTAAAATGAACAGAACCTAAGGCTGAACCCTGATTCCACTAAAGGCAAAGTTCAATTCGAACGAAAGCCCAACGCTATATGTTATAATTGCAAAGGCATTGATAAAAATGTAAAGGCAATTAACATATAAAGAAAATGAGCGAACAAAGAAAGACATTCCATTAATTAAAAGGCATTAAGCCTAAAAAATAGTATAGCTTTGAAAAGCTATTACAAAAGTATTACAAAAGGAACGAACAACTACAACGAAGGAAAGAAAAAAACTAAGTCCAAAGAACTACTGCTGCTCGGCTAGAGGAGGATCTTGAGTTTGTTCGGCAGGAGGATCGACGATCATATCTCAGGCTAGATCTTCAGCAGCCTTATCCTCCGCCTCTTTAGCATTTTGCTCGTCAGCCACGGCCACCTCTTCCTCTTGTTCGCCTTCATCAACTGGAGGAGGAGGATGTGTGATGGCAATACTGGGGTCAAGTTTGTCAAGTTTAACCCCTAGTACAGCCAAATCCGCTAGCTGAATTTCAATATTGTTCGGCGGTGGATAGTGCTCTATGAATTCGTTCAAGTCCTTGCTCATTTCCTCCACCAAATCCTTGAAGTCATAGGCATCGGCCGTACGAATGTTGTCCGCATAGGCGCAGATGTATCCAAGGTTTGAAATGGGAGCAGTTCGAGCCTGAACTTCGGCTTCGAGTTGCTCGCTTGTGTAGAGGTTGGCTTCCACCTCCCGGAGACGAGCAATTTCTGCTTTCAGCTCGGTATTCTCTTGTTCAGCCGCGGACAACTTTTTCTCCCCCTCACCGAGCCGGGCCTCCTTGTCCTTCAGCTCTTTGGACAAACCTTGAATCTCTTCAAGACGTTTTTGCTCAGCATCAATGTAAACATTGATCTGGTTGTTGAGACGAGCAACCTTGGCCTCATATTGGCTGATGAGGCCGTCTTTCTCTTCAGTGAGTTGCCGAGCAGTGCTGGTATAATGACGAGCAGACTCTTCTTGCTCGGCAACTTGGACTATTGCCCTTTGGGCCGTGACGAGGCCATTGGCGTGGAGCATCATAGAGAGGTGGAGGTTGTCCACTAGCCCTTGTTGTAGGATGGCTTTGTCCAAGGGACGCGTCCAAGCTCGGGCGACCAACTCCGTCGCCTTGCGAACATGTTCGCCAAGAATCTTCCTTATGTTAACAAGAGTCTTCGAGCAAGTGTACTGATGTACAACACTTGCTCGACCGGGATGATCGTCAGCACGATATCTGCGAACAAGAAAGAAAAGGATACTTAGAAAAATAAAAAATGAATCTTGCTCGGCAGAGGCAGGGGTAGACTTACTCCTTAAATTTCCGGTCATCCCAACCCAGATGGGTGAGGTCCTCGGGGCCGCGGCCAGAAGTGGAATCCTTGCCTGCTTTGCCTGCTTTTTCTGCAGGCTCAGTGGAGCGGCGAACAGCATCCCCCTCAGGACGAGAATGATTGTGGCCTACCTTCTCCTTCCCCTTACCAACAATGGGGACATCATGGGCCAACGGAGTCCCATCGGCTTTTTTCAAACGTTTCCCACCACGAGGAGGAGAAATCGGAGAAGATGGCTGGGCCGGAGCGAGAGGAGCAGTTGGTCGCGGGACTTTGGCTCCCTCAGCTTTGTTCGTCATTCCTAAGATCTTGGTGGGCGGGTCGCCTCTCCTCTTCCGTCCTTTTGGAGGCGCCATCTCGAAAACTCTTTGTTCGAGAAGAGCAAAACTGGGGGGAACTGCAACGGTGACTTGCTCGGCTATAAAAAAAAGGAGTTAGACGAGCAAGTTGAAAAAGTAAAATGACGAGCAAAATTGGTATTAGGAGTTAGAAATTTCTCATACCTGGAGGCACCTCTGCTTGTGCTTCCAAGTGATGAGGGTAAGGAAACAAGCGAGCAGCTCTCAAGCACTTTTTCTCGCGCAAATACTCGGTGGTCCTATCTGCTTTGTTGCGAAGGCCGGCCAAGTAGGAGGTGAATAGAAACTCTGAGCCGATCTCTTCTTCTTCCGAGTTCCACTTGGGCAAACGAGGGCCTGCGAACAAACAAGAAAAGTTAAATTAGAACAGTACAGTTCGAAGACGAACAAGAAAATAGTCTTACATTTAAATTTCCCATAAGAGGCAGGAGAATTTATTCGTCCATCACCATCGTGTGGACCAGAAGATGCTCGCCAATCACCCCCGATGAAGAAGAAGTGTTGTTTCCAGTTGCGAATTTTGTTCGGCACCCCCTCCACCATCTTCAGTCCAGTCCTGGCCTTGAGATAAAAATAACCTTCCTCTCCAGGGGGACATCTCGTGATGGTCATGAGGTAGTTGATCTCATCTGCAGTTATGCGATCGACATACCCCTCTAATGCGAACAAACACATCGTCCCCAATAAGTTCATCCATCCAATTGGGGTGATTTGGGTGATAGCAAGGTTGGTCGCCTCTAGGAAGCGACCAACAATAGGTGGAAGGGGTAATCTCAATCCAGCAATCAGAGTATGAATGTTGATCGCCGTGCATCCTGGAGGTGGGCGATCAGCTCTCTCTTTTCTCTTGGGAGCCCACATATAAATATCATAGGGAATCTTGTAGGTCTCCCGGATCGAATCCAACTCATACTCGCGAACAATGCTTTTAATCTTGCTTGTCTGGTACTCAGTTTTCACCCGATCCAATACTTCTCTCTGTGGGCGAGCAAAGTTGTTCGCATGCTCATCAGCATATGCACGCCATTCAAAAGGCCGAGCAACTCCAGTTGGGATCTCATTTTCCATCATTCTTGGTGATGGGAACCCTATTCCTTCTAAAAATTCGTGAGTCAACTCGTCAAATAATGGATCTTCTGATTCGACACTGGATGAAGAATCGTTCTCCGAATTCCTGCTCACCGCGACCACTATTTCTCTCCCAGATGGGTGGGTACCAGTATCCTCAACTGAACGAACCACCGAATCCACATGAGGATCCGACGCCGAGGAAATCTCGAAGGGAGGTTGATCGACGGGGGCCGCGATTGGGAAAAGTGGGTCAAGGGTTTCTTCAGATCTGTTACTCGAATGAGAAGACATAGGAAGAGAAAAATAAAAAATGCAGACGGCGGTGTATTCCCGGAGAAGACAGTGGCGCGCGGTTCCACACGGTGGTGATGAAGGCTTTTCGAAGAAAATAGGAACTAAAAAGATGAAATAAGAAAAATAACTACCTGGGGAGTAGAATTTGGAGCCAAATGCTGGAAGAACAAACGCCGGAAAAGCTTGGAATCGCCGGAGAAGGAAGAATCGCCGGAGCACTGTAGCAAGAGATGAAAAAGTGGGAAAAATTTGTTTCCCCCACCTATTTATACCTCAAGCAAAAACGGGGTACAGAGCATAATTTGCTACAAAATGTGGACTTAATTGAAGAAAAACGGGGTAAAATTTGAGCAAGTGTGAAAATTGAAGGACCTACATGCAAATATAGGGGCGCATGGCCTCGGGATTGCTCGCGCGTGAACGACGTGCAATCATGACGCTCAGGTCATCTTCGTACAACCCCCAGACCTTGGGGAGACGGAACGATGTACCATTTGTTGCTCGCCAGGGCCAATGATGTTCGTCCAAATCCACGCCAGTATAATATCCTAACTATAGTTGCTCGCCACAAAGTTGCTCGTCTGGGGCAATATATAGCCAGGATAGGGGGCAATTGTTGACAGACGAACATAAATCAATGATGGGCGAACAAGTATTAGAGCCATAAGGAGGATTACGAGAAATCAACCCCAAATCAAATCAATAAAGAAAATCAAGCCGGGGTGCATAAACTAATCCAAAGAGTGTATAAAGTGACGAACAACTATACCGACGAACAAGATATTGGCGAACAGGTTTAAAGACCGAAGACCAAATATGGACCCACCACCAAGTCAATAATGACGAACAACATTGGTAAAAGTGTTACAGTTATCAGCCTAAGAGGTGTATGCTGACGAACAAAGGACTAAGATCCCAAAGCCAATCTGTGCAAGACACAAAGGCGAACAACTTCTGAGCCATACACCCAAACGGCGAACAACTTCTATGAAAGAACTATCCTGGATCGATTCAAACCGACATGGACGAACAACAATGAAGTCCGAGATAAGACCAAAGAAGACTTTGTAACTAAGATTTAGCTTAGATAAGGTCAAATTAGAGTCAAAGGACACATGTCAAGCATGCAGGCTAGGGAGACCAAGAGTCAGGGACACCTCATGCTTGCTAGTCTCTATAAATAGTTGTTCTCCAGCTTAAGAAATACAAGTTCAAAAGTTCAAATTCACAAATACTCCCAAAACACACACTAATACACCTAAACGTGCACACAGACGAAATTATTACGATTTCGACTTTCGTATTTACAATTTCATAACCCGAACCCTCGATTTACCATTTACGGTGGTAACCAATCACACGTAATTGATTGATAATCTTTAAACCGAACTTAAACAGTCACTAATCCATCCGATAAAAATTGATCACCAACATATGGCATTCGGCGATTCAAGTCGATGGAGGCAATGGAACCCACCGCGAGCACGCTTCAGGCGTCAGATCTAGTCGTTCAATGGTAAGATCCAAAATACAACTGTCGGAATCAGTAAATTCACTGGGCGAGTATCTATGAGTGCGGGGCTTCGGGGAATGGCGGCTAGGGAATGCGCTTGTACCTCTATCCCGATTTGGAATCGTTGTGGTTGTCGGAGGAGATGCTTGCTAGGCAGGCGGCGCTCCTTCATCTAATAATTGCACCGTCGAGCAAACAGAGCCACAAAATTCCAGTGCAAATCTCATCGGCGTCTAAAAATGGTGCTGAAATCTCATCGGGGTTTGGAACGCTTGTCTTGATTGGCGCTGATTAGATAATGGTTGGTGTCGGGGTTTGCATCGTGCATCCATAGATCGGCCGTTGGAGGTGTTGGATTTCGGCCGGTAGTGGTGGGTTCTGCACTGCTGGGCAGCGAGAATGCCAAGGATGTGTTTTGTGAATTTGAAATTCTCTAGGGAGCATTGTGCAATTTAGATTATTTTTCATTAGTTTTCAAACGATGTGAGACAGCGTGGGATGAATGTTGTATTTTTTCAATCTTATGGGACCAATTATGCAAGTAAAAAAAGTTATGGGACCATATCTGAAATACTTGGGACTATTTCGCAACAAGCTCGTATCCCGTGGGACCAAAAGTGCAATTGCCTCTTTTTAAATATTGTTATTACATTTATTTCTATATTAAACTTCTCATATCACAAAATTATGTATAAGACAAAAACTTATGTGAGATCATCTCATGACAAGAGACAACACAAATTAACACCGACTCTGTCAAAGTCTTAATGTGTCATACTCAATTTATACTTCATCCCACCGTCCCATGGCATGAGAAAGTCTCATACAAAAGTATTGTATTAAGCATTGGGTTAACATCATATTAGTGTTTTGTGATATTCTACGTATCGAGTATTAGAGACTTAACAATATCACGGTCTTTGTTATTTTGACTAGTTTTTTGCTGACCTTTTCTAAAGGTAAACTTCTTGGAGGCAATATCAGGTGTTTCTAAAATAAGACTTGAAAAAAAAAAACAAAAAAAACAACACTCCAAGAAACTAATGTTTTTCTTTTATGGTGATCATGGAAAATAATTGTATCAAGAATTGCATTGCTCTATGTACCTATTGTTGCCAGGTCACCTACGATTTCTGAACTAACCTTGGATGCACACGTGGCTTCGGTTACGTCTCCTTCAAGGCTCATCAAAGTAAGAGGCATGTCGGTTAAAATCGATATTCACATTGAAATTTTACAACCTAGCCCTCGAAGGTTGCCAACTATAAATAGAAGAAGATTTCACTATTGGATCATCTTTTCCCCACTCTCCCGGTCTATCCTCTTCTTGGTAAAATCGATTTTCAAAGTTCTCAAGGTTTGAAGGATTTGTGTAGGTTATGTTTTCATTCTTCCTTTCTATTTTGTTTCTTTCTTTCGTGTGGTGGGTATGACTTCTAGTAATTACGTGCGTACTGTGGAAAGATCATGCTGTCTCACTATCTGGGGGGGAGCCGTCATTGTCGGAGGAGGACTCCTTTTACACATCAACATTGTCAGTTGATCATAGTGATCTCCACGCCCAAGGTGCTCTGTGGGGGATGTCGAAGCCAACAAAGTGAGTAGTGGGTAGGATGATGGAGGGCAAGAGGCCTTGGATGAGGATGTTCTGCCTATATAGGTTATGACTCTGAGTGAGCATCGTCGCATTGACAGTTCCTCCTGTGGGCCCCATAATTTCACCTTCCACCCGTATAGGCTTTCCACCTCGAGGATCGAGCGACCCAATATGCACATTGTATGGACTATATGACCGGCTAATAGGATTGGTAGTATCATAACCGAGGAGGAGCTCGCCTCACATCAAATTGACTTTGTGCTTTCATACGACATGAGCTTCTAGCTGCTCACTCATCAGGAGAACGTTGACGTTCTATCGTTGAGTTATCTTACTATTCACAGAGGAGCGATGCAAGTTGGTTTGAGTTTTACTTTTCATCCACAAATCTCCTATCTGTTGAATTTATTGGGTGCTCGTTCTGATGCAGATACATTCTAATAGCTGATTTAATTTCTTCATCACTCTCTCAACCTTTTGTCAACAAGGGTGTCGCATATTTAATGTGCTTCCCGTTTGTAAGCCGACGGGAGCCAGGATGGTATTATTTTAAAGTGCGATCGGGCTTCAAATTTTTATTGTATCTTCCTAACAAGTTTGGCGGTTTGACGCAATGATTCTGGTTCATTGGGGGTTGATTGAAAGTTCTCATTGAATGCCTCCAGCGCCTCTTATACTCGCATCGATATCCCCAGAGCTATGTTGCACGGGTGCGGGTGTGGGTGTGGGAGCGATACGACACGGGTGCGGGGTGATTAGGCATGAAATTGTCATGATTCGTCGCTCGAAATGCCCTGGTTTTGGTTGATTTTATTGAGTATTTAGAGTCATTTGCGTATCATTTTCATAAACTAATGAATTTGTCTCTTAGATGCTCATAGGTGAATAGAGGGCGAAAAGAGGAGTTCGTAGGACTTTGAATCGACTCAAATGGACGCCCGGATGAGAAGATATCGAAGAAATACGAAAAGTACTAGTTCGAGGGCGCAAAAGTATCATGGGAGTGCACAAGCTAGAAGAGCTCGAGCACAAGTGCTCGAGTGGTCGTGCATAGCGCACGAGTGAACGTGGGTCGTGCACCCCTGCACGAGTGCTCGTGCAGGGCGCTCGAGCAATGCATGTGCTCGTGCACAAGTGCACGAGCTCGAGAGGTCATGCAGTTTCTTGGCTCTGGAAGATTGAAGTGCTCGAGTTGGAGGTGCTCGTGCACTAGTGCACGAGCAGTGCACGAGCATGTGCGTTTTTTGGCCCATACGTTCCCGATTCGGCCCAATGCATATATATATTCGTCGCGAGCATGTTTTGGAGTAACCACTTACACTCACGAGATTTAATAGCGTTTTAGAGAGTTAATATTCGGAGAGAAGGAACGAGCAAGTTTACTTTACGTTTTTTAGGTTTTTCTTATGAATTCACATCACTATTTTACGTTTTAGTTTCGTTTCTTCATATCTTTGTGCTTGAAAACGTTGAGATTTGTTTTATTAATTTAATTTAAGTTATTCCTTTATTTTATGAAACCCTAGTTTATGATTAATCTATTCATCGTTATAATTATCATGTTCATGTTCGTTACTTATTCAATTGTTCTTGTTTACGTAAAACCCATGTCTAGCTAAAACCCTTGCATGCTTAGGGTAGGATGAACTCGTAGAAGTAGGGCGTGGGTACGTAATTAGGGTAACTTATGACGTTAGGTTTTAATTCTCTTAATTAATGAATTCTTAAAATTAATCTTAACTTTGCTTTTGAATTTCGTTCGAAAAGTGTTAGAGAGAGGACGACTGTATCACTCCCTAACAACGAGTAGACTTAACGAGAGGGTTTAGAAAGGGTTAATTCATCTACCAGTTTAGCGAAGGAGGACGACTGCATCACCTTAGTTAGAGTCTCATTAATTAAGCACAATCTATTAATTTGTTAGTGGATTAGTGAAGTCGAGTGTTAGGGTAAAGTATTAGGGTTTAGAATCTTGAGCTTTCATCTTGCACTCTTTTACTTAGGTTAATTCTTGTGCGTCACGGTTATTTTGATTATGTACCTGCTCCGTTAGTATACGTAGGGATTTCTATCCTGAGCATCACCATCTCTTACTTGAACACAAACCTTAGTTAATTCGTCTTCTTTAGTATTTTAGTTTAATTAGTTTATTTTAGTTTCAAATAATCTTTCCAAAAAAAATCCAAAAATATTTCACTCATATTAACTACGACGCGTAGATCTTCAGGGATCTATTTGCATACACACTTTCCCTTGGGTTCGATAATACTTGGTCGCTATACTTACTTATACTACAGTGAACTCGTACTCTTGCGGGGAAGCTACTAGTAGAAGCTAGTATTTTCGATTCAAGTCAACGGCGCCGTTGTCGGGGATGTCATTATGTGTCTTTTGAATATGACTTGTAGATAGCTTAGTAGTTAGTAGTGAGTGATTTTCTTTTCTATTTTTTTTTATTTCGTACATATTCGGCAGTTGCGTTTTGATTCTTTTATTAGTGTTTCAGGTTTATGAAAACACGCTCACAAGGCAATACGAGCGAAGAGAGGTTACCGTAAGATCCTGAGACAATAGCAAGAAGAAACCGAGCCTTCTTAAGAAGGATGAACGCTGCCGGAGGAAAAGAACCCATGGACATTACTAATGAGTTGGATGATGTCGAGAATGAGTTCAATCAGGCATTGAACCGGGTTGACGGCACTGATGGCAATACCAGTAAGAATCAAGATCCGTTAGGAGAAAGCCAGAGCCAAAACCCGGGTACTCAGAACCAAAATAGCCCAGCTCATAACATTGTCCAAAATCCTCATAACAACCCTGCTTACCCACATCCTCCCGTTTTATACCTTTTATTTTCCTAGAAAGCGTTATTTTATATTATTATTGTGTTTCTTTTAATTTTATTATTTTTGTGTGCTACTGTGTAATTTAAATTTATACCCTATTTCAAATTCCCGAATTCGAAGAAAGAAATTGAATATTTCAAACGGATAAGGGACTACGAGAAATCATAAATATATAATAGCAAAATAACTTTCAAAATAGTTTTGGAGGGAGAATTTTTGGACCATTGATCATTTTTTCAAGATTTAATCATAACCGTCTGTTTTTTATTTTTACCATTAAGGTAATTTTGACTATCAATTAGGATTTGATTTCAATTAAGATTTAAATATTCAATGTTTACCGTCAATTTTTTTTTATGAATTTTAATCCATTAGATAAATTGCTACATTTAAGGATCGGTTATATTTTGTACTCTATTTATACTCTTCACTCCATTTTTTATCTCCACCATCTTTTCTAAGTCTTAAAAAAAAGTATCTTGGTGTACATTTGATCAATATTTCTACAAGTTTTGAAGAGTATGGTTGATTTTTATTGTTAGGATATTGTTCTTAATTGATTCATCCATTTCTTTTGTGTATATTGTCTTTGAATTTTAATTTGTATATTGAAGTGTTTTTAGATTTTATAATGTATCGATATATGATCAATTTCTTTATTTGTATGTCAAATTTTAATTATAGTTATTTCATGATCAATTTCTTTATTTCATCTCCTAATATAAAAAATGAATTGATTTGATTGGAATCGAAGAGAATTGTTTTAATTAATATTTTTAAAATAATAGGAGATAGTGGTGCATTCTTATTTTGTTTTGTACTAAATATTTATGGATATATATTGCAAATTATTATATTATTGATAGATTAATATAATTTTGTAAATTGTAAATTGTAATTTCAAACAACCATATATATTATTTTTGCTAATTATAATGTGTAATATAAATCGGATTTCCACATATTCATTATTTTAAGTAAAAATATTTAAATACTCTTAAAAATTGAACATATATAGTTATAAAATCCAATTTTATTCTACTATGTTAGTTTATATATTTATGTTCACCGGTGGGATAATCATATTCGATATGTATATATAGGTATAAATAAGTTTAATTGTGAAGATATCTATCAATTATGATTTATTATTTTTTTCCAAGCAAATTACTGAGTTTAACTTAACCTTGAATATTTTGGATACATAATCCCATAATTTTTGCTAACTAACATGTTTGACCTTGAACATTCTAAAATGCGTTATCCCATAATTTTTCTAACTAAATCGTATAATTTTTTTGGTAATTCAACTTGATTCATTAAATATTATTTATTTTTGTTAATTATAATATCTTAATATAAATTATATTATTTTCATATGATATTTTTCCTTTTTACTAATTATTATAATCCCATTATAACTAATTTTTATCCTATTAAACTTTCCACTTAACAAAATCTCAAAAAATAATACGCATTTGGCATACATTTATCATGACCATGTAAACAATTTTCATTAGGAAAATAATTTTACTTATGTTTTATCATGAATTTAGATATGGACAACAAATTAATTAAATAAAAATTTCTAATATATTTATAGATATATTAATATATAGTTGTGAAATTATATTGCATAAATAATAATTTTTAAAAAATGTACATAAAATTTATAGGTTCTACGTTACATGATCCATTAAAAAAATTTCAACTGTTTCATTTGTTTTCCTATTTATACTCTTTGGTATCGTTTTTTGAAGGTTCATTGTCTTTCTTCATAATACATGTTAAAATAAAAAATATATAACAGTAAAACAAAATTGTTAATTCTATGTTAAAAAAAAAAATCAAATAAAATTTATATTGTATTTGGTAACCTTAATCGATTCTCAAACTTACGATTCACAAGTAACTAACATGAAAGTAATTAAATTAGTTCCATCCTTTCCAGTAGTGGGAAACAAAAAATTAAAATCTATGTTTAATATCATTCCAAGATTACCAATATTAATTTATATATATAACTTTTAATTACCTTGAATCTCTCCCCAATCTGTTATACTCATAACGTAATGTATATGACTTATAAGCTTAATTGCACTGCATGTTGATTTAAAATTTATATTATATTTTAGGATGTATAAATTACATAACATGTAAATCACTTTTCAATTACAACAAAAAACTATGTTTAGATATTTGGTCATCTTTTAGAAATCTTAAAGTTGTTTTGTCGATGGCTTCATTTTTTTTTATTAATTTTTTTAATTAATCTTAAAGTAAGAATACTTTGCATTTATTATTGTTATTTTGGAAATTAAATTCTACTTCTGCAAATCCACACATATAATATAAATATAAAATTATATCTATTAAGTATGTAAATTGGAAAGAGAATGTATTTTAAATCAACCAAATTTTTGGATTTGGGGATTCTCTCAGTATGACGAGAATTGGTTCTAACTTTGTGGCTTCCGGATATTCATTGGAAAATCTTAATAATCCAGCATCATTCAGTAATTGTAATTGAACAGGAAAAATTAATTTGAACCTTGACCAAATTGTTTGCAATATGACAAACTAATTTTGAGTTATTTTCTTCAGGATTTGCTTTAGCTGATAGACATCTTCTCCTTTATTACGTCATTAAAGGACATTAGAGAGTATTATTGTGCGTATCCATCTAAAATTTATTAAATAAATAATGAAGAAAACTCAGTATTTGCATTAGTCAGTCCTTGTGCCAGATATCGAGTATAAAAATAAGTAGCAGAGGAAACTCAATACTTGCATTTTTTTTTAATTATTATTCATACAGATGTTTAAGTATACTCATGATTTTTAATGTAAATAGAGTTTTGTCTGGAATTTTGAGACTTGGTAGTTGAAGTAATACTTATTTCTTGATGATACAATCAATGTTAATTCGATCCATCCAATCAAATGCAGAATTTTATTTTGTAAAATATTTTTAAGTTTTACTCCTTCCGTCCCATAGTTGTTTATTACATTATTGTTTGTACAAGTTTTAAGAAAAAATATTATTTATTATTTTAAAGCAATGTTGCAGAAGTCGGAAATCGCCAGTCGGGCGTCTAGCAACCGCCTAGGCCGCCTAGGCGTCAATTTATTTTCTCTGCATTAACACTCCAATTTTCACTCCGGGTAGTAAAGTATTAGTGTTTGGGCTAAAATTAATCTTTTGGGCTTTACTTTTTGTTGGGCTACTATTGAATTTGGGCTGGTATTATATATTAAATTGTACTAAATACAATAACTAGGTATTGCACGCAAGCCTGTTCTGGATTCTTCTTCTTCCTTTGAAGCGGTGATTCTCAATCCATTTCTCTTAACCTCCTTCTCCGATTTCCTCGCCGGAAATTTGTCAATTTCCAATTCGCTCAGCATCATGGACAGTTCATTACACGCGATATGGGCGGCGGCGAGAACATGGGCGGTGCGTCATGGGCATCTTCTCCGTCTAGGGTAGGTGCCGTCTTCTCTGTCTCGGATAGGGACGTCTTCTCCATCTTCTTCGTCTAGGGCAGCGGTGTTTTCTCCGTCTTCTTTCTTATTATTTTATAGTATTAATTGAATTTAAGGTGAAAAAAAATTGGGCGTCGGCCGAGTAGAGCCGCTTTGGCCGCCGAGCGCTGCCTAGGCGGCGCCTGGAGATAGAAACATCTATTTTGGCCGATTAGGTGGAAATTGGGGCGGGACGGAGCCGCCTAGCCTGATTTCTGCATCCATGTTTTAAAGTGATAAAATATATATTTTTTGTTAGGAGTGTATGAAGAATATAATATTAAAAAGTATCATATTGTTGTCTACATTACTTTTTTTTTTTTGTTACTACATTTTTTTTTTGCAATTGAGTATATGACAGACCTTTTTGACAATGTAGCAAATAACTTTCGGACGGAGGGAGTAGTATTCAAGATGTCCATTGGCTCTGTTAATTTTTTATTTGAAATATCAAGTTCAGTATCATTTTTAGATACTCGAGCAAGCATGTATGACCCCTAATCTTAGAATTTGTATTCTCTGTCCATGAGCCAAGTGTCATCTTGCAAAATGATAATTTAGGTGTCAGAAAATTGAGGATTATTATGTGGCTTCAATGATAAAAATGAATTGGAATTAACAGAGTAACACTATATCTTAGACTTGCGGTGGATCAACTCAAATCACAAAATTCATCCAATTCATAGAATTAAAGTTGTTCTTCTTATTTCATCTATTATTTTGACAATTTTTATATTTTGTTTAATAATGAATTTTATGGCAGGTGTTTGTTTCTAATTTTGAAAGGTTGAGTAAGTATTAGTTTTATAAAATTGTACATGTAATTTTTTTACTGCATCGGAATTACAAATCTGATTAATAATACAATTATTTGAGTAGAATAGTAAAATTGTAAATTCATATGTATTTTACATTACATTTGGTTTATCATGTGCTGACAGTGCTGTTATTGTAACCAGATATTAGACTCATTAATTGATTATAGGTTTGTTGTATCTATTTTTTTTCTTCGAGGTTGCAACTGCGGCTTCTGGGATGAAAGCAGAAAGTATTTTGTTGCTTACATTTTCTGGCATCCAGTTAACTTATTAACTTTTACATTCCTATAAGTTTGCAGCTTACATATGGAATTAATTCTTTGACATATGTAATTTAATTAGTGTATTATTTAATGGGTAATTTTTTTATTTTAGGGACCGTAATTTATGAGGTGGCAAATTGAGGTTCATAACCTTTTGAGCTGACAAATTAAGGACAATAATTTTAAAAGCGGCAAATTGAGGACAAGTCAACCCGATTCAATAGAAATAGGACAGATTAACACGATTTGGCTGAAGTTGGTCCCAATTTTGGTTTTTTCGAGCTAATGTGGCATAAATTTGTGACTTTGATAAGTTATAGTCCTTGAATTGTCAATCTTAAAAGTTATAGTCCTCATATTGTTAGCTTGAAATGTTACGTCCCTTATTTTTCACCCCCTTGGTCCTTAAAAAAATTACCTATGATTTAATACATTTATTAAAATTTCCTCAAAGCCTTTCTGTTTAAGAACAATGGGATGGAAAACAACATATTTGCTCATATTATTTGGGGAAAAATAGGTTGAATTTTAAAGCGAACAAATTATGGTATTGTGATTTGACCAATATGGATAAAGTTAAATATTTGACTTTATTATTTGATGGTATCAAAAAAATATATGTGAATGATTTTCTGGATAACAATTGTGAGATTGGATCTTTGGTTGAAGACCAAAATGTTGGTAAGTCTGTTTCAATATTTAATATGATTAATATTTATATTCATAGTAATATTATAATTACAGAATATTCCTTCTAATAGGTGTTTTTTCTTCAAATTGAGTGGAATTTTAATAATATTTTTTTATGATATTCTTATTTTTTTAGTGTAGGAGACACTATTGGTCATCAATACTCATCATGGAAAGTCACGAATTAAGCGATCACTTGGTGCTGATTTTGTGGTATGAATATTATTAATTTGAATTTGCTCTCAATATTCAATTATATTAAAATAATGGTGTTTATCTACTAATTCATGCTAAATTGGTTGTATTCATTATTTTTTTAGAGATCACAAATGTCACGTTTGCATTCATCCCCACCATTAGTTTCTTATATCAATGTTGCATCTTCAAGTTGTTGGTGAACGAATCTAATCGGGAGGATTAGTGGCTGCTTTAATCCGTTTTTACGTCACCAATCAATAACGTGTGATTGATTACCACCGTAAATGGTAAAACGAGTCTTGGGTTAGTGAATTCGGCATAAGTCTTTGGGCACTTCAGACGTACCTCCTTCCATAACTTCGACCCTTTTTTCAACCCGGCCATCACAGCGACGATCTTTGTATCTTCGCTCACCGGTTCTCCTTCTAGTAAAACTTTATCGAATCTTTCCATAAACGCCCGGTCAGTTTCATCATCATTTTGCCTCAAATCTGATAGCCGGTGTTTTTGGGAAAGATACGACCCCGCCGTTGAAAAGTGAGAAAGAAATTCTCGACTTAATTGGACGAACGAGTGGATTGATGCCGGCGGCATTGATGAAAACCACTTGTGAACCCGATCGCCCAATGTTAACGGAAAATTCCGGCACTGGGTGGCGTCACTGGCCCCCACGGAGACCATGTAGTCCGTATACTTCGTTAAGTGGACCCGGGGGTCGGTGATGCCCTCATATTGAATGCTAGCCGGAAACTGAATTTTTTTCTGGATCGGGGCCTTCAAAATGTGAGCTGCCAAAGGTGAGGATGGCATGCTGGTCGTTCCCATCCCCCTCTGTTGGTCTAGTTGCCCTTGCATGTTCTCCACAGCCCTCCTTAGGCTTGATAATTCATCAAGAGGTGCCCCCTGACTTGGAGGCTGTTCGGCGAGCAAAGGCATTAACCTTTCTGCTCGTCGCAGTCCCTCGCTTGGAGTGGGCACTTCCTGGGCTTGCCTCCTAATGTTGTTCGCCGCGTTCGGCCCTAGGCGCCTGAAGGCTGACTGGGAGAGTCTTTCATGGACTGATGGGCGAGGCTGTTCAAAAGTTGCTCGCCCGTCTTCTGCTCCCCGGCGAGCAGCTTCCCGTTGGGGTTGGCTAAGCCTGTCTTGGGCACTGGAACGTGTTGTCCCATGGCTAGACATAGTTGTTCGTCCGCGACCAGACTCAGCCTGTACTTCTTGTTGGTCGACCACCTTGGCCTTTCCCTTGTTCCGTCTGACTTGGGCACTATCAACCTCTCGCTGTTCGCCCCTAGTGGTCCTGGGTCTAACAACTTCTAGGGACTTGTCCCTTGGCCTTGCTTGTGTTGGCCTAACCTGCTCTTGTTGCCTCTGAAGGGCCTGGAGAGCAGCAATGGTTTTGGCCAACTCGTTGGGGTTGTTCGCCAAAGCCTCCATCTCAGGGGGGAGGTTATGTGTTATGGCCGTATGCTGTGACCTGTTCGCATGTCTCGGGTCACGGTCCTGGTGGTCGGCCGACGTGGCTCGGGTCTGAGATGCTTTTTTCGACAAACGTGATCCTTGGGTCTCTTTAGATTGAGGCATTTCAATCTAAATTACTTCTTAATTTATAAATTGAAGAACACCAAGAACACCAAGAACACTTTTGTTTGTATCTTCAAATATTTCTTGAGATTTCCTTTGAATCTTCAAGTTTTCAACTTGAAGTTCTTGAGTAATCACACTAAACCGAAGGTTCGAACCCTCCTTCTAGCGCCAAATTGTTGGTGAATGAATCTAATCGGGAGGATTAGTGGCTGCTTTAATCCGTTTTTACGTCACCAATCAATAACGTGTGATTGATTACCACCGTAAATGGTAAAACGAGTCTTGGGTTAGTGAATTCGGGTAAAATGAAGATCGAAATTGAAATTATTTCGTATGTGTATAAGTTTGGGTGTATTTGTGTGTATTTTTAGTTTGAAATTTGAATTCCCTTCTTTTTAAGTAAGCTGGAGAACAACTATTTATAGAGACTAGCAAGCATGAGGTGTCCAAGACTCTTGGTCTCCCTAGCCTGCATGCTTGACATGTGTCCCTTTGATCTTATCTAAGCTGAATCTTAGTTACAAAGTCTTCTTTGGTCTTATCTCGGACTCATTGTTGTTCGCCTAGGTCGGCTTAATTGATCTTGTTGATTCTCCAACTGAAAGTTGTTCGCCTCTTGAGGTTGTACTTTGGAAGTTGTTCGCCTTATGGCTTTGTTCAGCTTGGCTTTGGGATCTTTGTCCTTTGTTCACTTGTACACACCTCCTTGGCTATTTGTTGTATCATAGTTTGACCAAGTTGTTCGTCATTGATGACTTTACAGTTGGCTCGTTCTTGGTCTCGGGCCTTAATACCTGTTCGCCCATTAGTTGTTCGTCGGGAGAGTTGTTCGTCACTTAATACACCTCCCAGATTGGTTAATGCACCCAAATCGTGATTTTCTTTGTTTTAGACTTCAATAATTGTTCGCTCCATACCTAGATGATGTTCGCCTATCAACACAAGTCGCTCAACAAAGTATAAGAAAAAATCTTCTATGTCAAAGGTATAAGAAAATTATCTAATATTTTTAGATCTTATTTTCATTTTTAATTTATGTTCATGTTTATATTAAACAGGTCTGGTGTTAATATTCTTTTTAAAATTGTATATAATAACATAATTCAACTATAGTTGTAAAATAACTTAGATATTTGAATAATACTTAGATAAGAAGCACTAAAATTATTAATTATTTATTTTATAATTTGCCTTTATGTTTTCGTAGATTGTTGTAGGTGAATCTGATAATACCATTCCAAAATTTATAAGATGTCTTACATCTTCGAATTAAAAAAAAAAAGATCGGTACGTTAATACTTCATATTCTTTTATAGATATGCATACATTTCCTAACATCAAAATAATAACATCTTATATACAATTTCTTTTTAATTTTTTTTATATTTCTTTTAACAGCCTATACCATCTCATTTTTGGGAACAACACATCTCAATTTTATGGACTTTATCCAGATTTTGAGATTAGTAATAATGACAAACGTTGTACTGTGTCTTTCAATGATCAAGGTGGCCGTGATTTGATATCATCTAGATTCCGTAAAATTATTAAAGATTAGGTCTTTAACCTGATAATGTTCTTCAGTTAAAATCCTTCAATTTCACCCTTTTATTATTGAAATGTCAGATGGAATTTAGATATTAGCTGGTATTATTCTTTGTTTTTGCTTTTTTGGATGATGATTTTGATTCAGATATGTTTCATGCACTCAGTTATTTTCATATTTGATTGGTTTGGCATTACTTATAATTCTATTATTGTTATCTTTGAATATTACTTATTAATAAGTTTTAATAATTTTTTTAAAATTTTAATTGAATAAATGAATATTCTTATCTTGGATTTTAATGATTAAGAACCAAATTGTACAATTATCAAGGAATTCCAAATTAACAAATTTCATTTTTAGTTTAGATCAATAATAATTAGTTTAGATCGATTTTGAGTATCAGCAACAGATTTACATAATTTTTTAGACTGTTCATATCACTTGAAAGTGGACATTCAATTGCATTGCTTGAGAGAATTGGATCAATGTCTGCATAACTATCTCATAATTCTGTAATTGGTGCCAATCTGTGTGAGCTCTGTTTTCGATCAAAAATATCAACTCTGCAATTAGGATAAATTTATAAGGTGTTAAAGAACTAAAATAGAAATCATATTAAAACAAGATAGTATTTAGTTTTGAAAATTTTGTGTATTAGCAATAAATTTACATAGTTTAGTTTCTGGGACCAGTTAGATCACCTGAACTTGGACATGCGCCCGAAATACTCGAAGGAATTAAACAGACGAATGTGTAAACCTCTCATAATTCAGTGAGCGGCTACAAATTCTGGTTGAATTCATTATTGATCGAAATGATCTACTTTGCAACTAGGAATAATTTTAAAGTTGTTAAAGAATGAAAATTTAAATAAGATTAAATGAACATAATATTTAGTAAAGTTTTTTTACTGATTAAATCACCTGGAATTGGGCAAGCAACCGAAGTCTTCAAAGGAATTAGACCGATGTCTTTGTAAACCTCTCATGATCCATCTAGCAGTTGCCAATCAGAGGCAGATCGTTTTATTGGTCGAATGTACATATTTGAAGACTTTAAAAGATGTTAAGAACAAAAATATAAATCACTTTGAAGGTGCAAAATCTACCTTAAATCTCATAAGAAGCTTTGCTTCATGATTTAGTTTTCCAATTCTTATGAAATTTTTTTCTTTTGTAGAATTAGAGATGATAACTCTTGAATTTGAATTTAAATGGGGGCCAGTGATAACATGATTAAGTAACTTGAATGATGAGGGGGAGGGGGGGAGAGAGTGGAAGAATGAGTAATATATATTCCATTTCTGTTTTTTTTTTTACAAGTAAAATAGGATAATGTTGTGGTTAATGAATGAAGAGTATTGAAGAATCTAGGATTTAAATATGAAACATAGTAATTAATTAACCCACTTCCAACTTGAGCCCTATGTCATACACGTGTATTCCCAAAAAATTATTGGAAAGTGGAAAACAATTATTTATTACCGTGTATTTGATCATGTATTGTGCCAAATATTCGATACTCTCTCCTAATGTATTGTGTCAGATAACAAACTGGATTAATATGCACCAGATGCACGTCACATTTACTCAATAATTGTGATTGTTTACACTGAAAAGTGTAGGTTTATTACACTTAAAAATTTGGTTTGATTACATTGAAAGTTTACACTGAAAATATAGTTATCACTGTAAACTTTTTCAATGTAGTATAACATATTTTCAGTACAATCAAATCATAAGTTTCAACTGATTAGTGAGTGCACCACACATCATTTATTTAACATTAATTAATTTACACATCTATTAAAGTATGTATAGATTTATGATTAATTAATTAATTAATAGTAAACTGTTATTTTCACCATTATTCACATTAAATTAGATTATAAGAAGTAATTCATATTATCAGAGCAAAAAAGGCTCATACTCAGACAAAGATCATATGACAAACTAAATTTGAGTCCTCATCCTTACAAAATTAAGACATAATTCTTTCATATATTGTAAGGATGGTAATCCTCCATCCTCACAAAAGAGTTGGTATAATTGGTTTGATTGGATTACTATTTTTTAAGGATTTTTAAAAGTTAGATGAAGTCATTCTTTTAAGCCTATTGTTTTGTTGTTCCCCTCGATTGTTCAATTTATTTCATTAGTAATAACAGACTAAATTTGAGTCCTCATCTATAAAGTTACAAGCCAAATACTCCCTTTGTCCCCAAAAAAATTGCATGCTTTCCTTTTTCGTCTATCCCCAAACACTTTGCACACCCTATAAATCCAAATTTCTACTTAACTTTATTTTTACAATATTCACATATGTATATAAAATGTCATTACTTTTACACTCACCCCAACCAATTTTATTACTTTGATATTAAAACTTTACACATCACCCTCAATAAAATATGTCTTCCAAAATGTGAAGAGGCTTTGGGAACAGAGTGAGTACTACATAAAGTTTAATAAAATAAGTAATCATGTATAACCAATAAAATCAATGGTTCCAAATATTCAATATGTCATGAATTGCTAAAAATGTAATTGACCTTGGACTTTAACTTTTGTTTTTATAAGAAAAACATTTATTTTAATTTTTTTTATATTGTAGATTAATGTTTAAAGTATTTTACTTATAGGCTAAACTTGTGTGAGACCGTCACATGTCATTAGACAATACAAATTAACGTCCACCTCTATAAAATGTTAATGCGACATGTCAAATTTATACCCTATCTCAGGAATAGATTTTATATAAAAATTATTCATGATAAGTTTATCATGAAACTGCTTTAAAATATTGAATATTTAATCAGGAATATCAAAAATTTCATCAGAAGTATCATTAATTTGAATTCAAATTTTTTTAGTTATATTAAAAAAAAAGTAGTTTTTTAATTTTATAATTAAAATTTAATAATTATTATATAATTTAAAAATTGTAACAAATTTCTTCCGTGCGAAGCACGGGCAGGATGATCACTAGTTATATATTCAAAGATTAAAATTAGGATTTCGATCCGTTTAATTTATTGAGAATAATTAAAATAAAATAAAATATCAATCGAATTTTAAAACTGTATTAATTTTCAATTTGAGATTAAACTCGTGAACCAACGATCCCTAAACCGTATCAATTGGGAACGAAAATATCCGAATTAAAGGGGGTTAACCCATAAATTACTTTCCTTTTTGAATTAAATAAATTAATTAATTAATCAATCCTAACCACATATTATTTTCCTTCTTTAAAATTAATTAACTAATTAAAAGAATTCCTTCTATAAAATAACCGTATCCTTATCCTCAATTCCCACACAGATATCAGTTTCCCCAAAATTCCCTTTCCTCTCAACCTCACTCTCTCTTCGAAGACGCAAAGCCACCATCGCCACCCATCTTCTCCCCTCTCAGCCCTTCGCCGGCGCCAAACCACCGACCGCGAAGCCAGAGCCGCGGCGCCCAGAGCCGCGGCGCCTCTTCTCAGCAGCCATCCAGCGCCGCCATCCAGCCTCTCCCCCTGTTCCGAATCAAATCGCGCCGCCGTGTTCCAGCTCTCGGCCGCAGCCGCTACGCCGTCGCCCTGCTACCAGACGCAATCGCCGCTCTCCGAAGCGCCGATCGCCTGTGCCGCCGCTCCCTCTGTCCTCTTCGCCCAAAGCCGTGACGCCGCCGCCTTTTCTCCGTCGCTCCGCTTTAAGTGAGTCCCCTCTTTCTATCCGTTCCCGAATTCGTTCAATTTTACAGTTTCTCCAATTAATTCCCTTCGAGAAAAGGTTTTTTTTCAGTTATGAATTCTCTGTTTTGTTTTCTGAATTTGGTGGCATCTTACCACAGTTTACAGTCCTTTTTGTTCTCTGAAAGCATTGATTAGGCGTGCAGAAAAAAGTTTCTCTCACTCTCTCTATGATCACGGTTTTCATACTGGTGTGATAATTGTTATCCCCAGAGAGAAAAAAAATCTGATTGTTGGCATATGAAAGACTTTTCGAAGCTAAAAAGTGAACGACTTTAATAGGTGATTGGCGCTTTTTGAGATAAACACGAATCTGGATTGAATCCCAGTATATTTAAACATGGTTAGTAGTTTTTACACACTAGTTAGAGATAATAAATTATGATTGCTAGTTTCCTACTCCTGTTTTTCGTAGCCTTTGGCATAGGCTGGTTATGAGTTTTGTAAACTCTGGAGTTCTATTTAGGGACTGTGAAATTGGTGGATGGAGTTTTGATATTGATGTTAATTTTCTACTGGTGTTATTGAGATAACTATTTAGTATTGTTGGTTTTGGAGTTAAGTATTATTGTTTTGGTTGGATGATATTACATCACCAAGTTTGTCTTCTTAAATTGCTCCGGCGGATGGACGGATTAGTCAGAGGAACAGCACGGTTGTGGGCTCATCGCGAGGTGCCGCCGCTGTGCCGGAGGATATCGAACGTGTCGGTGCCGCCTTGGTGGAGACTGTCGCAGCCGGATGAATGGGGGAGGGAGGCGAAGTGTGAAATTCGGGGTGGAATTTGCGGGTTTAAGGTGGGGAGCAATAAGATTGGTGCTGGTGAGTTTTGGTATCATAATATATCACTTTCGCGTTTTCAATTATAAAATGTCACCCAATATTTTAAAAAAAATAAAGTATAGAGTGAAAATGGTTTATATATGAACGAGTATTAATTATTTTTACTAAAAAAATGTTAGTTTTTTAACTGAAATGTATCGGTTGTTTTCACTGAAAAATATTAACGGTTTACTGGAAACAAACTAAGACTCTTTAGCGATAATAACTAAGACTCTTCAGTGAAAAGTACTAAACTATTTATTGAAAGTAATTAATACACTTCAATAATTCATGTATGAACCAATTTCAAATTTATAATTTTTCAAATTAAACTTTAATTATCCCTTTATTTATTCATAAATTTTAATGATTAAAAAACCCTTGATATCTAGACTTTAAAATAAATTGTACTCCCTCTCTTTCCTAATAATTTGAGCACTTTCTTTTAATGTTCCACAATTATTTTTACATTTAAATATGAAATTAAAACTGTCTCACAATATTCATTTTATTTCAAAATATTATAAATTTATTAATTAACAAAATCAATAATTTTTTTTTTAAAGTGTGTCCAAATATACGTCAAGTGAAGTTTAATAGGGAGTATATGGTGTATCGTTTTAAATAAAATGTATATTTTCAATGGGAATATTACTCCCTCGTCTAGGTAAAAATTTCTCATGTGGTTCTTTCCAATACAAACTTCTCATTCTAATTTTAGTAAATTATTTCTTATTATTTATTCTTATACTTCATTCTTATTTTCAACAAATGTGGCTCACTTACTATTAAAATGATTTTTTTTCCCTCTCTCTATTATATTACTTGTGCTACATATATTATTTTATTATACTCCTTAACTTATGTGCCTAAAAGCTATATAAAATTTATACTGCATGAAGGACATCATTTTTCAAAATGTATGTAAACTAAATCATTTAAAGCAAAAAAATTGATGCACTTTACATTAAATAAATTATATCACTTTTAAAGAAATAAAAGTATTATTTTAAGACAATTTTTTTGATAAAAGATAATAGTTTCCCACAAAGTTTTATCTAATATCAAATTAAGATACTTTAGATTCAACATATATAAGAATAAAGTAAAATTGGAATGAGTCAGGAATTAATTATGGTACCACTATTACGATCTTTATGCCATGCCAACTGATACGAGCGGTTATAAGATATACAGTGAAAAAGAAGATTATACACTGATGAATTTGAAAATTCATATATGATTAAAAATTATCTTCTTCAGTTAGATTACGTTTATGTCCAATTGAGGACACTATAATTCTGTAACTTCATGTCATGATGGGAAGAATTTTATAAATTTTGGAGTAAGGATTCATTAAGTAAATGATACTCCCTCCGTCCCGGAACTACTTTCGTAGTCGAGGATGATACAATCTTTTAAGAAAAAATGGAGAATGTGAACGTGGGGTTGAATAAAATAATAATATTTTTTACTTTATTGACTTTTGTGAGAGAGAGTTTTCTCCTTTCAAGGATGGTGAAAGTAGTTGTGGGACGTTCATATAAGGAAAGTTCTGGGAATGGGATGATGTATCGTACAAGTTTTTAGTTGTGCAGAAGTCAAATTATTTCTAGTATTCACCAATTAGATCAAAATGAATTCTTGATCTTGTTTGATAAACTAGACTTTGATCTGTATCTTTACCTTTTGTATTAATGTTCAATTAGGGGTGTTTGCAAACTCTAATCACATCTTAGTAGCCCTGCTCAATATCTAAAGTTACTAGGGAACAACTTTACAAAAAGACTTAGAGTTTGCTAACACTCCCTTAGTGTCGTCCGAGTCGTGGGGAAAACTTGCATTTTTGATGGAGTCGTGTTCAATGTGTAAAATAACAATAGTGATTCTTTGGTGGTGTGTCATCAGGTTATGGGTACGTAGATGAGAAGAGAAGGTTGGTAGCTCGGATAACAAAATAACTCCAATCATGTTATCATTCACGAAAACAATGACCTTCTTTCCCTCTCAAATTCAACCTTCCTCTCGACATCCATTTCCTCGTTCTATCTCAATAATCAGAAGCAGCAGTGAAAACGGCAACAACATTGCCAATGAGAGTGAGTTGAAAGCATCGGAATCTGAAGGGCCTCCGTCAGATGCAGTAGAGATACGGTTTAAAAGAGGTTCTAGAAGAAGAAGGAAGCAACTGGAGGATGGTGGCCCGGTTAAAACGTCGGCAAAGAAGCAGGTGAAGAAGGATTGGGATTCCATGAGTTTCCAGGAGAAAGCTGTGGAGATTTATGTTGGTGAGAAGGGCGTTCTGTTTTGGCTTAACAAGCTTGCTTATGCTTCTATATACATTATAATTGGGGGATGGATTTTGTTCCGGTTTGTGGGACCCGCACTTAACTTGTACCAGCTCGACACTCCTCCCCTCGCTCCCACTTCTTTGTTCAAGGGCTGATCTGCAATTGGGCTGTTAATGAGTCGAGCCGAGCCGAGCCGAATGCATTGATGTTCAAGCTTGTTTGAAATGTTATCGAGCTTTGATTTTCATGTTTGAGTTTGTTTGCTAATTAATTGAGCAGAGGAACACGAGTCGAGCTCGAGTAGTTTGACATTTTTACACTTATTTTATTATTTTTTAGTTATCGAACTTGAGTTCGAGCTGAGCTTTAAACTATTACGAACATAGATTTATGTTCAAGCTTGTTTGATAACGAGCTCGAACGAGCTTTTATCGAACGATCTCGAATAGTTTGGTTTAATTTTCAGCCCTATTAGATGTTCTGGTCTTTTGATTTTGTTCATTAATTGTTTTTGTAATGCTGAAGCAGCTTTTAAAAACTTGATATGAGCGGTGGATTATGGATTTCAATATTATGTTTTATCTTGTCATTGGTCTAGGCTAGAGATATAAAAACAAATATACTCCAATTTGGAGTATTGGTTTTCTTGGAATCAGCTTTGCACCCGTACGTGTTGTACTCCCTCCGTCCATGAGTAAACTTCCCACTTTCCTTTTCGGGCCGTCCACAAGTAAGTTTCCCATTCCATAAATGGAAAAAGCAACACTCTACTATTTATAAACTTTAACCTTCAAACTCACACAATATTACCAAAAATGCCACTCATTCAATTTACTTTTCAACACTATTCATTACTTTATTTCAAAAGTCAACATGTGGCCCACCATATATTAATAAACAAATACACTTTCTTAAACCATTCAACAAAAAGAAGTGGGAAACTTACTCGTGGACGGAGGGAGTATTTATTTTCAAGATTCATTACATGTTTCATAATCCTATGTAAAATTAAGTCACTCTATATTTGACATGCATTTTCTCAATACCCCTCTCTCAATTAAGATGATCCTAATAGTAGAAGTGAGTGATCAGTTAAATGTCGACTCTAAGTAACTTAATAGGCGGTGAGGATTGCCTAAGAAATGGTCCAACCCCTTATATAGGCATATTACACGTCTATTATGGACTTATGGCCCTGGGATCCAAGAATTCATGCATATGGTGAGAATTATCATGCATTAATTCCGTACATATTTTTTCTATAATTGGAAAGATCTTATATACAACAAATAGAAATTCTCATATGTATGAATCCTATGCAAATCTTTTTATATTTGATTTTTCTTGCAACAATAAATTAATTCTATTATTTTAATCACCTTAATTATCATGGACTTTTCATGGGCTACTCAAGGGGCCTAGAAGAATTGAGATTGGACCTCCCAATGGGCCTAGAAACCAATATTGAGCCACAATATTATTCTAGCCCATTAATATTAATTCTCTCCACTATAGAATTAATATTGCACTATCCTTCTTAACCCATATTACAAAATATGACTCCCGATAATTATTTCCCGGGTTTAAGATTCAATGTCCATTGATTAATTTAAGCTACTGAATGTTTTAATTAATTAATATCTTTTATTCCTTGGGAAATTACAACTCAACATTATTATCATACCAGAAATTAATCCACTGACCAGATTTGATATGATAAATGTTATGAGCCCACCAAGGGGACATAATCAACTTGTCATTCCAAGACACGATTTTCTATATTAATTTAACAATTGTCATATAATTAATAATATTGTCCAAGATACAAAGTATTAAGTCTCATTGGCTCTCTTTTTATAACAAGGGTGTAGAAGTTGGAAATCGCTAGTCAGACGGATTTTGGAACGCCTAACGGCTAGGCTGCCTAGTCGGGGACTAGGAGTTTTTTTGTTTTTTCAATTTTTTACACTCTATATCTCAGTAATATAGTAAAAAATCATTTGATAATATTTTAATATAACTACTTTTTTTTAGTAACAAGTTAACAACATAATATAAACTTCCATATGCAAATAGTCTAACTAGACAATCACACACATTTATCAAATTAATTGAAATTCTCCAAACAACTTCGTTTCAAGGCGGAAAAAAAATAATAAAACAATGAATATCTTGTCTGCCTAGGCGGGTTACACTATTAATCGGTCGGCTGATGACCGCCTAGCGCCTAGGCGCCGCCTAGGCGCCGCCTAGGCGGGGGCCTGGAGGGATTTTTGCATCACTGACTTATAGTAAGTCAAAGCAATACTAATTAATTATATACGATCCTTTTTAAGTGACCGAAATTAAAAAATAATAAACCACATAGATCTTATTCTTCTTTCCAAGTCAGTTTAGAAAAATTATCTTGCTATGGGTCCAATTCAGCACATCAAATGTACTAGTGTAATCTCTAGGTCAAGACAAATCAATCCGAGATTTACACATCAACTTTTACCAATGGATTGTTCAAGTCCATCTAAGTTGTGAATAAAGTTTATACTTTTACAAGGAATTGACAATGTGATCTTCTGTTATCTACTACACACCACGTTTGTCTACAATGTAATGTAATTGAACGATTATGTAATAAAAATATAAAATTCATATTATTTAAAGCAAGACGTGATAAAAAATTTATTCTCCTATAATGAAAGTGCAAGAACAAGTTAAATATACAAAGTAGCATTAGAAGCATACTTTTCAGTATTTCCCTAACATGATCCACAAGGTCTCCATCAAGTTATCATTCGACAACTACCTCCTCCGGAAACATCAAGTCCTTCCCATCCTAGCTGCTTTCGATCTGACTGGATTCATCGATGGGACTTCCATTCTTCCTCCAGCTACAATTACTGATTCTGCCCCCATCCCCCTATGCTCAGTGGTATACAAAGGATCAAAAGGTGCTCGGCTTTCTCTATTCGACCCTAATGGTGGAATCGATGACCGAAATGGTAGGTTGCACCACTTCGCGTACTGCTTGGTTGGTGCTCGAATCTGCCTTTTCTCACTCTTCGGTATCCCGTGCTAATAAACTTAAAGAGGAGCTTGTAAGTCTTTATTGGTCCCAAAATGAGTGTAACAGGTGTATTGTAAGTTAATTTAAAACTTTTTCTTTCTTTATCAGGTTACTAAGTCAGCAGATCTATTAGTGGACCTTAGATGTGGTTTGATAGATTACTGAGCTAAAACTTAAGGGATATAACACACCTACTGATAGCTTGTTAGCCGGTTAGTTGGATAGCTATCTAACTCAGCTTCTTACAGCGGAATAGTGAGCCCAACACTTTTACTCGTTTGATACAAAAATCTTGTTAACACAAACACACACTTAACAGATGAACAAAATAGTAAGAACACAAGGTGTAAAGTGGTTCAGAGATGAATCTCCTACGCCCATTGACCTGATTTAATAGGAGAATTCCTTCAACTTGGAATTTCTTGAGTTAGAGTGCAAAGTTGCACTGATCAAACAATCCTCTCTTAGGAAGTTTGGTCCCTAGGATAATTCCAGGTCCTAGTTCCCAAACCAAACTAGCTTTCAGACTGATATGACCTACCAACTTACTAACTCCTCTAAATACGAACTCTTAACCTTAACTTTGGGTAGGAGTTTTTAGTAGGTGTGATTCCAACTAATTTTAGATAACCATTACAGTAAGCTCACTGACTAAGGGTGGATTATCTCTTTCTAAGCTTTGGATATGACTTTTTAGAATAGTAAAGAAAGTATTAGAAACTCTACTATAATGGACGCACTTGGGAAACTTAATATGATTTTCGAGTTCTTCCTTATGAATGCTTTATGAGTGAGAGTTTTCTTGCTCTTGGAAATTTCCCGTAACTTGTTCCTTCCAAAATCTTCTGTATTTTATAGACAAGTTTGAAAAAAATTTCGTTAGAGGAAAAATCTTTTCAAACAAGCTAGTAATAGGTATTAGTCAAAACAACTCTTTTAATGCTCTATGTCACTTCGTAGTTGGTACAAGGAAAGTCTTCATTATGTGTCTACAACCAACTTTGTGTAGGTATGATTAAGTGTAGTCAAGCCTTTTCAGTGTACAGTAGGTCAGTTGTCAGTTCGTGTCTTATGTGTCACTTTCTTGCTTCAGAGGTGTTATTTGCAATTTCATAACGACTCTTAAATGAATGTCCCCTGAGGAATGTTCTTATTCCTTCATTAATTGTAAATGACCTAATATTCCTTTTGTCTACATGTCTTGTTTTTATACGAGTAACTAACTGGTATTTAATGTGTTTAGCATTAATTACATAGCCTTGGTGACATCTTCAGTCTAGTCCTCAGTGGACTTGACTCTTGACTGATCTTATAACAAGTATGCTTAGAAACTACTTGTTCTGCAGACGGTTTCTGTCTTGGTGTTCTTTGCTTCCATCTTCAGTCTAATTGATATTACAAATAATACTCTTAGGGTATGTTTGCGAGATTAGAAGGGATTGATACTTTAATCCCATTCAACCATGTGTTTGGTTTATGTCTTCAAACAATTTTATTTTGGATCCTGATTTTGAAAATCTTCTTCACCCGTAATTTTGAAGAACCCAAGAACCCCATCATATTCTTCACCAGTGATTTTAAAATCTTGTTTAAATTATTGGTTCGAACTTGAGATATTCTCGTCTTCAGGGTAAGTATTATTTTGCTGCAATAAAATCTTAAATGGAATCGCCAAATTTTTCTTTATTTTTTAAGAGCACCAATTTACATTTAGATTTGAGATTTGAGATTTGAGAAACACTACTAAAAGATTTTATTTGTATTGCTTAAGCTATCATAGTGTAATATTGTGTTAATTGTAACAAGTGTTTCGGATTCTAAATGGGTTTCAAGGTTTGGTAGCTGCATCAAATCTTGTGTTCTTTTCAATCTATTGAGAGTGTATAATTAAAAAAAAAATATCTCCACAATCAAATATTTACTCATCGTTAGGTTTCCTTTACTCCATATCACAATCTTTTATATAAATATATATATATATATATATATATTTTGTTGAAATAATAAAGATTTTTTTTTAACGCAATAAAGATGATTTTCAAAAACTATGAGTTGAATAATCTCCTTGTAATTAACATAACGTTAGTGTATCTCAGAACTGTACCATATATACCACTAGCTTTTTACATTTTTAGGTCTCATATATATGTAGAAATAAATATTCAACATATACTTGTATAGATAATTGTTGGAGTGTGGAGGCTGAATGGATTGTACATTTAGGTCCAATACCCGAGCCGAATTTTTTTGCCCCACTTTCTCGGCCCAGCTAATCCTGATTTTAGGGTTAGGGGTTCGTTTCTTATAAATAGAGTTTTTCTCTTTGTATCCGATATCAGAAAAATATAGTGAAAAACTCTGGCTTGACATCGCCCCCAGACGTAGTCGTAAGACGAATTGGGTAAACAAATCTCGTGTTCTTCTTTTCGTGATTGTGTTGCGTGTGTGCATTTTTCTTAACAGTATCGTCTTGTAACTTCATAGATTCCATTTTTAGTTCCCCATTTTTTTTTCCTTCTAAATATTGACACCAAAATAATCAAAATTTGATAAAATATAAACATGCACGATAAAAATTGGGTGCATCCAAAGTTACAGGGATCATCTATAATATTCTCTCTATACATAATACTTAAAAAATAATTGAGCGTAGAACTATTAACATATATCTGCAATCATATTTGTTCCAAGAGTATGTATAGAGTGAAATTGATTTATATATGAATCATTGAAGGGTATTAATCGTTTTCACTAAAGAGTATTAGTTGTTTTTACTGAAGAGTACTACTGGTTTATAATGAAGAGTCTTAGTTCATTTTCACCGAACAACTGAGACTCTTTAGTGTAAATCAATAATACTCGTCAATAAAAACAACTAATACTCTTCAGTGAAAATAATTAATACCTTTTACGAATTTATATATAAACTAGTTTCACTCTACACTTTGTCTTGTTCCAATGAATGAGATTTGAAAAAAATATGAAAATGTGAAGCAATTTCTTTCATAAATTCGTCTATTTGATACAAAAACAATTTTTTTGCTAACCTGTGATATATATGATCGAGTATTTGACAAAATCAATCAAATTAACAATTAATCGATTTGAAATGATTAGGCAAGACTTTTCATAATGTTACAAAACTCACTATATGATAGACATATTGTGAGGAGATTTAGAAAATCACCGTTGAATTGGTGATTGAGGAAACTGATATTAATAATGAGTGTTACAACAATATTCCAAGATACATGAGAGATATTTACGGGAAGGATAAGTACAAAAGATACACATAAGTAGATAAACATTATCTCTAATCCTTATCTCTATTACCCCCCGTCAAGCGCTGCGTGGGGTGAAGACACACACAAAGCTTGGATCGTAGAAACTCAAAGGCCGGGCGAGGTAGACTCTTTGTGAAAATATCCGCTAGTTGCAGGTGAGAAGGGACAAAGCTGGTAACCAACCGTCCTAAGGAAACAAGCTCTCGAACAAAGTGGTAGTCTAAATCAATATGCTTTGCCCGTTTATGGGCAACAGGATTTTGACTCAAGAAAAGGGCACTTTTGTTGTCACACAAAAGAGTGGGTCTGGCGGAAATGGGTGAACGGAGTTCACGTAACAGATTAGTAACCCAAACCAACTCGGAAGTTGCATTTGCCAATGCTCGATACTCAGACTCACAACTCGAACGTGCAACTGTAGGTTGTTTCTTAGCAGACCAAGAAACGAGATTCCCTCCAAGAAAAATAGAGTAACCATATGTAGAGCGGCGCGTCTCAGTACAACGTGCCCAATTAGCATCAGAATATCCCAAGATAAAAGTGTCGGGCCTTTTGACAAATGAGAGACCATAATGTAACGTACCCTTGACATATCGAAGAATACGTTTCACTGCTAAAAAATGAGTGTCAGTCGGAGAGTGAAGAAACTGACTAACCGAGCTGACAGCGTAAGAGAGATCAGGACGGGTAATGGTGAGATACTGCAGAGCTCCAACAAGAGACCTGTACAAAGTAGGATCATGAAACGGGTCACCATTACTGACGAGAGACTCCCCAGCTGCCAAAGGAGTGGAGACAGGCTTAGAATCCAATAGCTCAGCTCGCTTAAGAATATCGTGGGCATATTTAGCTTGACCCACAAACAAGCCATCAGGGGCATAAGAGACCTCAAGACCAAGATCTTTGATTGCAAACTCACGATGTGTCCGAGATATAAAGGTCTGCAATAAAGAGTCGTCATTCCCTGTAACAATGATGTCATCAACATAAAGAAGCAGGTAAATGACGGATGTACCTTGATGAAAATGAAACAAAGAGGAGTCACAGCGACTCTGAAGAAAACCCAGACTTGTGAGATATGAGCTAAATCTCTGGAACCAGGCCAATGGGGCTTGACGAAGACCATAGAGAGCTTTCTTGAGGCGACAGACATGATCTGGAAATCGAGGATCCACGAAACCCGGTGGCTGAGCCATAAATACTGGTTTTGCAAGAATGCCATTAAGAAAGGCATTTTTGACATCAAGCTGATGAAGAGGCCAACTATGCTGCACTGAGAGAACCAGAATGATACGAACAGTTGCCGCCTTAACAACCGGACTAAATGTATGATGAAAGTCCGTGTCAGAGAAGGTCACATCAACAGGAAAGTCAGACGTTAATTTACTGATAGATAATAAATTTTTGGTGATGTGAGGAACCACCAAAACATCCAATAATTGAACATCTGCTGATAATTTACTAGAACCGATATGAGAAATTTTCAAAGCATTGCCATTACCAACAATGACTGAACCGTTACCATAATAAGGCACATAAGTATCCAAAGCATTAGGCTGATTCGTCATGTGTGCAGAGGCACCCGAATCGAGATACCAATCAGGAGCAGAGTCTGACACATTACAGAAGGATGTGAAAGCCTGGGCCAAGTGTGCAGCAGAAACGGGCTGACGAGCAACAAGAAATTGAGGGCATTTATCTGCGTAGTGATCTCCACGACAAATCTGACAACGAGGAGTGAATGTACGACGCCCTCCGTTGTTGGAATAATTTGAACCTCCACCTTGTTGTCCTCCTGAAGAAGAGCGACGACCCTGATTTGGCCCACAGCCAGAATTTGAACTACGATTAAAAAATTGTCCCTGGGAAGAGTTGCGACCAGAATTCGAGTTCGGGCCACGGCCCTGAGATGAGCCTCGATTGAGGCTAGTGCGATCAGCCGTGAAAGCTGCTGGAGCGGATGAGCCCTCCATCGAACGAATCATAAGGTCATACTGCTTTGCTTGATGAAACAAGTCTCGGAAACATGGAATGGGAGTGAAAGCCATCCGGGTATCTGCAAAGTTAGCAAACTGCATGCCCAAACCTCTCAAGAACCAATGGCTTTTATCGATTTCATTCACGGGACAATGTATAGCAGATAATTGATCGCATAAAGATTTAAACCGCTTACCATATTCATCAACCGATAACTCACCACGGCGAAGCGAGAGCAATTCCTCACGAAGCTGATGTTGACGTGAGGCTGAGGCATATACGGCTTAGAGTAATCCAAGCATCACGAGAGGTCGATGAATCGATGACTTCGGAAGCAGCGTCCTCCGTCAAAGATGTGTTCATGATGCTAAGCAACTTTTTGTCCTTCAACTTCCAGGCGAGATATGCCGGATTAGGCGACGAAACTCCGGCTTCCGTCGTGATGGTGGAAGATGGCGCGGCAACAGACCCATCCAAGAAGCCCATCAGATCAAAGCAATCTGCCATGTGTTCAACTTGACGGCGCCACGACAGATAATTCGAGGCGTTGAGTTTGATGCCGGAGACCATGTTAATCATGGCCGTGACAGGGAGTGAATCATTGGCAGCCATCGGAGATCGGAGCAAAGTAGAGATAGGGTGTATATAGATAGGTGGAGCAACCTGTTTCCGGGCAGCAATAGCAGCGACTGTGCGAAGAAGAGAAGAAGAAGTGGCGGAAAGAATATATGCAGATAAGGGTTTTTTTTTTTTTTTTGCGAAGGTATATGTCTGATATGGAGATGTGCGAAGAGATATGGAAAATAGATTTAGGAAAATAGATTGATATGCGCTGATATGGAGTGATAAGCGCTGATGCGCGAGCGGGCGAAAATTGGAGGAAGGAAGAAGACGACGGAAAATTTTAGGAGAGAATATTTAGGATCGTTATGTCTGATACCATGTGAGGAGATTTAGAAAATCACCGTTGAATTGGTGATTGAGGAAACTGATATTAATAATGAGTGTTACAACAATATTCCAAGATACATGAGAGATATTTACGGGAAGGATAAGTACAAAAGATACACATAAGTAGATAAACATTATCTCTAATCCTTATCTATATTACATACACTATATGGTAAAAATATTTTTTTAGGCCCGTAATTTGGAGGTGGTAGTGTTTTAGGGACAATATATTTTCGGGCTTGTGAAAATAGAACAGTATGTTTTCGCCCTTGTAAAAATAGGACAATATTTTTTCAGTCTTGTAAAAGTATGACACTATGTTTCAAAAACATATAAATGTAGGACAGTTGTGCCCTACTTTTACATATTGTCCTACTTTCACAAGTCCGGATATATTGTCCTTAAAACAAAACTACCTCTAAGTTACTGACATTAAAAAATATTTTGGTCTGACTATAACACACAATAACAATGTCACATATTTTACTCAACCAATAATTTTATATCGCGTGAAATTCGCGGGGACGGGGATGGGGATCGGCCCCCTGTCCCCGCCGTGCCCCGTTTACATCTCTAAATTAATTACATATCTTAATTTAAAAAATCAAACAACTCTACCAAATTATACTCCCTCCGTTCCAATATTTTTTTACACAAAAATGGGCACACATATTAAGAAAAAATTAGTTTTGGAGTAAAGTAGTGTCATATGGGTAAATATGTGTATATTATTGTGAGTGTACACGCAAATCAATGTTTTCTTTTTTAAAGTGCGCAAATAATTTTGGGACGGACGTGGGACGGAGGGAGTAGCACGTGGGAACCAAATAATCCTGTAAACGATGGCTAAGCAATTTATCATATGTATGCATTAAATTAATTTGTTTCCAAGATTGAATATACTACTTATTTGAAGTTATTTCTTTCATAAATTCTTGTATTTAATACGAAAGTTATATTTTCACCAACTCAAAGGTACATTTAGAATTTTAGGAAATTAGTCAAATTAACAAGTAATCGTTTCAATTTGATTTTAGATAAGACTTTTCATTATGTTAGAAAACTCTCTGAGTGGCCATTTTTATGAAAGATTTGGATTCTTAGGTACTTGTGTACTTTTTGTGAAGTTGTTTCTTTCACAAATTAACAAGTGATCGATTCAATTTGGTTTTATATGATAGACATGTGTACTATCAAACACAAATAAATTAAAGGGCACGGCTATTCTCACCCACATATTTGCTTAGTAAACCCACTTTTAAGTTAACCCACAATTTATTTTAATTTTTTTATAATATTTCTTACTACCCCTTTAAAATTTACAGTTATAACCTTAATGTAATATTTAATCCATCCTGATAAAATATGTACACACCCACTACATTAATACAATTTGATCGATAGCAAGAGAAGTACCGTCTTAAAATTTCTGGATCTTGCAAATTTGATCATAACAAAGAATGTTAATTGTTAGTTTCCTCCACTAATTTTTTGTCTTGATTTTTTTATGGTTCATAAAACTATGTTTTGTCCTCAACAGACATTAGAGATACCTGTCAAACTTCACTTTTGTATTGAAGAATTTTAAGGTATTTGGAGAATATTAATGTTTAGGTTTTTTTTTTTTTTTTTTTTTTTTTTTTTTTTTTTTTTTTATGGATTTAAGGAGAACATGAAAAGTGGGTGTTATTTTGATGGTGGGTGTGTTTAAAAGATTTAACCTTAATTTAAAATAAAAAGGGTATATTAGTATTTTAAATTATGAATACTTTATTTTTTTAAAAGGATAGTTGAAGTAAATATATTTATGTGGGTGAATAGTTATGCCCTAAATTAAAATATCTGATATTTTGTACAACCAAATTTAATTACATATCATAATTTTAAAAATCAAACAACTCTACCAAATCAATAAAGCATTTAAACGACACCTAAGCAATTCACACCAGAAGACGAGACGTCAGCAAAACAAACCATAAATAAAATGTTACATAATTTGCTCAACTAATAATAATTTAGAAATAATTGCTTCAAGCCACACCTTTTGGAGCCTAATTGCATTAAGCCACCCCGAAATTTCTACATTGCCTAAAACCTCATTTTATTTTAAAAAACCACACTCTTTACTTTTTATTTGGGTCCCACTCTTTTTTCTCTCTCTCTCTCTCCTCTCTCCTTTCGGTCAATAAGAATCCACTCACCCCCCATTATCCCCTCACTTCCCCCCCCTCTCTCTCCCAGCCCCAGCCCGCCACCAGCCCCCTACCCCCCACGGCCCCCAACTTGCCACCTGCCCCCCACGCTATGGCTTACGATCTCGATCGGTGCACTCGCCGATCTATTTCGAGCACTATCTTCCCACTCGCCGATCTCGATATGTGTGTACTCGCGTGACTCCGTCAGATCTGACGGCGCCGTTGGACGCCCTCTTTCAACACCACCATAGATTTGGGTTCGTCCTCTTTCAACACCAACAATCGCGACAACGATTTGATTGATTTTTGTCCACTGTGGTGGGTTTGTCTAAATTATTTGCAATTTTATGAATTAACAGGGGGGTTAGTGTATTTATAGAATGAATCATTTGGTTGAAATTGTTGGGTTATTTCATGGTTTCTTTATTTTGATTATTAGGGAAGAAAACAAGTAGGAATCCCATTCCCCATCCTTCATGCACCATTTCTACTACTATTATGCGAATTATTCATATGTTTTTTCTTTCTTATTGGGTCCACTGGCTCTCTTTCTCTTTACCTTGGAATTTTGTCATATTGGGGTGATTGGAATCTGAGATCATTGTGTTTTGTTTCTTGCATATATAGCAGTTGTTTCTGGGGCTAAGTTGAACCATATAGAATAAATGTTATTTAGATGAATGAGTGGGTTTTAGTCTAGGATATATACCACAGAAAGATACAAAGTGCATAAAAGTACATATTACAGAATATTATCTTAGGAAAGCATTTGCAATATTTTACACTAGATACACAGAATGCATAATAAGGCTAAACTACCCACTACATTATGTATTACATAATCATGATGGTAATTAGACCAAAGATGAAAAAGATGGCAACAATTGTTATGCAATTTGCAATTAACAAGGTGACGAGTGTTAGATTGTATGATGCATTGCAAGTAGAAGTGGGTAATACACGTGCAACTCCATGTCCTTGTCGTCCACTCGAAATCTCCCCGTCTTCATTTTGTGAACCAAACCAGTCTATTGGGCTACACCAATGAGACCATCTATGTATGTCGCAACTATAGTACAATCTCCCAGGATTGTTCCTCGTATTAGACACCTTAATGCTTGTCAGACAACGACAAGTTTGGCACACCGATTGGCTGTATAGTGGATATGAGCCTTCATTGTTGGAGTTGCTCCATTGTCACATTCTGCTATGATTTTTCACAATCTGTTTCCTCCCTCCCAGTTTTTTGTTGTGATGTAAGGTTATGATTTTCTGTGGAATAAAAGATGTAATGTAATGCTAATATTTGGTAATGTATTGTTATGTTTCACTCTAACTGAGGTCAATATATATACATATAGCCACACACTGTGTAACGGTCAATTACAAACAGTAATATCCCTGTGTATATGGCCCTCTTTTTATCCTTGTGTAACGGTCAATTACAAACGGTATATATGGCCCTATTTTTTTAATTGGGCCTTCACTTTTTCCATTGAAAATAGGCCCAACTTAAAAGCCCAGAATAATATTGCTCCAACAAGTTTGACCAACAATAATAAAGGGAAGCTGGGAAGCTGGAAAAGTGAAACAACAACCAGCAAGTTAAAAAAATCAATACTTATTCAATACCTCATGGATATAAAATTATTAATAATATAAAAATGTCACTAATATATATACTATTGTCCAATCACATTATGTAAATATATGAAAATCAATATACCATTCTCTCATTTAATTAGGCAATAACTTGATGAAGTTTAATGCAAACATGTTTAATCATTATGCCCAAAAAAAATTATTATTCAGACATTTTTCATTAATATTCAAATTGGTGTGATCATTATGCAATAATAAATATTTATTATTCAATTTTTTTCGCCTAATTATTCAAATCTACAAAAACTTTTATAGCGACAAAATTATATTCTATCACCTATATTATCATTATTAATATTTATTTAAATGTTCCACCATTTATTATATTAAAAAATTCAGAAAAGTAATGGGTCTCAACCATTTATTTAAATGTTCCACCATTTATTATATTAAAAAATTTATTCTCATACTATTTAATCTTATTCTCATGTGTAATGGATCAACTATATAATAAATTTGAGGTGTATCTACTTTGAAATTATTTAGCCCAATTATTACTGGGGTGTTAGCCCCAAATACACATTTACAAATTACTCCTAATTATCCCTTGTTTATTAAAATTACACAGATATTTTAGAAGAGAATAATAAAATTGATCAAGAGTCCAATTTCAATGGAGCAATAACGGAAACAATTCATTCCATAACAAAGCCCAACTTAAAAGCCCAATATAATTTTTTTCCAATATGACCAACAATAAAAAAAAATTATTTCGAAAAGGGAAAAAACACCTTATATGTCAAAGGGTCCGGCTATATACCCCTCCAACATTAAGGGATACACCCCCATATATAGTAAACTACCTATTTTACCCCTTAAAAAATTATACTATATTAATTTTAAATGCACCCTCTTTATCGTGAAGACATAATATTTAAATACCCAAATATTTCAAGCTCGCTGCCACTTTGCCTTTTCCCAAATAAAAAATATATAATTAAAATTAAAAATATGAAAACAAGAAGCAAACAACACAAATCAAACAACACAAATCAATCTAAGTAACAAAAAAAAAATCGAAAAGATAAATTGAAAATAAATCTAAATAAATCGTGGATATCAAACATATTAGTTGCGAAGAATGTGTACAACTGTTGTAAAATTATTGAGAGTTGGAGAATTGATCTACTCAATTTGAGGAAATTGCTACCGGTTTAGTGAAATGGGGAGGAAAGAAGGATGGATAGGGTGGGAGGGGATGCAGACGGGGTTGGACTTTGGAGAAGAGGAAAGAAAGAAGGGGGGTGGTGGTGGTTGCTGGTGGGGTGGGAGAACAGGGAAGAAAGAAGTAAGAAGTGTTCCTTGGATATAAGAAGGAAAATATTCATGTTTGAAAGTGTGCGTGTGTTATAAAGAACAGATGTAATAAATGTTAAAGCAAATATTACAACAATCTGATAAATCAGAATATAAAACGTGTACAGCGGAAGACTTAAACACACGATTGCAAAAGGGAATACTTTTTAACACAAACTATCATAAATAGCTTGTGCTAGCCTTATGGCGAAAGGTTCACTATAAAAGATTAGTGATACAAAAGTTGTGTGAAGAGTATGATCGTTCACAACGGAAACAAGACTCAATATCACCTATCAAATCTAAATTGGCTAAGTGTATAATCTATCTATACACCGTCAATGTTGATCTCACTCTATATCTATGATCTCTCTATCTATGGATATAGGTTCGATCACAAGCTATGCGTGAAAAACTCTATTTCAAGGCATAACATAAATGTTGGAATAACTGCCCTATCACCTTTAAACTCAGGATCAACACTAGAGTAGGTGTACTCGTTTACTCCACACTTGGTACTGAAAGATTCGGCCTCTATTTATAGGCAGAAGTCTTCAATCCAAAAATAACTTCTCTATGTAACCGCTTCCATGATCTTCATGTTGTCCCACGTCTCTTTCTTTATTCCTCATGCTTCTTGATGCAACCGCCTGATCTAGACAGTTCTAAAACGTCCTGGATAAGTCTGGATCGTGTAGGCCCTTGTAGATCCTTGTAGATCCTTCTGGAACCCGTAACTGCTCATGTTGCTACCAATATTATGCAACATTCACTGCAACATTGATAATTCCAGAACCTTGTAGATCCTTCTAGATCTTCATCATGCATGTTAAAACATCTAAGACAACATTTGATCATAAAGTGTTGGTTAATGAGAAGAAAGGGCAAATTCATGTTGTCTCAAAGTAAATAGTGAATACTTCACTACCAACAACATCAACAATCTCCCCCAATTTGACCTTTCTGCTACAACACACCTGATGTATATATTTTTTCAATATATAAGTCAGTGATGTATGTACAATAGAGATCAACATCGTATTGTACACTTATCTTTTCACCCCTGTGTAGCAAAACAGCCAAAAAACAAGATGATCAACTGTAAGTTGAACCACCAAAAACAAGATGAAATAACACTAAGTTAATTCCACCAAAAACAGAATGAACATCATCATATATGTTCATCAAAATCATCAGAATGAGTAACATAATGTTTACCCATTCAAATTACAACTTCAAAATAAAATTAACTGAAATAAATCCTAACAATTAATATAATAACCTAACAACTAATATAATATTGTCTTTTCAAAAATTAAAAAAAAAAATCCTATCAGAGCAACAATAATTAAAAATATAAAACAACCAAGAGTACTTAGAGGCAATCACAAAAGAGGAACTTGATATCACTGTATAAAATATACAGCTGCAACTACAAGCATCTTGCACTAAGCTCCCCCATAAATTGTGCTTCCTCCAATCTCTAACATACTCAGACTTTGGAAAAACAGTAAATAGTAAGCAGGATCATTCCCATGAGAGATATACGCAACTCCCCCTCAGGTCATGATCACAAAATTCCCCTTACCAAAAAGAGCAGCACGCTCAACAGACAAGGCTGTAACATCAACAACAACATTATCTGCAACATTAACAGCAGAAACTTCTGGATCTAGTTCATTCGCATCAAACACATGTGCGTCACTTGGAGAATCACCACAAAATTGAACTCCACTAGAATGTAGGAGGAAACCAGCACCTGGTACTCCCCCTGTTGGAGCAGAAAGTAGAGACTCCTAGAGTGCCTTTTGCATCTCAAGATCAGAAATTATAACCTGCAAAATAGTAATCTAGCCATCCTATACAATAAAATGACTTGATTAAAAGTTAGTCAAACAGATAAAAGTATGAAAACAAACACTAGAAAAATAAAAAATGTTAGCCAAACAATGAAAAAGAAAAGCAAGAATCTTACTAAATAAAACAATACTATAAGTAACCAACCTATCTCAAGTAAGTAATGTACTCACTCTCAAAACTAAGTTTTCAGTATTTCAACAACACAACACTCAACCACCTTAAATAAAGAATAACAAGAGGTCGTTATTGTATCTAGTCCTCACAAAAATATATAATCAGGATATGTGATGTGATCGTGAATATGGGATGAAAACCACCATATCCATTATCACTCCATGATCGTGGGTTTTGCAGAAATTAAATAACCGCCCATTAAATTTTAAAATAAACACAATATATTGCTGAAATTAAATAACTACAACATAGGTTTCAAAAAATAAAAGATATAAATAAAAACCTTTTCTTAGCTAGAAAAATTCGACTTAGAGAAAATCAAAACTGAACCAAGTAGATGTTGTTATTAATGTTGGCATACACACTTTAACATATTTTATGTTACAAATTAGCTTTCTTACATGCATCTTCACATTGATCCACCTTTTCAAAAGAGTACATCGTAGTTGTCAGCTCCGTGTCCCATAGTTACTCAGCGGATTTGTGAATAAATTGATGTATTTCCAGTCACCTTTTGAAAAGAGTGCATCGTAGTAGCGAACTCCGTACCCCATAGTTACTCAGTGACTAGAACATCTAAAAAGTGTATTTTTCATGCATTCAAGAAGTGTGTCCAGTATTACATAATCTTAGTTCAAAATTATTTTCAAGAAGGAATTAAACTAACAAAGAAAAAGAAGAAATCTAAAAATTTTATGAGAAAAGTCCTATGCTGTTACAAATGATACCACATTAGTAGCAACATCTGCAATTTTTCATTCAGACAATACAAAAATAAAGAGATTTCCTCACAAAAGTATGTCTCTCATTATCAAGGGCCTTAAAATATCCGCAAGTTATTTTTCAGTGGACAGATACTCTAACTTCAAAATGTTTTTCTCTACAAGGTCTCTCATGAAATGAAGTTTAATACTTATATGCTTAGTAAGAGAGTGTTGTACATAATTTTTGAGATATTAATAGCACTTATATTATCACAAAAAAATAGTAAGAAAATCACTCTCAAGTTCATAGTCATGGAACATTTTTCAGGTCTACTCTAATTCTGTTTCTAGTTTGAACTCCAGATGTAATTTCACCTATAATCTGTTTTAATGGATGATTTTTCAAGATTCTGGAAGATAAAATTTTATCTGGCATGTGAGTACTCCCTACAAATTCTGATTTTTCTGGATATGTTGTATCATATGTTATAACATTTGATGCAACATTTTTAGTCTGATCAGAATTTACAGAAACTTTAGAAATTTCAATGAGATCAGAAACATCAGCCTTTTGAGCAATGTTCATCTCATATGTTTTCAAAAAACTCACGAGTTCATTCCGACTTATAAGATCTATATTTGTATTCTCTTTTAAAGCATGTATCTTATCATCAAAACGTCTAGAAATTGAATGCAAAATTTTGTGTACTAACCTGGAATTGGAAATTGGCTCACCAAGTAAATTAGATTCATTTGCAATCTCACTGAGTCTCTGATTATAAGATGAAATGGTTTCATCTTCCTCCATCTTCAGATTTTTGAACTTGGTGACAAGCATTCGAACCTTGGCTCTTCGAAAATTCTCAGATCCTACACAATATTTTTCAAGTCTATCCCAAGCATCTTTTGCAGATACACAATTAGATATGATTTTAAACATGTTCACATCAACTGATGTAAATATTGCATTTAATGCTTTGGAATTATAACTTGCAATTGTGATTTCTTCTAATGTCCAATCCAATTCACGTTTGACTTTCACCTCTCCTTCATCTGCTTGAACCCTTGGGGGTGTCCATCCATCCAGTATACTCCTCCATGCATGTACATCAATAGTCTTAATGTACATCCGCATCTTTGGTTTTCATTCAACATAATTCGTTCCATCAAGAACGAGAGGCCTACTAGATAGAATAAGTGGATATTCCATTTCAATTATAACACACTAAAACACAGGATCTAAAATTAGTATATCAAGTTTATGGCTCTGATACCAATTGAAAGTGTGCGTGTGTTATAAAGAACAGATGTTGTAATAAATGTTAAAGCAAATATTACAACAATCTGGTAAATCAGAATATAAAACGTGTACAACGGAAGACTTAAACACACGATTGCAAAAGGGAATATTTTTTAACACAAACTATCATAAATAGCTTGTGCTAGCCTTATGGCGAAAGGTTCACTATAAAAGATTAGTGATACAAAAATTGTGTGAAGAGTATGATCGTTCACAACGGAAACAAGAATCGATATCACCTATCAAATCTAAATTGGCTAAGTGTATAATCTATCTATACACCGTCAAAGTTGATCTCACTCTATATCTATGATCTCTCTATCTATGGATATAGGTTCGATCACAAGCTATGCGTGAAAAACTCTATTTCAAGGCATAACATAAATGTTGGAATAACTGCCCTATCACCTTTAAACTCAGGATCAACACTAGAGTAGGTGTACTCGTTTACTCCACACTTGGTACTGAAAGATTCGGCCTCTATTTATAGGCAGAAGTCTTCAATCCAAAAATAACTTCTCTATGTAACCGCTTCCATGATCTTCATGTTGTCCCACGTCTCTTTCTTTATACCTCATGCTTCTTGATGCAACCGCCTGATCTAGACAGTTCTAAAACGTCCTGGATAAGTCTGGATCGTGTAGGCCCTTGTAGATCCTTCTGGAACCCGTAACTGCTCATGTTGCTACCAATATTATGCAACATTCACTGCAACATTGATAATTCCAGAACCTTGTAGATCCTTCTAGATCTTCATCCTGCATGTTAAAACATCTAAGACAACATTTGATCATAAAGTGTTGGTTAATGAGAAGAAAGGGAAAATTCATGTTGTTTCAAAGTAAATAGTGAATACTTCACTACCAACAACATCAACAATGTTCTTCAACTTGGTACATGGGGACCCTAACCATGAACAACACGCGTGCGCGCGCGCGCCCCGCCCCGCCCGGGCCCGGGACCGGGTCCGGGTTCGTGGGTCTTGGTTCTTGGTTCTTGGCAATTAGGCTTTGGGTGGGCTTTGGGGCCTACCTATATTTTTAGAGTACCAAAAATATGAAAAGACCCAAATAACTTTTTGGGCCGAACCAGTTTGGGAGGCCTATCGGATTTGGGTCGGCCCACGAACATGATTAATACACTCACAAAATGATTAATACACTTCAGATTTTGAATTTGATTTAAAATTGAAATATTCGGAGGAATATTCTGTTCTTGCTTCCCAAGAAAGAGATTACGTCTCTATCCACTGATTTCGTGGTTATACCACGATTTTCTCAATCGTTCGTCCTCATCTGCAGTGCAGATTTCCGCCTATATATATATCCCTTCATATTCAGACTTTCGTACTGACATTTCAGCTTACGAATCTTAGAGTTTAGAAAGGCTTACGCATATACTTATTTCGCTCAGTTCGAAATTTCGATTTCGTTCGCCGAGAGTTTATACACGGTGGTGCTGCCGGTATAAACTGTTAAACCATTTTACCTTTGGAGACTCATACGCACGATATCGTAAGCACTATACGAGGCGTATTCAGTCTTGCGGAAAAATGATTTTTCTTGACTCGGTTTATTCATACGAATTCGTTTCGTATTTACTTTGTTCGTGCAGTGTTCGAGACACGCCCCCTATCTCTAAACAACATTGATTAAATGTTTAATTGATTTCCGGGTGTCATAATATGGTAGATTTCTTTGCTTTTTAAAACTATATAGAGTTTAAATCACAAATCGCTTTTTGATAAAATAAATTTAGTCCCAAAATTAATTTTATATCAGATTTTGTACCAATTTACTGGACAAGGTCCAATTTTGGTCCCACGTTGGTAAAAAAAGTCAGTACGACATCCGTTGGAAGTACGAAACTGGCGATTTCCAATAAGGGTGCTGATGTGACATCCATGTATGCTAATTACATTTGATTTTTCCATATTTATACACATAAAACATAATGTGTAATAAAATTGTAAAAGATAAGAAAAATCAAATATAATTAGCACAAATAAACACAATGACTTCAAAACGACATCGTATTAACTTTTTCGGTCAATTTGAGACTTAAAATGGACCTTGTCAATTAAATTGAAACTAAATCTGATAAAAGAATACTTTTGGGATTAAATCTATTTTGTCAGAGTTATGGGATGATTTGTTGTTTAAACTCAATGTATGATGTTTAATTAAATTTGGTTGTACAAAGTATGTGACCTTTTATTTATGTATGATATTACACAAGTCTATCATATAATGAGTTTTGTAACATAAAGTCATATCTAAAACCTAACTGAATCGATTACTTGTTAATTTGACTAATTAATTTCCTACAATCCTAAACGTACCTTTAAGTTAGTGAAATTATAACTTTAGTACTAAAAACAAAAAATTATAAAAGAATTGAGTTAACTTCACAATAAGCACATAATCACCTAACCCAAGTCTTTCATAAAAATGGCGACTCAGAAATTTTGTAACATAATGAAAATTCTAACCTAAATCCAAATTGAATCGATTACTTGTTAATTAATTTGATTAATTTCCTTATATTTCTAAACATACCTCTAAGTTAGTGAAAATATAACTTTCGTATTAAATACAAGCTTAACATCGCCAATATTAAGTACAAGAAAAGAAAAACATATTACTAGAGTTTAATAATGAAAAATAATAATAGAAGGTGAAGGGAAAAATTGCAATCTTGGTCCCAAAAGAATGGGTGCAATATATATATATATATATATATATATATATATATATATTGCAGGTTTGGTCCCATCCATTAATTTTCAGGACCAAAATTGCCAATTTGTCATATTCTCTTGGGATGAAAACTGCAATTTATTCATTCTCTTAGGACCAAAACTGCAAGTTATCTTATTCACCTGGGATCAAAAGTGTCAAAAAAAATATAGGGCTATAAATGCCGATAAATGGACCATTTTAAAATAGACTCATTCACTTAAGATTAAAAGTACAATAAACCCGAAGGTGAAGAGAGCTCTATGTGGACATCTCTTAATAAGTTTAAGTTTGAGTCTGCCATTTTTTATGAAGGATTTGGGTTGTTAGGTGCTTGTGTACTTATTGTTAAGTTATATCTTTCATAAGTTCTAGCCTTCTAGCTAGGTTTTTTATTTTTTATTTGTAATAAAACTTCTGTTAGCAGTATGATTAGACGTGAAATTGTTATGTTTTGGTGCCCAATTTACTCATGTTTTGAGTGTTTTCGATTAGTGCTTGGAGTCAAATGAGCATTATTTCTATACATTGATAAAATTGTCTCTTTGGTGCTCATAGATGAATAGAGGACGAAGAGAGGAGTTCGTAGGACTTTGAATCGACTCAAACGGATGCCCGGATGAGAAGATATTGAAGAAATACGATTGGTATTAGTGCGGACGAGGAAAAGTATCATTTGGAAGGATTAGAGATCACTCGAGCGCATAGCTCGAGCGGTGGCGCTCGAGCTGCTCGAGCGCAAGAACCAAAACCAGAACCAAAACCTTGCTTACCCACAAAACCCAAATAACCCTTTCCACAACCCAGCATACCAACATTACCCATACCCACCATATCCATATCATCCACCACCAGTCTATAACCAACCACCTGTTTACCAACCACCACCCCAACAAGTATCCGTACCAGCGGCTAATCCTCAACACGTTCCTCAGAACGTAGATCATAATATGGCGATTCGAGGGAGGTTTGCAGCGCAGCCACAGCGGTACTATGACGGAGTGGCTCTAATGCGCTCGAGTGATCTCTAATCCTTCCAAATGATACTTTTCCTCGTCCGCACTAATACCAATCGTATTTCTTCAATATCTTCTCATCCGGGCATCCGTTTGAGTCGATTCAAAGTCCTACGAACTCCTCTCTTCGTCCTCTATTCACCTATGAGCACCAAAGAGACAATTTTATCAATGTATAGAAATAATGCTCATTTGACTCCAAGCACTAATCGAAAACACTCAAAACATGAGTAAATTGGGCACCAAAACATAACAATTTCACGCCTAATCAACCCCCCCAAACTTACCATGTTGCTTGTCCTCAAGCAACGAAATAATAAGTCAAGTGAAATTGTTAGGAATGAATCAAGAATCAATCATGCAAGTAATTGAACTCGAGCTTCAAAGGTCAATCACCCGTATACTCACTCACTTTCTTTCATCGTACTCATGCAACAACAACAAGAAACACCAAGATCAAGCATGGATGTGCACTCAACGGTGTGTTTCACTCCCTCACAAGTGTATAACAGTGTTTAAGGGACTCACTCAATCAATTAATCACACATATTGGCAGCCATAGGCTTGTAAATGCTCTCAACTTCGACCATACTCTAGAAATCCATGCCGAATCAAAAAGGACTTTTCTCAAGGTTGTAATGTAGGCTCTTTGGACAGGTGGGATAACAATATGGGGTAAGTGACTCAAGTGAATGGAGAATAGAAAAATCAACTTTGGCACTTTGAGATTAGGAGCAGAATCACTTCAACATTTGCAATCAATACACTTTAATTCCACTACTCTCAACACTTCAATTTTTTTCCTTTCTCACTCTTTCACTTTTTTTTCAATCACTTTTTTTTTCTTTTTCGCACAAACACATGAGCTCATTTTTTTTTTTTCTTTTGCTCATTCTCAATTTTTTTGTTTTCTTTCCCACAACTCAAATCTCATTCACACCCTTCTTCTCATATTCACTCAACAAACAACCTTTTCCTTTTTCAACTCAATTCACTCCCTTCACATTCACACTTTCCTATTCTCCACTCAAATTTGGACAAAAAGGCTTAGGAATTGGAATAGTGTTCATATGTGCTAGCAAATAAAATAGGCTCTAGGCTCAAAGGGGCTAACAAGGGATCAATGTCATTGGTAAGGAAAATTTTGGCTAAGTGACTCAATAAAATCAAAGATGGCCTAAGATCACATTCGGCATATCAAACTAGAAACAATCAAGAAGAGAGAGCACACACAAGTTCTAGCATCCTCTAAGGTGACGATCCACTCACAAACGAAGAGATTAAGTCATGCATTTAAAATCTCATAAGGCTCAAATCTCACATCTTTCACATCCATGCTAGTCCTAGTGCATTCTCACAATCATCACACAAGTACTCAAAAGAAAAATTCACAAGCATACAAGTTCTTTCTCAAATCAGCTCAAACTCAAACACTCACACAAGAAAACTCCTAACTCAGCCTCACAATTCACCCTACTCATCAAACCATACTCAAAGATAGCAATCAACAAGCATAAGGTGATTGATAGGCATAAAATATTGAGTAACAAAACAAATTAATAATAGCCCAAGGAGCATCTCAAGGCACCAAATAACTAACTCAACTCAAAGATAAGGGCGTGCATGCATGTGCAATGTAATCATAAAAAGAAACTCCACCCCCCCAAACTTCGACCTTGCTAGAGGTCTAAGTTTGGGGTTGTGGGTTACCTCAACCAAATAATTCAATTTCTCTCAGTAGCCTTGCACATTCCCTTGTCTCAAGTTGGTTCCTTCAATCTCCACTTCTTTGGTTCCTTTACTCCTTTAGAGACAAGCCTACAAAATAAAACTCTCGAGTACGAGGTTAGACATACGACTCTAAACACCCTAATAATATAAAAAGACACTAAAAATAAATGAACGCAAATAAAAATGGGTTGCCTCCCATTCAGCGCTATTTTTAAGGTCCTCATGCCGGACCGTGCTCAAAGGAGCTTATGGGACATCATACTCAAATTTACCTCCCTTACTCTCATAAGAGTGGTGTTTGAACTCCTTTCCTTGATGCCCCACCATCATGAGTTCCTTTCCTCTTTTCTCATTCCCAAGTGTTATGGGTCTCAACTCCTTCTTGCCTCTATCTGGAGGAGTCTTACTAAACAATTTCTTGAGTTTGGACTTTTTCTTCTTAACTCCTCCTTTTCCCTCTAGCTGGACCACGTCCACTTTCTTCACCTCTTCATCCTTCAACTTCTTCACTTCATCCCTATCAAAATAATCAAGATCATAACGCTCATGGGTTAAATTATCAAGTGAAGGACTAACAAAATCATGGATATCAGAAGGATTAGGGATAGAAGGTGTGTCTTCAACACGAGGATCAATGGCATCCATGCAATACAAGCTCTCATCCTCCTTCGGGTGCTTCATGGCTTCATATAGGGAGATCTTCACTTCTTGATCATCAACCTTCAACGTGATCTTCCCATTCGCCACGTCTAGCACCATCCCCGCCGTAGCTAAGAACGGTCTTCCCAAAATCAGGGGCACGTGCTCATCTTCCTCCATCTCTAGCACTACAAAGTCGGCTGGAAAAATGTGATCTCCAACTCTCACTAGGACGTCTTCAACAACACCTTGAGGTCGAGTAATAGACCGATCGGCAAGTTGAAGCGTCATCATTGTGGGTTGAAGTTCAACACCTTCCAACTTCTTGAAAAGCGATAACGGCATGAGATTGATGCTCGCCCCGAGGTCGCACAACGCCCCCTTCTTGATCCCGTTCCCAATATCACATAGGATGGTGAAGCTCCCGGGATCCTTCAGCTTTGGTGGAAGCGCCTTGTGCACTAGTGCACTCACCTCGTGGTTCAGCTGCACCAACTTCGGCTCATCCACTCGCCGTCTTTTTGCAATCAAGTCCTTCAAAAACTTCGCATAGTGCGGCATCTGTTCCAAAGCATCATAAAAAGGAATATTAATATGCAATTGTTTAAAAACATCAAGGAACTTAGCGAATTTCTCATCAAGCTTCTTTTTCATGAAGCGTTGTGGATACGGGACGGGTATCACCGATTTGGGTACCCCCCATTCATCTCTTTCTGTTTCTTTCACTTTCTCTCTTGCTTCCTTTGCCTTTTTCCACTTAGGAACTCTCTCAACCTCCTCAAGGTCTTTGTCTTGATGGGACTCATCCTTATCTTCATGCTTCTCAATCCCTTTACTTTCAATCCCCTTCTCAACTTCATCTCCTTTAGGCTCAATCTCTTCTTGGGGCGTCTCAGAATCAGCAAGCATCTGAGGACCTTCGTAGTTGGTTCCACTTCTTAGCTGGATCGCCTTGCACTGCTCTTTCGGATTCCCTTCCGGCATTCTATTCACTGATTTTGCAATTTGGCTCATCTGGAGCTCTAAAGAGGTGAACCTTCGATTGTTCTCTTGTTGAGTTCTAGTCCACTCAACGTTCATCTTCTGGAGCTCTTGATCACGTTGATCACCCTTCTTGTGCAACTCCTTCACATCGTATTCCAAGGATGACAATCTCTTGCTCCCTTCCTCCACCTTCTGAAGGATCGCTCTCAACATCTCCTCGGGTGATGCACCGCCTTCTCCACCAGGAGGTTTAGACCCCGGATCAACACCTGCAGGAACAGTAACACCAGCTTTTGGGTTAGCATAAGAAAAATTATCATTCCTCCTCCATGTGTTTTGAGGAGGCTGCTGGCTTCCTTGAACTCCTTGTGTGTTCCTCCATTGATTTTGAAGTGGCTGAGGGCCTGGAGGCACAAATGGTTGGCCATAAGAAGGCCTTCCATACTGATTTCCACCTTGGTAGCCATTCTGATTGTAATACGGACCTCCCATGTAATTGGCTACCTCTTGCTGTCCACTGGGTTGGTCTACTCTCTCATTCTCTACTGCATGCTCTCCACCCAAACTCTTCCCCAACTCGAGGTTGTTGATCTTTTCCATCATGGCCATCAGCAGCCTTCTCGTTCCTTCTCCCTCTTCCACCTGATGCACTCTTTGCAAATCTGCATCCACACCCCAAGCACCGGCATTCGTGACAATGTTGTCAACGATCTCTCTACACCTCTCTATGCCTTGATTGAGGAATGCTCCGCCCGCACATGCATCTAAATGGGCTTGACCATCCTTGCTGGCCCCACTATAGAAGAATGCCATAATGTCTCCCTCATTGTACCCGTGCTGCGGGCACTCTATCAGCATATTTGAGTATCTCTCCCACGCTTGGCGTAAATCCTCTCCTGACTTCTGGCGGAAAGAAGATATCTCAATTCTTGCTTTTATCGTCCTCGATGGAGGGTAGAATCGCTCGAGGAACAGACGCTCGAGCTCGGCCCAAGTGGTAATACCTCCCCGCGGGAGCGTATTATCATACCACTCCTTGGCTATTCCCGTCAATGAGAATGGAAACAGCCTAAGCCTCTTGGCATCTTCAGACATGCCATTGTAATTAAATGTGGAGGCTATCATGAGAAAACTCCTCAGATGTGTATGAGGATTCTCCTTCCCGATCACCCCCTTGAACTGATTCTCGGTCAGCAGCTTTAAAATCCCCGGTGATATCGAGAAGTTGTTCGCCTCAACAGGAGGCAAAGCCACTCCATCATAGTACCGCTGTGGCTGCGCTGCAAACCTCCCTCTAATCGCCCTATTATGATCTACGTTCTGAGGAACGTGTTGAGGATTAGCTGCAGGTACTGGTACTTGTTGGGGTGGTGGTTGGTAAACAGGTGGTTGGTTGTAGACTGGTGGTGGATGGTATGGGTATGGTGGGTAAGGATAAGGTGGATATGGGTAATGTTGGTATACTGGGTTGTTGAAAGGGTTATTTGGGTTTTGTGGGTAAGCAGGGTTGTTAAGAGGATTATGGACAAGGTTCTGAGCTGGATTCCCTACGTTTCGTGTATCCGGGTTTAGGCTCTGGCTATCCCCTAATGGAATTTGATTCTGGCTACCACTAACTCCAGTGCCTTCAACTCGGTCTACTGCCTGATTGAAATCGTTGGCAGCATCGTCCAACTCATTATTGATGTCCATTGGTTCATTCCCTAAGTCGGCAGCGTTCATCCTTCTCAAGAAGGCTCGGTTCCTTCTGGCTATTGTCTCAGGGTCTGCAGGTAATCTCTCTTCACTCGTATTCCCTTGTGAGCGTGTTCTCATAAACCTGACACACTAGCAGAAGGATCAAAACGCAACTGCCGAATACTAAAAAGAACAATAAAAAATAAAAAAAAAACAGAAAATAAGCACCCACTACTAACTACTAAGCTATCGACAAGTCCTATTCAAACATACAACGCCATCCCCGGCAACTGCACCATTGACTTGAAGCGACTACACTAGCTTCTACTAGTAGCTACCCCGCAAGAGAACGGGTTCACTGTAGTATGGGCAAGTATAGGGACCAAGTATTATCGAACCCAAGGGATGGTATGTATGCGAATAGATCCCTGAAGATCTACGCGTCGTAGTTAATATGAGTGTAATGTTTTTTTGGGTTTTTGAAAGATTAATTAAAAGACTGAATTAAACTAAGTAAACTAAAATAATAAAGCAGACGAATTAACTAAGGGTTTGATTCAAATAAGAGATGGTGATGCTTAGGATAGGAATCCCTACGTATATTAACGGAGCAGGTACATAATCAAAGTAATCGTGACAAACAAGAATTAACCTAAGTAAAAGATCGTAGAATGAAAGCTCAAGATTTCTCACCCTAATACTTTATCCTAGCAATCGACTTCACTAATCCACTAACAAGTTAATGAACTGTGCTTAATTAATGAGACCCTAATTTAACTAAGGTGATGCGGTCGTCCTCCTTCGCTAAACCGGTAGATGAACTAACCTTTCCTAAACCCTCTCGTTAAGACTACTAATTGTTATCGAGTGATGCGGTCGTCCTCTCTCTAACACTTTCGTACTAAATTCAAAGGTGAAGTTCAGATTAATTATAAGAATTCATTAACTAAGAGAATTAAAACTAACGTCACGAATTACTCTAATTACGTACCCACATCCTACTTCTATGAGTTCATCCTAACCCAAGCATGCAAGGGTTTTAGCCGGACATGGTTTTAACAAAAATAAAAGCAACAGAAGAAACAACGAATAAAAACATGATGAATTGAATAAAGGAAATAATAAACATGAACTAGGGTTTAAAAAGAAAATAAATACGAAGAACTGAAATTGAATTAACTAAAACGAAATTAAAAGCGTTTAAAGTAACGAACTAATGAAAAGAAACTAAGAATTCGTATGCAAAACCTCAACAAAACGTAAAATAAAGCTTGCTCTTCTTCTTCCTCTCCAAAAACTAAGTCTAAAATTATTTCTAAAAGTCCGGGGATCCTTCAAAACATGTTTGGAAGAGGTATATATAGGCACCGGGTCGAAACGGGAGTTAATGGGCCAAAAATACGCATCCGGAGGCAAAAGTATATGGGCGCTCGAGCAAAACGCTCGAGCGGTCCCGCTCGAGCTGTGTAGCTCGAATGACGCATTCGCTCGAGCGCCACCGCTCGAGCGAATCACTCGAGCGCCCAAAAACATACAGAGAAGATTCAGCGCTCGAGCAGCTCGAGCGCGACCGCTCGAGCGAATGCGTCATTCGAGCTACACAGCTCGAGCGGGACCGCTCGAGCGTTTTGCTCGAGCGCCCATATACTTTTGCCTCCGGATGCGTATTTTCGGCCCATTAACTCCCGTTTCGACCCGGTGCCTATATATACCTCTTCCAAACACGTTTTGAAGGATCCCCGGACTTTTAGAAATAATTTTAGACTTAGTTTTTGGAGAGGAAGAAGAAGAGCAAGCTTTATTTTACGTTTTGTTGAGGTTTTGCATACGAATTCTTAGTTTCTTTTCATTAGTTCGTTACTTTAAACGCTTTTAATTTCGTTTTAGTTAATTCAATTTCAGTTCTTCGTATTTATTTTCTTTTTAAACCCTAGTTCATGTTTATTATTTCCTTTATTCAATTCATCATGTTTTTATTCGTTGTTTCTTCTGTTGCTTTTATTTTTGTTAAAACCATGTCCGGCTAAAACCCTTGCATGCTTGGGTTAGGATGAACTCGTAGAAGTAGGATGTGGGTACGTAATTAGAGTAATTCGTGACGTTAGTTTTAATTCTCTTAGTTAATGAATTCTTATAATTAATCTGAACTTCACCTTTGAATTTAGTACGAAAGTGTTAGAGAGAGGACGACCGCATCACTCGATAACAATTAGTAGTCTTAACGAGAGGGTTTAGGAAAGGTTAGTTCATCTACCGGTTTAGCGAAGGAGGACGACCGCATCACCTTAGTTAAATTAGGGTCTCATTAATTAAGCACAGTTCATTAACTTGTTAGTGGATTAGTGAAGTCGATTGCTAGGATAAAGTATTAGGGTGAGAAATCTTGAGCTTTCATTCTACGATCTTTTACTTAGGTTAATTCTTGTTTGTCACGATTACTTTGATTATGTACCTGCTCCGTTAGTATACGTAGGGATTCCTATCCTAAGCATCACCATCTCTTATTTGAATCAAACCCTTAGTTAATTCGTCTGCTTTATTATTTTAGTTTACTTAGTTTAATTCAGTCTTTTAATTAATCTTTCAAAAACCCAAAAAAACATTACACTCATATTAACTACGACGCGTAGATCTTCAGGGATCTATTCGCATACATACCATCCCTTGGGTTCGATAATACTTGGTCCCTATACTTGCCCATACTACAGTGAACCCGTTCTCTTGCGGGGTAGCTACTAGTAGAAGCTAGTGTAGTCGCTTCAAGTCACAGTACTCCCTCCGTCCTTATATTTTTCGCACACTAAATATGTGAAGAGGTCAAATGTGAAGTATGTAATCTGCTGGGCTTAATTCAGTAGGAAGCTATGTTGGTAAAGTGTTAGCCGTGGGAGTTAGTGAATTTGGAGTACCAGAAGAGGTGGACCAGATGAGGTTGACCAGAGAAGCCTGACCAGAGGAGTCTGGCAGGTGAGCTATCAGAGGAGGTCCATCAGGTGAGGTCTGGTCAGACGAGTCTGGTAGATAAGTCACCAGAGGAGGTCTATCAGAGGAGGTCTGGGACCAGAGGTCATCTGATGAAAAAGGACCAGAGCCAGAGGAGGTGCCTCATCTGATCCTGAAGTCCATAACTCGCGAAGTACACCAAATTGAAGCTAATTCAAAGGCGGTTCTAACTGAATCAACCATGGCGGTTATTGAAGTCGTTAGCCAGCTGGATAACTGCTTACATTGGGGTTGTTACAACTGAATCAAGTTAGGGATTCAGCTCAATCTCTGTATCTATAAAAAGGGGATTTCTCAACTGAGAGAAATACTTAGACTTAGACTTGTGAGATCATCTGTGAGCGCAAACACTGTGAGATTGTGAGCGATTGTAACTTGTAACTTCCGTTTTTCATCTTAGTGAAAAGATATCCTCTCGGATCCCGTGGACGTAGGAGTTCTTCTCCGAACCACGTAACTCTGATGTTCTTGTGTGATTTTCAATTACGTTCTTATTGCATTTGATTCAGATTCCCGGAAACAAGTTTTCTTGTGAATCCAAAACGCGATTAACAAAATATATTGTGCAAACAATTTAAGGAAAATGCAATTTTTAGGTACAAATAGTAGCATATTGGTAAATATGTATATTTTTTATAAGTGTGCACACAAATCAATATTTCTTTTTTTTATAGTGTGCATATAATTTTGAGAGGGGCGAAGAAGACAAGTGCTTGAATAATCATGAAATAGAGGTAGTAGTATTTTTCAATCCCTAAAACAAATTATTGCGTACATATGATAATTTACTAATAACTTTAAAACATAAAGACGGCTACAAAATATATAATGATAAAAAATTGTAGATTAAATATGAAGTTTAAAAGATAAATAGAGATGATAAATAAAATGAAAAGAAAAATATCTCAGTTACATTAAATAAAACGAAAGACGATGAATGGGGCCATGCAAGAGGGTGAAAATTGTAAACTTGGAACGGTGAAAAATTTTCAATAACAAATTTTGATCTCAGGTTCTTGTTTGGTCCGATTTTTTGCAAATTTGGTCATTTCTGTTAATTTTTGGGACCAAATCTGTAATTTTTTGGAACTAAAGTGCAATTTATACATTCTTTTGGGACCAAAATTGTATTTTTCTTGGGATAAATGAAAAAATATCGAATAAAACTACGGGACCAAAAATCTTGAAAAATGACCATATTTGCAGACCACCTATTCTCATGGGACCAGAAATGCAATTTACCCTTTAGAGAGGTAATAATCTGGTGTTTTCAATAAAAAATTTCAATAACAAATTTTGGTCCCACGTTCTCTTTTGGTTCGATTTTTTTGCAAATTTGGTCGTTTCTGTTAATTTTTGGGACCAAAGCTGCAACTTTTTGGAACTAAACTGCAATTTATACATTCTTTTGGGACCAAAACTGTATTTTTCTTGGGATAAAAAATATCGAACGAAACTACGGGACCAAAAATATCGAAAAATGATCATTTTTGCAGACCACCTATTCTCATGGGACCAGAATTGCAATTTACTCTCTAGAGAGAGGTAATAATCTTGTGTTATGCATGTACATTTCAATCATGTGAAACCTATATCAACTAATAGGATGAGTCGAAAGACCCAACCTCCACTCTATATATAACCAAGCTTCCACCATCACAATTCTCACACTTGCATCATTATTTACAACTAGAAACTAATAATTCCATTCTAATATATATATGATTGTATATATGTTTGTATGAATCATGCATATTTGTGTATGTTTGTATATTTGAATAATGCATGAAGTTAGATATATATATATATATATATATATATATATATTAGATATCGGATGAGGCTCAACCCGAAAAAGTGCAGTTTCGGCGTCGAGTCGGGCAAGTTCTTGGGGCACATGGTTAGCCGACGAGGAATCGAGGCAAACCCGACCAAGGTACAGGCGATCCTCGACATGAGCCCTTCCCGCACGGTGAAGGAGGTACAAAGGATGACGGGCAGCCTGGCCGCTCTCAGCTGTTTCATCTCCCGCATGGGGGACCGATGCAAGCCTTTATTCGACAGCATGCGGAAGGGGAAACTAAACTGGACTCCCCAGAGTCAGCTCGCTTTCGATAACTTGAAAGCATACCTGTCAAACGCCCAGGTGCTGGCCAAACCCGTCCCCGACGAGAAGCTTTTCCTATACCTGGCGGCTTCGGACTCAGCTCTCAGCGCCGTGCTAGTGCGGGCTGAGGGGCAGGCACATCTGCCAATCTACTATGTCAGCCAGACACTTCACGACGCCGAGCTACGGTACCCACCCCTGGAAAAATTAGCATACGCTCTAGTAATGAGCGTACGTAAGTTACGCCCATACTTTTTCGATCACCAAGTAGAGGTACTGACAACAATGCCACTTCGCCAAGTACTTCATCGGCCAGACACGGCGGGCAGATGCCTCAAGTGGGCTGTTGAGATCGGGCAATTCGGAGTCACATACGCTCCCCGAACATCCATCAAAGGCCAAGCCATGACCGACTTCATAGTCGAGCTCACGTACCCGGAGGCGATGTCCAAGATCGAGCAGCCACCGTGGAAAATGTACGTTGACGGATCCTCCACAACTACGCGGGCAGGCGCGAGAATTGTCCTTATCAGCCCGTCCGGCCAGTCGTTCACGACAGCCATAAGGTTCGGCTTCCACGCGACCAACAATGAGGCCGAGTACGAAGCATTAATTAACGGCCTGGAATTGGCCATGGCCATGTGAGTGAAGAGACTCCAGGTCTACAACGACTCACAGCTCGTTACATGTCAAATCTCAGGAGAATACGAGGCGCGCAGCGATAGGATGTTGGCCTACCAGGGATTAGCCAAGAACCTGCTCGAAAAATTCGATCACGTTTGCATAGAGGTGGTACCCCGACTCGACAATACTCAAGCAGACGCACTTGCCCGCCTCGCAACGTCCGAAGGGGCAGCCGACATGTCCCAGATCACTGTTACTTACCTGACCGCCCCCACGAGCTCGAACCAGCGGGTGAATAACCTGGGGCAGGAGGAGGACAGTTGGATGACCCCCATCCTAAAGTACCTCCGTGACGGCCAACTCCCAGTCGACCGGGTAGCGGCTAAATAGTTGCAGCTCCGGGCGGCCCGGTACACGATCATCGAGGACCAGTTGTACAAGCGAGGCTTCGCCCTGCCCCTCCTAAAATGCGTAACGCCGGGGCAGGGAAGGAAGATCTTGATAGAAGTCCACGAAGGACGCTGCGGGAACCACGCCGGCGGCCAGATGCTCGCCCAGAAGGTTATCCGACAGGGATATTTCTGGCCTACCCTAAAGAAGGACGCAATCAACTACGCACGGGCCTGCCACAAGTGTCAAGTCTATTCGCCGGTAATCCACCAGGCTCCAACCAAGCTCGCCTCGATCCTGAGCCCGTGGCCGTTCGCAAAGTGGGGGATCGATCTCATTGGTCCTTTGCCTACGGCCCCGGGCAGCGTCAAGTACGCAATTATCGCCGTGGATTACTTCACAAAATGGGCGGAGGCGGAATCGCTGAAGACAATCGATCAGGAGCATGTCATCAGGTTCATCTGGCGCAATATAATCTGTCGATTCGGCCTCCCACAGATAATCATCTCAGACAACGGGAAACAGTTCGACGGGTTGGAGATGGAAAGATTCTGCCAGAAGTACAAGATCAAGAGGCTATTCTCGTCACCCTACCACCCCCAGTCGAACGGGCAGGTCGAGGCAGTAAACAAGATAATCAAACACACGTTGAAGACAAGGTTGGAGGAGAGCAAGGGAACATGGGCGAGCAAGCTACCCGAAGTGTTGTGGTCCTACAGAACAACCTGTCGCACTGCAACCGGGGAGACTCCTTTTGCTCTAACCTTCGGGACGGAGGCAGTCATCCCGGCTGAGGTCATAATCCCAAGCCTCCGCACCTCGCAGCCCGTGGGGACCGAGAACGACCAAGCCATGCTAAACGAGTTGGACCTGCTGGAGGAGAGAAGGCTGTCCGCAGAACAAAGAAACATAGCTTACAAACGCCGGGCTGAAAAATACTTCAACTCGAAAATCAAGATCAGGGAGTTCGAAATCGGGGACCTGGTCCTACGACGGACGGTCGGGCAACCCAAGGGGGCATTTGGTCCGAATTGGGAGGGACCCCTAAAGATCTCCAGGCGCCTAGCCAACGGAGCCTACGAGCTGGAAAGTCTTGAGGGCAACCCGACCCAATACCCTTGGAACGCCTCCCTACTCAAAAGATACTACCAGTGACGGCGAAGTAGTTTAGCCTAAGTCATCATGGCGAGCGACCTCGATGTAATCACTCTCCGAGCGCAAAGTTATAATGAGTAAAAGCGGTTGTTAAATCAATCCCATCTTCATGAAGTTGCTGCCCGACATTCGGCTATAGCACTTCATTAATTAATCTGCTGGTTAATTCTTTAAGCGATTGTTAAATCAATCCCATCTTCGTGAAGTCGCTGCCCGATATTCGGCTATAGCACTTCATTAATTAATCTGTTGGTTAATTCTTTAAGCGATTGTTAAATCAATCCCATCTTCGTGAAGTCGCTGCCCGACATTCGGCTATAACACTTCATTAATTAATGTGTTGGTTAATTCTTTAAGCGGTTGTTAAATCAATCCCATCTTCATGAAGTTGCTGCCCGACATTCGGCTATTGCACTTCATTGATTAATCTGTTGGTTAATTCTTTAAGCGATTGTTAAATCAATCCCATCTTCGTGAAGTCGCTGCCCGACATTCGGCTATAGCACTTCATTAATTAATCTGTTGGTTAATGTTACAGTTTTATTATCCGATCACGTTAATAACCCGATCGTTGGACTAAGTGCAAAGAAACAAGAACGAAAGCGAAATGAAGAGCAAAAGAGATTTCATTAAAAAGAAGATTCGCTGAAAAGAAAGTACAAAAGGCCCGCGGCCAGAAAACTTAAACAAAACAACAAAGAAAGTCCCCCACGGCTGCCTAGTCCACCACTCCCGGGTCCTCATTCGCCTCCTCGTCAGCCAGCGGGTAGATGAAGGTCGCCGGGTCGCCGAGAAACGATAGATCGAGCCCGCGATCGACCAAGTCCTTCAGAGTAATATCGTAGTCCGGGGAGGGAGGATTGGACTCGACATAACTCTTCAGATCGGCCAGGGGTCCGGAGTAGTCGGCCTCGGGATTCCGACGGAGTAGAGAGCGGATCGAGTCGGCGTAGGCATTAATGTACACCATGGATCCGGCCGACTCGTTCTCAGCGGCCAATCGGGCACGCTCGGACTCCAGGCGCGTTTCCGCCTCCACAACAAGAGCCTCCCTGGCTTGGCGGACTTCTTCAGCCGTCCTCACCTCGGCCTTGGCGCGCGCCTTCCTTTCCTCCTCGAGGACGCCCTCAAGTTCCACCTGACTCGCTCGGCCAGCCTCCAGCTCCTCCCGGAGCTTTTTGTTCTCCTCTTCCAGGCGGGTAGCTTCGTCCCTCTTCGTTTGGAAGGCTGCCCTGTAGGAGGAGGCAGTCCGCATCTCCCGATCGAACTCGAGCATGATGCCCTCCATGGCGATGGCGTTGCGGGAGGAGCGAATGGCAGCCGCCCTCATCCGGTCGGTGAGCGAGACGGTCCTCGTGGCCTTCTAGCAGTTGAGGGTCCAGGACCGGGGAAGATTCAGCACGGCGCGGCGTAGGTCTTCCGGCCAAGACTCCGGCACGGCCTCCGAGTACGGAGGATCCTGCGAGCGCAGGAATTGAAGGACCTCGGGCGGGGGCAGAGGCTCAGGCCTGCAAAACCACGGGAAGAAAGGTTGTGTAAAAAATTATGCATCGCAAAATCGACCAGTAAACTTGGAAAAAGTAACGAAATACTTACGTGAGGTGATTGCCCCAACCCAAGAAGGAGAAGTCGCTGCGATCGCGAGCAGGGGAGGCCGGGCTCCCTATAGTCGCCTCGACGGTGCCGGCCACAAGCCCGCCTGTCGCCGGGTCCAGGTTGACCGTCACCATGGCCGGGTCGACAGATGTCTGGCCTTCAACCCGGGCCTGCTTCGATGGACGCTGGCCGTCCGCCGGGGAGGAGGCAGTCGTGGGCACCGGGGTCGCAGGAGGACTACGGATCGTCACCCCGGGGGCGTGAACGGCTCCCCGCTTCGCTAGCTTCGCCAGGGCATTCCTCTTAGGAGCCATATCGACGGTCTCCTCAGAAGATTCTACGTTAACCACCGGGATGGATGCCTGACCGACCTCGGGTGCTGCCCTCAGGGAGGCTGCCGGGGAATCGGACGGCGTGGAAGATTCGGCCGGGAAGCGCTGCGCTGCAAGAGCAATCGCGGGTTAAATTTCGGGAAGGCTCGAGCGAGCGTGAAAAAGTAAAAGTCGGGGAGAGTCTTACCACCAAAATCCAAATGGCGCGGGAAGGTTTGGAGCCCGGACAACCTTCTGTACTCGTTGTCGTTAAGAAGGTCGACGTCACGGTTCTCCGCGCTCTCCGACTTCACCAACTCAAGGGCCTGCCTGAAATCGTCGGTCAGGTCGGCCTGGTTTGGAGCAGCGCAGCATGCACAATGAAAGAAGAATTAGATCAGTACTAAGGGATGGATGAGAAATTTAATAGTTACCTCGGCGGTTGCGATCTCGATACTCCCGGGAAACCGGGAAGGTTTGCCCGTCGATGCCAACACTCTCCCACGCGCCGCCGACCCACCACCACTTCTCCTGCCAGTGCGTCACCTTCGACGAAAGGCCGAAGACGATGGCGTCACCACCTCGAGGCTTCACGGAATAATACCCGTGGTTCATCCGACCGACCGAGGCCACAATATAATACAAGTGGTTGATCTCGGCCGGGGTCGGCATACGATGCAGCCCGCGGCGACCAAGAGCAACCATCGCTCCCAGTATGTAGCTCCACTCGTTTGGGGTGATCGATAAATTCCACGCAACGAGCAGCTTAGTGATGGCTGGGTGGAGCGGGAAGCGAAGCCCGACATGGAGGGTATCCGAGTTGATGGCAATAAGGCCCTCCGGCGGCTGGTCAGCCCGCTCGTTCTCCCGGGAGGCGTAGAAGAAAACGTCGGAGGGCGCCTGGAAGGTCCAATAGAGCTCCTTCAGATCGGCATCCGGGGGCAGGCAACTGGGGCGACGAGAAGCCCCAAATTCGGTATCCCGGGCCTCAAGGTAAGCGCGGGCAGTGCGCTTCCGCACGAACCGGCTCATATATTTCGAGTGGTCGAACCCGATTAGCCGGCTATCCGCATAGTTTATTTGGTCGGGCACGGCTTCCTGCTCGAACAAAAAGTCTTCGGCTCTGGGCGGGTAGGCCGAGACCGGGGAAACACTCAGGGCTTCCCCCTCCCGTTGGGGGCTCATCCCCTCCAAATCTGCAGCGAAGGCATCCACATCCGTGGAATTGCCCTCGCCCTCCCTAGCGGCGGCGGCGCGGGACGTTCCTTCCCCGACCGGATGGAGAGGCCTCTCGGCGTCGGCGGCGGCGCGACGGCGGAAATGATAGGCATCGGCGGCCCCAATACTCTCAACGGAGTCACTCATGGCGAAAGGGGAATAGAAAGAAGAAAAGTTTCGATGAAGAAAGTAAGAAATTACCTTGGGACTCGAGAAGGATCGCCGGAACCTGGGAAATTCGCCGGAAAGTTTGAATCTTCTTGAGGGGGGGCACGAGTTTGCAAGGGAGTGAAAATGAGAAAATTGGCTAAAAGCCCCTATTTATAGAAGAAGCAGGAGGGACTAAACTGCAAAAAACGGGGTAAAAAATGGAATAAAACAAAATTGAGGGGCGCGCGTGGGGGCCACGCGCGCAACGGTTGGGGAGCAGGTTCGGCGGACGTGACCCCTGGACTTCTGCGGATCAGTCACGCCATCCCGTGACGTCAGCAGGCGCGGCATACGAGGTGTCGTCTCGGAAACCGAAACGTCATCCCCAAAATTCAAATTCAAATTCAAAATAGTCTGCAGTTCGACCAGCCCGCCACCCGACGACTGCGGCCCCCCGATGTCGGGCTGGTGGGGCAATTGTTACACCCGATATTTACTACCCGACCCATCGGGTATCAGACATGAACCTACTACTGTAGCGGGCTCGGGTAAGAGTAGTCCGCCGACCGGTCAGACAGACGGGCGGGGACATAGAGGCTACCCGACACGAGCCTCTGGGAGCTGCCGGGCAGGATACTTAGTTACCCACAAGCCCGGGTATCGGGCGGCCAGCGGCGAGCTCCGGGGCAGGTGCTCTACCCGCCTACCCGCAGATGAACAACCAGGGTACTCTCGTCCGGACTCGTTTCCCGGTACCCGAGTACCCGTCTGCCCGACCCCAGGCCGTGCCAGCTGTGAGAGGACGTCGGGTGCCATCAGTCCAGAGGATGTGACAGGGTCAAAGAGGGCAGTTGGGGCCAAGTCCAATCACCTCAGGGGTGACAGTGCCACGTGGCGTCTCCTCATTGGCTCGTAGGGGAGGCTGTAGCCACTTATTACCTTCCAGCTAGGAGTAGGGGGGACCCACAAGTCCACCTACCAAGCATGGGGAACCCCCACCTTGTATACTATAAATAGGGCTTTAAATGCCCATTTGTAACACACATCACATTTATTGCAAATACACTCTTGAGAGCTCATTTACTCACACATTAATTGCTTCTTGTTATCATTAATATCAAATCCTACCCGCTAGGAACCCGGCAGCGAGATCCGTTATAAACCGCTGTCAACATGTACGTATATATATGATTTTATATGTTTGTATATGTTTTTTTAAATCATGTTATAAATGTTAAGTATTTTTAAGTTAGTTGGTATGTTAGTATATATTAAATTAGTTGATTGATATGTATATATATTAATTTAGTTGATTTATATTCGTAGTTATGAATTTAGTTGATTGATATACGTAGGTATGAATTTAGTTGATTGATATGTGTAGGTATGAATTTATTTGATTAATATGTAGGTATATATGAATTTAGTTGATTGATATACGTAGGTATGAATTTAATTACTTGATTGATATGTGTAGGTATAAATTAGTTGATTAATATGTAGGTATATATGAATTTAGTTTATTGATATACGTAAGTATGAATTTAATTAGTTGATTGATATGTGTAGGTATAAATTTAGATGATTGATATGTGTATGTATGAATTTAGTTGAATGTGTATAAATATAATATGTTATGTTAATCTGTTGAATTTATAATTATTACAGATGAGCTCTCAAAATAACCCCGATCAGAGTGGGGCACAGGGTCGAGGGAGGGGGAAGAGTTGGTCGGGGTCATTGAGACCGGTGATCCTGGAGGTTCGATGGGCCCCGGAGATGACACAATCCTACTCACAGCAGTCCAGTGCTGCTGGATCTACTTCTGTTGTCGGATCTACGGCTTCACGGCAGCATCCCCTATTGGATAGTCGTCTCACTGTTGTCCCTAGCGACAACATGTAAGTATTATTAGATAATAAATTAAATAATTTTAATTGTATTCATCAATATTAATTATTAATATTAACTTGATTTTTTTTATGTTACAGTATGCTTCCAGGCCATGAGACCAGCTCTCGCGTCTCAGATGCCATTAAGAAGGTCTCGTTTGAGGTTGGTTCCTCCTCATGGTACATGATGTCCGAGCAAAAGAGGAGGGAGTACTTCGAGGAATTCAAGGTATATTTATTATGATTTTAATATTTTATTTTGAATTTAATTAGTTGATTGAAATTTGTTAATATTTTATTTTTAATTTAATTGCAGAAGTTGTGCGTCTGGGACCCTGCCCATGATAGTGTTATGTACAACTTGTTCCGCGCGAAAGCGCATGAGCAGTACAAAAACATTATCTACGGGCTGAAGAAGAAGTTCGATAGTGGGATGCAGTTGGAGTTGGGCCAAGGGCCAGATGGACGTTCCGTTTGGGATGCTTTGGTTGCTCACTGGAATAGTGAGCAATTCAAAGTCAAGTCCGAGAAGTCCAGGGAGAACCGGTTGAAGGACCCCACCTGGCACGGCGTTGCTAGACATCGGGCTGGATCCCGTTCCATCTACGAGCACTCCCTCGCCTTTGTAAGTATCTATTGAATTTTTATTTACATTTGAATATCAATAAATTTTTAAATGTTACATTTAAATATCTATTGAATTTGGTTCGCAACAGGAGAGGGAGCACGGACGAAAGCCCCTTCTCTATGAGCAGATGGAGATCTCCCACCCAGTGAAACCGGAGACTGGGACATCTACCTACGCCCGCACCACCGAAATCCACGTAAGTATTTTTCTAATTTTAATTAATTTTTATTTAATTATTATAATTATAGGTTAATTATTATAATTGTATTTTATTTATTGAATTTTAGAACTTGTTTAAGGATCGTCTCGCCCAGGCCTTGCAGCAGGTGGCCTCCGGAGACGACAAATGAGAGAACCCCACCCCTCCCCGGATTGACGATGACTGCATCTATTTAGATGTGGTGGATTCAAGAAGGGAAAGTCGTGGGGCAGGGTGGTCACAGTAAGGTCATCCTGCAGACCTACCGCCAGAGCAGTGGACCGTCCTCCTCGATCGACTCTGCTCCCTCTCAGTTGGAGCGTGAGGTGAGGAACGTCCGGAAGCAGATGCAAGCCCTCACGCGCTCAGAGAGAGAGAGAGAGAGAGAAAGAGAGAGAGAGAGAGATTCTTTTGTTGAATATTTTATTTTATTTTTGTTGAATGCTTTTTATTTTGTTGAATACTTTTTATTTTTAATTGAATATTAAAGATTTGCATATATTTTTTTATTGAATAAAAAAAAGTTAGTAAATATATATATATATATATATATATATATATATAAACGAATTAGAAACAATAATAAATTATTTGATGAATTTAAAAAAAACGGGAGTCAATTTGAAATTATATACAATTAAATGAATAAAAACGAATAAATTAATAATTTAGAATAGTCTAAAATATTAAATTTATAAAATTAATAAAAAAGTTAGTAAATATATATATATATATATATATATATATATAAACGAATTAGAAAAAAAAATGATTGAATTTGATGAATTTAAAAAAAACGGGAGTCAATTTGAGGTTATATACAATTAAATGCAAATGGACGAACAACAATAGCATGTGTCCTAGTGGTTCACACCTCTTTCGGGCTACCCGAAGGTTGTGGGTTCGATTCCCCTTGGGCGCATATTTGCCCATTTATTTCTACAAGCCTCACCAGGGCTTATATATATACTACATGACTCGCCTATAATATAAGCTAGTGAGTTAGTGGTTTAGTGGTTGGCGCCCCGCCAAAAAAAAAAAAAAGATTAATTAAAAAAAAAAAAAAATTAGCGACCGCCTGAACCGCCTGAAGTCGGTCGCTAAATCATGACCCGACCGGGTCGGACCCGATTGATTCAGCGACTGACTGATGAAGGTTGCTGATATTAGCGAACGCCTAAACGGTCGCGGATTAGCGACCGATTTCAAAAGGCGGTCACTAATATTAGCTACGCGCTTTTTAACGACCGATTTTTTTCGGCCAGAAATCGGCCGCTAATCACGTTTTGCTATAAAAAATCGATCGCTAAATCGGTCGCTAATTTCCATTTTTTTGTAGTGAATTAAACCCAATTAATTAGAATCAATTGAAGTAGATCAAATCATGCACCAAACTGGGGTAAATTGCAATTTCGATCCCATGAGAATTTGTCAATGACAGATTTAGTACCATGTATTTTTTTTGTCCCATTTTTTGTGAAAATGGTCCCAACTATTAACTAGTTAACGTTTACGTTAGTCAAATTAATATTTAAATTATAAATTAGTTGTAAAATTATTTAAAAAACGAAAAATAAATTTAAAAATTAAAAAAAAAAGATAGAATTGAATATATTTGAAATGCAAAAAATATATTTTTTCAAAACAAAATAAAATTTCTATAAAATTTGAAAATTTTGAAAAATTATATATAAGATTTTCATATAATTTGAAATGCAGAAAATACATTTTCCTAACCAAATATTATAAATAAAAAGATGTGTAAATCGGTTTTTTTTTAATAGAATTTGGATATATATATAAAATTTGAGAAATTGTTTCAAACCAAATATAATATCCAGCTCCAAATTCTGATTCTGGCCATAAAATACATCGAGACTGCCCATTCTAGTCTCATCTCATTGCCAGGAATCAAAGCCCCTTTTTAATTTTAAATTTTGATCACCGAAGAATTTTTTATTTGTGATTATTAGGGTCATTTTTTGAAATTTTTAAATTCGATTTCGTGCAAATTTTGTTGAAGGTGGTTGGATATTTGGTGAGATTGCTCAGAGTTTTGAATTTTCGATCTTATTTTGATGACTTGAAAAAAATTGATGAAATGGTGTGATTTTGATTTAGAGTTGTGCTATTTGATTTGTAAAGGGCTGTGACAGGTTAACGATGGTGGAGGTATGGTGGTGCCTGGCGAAGTGGGTGGGGCCGAGGCAGCGACGGGGGACAGTGTGATAATGACAGTGATGGTGTAAGAGCGGGGGATGACAAATTCTTCAGATTTTAGAATTTTATGTGTTATAATTAATTCTTCAATTTAATTAACGATACGCGTTGTTCCTCTCTGTTAGTTTCTAACGGTAAATTCGTATGAAGCTATTTTTGTTAAAAAAAAAAGACCATTTTCACGAGGACGAATTCTCATGGGACCATTTGTGCAATTTTCCCCACCAAACTGTCTAAGGTGGATTAATGGTGATCAAAATTAGAAGAATATACATTATGACTATGAAAAGATTCCGTTTCATCTAAAAGTTCGAACTTGTAAAAAGGTATGAGATAAATTCATTTAATTATTTTTCTTACACTCTCCCTCAATTATGAGCTGAACTCAAGTACTCCCCCTCAATCATGGGCTAAACTCAATTTTCCCTCTTTGTTTAAGCGTGAATCTTTTTGGTTTTAATATCATAAAATGATTCCACTTTACCTAAAAATTCAAACTTATAGAGTGATGTAAAATTTATTTATTTAATTATTTTCCTTATGTCTATGAGACGTCATTGATTACGTAATTCCTTTTAACTCAGGACCACTTCATAATGCCACTCCCTATTTAAGGTTTTCTGTTTCATTGCTTTCTAACTAACATTTCAAAATAAAAAGCAATAGTGAAAGGCCAAGCTATGAATCTTGTACGAAAGATACTGAATGGGGCCATGCAAGACATGGAGAGGTAATGATCTGGTGTTTCGCATGAAAAATTTAATCACGTGAAACCTATATCAACCAATTTTTTTTATTTTTTATATTCGTTAACCGATCCAAGAACCGACCAATACAGGGGACTCATAACTCGCCATTCATTAGCGGTGAGATCCATTCAAGCCACAACAAAATTCAATATGAACTGACTCGTTTTAGGAATTGATTTCACCTTTTTGTTTCGAACTTGAGTTCTAATAAAAAGCATACTCCTAAATTTCAAACCTTCGTCACCAGATCAATGTACCTTTACACCAAGCTTCGTCACCTCTTTATATATCCAAGCTTCCACCATCTCAATTCGCAAACTCACACCACTCAATACAAATACCTATATGTTATTTTAATTTAAAATTTTAAAAAAAAATTTAAAATTATTTTTAATTAAAACCCTCTATATATTAATTAATAGATGGTTTGTTTTGCTTAGGTATTGATTAAATGTTTAATTGATTTCCGGGTGTCATAATATGGTAGATTTCTTTGCTTTTTAAAATTATATAGAGTTTAAATCACAAATCATTTTTTGATAAAATAAACTTAGTCCCAAAATTAATTTTATATCAGATTTTTTCCCAATTTACTGGACAAGGTCCAATTTTGGTCCCACATTGGTAAAAAAAGTCAGTACGACATCTGTTGGAAGTACGAAGGTGCTGATGTGGCATCCATGTATGCTAATTATATTTGATTTTTTCCATATTTACACATAAAACATAATGTGTAATAAAATTGTAAAAGATAAGAAAAAAATCAAATATAATTAGCACAAATAAACACAATGACTTCTAAACAACATCGTATTAACTTTTTCGGTCAATTTGAGACTTAAAATGGACCTTGTCAATTAAATTGAAACTAAATCTGATAAAAGAATACTTTTGGGACTACATCTATTTTGTCAAAGAGTTATGGGATGATTTGTTGTTTAAACTAAATGTATGATGTTTAATTAAATTTGGTTGTACAAAGTATGTGACCTTTTATTTATGTGTGATAGTACACATGTCTATCATATAATGAGTTTTGTAACATAAAGTCATATCTAAAACCTATTTGAATCGATTACTTGTTAATTTGACTAATTTCCTACAATCCTAAACGTACCTTTAAGTTAGTGAAATTATAACTTTAGTACTAAAAACAAAAAAATATAAAAGAATTGAATTAACTTCACAATAAGCACATAATCACCTAACCCAAGTCTTTCATAAAAATGGTGACTCAGAAATTTTGTAACATAATGAAAAGTCTAACCTAAATCCAAATTGAATCGATTACTTGTTAATTTGATTAATTTCCTTATATTTCTAAACATACCTCTAAGTTAGTGAAAATATAACTTTCGTATTAAATACAAGCTTAACATCGCCAATATTAACCAAGGGTTTAGTAGTCGGAAATCGCTAGTCGGACGGATTTGGAACGCCTAGCACCTAGGCCGCCTAGTCGGGGACTAGTCGGTAGGAGTTTTAAATTTTTTTGCTCTCAATATCTCACTAATATGGTGAAAATCATTTGATAACCTTTCACATACGGCTTAATTTTTTTAAGTATTTATAATGGTATACATCAATAATTCAACAGATAATAATCAATACAGATATAAGCTACAAATTGATAAAAATTAAATGACAAACAAAAATACATAATAATTTACAAAAATTAAGTGAAATTCTCTAAACGACGTCGTTTCAAGGCGGAAAAAAAATAAAACAATGGACGTCTAGTCTGTCTAGGCGGATTATACTAAAATCGGGTCGGATGATGACCGCCTAGAGGAATTTTTGCATCACTGATATTAATAAACTACAAGAAAAGAAAAACATATTACTAGAGTTTAATAATGAAAAATAATAATAGAAGGTGAAGGGAAAAATTGCAATCTTGGTCCCAGGGTGCAATTTATTATTATTTTTTTTTGCAGTTTTTGTCCCATCCATTAATTTTCAGGATCAAAACTGTCAATTTGTCATATTCTCTTGGGATCAAAACTGCAATTTATTTATTCTCTTAGACCAAAACTGCAATTTGTCTTATTCTCTTGGGTTCAAAAGTGACAAAAAAAAAACATGGGACTATAAATGCCGAAAAATGGACCATTTTAAAATAGACTCATTCACTTCAGATCAAAAGTGCATTAAATCCGAAGGTGAAGAGAGCTCTATGTGGACATCTCTTAATAAGTTTTAGTTTGTTAGCAATTGAGTCTGCCATTTTTTATGAAGGATTTGGGTTGTTAGGTGCTTGTGTACTTATTGTTAAGTTATTTCTTTCATAAGTTCTAGCCTTCTAGCTAGGTTTTTTTATTTTTTATTTGTAATAAAACTTCTGTTAGCAGTACTCCCTCTGTCCTTATATTTTTCGCACACTAAAGATATTGTGCAAACAATTTAAGGAAAATGCAATTTTTAGGTACAAATAGTGGCATATTGGTAAATATATATATATATTTTTGTAAGTGTGCACATATATTAATATTTCTTTTTTTAGAGTGTGCATATAATTTTGAGAAGGACGAAGAAGACAAGTGCGTGAATAATCATGGAATGGAGGTAGTAATATTTTTCAATCCTTAAAACAAATTATTGAGTACATATGATAAATTACTAGTAAGTTTAAAACATAAAGACGCCTACAAAATATATAATGGTAAAAAACTGTAGATTAAATATGAAGTTTAAAAGATAAATAGAGATGATAAATAAAATGAAATGAAAAATTATCTCCGTAACATTAAATTCACTGCTCGATTTCAAATAGAAATAAAACGAAAGATGATGAATGGGGCCATGCAAGATTTAGAGAGGGTGAAAATTGTAAACTTGACCCGTGAAAATTTTCAATAACAAATTTTGGTCCCACGTTCTTTTTTGGTCCGATTTTTTTTTTTTTTGTAAATTTGGTCATTTGTGTTAATTTTTGGGACCAAAGCTGCAACTTTTTGGAACTACTGCAATTTATATATATTTTTTAGGACCAAAACTGCAATTTTCTTGGGACCAGAAATATCGAATAAAACTACGCGACCAAAAATGTCGAAAAATGACCATTTTTGCAGACAACCTATATATTCTCATGGGACCAGAAATGCAATTTACTCTAGAGGTAATAATTTGGTGTTTTGCATGGAAATCTCAATCATGTGAAACCTATATCAACTAATAGGATGAGTAGAAAGACCCAACCTCCACTCTATATATAACCAAGCTTCCACCATCTCAATTCTCACACTTGCATCATTATTTACAACTAGAAACTAATAATTCCATTCTAATCCCTTTTATATTACTCAAATATGTTTGCTTTTAACTATTGGAGCGGTTCTCTTAGTCCACTAAAGTAATTATATCTTCTTAGTTACTTTATCTTCTCATCAATGATCTTTCAACATGATATTAAGTCTTTAAAATCCCTTAGTACATTTATCTACCTAGCACTAATTTAATTGTCTATATATAAACGTTGGGATGGATGAGAAGGCGTTATGTGTTAACATTTCATATTTTTTTCGTTGAGATTTACTGACCTTTAATGACAAAATCCTATCACTATTGTTTCTCTAGTTAAAAGTGTTTATAAGTGACAGAAAACTGGCCTTTAATGACAGGGTCTGTCACTAAAGACTATGATCCTGTCACTAAAAACTTTTAGCTTGAAAAACAATAGTGACAGGATCTCTGTCATTAAAGATCAATTTTCTTGTACGCTTTTAGTTTTATAGGCTTTCTAATTATAGTAATAGATATAATTTAATTTTCTCTTGTTGATCTAATTTTGCAGATGGAAACGTACTTGAAAACTATCACCATGGAGGATAAGGGAGTCTCCCATTGTTGGGAGATGGTTCCTTGGAAGGACCCTATCCTAATTATTACATAATTTCAAGGATTCCACCTTTAATCTTATCCTCAGTTTCGTGGTGGCGCTACTTTTTTTTTTAAGTATTTTATGTGTGTTCTATTGTTATTTGTCTCGTGTTCTTATCGTATCATGTGAATAAATATTTGTGGGTTCACTACCACACAAATTTCGTTAAACTTTTAATTTGTTTTGTTCTTTCTCGTTTAATTTGTTTTCTCAGCTTTAATTTTATTATCGATTTGTATGTCCTCAAACAACCAAAATAAATGACGTAATGTCACGTAGACGTATTAAAAACATGGGAGAAGAACATATATTAATTGGGGTAGTGGAATTCTTACCCATTTCTCATAAACAAAAGTGTTTTGTACCCATTCCATAAAAATGAGAGTTTTTTTCCCCCAATTTTGACCTGAAAAGACCGAAATACCTTGCAAATCAATTTTCTACACTTTACCTCATTTTCAACCCTAATTGCCTCACTAACAAAAATAATTGTCTCGCTATCAAAAAATAGTTGTCTCGCTTAGGGAAAAAAATAGTCTCATTGGGGAAAAAGTTGTACCAATCGAGACAATATGCAAATACTCATAAGTTCAAAGTATGGATATTTGAATGTTGTCTCGCTGATAAAAAATAATTATCTCGTTGGCAAAAAAATAGTTGTCTCCCTGGCAAAAAATAGTTACCTCGCTGGGAAATAAAATTGTCTCGTTGACAAAATGTTATCTCGATGGACATGAGTTATACCCATCGAGACAATATTCATATATCCATAAGTTCAAAGAGTAGTGAATGTTTAAATACCATAAGTTCAAAGAGTAGTGAATGTTTAAATACCATCTCAATAGACCCAAGAAAAATAACTATTTTTTGTTGGAGAGACAACTTTTTTCCAAGAGAGACAGTCCTTTTTTCCAGTAAGACAACAATGTTTTGCCATTGAAACGACTATTTTTCCTTAGCGGGACAATATCGACAAATTTTTTTATTGATAAAAATTACCCAAAAAAACACGATGAGTAGTAGATGAAGAGATGAAGAAGAAATAAATTGCTAAATCGAATTGCTCATCTTAGTTTTAGAAAGGTATGACGAAGAGATAAAAAGAGTGGGAGGGGTTGAATGTTCAAATCATAATGGTTGGTGAAAAGTTAAAATGAATGAAATTTAAGATGTGAAAAGTTATAATTTTTTTTTAGGCCAGTAGGTTAAGGGGGGTAGCAAAAGAAGGACCACAGGTCTTCGGACTGACAATTTAAGGACACCAGATTTAAAATGTTGCAATTTGAGGCCAAATTGGCCCGAATTGACTCTAATTAGAGCTAAATCGGGCCAACCTGGCCTCAATTTGCAAAATTTTAAACCTATGGTCCTTAAATTGCCAGCCCCAAGACCTACCGTCCTTTTACTACCTTTCATTACAAGATTTTCACGTTTTAACAACGGAAAAATTATGTTGCTAATCAATGAATTTGCATTTAGTAACGGATTTACAACGAATATTTTTCATTGTTATTCTGCTCGTTGCTAAATATGTCAACGAAATAGTATCCCCTTAGTAAAAAATACCGACAGATTATCAACGGATTACCAACAAAAAATAAAATATTTATTTATATGACCAATCAGTTGGTAATCCGTTGGTAAAACGGTTAGTAAACATAATTTGTTGCTAAATTATTGTGGTAATTTTTTATTCCGAAATTAACCCATAATTTCGAGATATTTTATACACATTGCATCCGTCCAACACCACTTTGAGACATAACTATTACCTTTCTAAATATAAGTATATATTTTAAAAAAATTAATACAAAAAAATAAATTCTTCTTCCTCATACCAACCCCACATCCCAATCATTTTTCACCCAAAGTTTAGACCGTAGTCCCTACCCACCCCAGCCCTCATCTCGACCGTCCAACCCCAAGTTCTTGACCGTCAATGGTGCTGAGGTAGAATAGCGTGAACTACACATAAGCAACAGACTTGGTTTTAGCCAATGGAGGGTCATGTTCCAAGCACGTGTATAAAATAGCCCGAAATCGGGGTCATGTCTCAAAATAGTTATTTTTACAATTTTTATTTTAAATATATATATTTATAAATAAAAATATTTATTTTTAAAGTGGTATCGGACGGGCTCCATGAGTATAAACTAATCAAATATCGGGTGTCATGTGCCGAGTACGTGGAATTTGGGTCCAATTAGATCTAATTTGGGATTAGTTTTTTACCTTTCATTACAAGATTTTCACGTTTTAACAACGGAAAAATTATGTTGTTAATCAATGAATTTGCATTTAGTAACGGATTTACAACGAATATTTTTCATTGTTATTCCGCTCGTTGCTAAATATGCCAACGAAATAGTATCCCCTTAGTAAAAAGTACCGACAGATTATCAACGGATTACCAACAAAAAATAAAATATTTATTAATATAACCAATCAGTTGGTAATCCGTTGGTAAAACGGTTAGTAAACATAATCTGTTGCTAAATTATTGTGGTAATTTTTTTTATTCCGAATTAGCACTAATTAACCCCTGATTTCGAGATATTTTATACACATTGCACCAGTCCAACACCACTTTGAGACATAACTATTACCTTTCTAAATATAAGTATATATTTTTAAAAAATTAATACAAAAAAATAAATTCTTCTTCCTCATACCAACCCCACGCCCCAATCATTTTTCACTCAAAGTTTAGACCGTAGTCCCTACCCACCCCAGCCCTCACCTCGACCGTCCAACCCCAAGTTTTTGATCGTCAATGGTGCTGAGGTAGAATAACATGAACTACACATAAGCAACAGGCTTGGTTTTAGCCGATGGAGGGTCATGTTCCAAGCACGTGTATAAAATAGCCCGAAATCGGGGTCATGTCCCATGAAAATAGTTATTTTTACAATTTTTGTTTTAAATATATATTTATATTTATAAATAAAAAATATTTAATTTTAAAGTGGTATCGGACGGGCTCCACGAGTATAAACTAGTCAAATATCGGGTGTAATGTGTCGAGTACGTGGAATTTGAGTCCAATTAGATCTAATTTGGGATTAATTTTTTAAGACCACAACTTAGGGGGTAGCAAAAGAAGGACGGTAGGTCTTGGGGCTGGCAATTTAAGGACCATAGGTTTAAAATTTTGCAAATTGAGGCCAGGTTGGCCCGAATTAGCTCCAATTAGAGTCAATTCGGGCCAATTTGGCCTCAAATTGCAACATTTTAAATGTGGTGTCCTTAAATTACCAGCCCGAAGACATGTGGTCCTTCTTTTGCTACCCCCCTAACCTACTGGCCTTAAAAAATTTTTATTCCCGGTATTTGGGTCTTTTTATGTCAAAATTGGCTAAAAAAAATCCTTTTTTTTTTTTTTTTTATAAAATATGTAGAAAAATCCTTTTGTTATGGGTATTGGGTAAAAAGACTTATTTCCTCATTAAATTCTTACTAGTAAATTACAACATAATCAAATGGGTGTCAGGTTTAAGATTGATATTGGGTAAATTATACTTTTGGTCCCAAAAAAATGATTTATTTTTAAAATGGTCCTTTTTCAACAGTTTTAGTCCCATGATTTTTTACGACACTTTTAGTGCAAAGAGAAAGGATAAATTGCATTTTTGGTCCCAAGAGAATGTGGTAATTGAATTGTAATTTTAGTCATGAAAATTAATGGATGAGACAAAAAAAAAAAAAAAAAAAAAGGACCACTTTTAAACATAAGTGCGAAAAATATTTTGCAAGCATTCTCTTGAAACCAAAATTGCAATTATTCCTTAATTTCTTAATTTATCCAACAAGTGAAATTCTATAACAAAATAAATAATAGAATGAGACAAATACCAATACGAGGGAAATCTCAATTCTAAGAATCACGACACTCAATTATATCATTGAGCATCGACTCTCACAATTAGATTGTTGTAACATTAATCTCTTGTAATATATTTTTTGAAGTACCCCGGTGCTCTCTAATTTATATATTTTACTTTTTAATAAAAAAATTAATATTATTGAAAGCATCCACAATATTAGTAACCCACCATGTCCTAACACTAAAAAATGAATCACTAGTAACGTGCGTTGGAGTTGTAACCCCAAGAGAGCTCCTCTCTCTAAGCCTATAATAGTAAATATTAAAGTCATCCTATTATTTTATTATTATTTTAGTAGGCTATTTGGTAAACAACATATGTAAACATATAATTGCCCCATTTGTTTTATGTTTGACCATGTTTTTAAGCGTCAAAATCTAGATAAAATTATCTAGTCTCTCCTCCTTACAATTTTATTGTGTCTATTCACTTCCTGTATTATTTTATCTTATGTAATACACTCTACCAAACAATATATTAAGATAATATATATTTTATTACATCTAACCAATTAAAACACATATTTCACTTTTTCATAATACCTTTGTCTCGTAACACTCTTCACAGTTGACTTTTCAGGGATTTTTATATGAGAGTTGATTTGTAGTATTTAAATGGATAAAATATTTTTATATGAGATTTTATTGTTTGATTTAAGTAAATGAAAAAAAAAACCCTATTTTAGTGTGTAACTATTAGTGAAATGAGGTGTAATTTATAGGTTTTTGTAGGGAATGAACAGTGAATTGTGCAAAGTGTTTGGGGACGGAGGTAATACTAATTATATCCATATTATTATACAACTTTATCTCTTTTAAAATAGTAATAAAGCATAATAATAAAAATAATACTACTTTTGTCTCAATTTTGTTTACCCATTTGACTTTTGTTGACTTTAATATAAAATTTAATTTGTAGTATTTAAATGGATAAAATAATTTTTTTATGATTGCATATTATTCAATTTAAGTGCATGAGACAAAATAAAGATCTATTTCTACGTAATTATTAGTGGAATGAGATATAATTTAGAATTATATTGTTTGAAGGGGGTTAAAAGTGAAATGAGTACACAAAATTGAGACGAAGGGAGTATACATTGATGGTGATCCTTAAACTTGAATTATAATTTTCTCACACTATTATATAGATAAGCATAATGAGCTTATTTATTATTACAAAAATTATAAGGTGAAAATGAGATGGAGAAAACTTGTGGTTGCTCTCAGATTTGTATAACAACTAGTACGGTTGTGGTCCTTTGTTTTACACGTATCAACATATGTATGAATATGCATGTGAGGCCATCTTAAGATACTCAATTTTGAATTACTATATCCCCAATTATAAAGTATTTGATTTGATACTTTATATAAAAAATTATCAACAACAACAAATACTATATATCATTAAAATATATATTTATATTTAGTTTTTAACTAATTAAAGAATTAAAAAAATTAAATTTTAGCTGGGAGATGAATTTGAATTTTAAATTTGGCCATTGCTCTTGATGTTGTACTTGTATAGGAGAGAGAAAATGACTCTGTACAATATTCATCTATTAAGGGTAGTTAAGGTATTATACTACAATAAAGTTCACTTACTTGTAAGTTTAAAAAGTCTACCAAGTTTACAGTAATTAAGGCTTAAAAAATTTAACCTAGTAGTAATTTTCTTTTATAAAATATTAAGTAAAATTGAATGATAAAAAATTATAATCATTAGTTTCAATATTTTAAGAAAATTGATATATATACACACAACCAGAAAGAAAGTAGGCGAATTTTAAAATAGGTAATAATAGTTTAAAATATTTATTTTATAATGGAAAAAAATAGATATGAAATAATAGACAAATAATTCCAATATATTCATATAATGAAAAAATGAGATATAATAATTTTGTAAAATATAATAATTAAAATATATATAGGTAAATGGCGGGTCCCTTGAAAATGACTTATAACTCTTTCACTATTGTGAAGGTCAGTATGATTTGGTTACTCTTCCAAAAATTACGAGGTGACAATGAGGTGGAGGTGGTAGAATGATTATAACTCCTCCACCATTGTGAATACTCTCTTATGATCGTCTTAAATACAAATTTGTGATTTGTGACGGTAAGTTTCGTCGCAAATCACGCAATAACGACGTCATTGCTATGACTGGTGGAATGTCGTTGCAACACCGTCGTAATTTGCTATGATTACTAATTTCGTTGTTAATTTTGTAATTATTGACTCAAATGATTAGAATCATCGCAAAACCATCATAAATTGAGACGTATTCTATGTTGCACAGATTCTTCAAAAAATGAAGGTATGCAGTATTGGATACGCTGGGGATACGGGTGCGGGTGCGGGTGCGATTCGTGTCGGATTCGCACCCGATACGCCACGTGACGTATACAATAAATTTTTTATTTTTTTAAATTTGAATACGCGTATCCCCCTCCAAGAATATGCGGGGGATACGTGGGGGATACGCGAATCGGATAAATATTGCAAAATTTATTAATTTTTGTGATTTTTTTGTAATATTTTAAAATTTAATATTAAAATGTAAATAATTAAATATATTAGTCAACAAAAAAAAATCAAATAATATATCTTCCATTCAAGTATTTCAATTTCTTAATTCTTATATAATTAAATGATTTAGAGAAATTTCTAGAATATATATATGTTTTCCAATTTTCTAGTAATTATTCAATTTTTTAGAGATAATGGTTATGACAAGTAATAATGATAATGATTTTAATGTGAGTTGACCTTTATATAAATATGTAGATTGAAACTTTTATTATGACTTGTGTAAGTTAATGATATTTAATCTTTAATTGTTGCATATTTAGGTAAAATTTCTCCATATTTTCAAATTATTACATGTATTATATATAACCGAATCATATCCTAAATTATTTGAAAAATTCCGTATCCCCGCACCCGTGCAATATACAACGTATTCTTTGCCATCTCAAAAATTTCGTCGTAAATGAGAACACATAATTATCTTCTCTGCATGGTTGCGAATTTAAAGAATCAATTTTCTTTTCCATATTTAGATTTAATTTAAATGGATTTAATATGCATTAATCATGTTCTAATATAACTATAGATCATAAACACCCGTGCAATTCAAATATCATTTTTAAAGGGCCACTCTTGACCCTAACTGTTTAGTAAGAGCGATTTTTTAGTGAAAATAGGGGCGGCTCTTTAAAATTGTGCTTGAATTGTATATTACATTTGGTGTACAGAAAACTTACTCTATATGCAATATTGTACCGTGTAATATTCTCTAAAAATGTAATAACAATAGTTCCGCAAGTCAAAATCGAGTTAAAGTCAAAAGTTGGTAGCTCAATTGGTTGAGCCTGCCACCTAAGACCCTTGGGCTCGAGACATGGAGAGGAAATTTATTTTCCTTTTGTGGTGGGGTGGTGTTCCCCTCTTGTGGTGGTTGCGATTCCGACGGGTTCCATATATTTGGATCTCTTGACATTGCTTAAGGGCACAAATTTGTGATTTGAATTTAGTCCAAAAGATTTGAGTTGTACAATTCGCTTGAGAATTTCTCGCGAATAAATGGTGGCATTTATGACCTCATTTGAAATTGTGCTAGAGAGCACAAGTGGTGTGAATTTAATTCATAAGATTTGACTCGTATAATTTAATGGAGAATTGTTAAGAATCAAATGTGGTAATTACGGCCACACTGAAAATTGAATTTAATTTGGTATGTCTCCAAGATTAAATTTCGGACGTTTGGTTTTCCCAATTTATTTCGAGAATGTGTCTAAATTAATATTTGATGAAATATTAAATAATGGATAGGACGGACAATTCAAACGAGTATGGGAGATAAATTCTCGCCATAAATACATTTGAATGAGGGGGAAAAGAGGTCTCTCCATGATATACATTCGAAATGTGAGGTGGTTTAGCTAAGGCGCGACCTTGAAGCTAAATGGAAAACTAAGAGGAAGTGGCCAAAAGAGGTTAATGGAAAAGTTTTCACACGTGGATTTATTCAATCTCGTTCATAAAAAGTCACCACACAAGGAGATAAATCTGTGTAAAGTGTGAGGATAAAGTGATCCTACAATTATATCGAAGTGTGGGGGTGACTTTAAATATTGAAGCACTAGTAATATGCTTATCAATGTTAGTCGAACAAATCAAGAAAATTCCTGACATGGAATTTTGTATTGAAATATCCAAATGTGTTGGAAGGATACACAAAAAGTGAACTGGATATTTGTCACAAACTCCATGACCATCACTGGAAATATGGGGGGAGCAATGCCACGAAAATCCTCTAAAAATTGCAATGATGATTGCATTGAGATAAAAAACCGGCTAAAGATGAGATATTTTAGAGGATTACGGGTAAGGGGAATGAGGTTAAAACCTACACATAAAAGGGTGTTCATAGCGGAAACTCGTCCATGATGACTGGAGGATCCCAAGAACTTGGTTCAACGAGACAACTATGTTATGAAGCACTCAAATGTGCACTTGAAAAACTTTTGCAACCTATTCTCGAATCCCTTCAAGTGCAAACATGTACCTCTTTAGGTGCATAAAACCTGCTGACGTGTGGTAAGGTTAAGCTTAACAACTTTTAATGATTCCTATATCCCAAGGGTGGAGTATTGCAGGTTACTCTTGATAGGAGATCACCTATATAAGCGTTGAAGTGGGGTCGCTTCTGACTAAGAGAAATTCAGTACACGCTTATGAATCCAAGATATGGTCCAGGGCCAAAATGGACAACAACGTAAGAACAAAAAAAGTATTAGAGTCGTTATTGTGTGAATGTCATTGTCTTGATTTACACAAAAAGCCGACCAGTTCAAGACATCGCGTTCACTGAGTGGCGAGTAAATCCGATGGCATCTCACTAGGGAAGGTTCAAAGCCTGAAACTACCTATCCCGATGCAGTAATGGTTCGTCGGAACTTTCTTAGGGTGTCACATGCATTAGTTTCACTAGGGATTGTTGGAAAATATTGGTTTGACCATATTTATTAAATATTTAGTGACAATTTAATCATCCATTTTGCGTAAATGGATTTGGTAGGTTCGTTTTCTCAAAACCAAATTTAGGGTGAATGAGAAATTAATGTCATTTAATATGTGGATAAATACATTGATGAATGTATTTATAAAGGTAATGGTGAAGGATTGTGACTTATAGACATGAAATATCATGTCTTTTGATAAAACTATTCTAAAGGCTGTGTCTTTAATAGATATACCTTAATTGGTGAAATAGTAAATTATTTTCAAGAGTTATGACTTTTAGAGAATAAGAGTTATAGTGAAGAGTCGCAACTATTACCTAACGACCCTTAGAAATCTATAAATAGACCTCCCACATTTGTCATTCGCATTCACTTCGAAACAAGTGTTTAATTCATTCAAAAAGTTGATTTCATTCATTCGAAATCAATATCATACAAGTGCATATGCATACTAACGTTAGTAGTCTTGCATTAAAGTCATGTCAAGAAAGTTCCGGATACCTGAGTCCGTTCATTGATAGCTTCCGTTACGTAGTGCAGCGGGCGGAAGGCTCTAAAGTCGTTGTATCTTGGGGGCGATTGTTATGGAACCGTATTGCACCTGGGTACGGGGCAATATCGTCTTACGGAGAGCGAGTTAAACTCGTGCCTCGACTTTCGTATTAGTCCGTGTCTTGCATAGAGTCATCTTCGTCTACACATACAATCAACCATTTACCCAATTTTTTCCAACACCTAGAACAATTTGCCTACGGAATTAATCTGCCTACAAAATAAAATCTCTAGGTATGATTACTTACGAGTCATTTTCTTACAAAAAATTACCTACAACACAAGGCAAGTTATTTTGTAAGTGGGGAAGGAAGATGTCTATACAATTAGAATTTTTTTTTTTGGCAATACTCACTACAAATTTTTTTGTTGGAAATTCCGTAGCCATATTGACAATTTCCGTAGACAATATTATATTTTCTTGTAGTGAAAAAATCGAACTTACAGAGTGATGTAAAATTTATTAATTTAATTATTTTTCTTATGTCTATGAGGAGGCTAATACACAAGCACTGAATTATACACGATTTAGGGTCCGCTTGGTTGGGGGTGATGATTATAGGGTAATGAGAATGATTTGATTAATAATGCTTGTTATAATCAATACATTGTAATAAGATTGAAAACGAGTTATAATTTACCTATCAAATGACTCCACATTCATTACCCTCTACTTAAGTGACTCATCAATCACTTTAATTCCCATTACCCTATAATCATCACCCCCAACCAAGCGGACCCTTAAAGACGTCATTGATTACGTAATTCCTTTAACTCAGGACCACTTCATAATGCCACAAAAAAAAGATGGGTGGCTATTTGAGGTCATAATTGGCTCAGCTTTGGAGAACCATTTCTGTGGCAAATAGCCTTTGCCTCTCCATTTGCCTCAGAATTGGAGATGGTCTAACTAACATTATTACAAAATAAAAAGCAATAGTGAAAGGCCAAGGTATGAATCTTGTACGAACGATACTGAATGGGGCCATGCAAGACATGGAGAGGTAATGATCTGGTGTTTCGCTTGAAAAATTTAACCATGTGAAAACTATATCAACCAATTATTTTTTTAATTTTTTATATTCGTTAACCGGTCCAAGAACCGACCAATGCAATACTGGGGACCCATAACTCATCATTCATTAGCGGTGGGATCCATTTCAAACCAGAGCAAAATTTAGTATGAACTGACTTGTTTTAGGAATTGACCTCACCTTTTTGAATTGGAGGGAAAGAACTTTACACCAAGCTTCAAATCTCACCTCAACTAATGCCGAAAAAATGACCCTTTTAAAATAGACTCATTCACTTAAGATCAAAAGTGCAATAAATCCGAAGGTGCATCTCTTAATAAGTTTTAGTTTGAGTCTGCTATTTTTTATGAAGGATTTGGGTTGTTAGGTGCTTGTGTACTTAGTGTTAAGTTATTTCTTTCATAAGTTCTAGCCTTCTAGCTAGGTTTTTTATTTTTAATTTGTAATAAAACTTCTGTTAGCAGTACTCCCTCTGTCCTTATATTTTTCGCACACTAAATATATTGTGCAAACAATTTAAGGAAAATGCAATTTTTAGGTACAAATAGTGGCATATTGGTAAATATGTATATTTTTTGTAAGTGTGCACACAAATCAATATTTTCGTTTTTAGAGTGTGCATATAATTTTGAGAAGGGCGAAGAAGACAAGTGCGTGAATAATCATGGAATATTTTTCAATCCCTAAAACAAATTATTGCGTACATATGATAAATTACTAATAAGTTTAAAACATAAAGACGGCTACAAAATATATAATGATAAAAAATTGTAGATTAAATATGAAGTTTAAAAGATAAATAGAGATGAAAAATTATCTCCGTAACATTAAATTCACTGCTCGATTTCAAATAGAAATAAAACGAAAGATGATGAATGGGGCTATGCAAGACTTAGAGAGGGTGAAAATTGTGAAAAAATTTCAATAACAAATTTTGGTCTCAGGTTCTTTTTTGGTCCGATTGCTTACAAATTTGGTCCTTTCTGTTAATTTTTGGGACCAAAGCTGCAACTTTTTGGAACTAAAGTGCAATTTATACATTCTTTTGGGACCAAAACTGTATTTTTCTAGAGATAAAAAATATCGAATAAAACTACAGGACCAAAAATATTGAAAAATGATCATTTTTGCAGACCACCTATTCTCATGGGACCAGAAATGCAATTTACCCTTTGGAGAGGTAATAATCTGGTGTTTTGCATGTAAATTTCAATCACGTGAAACCTATATCAACTAATAGGATGCGTAGAAAGGCCCAACCTCCTCTCTATATATAACAAAGCTTCCACCATCTCAATTCTCACACTTGCATCATATTTACAACTAGAAACTAATAATTCCATTCTAATCCCTTTTATATTGCTCAAATATGTGGGGCGGTTCTGTTGATCCACTAAAGTAATTATATCTTCTTAATTACTTCTTCTTCTCATCAATATTGATCTTTCAACTTTTGGCTTAAATGTGTATATCGAATGGGAACATATTAAGTCTTTAATATCCCTTAGTACATTTATCTACCTAGCACTAATTTAATTGTCTATATGTGTTAACATTTCATATTTTTTCGTTGAGATTTACTATTTTCACTACAAGAAAATTGACCTTTACTGACAAAATTCTGTCACTATTGCTTTTCTAGTTAAAAGTGTTTATAAGTGACAAAAAACTGATCTTTAATGACAGGGCCTGTCACTAAAGACTTTTAGCTTGAAAAACAATAGTGACGTGATCTCTGTCATTAAAGATCAATTTTCTTGTACGCTTATAGTTTTATTGGCTTTGTGATTATAGTAATAGATATAATTTAATTTTCTCTTGTTGATCTAATTTTGCAGATGGAAACGTACTTGAAAACTATCACCATGGAGGATAAGGAAGTCTCCCATTGTTGGGAGATGGTTCCTTGGAAGGACCCTATCCTAATTATTACATAATTTCAAGGATTCCACCTTTAATCTTATCCTCAGTTTCGTGGTGGCGCTACTTTTTTTTTTAAGTATTTTATGTGTGTTCTATCGTTATTTGTCTCGTGTTCTTATCGTATCATGTGAATAAATATTTGTGGGTTCACTACCACACAAATTTCGTTAAACTTTTAATTTGTTTTGGTCTTTCTCGTTTTTTCAGCTTTTATTATTTCCCTTGTTAGTTTTAATAACGATTTGTATGTCCTCAAACAACCAAAATAAATGACATAATATAATGTCACGTAGACGTATTAAAAACATGGTAGAAGAACATATATTAGGGTAGTGGAATTCTTACCCATTTCTCATAAACAAAAGGGGAAAATTGCACTTTTGATCCCAAGAGAATGGGTGCAAAACACTTTTAGTACCTATGTGCGAAAGTGGTCCTTTTTTTTTTTGCAGTTTTGGTCCCATCCGTTAAATTTTGGGACCAAAACTGTAGATTTATCCAATTTTCTTGAGACAAAAACTGCAATTTATCATATTCTCTTGGGATCAAAAGTGTATAAAAAAACTACGGGACTAAAAGTGTCTAAAAAATGACCATTTTGAAATGAACGCATTCTCTTAGGATCAAAAGTGCAATTTACCCTAAACAAAAGTGTTTTGTACCCATTGCATAAAAATGAGAGTTTTTTTCTTTTTACCCAATTTTGACCTGAAAAGACCGAAAGACCTTGCAAATTAATTTTCTACACTTTACCTCATTTTCTACGTACCCTAATTGTCTCACTGACAAAACATAATTGTTTCGCTACTAAAAAATAGTTGTCTCGCTTAGGGAAAAAAATTGTCTCATTGGGGAAAAAGTTGTCTCAAAGGACAAGAGTTGTACCAATCGAGACAATATTCAAATACCCATAAGTTCAAAGTATGGATATTTGAATAAAAAATAATTATCTCGTTGGCAAAAAAATAGTTGTCTCTCTGGCAAAAAATAGTTATCTCGCTGGGAAAAAAATTATCTCGTTGACAAAATGTTATCTCGATGGACATGAGTTATACCCATCGAGACAATATTCAAATATCCATAAGTTCAAAGAGTGAATGTTTAAATACCATCTCAACAGACCCCATAAAAATAACTATTTTTGTCGGAGAGACAACTTTTTCCCAAGAGAGACAATCTTTTTTCCCAGTGAGACAACAATGTTCTGCCATTGAGACGAATATTTTTCCTTAGCGAGACAGTATCAACAAATTTTTTTATAGATGAAAATTACCCAAAAAACACGATGAGTAGATGAAGAGATGAAGAAGAAATAAATTGCTAAATTGAATTGCTTATCTTAGTTTTGAAAGGTAGGATGAAGAGATAAAAGAGTGAGAGGGGTTGAACGTTCAAATCATAATGGTTGATGAAAATTTAAAATGTTAAAATAATTATATTATGTAATATGTTACTAAATTATAAAATTAATATACTCAACTCAATTAATTGATACCGATATATTTTTTCCAAAGTAAAATGTAAAATTATAATTATAATTTAAAAATTAAAAACTTCAATTGATAAAATGAAACCAAAATGAGATAAAAATAAAAAAAATACATCCTTCACTTTAGCATTTTATTTAAATAAAACAAATGATTTAAAAATTAAAATAAAATGAGAAATGTCAATTTTGTAAATATATACATCCTCTATAAATTTTCAAATCCTTCATTTTTAAAGGATTTTCATCTATCATCTATACTCTATCCCGCATTTAGAGTATAGTTGGAGTGCAACAATATTCTATTTTCATGAAAATACTCTATAATGGAGTATTGTTGGAGTTGCCCTAAGAGAGTGTGTACCACTAGGTTGTGATCCAATGCAATCGAGCTCATATACCTCGCTTACATGACATTATTTATGAATTTTCTTTATGAAATAATGATTTTTGTGTACACTCAAGTGCTTAACATGTATTCCCTCCGTCCCTAACTCATTTTTCCATTTACTATTTGCACGGGTTTTAAGAAAAGAGTTGTTTATAGTATTTAAAGTGATAAAGTAGATGTTTTTGGTTATTAGTGTATGAAGAATGTAATATTAAAAAATATTGTTACTTTCTGGCAATGTAGCAAACGAGTTTGAGACGGAGGGAGTATACATTTGGATTTTAAGTTTGATTTCAAATTAATTTTGACTTTTAAAACCCAATTTACTTAATGAGCTTTGAAAAATCAAAATTGATTTGAAATTAGACTCAAAGTCATAGTGCATACTATGGACTTGAGTGCATATAAGAGTTTGTGTTAATGGAAAACAACTAATACCTTTTAATGAATATTCTTTAATGAAACAACTAATACCCCTTAAAAAACCAATTAATACTCTATAGTGAAATAAGAAGTACCCTCCAAACTTATTGATTGTTAAACTTATTCACTCTATACTTTGCCACATCGTAAGTACCTGATCGGAAAAATCAGTGAACTTGGTTTTGTCTCGTATTACGATGATTTTGCAGTCTCCGGTAAATTTGACGGTGAGAATAATGTCGGAAGACATTTGTTGGTGGACAATCCAAAGTATACAAGAAATAGATAAATATAAGCTGGGAGATGAATTTGAATTTTGAATTTGGCCATAGCTGTGATCTTAATGTTGTACTTGTATAGGAGAGGAGAAGAATTCAGAAGAATGGCCGTTTGATGGGACTGGCCGAAAAAATATAGGAAGGAGAGAGAAAATGACTTTGTACAATATTCATCTATTAAAGGTAGTTAAGGTATTATACTACAATAAAGTTCACTTACTTGTAAGTTTAAAAAGTCTATCAAATTTACAGTAATTAAGGCTTAAATTTTTTAATCTAGTAGTAATTTTCCTTTATAAAATATTCAGTAAAATTGAATGATAAAAAATTATAATCATTAGTTTCAATGTTTTAAGAAAATTGATATATATATACACACACAACAGGAAAGAAAGTAGGCGAATTTTAAAACAGGTAATAATAATGAATCCTCATTACTTAACAAAATATTTTAAAATATTTATTTTATAATGAAAAAAAATATATGAAATAATAGACAAATAATTCCAATATATTCATATAATGAAAAATGAGATATAAGAATTTTGTAAAACATAATAATAAAAATATATATAGCTAGGTAAACGATGGGTCCCTTGAAAATGACTTATAACTCTTTCACTGTTGTGAAGGTTAGTATGATTTGATTACACTTTCTAAGATTGTGAGGTGACAGTAAAGTGAAGGGGTTAGAATAATTATAACTCCTCCAACATTGTGAGTACTCTATTATGATCGTCTTAAATACAAATTTGTGATTTGTGACGGTACGTTTCGTCGCAAATCACGCAATAACGACGCCATTGCTATGACTGGTGGAATGTCGTTGCAATACCGTCATAATTTGCTATGATTACTAATTTCGTTGTTAATTTTGCAAGTATTGACTCAAATGATTAGAATCGTCGCAAAACCATCATAAATTGAGACATATTCTATGTTGCACAGATTCTTCAAAAAATGAAGGTACGCAGTATTGGATACACTTACGGGTGTGCGATTAGTGTCGGATTCGCACCCGATACGCCACGTGGCGTATACAATATTTTTTTTATTTTTTTAGATTCGAATACGCGTATCCCCTTCAAGGATACATGAGGGATACGCGAATCGGATAAATATTGCAAAATTTATTAATTTTTGTGATTTTTTGTAATATTTTATAATTTAATATTAAAATGTAAATAATTAAATATATTAGTCAACAAAAAAAAAAAAATCAAATAATACATCATCCATTCAAGTATTTCAATTTCTTAATTATTATATAATTAAATGATTTGGAGAAATTTCTAGAATATATATATGCTTTCTAATTTTCTAGTAATAATTCAATTTTCTAGAGATAATGGTTATGACAAGTGATAATGATAATGGTGTTAATGTGAGTTGACTTTTATATAAATATGTTGATTGAAATTTTTATTATGACTTGTGTAAGTTAATGATATTTAATTTTTAATTGTTGCATATTTAGATAAAATTTCTCTATATTTTTTAATTATTCCATGTATTATATATAATAAAATAAATTTAAATAGACGTATCCTTGCCGAATCGTATCCTAATTTTTTTTTAAAAAACTGCGTATCTTCGCACCTGTATCGTATCGCTTCCGCATCCGTGCAAAATAGGACATATTCTTCGCCATCTCAAAAATTTCGTCGTAAATGAGAACAAATAATTATCTTTTCTACATGGTCGCAAATTCAAAGAATCAATTTTCTTTTCTATATTTAGATTTAATTTAATGGATTTAATATGCATTAGTCATGTTCTAATATAACAATTGATCATAAACACCCGTGCAACTCAAATCTCATTTTTAAAAGGGTCATTCTTGTTTTCACTGAATTATTAGGGCCGTTTAATCATAATTGACCCTAACTGCTTAGTAAGACAAATTTTTTCAATGAAAATAGGGGCGGCTCTTTAAAATCGTGCTTGAATTGTATATTACATTTGGTGTACAAGAGACTTACTCTATATGCAATATACTGTGTAATATTCCCTAAAAATGTAATAACAAAAGTTCCGCAAGTCAAAATCGAGTTAAAGTCAAGAGTTGGTAGCTCAATTGGTTGAGTCTGCCACTTAAAACCCCAAAGGTCTTGGGCTCGAGACATGGAGAGGGAATTTATTTTCCTTTTGTGGTGTGGTGGTGTTCCCCTCTTGTGGTGGTTGCGGTTCTGACGGGTCCGGTGGTCCCCTCTTGTGGTGATTGCGGTTCCAGTCTACAACGAGATGAAAATATGTTGTCAAGTACCCGGTGGTCGAAGGAACTATTGTAATTGATTATGTTAGGAAACTATTGTATCTGATTACCTTTAAAAAAATCGAGTTAAATCGGCTCACGGAGATAATATTGTTTGTTTACCTTAAACAATATTAATTGCTCATTATCGTCCGTATATTATTGTGGTAGCCAATAATGCAATATTACATTATTATTTGCATACTTCCCTCATTCAAGATTTTTAGCACACTAGCTTGTGCACACAAATTAAGGAAAAAAATTATGCTTGATTAGATTAATGGTTTGTGTGGGGTAATTTTGTAAAAAAAAAAAAAAAAAAAAAAAAAAAAATCAATTTTTCGTTTATTGACTTGTTTTATGATAACATTTTGCGGATATTGTGACGGTAGAGTTTGTGAATATGACGCAGCAAAAGAACGATACAACGTATTATCCGTTGATTCTAATAATATTCGGATAAACGCAAACGCGATTAACGTGTTAATCCATTGATTCACGCATGAATACTAGAATAACAACAATTAAAACACGATAAAGAGATAAACCCAATATATTTCAATATCAATAAACAACTCCTTAACAACGAGTTACATAGCTTCTATTTATAATAGAAATAAACTAGGGTTTTAGGCATAGCCCTAAAAGCCCAACCCACTAATAATTAATTAAAACTTATATAAAACCCTAATACTATAAAATATAAATACTAATAATAAATAATCAAATACAATCTTTATCTCCATCAGACTACCTTTTTCATTTTTGGGTGTATTGGGACGGACAAAAAAGAAAAATGTGCAAATAATCACGAGACGAAAGAAGTAATATTTACTAGAGTTAGTATTGTGTGAACAAGTTTCACCTTAAAACTGGTTTACAACTACTACTTTTAGTAAATTAACTCACACCTTTTAGTTAAACAATTAATACCATTTAGTGAAATAACTAATAGTCTTCAAAACGAATACCTTAAAGTGAAACAACCAATACTCAATTATTATGAATTAAATTAATTTAGAAATGATTAAACACAGTTAATATGGATTAGAAGAAGAGGATGTATATACCAAGTACTCCCTCCGTCCTGAGTAAATTTCCCACTTTCCTTTTCGGGCCATCCCCCAGTAAATTTCTCATTCCATAAATGACAAAAATAACACTTTACTACATATAAATTTTAACCTTCAAATTCACACAATATTACCAAAAATGTCACTCATTCAATTCACTTTTCAACACTATGTTGTTTACCAAATACATTTTGCTGGGATTGAATGGCTATTTATGATGACTTTTGGTAAAAACATCAAATGATTGGGTTCTTAAATGCTAAAATGAATGCTTGGATGAAGAAAGGCTTTAAATACTTAAGAACACTAAGAACACCAAGAATTGCCAGGGGTTTTTAATCCCTGGACTTAAATGAGTATGTGTATTGAATATTCTGAGAATGATTGAACCCCCTTTACATTACAAGTGTTGGGGTATTTATAGTTTTCTCACTATAGGGGTATGTTGGTCATTTCCGGCCTCTCGGGGGACAGGTGCATTAAATGCCTCCTGCCTCTGAGGACGCGCGGGCTCTGATGTGTCAGGGCTCGCAGGCGGCCGGCCACTAGGGTGTCGACGCGTGTCCAAAAAGGACGATTCTCTGACGAATTTCCTCATTTGGATGGAATATTCTCTGTTGCAGGGTACGGAGGCGGCCTTTTTCTTCCTTGGGAGAGGATCTTGCCTGATTCTGTCACGTGCTCGAGATCCCTCTTGCCGGCCGGGGGCCTTAAGTGATCGGATGCCGGTCTCCTGGCGGACACCGAGATCGGAAAACGCTTCAGCCAGTCGGTCGCGTCCGGGTGTCTTCTGCTGGACTTCACTGATCATGGCCGGGCCGGGCCGGCCACGGCAGGGCTTTGATGTAGCTGTGATCGATGTGGACGGACGTCCCAGGCAGGTTTCCGACCTCGCTTTCGCAGCCGGAATCTCGTGTTCGGAGCCCGCTGAGGTCGGATTCAGGCCGGCCAGGTCGATCCCGACGTCGGGGTATCTTTTTTCCTTTTCAGGCTTTCTTCCGGCCGGATCCAATGCGCGGTCCGAAACGGTCACAACAATTGCCCCCCAGCTCGTTTCTTAATTTGAGGGGCGAGGTGGTCGTTTATCGTTTCCTATTGGTGCCGGCCTGGATCCGCCCGGGGTGATCGGAGATCGGCCAATGGTTAGGAGATGGTTGAGGTGACGTAAGTTGTCAGGCGACGCTTCGGGTTTCGTGCACTAACCTGACGTGACGTGATGCGACTCCTCGAATCCCATTCATTTAATGCGCGCCTAGTACGAGGCGTCTGGCGCTGAAACCGTCGCTTCAAATTCTTGCTTCTAGGCCCCTATGCCTAGAAATTTATTTCGCTGTAGGTCCCTGCCCCATTCTTATAAATAGGGGGGTTATTCTCTTATTTTGGACTTTTGCTTCTTCACTCAAATTGCAGCGTTTTCCTTGGCGATTTCCGGCGAGTTCCTTGCGGCGGCGACGAGTTTTGAGCGGCGGCAGCTGGTGGCTTTGCTAAGGTAAAACTTCGACTTTTTGAAATTCACATTTCTATCTTCAGTTATGGTGCGACGGTGGGCGGGTCCTCCGCCTGGACAGGGAGGAGGTGTCTCCTCCAGCGGCGGAGGCGGCGGTGCTCATCGGCGCTTGTTTGATGAGGGGGGAAGCTCTCGGGGCGCGAGTGGTGCTTCCCCCTCACGCTTGGCGGGCTCAATATGGGCGCACGACGATGATGGCTTGGACGCCCTGTTCCTGAGCCCGGGACGATCGCTGCTGGGCGAGGGTGCCCGGGAGGGGGTTCCCGCGGCGACCGAGAGGTGTGGAGTGGGAGGAGCGGCCCGGCCCGTGGGGGACAGAGATCCCCTCGATGGCCTCCTGGAGGAAGATGAGGAGGAATGCGGCCGTAGAAGCGGCGACGATCAGGCCAACCACCAGCTATTAAAAGAACTCGCAGCCGAGCGGATTAAAGAGAGGCTCGGGATGGCGGCTGAGACCTCGGGCTCGGATACGGAAGTGGAGGAGAGGCCGGCCGTCGTTGGTCGAAGCGTGAGCCAAGATCGGCAAGGCCAGGTCAGACGGGCTTTTCGGCTATGGTTGGAGTACGTGGACCAAAAAGACGACGTCGCGTCTCTCGAGTATGATTACGAAGAATATTCGGACCATTATCCGCGAGGGCCGACGGTCCGCCCTCCGGCTACTATTCGGATAGCTGATCTGGAGGAGTCCCATAGGTGGACCATCGGCCAATTCCAGAGTAAGGTGACCCAGCGTTTTCTCGACGACGCCCGGGCCGGATGGGAGGTTCCTTTTGATGTCGACCTCTACGCGCCGGAGCCAAACGAACGGGCGGACCAGCCTCCGCGCGGAATGGTGGCCGTGACCCAAGACATGATGGAGGTCGGTCTGCGCTTCCCTCTACATCCGGCCGTCTCCTATCTGCTGAATTTCTGGGACCAGGCGCCCATCCAGCTTCTTCCGAACGCGTGGATGATAATTGTGAGCGTTATGGCTCTGTTTGGCAAGAACCGGCTTTACCGGATGCCCACCCCTGGAGAGATGACTTATCTCTATAGGGTTCAAAGTGAGCGGAGTGGGACCGGTGAAGTCTATATACAGACGAAAGGGCCGAAGCTGGTGACCGGCCTGCCTAGTAAAGGTCGGAATGATCGGAGGAAATGGTTCTTTGTTGGCGGGGCCTGGAAGACCGGGTATCCTGACGGAACGGAGATCGACGTTCCGACCAATATCCGCCCTAAACACCCCAGTAAGGAATTTTTGTTTTATACTTGAAAAAAGTACTGATCTAATCTTTGCTTTCCTTCGCAGGCTATCCTTGTCCAACTGATCGTGAGTTGAATTTCGACTTCGCGGTCGTTAGAGAGCGGATCCTGTCCCTGTCGGCCTCAGAACGGAATCAAGCAGTTCTTCGGACGAGAGAAGCCAGGATCGCCGGTCGGTTCTTCTAATACCCTCGTCATATAAAGTTAACGGGTAAGTGACAAATGGATGACCGGGGGGTTCGGTCCATAAGTTATATTATTATTATTATTATTATTATTATTATTATTATTTTTTTTTTTTTTTTAAACACCTCGGGATTTGACCTTGCAGTGCCAGACTTTCCGGTCGTTAGGCAGTGCCCCCGTGAGTTCCTCGATCGCTGCCCGGAAATGTTTGCCCTGATGGGATCTTGCGCGGCGAAAAAGGCAGCCAAGGGTACGAAAAAGAAGAAGGGGACCGGCGCCCGGACCGCGGTCGTAATTGATGACCCTCTCCCCCTCCAGTCCGTGCCGGCCGTGGGGACTGCTGCTACTGGGTCGACTGCCTCCCACCAACTTACTGGTCGGAAGAGGCCTCGTGAGGTGGATGAGAGTGAGGAGGTTGGCCCGCACGGGTCCAGTCCGATCCGGGTAGACGTGTCTGACGATACCCCGCCTGGGGTTGGGCCGGTAGGGGCGGAAACTGTGGCCCGGGCGGCACATCATCCAGGCCAGGAGGATGACCGGCCATACTTTGGTCGCGACCCGGTTCGCTTTCAAGCGTAAGTCTTTTGACAAATTCCTATTTTTCTTAGATAACTTCGTTTGTACCTGACTTGGGTTTTCTTTTGCTTAGGCTGACGCGAACTGACTCCGACCTACCCCCTATTGTGCTTGACTTCCTCTCCTCCCGCGTCCCGGGCTCAACTGTAGAGATGCCGGACTACATGCGCCGGGCTGTGAATTCTCTCCCTCAGGCTTGGACGAGGGATCTTGCTGATATCGTCGAGCACCGACCTCGGCATGTGGGCCGGACCGGGGTCACACTGATTAATCAGGCGGCCATCGTGGTCAATGCGATGGAGAACGAGCTCACCGAGACCTCCCGGTCGCTCCGGATAGCCGAGACTGCGCTGACCCGTGCTCGGGAGGAGAAGGCTGGTCTCGAGGGTGAAGCTGCCAAGCTCAAAAGGGAGAGGGATGGCGCGGTTGGACAGATGGAGGCTGTCCTGAAGGAGAGGGATGATGCTCTTGGCCGGGCGGAGATGGCCTATAAGGCCCTGGAGGATGCTCGGCACCACGTGTCTGAGATGGAGGACTCCCTCGCCGATCTGCGGTTGGAGGCGCACCGTGCCCGGGGGGATGCGGACCAGGCTGCTGCCCGGCAGGTCGAGGCGGAGAAGGAGCTCCAAAAGAAGAATGATGAACTGGCCGCTGCACTTAGCCGGCCGTCCTTCGACCCGGCGGATCCGACCCAGAACCCGGCACTCTTTTCTGAATTCTGCTTCTATGTGGCCGCTGCCAATGTGATCCGGGCCGGGCGCCAGGCCAGCCTCGATACCAAGCCCCAGGAAGACTACTTCCGGGAGTACGCCGCCCAGAACCCGGTCAGCGATGGCTTCTGGTTCCCCTTCCTCGATCTCGAGACCGACTACGGGGTGGACCTCTCTTGGTTCCCCCATCGGCACAGATTGTTCAAACATGGCGAGAACCCGCCGGCCGGTGATGAGGAAGAAGGGGACGAGGAAGAGGAAGACCCTGCGGAGGGGCCCCGGGCACCCGGCGGAGACGGGGCTATGGTGCAGGCCTTGGTCGATGAGGTGGCCGATTACGTGGCCGGGGCCGGAGGCCAGGGAAGCCCGGCGGCCGGGGAGGGCGGCCTTTGAATTCAAGCTTAGATTTTCTTTTACTGCTTTCCTAATTGTGACCAGGTCGAGATACTTCATCATTTGCTCCCCCCGGGCCTCGTACTCTCCTTTGATCTGGTTTACCACGAGCAGGGAGTCCATGAAAACATGCAGCCGGCAAACTCCGATTGCGATTGCGAGCTCAAGGCCTCCGACCAGGGCCTCGTATTCGGCCTCGTTGTTGGTGGCCGGGAAGTTGAAGCGGACTGCATGGGTGAAATTTTGGCCCTCTGGACCGATCAGGACAATACCGGCCCCGGCACAAGAATTAGTTGACGATCCGTCCACATAGAGTTTCCAAGGGGGGTGGTTGATTCTTGTGAACTTGGGTGGGAAAGTTAATTCTACAATGAAGTCGGCCAGGGCCTGGCCCTTGATGGCCGTCCTTGGGGCGTACGAGACCCCGTACTGAGCAATCTCCAACGACCACTTCAGTAACCGTCCGCTGGTGTCCGGCCGGTGTAGGACTTGCCTCAGGGGTAGAGTGGTGAGGACCTCTACGTGGTGGTCGAAGAAATAAGGCCTTAGTTTCCTTACACTCATGACCAGAGCGTAAGCCAACTTTTCGAGCGGGGTGTATCTGAGCTCGGCATCGTGGAGGGCTTGGCTTACGAAATAGATCGGAAGGTGGTTCTGACCGTCTGCCCGGACTAGTACCGCGCTCAGTGCGACCTCGGAGGCCGCGAGATATAAGTAAAGCTTCTCCCCCGGGACTGGCTTGACTAAGATTTGTGGGTTTGCCAAATATTCCTTTAGTTTCGCAAAGGCTAGTTGACTTTCCCTATTCCATGAAAACTTGCCATTTTTAATTGTCGAGAAGAAAGGCTTACTTTTATCTCCGAGCCGGGCTATGAATCTGTTGAGAGAGGCGAGGCATCCGGTCAGGCGTTGCACTTGCTTGATTGTCCTAGGCTCTTGCATGTCAAGGACGGCTTTGATCTTGGCCGGATTGGCCTCGATCCCGCGCTGGCTGACGATGTGTCCCAGGAATTTGCCGGCCTCCACCCCGAAGTTGCATTTCTTCGGGTTCAACTTCATATTGTAGGCTTTGAGGATCTTGAAAGTCTCTCCGAGATCCCTGAGATGGTCTTCTTTCTTCAAGCTTTTCACCACAATGTCGTCGATGTAGACCTCCATGGTCTTTCCGATCTGATCTGCAAACATCTTGTTGATTAGGCGTTGGTAGGTCGCGCCGGCATTGATCAGACCGAAAGGCATCCGGAGCCAAGAGAATATGTTCTTCTCCGTGTGGAATGAGGTGTGCTTGATGTCTTCAACAGCCATGGGGATTTGATGGTAGCCGGCAAAGGCGTCCATGAAGGACATCATCTCGTGTCCGGCCGTGCTGTCCACCAGGTGGTCGATGTGTGGCATCGGAAAGTGATCCTTTGGGCACGCCGCATTGAGGTCGGTGAAGTCTATACATAGTCTCCAGGCGTTGTTTGTCTTTTTGACCAGGACGGCGTTCGCGACCCATTGGGGCTCGTCCCGGGCTTGCTCGATCAGCTTGTTGTCTAGCAATTTCTTGACTTCCTCAGCCAAAGCTTCGTATTTTTCCGGGCCGAACTTCCTTCTTTTTTGGTGGACCGGCCTCCTGTTGGGGTCGATCTTTAGACGATGGCATGCGTGCTTTGGGTCTATCCCGACCATGTCTTGGTGAGACCAGGCAAAGACTCCAACGTTGGCTTTGAGGAATTCGATCACTTCCCCCCGCATTTCGGTCGGTATGCGAGAGCCGATCAGTACTTCCAGTTCCGGCCTCGAGGGGTCGACCGGAATGTGTTCCAGATCCTCCAAAGTCGTAGCCTGTTCATAGCTCCACCGGTCAGAAGAATCGAATCTGGGATCGAGGTCGAGCTCGGATGGTTCGAAACCAATCCTTAGCTCGGGATCGTCGATCTGCATAGGCTGGGGGTCGGCCAATGTGGATCCGACCCCCGCGGCGGGTTCTGCGGCCGAAATGGCCGTTTCAGAGTCGGGGTGTGGCCCGTCCGGTGTTTGGTTATTGCTAATTGAAAATAAGTAAGAGTAGGAATAGTTCAAACACCTTCTAGCCATTGCCTGGTCACCCTTAATGGTGCCGACCACCCCCTCGGGGGTGGGAAATTTGATACAGTAGTAATAGGAGGAAGCAACGGCTTCAAAAACTTCTAAAAAGGGCCTACCCAGAAAGCCATTATACGAGCTTGGCTGATCTACAATTATAAAATCTAGCGGCCTAGTTATCCTGACCTCCTTGTTGTAGCAGCAGATGAGTTCCACGGAGAGCTTTATCCTTCCATACGCGGCGACCGTCGCATCCCCAAATCCCTTCAACTGAAGGTCGATTGGCCTGATGAAGTTGACGAGGTCTCCGAGCTGGTCTAGGGCTGTTTTGAAGATGATATTGCAAAAGCACCCATTGTCGACCAGAACGCGTTGAACCTCTTTGCCCAGGATCTGGGCGGCAATCACCAGCGCGTCGCCCTTCGGGAATAGCACCCCGGTCCGGTCCCGGTTGGAGAAAGTTATCTCCAAGTCCTTGTGAATCTTCGGCTCCGGGGGTGTGACCAAGTTGACGTTGGTCGCTGCCCGGACCTCTGCTTTCCGCTTCCGGTTGGACTGCGTCGAGATGGGGGTGAGGCCGCCTAGGTTCCCTCCGCCGGCCTGGATCATGTTGACCCGACCGCCGGGATTCATGGGCGGGAGGAGGTCATCCTCGTCATCATCCTCCTCCAAAGCTGCGACCGGCCTAAGAGGCCGGCCGCCTTCCTCGTTTCTCCGAGGGTGGCGCTGGGGCTGCTGCTGCTGCTGTTGGTCCTGCCGGCCGGCTGGCCTCTGAAGGAGGTCGTTCAGACGCCCTTCCTCAAACAGCTTCCAAAGCTGCTTTAGGAGATCACGACACTGGCTCGTATTGTGGCCAATAGAGTCGTGATAAGCGCATAACTTTTTAGGGTCCAGCCGGGACCAGTCTCCGGAATAAGGCCTTGGCTTGGGAAGCACGTCCCGGTGCTGAATCGCATTGAAGATATGCACGGGGGATTGCCTCGTGGCCTGGGTTAGGTGAACCTCGACGTCCTCGAAGGACTTGAAGTTGCCGGGCGGCTTGGCCACTCTTCTGGCCTTTGGGCCGTTCTTGGGGGAGGTTTGCGCTGCCGCCTCTGTCTCCTTCGGGGCTGGCTCGGATTCCCCCAACCTTAGTGCCAGAAGCTTCCTCCGAGCTAGGTAATCGCCGGCTCGGGCGCGGAATTCGGCGTAGGTTTTAGGGAAATCCTTGGTGAGATGTTTGAACATAGGGGATCGGCCGTGGAAACCCCCCAGGGTTGCGTGCAAAGCCAGTTGATCGCTTACCGCTTCGCCGGTCAGCATGACCTCATCCACTCTGGCCACGTAGTCCTCGTCGGACTCTTCTTTCTCCTGGCGGATCCGCATCAGGCGGTGCCAGCTTTCCGGCCGGGCAATCTTGGCCGCAAAGTAAGATGAGAATTGGGCGCTTAGAGTGGCGAACGAGTCAATGGACCGTGCCGGGAGGGACACGTACCATCTGTGGGCGAGATCGCCCAGGGTGAGGGGAAAAAGCCTGCACTTCGTGGCGTCTGTCGCGCCACGCCCGGTCATATAGATCCTGAATTTGCTCAGGTGAGTCTCAGGATCTGTTTTTCCCTCGTAGAGAGGAGTTGGCGGGGGAACGATCTTGAGCTGGACCGGCGCGAGCTCAATATCGACCGCCAGAGGTTCGCTGGCGACTGGCCGGGCCTTCGTTTGGCCTTGTGCTTCGAGGAGCGCCTTCATTTCGTCCAGTTGCTTTTGCAACTTGACGATTTCTGGGCTGGGGGTTTCGGCCAGCTGGTCGCCCACGCCGGCTAGGGGGCCGATACGGTCGAAAACGGCCGCGCGAGGGACTCCGCGTCCCAAAAGGCCGCTTTGGGCGAAGCTTAACTTGCGCCTGGCGGAATTCGCCGGGGTCAGGCTGACCTCGGCCGCCCTCTTGTGGGGCATTTGGGCCGTGCTCCCAGAGTTGGAGACGGACTCGGTGTCACCGTACCCAGTGTCGTAACTGGGTACGCGGCTCGGATACCACGACGTGTCCGTCGTGCCCAAACGGTCAAAAACCGGATGGGCGGAGCCTCGTGAACGGGTGGAGATGGGGTTTGCCCGACATTGGCTTTCGCCTTGGTGCTCTCCGGCTTTCGCCTTACCCTTGAGTGCGCGAGCCCGGGCCTTCTTTTTGGAGGCAGAGGTGGTGCTCCGGCACCCCCTCGCCTCTTCCGCCTGGCGGCGTCTTCCTGACCCGGCCTGGTCAGGGGTAAAGAAACCTCGGCCTCCGGATAGGAGGGGTTCCTCCGGAAACCGGATTGGGGAGGCCACTCGTGTGGCTTTCCCATGGGCGTGGGATGACCTCTGGGGATCCATTCCTTTCAAGAGGAGGAGTTTGAGGTTTGAAGGTTTGAGGATGTGAAGCTTTGAAGAACAGTGAGTGTTCTTCAAAGAAATGAAGAAAAATATGCGTTTGATGGGTTAGAGAACCCTCCTTCTAGCGCCAAATGTTGTTTACCAAATACATTTTGCTGGGATTGAATGGCTATTTATGATGACTTTTGGTAAAAACATCAAATGATTGGGTTCTTAAATGCTAAAATGAATGCTTGGATGAAGAAAGGCTTTAAATACTTAAGAACACTAAGAACACCAAGAATTGCCAGGGGTTTTTAATCCCTGGACTTAAATGAGTATGTGTATTGAATATTCTGAGAATGATTGAACCCCCTTTACATTACAAGTGTTGGGGTATTTATAGTTTTCTCACTATAGGGGTATGTTGGTCATTTCCGGCCTCTCGGGGGACAGGTGCATTAAATGCCTCCTGCCTCTGAGGACGCGCGGGCTCTGATGTGTCAGGGCTCGCAGGCGGCCGGCCACTAGGGTGTCGACGCGTGTCCAAAAAGGACGATTCTCTGACGAATTTCCTCATTTGGATGGAATATTCTCTGTTGCAGGGTACGGAGGCGGCCTTTTTCTTCCTTGGGAGAGGATCTTGCCTGATTCTGTCACGTGCTCGAGATCCCTCTTGCCGGCCGGGGGCCTTAAGTGATCGGATGCCGGTCTCCTGGCGGACACCGAGATCGGAAAACGCTTCAGCCAGTCGGTCGCGTCCGGGTGTCTTCTGCTGGACTTCACTGATCATGGCCGGGCCGGGCCGGCCACGGCAGGGCTTTGATGTAGCTGTGATCGACGTGGACGGACGTCCCAGGCAGGTTTCCGACCTCGCTTTCGCAGCCGGAATCTCGTGTTCGGAGCCCGCTGAGGTCGGATTCAGGCCGGCCAGGTCGATCCCGACGTCGGGGTATCTTTTTTCCTTTTCAGGCTTTCTTCCGGCCGGATCCAATGCGCGGTCCGAAACGGTCACAACACACTATTCATTACTTTATCTCAAAAGTCAACATGTGGCCCACCATATATTAATAAACAAATACACTTTTTTAAACCATTCAACAAAAAGAAGTGAGAAACTTACTCGGGGACGGAGGGAGTATTAATCAACCATGACTAAAAAGAAGTGGATGTAATAAACTTTCGGGTAAAAGACAACATCATAAGACAAAGCCATTTGCTATTTAGGGTTTTCTGTTTCATTGATTTCGGAATAACTTTATAAAAGCAACAAGGCAATACGTTTATGGTATGTAAGCTACGAAAGATGCAGAATAAGACCATGCAAGATTTTGAGAGATAGTAATTTGGTGCGTCACATATAGATAACTTAATTTGAGAGATGGTCATTTACCAAAAAACAATAAAATAAATAATAAAAAAATAAAAAATTGAGAGATGGTAATTTGGCCATGCCTCCCTTCTATATATAACCAAAATGAGCTTCCACCATCTCAATTGTCACAACTCAAATACCAGTTATATACTTCCATCTTAATTCCAATTTTTTTTCTTACTCAACAATGTTTGCTTTCGGCCATTTAGGCACTATTACTAAGCCACTAAAGTAATTATAAATTCTTTCATTCCATTACCATCAATGTTTTTCAATACAAGAAAACATAAAATTGCCTACGGAAATTGCCAATATGGCTACGAAATTTCCAACAAAAAAATTTGTAGTAGAGATTACCTACAAATTGCCTACAAATTTTTTTAATTGTATTGGCATTTTCCTTCCCCACCTACAAAAAAAATTGCCTACGGAAATTCCGTAAGCAAATTGTGATGTAGGTAAATTTTTGTAGGCAAATGACTTGTAGGTATAATTATACCTAGAGATTTTATTTCGTAGGTAAATTAATTCAGTAGGCAGAGTTGTTTCTAGGTTGAGAAATGTAGATGCTTTCATAATTAGAAAATTTCGTGGGCAAATCGTAGGCAATTCTTACTATGAACTTTTTTGTTGGAAAATTTTTGTAGGCAATTCTTTATTTTCTTGTAGTGTTTTCAACAGATTTAATTGTTGGCTTAAATATGGAGAAAATTGTACTTTTAGTTCCATAGAAATATTTCCAAAATAGTTTTAGTCCATATTTTAAAAGTAGTCCTTTTTTATACATAAATGGTCACAAACATTAAATAAAATGATCAATTTTGGGATAAATTTTGGGACCAAATATGTTAAATATTTGATGATTGAGCCAATTTTACAAACAAATTAAAAGGACTACTTTTAAAACATATGACCAAAAGTGTTTTGAGAATATATCTGTAGAACTAAAAGTGCAATTTTTCCTTTAATAATGTACCCAATTAATTGTAAACATATTTACTCTATTATATCTATTAGTACAACTATGTAGCTAGCTAGCACTAATTTGATTTGTCTATAAACGTTGGGATGGATAAGAACATGTTATGTGTTAGCATTTCATATATTTTTTTGTTGAGCTCTACTATTTTAATTTTACATTAAATATCATGAGTTTTATTTATGTATTAACTTTTAGTTTCATATAGACTTTCTGATTATAATAATAGATGTAAATCTAATTTTCACTTGTCCGTACGTATAATTGCAGATGGAAACGTACTTGAAAACTATCACTATGGAGGATAAGGAAGTCTCCCATTGTTGGGAGATGGTTCCTTGGAAGGGCCCTATCCTAATTACTAAATAATTCCAAGGATATTTAAAAATAATGTATGTGTTTTCTATTGTTATTTGTCTCGTGTTGTGGAGTCAATCTGTCAAAATGATTGTCCCTTTCTCTTGTTGTTGTTCTTATCGTCTCAAGTGAATAATAATATTTGTGGCTTTCACCTCCACAAATTTCATTAAACTTTTTATTTATATTTGTTCTTTTATGTTTTTTCGGCTGTAACGGTTGTTATTTTCCCTATTAGTTATTGTTGAATCAAAGTTTTAGATTCACAAGAAAAACTTGTAATCAAGGAATCGAACATGGCATAACGAGCAAGAATATTGAAATCAACGGAACAATAAAGAACAACAGGATTTTACGTGGTTCGGAGATAATTAACTCCTACGTCCACTGGATTGGAGAGATTCAATCTTTCACTATGTAAACTCAGGGAATGTTACAATCACTCAATCTCACAAACGCTTAAGGAATTTCTTCTCAACATTGAAGAAAGCTTAAACTGGTTACAGAGATATCGATTTCAAAACCCTATTCTTTTCTAAGCAAAGATTGATCTTCTTAAGATAATTGTGCAAGACATCATATATATAGTAGTATTAATCCAGCAAGTAACCACCTCAACAAACCCGCCTTTTGGATGTAACCGCCCTCACTTCAGCTTAGATACGAATCTCGTTAGTAACAGAATCTCAGTTGACTTCACCTCAACTGCTCAGAAGACTTCAAGTTCACTGAATTAACTGACCTTCAGCTGACTTCATCTAAGTATACTGAATTTGGTTAACTCCAACTCTGCTGACGATTGAAGCTCAAACTCTACTGATTACATACTTCACATATTACTTCACAGTTATAATATCGATTTGTATATTGTAGATCAACAAAATAAATTGAGGTAATCTCTTGAGAAATATTTCACATATAAAATATATTTAAAATACATAAATATTAAATAATTCGTGGATCGGATTGCTCCAGTTCAAAATTCACGGATCCTAAGTGGATCAAACTGATTAAAAAAAAAATCGCAAAAGGCTTATTTTAGGATTTTCGCTCCGAGGTTGTGCTACAATATGAGCAAATGTGTGTTACCAATCCTTAAAAACATATTTTTATACTTTAAAATAACAATAAGGATAAATATGTATTTGTACAAGAACAAATATATATATATATATATATATATATATATATATATATATATTTTAATTTATTTTGCATCCCTTTGAATCTAGATTTATTGTTTCATACATTAACACACAATTGCTCCAACAATAACATACATTTGCTATAACATTAACACACTTTTACTCCAACATTAAAATGCATTTCCAGTAACACACATTTACTCTAACATTAACACACATTGCTCTAACATTAACACACTTTATTGCAATAGTAATACACATTTTCTCTAACATGAACACACATTTTCTCCAATAGTAACACGTATTTGTAGTAACACACATTTACTCTAATATTAACACACATTTGCTCCAATAGTAACACATATTTGTAGTAACACACATTTACTCTAACATTAATACACATTTGCAGTAACACATATTTACTCTAACATCAACACACATTTGTTGTAACACATAATTACTCTAACATCAACACACATTTGCTGTAACACATATTTACTCTAACATCAACACACATTTGCTGTAACACATATTTACTCTAACATCAACACACATTTGCTCCACCAACACACATTTGCTCTAACATTAACACATATTTGCTCCAACAATAACACACATTTGCTTTTATAATAACATATGACTGTCCTTATGGTAACACAACTTGGGAGGGTGTTTTTATGTATTTGTGCAAACACAACTTTATCCATAGAGTAAGACATCTGTATTATTATAATAATACACTTTCCACTACCTTATATGTGTTATTGTATGAAAAAATAATTATTTTTGTAGAAATTAATAAATATTTGTGAAAATCAATATTTGAATAGATAGTAACACATATTTTGCTCTTATATTGTATGGAAAAATATTTATTTTAATAAAAGCAAACAAAAATTGGTAAAAAAAATAACATGTATTCTAACAGTAACACACATTTTGCCCTTCAGTATCCTGCATTTGCCCATATAATAACACAACCTGGGGGCGAAAATCCTGAAACTTGAATTGTTTGAGATTTTGGAAAAAAATTCACCAAATCCGACCCGACACGACCCGTCCAAGATCCATAAATCTTTTTAATATGGGTTATTCTACGTATTCTATATTCATAAGTATAAAGACATGGTAGATTACACAGGGAACATAGATTGATTTCTTCATGATAAAACATAACCAGGGTTTAAGATTAATACATATCTAAAAACTAAAATTCTATTACAAATTAAATAATGAAAACAATATGAATAGCAATAAGAGTGAAATTTCAATTATATGAATAATGAACTAATCATCTGAGTAGATGATATAGTCTTTAGATATTAGATAAGAAACATACATGTAACATCTTTTTTTTAACTTAAATATTCTTCAAATTTTTGAATCAGAACAACTGTTAGCTTTTGATAAAAAAAAGAGTTGGGAATCTATTTACTTGAACTCTATTAGCTTTAAGTATTTGATTTGATACTATTTCTAATTTTGTAAAGGACGTGTTGAGTATTTGACATAGGTAATATGGTCAAATTTTCAAACTAAACGAACAGTAAAAAGTTGGCCTATCGAATCAGGAGGGCTATGATACACTATTTATAAAGCTATGCATAATAGATTCACTACAAAAGTGATTTTGTAGTGAATATATACTCCCTCCTGTTGGTGGTCTTAAACCGAATTAAAACAGTCACTAATCCTATTGATTAAATTTGATGTGGCGAGCAACTGTAGTTAGGATACTATACTGGTGAAGATTCGGACGAACATCAATCATTGTTGGGCGAACAAGGATTAAAGCCTTAAAAAAGATTATGAAGAACCAACCCCAAATCAAAGATGATTAACAAATAAAATCAAGTTAGGGTGCATAAATCAATCCAGTGGGTGTATAGACTGACGAACAACTCTACCGACAAACGACATATTGGCGAACAGGTCTAAAGACCCGTTGTCAAATAAGGACCCTCCACCAAGTCAATAATGGCGAACAACATTATGAAAGATGGTGCATTTACCAGCTTAAGAGGTGTATGGAAACGAACAAAGGACCAAGATCCCAAAGCTAATCTGTGTAAAACACAAAGGCGAACAACTTCAGAGCCATAACCTCAAAAGACGAACAACTTCTATGGAAGAACCATCCTGGATCAACTAAACCGGCCTGGACGAACAACAATGAAGTCCGAGATAAGACCAAATAAGACTTTGTAACTAAGATTCAGCTTAGATAAGGTCAAACAAAGGTCAAAGGACACATGTCTAGCATGCAAGCTAGAAAGCCCAAGAGTCTTGGACACCTCCTGCTTGCTAGTCTTTATAAATAGTTGTTCTCCAGCAATAAAAAAAACAAGTTCAAATGGACAAATACTCCCAAAACACACAAAAATACACCTAAACGTGCACACATACGAAATAAATACGGATTCGACACCTCCGTTCCTTTTTAACTGTCCCATTTTATCCAAAATGGTGTCCCTTTTTAATTGCCACTCCACTAAAATCAATGCATTTTTTACCTATCTTTTCTAACAATACCCCTATTAAATTGTAAAGTTTATCATCATTTTGTAATATATAAGAATAATAAATGAGGATATTAGTGTCTTTTGATACCCTAATAAATGAGAAAATTGGTATGTGTGAATGGATAAAATGGGACAGATAATAAGGGACGGAGGGAGTATTATTTAAGGTTGAGAATTGTTTAGTACAGTTAAGACTCTAAAAAATTAAAATGTATCCCTTGTTCATACCCTTATATTTTATTATATAATACGTTGCACAATAAAATGATTCAAGATCAATATGTTTTTTAATCGGCAATAAGAGAAATGTATAAAGACTTAGAGGTACTCTGTTTGGTTAGGGATGGTGGTGGGTGAGATGAAAATGGAAAAAATAAGATAACGGTAATTCAATGAATATTAACTCTATGTTTGGTTAGAGATGGGGAAAGAGTTGGATGGAGTTTTATGTCAAATAAAAATTGATGTTATGATGGTTTTTTTATTTAAATATTGTAGTTTTCAAAACAGCTTATTAAAGTATGGTGGTTTTCGTAACTCTTATCAAAATAAGTAAGGGCACTGTCGTGAACGGCGCTCATACTGTACAAATATGAAGGGCGCCGTCCTCAAGGGCGCTCCACCAATTTTCCGACCAAGCTTCCGACGATGGGGAAGGGCTGGAGAACAAATAGAAGGGGTGTCGTCCTCAATGGCGCTCAACGACAACCCTGACACGTGGGCACTGTTGACAATGGAGCCCTAAATTCATGCCAACTATTTCAGCCGGTTGAAAAAATTGCTGGTTGTATAGGGAAGTGGTTCGCATGGGGAAATGGCACCGCAGGAATGAAGGCTGACATTGGACGCTGATGAAGATGGCGCACTTTCTGAAGGAGCGCCGTTGAGGACGGTGCCCATTATATTTGTGCTCTAGTCCCACCCCACCGTCGGAAGTTTGATCAGAAAACTCATGGGGCACCGTTGAGGACGGCGCCCTTACTACTTGAACAGTATGAGTGCCGTTCACGACGGCGCTCATGCTTATTTTGACAATACATGCCAAAACCACCACATATTGCAAACCGATTTTGAAAATTACTATACAATAATAAATAATCCATGTTATAATATTTTACTAATGATTGGGTGAGAGAAAAGTAGGAGATGTGATAAGAAAAAGTAGAAGAGGTGATAAGAAAAAATAGAAGAGAGGATAAATGTGTAAGAAAAAATAGTTAGGAGAGATAATAAGCGAGTGATGGAAAAGTAGAAGAGAAGATGAGCGAATGAAATACAAGTGATGTGATTATATAAAGTAGAGTGCAAATAAGTGTGTAAGTTTATAATATGAGTGGATGAGTATTTGAATGGGAATGAGATGTATCCATATAAAATCGGATTACCCATCCCATCCAAATGGCTCAATTCCTAACCAAATTAAACATGGTCTTAAGTAAACAAGCAATTAAAAATAGAATACAAGCATAAATAGTATCACCAAGGCTACTAGAACAACATCAAAATCTATGAACAACGCAAAGTAAAGTTGCAGATTCTATTATTCTTAATTGACAAAATGCTCCACGTCTTAGTCCTGATTTCTTCAAACAGTTTTCGCAGAGTAATCACTATCCTTTCGAAGATCTCACGATTTCTAGCCCACCAAATAGAGAAAATATCAAAATTAGTCCTATAACTTAGTTTGTTTCCAATTTTAGTCCTGTAACTTTTTATTTTTCCAATTTTAGTCCTGGAGTTGTCAATTTTAGTCCTGTAACTTTTCATTTTCTCAATTTTAGTCCTATAATTTTTTATTTTCTCAATTTTAATTCTGGAGTTGTCAATTTTAGTCCTTATATTGCCTCAAAATTAAAAAACTCACAGCTTTGGGTCGGAGAAATTTTTGTTTCCAAGCGGGGCGATTATAATTAGATGATCGATTAATTTTTTGATTATATGGTAGTTCACGTGTACAATTTGCCGGAAGAAAAAACCTCAATTCTTCCGGTGAGTATTTGAATTTTTATACAAAAAAAGGACTGAAATTGATAACTCTAGGACTAAAATTGAGAAAACAAAAAGTTGCAGGACTAAAATTGACAACTTCAGGACTTAAATTGAGAAAATGAAAAGTTACAGGACTTAAATTGGAATCAAGCAAAGTTACAGGACTAGTTTTGATATTTTCTCCCACCAAATATATCACACTAAACATTCAAGAATATGCTTCCTCAGTAAAATACACTCGCATTCATATAGTGCTTAGCTAAATATCCCCTTATTTATATAACATGTTTAACTAAAGATGTTTTAGTACTTCATATAGCTTAGGCTGAAGCACTGGGATTTTTTGTGGTAGGCAAGTTTCCATCGTAAGTGCACTGTGGAATACCTGGATTTCGCACAACTCTAGGTACACTTGGCACACTCGTGATTTTGGGACGAATATCCTGCACATAGCCTTAATCGTTAGGGAAAATTGCACTTTCAAAGAAAATGAGTGCAAAACACTTATGGTATCTATGTGCGAAATTAGGATTTTTTTTTTTTTTTCAGTTGTGGTCCTATCTATTAATTTCCAGGAACAAAACTGCAATTTATTCTTTAATTGAGACAAAAATTGCAATTTATACTATTTTCTTGGGACTAAAAATGTCAAAAAAAAAAAAAATAACTACGTGATATAAGAGCCGAGACCATTTTGAAATGAACACATTTTCATGGAACCAAAAGTGCAATTATCCCTTAATTATTGCGAGATTCCGACTTTTTTCTTTGTGTGACATAAAGGAGAAAAAGAATAAAAGGAAACAATTGATTCAAAAATTATAATATTGATCTCTTTAAAAAAAAATTACTCTCTTCATCCCAAGAGACATTGTGGGGTTGACTTTTTTAGGTATTTTAGAATGAGAGTTGCCTTGTAATATTTAAATGGATAATTTTTTTTTTATGAGGGTGTATTATTCACTTAAAGTGATTACAACAAAAAAAAGATGTTTATGTGTGTAGTTATTAGTGGAATGATGTAATTTAAAGGTCTTTGTGTGAGACGAATAGAAAACTATAATATTAATTGCCAGAACTTAGAGGGTGTTTTGAAACACTATTAGATAGTCTAGAAGAACTTTTTTTCGAAAGCTGTCTCTCGCTAACATTTGAAAGAAAATACTTCTAAAAGCAGTTTTTAGTGTTCTCACCCACCTCCTTAGTCTTGTACCTAGAGGGAAAATGTCATTTAAAGGATTGTAACTTAAGAGGTGTGGCAAAATGAGGACTAAAACATTTTGAGCTGACAAATTAGAAAGTGGCGAAATGAGACCAAATCAGTCCAAGCCAACCCAATTTAGGCTGAAATTGGCTCAATTTAGCTTGATTTGGCCTCAATTTGCTACTTTTAGTAGCTAGAGTTCATTAATTGTCAGCTCAAAAAATTTACGATCCTCATTTTGGTATATTTTGTCACCCCGCCTAAGTTACGGGTTCTTATATTATTTTAACCTTGCAAGTTGAGCATGCATTCTCGAATTTGATTAAAATTCATAGTCTATGTAGTGTTGACTATGTTAAGCTTAAATTAAGCTTAAATCTGATCAGATTATAAATGGTAGTAAAGTTATCACTTCAATTTATCTTAAAAGTATCCGTGGATATAAGTTGTATATACTTAATTCTAAGCTGAAAACTGATTTACTTAAATCAAGAATTGGCGTGCTTTTATGGAATCGGTTCTAAATGAATCACTACAAGAAAATAAAGAATTGCCTGCAAAAATTTTCCAACAAAAAAGTTCGTAGTAAGAATTGCCTACGAAATTTTCTAATTATGAAAGCTTCTACATTTCTCAACCTAAAAACAACTTAATTACCTACAGAATTAATTTACCTACGAAATAAAATCCATATGTATAATTACCTACAAGTTATTTGCCTACAAAATTTTACCTACAACACAATTTGCCTACGAAATTTCCATAGACAGTTTTTTTTGTAGGTTGGGAAGGAAGATGCCTATACAATTAGAAATTTTTGTAGGCAATTCGTAGGTAATCCACACTACGAATTTTTTTGTTGGAAATTTTGTAGCCATATTAGCAATTTTATGTGTTCTTATAGTGAATTGTGTAACTTTAAAAAATTGGCTAATAATGTCTGCAACCGGTTGTAACAAAGTTATTGGACATTTTTTTCAACCTTTTTAACTGACGTGGCTTTTTCTTAAATTGTCACGTCAGCCTCTACCGGTTGGGAAAATAAACATAGCCTGTCGCGCGACAATTTTACAAATTTTTTCGAAATTATAAGGCATTTTATACAATACAAAAGTTACAAGGCATTTTCATAGTCACGTGACATTTTTTATAGAGTTATTTGCAAATAAAATTACAACCTTTTCGCAAATTGCAATATAATCCAAACTTTTGAATCTTTGCAAACAAAACTTCAACTTAACATTTGGTTGCAATTCTAACCAAAAGACAAATTTCAATCAGCCAAAAAATGATGATTTGTTATGCGTTGTCACCCGAACCAATTTAAACATATAAATACAATTAATTATTCATTGCCAGGTAAGTGAAACAACATTTTCGGACAATAAAAAATTTGTTTGTTGGTTCGAATTGCAACCAAATGTTAAGTTGGGGTTTTTATTTGCAAAGATTCAAAAGTTCAGATTAAATTACAATTTGTAAAAAGACTGTGATTTTATTTGCAATTAACCCCCCTTTTTTTTTCAATATCCCCCTCTTTTAGAATTTAAATTTGGAAATTAAATGCATTACCTGGTCAAAGATAGCAATTGGAACGGCGAGGGTGGCAACAGCGTTGGGGGTATCCACTATACCTGAAATCCGTCCTTCACAAGGGCAGCATGAGAGTAGAATATACACCTAATTAATTCACCATATTAATTAATTAAATCACTAATTAGGGTTTGGTTTACGGGATAGGATTAGATTAGCTAAGATTGGATTAAAACGACTATCGGAAAACGGATAGACTAGAACCAGAAAATTTGGAATAGAACAAAATATTCTGGATCGAATTGTACACGAGATATATAGTCGTTCTAATCTATTCAGGGCCATGGTCCCGTACAATTCCGCAAACCAAACATGAGATTATCTGGAATTATAAAAACAATCTCAGACAATCCCTCAAACCAAACGGCTTAGAGTTATGATAAATAAGATCTCCACAAACGAAAATATTGAATATTAGTCACAGGATCAATATCATTTACGTCCTAATTATTTCCCTGTTCATATCCGATTGTAAATTGCTCCTTATGTCCCAGAGTTACTTTCCCACTTCTTAAGAATTGAAGGTGTATTTGTTTATTAATATATGGTAGGTTACATATTGCATGACCTTTGGGGTAATGTAATGAATGGTGCTGAAAATGAATGGAATGGGTGACACTTTTAGGGCCCGCTTGGTTGGGGGCGATGATTGTAGGGTAATAGAAATGATTCCATTAGTAGTGTCTGGTATTATCAATACATTGTAATAAAATTGAAAATGAGTTATAATTTACCTATCAAATGACTCATCATTTATTACCCTGTACTTGAATGACTCCTCAATCACTTTAATTCCCATTACCCTATAATCATCCCTCAAACCAAGCGGGACCTTAGTAATATTGTGTGAATTTGAAGGTTAAAGATTATATGTAGTAGAATGTTGTTTTTGCCATAAAGAATGAGAAATTTGGTGTGGAACGACCCGAAAAGGGAAGTGGGAAGTTTACTTTGGGACGGAGGGAGTATAAAAAAGAATCATGGACCTAGGTTTGGCCAAAATTTCTTATTTTCTCTATATTATTTCTTATACTCCCTCCGATTCATTTTAGATTGTCCGTATTACCAAAAAATGAAGGTTTTTTTTTGTTTTCCGCTTTCTCAATCTTTTTTCCAAGGAATAAGTGCAAGATAATACAATACCAAACAACTTTTTACAAATTGATACAACATAATTGAACAGAAGCACAAAAATAAGTTGAACATAAGAACATATTTTTTGGACATTGTGTTATTTTGTAAATAGTGGTTTGAGATTGTATCATTTTGTAAACGCCCCTTTTTCCAAAATGGCAAAAAAGTACACATATCATTTTAACTTTTCCCCTTAAAAAGTTGAAAGAACCATTTTACCCTTACTTTATATCCACAAAAACAACTTTATACCCACAAATACTAATAAACAACTTATTTATTAAAATACGTGAACAAGCAGATACTCTTGAATATATATTGATCAATTGCGAGCAATAGAATTGAGTAGAGTTACAAGTATATTCAAGGGCAGAGCTTAGTGGAGGGCTGTGCTGGGCTGTAGCTCAGCCAGCTTTCAGAATATTTTTTTATAGGTAAAAAAAAAAAAAAAAAAATTAGGGTTAGCCCAGCAAGAATCGAACTCGTGACCTCTAAATTTGAGAGAAAACCCTTAACCACGGAGACACAACTACTTATATTAAAAAAAAATGACTTTTAATTTTTGTACTGTATTATATTAGACTTTCAGTCCGCCCTGAAAATTTTTTTTGGCTCCGCCCTTGAGTATATTGATCCTATAGAGATTTCAAACCTGTTCTTTGGAGTATCCGAATTTGGAGAGGTAGTCGATGGCGTTGAGCACCGCGCGCTTGTATGCAACAGTTGCATCGAGGTAGTGTTGTCGACCGCCCTCGTCGACGCTAATGCCCTCAAACACTAACCATTCTGAGAATCTTGGCTCAACTGGCCCTATCTCAAATATAGGGTTCACATGTAGAGGTGTAGGCCCCATGGGAGTGAGGTACTTTTTCATGCCATCCCTTATGATTTCGCATCTGTACTTATGAGGTAAATTTAGTACCCTTATTACTAGGTTACACTTTGTCATGTTAGTTGCTGGAAAATAGCTTATTGTGTTCTCTATTTAAGTTGTAAATTACTCCCTTCGTCCCTCAACTTATGCAATTTTTACTGTTTGCACTGGTTACTAGTTTAAAGGGGTTAATTGCACTTTTGGTCTCAAAAGAATGTGTTCGTTTTAAAATGGTCCTTTTTCCAGCACTTATAGTCCCGTAGTTTTTTTTTTTTTTTTTTACGCTTTTTTTCCCAAGAGAATAGAATAAATTGCAAATTTGATCCCAAGAAAATGAATAAATTGCAGTTTTGGTCCCAAGAGAATAAAGCAAATTTGCAGTTTTAGTCCTGAAACTTAACTGATGGAACCAAAACTGCAAAAAAAAATGACTAATTTCGCATATAGGTACCAAAAGTGTTTTGCAGTCACTCTCATGGGACCAAAAATGCAATTTTCCCTAGTTTAAATTAGATAAACTGTTTTTTTTTTTTTTTTTTGTTGAGATTAGTTTTGTCATTTCAAAATTTAAGTAGATTAATGTACGAAAATTAATGACAGTATTGAGATGTTTGAGGGGAACAGTTGAAAATGATAAAATGATTTTTTTTTTCGGACTAAATTTTTTTGGGATTAAAAGTGGATAATGTAAAAGTTATGAGGAAAAAAAGAACAAGTAGAGAGAGAGTTACTTGAGTTGAAGAAAACCACTCATCTCTATTGCACCACAGAAGGCCACTTCACCATCTCCTTGTGAGAAATGCATATCTCCAGTACTAAGATTTGCCCCCTCAACAAACACAGGGAGGTATACTTTTGAACCTCTACTAAGATTCTTGATGTCGCAATTCCCGCCGTTTTCTCTTCCAGGAATCGTGCGGGCGGCCTCTCCTGCTATCCTTTCCCATTCCGGACTTCCTTCCTTAATCTACAAACATCCAAATTCAATCTTATGCCATACAATTCTATGTACACTAATACACAGGATGGATATGCTACTACACAATGATGTAACATCTTATATTACACATGTGAAGGAATGAATGATACATTCATTTATGGGAAAATAATTTTTTTTGTTCGTCCTGTAACTTTACCTCTTTTTTATTTTTGTCCTACTGACTTTCAAATTTTAATTTTAGTCCTATAACTTTACCTTTCTTTTATTTTCGTCCTGCTGACTTTCAAAGTTTGATTTTGGTCCAGTAACTTTACCACTTTTTTATTTTAGTCCTACAAAGGTTAGTAGGTTATAGGACCAAAATAAAAAAAATATAAGTTACAGGACGAAAATCAAAAGGATGTAAAGTTACAGGACTAAAATCAAAATTTGAAAGTTAGCAGGACAAAAATAAAAAAGTGGTAAAGTTATAGGACAAAAAAAGTAACTTTCCCTTCATTTATAATGTAACTAAAGAAGAAGCTTAATGATAAACACGATTAATTGCATTGCAGACGTGTCATATATCTAAATAGGGGAAAATTATTTTTTTAGTCCTGTAACTTAATTAGTAGTGGTTATGTTTTAAGGATAATATGTTTCAAGCTTGTTAAAGTATGACAATATATTTTCAAACTTGTAAAAGTAGGACAATATATTTTTGAGCTTGCAAAACTAGGATAATTTGGGACTAAATCTGATAAAAAGTTAATTTTGGGACTAAACCTGTTTTGTCAGAAAGTTATAGGACGATTTGTAATTTAAACTCTGAACTCTAATATTATTGATCATGGGTTCACTACAAAAGATCAAAATTGAAAACCATATATACACTACTAAAATTGATAAAGTAGAAAGAAAAATGATAAACAGGAGATCGCCCCATCCAATAATTTTAGGGCCCGCTTGGTTGGGGGTGATGATTATAGGGTAATGAGAATTAAAGTGATTGAGGAGTCATTCAAGTAGAGGGTAATGAATGAGGAGTAATTTGATAGGTAAATTATAACTCATTTTCAATCTTATTACAATGTATTGATAATTCCAAGCACTACTAATAGAATCATTCCCATTACCCTATAATCATCACCCGCAACCAAGCGGGCCCTTAAAATCGAGCATACATACCTTGCCAAGAACGCATCCCTTCGGGGACGGAAGGTTCGCGAGGGGACGTTGATGCAACACCTCACACAATTTGAGCGACTCGACGCCAGCTTCTTCGAGTTTCCTCTCTCTCTCATTCCAGATATTGAGGAGTTCAATCGAAGGCGCGGTCCCCACTATTCCAGGGTGGGTTAGACCCGGAAATCTCACCCCTGTTTATAACAGGCTTAGGAGATGTTTGTTTACATGCAAGGATGAAAATATCCACATATATCCCCGATATATCCTCGATATATCCATTTTTCGTGATCACCGACATCGATATTGGGGGGTAACGATATTTCCATAATATCCATAAAAAAATTGGTAATAATGATAAATATTAGTATATAATATCAATTTCAATTATACTTTTGTAAAATTTGAGCATAATATTGGTAAAATATCGAGAAAATATAAAAAAATATCGGTAATTTAAATAAATATCGATTAATATCACAAATGTAAAATTTGCTCTATTTTTATTGTTAAATTTATGTATTTAAAGTTTGTTATTAAATTTTCATAATTTTTCAAATTTACCGATATCGATATTCGATATCGAAATATCCATCGATATTTCTACAAATTCAAAGTCTCGATATTTCTACCGATACCGATATTTTTAACCTTGGTTTGGATTGTAGGATTGTTTTTTTTTTTTATTGAATGATTAAGTAGGTTTAAAGTGCAATATACCATTTTTACCCCCAACTAATTCAGCCTCCCAAATATTTCTTTTCTTTCACAAATATTGTGAGGACAAAATAGTAATTCGAAAGTATGGGACTATGGAGTCCCACCATCCCTAAAGGATTATTTAGTCACTCATTTGATGGATTAAGTAGGTTTATGACCCGGACCCTTATTTTATCCTGAGCCTTAAACCTTCAATCCAAACGCAATATTACATGGGATTGAGTGGGACTAAAACTTTAGTCCCACCCAATCCAGTGAACCAAACGACCCCTTAATCCTCTAAGTTATTCCTATTTTGATTTTGTATCATAAAATTGAAATTTTATTTCTGGTATAGAGTTGAGTAGTTGTTTTTTTAGTTGAAACTTTTCCACTGCACTAACTTTTGTCCCAAAAAATTTAACTATTATGATTTGATTCTAGTACTAAAAAATAGAAAACTATATTGTTTCATGCCACATTAAAAATAAATTAATTTGTGGTAAAATTAGATGGTTGATAAGTTATGAGGCTAAATTTGGACTTGCATGTGACATAAAACAAGGGATTAAATCCGTTTTCGTCGACCCGTAACTTTTTAACTTTTTCTTTTTATACAGTACTTATTTATTTTTATGATTTAATCCCACAAAAATTCAAATTTACTCAAATCAGTCCCAAGTGGCCGGAAAATGTCGTTTTGGCCATCCTACTCCGCCGGAAAATAGTAGCACACGACCAAAACTACGACGTTTGATGCGTTTTCTGGCCATTTGGAACTGATTTGGGTAAATTTGAATTGTTTTGGAACTAAATCGAAAAAGTAAATAAGTATGGGACTATAAAAAAAGTAAAAAAATTATAGAATGGAAATGGTTTTAATCCCCGTAAAACAACATTGTTTTAAACTTTTCGGCAATCTTAGACCAAATTAATTATATTGGACAATTTTTTTAATGTTGATACAAAATCGGAATAATTTAAAAAATTTATAACAAAAATAGGATCGTAGACAAGTTATGACTACTGCAATCCATGAGACTATACTCTCTTTTAAAATAGAATCACGTAAGATTGTTGGGATTTTCTTTAAGGATAACCTAATTCCATTCCAAGTAAGTTTATGATAGTATTGGGATGATTCTTCTACCAAAGTATTCAATATATATGTTTGGCAAAAGTATTATATAAAAATAGTTTATGATAAGCTTATCGTGAAACTATATTAGAATATCGAATATTTGATTAGGAGTATCAATAATCTCACCTGTTGTATCATCAATTTGGGTCGGTGGTATTATATTGTGATTGTTGTAAATATTCTTGAACCCAGATTAATAATACTCATGCTGAGATTATCGATACTCCTGATCAAATATTCGATACTTTTAAAATAATTTTATGATAAACTTATCATGAACCATTTTCGTATACAACTTACTCTATATGTTTATATATCTAGATATATTTATTTATCTATTTGTGAATCACCCCCCCACCTCTCAAAAGCCTCTATTTTGAAATATTTTGATTTCATGCATTTATGCTATATATGGTATTATATTTATCTTAATTTATAATCTCAACTATTTGTGTTCTCTAATTTTAGTTCGATTAATAACTTCTTCTTTTCTATTACGAAATGATTTATTTAGTTTTTTTTAATTACAATTGATTAATAAATTATGTCTTATTTTAAGTAAGTTACAATGGAACCGTCTTAATTAAATAGTTGTATCTCTATATCATTCTATAAGAAATGATCTATTTTGGTCGTTCACTCTAAATATATTATCTATTTTTTTTAGTTAATCTATTCCTTAAAATTATAATCATAAATTTAATTAAAACAATAATCAATTAAAGGTCACAAATTTAAATTAAGATAAAATAATAAATTAATTAAGAGGATAAACATAATTCTAACTGAATTAAAATTCTAAAACATTTAATTTAAGAGTAGGTTTTATATGAAAACGCTTCATAATAAGCTTAACATGAAATAGTTTTAGAGTATCATTAATCTCATCAGGAGTATCATTAAACCTGTCAGGGGTATCACTAATTTGGGTCAGTGGTATTATATTGTAATTGTTTTAAAATTTCTTAAACTCAGACTAATGATATTTCTAATGAAATTAATGATACTCCCGGTGAGATTAATGATACTTTAAAATTATTTCTTAATAAGGTTATCATTAACTATTTTCATATAATACTTTGCCCCATATATATATATATATATATATATATATATACTTACGAGTGATGTGTCTAGGGTTTTAATATCAAGTGCAGAGTTATTATCTGAGATTGCTCCTCCGGTCCAATCTACCATCTCCACCGTGAATACCTCGCCGGTTTTTATCTCCGCCACCGCCGGAATCTCCGGGTGCCACCGGTTGTGCAGTGGCACCTTCTGCTCCCATGCCTTCTTCTTTAGGTCTATAGGAACTATTAATCTTGGAGTTGGAGGGGCCATTATGATTTTTTTTTTTTAAGTCATGTATTAAATGTTGCTCACTATACAATGCTTTTAATTTTCGGAAGAGCTTTAATATTAGCAAGAAATTATTAACCAAAAGAAGACAATATTAGTGAAATTTTGAATATGAAATTGCATGTGATTAATTTGGACAAATTTACTAGCTGACAAAGGAGATGCAACTTTTCCTTTTCCAATGGTCCCTAGCTAATTGTTTTTATTTAATTGTCATATCATGTTTGGAAACTAGTATGCTGTAGTTTCTGCACAGAAAATGATGGAAACTTTGGTTGTTTATGATAAAGTAATTATATACTCCTTCCAGTTCAAAATGTTTGATGATTTAGAGTGTTTTTTTTGTTTCAAAATATTTGATGTTTTAGTGTATTTTGCACCTTATTTTCCTATTATGTCCCTATTTAACTCCCCCTAAAACATCACTCATATTTTCTCCTTACATTTTAATAATTTTACACTAAAAATAAACTAGTTGACCTTCCATCAATCTCTATTCAATCAATATATCATAAGGGTATAATAGTCATTATACACCACTTCTTAATTCTCACAACAAATCCTAAAACATCAAACATTTTGAATTGGAGGGAGTATATATATAATTATATATATATATATATATAATTAAAGTATAATATTGTTATATAATAACATTAAGCTTCGCAGATTTAAAAAAAAAATGTAAATTAATTGAAACAATATCGTCAATTTGACAAAAAATTAAAAAAAAATTGATTGAACCACTATATCCATTAGGTCTTCGTATTGTTGGTAAAATTCAATATTTCGATTAAGCAAAGTATATATTGGGTAAATAAATTTCATTGGAAACTGATTTGAAGGGTATAAATTATTTCACAAGACATGAGTTGGAGGGTGTTAGATTTTTCTACTATAAGATATATAGTGGTTAAAAGGCCGCGGATATTTGCACTCACAATTTTATTAAATCAACCCACTTTAATTTTTTTTAAATAATAATTACACTCACCCCTAATCACCCGTTTTACCTCCTCCCTTCAAGTTTGATTTTGTTGCAAAATTTTTATGAACCGGGATCGAAAATACAATTGTAATGGATTTTCTATCCCCATGACCGAAAAAGTAAGGAATTTTCGATCTCTCTGACCAAATAAATAATTGTTGTTCGACCAACCATCTTGACAAATGCTTGAATAAAGGAAGAATCTTGTTATCTCAATAGAAGCAGCAACAACAAATAAATTGACGACGCACAGTTACAAAATCCATTTTTTTTCTGTCATCCCAAATAATTTTTTCTTACAGGTTGAGACGTTACTTCATAAAATAAAGAGGGAAATAGGGGGAGGGGGTGACGTCTGTGTATTTTGGGGGTATGGGTGGGCTAAAGTGGGGGTTGCAAATTAGAATTCTAATGGTCGGGGTTATCATTGGACTTTTACACTTAGATAAAAATAGAATAAAAATTAAATGAGTTTTTTTTTTTTTGTGCTAGGAAAATTAAATGAGTTTAAATGACAAAAAGGTGTGTATAAATGAATGTGTCCTAGTTAAAAATCAGTATTCACACTAAAAATGGTTCACACTATCTCAACTCTTTAGATTAACATATGTCTTAAAATAAATTGAACATTGATAATTATACATATAATATTTTCTCCGTCTCAATTTTGCTTACCTAAAAGCCCCAAAAAGGAAGGTTTTATTTTTTTTACCCATTTCCTAAAATGCAAAAAGAAATACCAATTTTTCAAACTCAAACTTCAAAAAGCTACTTTATACTAAAAAATATTAATAAACAATTTCTAAAAAAACTACTTTATACTTAAAAGTATTAATAAACCATTTTTTTCTTAAAAATTGTGTCATTTAAAAATGAGTAATCTAAATTGGAACGGGGGAGTATCAATTTTAGGGCGAAGTATTTATATGGCGCATGAACCAATTTCACATCCAAATTAACTGGTTTATATATTATTAGTTATTTCATTAAATAGTAATAGTAATTGTTTAATATTACATCCGTCCCTAAGTAAACTTCTCACTTTCCTTTTCGGGCTGCCCCCAATAAACTTCTCATTCCATAAATGGCAAAAATAACACTTTATTACATATACCTTTAACCTTCAAATTCACACAATATTACCAAAGTGTCACTCATTCAATTCACTTTTCAACACTATTCATTACTTTATTCCAAAAGTTAACATGTGACTCACCATATATTAATAAACAAATACATACTTTCTTAAACCATTCAACAAAAAGAAGTGAGAAGAAAGCTCGAGGACGGAGAGATTACCTTTTAAGAATTCATTTTAATTTTACAGTAAAATTTGTTCAGTGTATACTTACTCTTTTTTTTATCAATAAATAATTGTGAAATTGGCTGATAAAGTTAAGTAAAAGTTTAAATTAAAGAGAAGACAAGAGAAACTCACAATGGAAAGATCTTGAAACTTGATATCTTGAGCAGTATACTCCTTTGTAATCCCTCCGCCGCTAAAATCCACCATCTCAACCCGAAAAAGCTCCCCGGTTCGAACTTCCGCCACCGCGGGTATGGCGGGGTGCCACCGGTTGTGGAGAGGAAGCTTTTGTTCCGACGGCTTCTTCTTCACATCTATAGGCACAACCAATCTACCACCATGACAACCCATTTTTATAACTTCTTTTCTATCTCAAATCAAGATATGTTCAGTTTAATAGACAAAAGTATCACTAAGGGGTCGTTTGGTTCGCTGGATTGGATGAGACTAAAGTTTTAGGGGGCGCTTGGTTAGCAATTCTTCAATGGTAATGGGAATGAAAATTTATTTTCATCTATGCCCTCATAAGAAAAATGATATGCTAGGGAAAAAAGTGTTCCAACGGTGGCACCATTGCTAGTGTCATGCCTCAATTTTGGAATAGAAGTTGACAACAAATGGTTGTTGGTGGAGGAATGTGAGAGTGATTGAGGAGGAGGATTGTAGGAAGAGAATAGGGTAATCAAAATGGAGTAGTGATTACCTTATTTAGGAGGAGAGGTAGTGATTTTGTTCTCATGAACCATGCTAATTACACTAATTTTCAATCTCATTTTCATTACCATTGAAGAGTTATTAACCAAGCGCCCCCTTAGTCTCACTCAATCTCATGTAATATTGTGTTTGAATTACAGGTTTAGGGTCCAAGACTAAATGAGGGTCCGGGTTTATAAACCTACATAATCCATCAAATGAGGGATGGTGGGACTGCACAATCTCATATTACTAAATTACTATTTTGTCCTCACAATATATAATTGGGACAAAGTATGGAGTGAAATTGGTTTATACATAAACCACTGAAGGGTATTAGTTGTTTTCATTGAAGAGTATTAGTTGTATTTACTGAAGAGTATTACTGGTTTACACTAAAGAGTCTTAGTTGTTTAGTGAAAATGAACTAAAACTCTTCAGTGTAAATCAGTAATACTCTTCACTGAAAATAACTAATACTCTTAAGTGAAAACAACTAATACTCTTAAGTGAAAACAACTAATACCCTTCAGTAATTTATATATAAAATCAATTCCACTCTATACATACTCTATAATTGGTAGAATTAGTTGGGGGTAAAAATGGTATATTGCACATTAAACTCACTTAATCATTCAATCCAAACACAAAACTGATTTTAATATTAACATATAAAAAAAAGCAATCCTACAATCCAAACACGCATCCATCCTCAAATAATCATATTTAATCCAATTCCTACAATCCTATCACATCTAATCCAATCTCATTTAGTCAATTCAGTTATTTGAACTAAAGGACCCTAAGTATTTAGTGTTGGATTCTCTTTTCATATGAAAAAAAAAATTTAATAAACCACACAGCCAATCTTATCTTGAGAGTGGACCAATAATAGCAATTGATTTCCCTCTGCTTACGTACGTGGTTTCTTTTCTACGGATATGAATTAAATAAGATATTTTATATTATGTTGATCATTTCACTTTTATTTATAGGTTTTATTTGAAAATGGTTCATAATGCCGTTGAATATCATTAGCCGTCCGCCTGTAGGGTCCGGTACAAATTTATCCGAACTTATATTAAAGGCAGAACTCATTATATTAGATGAGGCAATGATGATTAAAAGATGGGTTAATTGCAAATAAAATCACGACATTTTCGCACATTGCAATTTAATCTTAACTTTTGAATCATTGCAAACAAAACCTCAATTTGGAATTTATTAGCAATTCAAACTAAAAGTCATATTTCAATCTTCCCAAACGTAATGATTAATTATGCATTGTCATCTGAACCAGTCTAAACATATTAATATGACTACTTATTTATTGTTAGGTAGTTGTGACATCATTTTTGGACCGTAAAAAAATTGGTTGTTGGTTCAAATTGCAACCAAATATTAAATTGGAGTTTTGTTTGCAAAGATTCAAAAGTTTAGATTAAATTGCAATTTGCGAAAAGATTGTGATTTTATTTGCAATTAACCCTTAAAAGATTTAGTTTTGAACCTTTAGACCAAATTCTCAGATATATTGTTAGATGTTATAATGGGTCAATATCTATTTTATCCATTCAAATGCTACAAATAAATCTCACATTAAAAACTATATCAAAAGCCAATGGTTAATTGAATATGGGACAGAGGGAGTTTATACTATTACTAGATAAGACCTCGCGAATTTCGCGAGCTGAAAAAAAATTGTATGTATAAAAACTGATGATTTAAATATATTTTTGTATTTTTTTAAAAAAATTACAAAAAAATGTATATAATACATGATAAAATTAAAATATTATACTCATTCCATTACAATTTAGATTATTCAAAACTATGGAAAAATAGTTTTACTCTCTTAAAATTTCCAAACATCACTTATTTATCCCTCACTAAACTAATTTTTTCAATATATAGTTTAGCAATCTTTTAACTAAACTCTCTTCAATAAAGTAAAACTAACTAATATATCCTCAACGTTTGATATTGGTCCCTTGATATTTTGATAAATGGTCATGTAACTTTGCCCGAGTCCAATTCGATCCTTTATCTTCTTAATTTCTCAATTATAATCCTTTTGGTATAAAAAAAAGGATCAATTTCGATGGAAATTTTAAAATATCGCCCATAATTTATATGTGCTCCAGTGGTACTGCTTATGTGGTGTTCCAAGTCAATAAATTAGATCTACGTCGCACTTCATTTGAATTAGATTAGGTTCATGTTAATAGGAAGAAATCTTGTTTCCAGCTTATTTATACAAATGGAAAGTGAAGTGGATCTTATTTATTGACTTAGAGCATCACGCGGGAACAAAAGACAAAACACCTGAAAATTTCAGGTGGAATAATTATAATAACACACACACTTATCACATTTAGTTTAAGAAAACATTCATGCAGAACAATTTTAATATTTGTCTCAAAAGAAACAGGTGGAGTTATTCGTACACCCATTTTATTTTAAGAGATATGGTTTATATTAATATAAGTACATTATAATTTGAAATACGAAAAATATAAAGATAACATACCTCTTCATCTATAAGAATTAATTCAAAAAATATGTTTCCCTATTTGAATCTTTAGAGAGTACTAACCAACATCTTGCAATTTTTACTTTAATTTTTTTATTCTAAGTATCAGAAATAATTTCTAACATAGATGAGTACGTATCCTACAAAATATTTAAATATGACCAATTATCAAATAGAAAATATATGCTTTTGATTAACATTAATACTTTAAATATTCAAATAATAAAATACAAATATGGTTCATATATTTTATACATGCAAAATTAGTTTAAAAATGAAAATTTTATCAGAATGTAGATTTAATAATTTTTTTCATTTATTCTTAAGAAACTAAAAATCATCCCAACCAAATGACAACTAAATTGAAAAAATCAAAATTGAAGAAGAAAATCCATAGTTAATAAATTGAACTAATTTGTAAGTTGTGGTTTCTTTAAAAGCTGAGGGAATGTATTGGGAGTATAAAGTATATTCTAACTATCTTATAGATACAATATGTGAGTAAAATTAGTTCTTTGACTGCAATATAATATGTTAACAGTAAAAATAATTATATTGAATTAGAGAAAAAATTAATTACATTAACATAAATCACTATCATTACGATTATCAATAGAAAATATTTAGAAACATTTAATTTGCAGGTACAATTAATATTTTGACTAATTTAATGTTTACCAATAATAAATTTATTTGCTTAAATTAGGGAAATGTTAATTACATTTGAATCAATATTATTAGGATTAACAATTATTACTCACCGTTAATTTTAGGTGCTTAATTTAAGTGATCATGTGTATGAGAGTCAATTTTTTTTAAATAGCTTTAAATAAAATTTATTATCATTAATAAGTTATATATCAAATTAGGGTGAATTAATTTATACCCTATTTTCTAATGAATACAAACATGATCAAGCAAATTAATACACACAGACCAAGTGTTAACAGTGAATCTAAATTTAGGAATATTCAATTAATATAATATTTTTTATTGTATTTTAAAATAATTATAATTATCTTTAATATTATGACATTATCTTTAAGTGACTATTATAATGTTCATATGATTTGTTAAACATTCTTGATTAGATATTAGTAAATTAAAGTAATTCGAATGAATGTACTATGACAATAGTTTAAAAAAAAAACTTAGATACGTACATGAAACACTCATTTATACGGAAAAGTATGTGATAAGTTAGTCATTTAAATCAATAAAAAAAATCATAACACAAACATAGTCTAGATAAAAATTGTGGGAAATTAAAATATATTTCAACCATGACATATAATACATTTACTGCATTTATGATATTTTCTTTAATGACACAAATTTTGCAACTAATTTAGGGATAACTTTTTGCATCTAAGACAATGTAAAATTCCATAAAAAAAATTATTTCAAAGATAGTAATGAGATGTCATTTCTTTAAACTAAATTAGTAATTGCTTAAGATCATAAAATAATAATGTAAGGTAGATTAATTAGTAATAGAATACATTGAAACATCTTCATATTAATTGAAATTTTATATTAAAAAATAATAAATAATCGATTAAGATTAACACCATTAAATATAAAATTACACGATAGACAATATAACAATGAGATTACAATTTTATATCCGGAATTTGACTATTTTCCGACCATTAATATTATTGCAACCTAGAGTCAAAGTCACAGACCATACATGAGGGAGAAGATGATAACTTGAGGTCGACATGATTAAGGTACAATATTCTTAAAAAATTCATGGCAATCAAGAACGAAGTCTCTGAGATTTAAAAATCTTGACAATGGAGACCAAAAAACCCTAAAAATATCCGCATCAGAAAAAGTATAAGCACAAGAAGAATATGAAGTCTATGAAATTTAGTACACTTGATGATCTGCACGTAGAATTGCACGATCCGGAGCCTACGAATTTCATAAATCTAGTTAATCTGCATCAAAACATAAAGAATATATTAGAACAAAAGAGAAAATTTGAGAAAGATGAGGTAAAAATTTAGCAAACTTACACAGGGCAAAACAACAAAATGGACAACTAAGATGAATGGAGAGGGAATATTAAATCTGAGATATTCACAAAAATTAAAAAAAAATGCACGATGACTTACATGATCCGAAACATGAGAGATTCACACATCTTGTTAATCTGTAGTAGAGAAATTGAGAAAGATGATGAAAAATGTGTAGGAGGATAATGCAATTTATAGGGGAAAAAAATAAAGTGGACGGCTAAGATTGATGAAGAGAATGTACGGTCAAGATGAAAAATAAAAATCTGAGGTAATTTATATACACAAATATGCATATAAACATGCACATGCATATAATAGAAATGTGTTTATAGAATGTCATATTAAATTTAATGAAACATTATTGTAATGTCAAATTAAATTTAATGAAACATTATTGTAATGAAATAAAAAAGCACCTACCAAAAAATAAATTATAATTCCAAAATCTATAAACAAACATGGCAAGTGATTTTAATAATTGAATTTATAGGAATTTATTGAAAAAAAAACGTTACAAAACCAAGGGATGAGATCAAAAGAAAAATAGATTAAAGGTTATGATCAAAACTAAAATTATGGACAAAAGAGGATGGAGAAAATACAAAAGAGAGGCAAAACAAAGGTGTCACCTAGCTAGGCTAAAAATGTTTCCTCTATATAGTAGTATGGATAATAAATACATGCATAAAAATAATTATGCAATCTAAATATCCATTCATACTTATATATAGAGGAAGCAATCTTTGCCTATGTGGCATCTTTGATTTTCCTCTATTCTATACTCTCTTTATCCTCCTTTATCCAAGTTTTTTAATTTGATCCTGACTGTTAATTTTTTTATCTTTTGATCTCAACCCTTCGCTTTTATAACTTTTTTTCTATAAAATTTTCCTCTCTTCCAAATGTTCTAATCATTGTTTGTCATCGTTCATCCACCAATTGGTATGTTTTCTCTCGATTTTGCCATTTGTTGTACTTTTTTTTTCTTATATTCATTCCATTTGTATGTTCTAATTGATTATTTGTTTATTTATTTTGTTAATTTAGCCAACCTTTGTTGTTTTGACTATTTGTTTTTTTTTCTTATCCAGTGTAGGAGTGGTTTGTGACCAGGGTTATCCGTCACTCCGCCCACCTAACCAATGCCGGCGTTGCCCCGCCGGCTGACGCCCCTGAACCATTGAAGAGGAAAAGAGCCAAAACCAGTGCGTCGCCATCTCCGGAGGCCGTGGGTGGGTCGAAGACCATCATCATTAAGCACTGTAAGCAATGCACCACTTTCAAGAAGAGGGCATTTCAGGTGAAGGACGAGGTGCAGAAAAGCATGGCTGGAGTGAAGGTTGTGGTCAACCCCGAGAAGCCGAGAAAGTGATGTTTTGAAATTCGGGAGGAAGTAGAATGAGGGGAGGTTTTCGTGAGTTTCCTGGGTATGAAAAAGACCTCTCCGCCATTGAAGGAGCTCGATATGGAGGGCTTCATTTATGAAATTATCCAGAAGATTTGGTGATGATAATGATGAATAGAGATTGGTCTTAATCTAGAAAGTTGAAATATTTATTTAAGTGCTCGAAAATAATTCCAATCATGTTAATAGCATCTATATCGAAACTTCTATGTCAATTCCTAATGAAGATTAATTATTGATGTTTATCTTCTACCAGTGTTTTTCTTTCCTTGCGCATTCATTTTTTTTTAACTAAAGTAGTATAATTGAGAATTTTTTGGCAAATGTTTTGGAATTTCTAGGTTCACAGTAGCTTATTTAATTGTTTCATTGTTTTGTTTTTTATTTTGATATATTCACGTTTGATGTAGTACGATGGGAAATAGGATTGTGTTGAATTGTTAATTATGAAGGCTTATTCGGCATATGAAGCAACATATGTTTTCCGTTTTCTAATAGTGCATTTACTTTATTTTAATAGGAAATAAATCATGTTGACTTGATTAGCAAAGACTCATTTATGGATAATATATAAATTAGTTTTATACTTTATTTATATATATACTAATAATTATTCATTCCCGTTTGATTAATCGAGTGAAAATTTTAAGACTTCATATATGTGTAGACTTTTAAACATTCATAGGATTCTAATAAATTCTCTTAAATTTATATAATTGTATAACTTTCTGGAATTTCGTAATTTGTCCTATAATGACCTAACGTATATTGAGTAGTCAACTTTATAATTGATTGCAATTTAAACATAATAATTAAGATTATTATATTTCCGAACTCCTTGCATACATATTTCGTTTAAATTCGGTCACTACAAATTACGACAAAGTGTATTACTAACTTCGCTCAATCTTTGCCCCATACAATTTAATGTAATAAATTGTGTTTAAGTCTCATGATGATGATTTAATTTGATTTATTATTATAAGTCTCATGATTACCATTTATGCATGAAGTGTGGTAGACGATTTATTAAAATGTGTATTAAGAGAGATGTAAATACGTAAGAATTTCATTACTCAGATTAGTCAACACGAGTAATCACTTTTTATACAAAATACAATCATATATTTGGTTTTAAATCCAATAATTTGTTTATAGTAGTTAGCCTAACAATTATAATCTGCAAATGAATTATAGTAGTTAGCCAATAATTATAATCTGCAAATGAACTAAATTCCTAAATTCCTGGAAGTAGAAAACAAATTAAATCTTTAATTGTGATAAAAATTACTATTATTGTATTAGTTTAGGTTTGCTGAATTTTCCATATGAGGTTATTCGGTAATTAAAATTTTATGCCGGAAATTAGTGCATGATGTTTGGATAAAATATTTTTTCTGCATTTTTGCCAATTTACCTATAATATGTGGTGCTAATATTATTTTTCCGATAATTATGTAACCATTTTATGATTATTGGTTATTAATTGGTCAAATTTTGTTTTTAGACTCAGTTGTTATATGTATGGAGAATTTAATTTTAACTTATGTTACTGATTTAATTAAGATGCGGAATTTCCATTCATTGAATTTTTAAAGTCAATTTCAATTGTGGGCTTTTAATGTTGTTTATATGTGGGTGGAAAATTATTAACTCCTTTTAATTAGTGTATTGTTCTACTTACCTTATAATCTTATGTGTATAATTAACTCCTTCAATTAGGGTATTTTTTTAGAAACTCAATGTTTAAGTAATTGTCACATGTGTTTTATATCATGAGGCGTAATAGTAGATCCTTAGGTTACATCCTAATCCCTAAATCGGTCATTAATTGGTCAATTAACTGATAATCTTATGTGTAATCTCCATTCATTTATTAGTAATTTATATTTACAAAATTATAAAATTGTTGATATATATATATATATATATATATATATATATATATATATATATATATATATTTTAAATTTAATGGTTAGTATTTGTCACATGTGCTTTATATATGGGAGGTTGGCTGAAATTGGCCTATTCAAATACAGATTTCATGGTTTTTTTGTGGTCAATTCTTATATTAATGAGGAACTAATATCTAATTCTGTTAGGTTGCTAATTTTGGAGTTGTTGTCTTCAGTGCATTGTGCAATGAATTATCATTTTGGGATTATTCTTATTCGCTAAACTAACTATTACAAATAAAAAAATCCAATTCTTAAGTGATACATTAAAAGATCAATACTGTATGGTATCATTATTAACTCCATCGATAACGTTATTTTTTAAAACAATTGATAAATTTATGAAGAAATATTAAAATTTTATAAATTAAAAATTTCGTGTATAAATTATATAGCAAAATACGTGCCTAAATTCGTGTTCTTTTATTTACGCAGCCAATTATAATTTGAATGAATGTATTTTCTATTATTGTGGATTGTGACTGCGTTGAAATTTTAGAATTTAATCCCTAAAATTAATTTTTATTTTAAAATTTGTGCACGTTTTAATTTTTGTCCACATTAAAAATATTATACATGCTAGGGTTTAATCCTATAAGTTTAAAAAGACTAAAAAAAGTTAGAGGACCAATATCAAATATATTAACTGTGGAATTATGTTATATTGACTTTTATGAGTATGAATTATTTCATTTTTAAGGGTCTTAAAAAAGAGTTGGGACATCTCAAAAAGAAAAATGTGAAGAAAGAGTTGGGATGGAGGGAGTAATTGGTTCTTGCGTATATGAGTTAATTTTGTAATAAATTATAAGGTATAATGTATTGTATGTATATCAATTCGTATTTAAGACAATATTGATGATAGATTAGAAACATAGCTAACCCCACTGTGGTATTACATGTTGTAATCATAAAATATTACTATTGAGAGTATGTTTTATAATTAAATTGTTTCATATATGAACCATTTTATAATTATTTTTAGATACACTTTACTTTACCCAATTAATGCTCTTTAAATAATCAATTAATGCTCTTCGTTACCATTAACTAAATTGGTTGTAAGGGAAAATTTATTATTTTAAGGCTTGCAAAATTTAGACATGTCTTTACCAACTTGCAAAATTATGACAATATCTTTACAACCTTGCAAAACTAGGATACTGTCTTTTAATCTAGGCTAATTTAGACCAATTTTTTTTATAAAATTTGGTAAAATGGGCGTATCATAATCGAGATTCATTTGACCCACATTTTATAAAATTTGCCCTTAATTTGCCAACATAAAAGATAGTGTCCTTATTTTTCAAGATTGTAGATAATGTTCTAATTTTATTAGCCCATAAACATAATTTCATATATTTGTAATCCTAAAATGATAGAGTCCTAATTTTACAAACACTCATAAGATAATGTACTAAAAAAATATTTTCTTGCGTATATGAGTTAATTTAGCGATGAATTGTAAGGTATGACTTATTGTATACATATCAATTCGTAGTTCAGACAATATTTGTGATAAATTAGAAACATAGTTAACCTCAATGTGGTATTACATACTTTAATCATAAAATATTACTCTTGAGAGTATCTTTTAGAATTAAATTATTTCATATATGTACCACTTTATAATTATTTTTTTAGACACACATTACTTTAATCAATTAATATTCTTTAAATAAACAATTAATATTCTTCATTACCATTAATTAAATTGTTTATAAGGGAAAAATTGTTATTTTAAAACACTATCTTGTAAGTGTTTGTAGAATAGAACACTATCTTTACAGATTTGTAAAATTAAGAGTATATATTTAAGAACTTAAAAAATTAGGACAATATCTTTACAAACTTGGAAAACTAGAATACTATTTTTTTTAATTTTAGCCAATGTAGGTAAAATTTTATAAAAATAAGGTCAACTGAGCATATCATAATCTTGGCTTTATTTGACCTATATTTTATTAAATTTGGCCTAAATTCTCTCAATATAAAAGATAGTGTCTTTATTTTGAAAGATTGTAAGAATAATGGTCTAATTTCATAAGCCCATAAAGACAGTTTTCTAAATTTGTAAACCCCGAAATGATAGTGTCCTAATTTTACAAACGCTCATAAGATATTGTAGTAAAAAATATTTTTTTTGCATATATGAGTTAATTTTATGATAAATTATAAGGTACAACCTATTGTATACATATCAATTCGTAGTTAAAAGAATATTGATGATAGATTAGAAACATAGTTAACGTCATTGTGGTATTACATGTTGTAATCATAAAATATTACTATTCAGAGTATGTCTATAATTAAATTGTTTCATATATGTATCACTTTATAATTATTTTTAGACACACATTACTTTAACCAATTATGTTCTTTAAATAAACAATTAATACTCTTCGTTATTATTTATTAAATTGGTTATAAGGAATATATTGTTATTTAAGGATACTATGTTATGAGTGTTCTAGAATTAGAACACTGTAGTTATGGGCTTATAAAATTGAGACAATATATTTACAAACTTGCAAAATTAGGACAGTGTCTTTACAAACTTGTAAAACTAGAACACTATATTTTAATGTTAGCAAATTTAGGCCAATTTTTAAAAAATACGGCCAACTGGGCATATTATAATCGGGATTTATTTGACCCACATTTTACAAAATTTGGCCTAAATTTATCCACCATAAAAGAAAATGTCCTTATTCTGCAAGATTGTAAAAACAGTGTTCAAATTTTATAAGTCCATAAAGACAATTTCCTAAATTTGTAACCCCAAAAAGATCATGTCCTAAAAATTAATTTTTTTCCATATATGAGTTAATTTAGCGATGAATTATAAGGTATGACTTATTGTATACATATCAATTCGTAGTTCAAACAATATTGTTGATAGATTAGAAACATAGTTAACCCATTATGATATTACATATTTTAATCATATAATATTACAGTTGAGATTATATTTTAGAATTAAATTGTTTCATATATGAACCATTTTATAATTATTTTTAGATATAATTTACTTTAACCAATTAATGTTCTTTAAATAAACAATTAATACACTTTGTTAGCATTAACTAAATTAGTTATAAGGGAATTTTTGTTATTTTATGACACTATCTTATGAGTGTTTATAAGATTCGGACGCTATATTTACGGCCAAATGGGAGTATCACAATCGGACTTTATTTGATCCACATTTTATAAAATTTGGCCTAAGTTCCCAACATAAGAGATAGTGTCTTTATTCTGCAAGATTGTAATGATAGTGTCCTAATTTCAAAAGCCCATAAAGATAATTTCCTAAATTTGTAAGCCCAAAAAGATAGAATCCTAATTTTGCAAACACTCATAAGATAATCTCCTAATATTTTTTTTTTTTTGTATATATGCATTAATTTAGTGATAAATTATAAGATATGACTTAATTTTATACATATCAATTCGTAGTTCAAACAATATTGTTGATAGATTAGAAACATATTTGACCCATTGTGGTGTTACATATTTTAATCATAAAATATTACTACTGAGAGTATGTTTTAGAATTAAATTACTTCATATATGAACTACTTTATAAGTATTTATAGATACACTTTACTTTAACTAATTAAAAGAGATTGTTGAAGCAAATGTTCAGATTAGACATTGTAATTGAATTGATGAAGTTGTTTCTGTGTAGAATTGGAGCTTAGGATGGAGGGGAGGTGGTCCAATTTCAATTTTATCTTTCGTAGGTTTTCCAAATATAGAGAAAACTTCGATTAATTGAATGTAAAAATTTTGATCTTTAATTTCTTGATGGAGGCAAAGTATATACACAAACCACATTCTCGTCGGATGTAACTATGCCCGTGAAATTTACGAGAAAGTAGTTTCCTATATTGTTGTGTTTTGCAATGACTATTAACAAGAGCCAGAGTCAATCCCGGTCGACTGTTGGACTATACTTGCCAAAGCCAGTTTTCACTCACGGACAACTGTACGTTGCAGAATCGAGGGTTAAGAAAAAGGATTGTTTGAAAATCTTGTGTCTTGACTCCGCGGGAAGCCTTCAAAGTATACAACTAATGTTATTTAATTATATGGAGGTTTTTAGAAATTTATGATGAATATGTTGGATTTAATTGTTTGATTTGAATGAATATATATATACCTTTACGGAGAAATTGTGCATTTGACGTGACTGATTAATTAAAAACGAAATAACTACATTCCAATAAACATATTTCTATCGTATTGTTGAACAAAAAAAATCTAACAATATTTTCTTCAAACCCGCGAAACTCGCGGGTCTAGAACTAGTGTATGATATATTGATGAAATGGTATAACTCAAATAATTAGAGTTTCACTATCTATGTTGTCAGGTCATAGGTTAAAGCTCCACTATTTATGTCAGTAAGGTTGTGGGTTCAAATCACTATTTATCCAATAATAATAAAAAATGTTTAATATATTTCATAACACACACTTACTTAACTTACACTTTGCCAATCTCAATAATTACTGATTGCAGTTATATTCAGAAAAATAATAATAGTATTAATAATATATAAAAAAAACTCAAAAAAATGAATTATTCAACGTTTATATTACCAATAAACTAGATTTCATCTAATGAATTTAAAAAAAAAAATCAAATTAGAATAGCTGTTGAAGTTGGAAAAAGAAAAGTTGTACTTGAATTTTTTTTTAATTAATTGTTTTGTCCAAATGGATCTATTTACAATTTATTGACCCAATTTTTTTTTTAAATTGTCCGACACCATTTATAATTAGTTGTCACACAAGTTTAAAAAATTAATTGCTAATAATTCAAAAGGCTAGGTGCAATATTTTCCAGTTATATTCAGAAAAACAATAATAGTATTAATAATATATAAAAAATAAAAAGAATTATTCAACGTTTATATTACCAATAAACTAGATTTCATCTAATGAATTTTTTTAAAAAAAAATCAAATTAGAATAGCTGTTGAAGTTGGAAAAAGAAAAGTTGTACTTGAATTTTTTTTAAATAAATTGTTTTGTCCAAATGGATCTATTTACAATATATTGGCCCTTTTTTTTTTAATTGTCCGACACCGTTTATAATTAGTTGTCACACAAGTTTAAAAAATTACTAATTGCTAATAATTCTAGGTTCAATATTTTCGCCCAAAATTCAAAATAATAAATCAAATTAGAATAACTGTTGAGGTTGGAAAAAAAAAAGTTGTACTTGAATTTTTTTTAAATAAATTGTTTTGTCCAAATGGATCTATTTACAATTTACCGTCGCCGCCTCCTCCCTGCCGTCCATGGTGTCCTGTAATTGATTCCATTAAGATCTGTTTGATTTATTGGGGTTTTCAATTTTGGGTATTGTTCGGATATTGTAGCAAAATTTTGGTTATTGTTCATAGATATTTGGTAGTATTGTTATTGGCTTTTGTTGAAGAAATTTGGTGCTATTGTTCTTGACTATTGTTGCAGAAATTTTGGTTTGTTCATGGCTATTGTTGCAGAAATTTGGGTTTGTTCTAAATAAATTTTATTGTTTTCTTAAGAATTATATTATCTACCAAACATCAGTTTTTGTTTATTTAAATGTCTACCAAACACCATGAAAAAATTCTTATCTCACCCACCTTCATAAACCATTTCATAAGGTCCGTCTTGGCCCCTTTTCTCATCTTGGCTATCAAACGGGCACTAGGTTTAAAAAATTAATTGCTAATAAGTGCAATATTTTCGCCCAAAATTCAAAATAAATAATAAATGCTCATCGCGCCAGGTAGGGGTCGAACCTACGACTTTCTGCTTAGGAAACAGACGCTCTATCCACTGAGCTACAGGCGCCTATTTATATTAAATTTTCACAAGTTTTTAAATTATCTTTCTTTTCTTAACATGTGCTTGTATATTTTACAAATCACACCTAAGTAGTGAATATGCACATTTGTAAGAAACATATCATTACAAGAAAAAATAAAATTATCGACTAAAATTGTTAATATGGCTACGAAATTTTCCATAAAAAAATTCGTAGTGGAGATTACCTACAATTTTTTTTAATTGTATTGACATTTTCCTTCCCCACCTACAAAAAATATTGTCTACGGAAATTCAGTAGACAAATTGTGATGTAGGTAAATTTTTGTAGGCAAATGACTTGTAGGTAATTATACCTAGAGATTTTATTTCGTAGGCAAGGTTGTTTTTAGGTAGAGAAATGTAGATGCTTTCATAATTAGAAATTGCATAGGTAAATTGTAGGCAATTCTTACACTACAAGAAAACATAAAATTGCCTACAGAAATTGTCAATATGTCCACGAATTTTTCATCAAAAAAAAATCGTAGTTGGGATTACCTACAAATTGCCTACAAATTTTTTTAATTGTATAGGCATCTTCCTTTCTCACCTACAAAAAAATTTACCTACGAAATTTCGGTAGGCAAATTGTGTTGTGGGTAAAATTTTGTAGACAAATGGCTTGTAGGTAATTATACCTAGGGATTTTATTTCGAAGACAAATTAATTTTGTAGGCAGATTGTTTCTGGGTTAATAAGTGTAGAAGCATTCATAATTAAAAAATTCAGTAGGCAAATTGTAGGCAATTCTTATTAAGAATTTTTTTGTTTGAAAAATTTTGTAGGCAATTTTAGTTTTGTAAGTAATTTTTTATTTTTTTGTAATGTTACTACTAATTTTTTTGTTGGAAATTTTTTGTAGGTAATTTTAACTTTATAGATAATTCTTTATTTTGTTACAGTAAATGTCAAAGGTAATTTGTGAGATGGTGAATTTACTTGGACAAATTTGTGTAAGACAAACATGAGATGGGTTGTGAACTCAGTGACATGTCAAAACAATATGTATTTTATTCATTTAATCATAAATATTTACTCATCATGTTTTTTATTAACTGATAAATGTTGCTCCATAAAACATCAACATTTCATGACAAGCCTTCGTCTCTTTCAATATCCCACCAATTATGTCCAATAAAGCAACACAAAAAGTTGAGTAAACCTAATGCTATTAGTTGGATTGGGTTTAATAGTTTTAATGCGATCCAATTTTTTCTATACACTGAAAATAGAGAATTAGAGCATTGAGTGATTGAGTTTCTTTCGTATACTGAAAAGTTGAATCTCTCTGTATATAGTAATCGAGTCTTGTATGTAGGGTGTGTTTTGAATCTCTATTGCAAAATTAAAGTGACATTAAGTGATTTTTATAGTAAAATTAAAAGTGGAAAGTATTTTAAAATAAAGTGATTTTAGAAGTGGGAGTGTTTGTAAAAAAATCAATAGTGTATTTAGATTGAGAGGTACAAAAGTCATGTGTCCCATTATAATCAATTCTCCACAATCCAAAAGAAGGTTTTATAACTTCTTCAAAATAGATTTTAAATTTTGAATGTAGTAGTCGCAAACGCTTTAGAATAGATTATTTTCAAAAAATAAATTATTCTATCTACAAAGTAGAGTTTGCAAACATCTGTTGGTGATCAAAGTTTAATCGAGGGGATTAGTGACTATTTTAGTTCGGTTTAAGACCACCAATCAATAACGTGTAATTGATTACCACCGTAATTGGTAAATCGGAGATCCAAGTTATGGAATCGTAAATACGAGAATCGAAATCGTATTAGTTTCGTATATGTGTGCGTTTAGGTGTGTTTGTATGTGTTTTAGGAGTATTTGTGAATTTGAACTTGCATTTCTAAGCTGGAGAACAATTATTTATAGAGACTAGCAAGTAGGAGGTGTCCAAAACTCTTGGACTTCCTAGCTCGCATGCTAGACATGTGTCCTTTGACCTTTGTTTGACCTTATCTAAGTTGTATCTTAGTTACAAAATTTTCTTTGGTTTTATCACGGACTCATTGTTGTTCGTCATAGTTGGCTTGATTGGTTCAGTTTGATCTTTAAATGAAAGTTGTTCGCCTCTTGTGGTCACAACTCGGAAGTTGTTCGTCTAGACTTCGGGTTGGTATGAGCTTTGAGAATCTTGATTCCTTGTTCGTCCTCATACACCTCTTAGGCCGGTAAATACACCACCTATGATCAATATTGTTCGTCATTAGCGATTTGATGGAGGGTCCATATCTGGTCTCGGGTCTCTGGACCTGTTCGTCAACAAGTTGTTCGTCGATGGAGTTGTTCATCATTTCGTACATCACCTGGATTGATTTGTACACTCCTTTTTTATTTTCTTTGTTAATCATCTTTGATTTAGAGTTGATTCTTCGTAATCTCTATCAAGGCCTTAATTCTTGTTCGTCCAACAATGATTGATGTTCGCCTATCAACAATTGCCCCTTATCCTGACTAGATGTTGCCTCAGACGAGCAACTTTGTGGCGAGCAACTATAGTTAGGATATTATACTGGTGAGGATTTGGACGAACATCATTGGATTGGGCGAGCAACTTTGGGTTCGCCTCTTCACCTTCCCACGATCTGGGGGATGTACGAGGATGATGTGGGCGGTATGATTGCGCGCCGCCCACGCGCGATCATTCCCTAGGCCACTCGCCTCAAGATTTGCACGCCAGGGTTTCCAGGCCCTAAGATGCTCGAAAATGAAATTCCCACGGGTGTTGCTCGCCCATTCGATTGACGAGCATACTCTGCTGAGCACGCGAACAACTTTCCTCGCCCCCCGCGTCAAGTTTTGGATTTGGTAAGAACCGAGTACCAGGCGAGCAAAATCAAAAGTGTTGTTCGTAAAAACGAGCTCAACCTCATCCCGGATGCATATCAAATTCCCCATGACATCTTCATGTGGGCTCCTAAGAGGAAGGAAAGAGCTGATCGTCCTCCTCCAGGGTGTACGACGATCAACATAGACACACTGATCGTGGGGCTGAGGTTGCCAATGCCTCCCATTGTTGGTCGTTTTCTGGAGGCGACCAACTTAGCCATCACCCAAATAACTCCCATTAGGTGGATGAACTTGCTCGGCATCATGGGCTTGTTCGCCCTGGAAGGGTATGTGGATCGTATCACTGCTGAAGAGGTCAACTATCTAATGACCATCACCAAGTGTCCGAGAGGCGAGGAAGGATACTATTACTTGAAGGCCCGAACTGGATTGAAACTGGTGGAGCGGGTGCCGAACAAGATTCGGGATTGGAAGGAGCATTTCTTTTTCATTGGGGGCGACTGGCGAGCATCTTCTGGCCCACACGGCGGTGCCGGGCGCATATTCGAACCCACCACTTATGGGCAAATCAAACGTAAGGTCATATTTGTTCGTCTTTATACAAAGTTCTAATTTAACTTTTTTTGTTTGCTCGCAGGTCCCCGGTTGCTCAAGTGGAACTCTGAAGAGGAAAAGATCGGCTCTGAGTTCCTCTTCACTTCGTGCTTGGTCGCTCTCCGGGATAAAGCTGAGAGGACCATCGAGTACGTGAACAGACTGAAGTGCAAGAAAGTTGTTCGCTTGCTCACGTACCCCCACCACCTGGAAGCTCAAGCCGAGGTGCCCCCAGGTACAGAAAATTTCCAACTTTTCTCTTACAAGTTTGTTTGTCACTTGCTATTAAAACATGCTCGCCTTAACAAGTTTTTTTTAGCCGAGCAAGTTACTGTTGATGTTCCTCCCTGTTTTGGACTACTAGAGCAAAGAGTCTACGAGATGCCGCCTTCGAAGGGACGAAGAAAGAAATGTGACCCTCCTTCTAGCGCCAAAATTGTTGGTGATCAAAGTTTAATCGAGGGGATTAGTGACTGTTTTAGTTAGGTTTAATACCACCAATCAATAATGTGTGATTGATTGCCACCGTAAATGGTAAATCAAAGATCTGAGTTATGGAATCGTAAATACAATTTCGATTCTCGTATTTACGATTCTATAACTCGGATCTTCGATTTACCATTTACGGTGGTAATCAATCACACGTTATTGATTGGTGGTCTTAAACCGAACTAAAACAGTCACTAATCCCCTCGATTAAACTTTGATCACCAACAACATCCACTTAGATTTGTCGATACACTTGTAATTTCTGCTTCTGAAATTAATTTTTCTAACTATCGAATTTCTTTGAGATAGCTAGGTTTGTATCCTGGAAGGTCAATTTCCTGTGAGAAACTTTTACACCAATGTAGAAGGAAATAATATATTTAAAGATAAAATTATTTTTCGGTGTATCTAACCTATAATTAACTCAATTACCCACGTTTATACAATAATTTTAAAGGTAGCGAAGGAGTCAATGTTGGTGAAGACACAATTGAACAATGAAGATAAATCGCGAGATTGAGCAGGCCCAACAAAAAAACCGTGTTCGTTTTATCAGGGAAGATTAATTGAATATCTTTGTCATCTTTTTATGTCTCTTTAGTTTATAAAATTTTGTCATGTCGCCATCTTGAAATAATTTTTTTACCACATATATTTCGCTCCCCTTATCAAATATTTTGACACATAGAAAGTTAAAAGCATTACGCATCATCAAATTTCTAAACTAGCAATTTTTATTTTAAAATGTCCTTCTTTAAATTGTGTTTGAAAAAAATCAAGTATTGAAATTTTATTTTCTGAAATCCCTCGAAATGTGAACCGATGGAATTTTTCATGTATTTTGTGCAAGTCATATGAAATCCTAATTCATTATACAATGGTACTTAGAGCATTCCCAATGGTAGAAGACAAATTTGCCTCAAAAATCTTCCATTTGCCACTAAATTTGCCTCCAACAGTAAAATCATCCCCAATCATCATACTCAAATCTTAACTCAAAAGGAATATTCTCGTGGAATATTCTTAATTATTCAATTTTGTTTCCTATTTTATCTTATATTTGTATAAGATAAAATTATAATTTGATATTAATGTTAAAATTCTAAAAAATTTACACAAAATAAAAATATGATATGATTAATAAAATATTAAATAATAATGATCTAATGGTAAAATTTTTTAAAAAAATACTTGATATAAAATAACAAAGTTCAATAACATAATTCATCACAATTACATATTAATACTAGAAAACTTACATAGTTAATACAACATAATGCAAATAAAAAAAATACATAATATTATATTAACTCAAAATATATATCACATAATATATCAAGTAAATAAAATGAAAAAAAAAAATCATTTGCCTCCAAGAAGGGAGGAGGAGAATTAGCCTCCTTGCTTTCATTTGTGGCAATTTGGCACAAGATTTGCCTCCCCCATTGGAGGGCACTTTGGAGGCAATTTTGCCTTTGCCACAAGATTAGCCTCCCATTGGGAGTGCTCTTATACCTATTTTGGATTCGGAAAAAATAGTTTTGAATATAATTAAAACTAATAAAACTGACATATATATTATTTAATCGGACCATTAAAATGAAGCAAAATTTTTTGTCAATTTTCGTCTTAAATAAAATTTGAATACATATATTGATTTTTAAAACAAATTCTTTTTTTAGGAACCTACTAAAATTAAATTTTACTAGTTTAAAGATATTTTGATGGATTATGCTAAAAAATTAAACATAAAACTTGAATTGTAAAATTCATCAATAATGGGTGAATGACCTAAAGCCCCATTTTGCAAGGCTTAATTGCCAATAGCCACTCCAATTTCCCTATGTTGCAATGAACCACAATTAGTGGGCCCATATGCTGAAATTCTTCCACTGCCAAATTCCCTCATTTCTGCCGATTTGACAGGTTCCAGACCAGCTGTCCTCTTTTTTGTTTTGAAGCCACTTTTTTCTTTACCTTTTTATTTCGATTTTAGCTAATTATTTGCCCTTTTTCTTTAATTTCATTCCCTCCAAAATACTTTTGAATTAAAGGGTTCTTATTTTCTGGTGGGTGAGAACTTTTTATTTTTATTTTATTTTGCAGGTTATAACTTTTTTTCTTCCAATTTTAGCAGAAATTATTTTTAGTATGAATTAACACAATTAAAAATAAATAATAAATGCACAAACCACAATTTTATTACCAACAATTTGAAAATTACATCTACAAATTCCAAAATTACATTAAATATTTGCAGAAATGTAAAAAAAAAAAAAGTTGCATATATGGTTGCAGAAATGCAAAATTTAGTTGCATATATGGTTGCAGAAATGCAAAATTTAGTTGCATATATGGTTGCAGAAATGCAAAATTTAGTTGCATATATGGTTGCAGAAATGCAAAAATTTGTTGCATATATGGTTGCAGAAATGCAAATTTTAGTTGCATATATGCCGTCAACTTTGCAGATCATACTCTTTTCCTTTAAGCTCAATTCCTATTAAAATGCCTGTAAATCAAAACTCAAAAGTCAACATCACCATCCAAATAAATAAATATTGAGCCAAAAATTGAGCCAAATATGCATCACAGAATATCAGATTGGAGCCAAAATATGCAGCACAAATTTGAGCAAAAGAAAAAAAACAAAACAAAAACAAAACCACCAAATATGCAGCACAAATTGTCAATCTTCCACAACTAACTTAAACCTCATATTATGAAACTCCAAATATGCAGCACTAATATTAATACTACTCTTCAAAAAAACAAAAACTCCAAATATGCAACCCAATTTATCAATTTTCCACAAGTAATCAAACCTCATATTATCAAACTCCAAATATGCAGCACTAATATTAACACTCTTATTCAAAAAATCAAGCTTCAAACAACACACAATAATTAGGACACTTAAGTAGGAATTGAAAGAAATCAACTTAGAACCGGTGAAAATGAGGAATTAAAGGCAAACAGTCTGATAATTATAGAGAAGAGAGAAGGATAAAGAGATAGATCATCTAAAGCAAAGGCTCCTCTGTGTTTCTGGACCTAGATCCACTCAGGGATGGCGGCCATGCGCGACTCCAGCGAGGCGGCGGCGCGCGACGGTGGGACGTCTCCACGATGGTGGCGAACTGACAGATCGGACGCGAACACTCTCCAAGCGGTCAGTAGGCAGCAGAGGACACTGTGGGGACGCAGAACGGAGCAAAGGAAGTGTGGTAGTGTTGATTCTACCAGATCCGCCCCCTCTCTCCATCTAGCGGTGGAAGGCGGTGGTCGATGGTGGATGGTGGTGAAGCAGTGGGGGTGGGGCAGATGGGGGGCGATGGGAACAAACGGGGGACAGTGGTGTTATGGAGAGAGTGGGGATGGTGGTTCATGGTGGTTGTTGGAATATGATGGGCGGTGGGGGGCTGAGACGGTGGGGGTGGGGACTGGGTTTGAGACGGTGGGGGGCTGGAGAGAGGGAGAGAGAGAGAGAGAGAGAGAGAGAGAGAGAGAGAGAGAGAGAGAGAGAGAGAGAGAGAGAGAGAGAGATGGGGCTGGGGATGGGTACATGCAGAGAGAGAGAGAGAGTAGATGGGGTGGGGTGGATTGGGTCGGTAAGGGTAATATATGGAGAGAGAGAGAAGATAATGGGGGTGGGAGGGATTTTTTCTTTTTGACTGGCGGAAAAGAGAGGAAAGAGGGAATAGGAGTGAGAAAAAGAGTGTGTGTGGGGTCCATATATTTGAGGTTGATTGAAATAAATTGGGTCTTTAGGTAATGTAGGGAAATTGGGGTGGGTTTATGCAATTAAGGTCCAAAAAATGTGCCTCAATGCAATTAATTCATATATCAATAATTTTAGCAAAATATCTCTCAATATTAATATTAATTTTTATCTGCATATAAGTGCATAGTATGCACTTGGATTTTAAATCTAATTTTAAATCATTTTGACTTTTCAAAATTCATTTGAAAAGGTAAAATTCATTTGAAATTGGACTCAAAATTCAAATACATGCTATGCACTTGAGTGCACACAAAAATCACTCAAATATTAAACATCAAACAATGTTCGAGTAACCATATAAATAATAAAAATAATAAATATATAAAAATACTAAACGTAATAAAGAAAGTCATATTGGTTGAACCTTGAATATTATGGATGAGATACTTTACGGAAGCTGCATCTAAAATTTTTAAAGAATTGCTCAGTTGAATTTCAATATTTAAAAGTTGGTCAAGGTTAAATACAGTCCAATGATTTATGAATACAACCCCATAAAAAAAAAGTGTTCGGAGATTTTTTCCAAAAAATGTAACAATTTTCAGAAAAAAATTCCGAAATTTTATATTTTCAGTGTTTTTTTTTTTTTTTACATTTTCGGAAATTTTTTCCGAAAATTGTCAAAATTTTCGGATTTTTTTTTCCGAACACATTTTGGTGGGGTTGTATTCATAAAAAATAGGACTGTATATAACCTTGGCCTTAAAAGTTTTGATAAGAAATGTGGATGAAAAGGAAGAAAAAATGGCGGAGGAAAGTGATGGACTTTGGTTAAGCTAAAGTCCTATATTTTGTTAACACACTCTATACATTAAATGTTCAGAAAAAAAAAAATCGAATTTATTTTTCAATTTTCAAAAAGAAAATTAAAAAAAGTGTACTTCTTCTTGCCTTTTATTTTTAATTTTTGAAAAAAAAAAACCCGGAAATTATCAAGTTTTCTAAAAAACGCTTCCTAACAATTTTTTGGTGGAGTGTATTAACAGAAAAGAGGATTGTATTTAACATGGGCCCAGTCATTTATATGTTTAGGCCCGTAAAGAAAGACTTATTGGGCAAAAAAATATGGAGGGTATATGAAATTTTGATTTGCAGTTTTAAAATTAATGGTCTTTTGGCTAATGAACCAAATTTCACATGGCCCAAATTAGTTGAATTTGGGCCGAAGATGGTATGTTTTAATTTATTACTAATACTCTTTTTTTAAAGAAATTTATTACTAATACTTGAGGTATTATAAAATATTATTCCATGTTGAATTCTTTGATTGTGAATATCAAATTAAGACATGACTTGGATTAAGGATGATATAAATTTTGCTTGAGAGTGCAATTATGTTTTGGATTTAATCCAAAAGGTATCAACTCGTAAAATTCGTTGAGGAATTATTGAGGAATGGAGGATAGCAATTGAGGCTCCTTTTGAAATTGAGTTCAAACTCTAAAGTATAAATTAAGTTGTTCTATTTTTAATGAAGTCCGAAGATATAAATCAAATTTGACGTATAATAAAAGAGAAAAAAAAAACATACTAAAGTATATCTTAACAAAATCCTTATTGGAAGATAAGATAAAAGACAGTAAAGGATATGGAGTTTATTACCGATTTAATATGGTGTCTTGATTGAAATCAACTCCATCGTAAGGTACAAGCTAAAAACTGACACCTTAACATTGAGTTAAAAAGACAATTTAATATTAGACATCGTTTAAATGGAAACTTAGTGACATTTCAAAGTGCATAATCTGCAAATAGTGGGGGTTATATTATTTCAAAAACTCCTAAGTTTGACCTATGCACTTTTATTACCACAACAAATTAAGGTTGGATTATAAATCCTTAATAGACTTACAACCCTGTGGAGATAAGTCTACCTATGCAAGTAGAGAAGTAAGAGATGTCGCTACTAAGGGATATCAGTAAAGATCCTAGAGTACTTGTAAGATCTGGATAAGCACAAGGCCTGTTACTAAATTGGTGCTGCCAAGAACAACGAAGTATGAAATCATATGCGACGAGAACTTGATTTCATTGGTTTCATGTTCAACCATTAGTTAAAGTTTAAATACAAGTAATTGCTCTTTGTTGCGAAAAACAAGTGTATCTACTTTTTTATTATATATTATATATTATATATGTGAATAAGTGGGGGATTATTGTATATTAAAATAATACATAATATAATTAGTTGAGAGAGTTCTTCGTGAAATGACGTATTTTCAGTAGAAGTTGTAATCCTTTGGTTCAGACTCTTCACTTAGATTGCAGCTTTTGGTGAGTAAAAGTTGCAACCATTGGATGCGAAGGAGTCAATGTTGGTGAAGACACAATTGAACAATGAAGATAAATCGCGAGATTGAGCAGGCCCAACAAAAAAACCGTGTTCGTTTTATCAGGGAAGATTAATTGAATATCTTTGTCATCTTTTTATGTCTCTTTAGTTTATAAAATTTTGTCATGTCGCCATCTTGAAATAATTTTTTTACCACATATATTTCGCTCCCCTTATCAAATATTTTGACACATAGAAAGTTAAAAGCATTACGCATCATCAAATTTCTAAACTAGCAATTTTTATTTTAAAATGTCCTTCTTTAAATTGTGTTTGAAAAAAATCAAGTATTGAAATTTTATTTTCTGAAATCCCTCGAAATGTGAACCGATGGAATTTTTCATGTATTTTGTGCAAGTCATATGAAATCCTAATTCATTATACAATGGTACTTAGAGCATTCCCAATGGTAGAAGACAAATTTGCCTCAAAAATCTTCCATTTGCCACTAAATTTGCCTCCAACAGTAAAATCATCCCCAATCATCATACTCAAATCTTAACTCAAAAGGAATATTCTCGTGGAATATTCTTAATTATTCAATTTTGTTTCCTATTTTATCTTATATTTGTATAAGATAAAATTATAATTTGATATTAATGTTAAAATTCTAAAAAATTTACACAAAATAAAAATATGATATGATTAATAAAATATTAAATAATAATGATCTAATGGTAAAATTTTTTAAAAAAATACTTGATATAAAATAACAAAGTTCAATAACATAATTCATCACAATTACATATTAATACTAGAAAACTTACATAGTTAATACAACATAATGCAAATAAAAAAAATACATAATATTATATTAACTCAAAATATATATCACATAATATATCAAGTAAATAAAATGAAAAAAAAAAATCATTTGCCTCCAAGAAGGGAGGAGGAGAATTAGCCTCCTTGCTTTCATTTGTGGCAATTTGGCACAAGATTTGCCTCCCCCATTGGAGGGCACTTTGGAGGCAATTTTGCCTTTGCCACAAGATTAGCCTCCCATTGGGAGTGCTCTTATACCTATTTTGGATTCGGAAAAAATAGTTTTGAATATAATTAAAACTAATAAAACTGACATATATATTATTTAATCGGACCATTAAAATGAAGCAAAATTTTTTGTCAATTTTCGTCTTAAATAAAATTTGAATACATATATTGATTTTTAAAACAAATTCTTTTTTTAGGAACCTACTAAAATTAAATTTTACTAGTTTAAAGATATTTTGATGGATTATGCTAAAAAATTAAACATAAAACTTGAATTGTAAAATTCATCAATAATGGGTGAATGACCTAAAGCCCCATTTTGCAAGGCTTAATTGCCAATAGCCACTCCAATTTCCCTATGTTGCAATGAACCACAATTAGTGGGCCCATATGCTGAAATTCTTCCACTGCCAAATTCCCTCATTTCTGCCGATTTGACAGGTTCCAGACCAGCTGTCCTCTTTTTTGTTTTGAAGCCACTTTTTTCTTTACCTTTTTATTTCGATTTTAGCTAATTATTTGCCCTTTTTCTTTAATTTCATTCCCTCCAAAATACTTTTGAATTAAAGGGTTCTTATTTTCTGGTGGGTGAGAACTTTTTATTTTTATTTTATTTTGCAGGTTATAACTTTTTTTCTTCCAATTTTAGCAGAAATTATTTTTAGTATGAATTAACACAATTAAAAATAAATAATAAATGCACAAACCACAATTTTATTACCAACAATTTGAAAATTACATCTACAAATTCCAAAATTACATTAAATATTTGCAGAAATGTAAAAAAAAAAAAAGTTGCATATATGGTTGCAGAAATGCAAAATTTAGTTGCATATATGGTTGCAGAAATGCAAAATTTAGTTGCATATATGGTTGCAGAAATGCAAAATTTAGTTGCATATATGGTTGCAGAAATGCAAAAATTTGTTGCATATATGGTTGCAGAAATGCAAATTTTAGTTGCATATATGCCGTCAACTTTGCAGATCATACTCTTTTCCTTTAAGCTCAATTCCTATTAAAATGCCTGTAAATCAAAACTCAAAAGTCAACATCACCATCCAAATAAATAAATATTGAGCCAAAAATTGAGCCAAATATGCATCACAGAATATCAGATTGGAGCCAAAATATGCAGCACAAATTTGAGCAAAAGAAAAAAAACAAAACAAAAACAAAACCACCAAATATGCAGCACAAATTGTCAATCTTCCACAACTAACTTAAACCTCATATTATGAAACTCCAAATATGCAGCACTAATATTAATACTACTCTTCAAAAAAACAAAAACTCCAAATATGCAACCCAATTTATCAATTTTCCACAAGTAATCAAACCTCATATTATCAAACTCCAAATATGCAGCACTAATATTAACACTCTTATTCAAAAAATCAAGCTTCAAACAACACACAATAATTAGGACACTTAAGTAGGAATTGAAAGAAATCAACTTAGAACCGGTGAAAATGAGGAATTAAAGGCAAACAGTCTGATAATTATAGAGAAGAGAGAAGGATAAAGAGATAGATCATCGAAAGCAAAGGCTCCTCTGTGTTTCTGGACCTAGATCCACTCAGGGATGGCGGCCATGCGCGACTCCAGCGAGGCGGCGGCGCGCGACGGTGGGACGTCTCCACGATGGTGGCGAACTGACAGATCGGACGCGAACACTCTCCAAGCGGTCAGTAGGCAGCAGAGGACACTGTGGGGACGCAGAACGGAGCAAAGGAAGTGTGGTAGTGTTGATTCTACCAGATCCGCCCCCTCTCTCCATCTAGCGGTGGAAGGCGGTGGTCGATGGTGGATGGTGGTGAAGCAGTGGGGGTGGGGCAGATGGGGGGCGATGGGAACAAACGGGGGACAGTGGTGTTATGGAGAGAGTGGGGATGGTGGTTCATGGTGGTTGTTGGAATATGATGGGCGGTGGGGGGCTGAGACGGTGGGGGGTGGGGACTGGGTTTGAGACGGTGGGGGGCTGGAGAGAGGGAGAGAGAGAGAGAGAGAGAGAGAGAGAGAGAGAGAGAGAGAGAGAGAGAGAGAGAGAGAGAGAGAGAGAGAGAGAGAGAGAGAGAGAGAGAGAGAGAGAGAGAGAGATGGGGCTGGGGATGGGTACATGCAGAGAGAGAGAGAGAGTAGATGGGGTGGGGTGGATTGGGTCGGTAAGGGTAATATATGGAGAGAGAGAGAGAAGATAATGGGGGTGGGAGGGATTTTTTCTTTTTGACTGGCGGAAAAGAGAGGAAAGAGGGAATAGGAGTGAGAAAAAGAGTGTGTGTGGGGTCCATATATTTGAGGTTGATTGAAATAAATTGGGTCTTTAGGTAATGTAGGGAAATTGGGGTGGGTTTATGCAATTAAGGTCCAAAAAATGTGCCTCAATGCAATTAATTCAATATATCAATAATTTTAGCAAAATATCTCTCAATATTAATATTAATTTTTATCTGCATATAAGTGCATAGTATGCACTTGGATTTTAAATCTAATTTTAAATCATTTTGACTTTTCAAAATTCATTTGAAAAGGTAAAATTCATTTGAAATTGGACTCAAAATTCAAATACATGCTATGCACTTGAGTGCACACAAAAATCACTCAAATATTAAACATCAAACAATGTTCGAGTAACCATATAAATAATAAAAATAATAAATATATAAAAATACTAAACGTAATAAAGAAAGTCATATTGGTTGAACCTTGAATATTATGGATGAGATACTTTACGGAAGCTGCATCTAAAATTTTTAAAGAATTGCTCAGTTGAATTTCAATATTTAAAAGTTGGTCAAGGTTAAATACAGTCCAATGATTTATGAATACAACCCCATAAAAAAAAAGTGTTCGGAGATTTTTTCCAAAAAATGTAACAATTTTCAGAAAAAAATTCCGAAATTTTATATTTTCAGTGTTTTTTTTTTTTTTACATTTTCGGAAATTTTTTCCGAAAATTGTCAAAATTTTCGGATTTTTTTTTCCGAACACATTTTGGTGGGGTTGTATTCATAAAAAATAGGACTGTATATAACCTTGGCCTTAAAAGTTTTGATAAGAAATGTGGATGAAAAGGAAGAAAAAATGGCGGAGGAAAGTGATGGACTTTGGTTAAGCTAAAGTCCTATATTTTGTTAACACACTCTATACATTAAATGTTCAGAAAAAAAAAAATCGAATTTATTTTTCAATTTTCAAAAAGAAAATTAAAAAAAGTGTACTTCTTCTTGCCTTTTATTTTTAATTTTTGAAAAAAAAAAACCCGGAAATTATCAAGTTTTCTAAAAAACGCTTCCTAACAATTTTTTGGTGGAGTGTATTAACAGAAAAGAGGATTGTATTTAACATGGGCCCAGTCATTTATATGTTTAGGCCCGTAAAGAAAGACTTATTGGGCAAAAAAATATGGAGGGTATATGAAATTTTGATTTGCAGTTTTAAAATTAATGGTCTTTTGGCTAATGAACCAAATTTCACATGGCCCAAATTAGTTGAATTTGGGCCGAAGATGGTATGTTTTAATTTATTACTAATACTCTTTTTTTAAAGAAATTTATTACTAATACTTGAGGTATTATAAAATATTATTCCATGTTGAATTCTTTGATTGTGAATATCAAATTAAGACATGACTTGGATTAAGGATGATATAAATTTTGCTTGAGAGTGCAATTATGTTTTGGATTTAATCCAAAAGGTATCAACTCGTAAAATTCGTTGAGGAATTATTGAGGAATGGAGGATAGCAATTGAGGCTCCTTTTGAAATTGAGTTCAAACTCTAAAGTATAAATTAAGTTGTTCTATTTTTAATGAAGTCCGAAGATATAAATCAAATTTGACGTATAATAAAAGAGAAAAAAAAAACATACTAAAGTATATCTTAACAAAATCCTTATTGGAAGATAAGATAAAAGACAGTAAAGGATATGGAGTTTATTACCGATTTAATATGGTGTCTTGATTGAAATCAACTCCATCGTAAGGTACAAGCTAAAAACTGACACCTTAACATTGAGTTAAAAAGACAATTTAATATTAGACATCGTTTAAATGGAAACTTAGTGACATTTCAAAGTGCATAATCTGCAAATAGTGGGGGTTATATTATTTCAAAAACTCCTAAGTTTGACCTATGCACTTTTATTACCACAACAAATTAAGGTTGGATTATAAATCCTTAATAGACTTACAACCCTGTGGAGATAAGTCTACCTATGCAAGTAGAGAAGTAAGAGATGTCGCTACTAAGGGATATCAGTAAAGATCCTAGAGTACTTGTAAGATCTGGATAAGCACAAGGCCTGTTACTAAATTGGTGCTGCCAAGAACAACGAAGTATGAAATCATATGCGACGAGAACTTGATTTCATTGGTTTCATGTTCAACCATTAGTTAAAGTTTAAATACAAGTAATTGCTCTTTGTTGCGAAAAACAAGTGTATCTACTTTTTTATTATATATTATATATTATATATGTGAATAAGTGGGGGATTATTGTATATTAAAATAATACATAATATAATTAGTTGAGAGAGTTCTTCGTGAAATGACGTATTTTCAGTAGAAGTTGTAATCCTTTGGTTCAGACTCTTCACTTAGATTGCAGCTTTTGGTGAGTAAAAGTTGCAACCATTGGATGTGATAAGTTGCAACTTTTTGGTGCAATCCTTGAGTAGAGTTGCAACCTTTTGATATAACACTTAAGTAACTATAAATACTCAACGGTGTGGAGATTTCAGATATCGAATTGAAATAGAGAATTTAGTGTATCTATATATTGAAAAGTCGAGTCTAGAGTTTGCTAATACACTTGTGGTTTTTACTTCTGAAATTCGTTAGTGTAACTATCGAATTTCCTTAAGATAAGTTTTGTATCATGGAAGGTCAATCCATGTGAGAACCATTTATACCAATGTGGGAGAAATTAATACCTTTAAAGATATCATCATTTTTCGGTGTGCCAAACCTATCATTAACTTCATTACCCAAATTTATACAATAGCACAAACCCACCAAAAAACGAAATTGCTAGTAAAAGGTTGAAAGTGAAGATGAGAGGATGGAAGATAGATAGTAGGGAGGAAGCTCCTCTCCCTCTCCTCTTCTTGCTACTATTATCGGGAGAGCACCGTAGATGGCTGAATAAATGATAAAAATGAAGAATCGAGGCTCATTCTTAAAACAAATTATGCTCTTCACTCTCGGTGCTAGTGAATCGTAGGACATTTTTTTCCCAGGAAACAACGATTTAGAGCAACGATACATCATGATATCTTACTCGAGGCGAACTGAGAAGTTGCCCGATAAATCACCGGAATAAGAAGGAAAGAATGAAGCAAAATAGAAGCTCGAAGAAGGTAGCAAGTGCTGGAAAATATATTTATATATTTCTCAAACCATTTAAAATGTGTTGCTCGCACACAAGTTTGTGTTTCGTAGGTCAAATTCGGCCAAGATTTACACACCCCCCCTGCGCGCGCACGTAGAGAGTGGAGCATAACCTTAAACACAAGTTATAAGCTTCAAGTGGATTCCCCTTTATATACCCACTTACTTTTTACTCATTTTCCAATGTTGGGACAAAAACCTTTATTTTTTCCCTTTACTTTGGGTACAACAATTTGAGACATAATTTCTCATTCACACCACCACCATTTTCCAACAGCTACTGGCCGATCCACACACATAATGGACGTATTTATCGTCATATTCATCAAGATTAGGAAAGTATTGGAGTTTAAGGAGATCACAAGACTTGTTAATCAAAAGAATGAAATGAGTGATCATTAAGGATAAAAGGCTAAAATCCACCTTATTTTATATGATGTAATTTGATGACTTACTCTTAACGGCTTCCTCAGATTTGCTACGCCGCTCCATTATTTCTCGGTTAAGTTTGGAGTTTTCTATGAAGGATTTGGGGCCCTTGCACTATTTCTTAGGCATTGCAGTCACGCCTAATGCTAGCGGATTGTTCCTTTCGCAACGCAAATATGCCACAGAGATTATTGAAAGAGCTGGTTTATCATCTTGTAAAGCCTCTTACACACCGGTCGACACTAAGCCGAAGCTAAGTTCCGGTGATAGTCCATTGTTTCCTAATCCGACACTTTACCGCAACCTAGCTGGAGCTCTTCAATACCTCACGTTCACTAGGCCGGATATTGCTTATGTGTTCCAGCAAGTTTGTCTGTTCATGCATGATCCTCGTGAAGTTCACATGTCTGCATTGAAGAAAATGTTGAGATACGTTCAGGGAACACTTGATCATGGTCTTCAGCTTTATCCGTCGTCGGTCAAATCCGTTTTAGCATACACCGATGCTAATTGGGGTGGGTGCCCAGATACCCATCGTTCAACGTCTGGTTATTGTGTTTTCTTGGGAGATAACTTGGTCTCTTGGTCTGCCAAATGTCAATCCACCTTGTCTCGATCTAACGCTGGAGCGGAATATCAGGGTGTGGCAAATGTAGTTTCAGAAACCTGTTGACTCTGAAATCTGCTGCTCGGACTACATTGCTCTATTCCGACAGCTACACTTGTCTACTGTGACAATGTGAGCACCATTTACTTGACGAAGAATCCTGTCCAACTTTGTGATGGACATACATTTTGTACGAGAAAAGGTGGCTATGGGCCAAGTTCCTTTTTTGCATGTCCCTTCCTGATATCAAATCACTGACATTTTTACAAAAGGTTTACCCCAAATTTTGTTTGAAGAGTTTCAGACCAATCTTAACGTTTGCCTTTCTCCCATTTCGATTCCGGGAGTGTAATAGATATATGTAAATTATGTATATATGGTAGGCGTAGAATAATTCTAATTCTCCTGATTTGTAGCCAAGATTAGTTCTTTGACAATTGTATATCTAGGACCTTTATGGAATGAGAATGGGGACAAATTACATTCCTTCATATTTCTTCAACATAGTAGAGTTGGACAAACTTCATCATAGGTATCCAAAGATCATTAAGTTCTTTGGGAATGAAGTCGTCAACATTTGTCTATGGCAAAGGGGCATTATCCTCAAGTTATCCTCCCATTCATTGTTTAAACCTCTGAAGTTCGCACTTTAGTTTATCATTCTCTCCCTGAAGCTTTTCCATCTAAATTTTTAAGTTTCTCTCGTGAGTGGCTAGAAGATCCTCTATCTTATTCTTTGCATTGTCAATATCATGATCAATACCAAAACCTTCACTATACAGCTCTTCAGGATCAAGAAATTGAGTTGGCCTCTTCTGAGTAGATTTCTTGTTGCTGCCAACCTCAACATCAGAAGGATTTTTTTTCCTCTTTTCCCATTATTGGCATCATCATCAACCTTCTTTGCTACTTCGTCCAAAGCAAATCCCAAGAATACTGCCTGATCATTGAATTGGCTGATGCGAGCCTCAAAGACATCATATCTTTCTTTCGGGAGCATGCTCTCAGTTTAAAGATGTTCAACGTGAGGCTGGAGAGATTTTGCAAGAGAAGCAAACATCTCAGCTTTTTTCCTTGATAATATTCAGGTTGTCATTGATGTGATTCCCAACCCTTTTCAGTTTCCCCTGAGCGAATCAAGAAAAATATTTACAAGTTTTGAAGTTAGGGTTTGGGTTGCTTCTTGAGCCATTTGGTTAGTCATTGCTTCAAGATCATTCATTTGCTTCCCTTCGTATCTCAAAGGTCGTGTTCCCTGTTTCCTCCATCATGAGACGTATTGTATAACACTTCATGCTCCTGAGAGCCTCAACATTTTTGGTATACATTTTCCTCTTCATCCCATGTTGAATTTGCTAAGTACTCTTCAGGGACCTTTCCACAATCCTGATCCTACAACCTTACTCAACGAACATCTCTTCATGAAGTTTCAGGATTTTCTCATTTTGCTACAAATGTCTTTCCACTGTGATATCCAAGGCGTTCATTGCTTTAGTTACAATCTCCATCACCTTCTTGTCTAGATCTTTCTTCTTGTTTCTTTTAGATTTGGGCTTGGCTGGAATTGAAGGTTGCTCATCCTGACCATCTTCATCTTCTTGGTCACCAGATGCTTCTGGAATCTCAGCGTCAATATCTTCAGGAATTAGGCCTTCCTAGTCAACTGTCTCACTGGAAACCTTAGCAACTTCTGGTTGTGCTTCAAATGGGAGAACCTCGTCATTAGAAGTAGTCTCATTGGCTGGTGCATCACCATCAGTGATAGCACCCTTTGTTTGTAAAAAGTCCTGAACTCGCATCTCGTCATCCTGGGCTCCGGTCATTATGCCATCATTTCCCAAATTTGCAAGCTCAAAGGGAGTCATCTCATTTTACCTTTGTTCTGGCTTAATGTCTAGAAAAGTATATCCTTCCCCTGAGGGAGAATTGTCATTGCCTCCTCCAATTCCTCCGCTGTCATCATATCCTTGATCATGATTATCACCTACACCACTCGGCCTTCTAAAGGCTTCAAAGAATCAATTTTCTATTAAATTGTAGCATTGAATTCTTTGGGCTTCAGGATTTGTGTATAATTTCTGAAGTTGAACACATCCACCAGCCTGACCTCCTCCTACTTCAACTATTGTCAACCACGATTGTTGATAATTTGCTCCAATTCTGAATAATCAGATCTTCTAATCCACAAGTTCACTCTCAGGTCTACTACATCTACCTGGAGTGAAGGAAGGTTCACAAGATCTAGAAAGTTCTTTCTTATGTACCCTTCTGCCTAAGATCTTGTGAAATTCCTTAAAGAGCTTAGTTGAGACAAGTCAGGTCCTGGAATGAGTGGGGCAGAACTACTCAGGTTTGAGCTCTTCATTGAGTGTATTTACTGACCATTTAAGGAGATTAGTGATACTACTGAGTAGTCTTCAGGATTGTCTTTATACAGTCTTCAAGATTTCTAGCTTTAATTGAGTTTTCCCTCAACTGAGTACCTGTAAATAAAAATCTGACTATGCTTTCCTGAAATTATTATAAGTTATTGTCCAGAACCAACTAAGAAAAATCATCTTTTTAGGGTTTTGGGATCTAATTCAAAATAAACATTGTCCCAACAACTAGGGTTGTAAACGAATCAAAAAAATTTGGTTCGATTTGGTATTTGTATTCGAAATTCGGTATTCATATTCGAAATTTTATAATTTGAATTCGAGTATAAATAATTTTTTTGATTCGATTAGTTATCAAATACAAATATAAATACTATGATATTTGATTCGATATTCGTAAATATTCGAGTAAATATTCGGTTAAATATATAATTACATAATTATATAATAATATTAATAACAAATATAGTTATTTATAAATTTAAGTCCATTATAATTATTTTAAGGATATTAACCTTTATAACTTCATCCAATAAGTGAGCTTTTAGGCAATTCTTAATTAAATATTTTGATTAAAAAATATTTAATGTAATTTAATTATTAAAAACTTAACAAATTAAAAAAGAATTGCAGGTCAACACTCTTAATTTGATTATTTAAGTGTTTTTTTCCATGAATTTGATAATTAATTTTTTTTCATTTACTTACTTGATTATGTTATGCAAATTTTATGTTTGTGAATTCAAACAATGACAATTTTGAAATGAATATATGAATATTGACAAAGTATTATGTGAATAGTACTCATGATAACTATTACCGTGAACAACGAATTACTAATATTTCACAAAGTGGTGTAACTCAAGTGGTTAAAATCTCACTACCTATGATACAAAGGTTATGAATTCGAGTCACAACTTTATCTATAAAAAAAAATACTAATCCCTTATGTTGAAACAACTAATATCTTTAGTGAGAATAACTAATACCACTTCACCTAATATCTTTTATAAAAACAACTAAATACCCTTTGGAGCTGATAATTTTAGTGCAATTCACTGATACTTTTAGTTTAATTTACCAATACCCTTCAAACAAGTTTCAGTATGAATATTGTTCACATAATACCTTCTCTTAAATATTATTTGTTAGGAACATGCTTGAGAAAAAAATCGATTCGAATATTCGACTCAAGTATTCGTATATTTTCTAATAATTCGATATGAGTTTCAAATCAAATATAAATCACATTTATTGTTCAAAAAATATTCGATTCGAATTCGATATTCGGAATAATTTCACAAATACAAATTCGAACACAGTGGTATTCGACTCGATTCGATTCGTTTACATCCATACCAACAACTAGCAACACATGCTTGTTATCATAGGAACATACATGGAGTGGGGTTTTATATTTTGTACGATTATTTTAAGAAAGTGATTGACCTGATTCAACCTGTTAAAAATCCATATTTTTTTTTACATCTCTTCTTTAGATATATGCCTCCATCCCAAGGTAAACTTAACATTTTGGCATTCAAGTAGTCCTAATGTAAGTTTTAAATTACCTTTTCTAGCACTCAATTAATATAAAAAAAAAATTATAAGTTGGTACTAGATTATAGGTTATATTACACTTTAATTCTAATCTTTTTATAAATCACATTTTGGTTCAAAAATGGACTCCACAAGCCCATACCACTGCCACACAAACCCACCTCCATGTCCATCAAGGCTGACCAACCCCCACCTCCTACTTTCTCAAACTTATACGGCCCACCCCCATCCACCACTCAATTAAATCAACTTATCATCACTCATCAGTCACTCCCCTCCCCCCCCCTCTCTCTAAAAAAAAAATTCTCTTGCAGCCCCCCCCCCCCAAATCCCACGCGACCAGGAGCAACCCCAGCGCCGCCACCCTCTCCCAAATTCGTAGTTTATTTCAATCGTTGTCTCCCTCTCCCCAAATTCGCCGACGAGGGGTGCATCCTCTCCCAAAATTCATGTCGTCGTCCTCCATAGGCGACATCAGATCCACTTCCACCGAGCCAAGATTCGCCGTCACCGAGCAAAGATCTGCCACTATCACTTTGAACGACCACCACCGCCCTCTCATGCCTCTCCCCATATCCGCCGAACCAAGTGAGATGACCGACGACACTCTCTGATCCGAGCTCTGCCGATATGCACCTCAATCTAATATAGGCATCGCCAATCCGCATCCAACTTTTAAGATCCACCGACCTAAGGTACAATACAATCACCCCTTATTTTTCTTGGGTTTTCTTTCACTTTTAGGTGAATGAGAGATTATTTGGAGGTGATTCTATGTGTCTTTATGTGGTGTATTTGTGTGTGTGCAGGTGTGTGTGGGGTGCGTATACACTGTGTGTGTTTTGTGTGTGTGGTGTTTTTTTATGTGTGTCCAGTGTGTCTATGGTGGTGTGGATGTTTATGTGTGTGTAGTATGTGCAATGTGTGTTTATGGTGTGGTGGTGTGTGCGTGTGCGGTGGTGTGTGTTTATGTGTGTGTGTAGTGTGTGTTTTGTGGGTGATTTTGACTGTTTAATAAAATTATTATTATATATATACAGTATTACATTTGAATCTATATTATCAGGTTGAACCTGGAGAAGATTTGAAGATGCATATTGTTGGAGTTATACGTGAAAGTATGCTTTTACTTTGTATAACTCGTGTATCAAACACTCGTTTTATGAGAATAATTCTTTTATCACATTTACTTTAGATATGATTGAATGTTGAATTTCTATTGCAAACCGTTCTATAAATAGTACATGTTACATAGTAGTTAATGTGGTGATACCCGATCACGGAAGACGACATTAACAGTTTACTTGTAACTAAACGTACATTTTCACGACCTAGGTGGAATTGAACAATCCGCCGTGAAAGGTCGATGTGTAAGGCTTAGATTGGTCTGTCTTGACTAAGAGATTGCACTAGCACATTTAGTATGTGTTGAAGAGGTCCTACAGCGAGGATAAATTCTTCTGTTCTGAAAGGTGAAGAATTAGACCTCAGTGGTTGTTGATTTCTTAATCTCCGTCACTTAAATAGGACCGTGTGTGCTTAATAGTTACTGCTTTGATTCATGTTGGGTGAGAATCATTGTGACTTCGAACTTTGTGTCTTGGGCAGTAATATTAATCATACGACGGTTGCTAAGATTTAATACGGAGAAACGCGTGCGAGTACGGCTCGTGTGATTAGTTCCCTTGGTGGGCTCAGAAGTTTTATTGTACCAAATCTTACAAGTGAAGAATTAGTTTCTTCGGTACGAATAATAATGTTGAGCTGTCTTTACTCCAAGGTGAAAGATGTTAATTAATTTAGAGCTATTCAGAAGCTTAATTAATTAATGGACTTGATAATCTTAAACGCGGGAAATAATAACCGGGAGCCCATATTATCGTAATATGGATTAAGATGGATAGTGCAATATTAATTTATTAGTGGTAATAATTAATATTAATGGGCTGAATTATATTGGGGCTCAATATTGAAATTCAGAAGTCCATTAGGAGGTCCAATCTTAATTCTCCTTAAGGCCCCTCAAGTAGCCCATTAAGTAGCCTAATAATGATAAGGTGATTAAAATAAAAAGATAATATCTTGCTGATTTTTTCTAGTATTTTCGAAAATAAGCAATATTAGAAGAGAAAAGATTTTGTTGATTTTCTTGGAAAGATATTATGGAAGATATGTATTCTTGGAATACAAGAATATCTCATATATTCAAGAAGATCCAAATTTTGGGATCTCTACTAGTAATTTTCGAAAATCACCCCTTAATTAGGTGAGTGAGATTTTTGTGGAATATTTTATTATGGAGAAAAGAATATATGAGATATATTCAAGATTTCTTAGAGACTAAGAAAAGATTTTTTCCAAGCCCATATCCACATGTAAATTTCGATCACTCCTTCTTATAAATAGGGGATGATTATTTCATCCAAAAAAAAAACATAATTCCATGTGTTGGAAAAATCAAGAAGCATAGATATTTTTCTTTTTCCTTAGTTTATTAAATTACTTGAAAGCATCTCCCACCGGCGATCAAGTGAGGTGAAAAGGGAAATACTTGAGAAGGCTTTGGGTTGATAGAGCGAGATTACAATTGTCCCGTATATTCAAAGGCCAATTCTACAAGAGGTACGTTAATCGCATATTTACTTGTTTATTCCGCCTAGTTAAATATGTGAAATTAATTCAACATGCATGATGAAAATTAGTTGTTGGAATTATTATTTGAATTAATTAGGATTAATTCATGCTAGTAATAATTGTATTTAAATTCGTATTTAAATTTCATCCCGAATAGATTCCGGGCACCCCTATTTTCCCAACACATATATAAATTTGAAGATGTAGAGTGTGCATTTTTTTTTAATTTTTTGCACATAGGCCCTATATTATCAGATTGAATCTGGGAAGGTTTGAAGACGAAGATTTGACGATGTAGATATGTGCATTATTTTTTTTAATTTTTTGCACATAGGCATAAACATGTAATTTAGTTATAAATTTGTCAAATTTCAAATTTAAATATGTAATTTTTGAAGTTTTAAATATTATCAATTCAATTGTGTTTTTTGAATTTTGGTTTATTCTAATTATTTTAAATTTTTGCATAGTGCTTTGAATCATATAAAATGGCATGTGTGCAATTTTATTTTGTTTCACAGATCTTTTATTCCAAATTGAATTAAAAATTACAAAAAAATCGAACAAATTAGAAATTATATAAAAAATTAAAACTAAAAATTGGGTGGAAAAATGTAACAAAATATATGTGCAATTTGCACGGGGAACGTGTTGTCCCATCAATGCAAACACATTCATCCAATCAATGCAGACACATTCAGGAGAGAAAATGGGGAGGGTCCTGCTTTTTGCACCAATTAGTATATATGAATTAATCTTGAACCAACTATTAATTAATTGTACCATTTTAAACCTACATGTAATCCTCCCTTAAAAAAAACACATACATCATCTAATTTTTACATTATTTCCACATTTTTCTACTTTTTTTTATCATACTTCAACAAGTAATTCTACTATAAATATTGCAACTCCCTCTATCCCGCTACTACTTTCATACTTGTATTTTTTTAATGTCCCACATGCATTCACACCCCAAAAAGATGCAATAAATATACATAAAGTTACTATTATTTAATTTAAATGTGCAATTTTCATACGTGAAAAGAGTGAAAGTGGAACAAAGGAGTATTTTTTTCAAAAAAAATTGTGTAAACAAACATAAAGCTTTATTTGGGATGGGTGAGTATTAATGTAAATATTGTAGTATTTTATTGTGGAGTTGGCTCATTTATTTATACAATCAATCAATTTAGTTGAGCTTGAATGGGCCCGTACGTGGAATAGCCTGCAACACGATCGGGTCTCACCACTAGCTAGGACAACAATATGGTCCACGGATATACTCCCTCAAATATAGTCCTGGTTGTTTTATTTGACTGTTCACGGAAAATAATCTTGTTACTTTAAATGAAAATAATAAATTTTATCTACATTTTTCAACATATACATATAACATTTTTAAAATAATTTATTTTGTATTTGATTTGACATAATATTCTTACCTTTTACATATTATATCAATTTTCTTAATAACCGTGTATAAAACAACAAAACTATATTTTATGGACGGAAGGAGTAATTTTTTCAGCATATTCAATTGGTGACCTCACACTCTTTTGTGACCAACATTTCTTGTTTCGTTATAATTAATCTTGGCCGCATAAGGCAGAAAATTGATGATGCCTACGTGGTCCCTCATATTGTACAACTTGTGCCAATTCAATATACTCCCTCCGTCCCCGAGCCTTTATTTCTACTTCTTTTTGTTGAATGATTTAAGAAAATATATTTGTTTAATAATATATGGTGGGTCACATGTTGATTTTTGGAATAAAGTAATGAATAGTGTTGAAAAGTGAATTGAATGAGTGACACTTTGGTAATATTGTGTGAATTTAAAGGTTAAAGGTTATATGTAATAAAATGTTATTTTTGCCGTTTATAAAATGGAAAGTTTACTGGGAACAGCCCAAAAAAAAATGTGGGAAGTTTATTCAAAGACGGGGAAAGTAGATACATACACATCTGTATATTTTGTGTGGGAAAATAAAATGAAAGTGATGATAAGTTATCAAAGAGTCAAATATATGCAAAAGCCATAATATAGAATCCAACGGCTGAGGGATAGCCATCCGCGGAAACTAGGAGTCGTTTCTACCCAATACTTTGGAATATATTTAATCCAACCACGCGCCTTTTCTCTCTCTCCCCTCTTTCTTTCTTTCTCTACCCACCAACGCCACACCAACTCATTCACCTCATCTCACCCAATTAAGGCAAAATTTTCAGTGAATTTAAAGCATACGTTAATTTTTTTTAATGAGTATATTTTATATAAAAACGCTTTATAATAAGTTTAACATAAAATAGTTTTAGAGTATCATTAATTTCATCGAGAGTATCATTAAACATGTCAGGGGTATTATTAGTTTGAGTTCAATTTTTTTTTTAATTTTCTTAAACACAGATTAGTGATACCCCTAACAGGTTTAATGATACTCCCGATGAAATTAATGATACTTTAAAATTGTTTCATAATAAGCTTATCATGAACTATTTTCATATAATACTTTGTCTTTTTTAATTCAAATATTAGTATCGTGTATATAGAAGGTTTGTTACTATTGTGAATGCTCGATTTTAAGATCAAACATTTTGGGCCCACACTCTATTCAATTTAACCCATATTTTTATTTTATACCCTCCTAAAATTAGCAAAGTATTATATCAAAAGAGTATGTATAGAGTGAAATTGGTTTATATATGAATCATTGAAGGGTATAAGTTGTTTTTACTGGAAAATATTAGTTATTTATACTGAAGAGTATTACTGGTTTACACTGAAGAGTCTTAGTTCATTTTTACTGAACAACTAAAACTCTTTAGTGTAAATCAGTAATACACTTCAGTAAATACAATTCAACTAATACTTTTCAATGAAAATAACTAATACCCTTCAATAATTTATGTATAAACTAGTTTCACTCTATACTTTGTTATATCAAAATAGTTTATGGTAAATTTATCATTAAACTATAGTAAGATATGAAATATTTGACCATATCGATAATTTTACCGAGAGTATCATTAATCCGGGTCGGTGGTATTATATTATAAATTTGTAATTGTTGTAAATTTTCTTAAACCCAAATTAATGATACTCCTGGTTAGATTATCAATACTTCTGATCAAATATTTGATACTTTAAAATAATTTCATAATAAAGTTATCATTAATCATTTTCATATAAAAGTTACTCCTTAAAATTTTATTCAGTACAATTTTTTCTTAAAAAATATACATTTCATGATGCAAACATTGATGGGGAGAAAGTAGTATTTCTTATTCTCAATGGAGTAGACACGAATTTAAAAAAAAAAGAAGTGTATCTTGATGTTTATTTGTATTAAAATAATTGTTTATGAAAGTGAAAATAAAATAATAATTTCTACAAGAAAATGAGAACGAATGAGAACGAATTCGAGGGACGGACAAATATAAAATAAAAATAGATTTGGGAAACATGGGAAAATAATAATCTATTTTACATATGTTCACAAAAAAACGTATATACCCCATAAATGACAACAATCACTCTATCTGCACGCTATAGATCCCACAATTAGGAGTGGAAGTAGGTCAAGTCTTACATTGAAAAGCCTAGACCTACTTCACAAAGGCATAGCCTAAGCCCGACCTATTAACTATGATAGACTTTTTTATAGGCTCGGTCTGACCTTTTTAACTAAACAGGTCAGGCCTACGAGCTTTTTAGAAGCCTATTAAAATTTAATTTATATTATATTCAATATTTAAAAATTTAATTTTTTTATATTTTTTAAAAATAGTCTAAAATTATTGCTATCTATTTTTACTACTGTCATGTCAGATCGAGGTTGTTAGCATCGACTCAAAAATATAAATTGAAATTTTTGAAAAATTAAATATTAAAATCGTAGTTTTGAAATTATTTTCCATCCTTTCACGGTTCATATTTAATATGACTTGACCATATTATACAATAAAATATATAAATAATATATAAAATAAATATTTAATAACATTATATATATATATAAATAGTATATCATTTTAAATAGGTCGGCATGTTATGTTTTTAAGGTCTTTTACAAAGCCTGGGCTTAGACTACTTAAATAAATATGTCTTTTAATAAGTCTTGGTCCGACTCGTTTAATAAATAGGCCAGGCAAGGTCAACGGCAGAGCTTCTTTGGGGCTGGGCTGGGCAACTTTCTAGGATTTCCATTTTTTATAGGTAAAAAAAAAAATTAGCCTAGCAAGAATCGAGCTCGTGACTTTTAAAAAAGAAAGAAAACCTTAATCATTGGAACACAACTATTTGTATTAAGAAAATATTAACTTTTAATTTGTGTACTGTATTTATATTAGACTTTCAATCCGACCTAAAAAAAATTCCTGGCTAGGCCGTAGGTCCCGTCGCGTGGCTTCCACCCCTTCCCACAATACTCAAACTACAATTCCACTCTTCCCCCTTCTCTCTGTCTCTCATATCTCCACTCCTCTTTATATATATATGCACTCCCCTCTCTTCTTTCAAACCCTGATATTCTTTCTCTAACCCCCTTCCCCATTCACAGCATATTGCTTGACAAATATAGAAGTTAAAGAATATATATACATAAATATATAAATATATATAGAGAGAGATGAGTTGCAATGGATGCCGGATTCTTCGAAAGGGGTGCAGCGAAACCTGTATTCTGCGGCCGTGTTTACAGTGGATCGAAACCCCCGAAGCTCAGGGCCACGCCACCGTCTTCGTCGCCAAATTCTTCGGCCGCGCCGGCCTCATGTCCTTCATCTCCGCCGTCTCCGAACCCCAACGACCCGGTTCGTACCACCCGACCCGGCCCGACCCATTATGCTTTCGGATGATCTGATTACTAACGGTTTTTTTTGCTCTGCAGCTCTGTTCCAGTCCCTGCTTTTCGAGGCCGCCGGAAGGACGGTGAACCCGGTTAACGGCGCGGTGGGGCTGCTCTGGACCGGCAACTGGCACGTGTGCCAGGCGGCGGTGGAGACAGTCCTCCGCGGCGGCGCGTTGAAGCCAATCGCGGGGCTTCCGGACCCCGACGATTCGTCCGAGTGCACGGGTTCGGGGCAGAAACAGCGTCGTTTGAAGGGCGAGACCGGGAATCTCGATCTGAGCCTAACGCCCGGTTTCCCGGGCATGAAAACCGGCGGTTCGGCCGAGAAGCGGCGGCTCGGGAGTCCGTCGATGAATTCCGAGGAATCCGTGACCACGACTTGTGGGGATCAACCGACAGCCGATGAATTAAAGCTTTTAAACTTGTTTAATTAATTAATTAATTAGAGTAGGGGAGGAAAATATTATTTTCTCCTTCCTTAGTTTTATTTTAATTTCTTTTCCCGGAGTTTTTATTCCGGCGAGGTTTGTAAGTCGCCGGCACAAGATTTCCCACTTTTTTTTGTGCAGAAAAAGAAAAGTGGGGAAAATGAATGTTTTGCCAGCGATTCCCTTCTTCCTTATCTGTAATTTTTCTCTCTCTATCTTCTTCTATTTTCTGCGTCTAATAACTTGAATAATTGAGTTGCTTTTACCTTTTATTTTGCTTTCTTGCCTTTGATATTTACTATTTAATTTATGTGTGGAGTTCAAATTACATGGATTTTAATTGCGTAACATTTAATTTAAGAGTATGTATAGATGGAAATTGGTTTATATATAAATCATATTAGTTGTCTCTACTGAAAAGTATTAGTTGTTTCTACTGAAGAGTATTACTGGTTTATAATGAAGAGTCTTAGTTCATTTTCACTGAACAACGAATTTTTTTTTGTGTAAATCAGTAATATTCTTCAATGAAAACAACTAATACCCTTCACTGATTATGTATAAACCAGTTTCACTCTATACTTTGTCTTAATTTAAATATAGAAAACTCAATAATGCAACTTAAACCCATAATTGCTTGGGTCTCCATAGACACATTTCTTAATATGAAATTAATATCATTAAGTTTATTCATAATACTACTGAATGCATAAATTGATACTATAACATTTGTATATTGAAATTACTGTGTAAAATGTTATGGTTAATAAGCTCAATAATTATATCAATTTAAGATCCAAATTGACATTTGATGACCTTCGAGAAAATTGACATGAATTAATTATTTAATAATATAAGGGGATTGAATAAAATTGTTGCATGAAAAAGGAAATTAGAATAAGGAATTTATTATATATTTTGCAAAATAATTTTCACCTCACAAGATTGATATTTTTCATTTAGTGTTTATCCGGTAAGACGTCACAATCCATTTATCATTCCCCATTTCCCACAGTAACTTTGATCATTGGCCTTTTATATATATTCCATTAAAACCCCTGGAAAGTCGACACGAGATTGCTGCTACCTTTTCGATAAAACAACAAACTAATCTTACGTATAATAGCACTACCTCTTAATCAAACGTCGAATTTTGTAAAATTTAAATATATATGAATAATAATATTAGTTATTTTCACTGAATAGTCTTAGTTCATTTTCTCTGAACAACTGAGGCTCTTTAGTGTAAATCAGTAATATTCTTCAGTGAAAATAACTAATAGTCTTCTGTGAAAACAACTAATACCCTTCATTGATTCATATATAAACCAAATTCACACTATGCATGCTCAAATTAAATATATTGGTTATAAAAGTGGATGAATTTATTTATGTTAAAAATATATGGAGTTGATCGATGATGTTAAGGAACCTGAAAAGAGTCCCATCTAGTTGGACCTCATGACACGTCGGATTGATGTAAGAATAAGGTGGCATGGGAATTTTATAATTATCCAAATTTGAGGAATATCATTGGGTAGGAAAAAAAAATTGTCTATTTTAAGAATTTATTTATGGTTTAGAGGTTGAGGTTTGGGTGTGAATTTGAGACCTTTCGGCGGACACAACAGCTTAGGGGATGACCTTGGCTTTTGGAGGGTGTGAAGAGGCGTGCATGAATCTTGTACTAGACATCTATATATGTAATGTAGTTATCGTTTGGCTTTATTCAGTTTTGATTGGTCTTTTTCTTTTCTATTTATTTATTGGGTAGGTTTTATTATAAGAAAAGAATTCTTGATAAGTTTATTATAAATTGTTTTAAAATATTGAATATTTGATCAAAAGTGTTGACAGCGATTTCGGGAGGGTATCGGCGTCGGGTTCCTAGCGGGTAGGAATTACAAAGGATAATAACAGAATGTAGTAGATAATGCAATAAACGAGCTCTCAAGTGGAGTTTTTGTATTTAATGAGTTTTGTTGTACATTTAGCATTTAAGTCCCTATTTATAGTGTACAAACTGGGGTTCCCACTTGATCTGATCTGCCTGTGGGCCCCTCTGAATCCTAGCTGTATAGTCATGATTGGATGTGGCCTTATCTGCCGGCCAATGGGGGCCTGACATGTGGCCCTACTGACCTCTATTGATGAGACTTGCCTTATTGGCCTAGCTCTGACTCAATCACATCCACACGTTCGATATGACAACACTGACTTACCAACTATACCAGCCACGCGGGTAGACGGGTAGTGGGACAACTTCTGCCCTCGAGCTTTTACGGGAAGCGGGTAGGATGGAGCTTGTGATGCTGTGGCCGTGCCCGCTACCCGATGGCTTTTGGGGTCGACTAGAGTAGATCTCGTCGCTGTTGATACCTGGGCCGAGTCGTACGCAAGATCATTCTTGCTCGCAGCCAGCTAGCCGCTCCTTGCTGCGCCCTGTGGCGACGGGTATTTCCCGGGGGTAACAAGAAATATTATTAATCTCGTAAGGAGCATTATTAACTCATTTCAATTTTTTTTACAACAATTACAATATAATACTATTAATCTAGATTAATGATACTCCTAATGAAATTAATTATACCCCTAATGATATTAATGATACTTTAAAATTATTTCATGATAAGTTTATCATGAACTATTTTCATATAATATTTTGTCTTATTTATTATGTTTGGTTTCTGGGCATGTGGGCACCGGTGGAAATAAATTTATTTGTTCACTACTAATGGGGTGATGTATATAAACATGTAATCCACTATTATTTCAAAACAAAGTATAAAGTGAAAATAATTTATACATGAATTATTGAGGTTGTAAATGGTTTTCACTAAAGAATATTATTATCTCCGTCTCATGACTACTTTCACACTTGTCTTATTTGAACGCCTCACAACTATTTTCACACTCTTAAAAGGGAAATACATTTCTCTCCCAAAAGTCAATAAAAGTTTTAAGTTATTATATTATTCAGCCCCACACTTACGTATGTACTTTTTTTTTCTTAAAAAAATGTGTCATCTTCTACTACGAAAGTAATTTCGAAACGGAGGAAGTAGTTATTTTCAGTGAATTTATTAGTTGTTTTCATTAAAGACTATTAGTTGTATAGTGAAAACAAACTAATACTATTTTTTTAGTAAAAACAACTCATACCCTTCACTAACAACCGCTCAATATCCTTATGTGGTTCATGTATGTTATACATTTCCTTAACCTTTTGCAATTATTAGAAGATTAACTTTATACAATTAAAAAAGGGAACAATCAATGGTTAAATTGAAATTCCAAAATTTTATTTCAGAATTCTACTTTTATATATTTTTAATGTTTTATTTATGATAGTGACATCTCATAAAATTCAATCTATAATGATATAATACGCTTCCACATAAAAAGTACCCAATTTAATATTTTTCTTGGTAAGTATTCGTGAACTAATTCTAAAAAGTTTTTAAATAATACTCCCTCCGTCTTATACTTGTTTCTATATTACTGTTTGCACAGGTTTTCAGAAAAAGTTGTTTATTACTCCATCCGTCCCAAACTCGTTTGCTACATTATCAAAAAGGTTCGTCCCATACTCATTTGCTATATCTATTTTTGGCAAAAAAGTATCAATATTTTTTAATATTATATTCTCCATACACTAATAACCAAAATATCTACTTTATCACTTTAAATACTAATAAACAATTCTTTTCTTAATAACCGTGCAAACAGTAAACGGGAACTTGAGTTTGGGACGGAAGGAGTAGTATTTAAAGTGATAAAGTAGATACTTTGAGTTCGGAGTGTATATAAAATATAATATTAAAAAATATTGTTTTTTTTTTGTTTTTTGCCAAAAAATGGGTGTAGTAATTAAGTATGAGACGAACCTTTTGCCTATATAACAAGTAATTTTGGGACGAAGGGAGTATTTTTTTTTTCATTTTAAATTATTTTAGCAGTTCGATATCTTCTGAACTATCATCAAGAGAGAAAAATAAGAATGTACTATTGGAAAATTAAAGTAGAAGAATACGAGTAGAGGCCATTATAATTTATTAGGTGGGGTCAAAATATTGTGGCAGCTAGTTTTACGATCAACGTCGGCAAATATTGTACACAAAAAAAATCAGTATACCTATTTGATGTGAATGATTATTTAAAGCTTTATCTTTTTAATGGGACAAAGTATAGAGATAAATTAGTTTATACATGAATCACTGAAGAGTATTACTCCCTCCGTTCCACAAGTGTTTGCACCATAGTTTGAGCACAACTTTTAAGACAAAAGTGTAATGAGTAATGTTTTGTGGGGTATAAAGTGAAAAAAAGTGGTTGAATTGAGTGTATTGTGGGCCCAAAAAGTAAAAAGTAATGACAATTTCTGTAAATATGTGAATAATGTGAAGGTGGAGTTTATAAAAATGTTTCATTTTCTGGGTGTTCAAACAATTGTGAGACGGACGAATAAGGAAAGTGTGCAAACAATTATGGGACGGAGGGAGTAGTTGTTTTCACTGAATGATATTAGTTGTATTTACTAAAAGAGTATTACTGATTTACACTAAAGAGTCTTAGTTGTTCAGTGAAAATGAACTAAGACTCTTCAGTGTAAACCAGTAATATTCTTCAGTGAAAACAACTAATACCCTTCAGTGAAAACAACTAATACCCTTCAATTATTTATATATAAACCAATTTCACTCTATACATACTCTTTTAATAGAAGAATTTTGAATTTTTTTTTATTAATTTATAGAGTGAGTTGCAAAATAAATAGCCAAAACATTTAGTATAATTTTGACTTATTACATAGGGTTAAAGAACCCATACTAAATTTTGACTTATTCCATAGGGTTATAGAAGAACCCATGAGAAAAGAAAAAAAGAAAATTGGAATGAAAAGTATCAGTTTATATGAATAAAAATAATAGTTTACGTGCTGATCAATATTAATATTTTGTGTATACTTACTATTTTCGTTAAAAAGTAAAAGAAATGCTTGGGTTGAAAATTTGTGGATTAAAGATTCACTATTTATAAGGTGCAATTGTTGCATCGACTTATTACTCTAAAAATAAATATTTAAATTTTATTTTTTATTTCAAAGGGTTATAAACCCCACAAGGAAAAAAAAAGTGCTGAAGGAAGAGTATCAGTTTATATTAATAAAAATATTAATTTACGTGCTGACCAATATCAACACTTTTGTGCATACTAACTATTTTCATGAAAAAGTAAAAGAAGTGTTTGGGTTGAAAATCTGTGGATAAAATATGCACTATTTACTTTAAGAATAAATATTTAAATTTAAGGGTTTAATTTTGATTTTGTTTTTCCTCTCAATGCAAGATTTTTTTTTTCTAAGTTTAGGAACAATAAAAATGAATTTTCTTAATTAAAATCATTAAAAATACTTAAAAAAAAAAATTTAGGCGTTTTTTGGCGTTGTCTTTTGCGACATAAATTGATAAAAAAAATATGAGATCCTTTATTGAAAAAAAATAAATTAATTAACTAAATCGTGAATTTAGAAAAATCTTGATAGATATTTTTTTATTAATTTTTTTTTTAAACTATTATTTAAAAAAGGAGGAGGTCTTATTTAAAAATGGTTCATAATAAGTTTATTATAAAACTATTTTAAAGTATCAAATATTTGATCAAAATATTTTTAAAAAAAATTATTTTACTTATAAAATAAATGAATAAAAAAATCAACAACAATTACAATATAGTACTACTGGCCTGATTAATAATACTCCTAATGAAATATTTGTCACTCTTAATTAAATATTTAATACTTTAAAATAGTTTTATAATAAACTTATCATGAATCGTTTTCTTATAAAAAAATTTCCTTAAAAATTTACTCCAATCATAATGAAGGTAAAAAAGAGAAATACTAACATGCTTTAAGATGCTAGCAAGGATGTTATATATATATATATATATATATATATATATATATATATATATATATATATATATATATATATATATATATATATATACCATATATATATATATACCCTCTGTTATTTTAATTATGAAATTATTTCTAAATTTTGGGATTTTAATTGTTTTATTTTATCTAATAACTCATAAATTATATATTCAACAAAATCAATTATATTATAAAAGTTTAATCTGTACCTAAACTACCAAACTATATTTCTTGATACTAATACATACAAATTAATCAAATTTTGTCATATAAACTATTAAACTTACCGCCGTGGAGCATAATTGAAGGATTATGTATAGAGTGAAATTAGTTCATGCATGAATCATGGTAAGGTATTAGTTGTTTTTACTGAAAATTCTTTGTTTATTTTTACTGAATAACGAAGGGTTCGCTTGGTTAGAGGTAATGGTTATAGGGTAATGAGAATGATTCGATTAGTAGTGCTTGATATTTCAATACATTGTAATAAGATTGAAAATGAGTTATAATTTGCCTATCAAATGACTCTTTATCCATTACCCTCTACTTGAATGACTCCTTAATCACTTTAGTTCTCAATACTCTATAATCATCACCATCAACCAAGCGGACCCTAAAACTCTTTAATACTATAAATAAATAATATTTTTTAATAAAAATAACTAATACTCCCTCCGTCCCACAACACATTGCGGGACTACTATTCCTCTCGTGTTTTTGCGAGTTAATTTTTTATTAGTATTTGAAATGATAAAGTAATTTTAAAATTACTTTATAATAGAGAAGAGGTAGATCTATCATACCATACCTTAAAAATTATTTTATCATTTCAAATACTAATAAACAACTCGCTCGCTAAAACACGAAGATAAAGTGAACTCCGCAATGTGTTCCGGGACGGAGGTAGTACCTTTTAATAGAAATAACTACTCCCTCCGTCCCATAATTGTTTGCACACTTTCCTTATTCGTCCGTCCCACAGTTGTTTGCACACCCATAAAAGGAAATATTTTTATAAACTCCACCCTCACAATATTCACATATTTACAGAAATTGTCATTATTTTTACTTTTTGGACCCACAATACACTCAATTCAATCACTTTCTTCACTTTATACCCTACAAAACACTACTCATTACACTTTTGTCTTAAAAATTGTGCCCAAATTATGGTGCAAACATGAGGGAGTAATATTTTTCAATCATATACGAATTTCATTCTATACTTTTGTCTAACCAAAGTAATTAAAAATGGAGAGTGAGCTGAGAAGACACAGTGGGGCCCATCAATAGCGGGGTACGTCATATTTTTAAATAAATAATTATTATAATAATAATGATGATAATATGCTGAATAAATTATAGCTGGGGGCATCTCCTCCTATATTTTAGGGTTTTCCAAGGGCGTGGGCCCCACATCAAGTGTACGATTTATTTTAAGCGGTCATCGAGAAATGATGATCTGGATATTCCACAAACAGTGGGATGGGTGGCGCCACGCCGCATCTGGGCTGGCCCACCCGACCCGTTCCCGAATTTTTGGCATGGGCCCACCACCACTGAAGACGTCCACACAAAATTGGAGCTCATCACCTGTCTACGTTCGCCTCTCATTTTACTTATAATTTATTTGGATGTTTGCTTTCAAGATTTAATTCCAGTTATTCTGATATTTTGGGCTCTCTATGTTTTTTTATTGGGTTATAGTGATAAGTACGAAAATGTCTTTGAATTATAGTGATAAGTGAAATGAAAAACCAATTTTTTTTTTCTATCATATACAATTGTATCAATTTTAATTAGCGCTATTTGGTGGCGCAAATACCGAAAATACCGGTATACAACATTTACCATACCGAATCTATAGAAAATTTTGGTACGGTATCGACATGAATAATTAAAAATTATGGTATTCGATATCATACCGAAATATTTTCGGTATATACCGGTATACCGACAATATTTCGGTAATTCGGTATATACCGTACCGATAATTTATTATGAAAATTTAAATATATTAAATAATTAGTTAACTATTTCGGTATGGATCGGTATGACCGGTATTTCGGTATGAATCGGTATTTTGGTATGAACCGGTATATATCGAAATATTGGTAAGGTACGGCAATACCGAATGTTCGGTACGGTAATGTGGTATGCGTTTTTGGTATGCTGAAATTTCGGTTAACCAAAGTTCCGTAATAGCGAAATTTTCGGTACGGTATCGGTATGGATTTTTGTATACCAAAATTTTCGGTACGGTATGCAATATGACCGATACGGTACGGTATGCCACCCCTAAATGTACTTATTGGAAACTAAGGAGGACCGTTGTAGGAAAAAAACAACACAAATGTAAACAGATGCTTGTATTATTAGATTAAGTTTTTTTTTTTTTAATATTATATTATTTGATCTTATCATAGGTGTTTTAAATTTTAAGGTAATTTACGTCATTTTGTCTTTAATTGACATGAAACCATATTAATTGAGCTTGATTTCTTGAATAATTATTTTGTTTTTGGTTTCATGAAAAATGAAAAGTTGGAAATTTGCTTAGAATTTGTTTGTTTTATAGTTAGCGAACAAAAATTATAAATGTGTCTGTTACAGCAGGGAATATCCTCGCCTGACAGGAAGTCAGATTCCCGAAGATACACTAACCCGGCAAGATCGAGGGTCTACATCATAAAAGAGCATTCAATGTATTATAGATCTACTGTAAATCGTTAGATTAATAATTATAATAAATCCCTAAAATAAAGAGTTAAGACGAGTTTAGAGCCACTTTTGGGCCTTTGGGGGTGAACCTCTATAAATAGAAGGCCACCCCCTCATTGTAAAGGGTGACATTTTTCTCTCATTCATCATCTATAGAAAATCTCTCATATTCGCCGTTCGTGTTCGTTTTATATTGATTGTTTGTCGGGCATAATCCAAATAGTCAAATACATTTATCTATAAAAAAAATGTCTGTCAACAATTTGGCGCTAGAAGGAGGGCAGAATTCGTGTTCGTCTCGAGTGATGAACATGAAGATCTTCCCCTCAAAAATAAAAAAATCAAACCTCAGAAACCATGAACTTTTTCAATCTAAACCATACAAGCATAAAAAATAAAAAACCAAATGGAGGACCAACAACCTGGTTCAACCAATATCTTAAAAAAAAAAAAGAAATTCACAAATTCCATTTCCTCAGTATAGCAGAGGCTCACGCAGCCAACCAGAAGAAAAAATAAAGATAAAAGGGATCGGGGCCTCCCTCTCCAGTTCCGGCCGCCGAGCTTTCCACCGCCACGAAGCTCAGCCGCCGGAATCACCTCTGCTAAACTCTACATGGTCTCCCCCTCGCCGCCAGACTCCGCCAGGGTCCGCCACTCCACCATCCCAACAGTCTTCCTCTAAAAATTCCGTCAGAATACCATTTTTTCCGTCCACCTCCATCGTCCGCCGGAGCACAGCCCTGTTGTTGTTGAATGTCCAAGCAAAAGCCAAAATAAAAGGTTACTATTTTCGTTTGAAAATCCCTGCATACATCGATTGCTGCGCTGGCTTTTCAACAACTAGTGCAGCTTTTTCAGTCACGTGTAGCACTTTTTCCTAGAAACCTCGATCCTTGTGCCGCCGAGGTGGCCCCGATGCTAGGCGGCGGCCTCAGTCTCCGGGTAGCGACACCGGCTTCTGCCCCGAGTGGCCTCCATAGGTCAGCCCGCTGCTCTAGGATGGGCTCAAGATACCCCGGCGCAGCCAGGTATGGCCTCCCTTCACAGCCTGCTGCCCGCGACCCGACCACACGTCGCCATCCACTGAGCGCCACCATGCTCAGCCGCTATGCCCACCGCCAAGCGGCAATCCCCAAGGCACCATCGCCTACCTTCCTCCCCGAACCGCTTCTCCGCAGCCTGGCCTCACCGTGGCCCGTCTACCCGCATCGTCGTCATCACGTACGGGCACCTGGCCGGCCCGCCGCTCCTCGGAGCCCGCAGTCGCTCGCGCCTCCCGCAGCTCCCTGCGGTTGCTCACGATTCCAACCGCCCTGCTGCCCTCGGCCACCAATTCCTCCCCGCGCCTACCCGCGCCTCCGCCAATCGTGGGCTCCTCCCCGCGCCACCCGTCGAAGCCTCCCAACGCCTGCCACAGCGTGCGACCTCCCCGCTAGTCGTCGCTGCCCGCGCAGGGCCTCCCAACGGTCACACCTCCAGACGTAGCCTCGTGCCCACCGTCGCTGCCCACGCGGCCATCTTCCTCGCCGCCAGTAGCACGGCCTCCCCAAAATTTCAGTCTCCGGGTCAAAGGAATATCCAATTTGGACCACAAAACTTTAATTTGGAGTATTATTAGTTTTGGGCCAATTAATTCTATTTAGAAAAATGGGCCTTTTATTTATTCTAGTTGGGGCAGATTTAATTAAATTATTGGGCCCAGATTAAAAATGTAGTAGGCCAGATATGTAAACTGTTGGGCTTTCTCTTTTAAAAAAAGATAAGGCTCACGTATAGCTGAAACAACAGAGAAAAAAAAAGGACGGGCAGCAGCTTATGAGACGATCATCCGGAGCCTCTTCATCAACGAAAAATCTACGGGCAGTCATTTGCCCACTCACATCAGGTTTATCTCGACAATTTCCTTTTAATATATATTATAACTCGCAAATCTCATATAAATTAAAAGCGGTGGCACTCATATTTCGAAAATTCAAAGTGGGGGCAATTTTTAAAATACAATTTTCATTTGATACTTTCTTTTAATATATATTGCAACTCGTAAATTTTCATATACATTAAAAGGCGGGGACATGGATATACATATCCTAAGTTTATTTTGTGATATAAAAAATAAATTATTTGACACCGAGTATTATTAAATACAGTCAGTTAGTTAAAAATTTCAATTATGATTTTGTAACATTGTTGAATTGTTCATCTAATACATAACTCAACATTTAAAAATGGTCATACCTTTCGACTACAAATATTAATCCGCCTTTATGGCGTTGATTAGTCCGTCTTTTTGGCGTTGACGTTCCGCCTGGAGTGGCGAAGTAATCCATCTTTTAGGCGTTGATTAGTCTGCCTTTTTAGGCATTGACATATTGATTAGTTCGCCTTCATCGACGTCAACTAATCTACTTCTCGAGTTAATCTGCCTTCCTAGCATTATTTAGTCCGTCTTTTTGGCGTTGACGTTCCGCCTGGAGTGGCGAAGTAATCCGCCTTTAGGCGGTGATTAGTCCGTCTTTTTAGGCGTTGACACATTGATTAGTTCGCCTTCACCGGCATCAACTAATCTACCTCTTGAGTTAATCCGTCTTTCTGGCGTTGATTAGTCCGTCTTTTAGGAGTTGATATTCCGCCTGGAGTGGCAAAGTAATCCGCCTTTTAGGCATTGACATTCCGCCGGGAGTGGCGAAGTAATCCGCCTTTTAGGCGTTGATTGGTCTGTCTTTTTAGGCGTTGACGTTTTGATTAGTTCGCCTTCACCGGCGTTAACTAATCTACTTCTTGAGTTAATCCGCCTTCCTGGCGTTGATTAGTCCACCTTTTAGGCATTGACGTTCCGCCGGGAGTGGCGAAGTAATCCGTCTTTTAGGCGTTGATTAGTCCGCCTTTTTAGGCGTTGACGTTTTGATTAGTTCGCGTTCATCGGCGTCAACTAATCTACTTCTTGAGTTAATCCGCCTTCTCGGCGTTGATTAGTCCGCCTTTCAGGCATTGACGTATTGATTAGTTCGCCTTCACCGGCGATAAATAATCTATTTATCGAGCTAATCCGCCTTCTCGGCATCGACATTCCGCCTGGATTGGCGAAGTAATCTGTCTTCTCAACGTTGATTAATCCGTCTTTTAGGTGTCGACACTCCGCCCAGATTGACGAAGTAATTCGTCTTCTCGGTGTTGATTAATCCGCCTGTTAGGCGTCGACTTTCCGCCTGGATTGGCGAAGTAATCACCTTCTCGGCATTGATTAATCCATCTTTTAGGCATCGATATTACGTCTGGATTGGCGAAGTAATCCGCCTTCTCGGCATTGACTTTTCGTCCAGATCGGCGAAGTAATCCGTCTTCTCGGCGTTGATTAATCCACCTGTTAGGCATCGACTTTCCGCCCGGATCGACGAAGTAATCCGTCTTCTCGGCATTGATTAATCCGCCTTTTAGGCATCGAAATTCCATCCGGATTGGCAAAGTAATCCGCCTTCTGGGCGTTGATTAATCTGTCATTTTAGGCGTTGACATTCCGCCTGGATTGACAAAGTAATCCGCCTTTCTGACATTGATTAGTCTGTCTTTTAGGCGTTGATGTTCCGCCTGGAGTCGCGAAGTAATCCGTCTTCTCGGCGTTGATTAGTCCGTCTTTTAGGCATTTACGTTCCGCCTGGATTGACGAAGTAATCCGTCTTCTCGGCGTTGATTAGTCCGCCTTTTATGCGTTGATATATTGATTAGTTCACCTTCACCGGCGTTAACTAATCTATTTCTCGAGTTAATCCGCGTTCTTAGCGTTGGTTAGTCCGTCTTTTATTCATTGACATATTGATTAGTTCGCCTTCGCCGGTGTTCTCAAGTTGATCCGCCACTCGGCCTTGATTAGTTCGCATTCACCGGCGTCAACTAATCCTCCTCTCGGTGTGGATCCAGTCCGCATTTTAAGTGTTGACTTTCCGCCTTAATGGGCGAGGTGTTGTTTAGTTCGCATTCACCGACGTCAACTAATCTGTTTCTCGGTGTTTATTTGTCCATTTTAACAACATCAACCAGTCGGCCTTCACTGACATCGACTAACCTGCATCACTTTTGTCCGCTTGTGGTCATGATATATCGCATCCTGAACGCTTTGTTTAATCATTCATCGGTTGTTAATTCAATCACGTATTCGTGGAGTCGCTGCCCGTCAATCGGCTAAAGCACTTCACTATTTTTATCATTGATTAATCAATTCATCAATTGTTAATTCAATCACGTATTCGTGAAGTCACTGCCCGTCAATCTGCTAAAACACTTCACTATTTTTATCATTGATTAATCAATTCATCGATTGTTAGTTCAATCACGTATTCGTGAAGTCGCTGCCCGTCAATCGGCTAAAGCACTTCACTATTTTTATCATTGATTAATCAATTCATCGATTGTTAGTTCAATCACGTATTCATGAAGTCGATGCCCGTCAATCGGCTAAAACACTTCACTATTTTTATCATTGATTAATCAATTCATCGATTGTTAAGTTAATCTCGTGTTCGTGAAGTCGCTGCCCGTCAATCGGCTAAAATACTTCACTATTTTTAACATTGCTTAATCAATTCATCGATTGTTAAGTCAATCTCGTATTCGTGAAGTCGCTGCCCGTCAATCGGCTAAAGAACTTCACTATTTTTATCATTGATTAATCAATTCATCGATTGTTAAGTCAATCCCGTATTCGTGAAGTCGTTGCACGTCATCGGCTAAAGCACTTCACTAGTTTTTTATTTGTTAAGTCAATTAAACTCGGTTGTTAAATCAATCTCATGTTCGAGAAGTCGTTGCCCGCAAGCGGCCAAAACACTTCATTAATTTATCATCGCGGTCCTTACCGACCTATTACTAAAGTCGCTGCCCCATGCGGCTATAGCACCTTATAAGTTAATCATCGCGACTCTTATGACTAGGTTATTAAAATCGCTACCCGTCAACGGTAAGAACTCTTTATTAATTGAATATAACTACTCTCGACTCGGGGGCGCGACAGAAGATCATACCCCACCTAACTCGACCAGTTTCAAAAGTTTGACAATTCGAAGATGACTCGAAAGATTCGCCCTTCAAGGTCCCTGTCGTCGAAGATTCCCTCGGAGCATCCGAGCTATCCTGTTTTCAGGCTCGGGGGTGAAACTTATTTGAAGCACAGATCAAGATCGAACTCTGGCCGCAATCAGAGCCCAATCTTGGGGGCAATTGTTACAACAAGAAATATCCTCGCCTGACAGGAGGTCAGATTCTCGAAGATACACTAACCCGACAAGATCGAGGGTCTACATCAGAAAAGAGCATTCAATGTATTATAGTTCTAATGTAAATCGTTAGTTTAATAATTGTAATAAATCCCTAAAATAAAGGGTTAAGACGAGTTTAGAGCCACTTTTGGGCCTTTGGGGGTGAACCTCTATAAATAGAAGATCACCCCCACAGTGTAAAGGGTGACATTTTTTCCCCATTCATCATCTATAGAAAAACTCTCATATTCGTCGTTTGTGTTCGTTTTACATTGATTGTTTGTTGGGCATAATCCAAATAGTCACATATATTTATCCATACGAAAATGCCTGTCAACAGTGTCTAAACAAGTAGACATACATAATCTAATTGGCTATATCCAAGAGTAGGATTTCTTTAAAACATTTTATTCATTATTTAAGTGCTTATAACTTACAAGGACTCTTAATTAATGTGTTTGACAAAACAAAATATTTAACAGTTTATAAGATCATAAATAAACTCTTAATAGTTTATAAGCCGTAAAAAGTAAGTTGATATTTTCCAACTTATTTTCCTAACCACCTCCACTTAATTTTTTTTTCTAAGTAAAAAATAAAATAAAAAAAATAAATTTAGCCCGATCAAAAATAGAACTTGTATTTATATTAGACTTCCAGTCTACCCTAATTTTTTTTTCTGGTTCCGCCCTTACCTAGACCGAGTTGATCATTGAATGGCGATTGGATCTGATTCTAATTCAGAAACATTATTTGAGTGTGAGGTCTTTAATATTTATTTTTATCATTTAATTAATAGATTGCCAAGATAATAAAATATTTAGGGTGGGGGGCACATGGGCATGTCCGAAGAAAGCCCACCCACATTTACATCATTTTGGCATCAGTCAATATTCTTTATTATAATTATAATAATAATAATAATGTACTACCACCATCCATAAAAAAATATGCTCATTTTTGTACGTGGTTTAATGCGATATGTTGGAGGGTATTATGAGGTATTGTGAAATCTGTTTATGAATAAAATAATTTTATATGGTAACGTTTCTATGCACTTACCATAAATAATAAATTTATTAATAAACGGACCTCACAAAACTTCTAAATACCCTCCAACATATTGCATTAAACCACGTGCAAACAAGTGAGTATATTTTTCGTGGACGGATGGATGGAGTATCTAATAGTACTACTTAAAAAATAATAATAATATTAATAATTTAATATTGCGTAAGCTAGTAATGAGGACAAAGAGGTGGAAACTGGAAAGTACTGTGACGCGGAGTTCAGCAGCGTTCAACTTTGGCCAACCACGACAAATTTCCAAGCATCTTGGTGCACATGCACCAAACCTCTCTCACTCTATAATTGCACATCATTACATGCATTTTACTTATAATTAATGTAATTTATTACTAACTTTTCCGCCAAATTGCAATCCCTAGGTAGCGCGCTTTGGATAAGTAAAATATACTCCGTCCCTGAGTAAACTGTCCACTTTTATTTTCGGGTTGTCCCCCAATAAACTTCATATTTCATAAATAGCAAAAATAGCATTCTACTACATATAAACTTTAACAAATTCATACAATATTACCAAAATGACACTCATTCAATTCACTTTTCAACACTATTCATTACTTTATTTCAAAAGTCAACATGTGACCCACCATATATTAATAAATAAATATATTTTCTTAAACCATTCAACAAAAAGAAGTGGGAAAATTACTTGGGGACGGGGGGAGTAAATTATTAAAAAATATTATTTGTGCATGTTCAAAAATGTAAATAACATTTATTGGTTTCATTCTAGAAAACATGATTATTTTCGTGGACGGACAAATAAAACAATCAAAATCATGTATTGTGGATGGAGGGAGTAAGATTTACTTATATTAATTACTCTCTCCGTCCCAGCACTACTTTCATAGTAGAGAATGACACATTTTTTAAAGAAAAAATGACATACGTGAGTGTTGAGTTGGATAAAATAATACTCTCTCCGTCCAATTTTTCTAGACCTATTTGCTTTTGCACGAGTTTTAAAAAATGTGTATACGATGTGTAAAAGTAAAGTGAGTTGTAAGTTGAGAGTGTAAAATATTTTCTTTTTATAAAACATGACTAATTTTATTTGATAAACCAAAATGGAATGTATGACTAGTAAAATTGGACTGAGTGAGTAGTATTTTTTTACTTTATTGACTTTTATGAAAATGAACTATTTCCTTTTTAGGAGTGTAAAATTTGTTGTGGACGTCCAAATAAGACAAGTGTAATGTAGTTGTGGGACGGAGGTACGGGCCGGGCTAGACCGACCCACCGGACTGTGAGTTTTTTTGGACGATATATGACGATGCTTATGTTCAGCTCGATCATTCTGCTGAGGTATATAAGGACAAAAAAATTGATGATGAATGCCATGCAAACTCAAGAAATTATGAACACGATTATTTGTAAATTCAGTACCACCATCCGACTGAAAAACTTTCATAGTACAAGAAAATTGATTACACATGAAAGTGTGAAAATGCACCAGCACATCATAGAAATTAGATTTCATACGCAATGAATACATCCATGAAAATTTAAAAAAATCATCAACAAAAATAGCATAATAGCGATAACCATCAACAATAGCTATAGGAGCGGGGTCCCACAAATCACAATGTACTAAATCAAGAATCTCATAAGCACAGTTTTCATTCAACACAACGGGTTAATGTTTACTCTTTCCCAACATACAAGAGGAGCAAATACCAAGTTTCGGCAAAACTGAAGTAACAGATAAAACACCTTGTTTTTTAAAAAGAAAAATCATACGAAATGAGACATATTCCCCAATCGTAAGTGTCATAACTCAATTTAATAATAGATTTTTCATGATATGCGGAATGAACAAAACATCAAATATTTTAATACCATTAGACAAAGCACGAGAACCAACATGTGTAATATGTAAAGCAGAACTATTACTGATAATAACACGACCATTACCAGAATATGGTGCATAAACATCCAAATCAGAGGGTTTAAGATGTCATGTGGACGGATATTTCGGTGTCAACATACCAATTGGAGACCGGTTCACGGATATTGCAATAATTGTTTAATGCTTCAGCCAAATGAGCAGTGGGTGGTTAAGACGCGACCCGGGCCTGAAGAAACTACGTACATTTATTTGCATATTGCTCACCTCGATAAATTTGACAACGAGGAATAAATGGCTTACGTATACCACCATTGTTACAACCACCCGAGGAACCACCCGAGGCACCAGTTAAACGATTAATAGAAGAAGATCCATTTTCAGAAGAATTCGGACCACCACGACCAGATTGTAGCGTCGAAGAGGGTTGCTTCCATGAGGAAGTGGTAGAGGTGCGACTACCAGAAGCATAAAAGATATCGAACGAATGAGGGGTACCATCAAGTTGGCGGGTGAAGATGTCAAATTACTGGGCTTGATGAAGTAGATCACGAAATGGCAGAACGGGGTCACGAGACATACGAGTATCAGAAAACCTGACTAAGGACTAACCTAACCCTCGCAAAAACATATAGATCTTGTCGGACTCCAGCACCGAACGACTAATAGCGGCCAATTGATCACAAAGCATTTTAAAATTGCGCCAGTATTCAACCACTGAGAGGGAACCATAGTGAAGACAAAGTAACTCTTTACGGAGTTGGTTCGCACGCGAGGTTGAAGAATGGGAGAAGGCCGACTCTAGGGCCAACCAGACGACACGCAAGGAGGTGCAACTGACGACCCCAATCATGGATTCTTCCGTTAAGGTAGAACAAAGAACACCCAAGATCTTTTGATCCTTCGATCGCCAAACGGCGTATGTTGGATTTGGCGCTGCGACATCGTTGGAGATGATTTTTGGCGGCGAAAGGAGGGACCGAACCATCAACATGGCTGATGAGATAGAAGACGACGAGCATCGGGTATACTTAGCTTTTCCATAGGAGAAAATTATAAGAAGAAAACTTAATTGTAACCATGTGGACCAGCGTGGCCACATGAACTGGATCATTAGCTAGAATAAGACGCGGCCATGATCAGAGAGATAAGAGATAAACAAAGAATACCAGTTCGTCAATCACAAAATATGTTGGATTATAGTGTCGTGAGAGCGGTCTGGAAACGTGGAGGGGGGGATACCAATGAATCGAGAGAAAAGAGGAGGAAGAATTATAGTTTCAGTGATAATGTTGATAGTGAGAAACATATTTGATTCTGTTAATTGGAAATTGAGGATTTTCCACTATATAAAACTTACAACAAAGTATAGAGTGAATTGGTTTATACATGAATCACTGAAGGTTATTAGTTGTTTTCATTGAAGAGTATTAGTAGGGATGACAATGGAGCAGATCAGGGCGGATACCTCAATATCCATGTTTGCTCCGCACCTGTGCCCTGCCGCCCCGCCCTGCTCCATGCCCCACTGAGGGGCAGGATTTTGTGTTCCATGTCTGCCCTGCGCGGGTAGATCAAATCCACCCTGCTCCATCTGATGCAAATTTATAATTTTTCAAAATTAATATACTAAAAAAAAAAATATATATATACATATAACATGAAGGGTGGGGGTGTGGGTGGGATGTTGGAAATAGATGGTAAGTGAGTTTCATTATTGAATATATTTAATATAAAATTAAATACACACACACACACACACACATATATATTTATATTATATAAATGTATTTAATATTATATGGAGCAGGGTGGAGCAGAGTAGGGCAGATCAATAAATATATAGATCCATGCCTGATCTGGAACGTAAGTGGGGCGGAGCTGATCTGCACCATTCTCAGAATGAGGTAGCGCGAGGCTGATCCAATCAGAGCGGGGTGGAGCAGATTGCTTGTGGAGCAGATCATTTTGTCATCCCTAAGTATTAGTTGTATTTACTGAAGAGTATTACTGATTTACACTAAAGAGTCTTAGTTGTTCAGTGAAAATGAACTAAAACTCTTCAGTGTAAACCAGTAATACTCTTCAGTAAATACAACTAACACTCTTCAGTGAAAACAACTAATATCCTTCGGTGATTCATATATAAACCAATTTCACTCTATACATACTCAAAACTTACAATCAGATTTATGAAGAAAGTCAATTAAGGAGATATGCCCAAATCTAAAATAATATTCTACACAATATTTACAATAACTTTTAAGATACGCCATTAGTTTTGGGTTCTGGAACGATCAACCCTGAAGTCAGGAAAGGAAAAAAAAAACAACACTTTCATTCTATATTAATTAATAGTGAGTAAGTCTTATATAAAAATGGTTCATGATAAGTTTATCATGAAACTGTTTTAAAATATCGAATATTTAACCAGGAGTATCAATAATCTCACCAGGAGTATCTATTAGGATATAGATGAGATGTTTTGAAGATGTTAAAACAAGAACTTGTAATAGGACTAGCTGAACCTGCTAGTCAGCTACAGATTAGTCTAGGTCTACAATAGGTCTTTGGTTAAGGGGGAAGAAATCTGTGCAGACCAGATGAGGTGACCAGATGAGAGGTGACCAGAAGAGTCACCAGAGCAGAGGAGTCTGACCAGAGGTGTCTGCCAGAGGAGTCTGACTAGAGGAGTCTGACCAGAAGACCTCTCCCAGATGAGGTTCAGAGCAGAAGTGTTACCTGACCAGATGAGATAAGACCAGACGAGTGCTGACCAGAAGAGTGTGATGGATTAGTTCACTCACCCAGAGGCTTCGTAGTAATCTGGAGACAAAGAAATCTAGGAGTTCTATGATGGAGAAGAAGGCATTCTGGAAGTCAACTGATAGGAGGATTGATTGGTATCAATATTGGAATATCCAATCAATGGAGGAGATCAATCAATCAATATAATCAATCTTTGATTGATTATATCCCTCCAATTATGGTTATTTGAATTGCTAGCTTTCCAACGGCTAGTTAATTCCTACAACTATAAATAGGAGTGTTTTGGTTGAGTTCATTAGAAAAATAAGAGTCGGGCAAGAGCACAAAGCACACACGAACTCTCACCATACACTCACCTTGTTTATACAAGTATTATATCTACTCTTTTAGAAGTTCTAGTTGGAATATTACTCAACCTATTCACCATTTTGAAAGGTTGGAGTAAGCAAGTTGTATTAAGGTGCTGGTACTTCGCAATTCCAGTAGTTCGTAAGTTGGTTGGAGAAAGAGTCCCCTTTTGAGAAAGGAAGAGTGGACGTAGGACAAGTTGGTCCGAATCACTATAAATATGGTGTTCTTTATTTTCTGCACTTTTAATTTTAGCACTTCCTTTAAAAAGGTTTTCTTAAAAATAAACTCAAAACGCTTTCCGCTGGATAACCTTTTTGGGACCAACAGTATCATTAATCTGGGTTCAAGAAAATTTACAACAATTACAATATAATACCACCGATCCGAATTAATTATAATTTTGGTGAAATTTTCGATATTTTTGGTTAAATACTTAATATTTTAATATAATTTCATGATAAACTTATCATAAACTATTTTTATATAATATTGTGTCATTAAAAGTATTTGTCTGAGAGTTTAGAACACCCGAACGAATGATTCATTTTTTCCAAAACGTAGTTTTGTTTGAACGATGAATCCATTTGTTCGGCTTAATAAGATAGGAGCTATGTTGCACAGGTACGGATGTGTGAGTGTAGTTGCGATACAATAAGGATTCGGGGATACAAAATTTTAAAAATTGTAGGGTGCGATTCGTCGAGGATAGTCTGTTTATTTATATTTTATTATATATAATACTTAAAATATATGTATAATGTTAAAAAAAATTATAAATTAAATGTATGTAATTACATCTTCTCTAACCCAAAACATAAGCATATTCAATAATTTACTATAGTTAAGTAACAAAACATCTGTTCAAGTTTCATTAACCTAATATATATGTCATAATAGTAAATTCAATCTAAAACGAATGTCACATTGTCAACTTAAATTATATTACATTTTAAAATTCACTTGAAATTACATATTTAATGTATAAAAAGTAGTATTCGTTTGGAGGATTCGAGCATCCGCTAGCCGGATTCGCCAAGTGGCAGTTGGATTCGCCACGTGGAGAATCAGATTCGCGGATTCAAGAATCTCACCGCTAGGGACGGGTGGGAATCCAACACTGCATTATAATATTTTTAGAAGAATCCGTGCATCATAAGACATGAATATATTTTGGCTCCCTTAAGATAGGGGTGTGGTGGGACCCGATATATTTATCAGAAAAACAAATTCTCATATGCATCAAGTGCACGGTGCACTCACTCAACAATTGACCATGATTATACTGAAAAATGTGGTTGGATTACACTGAAATTGTAATCCAACCACATTTTAGTGTAAACATAGTCAACTATTGAGTGAGTACACCATATATCAAGTGAATAAGAGACATACTCTATCATAAATGGGTGGTGACAAGTTTCCTTCTTTTTTCTTTTTTAAGGGGTGTGTTTAAAACTTTTCATTTTTAATGAAAGTGAGCTACATACCTATGATTAATAAAAAAAGAGAACTGTTAATTGAGTATCTTGATATGATTAATAAACTGTTCCTATCACCTATGAAGACATCTAGAGAGCACCTGATTGATACTACAAATACTTTAGAAAACAGCTGGTAATACTTAATTATTCTCGAATTAAGATGGTTTAAGTTTCCAAATTTTTAATGGCAATTACACTTTCCTTTTGGATCTCAATATAAAATAAGATTACTCATTTTATTTTTTTTCGTTCTCAAGGCATGCAAATATTTCATACATATCTGTATGTCAGATATTAAGATATACTCTCTTCGATTCAAAATAAATGTCGTTTAAAAGTTTAAATTTTGTTTCAAAATAAGTATCGTTTTACTTATTTTTTCACCTTTTTTTCCTGATTTACCCCGAATTCGAGTTCAAAATATAAGAGATATTTTAGGGATTATATTAAAATATAGCATATCTATTAGAGATTATCAAAATATATTAGATCTTTTAGAGACTTATGTGGGGTATATATGTCAAAATTTATAATTCTTAATTTGTTTTAAAATCTCTAGAACGACACTTATTTTGAATCGGAGGGAGTATTAATTTGCTCATATTGTCTCAATTTTTTTATCATCTCACTATTCACCTATTATAAGTTACATCTCATTCTATTAATAATTATATAAAAAAAACATCCTTATTTTATTTTATTCACTTAAATTGAACAATACGCCATCATTAAAAAAATTACTTTATCTATTTAAATATTATAAATTAAATTTCACATTAAAAATCAAGAAAAATCAAATGGAAAAAAAAAATCGGGATGGGGGGAGTACATGATTCACTTAAATTATACTCCATCTATCCCAAGTTTAATTGCTACATATCAAAACTATCCGGTCCTATCCTTGCTCAATCGATATTTTCATAAATGACAATATACTAATATTGTATTTTATAATTATATCTTCCCTACACTAGTATACTTATATCTCGTATTATTATTTAACACATTACATTTATAAATTAAACTCAATTTAATTTTCTGTGACAAACAGTAACAGAAGTGAAGTTTGGGCTCCATTTGATAGTTCAGTAAAAAGAAGCGTGATAACGATTATCTTGATCTGATAAAAAATAATTAGACTATCTTGCATAGGAGTATACTATTTTACAAAATTTATAATTATTATGTTATGCAAATTATACAACTATATTTGTAATAGTCATGTATGTTCAAATAGACACTTATCAGTTACCAATGTTAGATATTGCGTTGTAAATTATAAGCGTAAAAATAGAGACAACGATTTGTTTACCCAGTTTATCGATAACGACTACATTTGGGGGCGTACCAAGCCAGGAGCTTTTACTAATATTTTTGTGTATGTGTGTATACAATACTGAGTATATAGATCTATTTATAATAGTGAAACCCTAATCTAAACCTAAAACCTGTTTAGGTTATGAAGCCCATTAGTAATGTCCACATCAAATCTTCCGAATTTGGTATATTAAATCTACTGGATTTACAACACATCATACAGTTATACAGACCGAAAATTTAATTTGGGTCCAACTAATTAATAGATTACATAAGACAAAAGACAATGTATAGGGTGTAAATAATTTATACATGAATCATTGAAGGATTGTTTTCGTTGAAAGATATTAATTGTTTTCATTGAAAAGTCTTAGTTGTTTAGTGCGAATAAACTAAGACTCTTCAGTGAAAATAAGTAATACTCTTCAATGAAAACAACTAATATTCCTCCAGTGAAAACAACTAATACCCTTCAATAATTCATGTATGAATTAATTTCACTCTATACATGTTCACGGCAAAAAAGAAAAAAGAAATTGTGGGATGACATATGACATCATAAATTAGTACTCACTCCTATTAAAGTGTTAATGCATCATTCTCAATATACACTGTCTCACACAAAATCTCTACATTAAATAAATAATACGCAAGAAGTTCGATAAAAACTAAATAAGTAGATTGCCTGAAGATATATCTACAATAGATGATGTTTAAAAAAAGGCAATAACTTGTATGAGATCGTCTCATGGCATGAGACAACACAAATTAACACCCACCTCTACCAAAGTATTAATGCACCATGCCCTAATTATACCCAATCTCATTGTCTCATGCCATGAAACGGTCTCATACAAGACCAACTCTTAAAAAAAATATAAACATAATATTGTCTCAATACTTCAAAATTGATCATGTGTTTATGGACACAAAATTATGAGTAGTTCTAGTGTGACACTTGAGTGCATGATATGCGCTTGTATTTTTAAAAAAAACATCTCAAGCAGAAATCAACAATACCCCAAGAAGTAATCAGTAATACCCCAAGAAGACATCATCAATACACCAAGAAGGTACCAATAATACCCCAATTGTAAAAAAACGTACAGTTCAGTGTGTTTGTGTGTATTTTGAAAAAATCAAAATTGAGCTTAAAATCCACTCTAAAATTTGTCTAAAATTATATATTCATCGCAACACACAATTTATAAATAGAATGTCCATTATTATTTTAATTAATTATTTAAATTTACTTATGTGTTAATGTTACAGGTGGACATATCATAATTTTCACTCAATATTATGAGAAATAAAATGAAATTAGAGTTACAATGTAGTTGCATTAAAATAAACGACTCTTATACCATTATTAATCAATAATTAAACTATCAATCGTTTTAACTCAAATTTAAACCAATCACATAATAATAGTCAAAATATTCAATTAAAAAAACATTAAAAAAATTTAATTTATACAATCATTTTATTCTTGGTGATTAAAAAAAATTCATCTCATTTATAAACTTGACTTTTGATATTAATGTATGATTAATTCATGAGTAACTCTCTTGTGCACTTGGTGTATGATGCATTCACTCAACAACTGACATTGTTTACACTGAAAAGTTTGTTTCAGTGTAATTGGAACAAACTTTTCAGTGTAAACTATAAATCCAAGTGTATGATATCAGATTGGTCTGAAATCAAACGTGAGTGTGTGTGGTATTTTTCAGAGTCGTGTTAACTGAAATGTTGACAACATGCGCGAAAAAACAAGACGGTTACGAGCAGTTATAAACAGATCTAAGTAGTTCAAAGCAGCGAAAGATTTAAACACCTTGCAAACGTAATTCAAAAATTTTCATAGACTTAAATAAAGTCTATGATGCCTCATGGCGAAAAGCTTCACTATAACCATGTAGTGATACAAACAAAGATCTAACATAAGATCTCAAAGTGAGGGTAAGGTGTAAACTCACTGCCTAAATAGATCTACGATGACTAAAAAACTGATCACACTCAAACCCTAATCTAGTCTATTTTCGATCCCAATACTGATAGGAGCGTTGCAGCGCTCGACCAACACAAAAGATAATAGTAACTGCCCTTCTACACTAGATGTACTTGAACACTCGATAGTGTAGCTCTCGTTTACTACTTCCTGGCTTGTTTTCCCTGGTTTTTCCTTCGTCTATCTTCTGGTATTTATAGATGCAGGATCCACCGGAAGTTACAATCACTAGGTCAGTTTGGAATGACCTAGAAATAATTTCCTCCACTAACTCCATGATTAAGAAATAACCGTCCATGATGTATTTGATCTCCTCACTTGATAACCGTAGCCGCATGACTTGGAACATTCTAGGTCTTCATCATGTGAACACAACATAGAACAAAAGTTTTAGTGTTAGGAGAAAGGACAAATTCAGTAATGTTATCCAAAATGTTGACTAAACATTTTTTACAACACTGACATAATATTAACATAAACAATGTTAAATGTTGAGTGAATGCACCATGCACTTGGTGCATATGCGAGTTTGCCTTAATTCATTTATATTAAAACGAATGGGCACAATTCAAATGGTTAGAGCACGTAGGTTCGAGTCATCATTTGACTTTTAAAAAAAATTATATCAACTTCTTAAAATTTTCCTTTGTCGTGGACTGAATTTTCGACTCCACCTTCTGAAAAAAAATCCATCGAGTAAATAATTTAATATATATAGAGTTGGATGTGAGCGTGAGCTAAAAAATATGAAACCACGAAAGAACTTTATCTCGTTTAAAAGTATGAACTTGTAGAAGGTGTTGGATAATTAATTCATTTAATATTAATTCCTTGATATTTGGCAAAGTTGGAGCAAGTTATACTGTGAATTTTGTTTGGAGATTATTAGTCATTTCACTAAAAGGTAGGAGTATTAATTATTTCAACATAAAATCATTCCTTCATCCCCCAAATCTATTCTTAATTTCATTTTTTGTCCGTCCCTCAAATCTATTTTCATTTCCTTTTTTTTAGAAAATATTTTATCATCACACCTACAAACAACAATCACTTTGATTATTAATGAACTCCACTGTATCTTTACATTATGTATTTTATCTCATTTCTCTAAAACTCGTATTCATTCAATTGAGAATAAATTTGGCAGACGGCGGGAGTATTAGATTTAAAAAGGTATTCATTATTTCACTGTAGAGTATATATTAGGTTTGGAGGTTATTAACCAATAGAATGAACTCCTATCTTTTGATAATTAAAAAAAAAAAAAATCAAATATTCACTATTAATGGAAGGAAAAGAATAAGTTCAACATGTTTATAATGAAAATTTGATGATATGGAAATTGGAGTAAACCTTACACTAAAAAAAAAAAAAAGGTAAAGAAAATCATGAACTCTATCATACTTATTTTTATATAAACAAATCAAGAAAAAAATTTTGATGTGGAATCACAATTTGGATGGAGACAGGGGCCAACAGTAAACAACAAAGGCAGGTAAGATTGGAAGGGAGATTGAGAAGGTTAGAAATTTACAACTATGAAATAATGACATTATTCTTTATTAAAAATAAAAAAAATAAAAACTTGCAGGGGGTTATAGACTTGCAGTGCCCCATGCCCTCAAGACCCTTGGCATTATATGATTATATATATGCATTACATATTGGAGTATATAATTAGATTTGTTTTTTGGATCAATTATATATGTAATAACCACATTACTAATAATTAAAACTTAAAAAAAATTGCAGATTATAATCGGGTTGAATCAAGTCACATAAAATAATAGTTAACTATTTGTTTATCTCAAGTCTCAACAATATTATCAATTAGCAATATAGTATTACACTAATAAGTAACACTACAACATTAACACATGAAATATTACATTTTTATTCATATAGTATTACTATATAGTTTGTTTAACGTAATATCATATGGACAAACATGTGATATTGTTAAGGAAACTTAGTGATTGTTTGCAATCACTACTTGATAAGTAGAATTGATTATTAAAAAAAAAAAAATTAATTTTATATTGTTTGCAATCCATATGTAACCACCTTAAAATCTATTCTGGAGAAGCAGAAAAAAACTGCTTCTGGATTCTGAAAATTGATTTTTTTTAGATTTGTTTTCATTAATTGATTTTTATGTAAACACTTCCACTTTTAAAATCACTTAATTTCAAAATATTTTCCACTTTTAATTTACTACAAAAATAACTTAAAATTACTTCTAATTTTGCAGTTGTAATTCAAAACATACCCTGTCTTTATAATAAGATCCAACTCCTAATTTTTTTATAATTTTCTTGTTATATATTTTAAAATATTGCACGATATAATATTGTATGAGTATGTATATAGTGAAATTGGTTTATACACGAATCATTGAAGGGTATTAGTTGTTTTCATTGAAGAACATTAGTTGTTTTCATTGAAGAATATTTGTTGTTTACACTGAAGAGTCTTAGTTTGTTTTCACTGAACAACTAAAACTCTTCAGTGTAAATGAGTAATACTCTTCATTGAAAACAACTACTCCATCCGTCCATAAAATATAGTCTTGTTGCTTTATGCACGGTTTTTAAGAAAATTGATATAATATGTAAAAAGTAAGAATGTTGTGTCACATCGAGTACAAAATAAATTATTTTAAAAATGTTATGTGTGTATGTTGTAAAGTGTAGATAAAGTTTATTATTTCTATTTTAGGCAACAAGACTATTTTTTGTGGACAGTCAAATAAGGCAACCAAGACTATATTTCATGGACGGATGGAATAATACTTTTCATTGAAAACAACTAATACCCTTTAATAACTTATACATAAACCAGTTTCACTCTATACCTTGTCATATTGTACAAGAGGGTAGGTCCTACAAAGTAACCCCATTTTTCATATTTACTCATTGATAAAATATGTTGATACTCGATCATGATCTAGTGATTAACATCTATCTTGTTCTTATCGCTCATTCGTTGAAAAGTTGTGTGTTTTCTCCCTTTGCTTTGAGAGTGACGTTTTTGTTTTCTTTTTCTTGAAATTACGAATGACAAAGGGAAAAAGAAAAGGAAATTGGAGAGGCACCCAAATCCAAAATGGCTTGATGTCGGGATTTATTTTTTGCAAGTTGGGAAGCAAGTGGGCACTACAAATTTAAATGATAGTGGATGGTGTGACGTTATTTATTATCCTCACATATATATTATTTTGGCACTTTTGGGATTCGGAATATTGGGGGTTTTCAACCTTTATTTATGCCCTCCCTACAAATTATACTACTCCACTTTTCTTGTCTATGAATGGGCACAACACATGGGGAGACATCTGACCTTTCAAGGGATTTCAAGGTCATTTTATCCACTCTATTAATTTAATTTGATTTATATATGAAAATATATATAATTCCACATTTCACAAATCTTCAACCATTTTTTAATCTTTATAAACAATCAAATTTCATGTTCTATACAGGATAACAGAAAACATAAAATTGCCTACGAAAATTGTCAATATGTCTACGGAATTTCCAACAAAAAAATTTGTAGGTAATAAAACTCGTAGAGTAGATTTTATATGAAAATGGTTATTGATAAGCTTATCATGAAACAATTTTAAAGTATCAATAATCTCATCAGGAGTATTATTAATTTGGGTTTAAGAAAATTTGCAATAATTACAATATAATACTCTTGATTCAACTTAATGATACTCCTGATGTGATTAATGAGACCCCTGATAAAATTATTGATACTTTAAGACTGTTTCATGATAAACTTATCATAAACTATTTTCATATTATATTTTGCCAAATTCGTAGTGGAGATTACCTATGAATTGCCTAAAAGAAATTCTAATTGTATTGGTATTTTCCTTCCCCACCTACAAAAAAAATTGCCTACGGAAATTCCGTAGGAAAATTGTGATGTAGGTAAATTTTTGTAGACAAATGACTTGTAGATAACTATACCTAGTGATTTTATTTTGTAGGCAAATTTATTCTGTAGGCAAAATTGTTTCTAGGTTGAGAAATGTAGATGCTTTCATAATTAGAAAATTTCGTAGGCAAATCGTAGACAATTCTTACTACGAACTTATGTTGAAAAATTTTTGTAGGCAATTTTTTATTTTCTTGTAGTGATAGATGATTTAAATTTTTAAGAATACATATTGTATTTATTTAGAGTAACCCTCTTGTGCACTTGGTGCATGATGGAGTACTCAACAGTTGAGGTTGTTTACACTGAAAATTGTGTGTTGATTATACTGAAAAGTTTCTAGTGCTATTGATTTTCAGTGTAAAATTTTCAGTACAGTCAACTCACACTTTTCAGTGTAATTAACCCACATTTTTTAGCGTAAACAATTTTAAATGTTGAGTGAATGCACCTTACACCATATATATGAGAATTTGATTATTTAATAACTACATATATCAATAGATATTACATTGATTTCGTATAGGCATTATAAACTTATTAGAAGATAGAAGAAAGCTTCAATTTTTTTTCTTTTTAATCTTTCGTGTAATTAAATTTCGCAGTTTGATTCGTTTATTCCACTTTTTGTATTTTCAATAGTAATATTTCACCCTATTAGATTATTAACACATGTCAATGTAGTGTATATCATCCATTAATTATTTTTTCATCATCCATATGTCATTCATCCACGCTATATTACAACATTAAATGTGGCCACGATGGTCCACATGGTTACAATTAAGTTTTCTCCTTCTAATTTTCTCCTAGGGGAAAGCCAAGAATATATGATTCCGTGTGCAAATTTTATGTTCACTACAAAAATAAGATGATTTAAAGAGAGTTTTGGAGAGGGAATTGAAGATAGAGAGAATATTGAAAAGGGATTTATTCCCTCTCCAAAATGCTCGTCGCCAAACTGTACACGAGGGAAAAACGAATCCCTCTAAAAATGGAGAGGGTTTTAACGAGGGAATTCGCGTGGGAAGAGACGAGGGAAAAAATCCCTCGACAAAATTTCCCTCGGCTAAGCCCTCGTGAAGGGCGAGGGAATTAAACCCTTGGGAATGGGGCACGAGGGAATTTTCCCTCTTTAAAGCCCTCGGGAAACGTGGGCGAGGGAATTAAAACCCTCTTCAACCCTGACGTGACAGGCGGCAGTTGGCGAGGGAATTTTCCCTCGGCTGACGTGGCGAGGGAAATTCCCTCGTTTACTTCCCTCGTCTAGTTCCCTCCGAAAAAAAAAATGCAATTTCGTGGGTTTCGAACCCACGACCTCTAACACAACCCCTCCCCCGCGGATCCGCTAGACTACCACACTCCAACCTCTCTCTCAGCTTTAATCGGACGAAATTCGCCCCCTTCAAGTTTCGAACACGCGACCTCTATGTATGGAGAGGTCTTGCGTGTTTTGCTGTGCCACTTGGACAAGACAATTTAGTTGTTATGTTTTAGGGTGTAATATATATATTTCATATATTTTTGTGTTATATATTTTAAATATCATACTAATTAATATTAATTGTTTGTTATACTTTATATGTATATTATTATTACATATAAAATTAAACTATCACTTATATATATTATTTTTATTATTTATAATATTAAAATATTTTTAATGAATACATCAATAAATTCTTTTTCACTACTTATATATTTGTGTACATCATATTGATTGTTTTTTTTTAAATCAATAAAATTATAAAATACATACTTTTTAAATTATTTTTCACTACTTACTAATATGTGTCCATATATACACATATATTGATCGTTTTTTTTTAAATCAATAAAATTTAAAATACACACTTTTCAAATTCTCTTCATTAATTACTAATATGTGTACACATATACACTTATATTGATGAATATATTTTTTAAAAATCAATAAAATTTTAATATTCAACAATATTCATAACTAATAATCAATAATAATGATAATAACAAACTGACATGCTCAAATATCCAGACATATAAATCCAAATAAACAGTAAAATATCAAACCAACAAATATAGTTCCAAAACATGTTCAAATATTTATGACATCCTAACTCTCATCATCATCATCATCACCTCTTTCATTTCCGGAATAATTACCCCTCGGGGGGTAACTAGAATATGTACCTATTTCAAGTAGGTCTGTAAACCCAGTTGGAGAGATGGAATTGCGACGAGACGATGAAGGACCGGAAGCGGGAGGACGAGCAGGAGAGGCCTGAGGATTAGGGGCGGTGGGAAAACCAGTAGGAGGAACAGGAGGAATACCAGTAGAAGGACCGGCCGATGGATAAGGGGCGGGGGGAGGATAAGGGGCGTAACCAGATACGGAAGGGGCGGGAGGATATGAAGGATAAGCTGGGTAATGAGGATATGCACTAGCTGGTTGGGAAAACCCACTAGGTAGGTTTCCCTGTTGGCCTTGAAACCATGCCATCATCTGATTGTGTACTTCCTGGCGCACAAATTCGTTTTGCTGTCTTTGTTGCTCGGCCAGCAATCTTTCGTATCTCGCGCGCTCCTCAGCCAGCAAACGATCAACATCTCTTTGATCATAACCGCCAATGTGTGTGCCAGCTGATGTCCCGCCTGGGCCAGATTGTATACGCATCGTCTTCATTTGACCGAGGCCACTAACTTTTCCGTGGCCTGGCCTCACAGTCTCAGCATACACTTGACTCAGTCGGTTCAAGCGCTCAGTATCGTCTACTGGAGGCGGTAATTGCGAGACTCGTTCCTCCACAGAGTCCTAGACATACAAATTTTTTGACATCATCTCAAGTATACAAACGTGTTACCTTACTATTCAATTTATAATGTTAATGTAAAACACTTACAATTATGTCAGCAATTCCTCCATACGTGTACTCCTCTTCCCCACAATTGTGGAAATGTTGCAAAATTTCCCATTCAGTTGGGAGACGGTTATATTTCTTCTCCTGTATTCCAAAAAATAAAGATATGTGTAATCAAGTAATTAAAATCTCCCTATGTTGTAGTGTAGGAATTACTTACGTATTCCTGAGTCCATTGTGCGGCTCCCTTTGCCCCTCCTTTGTGTTTTGAGGGGCCTCTTCCTCCGGCCGCAGACAAGCGGTTTGCTCTGCACTGGTTGCTTTTTTTTAATGACCTCGGGCAATTGCCAGTACTGAAGTAATGCAGTCCAGAATCTCATGTCCCACGGAGGTATTTTCCCTTCCCTTCTATTGATCCTCTTCCAAAGACTGAGCAGATCAGAAAATCGTTCTCTAGACCTCTGGATAAACAACTCTTTGATGAACACAATATTTTCCGTCCGAGGATCCCAGTACGTCTCCCTCTGAAGAAAATATATACAATCATATTGATTTTAATTAAGTAAAAATATATACATACATATAATTCTACACAATATTAACAAAATGAACGTATACCTGGAATGTTTCCCACCATTCATTTTTCCTTTCTTTTGACACCAACTTATATGTGAACCCGCCCATCTCCATTCGACGGGACATTATATTTCGAATCAACCTCGAAACAGCATTCGAGGGCATCAATCTGTATATTTTTCAAGCGTATATGTAAAAAAATCAAATAAAATCAAATAAAAAAGACTAAGTGATATTTAACATACACATTGTGATACGTGTAGATGCGTAGCACATTAGAACGAGGTTCGTGGTTGGTGAGTTCTTCTACAATTTCTGGAATCTCAGGGTCGTCCTCAAGCGTTTCTGGAGATGTTCCACCATGTTGAGTTAGATAATCTTCCTGATTCTGCAAATCAGGAACCGGTACTGTTCCGGTTTGAGAGGACGATCTCCAATCCCTACGTCGACCCATATTTTCTTCAGACGTTTCCATCTGTATTTAATAATTACAGTTATAACATGTGTATAAGATATTATATATAACAACTAAAAAGAGTTGTACCGGTTCACGGTCTGACTCTGGTGTACGGGAGGACGATCGCCGGCCGCCGAAAAGGTTACGAATACTTCTACCTCCAGCCATCTGTATACATAGCATTTAATAAACACATTAATAATTAATATAAAATTATAACATGTATACATAACAAATAATGAACACATCAATAGTTAATATAAAATTGTAACATGTATACATAACAAATAATGAACACATCAATAATTAATATAAAATTGTAACATGTATACATAACAAATAATGGTCCAATCAATTAACAATATCAATCATCGTCATCATAATCATCATGTTCATCTTCTTGATCATCATCTTCATCCTCGTCATCATCATCCTCATCATCATTGTCGTCTTCTTGATCTTCTTCCTCTTCTTCATTTTGTACCTCAATTAGTGCAGCGTCCAAATCAGCCAAAACGACAGGATCATCATCCATTCGCACATTCATCTGGGACACTATATCGTCCTCTTGAAATGGAGGAAGCTCTGGTTCACTCTTTCTATCCATCTCCACTAAGGATCGTGCCTTGGTTGTGCAAACTGCCCACCACTCTCGACCCGGTTGGACAGATGCACCGGGGTACTTGCAATAGTAAACTTGTGTAGCTTGACTTGCTAGTACGAATGAATCATAACGACCGTATCGACCTCTTGGATTAATATCCACGAGTTTATAATCAGGATGTATTCTTGTTCCACCCGGTACAGTAGGATCAAACCACTGGCATTTGAACAGGACAACTTCTTTTTCAGTAAGTCCAGGGTATTCCAAAACCACTACTTCCTCGAGTATCCCATAGAAATTCTTTTCATTGGAATCATAGTTTGTTCCTCTAATGCAAACTCCACTATTCATGGTTGCTTTAGAGGCACCATAATCTCGTGTGTGAAATTTAAAACCATTAACGTAATACCCAGGGTATGTGGTGGCACTACTGCTAGGACCACCCGCGAGAGCACGTATAAACTGATCCTGAATACGATTTCTCCTCACCTATATGTACATAAGTTATGATATATTCCATTAAGTTCATACTTTATATATAAACATTAGTAATAAAAAGTTACTTATACATATCACTTACAAGTTGTTCAAACCACGATGCAAATTCCATTTGAAGCACATTGTCTTTCTCAGCACCTGATAGATTCGGTTGAACAAGCAGTAGTTGCTCGAAAAACACACTACGTACAATTGGCACAAATTAGAAGATCGCAAAAATGTTAAGTTTTCACTAAGAGGTAGGTTAACTTACTCAATATACGGTTGGACCTCATTGCAATTTAGTAACACGTACGTGTGAGCTACTTGCTTCTCCAATTCTATAATCCATCTTTTACCCTTTTTTCCAAGATGTGTACCAGGAGGCACAAATATCTAAAGATTACCTTCCACTGCTTCGGGTACTCCACGACCGGTAAAATTGCGAGGTACATTGTGTCGTCTCGTCGGTACATGATCCTCAAAATAATGGGAACAAAACATTGATGCTTCTTTTGTTAAATAATCATTTGCAATTGAAGCTTCCACATGCGCCTTGTTACCCATACTTAACTTTAAATTGTGAAGATACCTAATTCAAGGTCCACGGATGAGCTACTATAATTCCCAAACGAGATTATATATTAAAAATAAACAGGTAAATTAATAGATTACCTCTCAAATGGGTACATCCATCTGTATTGTACTGGACCAGCGATCTTTGCCTCATATGCAAGATGGACAAGTAGATGCTCCATTGAATTAAAGAAGCTGGGTGGAAATATTCGTTCCAACTTGCACAAGATTTTTTAGATATCATGGTCCAAGCGAGTCATGTTTTCCACTGTAATAGTCCTAGATGTTAACTCCTTGAAAAACAAACTAATTTCAGTGATAGCTTTCCAAATGTTGGCCGGCAGTAATTCACGGAAAGCAATTGGAAGCAGTCTCTGCATAAACACGTGACAATCATGACTCTTCATCCCAAACATCTTCAATTTGCTCCAGTCTACACAACGAGACATGTTGGACACATAATCATCAGGGAATTTCAACTCATCTACCCACTTGCAAACAATATCTCTCTGTCTCTTATCAAGTGAATAAGCAGCTTTGGGGTACTTTCCCGTATGTGGACATTTCTGTAACGAGGGTCGGCGACAGTATTCATTGAGCTCATCCCTAGATTTATTTGTGTCCTTCGTTTTCCCTTCCACATTCATCACCGTGTAGAAGAGATTGTCAAACACATTTTTTTCGATGTGCATCACATCCAAATTGTGTCGGATCAACAGGGTACTCCAGTACGGCAAATCCCAGAAAATGCTCTTCTTCTTCCAACCCCCATCTAGAACTTTGTTGTGAGCATCAGCACCCTCTTCCGTAACTTTTATAAATCCAATCCAATTAATTTCCTCAAGGATCGAAACACCTGTACGGATGGGCGGTGGATCATCATCAACTGTTTTGTTCTTTCTGAATGCAGTCTTGTTCCTTCGATACGGATGATATTTGGGTAAGAACTTACGATGGTTGTCAAACCACGACTACTTTCGACTGAGCTTCAAAGTGAAAGCATCCGTGTTTTCTGCACAATATGGACAAGCAAGCCTTCCAGATGTGCTCCATCCAGACAACATCGAGTAGGCTGGAAAGTCACTTATTGTCCAGATTAGTGCAGCCCGCATAAAAAAATTCTACTTTGTAGCAATATCGTACGTTACCACTCCATATTCCCATAAAATCATCAAATCACGGATCAATGGTTGTAAAAATACATCCAATTTATCCTTTGGATTTTTTGGACCAGGCACCAGAACCGTAAGAAACATGAATTGATCCTTCATGCATATCCATGGTGGTAGATTGTACGGCGTCAGTATCACCGGCCATGAGGAGTATTGTTTCCCCGACTGCCCAAACGGCTGAAAACCGTCGGTGCTCAAGCCCAACCTCACGTTCCGAATTTCTGATGCAAATTCAGGATACGACTGGTCCAAGTGTTTCCAAGCCTGCGAGTCTGCAGGGTGACGCATAACACCGGACTGATCATTATTAGAGCAACTTGCATGCCATGTCATATCCTTCGCAGTTGCATTGGACTGATACAATCTTTGCAGTCTAGGGATGATGGGAAAGTAGAACATGAAAGGGCTCTTCTTTTTCAGTCGACCATTCACATCGCGTCTAGCGGGTTTGAACCGTGGCCGACCGCAAAACTTACAATATTCAAGATCGTTATCCGCACCCCAAAATAACATACAATTACCTGCACAACAGTCGATCCTCTCCACAGGAAGCCCCATCTCACCCATCAATTGTTTGCTATCGGAAAACTTTCTGGGCACCAAATTATCTGGAGGATAGATCTCACGAACCAAGTCAACGATCTGATTATAACCCCTTTCAGATAGTCTGTTTTCAGTTTTAATATTCAGCATTCGCACATTGAATGAAAGTTGCGAGTGCGATTCACAACCAGGATACAAATCCCGATCCGCTGCGCGAAGCATATCATAAAACTGTGCAACATACTGATTAGGGGGTTCCTCAACAGTCGGCTCGTTATCCACATTTCCAAAGTGGGGACCGGAAGTTAAGTCCGTGATCATATCGTGGTACGAGCTAGATCCTGCGGTCTCATCAACCGGCCCGTAAGAAGACGACGCCTGATAGACGTATTGATGCGGAATTTGACCCCAATTTTCCTCACCGTGAAAAACCCAATTGTAATAATTTGGCATAAAATCATTTCTATACAAATGAGCTTTCACGTCATCGGGGTACTGAAACGTCTTGTTCCTGCATCTAAATTTGTTGCAGGGACACCTAATCTTTCCTCGATTCATCCAATTCGGGTTACTAGTGGCAAAGTCTACGAATGAATCGAGGCCAGTAATAAATTCAGGAGTTATCATGCCATTAATCGATCTTGGACCATACATCCAACGTAAACGACTTGAATAATCCATATCAATCTGTTTCATATATATATATTAATGAATTAAACCCTACGATTAATTAAGTTATTATTACATTATATATAATTAATTAATATTTTCTAAAAATTTCGGCAGAGTTTCGTTTTGTTTTTTCGTATTCCCCAGTTAATCAAAATTCCTACGTGCATCCATTTTCAACTTAATTATAATTAATTAAGTCGGAACACACATATTCTACAACAAACAATATCAATAAGTACTCCTCCTTCAACTTCAACATGTATATCTATATATATAATATAATTAGCTAGTTAAATATATATATATATATATATATATATATATATATGCACATTAAGAAATTAATTAGCAACTACATATATTTAAAATTAATATATATATATATATATATATATATATATATATATATATCAAGTTAAATTCTACTAATTATTTATTTATAATAGCTGCACAAATAATTAATTACAAACTCTTTGGTCAATTTAAATATAATTAATTGAAGAATAAATATATATATATATATATATATATATATATATATATATGATTAGCTAAATAATTATAATTCAATTAATACATATATATATATATATATATATATGCATGTATATAACAATTTAATTAATATATATTCTCCACACGTATATACTATACAATATATATACTAATTAATTAAATTTATTATAGTATACTAATTATAATATTAGTTAATTATATTAATTATATATATATAAGCAAAATATAAGTATATGTCATAACCAATTTTACACACATAATTATAATTAAATTAGCTATAATACTATACATTAAACAACTAATACTAATTAAATTATTAAAAAATTAACTAAGCTTCTTCCTACATGCATGCAAGTCATTATACACACAATTAACACACACACATACACATATATATATGCAAGCATGAAATAAAATACAAATTAACTAAATAACCAATTAAAAAAAAACTTACAGTATAAACGTTCCCGTGAATGTGTAGAGCAAAGTTCAACAAGTGGAGGACAATTTTTCACGTCGACGGTGGTGAGACGGCTCCGGCGGCCGGAAATCGCACCTTGCTCCTTGTGTTTTTGTATTTTCAATAGTAATATTCCACCCTATTAGATTATTAACACATGTCAATGTAGTGTATATCATCCATTAATTATTTTTTCACCATCCATATGTCATTCATCCACGCTATATTACAACATCAAATGTGGCCACGATGGTCCACATGGTTACAATTAAGTTTTCTCCTTCTAATTTTCTCCTAGGGGAAAGCCAAGAATATATGATTCCGTGTGCAAATTTTATGTTTCTATTTCGCCATTCTATGTATATGATGTAAAAATGTCAGACTAGAAACTATATGATGAATAACTATTCGTTTAACTTTAATATTCCATGGGCATTATGAACTTAATAGAATATTTTTTATGGTGTAATTAGGAATGACAATGGGGCGGATTTAAATCTGCATCCGTCACGAATCCGGCCCATATGGGATGGATAAAAATTAGGTCAAATGGATACCGATGCGAGTTTTGACCCGATCAAATTTGGACCCGCGGGATCTATAACAGGTATTGGTATTAGGTGGCCCCGGCCCAAGTATAGATATTAAATATATACTTAATTCATTTACATATTATAACTAAATCTAGGGTTTATTTAATATATTAGTGCAACGCGCTCGTATAGTATTAGCAAAATAGTTCTGCTCGGAGATTACCTAGCAATTTTATTTTAATTGCTCTTCTTAATTGTAATGATTTTTTGCAAAAAGAAAAAAAAAAAAAGAGGCGGTGGTTTGGGGCGGGTAAAATCTTCCGGGTTTGCGGGGCAGAGCGGGTCCATAATAAAAATATGGTGGGGTGGATTCCGGGTTCAATAAAAATCTATCGGGACGGATTCTGGGACAGACTTAACCCGTCCCATGCCGACCCATTGTCATCCCTAGGTGTAGTAAGTAGTTGGGTAGATTTAGTACAAAATGATTTGTTGAACTCTTCGAAGTCCATATAGAATTCTTTAGAAATATTATGGTCTTTAATTATGTAGAGCTCTCTAATATAATAATATGAATAGGTATTTTAGAATAATTTCATATAATTCTATGGGATGCAGTCGGATCAAAATGATCTCTCTTTTTTAATTGAGGGAAGTGAGTGAGTATTAATAAAATAATTGTGTCATTTGTAACAAGTCAAAGAGTTGTAAGGCATCAAATTATATAAAAGAAATTCCTCTTAAAATCTATTGTGTTGTGTTTATAGGCGTCAAATGGGCCGGGCCACAAATTTTTTCAGGCCCAGCCCGATTGTTTTTGGGCCACTTATTTTGAGGCCCGCCCTGGCCCGTCTCGGGCCATCGGGCCAAATCGGCCCAATTTTTTTTATTATATATATATATATATATATATTATTGTACTTGATTTATATATTTACCTCATCAATTTATGATTTAGTATGCAAATTCTACTCATATAATTATAAAAATTGTTTAGTTTGTCAACAACAATTCAATAATTAAATTAAAACTTAAATTCCTAAATAATACTCACTCCGTCCCAAACTTATTTTTCCATTTACTGTTTGAACATGTTTTAAGAAAATGGTTGTTTATAGTATTTAAAGTGATAAAGTAGATGCTTTTGATTATTTGTGTATAGTGGATATAATATTAAAAAGTATTGTTACTTTTTTGTCAAAAGTAGATGTAGCAAACGAGTATGGGACATACCTTTTTGGCAATGTAGCAATTGAGTTTGGAACAGAGGGAGTATTCAAACAACAATAATTCAACAAATCTTAATAAATTTAAATTCACCAAAATAAATTCAAAAGTCCATAATCCAACCTAGCTAACAACTCTTAAAAGATATATATAATGTATTTTTACAGGAACCTTAACTAATTTTCATTATTTAATAATTACATTATCTATTAAAAAATACTTGTATGATTCTCAATAAATATTATTATATTCATAACAACACAAGTGATATTTTAATCTTAATTAGTACTTGGTGTAAGCTAAAGAAGAATAAAATTTACCCTAAATCATAAAAAAAAAAAACCTACCTACCGGGCAGGGCCAAAAAAGCCCGGTTCTTTTTGGGCATATAATTTTGAGGCCCGGCCCATCCTTAAAACCGGGATTCTCGAGCCAGCCCGTTTTGACAGTTCTAGTTGTGTTGATGATCTTTTACTAAAAAGGGTTATGTGGCTTTAATCTTGAGAGATCGTCAAACAAAATCCACTGATTTAATTTTACAAGGTATTAATCTTTTGATAATGGAATTGTATGAGAATACAAAAAACTTTATAAATATAAAATTTGGATTATTTGTATGCTAAATAAACAACCATCCTTCTATTTGATGACAATTGAGAATTATTTATAGTGTAACAAGCTAGTGGGTGGTGTGAATCCCTTAATTATACTCCCTCCGTTCCAGGAATTTGTTCATAGGTATTGTTTTCTCGTGTTTTAGTGAACAAGTTTTTTTATTAGTATTTAAAATGATAAAATAATTTTTTAAGTTACTTTATAATAGAGTAGAGATAGATCTATCAAACCCTACCTTAAAAGCTACTTTATCATTTCAAATACTAATAAAAATTCGCCCGTTAAAATGCTAGAATAAAGGTAGTGTGAACAAATTTTTGGGACAGAGGGAGTAATGTTTATGGGCTTGACTTGTCAAGATATAAAATAATGCATAATTACAAGGATAATACTACTTTATAACAAAAAACTCTATCTTTGTAGATGAATGGAAATAGAAAAGAAGTTTGTTTTTATAGGATGGTGGGAGTGGGCATAACATTTACAATATAAAACATGCAACATCACATGAATAATTATGTTGTATATTAGTATATTTATATAATAAAATTATATGAGAGAGCTCTTCGTGAAAATGAATTTTTTCAGTGAAAGGTTGTAACTATTCGATTCAACGTGACTATTTCGGTGAAGTGATACCTTTTGGTGAGTAAGAGTTGCAACTCTTAGGTTTAATGCGACTCTTGAGTAGAGTCGCAATCTTTCGATGCAACTCTTGAGTATCTATAAATACTCAAGTTAATTGTGGAGATTTCCAAACATCGAATAAAATAATTGAAGTTGAGAATTAGAGTTTCTCAATACACTGAAAAGCCGAGTCTCTCTATATATAGTAATCGAGTCTTATATTTTGAGTTTTATTAAAATACCTGTGATTTCTGCTTCTGAAATTCGTTAGAGTGTAACTACCGAATTTCCGTGAGATAGGTTTTGTATCCTGGAAGATCAATTCCCTGTGAACCATTTACACTGATGTGAGAGGAATTAATACCTTTAAAGATAGTACTACCTCCGTCCCCAAACACTCTTCACAGTTGACTTTTTTTCGTGTTTTTGCGAGCGAGTTTTTTTATTACTATTTAAAATGATAAAGTAATTTTGAATTTATTTTATAATAGAGGAGAGTTAAATCTATCATACTCTACCTTAAAAATTACTCTATCATTTTAAATACTAATAAACAACTTGCTCGCTAAAACACGAGGAAAAGTCAACTGTGAAAAGTGTTTGGGGACGGAGGGAGTATCGTTTTTCGGTGTGCCTACCCACATTTATACAACAATATTATTCTTATTATATATAAGTACTAAGATAAGTTAACTGTCTAAACAAGAGGTGGTGTTCCAGTAGCAAAATCAATAGTCCCAATAGACCTGAGATGATCTCCATTGGTGGGGTGAATTTGAGGGGTAGTCCCTGCAGAAACGACGTCACCGTGTTGCCAAACCTGAGTAAACCTGGTTCTTCTCCCCGGAAGATGAATGGTGGCGTATATTGTCATGATCTGATTGTTGGTGAATTCAGCAGCAATGGACGAAACCCGGAAGCTCAAAGGGCCTTCCGGCAACGAGGTCGAGTAGGAAGCAACGGGCGAGGTGTAAGCGCGAAAGGAGCCAGTCGAGTTGAAGAACGCAACCAACGCCTGTGCCCCGATCATGCCCCGCCCACGGGGGTTGAGCGCCCAGGCAACCCAGTTGGAGCGACTCATTTGGGTGTGCCTGGAAATAATTAAATGAATTAATTTCACACTTCTCACACGCAAGGGCGAAAAAAAAATATATATTATATATAATTTAGCACAACCAAGAATTGAACCCATGACCTCTCGGAGAGAGAGTTAAGACTTAATCATTGAGACACAACAATTATTTTAAAAAAATATTGACTTTTAGTTTTTTTACTGTATTTATATTAGATTTTCAGCCCGCCTGTTTCCATCCTTGTTCAAATTTTTAGATGAGATTTTTTTTATGGTATCAGAGTGACGCATGAGCGGGAACGTAAATCCGTTGATTCTGAGAATACCCGGATAGACGTATACGCGATTAACGTGTTAATCTATTGATTCACGCATGAATACTCGTAACTACGATAAAACACAATAAAGGGATAAACCCAATATATTTCAATATCAATAAATAACTGAATAACAACGAGTTACATAGCTCATATTTATAATAGAAATAAACTAGGGTTTTAGGCGTATAAGTTCTAAAAGCCCGCCCCACTAATAATTAATTAAAACTTAAATAAAGCTCTAAAACTATCAATTAAATATAAGGGTAAATTGCAAGGATGGTCCCATGAGAATTTGTACTTGACAGATTTGGTCCCATGTTCTTTTTTGGTCCCATTTTTAGCAGAAAAGGTCCCTTGCGTTAAATATTTTACAGTTTTCTATGGAATACTGGATGAAAAAACCTTTTCAACTTAATTTTTGGAGGGAAATGGGCGAGCTTTTGCTATTAACAATCATTTCAATGTAAAATGCTAGTATGGAGGCGATTCTGCAACTTTAGTTCGTAGAGTTTTAAGAAGTTGGAAATTAATTATTTTTAAGTTGGGAATCATACGCACTAGTTTTTGGTAGAAAATTAACGGGCGTGTGGGCCTCATGTTTGTTAATCCGTTATTTTTTTACGGAAAAATCGTATGAGACTATATGCGCTAAAAAAATGACCAAATTCATGAGGACCAATTCTTATGGGACTATTTCTGCTATTTCCCCTTAAATATAAATACTAAGAATAAATAATTAAATACAATCTTTATCTCCATCACAGAGTTAAAACCTCATGCCAGACAAAGATCCTGAATTTGATTACCGTTGAATGCAATTCCACCCATATTAAATTGCATTCGGCCCACGAGTGAGTGAAAATGTAAGGAAAGTAATTAAATGAATTAATTTCACATGTGTATACAAGTTCGAATATTTAGATGAGATAAAATTTCTTTCACATGTATGCTATGTCCACGGTCCGGTTGCTAGGGTGGTAGTTCCAGTGGATGGAGGCGTTCAGAACTGGAAGATTGTTGCAAATGGGGAGGCGGTTGTGGTTGGTGAAGTAGGTCAAGCAATTCTGAGCGTAGGATGAAATAATGAAAGAGAGGGTGAAGAAGAATAAGATAGTTTTGATGAAGTTGCCCATTTTTCTTAATTTGATTTGCGTTTGATTACATTTATAGAATGCAAGAATCTCAACCCAAGAATGGGGGAGAAAAGTATACGTGTTGGAAGGTTGATGGGGAAGAATTAATAAGGATGGTTTGACTTTGCGTGGCAAAATCATTTGTATTCAAAAGTATTTTATTAATCAAATAGTGACTTGGTCAACTTAATCTCACTATTTTATTTGGAAAACTTTGAAGGCCTTAATATTTTTCCAAAGCAAGAAGTGGCCGTATCTTATCCCTTCAACCACTTTGAAATTTTATTGCTATCGAAATAAAAACATAAGAGATGTATAGAGTGAAATTGGTTTATATATGAATCACTTAGTGATATTAGTTGTTTTCACTGAAGAGAATTAGTTATTTTTACAGAAGAATATTACTGGTTTATACTGAAGTGTCTTAGTTCATTTTCACTGAACAACTAACACTCCTTAGTGTAAATTAGTAATACTCTTCAGTAAATACAACTAATACTCTTCAATGAAAACAATTAATACCCTTCAGTGATTCATGTATAAACTAGTTTCACTCTATACTTTGTCATAATATTATATACCCACAGCGAATGTGTCAATGACACATAAGCAGATATAAACAATTAATTAAAATAATAGTAAGCCCCTACTTATATGTTATTAACACATCCGCGGTGGGTATATAATATTATGTCTACCGGTGGACATGTGATCATTTCCGTATAGTTCAATTAGTTAAGAATGACTATATTTAAAATACTATTAAACTAGAATATTTATTAATTCGTGTGATATAAAATACAATTAATTAGAGTATTGTTTATATTCAAATTGGATCATGCAGCCCTAAAAGCCCATGCATCGATCAAACTCGAATACTACTCAAAATAAAAAATAAAAAACTTATACTAAATTCGCACTAATAAATTGCACAAAATTTTGCACAGGATGATTCTGCATAGAACAAGATAAAAATTCAACAATAAGTCGCAAGAGGTTTTTGGGGACATAGATAAAGAAACAAAGATAGTGGAGTTCATTTTCTCTCGTGTATTTCCTCTACATAATTTTTTTCTGTTGGGTATATTTATTTGGTCGCTATTCAAGAAAATTCTTAGGGCTCAACAAATTTGTACTCTGATTATTATTTGATCTCTGGTTATATTGCGTCACACCCCAATCTCATTAACATTTTACAAATTAAATGAGGTGGAGGGCCCGTGGATGGAGTGTGTCAAACGAACAATGATTTTTATTACTAAGATTTTTATTTCATGTGAATTAATTCATGGTTAGGATTTTAAATGATTTTCTTTTTGGAAAGGGTCACAGTATTTTAGTTAAATCATGTTTACCTTTGAAACAAATTATGAACTTTTATGTGTTATATATTGAGTTTAAAGATTTGTAATTACTCTTTTTTTTTATATATATCTACTTCCGCTGCAAGATTTTATAAAATTATTTGGTCTCCTTAGTTCAATTTATAAAATTTATGATTCTTGGTGTAAATTGTTTTAAGCTTTTCCATGTGCAAATATTATTGACTAAATTGTTAATTTAAGCACTTTTAAAAGCATTAGAAAATTAGGATGTGAAATATTGATTATTATTAATCAAACCTAGAGGATTTATCATCATGTCAAAAAGTGACAAAGCCAGGATTCATGAATAGAGGGTTCAATTATCAACAATCTAATAAAACTTGAAAGAGGATCCTCTCCTATATAAGTGGGCAGCCTTTGGATCACACGCGTGTGCCGCACGCATGTGTGGGTTGATTCAATAAAAAAAAGTACCACACACACCATGCACTTGACCACTGAGACAAAACCTATATATGTATATATATAGTATGCTTTTAAAAAAGAAAATTCAAGGGGAGCCCTAGACCCAACGTGGCTCCTTCTTTGTCACCAAACTTTAGTTTTTTTTTTTAATTTACCGATATACTCTTATAGGTCCCGAACGAGTTTAGTAAGAGTTAAAAGTACTGGATAGAGGGTGGATAGACTTTCAAATATTTTTTCGTGACTTAGCAATATAAATTAACTTTGTGTGAAGTCAATTTTAGATTATGCTAAGTAAGGTGTGAGGTGATCAGCTCAAACTGATAACCAACCTATTAATTGTTGAAGCAAGTTGATCAGTTGGACAACTATCAAGCAGAGCTTAGTGCGGAAGTGAGTAGGCACTAACTCATGTAACAAACATATTTTTGAAAATGACTAAGACAAAGCAGATGTGATCACTTGATGTGAATCAGAATCAGTCGAACATGTACGCAATAATATAGATGAGTTTGACGGTTAGAAAATATAAAGTAAGAAAAACACACAGAAGATTTATATTGTTTCGAAGGTTCAGCTTCTACATCCACTCTCTCAGACATAGTAGGGGTAATTCATATACCGTAGGAGTCTTAATTTAGATTTTCACGGGACACTTTTTTATAATCGTTTAGTCAAGTCCAACTCTAACTTACTTAATCTATCAAACTACCTAACTCTCGAAGTAGGTTTGATGATGGTTTCCAACTAGGTGGGATTTCGTCTTACAATATTTATTCTTAAACTTGAATTGAAGAAATCTCTCTAAGGTTTGAATATGTGTGTATGCTCTTTGGAAATAGATTTAAGAACACTAAAATAAAACATAGAAAATTCTAAAGGATTAAGGTTTTTCGCGTGTAGAGCAGTGTTCTTTGAAATTCACATGAATGCATGTTTGCTTGTTAACTTGGAAAAATTTATGTAACCTTAGTATGAGGTTAGGGAGATTTCTAATAGATCCATTGGAGAGATTATTTAAAATCTTTCTATCTTTGGGCACAACCAGACTTTGGAATCTGTGTGCAGACTCATTTCACTATTTAAGGCAATTAATTAACTGTTACTCGTACTTTATACCCATTGTCACTATTGCACCATGATTTATGTCAGTTTTCATATGTGTTTGTCTTCTTCTCAATTCACAACGGCCGAATGCGTCCAATGGATATCTTTAAGTCTGCTAATAGAGAATCTTCAAGTCTGTCGTAAGAGAACATTAGATGTTTCTTCAAAAAAGAAAAAGAACAATAAATGTGATCCTTTATCATAAAACTTCTCTTTGTGTTCTCTGCTCATCTTTATATGTTTTTAACACTTACCATACATTCCTTTTATCTTTTTTATTGCTTCTTTATTGTCTAGAAGACTCTTCACCTCATTAGCTGATCATAGGTCTTCTGTTGATATCAATGACGCTAGAGTAAAGTTAGGCTTAGAAGTAAGTTGTCTTTGCTCGAGGTGGTCTTGATTCAATTCTTCTAATCTTCACCTGGTCTTATGAACTTCACATGTCATCTTTTCTTCAATTGTACAAGCTAAGTTTTCCCTTAACTTTTGAACTAAAAATAAAATCTAAGTCTATACCTGACTAATAGATTTAGTTGGTGATCTATGAAGTTGTTCCTATAAACACTCAATTGTTTTTAATTACTTGTATTTTGGCTAAATCAACTGCATTAATAAAAATTTCCCAACAATTTTTCCCTTGTTGATAGATGATGCCAAAACTAACCTAGGAATTTAAGGTGGCGGTTGGTTTGGAAATTCTTCAATGGTAATGATATTTTTTCGGTGTAATCAATCTACACTTTTCAGTGTAAACAACATCAACTATTGAGTGAGTGCACCGTGCAACAAGTGCATATATATGAGAGTTCCCCACCATCAACTTGTCTACGAAATGAAATTCCTCGGTATTAATTACCTACAAGCAATTTGCCTACGAATATTTCTTAGGCAAATTCTTTGTAGGTAAATAAATGTCCTATATAATTAGAAGATTTATAGATAAATTCCACTACAAAATTTTTTGTTCGAAATTTCGTAGTCATATTGACAATTTTATGTTTTCATACAGTGTAGGTTCACACTTATATAACCACGTCCTCTTTACTCTTTTTCCAGTATTGGAAAAAAGTCTTTGTTCATCCCTTTCTCATTGGTTACAATAATATTGAGATTTAATTTCTCATTCACACCCGCATTTTCCCAAAAAAAAAGAAAAGGTAAACAGAAAAGAAAATTTCATGTCAATAAAAGGACCATTTTCCAAATTTGTATAGACTTGTACGACCAAAATCTAAAACTGAAAATGGTTGCGATGAGACTAGACTTGCGCAAATGTACCGGAACCATCGGTTCTAACCGACGGTTTGCTGGTTCTAACTAGAACCATAGCCGGCAATAGTGGAACCGTCACTAAACCAGAATTGAAACCGTGTATTACTAGATTCGATTTTGATTCTACTAAATCGAGAACCATAACCGTCGCTTTGGAACCGATGGTTCCACGGTTCGAACAGGAGAGCTAATATATATATATATAATTTTAATACCTATTATAATATTAATATTTTATAAAAAAAATTATTATTGTATTTTTTAATTGTAATGTAGGTTGTAAGTACTAAATATTAAGTTATTTTCATGTAAAAAAATTTAAATTGTAATTTGTAAAAGTTGAATACAATAAAATTTTATTTGTTTAAATTCAATTTTCATTTTTTTTACTTGAATTAAGAAAAAAGTTACATGCTATTTATTAAAAAAGAGAAAGAAAGGTTCAGAACCATGAACCGTCGTTTTGGAACTGGAACAGTTAGAATCAAAACCGGAACTGGAACCTATAGAACCGGACTCGGTCATCCATATTTAGCACTTCGGTTTAGGTTCCACTAAATTAGAACCGGGAACCGGCGGTTCATAACAGTTGGGCAACTCTAGATGCGACTTGTGAGTGAATTACTTTATTATAAAAGATTTAATCCCATAAAATATCCGGAAATTAATGATTTGCCCTAGGATTTTTTTAAATTTAATTTAATTATTCGGGTTTATCTCTCAATTGCTGAATTTGAAACTTTTAACTGTTCAATCTCCCACAACCTTTTTTTTACCTTATCTCCCGCAACTATTTAAGATAAAAATGAAATATCCGATTTCGAACTCCTAAAATTCTCATCTCAACAATGGTGTGGATACTCTTTATTCTCATAACATTCTTCACATCCTCTTGTTTTAATTTTCTCTTGTTTTCTAGTTTGATTTATTGATTTTATGAGATTATTATTAAATGATTATCTAATAATTAAAACAAAGAAAATGAAGTTTACAAGTAAAAAAAAAATGAGATGACCGCTTCTAATCAACTGTCCCCGTGTAAAAGCCATGAGTTGTGTGGATTCATTTGAGTTTTGCAACAACTGCTAAAAATGGGATGTAACCGCTCCATTCAAACTTCTCCCAGAACCATCGAAATCGCTTAAAATAGAAATGAAATAACCTTTCTGAAATATATATTTGAATGATCTCTTCATTTGAATTATCTTTGAAGATATGACTCATTACTAGGTAAGTTGGTCCAAGCCGCTTTCTTCTTTTAGAAATCACGTGAAAATACTCCCATTCCAAATCCCTTTCTCTAAATGGGTTTGAAGTGGGCTGATTTTATTTTAATAAGCAAATGGGCCGCTACCTTTAATTTCTCAAATTCTTGGGCCGTTAATTAAATAAGTGGGTAGCCAATATTTGTTATTCCTTGGGCCGAAACTATTAAAGTGAGCCCAATTAATTTCCTTCTCGACTTCTTCTCAACTTCAATAATCACGTATTTGCTCCAAATATGCTTAATTTTCTACAAAATGAATCACAAATACCTTTCTCCACAATTAAGCACATTTAGTCAAATTAATGTAAATAATTGCAAGAAACTCAATAAAATAAGCAATTTGTGTACACGAATTTCGAGCAAAAATCACACTAATCAAGTGTTTTGTTTTTAGATTTCTTAAAAAACTTCCCTGTGTATATGTTATATATATACTAATTCACTCATGCAATGGACGTTGGAGATATTTTTATTCAACAATTACGATAAATTATCTACATATTATTAGAACTTTCTAAAAAAAAGTTAGTCTATTTTACTCTCATATCAAATCGAGGTTGTTAGCATCGATTCAAAATGTATGAAATGAATTTTTTAAAAATTAAAGGATAAAATAAAGAAGATGAAAAACAGTCGCTTTGAAATTATTATCAATCCTTTAACATTTTTTTATTTAATATGACATAACCATATTATACAATATAATACATATAGGATCAATTGCATCCATGCAATACAAACTCTCATCCTCCTTCGGGTGCTTCATGGCTTCATATAGGGAAATCTTTATCTCTTGATCATCAACCTTCAACGTAATATTCTAATTTGCCACGTCTAGCACCATCCCCGCCATTGCTAAGAACGATCTTCCCAAGATCAGGGGCACGTGCTTATCTTCCTCCATCTCTAGGACTACAAAGTCGGCTGGAAAAATGTGATCTCCAACTCTCACGAGGACGTCTTCAACCACACCTTGAGGTCGAGTAATAGACCGATCGGCAAGTTGAAGCGTCATCATTGTCGGCTGAAGTTCTCCACCTTCCAACTTCTTGAAAAGCGACAAGGGCATCAAATTAATGCTCGCCCCGAGATCACATAGCGCTTATTTCTTGATCCCGTTCCCGATAACACAAAGAATGGTGAAACTCCCGGGATCATTCAACTTTGGCGGAAGCGCCTTGTGCACCAATGCACTCACCTCATAGTTCAACTGCACCAACTTCGGCTCATCCACTCGCCGTCTTTTCGCAATCAAATCCTTCAGAAACTTTGCATAGTTGGGCATCTGTTCCAAAGCATCATAAAAAGGAATGTTAATATGCAATTGTTTAAACACATCAAGGAATTTAGCGAATTTCTCATCAAGCTTCTTTTTCATGAAGCGTTGTGGATATGGGACGGGTATCACAGATTTGGGTACCCCCCATTCATCTCTCTCGGTCTCTTTCACTTTCTCCCTTGCTTCCTTTGCCTTCTTCCACTTAGGAACTCTCTCAACCTTCTCAATGCCTTCCTCTTCAAGCTCTTTACTCGCTTGAGTGCTTTCACCCTCAACCTTCTTCTCAACTCCTACCTCCTCAATCTCATCTCTATCTTGGGGCGTCTCAGAATTAGCAGGCATCTGAGGACCTTCATAGTTGGTCCCACTTCTAAGCTGGATAGCCTTACAATGCTCTTTAGGATTACCCTCAGGCATCGAAGGGTATTTCCCAGGCTCTCTATTCAATGACTTTGCAATCTGGCTCATCTGGAACTCTATAGAAGTGAACCTTCGGTTGTTCTCTTGCTGAATTCGATTCAGCTCTACATCTCTCTTCTGGAGGTCTTGATCACGCTGATCAACTTTCTTATGCAGATCTTTCACATCGTACTCCAAAGATGATAAACGTTTGCTTCCTTCCTCCACATTCTGAAGGATAGCTCTCAACATCTCCTAAGTTGAGGAACCGTCTTCTCCACCTGGAGGTTTAGAACCTGGATCAACACCTGGAGGAACTGTAATACCCGTCTTCGGGTTAGCATATGAAAAATTCTCGTTCTTCTTCCATTGGTTCTGAGGAAGCTGTTGGCCTCCTTGGTACCCTTGTGTGTTCCTCCATTGATTTTGAGGTGGCTGTTGACCTGGAGGTACAAATGGTTGGCCATAAGAAGGTCTTCCTTGAAAATTTCCACCTTGTAGATACCCATGCTGATTGTAATAAGGACCTCCCATATAATTTACTACTTCTTGCTGAATTGTGGGCTTGTCCTCTTGCTCAATCTCTGCTGCATTCCCTCCAACCATATTCTTCCCCAACTCAAGGTTGTTAATCTTTTCCATCATGGCCATCAACAGCCTTTTCATTCCTTCACCTTCCTCAACATGATGAACTCTCTGAAAATCTGCGTCCACATTCCAAGCCCCGACATTCGTGACAATGTTGTCCACGATCTCTCTACACCTCACTATTCCTTGATTCAGGAATGATCCACTAGCACAAGCGTCTAGATGGTCTTGCCCAGCCTTGTTGGCACCACTATAGAAAAATGCCTTGACATCTCCCTCATTGTACCCGTGCTGCGGGCACTCTATCAACATGTTTGAGTATCTCTCTCACGCTTAACGTAGGTCCTCTCCTTGCTTCTGGCGGAAGGAAGAGATCTCAATCCTTGCTTTGATCGTTCTGGATGGAGGGTAGAATCGCTCGAGGAACAGACGCTCGAGCTCGGCCCAAGTGGTAATACCTCCCCGTGGAAGCGTATTATCGTACCACTCTTTAGCTATTCCCGTCAATGAGAATGGGAACAACCTAAGCCTCTTGGCATCTTCAGACATGCCATTGTAATTGAAAGTGGAGGCTATCATTAGAAAACTCCTCAGATGAGTATGAAGATTTCTCCTTCCCGATCACCCCCTTGAACTGGTTCTCTGTAAGCAGCTTTAGAATTCCCAGGGAAATCGAGAAGTTATTTGCCTCTACTGGAGGTAATGCCACTCCATCATAGTACCGTTGTGGCTGCATTGCAAACCTCCCTCTAATGGCCATATTCTGGTCGGCGTTCTGAGGAATGTGCTGAGGATTAGCAGTTGGTACGGGTACTTGTTGGGGTGGTGGTTGGTAAACAGGTGGTTGATTGTAAACTGGAGGTGGAGGATACGGGTATGGTGGATACGAATATGGTGGGTATGGGTATGGTGGATAAGGTAAGTTGTTTTGTGGTAAGTTAGGATGTGGGTAAGCAGGGTTGTTCTGAGGATTTTGGACAATGTTATGAGCTGGGCTATTTTGATTCTGAGTCCCCGGGTTTTGGCTTTGGCTTGACGGATCTTGGTTCTGACTACCACTTCCTCCAATGCCGTCAACCCGGTCTACTGTTTGATTAAACTCATTAGCTGCATCATCCAACTCATTACTGAGGTCCATTGGTTCTTTCCCTCCTCCGGCAGTGTTCATTCTCCTCAAGAAAGCTCGGTTCCTTCTGGCTATCGTCTCAGGGTCCAACGGTATACTCTCTTCGCTCGTATTGCCTTGTGAGCGTGTTTTCATATACCTGACACACTAGCAGAAGGATCAAAACGCAACTGCCGAATATGTACCAAATAAAACAGAAAAGAAAATCACTCACTACTAACTACTAAGCTATCTACAAGTCCTATTCAAAAGACATACAACGCCGTCCCCGGCAACGGCGCCATTGACTTGAATCGAAAATACTAGCTTTCTACTAGTAGCTTCCCCGCAAGAGTACGGGTTCACTGTAGTATGGACAAGTATAGGGACCAAGTATTATCAAACCCAAAGGATGGAGTGTATGCAAATAGATCCCTGAAGATCTACGCGTCGTAGTTAATATGAGTGAAATGTTTTTGGATTTTTTGGAAGAATTAATTAAAACTAAAATAAACTAATTAAACTAAAATACTAAAGAAGATGAATTAACTAAGGTTTGTGTTCAAGTGAGAGATGATGATGCTCAGGATAGGAATTCCTACGTATACTAACGGAGCAGGTACATAATCAAAATAACCGTGACGTGCAATAAATAACCTAAGTAAAAGAATGCAAGATAAAAGCTCAAGATTCTAAACCCTAATACTTTACCCTAACACTCGACTTCACTAATCCACTAACAAGTTAATAGATTATGCTTAATTAATGAGACCCTAATTTAACTAAGGTGATGCGGTTGTCCTCCTTCGCTAAACTGGTAGATGAATCCCTTCTAAACCCTCTGGTTAAGTCTACTCGTTGTTAAGGAGTGATACGGTCGTCCTCTCCCTAACACTTTTCGAACGAAATTCAAAGGAAAAGTTAAGATTGATTTTAAGAATTCATTAATTAAGAGAATTAAAACCTAACGTCACGAATTACCCTAATTACGTGCCCACAACCTACTTCTACGAGTCCATCCTACCCCAAGCATGCAAGGGTTTTAGCCTAACATGGTTATAACGATAACAAGATTAATTGACGAAGTAACGAACATAAACATGATTAATTGAAGTGAAAAACTAAAAAGCATGAACTAGGGTTTAAAGAAATAGATGCTAGGAACTGAAATTAAATATATAAAACGAAGTCTTAAAGTATTCGAGAACAAAAATCTGAAGAAACGAAACTAAAAAGTAAAACCGTGATGTGAATTCGTAAAGAAAAACCTCGAAAACGTAAAAGTAAGCTTGCTCGTTCCTTCTCCTCTTTCTCTCTCTAAAAACTAAGTCTAAAAGTAATTTTGTAAGTGATTATTCGTGGGTTCTCTCTCAAAACGTGTTCGGGGAGGTATATATAAGCAACGGGTCGAGTCGGGATCGTATGGGCCAAAAACGCGCTTGATCGTGCACTGCTCGTGCACTAGTGCACGAGCTCATCTTACTCGAGCACTTCAAAACGTCCAGAGAGCAAAAAACACACGACTTCCCTTGCTCGTGTACTAGTGCACGAGCGCATGCCTTGCTCGAGCGCCCCGCACGAGCACTCGTGCAGGGGTGCACGACTTGCGTTCTCTCGTGCGCTATGCACGACTGCTCGAGCGCTAGTGCTCGAGCTCCTCTAGCTTGTGCACTCCAATGATACTTTTGCTCCCCCGAACTAGCACTTTTCGTATTTCTTCGATATCTTCTCATCCAGGCATCTGTTTGAGTCGATTCAAAGTCCTACGAACTCTTTTTTTCGCCCTCTATTCATCTATGAGCATCAAAGAGACAAATTCATTAGTTTATGAAAATGATACGCAAATGACTCTAAATACTCAACAAAATCAACCAAAACTAGGGCATTTCAAGTGACGAATCATGACAATTTCACGCCTAATCAATGTATTAACTAGTTTCACTCTGTACTTTTTCATAATATTATATATCCATTGCGAATGTGCCAATGACACATAAGCAAATATAAACAATTAATTAAAATAATAGTAAGCCACTGCTTATGTGTCATTAACACATTCGCGGTGGGTATATAATATTATGCCCACCGGTGGACATGTGATCATTTCCGTATAGTTCATTAGTTAAGAATGACTATATTTAAAATACTATTAAACTAGAATATTTATTAATTCGTGTGATATAAAATACAATTAATTAGAGTATTGTTTATATTCAAATTGGATCATGCAGCCCTAAAAGCCCATGCATCGATCAAACTCGAATACTACTCAAAATAAAATATAAAACTTATACTAAATTCGCACTAATAAATTGCACAAAATTTTGCACAGGATGATTCTGCATAGAACAAGATAAAAATTCAACAATAAGTCGCAAGAGGTTTTTTGGGGGCATAGATTAAGAAACAAAGATAGTGGAGTTAATTTTCTCTCGTGTACATAATTTTTTTCTCTTGGGTATATTTATTTGGTCGCTACTCAAGAAAATTCTTAGGGCTCAACAAATTTGTACTCTGATTATTATTTGATCTTTGGTTATATTGTGTCACACCCCAATCTCATTAACATTTTACAAATTAAATGAAGTGCGGTGGAGGGCACGTGGATGGAGTGTGTCAAACGAACAATGATTTTTATTCCTAAGATTTTTATTTCATATGAATTAATTCATGGTTAGGATTTTAAATGATTTTGCTTTTGGAAAGGGTCACAGTATTTTAGTTAAATCATGTTTACCTTTGAAACGAATTATGAACTTTTATGTGTTATATATTGAGTTTAAAGTTTGTAATTACTCGTATTATTTTTATATCTACTTCCACTGCAAGATTTTATAAAATTATTTGGTCTCCTTAGTTCAATTTATAAAATTTATGATTCTTGGTGTAAATTGTTTTAAGCTTTTCCATGTGCAAATATTATTGAATAAATTGTTAACTTAAGCCCTTTTAAAAGCATTAGAAAATTAGGATGTGAAATATTGATTATTATTAATCAAACCTAGAGGATTTATAATCATGTCAAAAAGTGACAAAGCCAGGATTCTGACTTGGTCGGAGTTTTCGAAAAAATAATTTTCCTACTCCCCCGCAAGAGTACGGGATCGTCGTAGTAGTGAAGTAGACTAGGACCAAGTAGTTATCGAACCCAAAGGATTTAGGAGCGCAGTGGATCCCTAAAGTTGCACGTCGGCATGGTACTATAGTGACGAGACGGTTGACATTTGAAAATTAAACTAATGCAAAAATTAAATCTAGAAAAGCAATTAAAACAATTAAACTAACTTCCAATTAAAGAAGTGCAAGGGAAAAATGCTTCGAGTGTCTTCACAATATAATCCACTAGTGTGTTTGACAAATTCACAACCTATCATTGCCTTTTTCTAGATGTTCGCTAAGAGCGATCACAAAAGTGTGTAGACCAATCCCTTTTGAGGCCTAGGTGAACAACGTGGACTAACTAGCAATTCCTAATTATGCCCCATAAGCTCCTAAGATCGTGAATATCTAAAAATACGCGATGCATCTCTAGAATTCCCCCTTCACTAAGTACCCGAATTATCAAATTAAGATACCTAATGTCTAATGATGGGGGATCTAGCAACCGACCCCCTCTCGGGTAACCGATTACTATTTAACTCAAATTAATTAGTCAAAACTTTCACCTAAATACCAATCATGCATATCCAACTCTCGTTGCAACACACAAAATTAAATACATAAGCTAATCAAATCAACTAATTAATCGAGACATGCAAAGCCCATCAATAGAAACATTCACATCAAGAAATAGACATAATCAAAGCTATAAATCCATCAACACACTAATTTCATACATTGATTCAACACTCAAAGCAAACAAAATTAACCCATGGTTCTAGAAGAGACACCCATGGCTAACAAGCTAAAATAACAACTAAAAATGAAATTACTCATTAAAACTTGAATTAAAAGAAAGATATCACCTCTAATGATCTTCAAAGCATAAATCCTTACAAGAAATTGAAATTACCCACTAATTCTAATCTAAGAAAGCATTAAAATTATCTAGTGAGTGAAGGAGTGTGTGTGGGGAGAGGGGCTCTCCCCAATAGAATGTCCTAGAAAATATATGTGCCCCCTTCTAAATCTGAGAATGAGGGTATTTATAGTGTAGGGTGAGGTGAGGGCTTGAGAGGAGTGGGTCGAAAATGAGGTGAAAAATGCGAAAATGGGGCAAATTTCGGATCCTGCACGACCTGGGCAATGTGGTCGAGCAACTTTGCTCGAGATGAGCTGCTGAAATTTGACACACGTTTTCGTGAATTGATAAAAGCGTTGAAACCTTCAGCAAACACTTTTCTTTCCTCCTGTGGGCCCCAGCCTCCTTTTCTCTCAGCTTCACATGACACGTGGCCCAAGAGGTGGGTCCCAGTTCCCTCTCGCTACTTTGCAATTTTCGGCACGACAGTTTTCCAGCACATGGTGTGGGGATTCCGGCGTCGAGCTTCAAGCAATTCCGGCGTTGGACGGCGATTTTCTGGCGTGAATTGGGTTCGTGCGTGGTTGCTTTCTTCTTCCAATTAGTTGTTTTCTTCTTCCAACAATGGTCGTGGGTCTCTGCTTTGAAAGGCAATTCTCTCTCTTCGATTGATGTTAGCAGCAAGGTGAGTTTTCCAAAATTTAAAAGCAGCTTTGACTTTCTTCTTTTAGAAAAGTGGGACCCGCGTGGCTTTGCTTCTTTAGCAAATTCCAATTCTCAAATCACATAGCAATTGGGCCTTTACTCTCCAACTGGGCCGAAACTTATTGAATAAAAATGAAAGCCCAATTTGTTCTCTCCTCGTTTTTCTCTTCACTCGACCTCTGATTATCTTCACAAAATTAAAGGCACGTGTTTTCTTCTAAAAATACTCAATTTCCTGCAAAATTAAGCACAAATACCTTTCTCGACAATTAAGCACAAATAATCACATTAATATAAATAATTGCAAGAAATCCAATTAAATTTGGCAAAAATAGTACACGAATTTCTAGCAAAAATCACACTAATCACCTTGACTTGGTCGGAGTTTTCGAAAAATATTTTCCTACTCCCCCGCAAGAGTACGGGATCGTCGTAGTAGTGAAGTAGACTAGGACCAAGTAGTTATCGAACCCAAAGGATTTAGGAATGCAGTGGAGCCCTAAAGTTGCACGTTGGCATGGTACTATAGTGACGAGCAAGTAGGCATACGAAAAATTAAACTAAGCGAAAATTAAATCTAAAAAAGCAATTAAATAACTAAACTAACTTCCGATTAAGAAAGTGCGAGAGAGAGAAATGCTTCGAGTGTCTTCACAATATAATCCACTAGTGTGTTTGACAAATCTACAACCTATCATTGCCTTTTTCTAGATGTTTGCTAAGAGCGATCACAAAAGTGTGTAGACCAATCCCTTTTGAGGCCTAGGTGAACAACGTGGACTAACTAGCAATTCCTAATTATGCCCCATAAGCTCCTAAGATCGTGAATATCTAAAAACACGCGATGCATCTCTAGAATCCCCCCTTCACTAAGTACCCGAATTATCAAATTAAGATACCTAATGTCTAATGATGGGGGATCTAGCAACCGACCCCCTCTCGGGTAACCGATTACTATTTAACTCAAATTAATTAGTCAAAACTTTCACCTAAATACCAATCATGCATATCCAACTCTCGTTGCAACACACAAAATTAAATACATAAGCTAATCAAATCAACTAATTAATCGAGACATACAAAGCCCATCAATAGAAACATTCACATCAAGAAATAAGCATAATCAAAGCTATAAATCCATCAACACACTAATTTCATACATTGATTCAACACTCAAAGCAAAGAGAATTAGCCCATGGTTCTATAAGAGACACCCATGGCTAACAAGCTAAAATAACAAATAAAAATGAAATTACTCATAAAAGCTTGAATTAAAAGAAAGATATCACCTCTTGTGATGAAATGGAAATACAAATCTTCAATAGCTTCAATCCTTGCTTGAAATGAAATTACCCACTAATTCTAATCTAAGAAAGCATTAAAATTATCTAGTGAGTGAAGGAGTGTATGGGGGGAGAGGGGCTCTCCCCAATAGAATGCCCTAGAAAATATATGTGCCCCCTTCTAAATCTGAGAATGAGGGTATTTATAGTGTAGGGTGAGGTGAGGGCTTGAGAGGAGTGGGTCGAAAATGAGGTGAAAAATGCGAAAATGGGGCAAATTTCGGATCCTGCACGACCTGGGCAATGTGGTCGAGCAACTTTGCTCGAGATGAGCTGCTGAAATTTGACACACGTTTTCGTGAATTGATAAAAGCGTTGAAACCTTCAGCAAACACTTTTCTTTCCTCCTGTGGGCCCCAGCCTCCTTTTCTCTCAGCTTCACATGACACGTGGCCCAAGAGGTGGGTCCCAGTTCCATCTCGCTACTTTGCAATTTTCGGCATGACAGTTTTCCAGCACAAATTCCGGCGAAGAGGTGGTGGTGTGGGGATTCCGGCGTCGAGCTTCAAGCAATTCCGGCGTTGGACGGCGATTTTCTGGCGTGAATTGGGTTCGTGCGTGGTTGCTTTCTTCTTCCAATTAGTTGTTTTCTTCTTCCAACAATGGTCGTGGGTCTCTGCTTTGAAAGGCAATTCTCTCTCTTCGATTGATGTTAGCAGCAAGGTGAGTTTTCCAAAATTTAAAAGCAGCTTTGACTTTCTTCTTTTAGAAAAGTGGGACCCGCGTGGCTTTGCTTCTTTAGCAAATTCCAATTCTCAAATCACATAGCAATTGGGCCTTTACTCTCCAACTGGGCCGAAACTTATTGAATAAAAATGAAAGCCCAATTTGTTCTCTCCTCGTTTTTCTCTTCACTCGACCTCCGATTATCTTCACAAAATTAAAGGCACGTGTTTTCTTCTAAAAATACTCAATTTCCTGCAAAATTAAGCACAAATACCTTTCTCGACAATTAAGCACAAATAATCACATTAATATAAATAATTGCAAGAAATCCAATTAAATTTGGCAAAAATAGTACACGAATTTTTAGCAAAAATCACACTAATCAGATTCACGAATAGAGGGTTCAATTATCAACAATCTAATAAAACTTGAAAGAGGATCCTCTCCTATATAAGTGGGCAGCCTTTGGATCACACGCGTGTGCCACACGCATGTGTGGGTTGATTCAATGAACAAAAATACCACACACACCATGCACTTGACCACTGAGACAAAACCTATATATGTATATATATAGTATGCTTTTAAAAAAGAAAATTCAAGGGGGGCCCTAGACCCAACGTGGCTCCATCTTTGTCACCAAACTTCAGTTTTTTTGTTTTTAAATTTACCGATATACTCTTATAGGTCCCGAACGAGTTTAGTAAGAGTTAAAAGTACTAGATAGAGGGGGGGCAGACTTTCAAATAATTATTCGTGACTTAGAAATATAAATTAACTTTGTGTGAAGTCAATTTTAGATTATGCTAAGTAAGGTGTGAGGTGATCAGCTCAAACTGATAACTAACCTATTGATTGTTGAAGTAAGTTGATCAGTTGGACAACTATCAAGCAGAGCTTAGTGCGGAAGTGAGTAGGCACTAACTCGTGTAACAAACATATTTTTGAAAATGACTTACTTGATGTGAATCAGAATCAGTCGAACATGTACGCAATAATATAGATGAGTTTGACGGTTAGAAAATATAAAGTAAGAAAAACACACAGAAGATTTATATTGTTTCGAAGGTTCCGCTTCTACATCCACTCTCTCAGACATAGTAGGGGTAATTCATATACCGTAGGAGTCTTAATTTAGATTTTCAGGGGACACTTTTTTATAATCGTTTAGTCAAGTCCAACTCTAACTTACTTAATCTATCAAACTACCTAACTCTCGAAGTAGGTTTGATGATGGTTTCCAACTAGGTGGGATTTCGTCTTACAATATTTATTCTTAAACTTGAATTGAAGAAATCTCTCTAAGGTTTGAATATGTGTGTATGCTCTTTGGAAATAGATTTAAGAACACTAAAATGAAACCTAGAAAATTCTAAAGGATTAAGGTTTTTCGCGTGTAGAGCAGTGTTCTTTGAAATTCGCATGAATGCATGTTTGCTTGTTAACTTGGTAGAATTTATGTAACCTTAGTATGAGGTTAGGGAGATTTCTAATAGATCCATTGGAGAGATTATTTAAAATCTTTCTATCTTTGGGCGCAACCAGACTTTGGAATCTGTGTGCAGACTCATTTTATTATTTAAGGCAATTCATTAACTGTTACTTGTACTTTATACCCATTGCCACTATTGCACCATGATTTATGTCAGTTTTAGTGTGTATTTTGTCTTCTTCTCAATTCACAACGGTCGAATGCGTCCAATGGATATCTTTAAGTCTGCTAATAGAGAATCATCAAGTCTGTCGTAAGAGAACATTAGATGTTTCTTCAAAAAAAAAAAAAAAGAACAATAGATGTGATCCTTTATCATAAAACTTCTCTTTGTGTTCTCTTCTCATCTTTATATGTTTTTAACACTCACCATACATTCCTTTTATGTTTTTTATTGCTTCTTTATTGTCTAGAAGACTCTTCACCTCATTAGTTGATCATAGGTATTCTGTTGATATCAATGGAGCTAGAGTAAAGTTAGGCTTAAGAGTAAGTTGTCTTTGCTCAAGGTGGTCTTGATTCAAGTCTTCTAATCTCCACCTGGTCTTATGAACTTCACATGTCTTCTCTTCTTCAATTGTACAAGCTAAGTTTTCCCTTAGACTCTGTTTGGTTAGGGATGGTGGTGGATGGGATGAGAATGGAGATGGAAAAAGAGGGATGGGGGTAATCCAATTAATAGTAAATTTGTGTTTGGTTAGGGATGGGGAAATAGAGTTGGATGAAACTTTATGTCAAATCAAAATTGATGATGAAATATTTTATTATTGTTAGTTAGTGAGATAATGATTGAGTGAGAGAAAAGTAGGAGAGATGATAAGAAAAGGTATGAGAGAGAATGAATGTGTAAGAAAAAGTAGGAGGGAGAATGAATAAATGTGGAAAAATTAGGAGAGAAGATGAGTGAGTGGGTTAAAAGTGATGTGATTATATAAAATATAATTAAAATAGGTGTGTAGGTTTATAATAGGGATGGGGGATGGCCCCATCCCTAACCAAACACAACCTTAACTTTTGAACTAAAAATAAAATTTAAGTCTATACCTGACTAATAGATTTAGTTGGTGATCTATGAAGTTGTTCCTATATACACTCAATTGTTTTTAATTACATGTATTTTGGCTAAATCATCAACATTAATATAAATTTCCCAACAATTTTTCCCTTGTTGATAGATGATGCCAAAACTAACCTAGGAATTTAAGGTGACGCTTGGTTTGGAAATTCTTCAATGGTAATGATATTTTTTCAGTGTAATCAATCTACACTTTTCAGGGGGCGCTTGGTTAACAACTCTTCAATGGTAATGGGAATGAGATTGAAAATTAGTGTAATTAGTATGGTTTATGAGAACAAAATCACTACCTCTCCTCCAAAAAAAGGTAATCACTACTCCATTTTGATTACCCTATTCTCTTCCTACAATCATCCTCCTCAATCACTCCCCCCTTCCTCCACCAACAACCATTTGTTGTCGACTTCTATTCCAAAATTGGGGCATGACACTAGCAATGGTGTCACCATTGGAACACTTCTTCCCCTAACATATCATTTTTCTTATGAGGGCGTAGATGAAAATAAATTTTCATTCCCATTACCATTGAAGAATTGCTAACCAAGCGTCCCCTCAGTGTAAACAACATCAGCTATTGAGTGAGTGCACCGTGCAACAAGTGCATATATATGAGAGTTCCCCATCATTAATTTGTCTACGAAATAAAATTCCTCGGTATTAATTACCTACAAGCAATTTGCCTACGAATATTTCTTAGACAAATTCTTTGTAGGTAAATAAATGTCCTATATAATTAGAAGATTTATAGGTAAATTCCACTATAAAAAATTTTGTTCGAAATTTCGTAGTCATATTGACAATTGACAATTTTATGTTTTCATACAGTGTAGGTTCACACTTATATAACCACGTCCTCTTTACTCTTTTTCCAGTATTGGACAAAAGTCTCTGTTCATCCCTTTCTCATTGGTTACAATAATATTGAGATCTAATGTTCTCTTACGGCAGACTTGAAGATTCTCTATTAGCAGACTTAAAGATATCCATTGGATGCATTTGACCGTTGTGAATTGAGAAGAAGACAACAAACATATGAAAATTGACACAGATCATGGTGCAATAGTGTCAATGGGTATAAAGTACGAGTAACAGTTAATTGATTAGGCGTGAAATTGTCATGATTCGTAGCTAGAAACGCCCTAGTTTTGGTCGAGTTTATAGAGTATTTAGAGTCAATTGAGCATTATTTCTATACATTGATAAATTTGTCTCTTTGATGCTCATAGGTGAATAGAGGACGAAAAACGGAGTTCGTAGGACTTTGAATCGACTCAAACGGATGCCCGGATGAGAAGATATTGAAGAAATACGATCGGTATTAGTGCGGACGAGGAAAAGTATCACTTGGGAGAAGTTTTGAGATCACTCGAGCGCCCTACTCGAGCGCCACCGCTCGAGCGCCTTACTCGAGCGCGCAAACGTACAGAACAATTCTTGCGCTCGAGCAGCTCGAGCGCCACCGCTCGAGCGAATCGCTCGAGCGCCCAAAACTTACAGAATAATTTCAGCGCTCGAGCAGCTCGAGCGCGATCGCTCGAGCGAATGCACCATTCGAGCTACACTGCTCGAGCGGGACCGCTCGAGCGTTTTGCTCGAGCGCCCCTATACTTTTGCCTCCGGATTCGTATTTTCGGCCCGTTAACTCCCGTTTCGACCCGTGCCTATATATATCTCGTCCAAACACGTTTTGAAGGATCCCCAACTTTTTTACATCACGTTTCATAGAGTTTTTAGAGCAAGAAGGAAGAGAAGAGACGAGCAAGGCTTAGATTTACGTTTTTAAGGTTTTTGATTACGAATTTACTCTACGATTTCACGTTTTAGCTTCGATTCTTAATATCTTTTGTTCTTAAATACGTTGAGACCTAGTTTGTTAATTAATTTCAGTTTAATCTTTTACATATTAAAACCTCAGTTTATGTTCGTTCTTTTCTTCGTTTTCATTATCATGTTCATGTTTGCTAATTATTTAATTGTTATTGTTTACGTTCAAACCATGTCTAGCTAAAACCCTTGCATGCTTAGGGTAGGATGAACTCGTAGAAGTAGGTTGTGGGTACGTAATTAGAGTAACTTGTGACGTTAGGTTTTAAGTCTCTTAATTAATGAATGCTTAAAATTAATCTAGATTTTACTCTTGAGTTTCGTTCGAAAGGTGTTAGAGAGAGGACGACCGTATCACTCTTTAACAACGAGTAGGCTTAACGAGGGGGTTTAGGAAAGGTTAATTCATCTACCGGTTTAGCGAAGGAGGACGACCGCATCACCTTAGTTAAATTAGGGTCTCATTAATTAAGCGCTATCTATTAACTTGTTAGTGGATTAGTGAAGTCGAGTGTTAGGGTAAAGTATTAGGGTTTAGAATCTTGAGCTTTCACCTTGCATTCTTAGACTTAGGTTAATTCTCGTTTGTCACAGTTATTTTGATTATGTACCTGCTCCGTTAGTATACGTAGGGATTCCTATCCTAAGCATCACCATCTCTCATTTAAATCAAACCCTTAGTCAATTTGTCTGCTTTAGTATTTTAGTCTAGTTAATTTACTTTTAGTTTAATTAATCTGTCTAAAAAAACCAAAAACAAACCATACACTCATATTAACTACGACGCGTAGATCTTCAGGGATCTATTCGCATATACACTGTCCCTTGGGTACGATATACTTGGTCGTTATACTTACCAATACTATAGTGAACCCGTTCGCTTGCGGGTGAGCGATTAGTAGAAGTTAGTAAAATCGCTTTAAGTCAATGGCGCCGTTGCCGGGGATGGCGTTTTATGCTTTTTGAATAGGACTTGTCGATAGCTTAGTAGTTAGTAGTGGGTGCTTATTTTCTGTTTTTATTTTTTATTTTTATTTTTATTTATTCGGCAGTTGCGTTTTGATCCATCTGCTAGTGTGTCAGGTTTATGAGAACACGCTCACAAGGCAATACGAGCGAAGAAAGAATACCTGCAGACCCTGAGACAATAGCCAGAAGGAACCGAGCTTACTTGAGAAGAATGAACGCAGCCGACTTAGGGAAGGAACCGATGGATCTTAGTAATGAGTTGGACGATGCTGCCAACGATTCCAATCAGGCAGTAAACCGGGTTGATGGCTCTGGAGGGAGTGGTGGTCAGAATCAAGACCAGTTCGTGGATAGTCAAAGCCAGAACCCGGGTGCACAAAATGTAAACAATCCAGCTCAGAACCTAGTCCAAAATCCTCTGAACAATCCTGCTTACCCACAAAACCCACATAACCCTTTCCACAACCCAGCATATCAACATTACCCATACCCACCATACCCTTATCCACCATACCCGTATCCTCCACCTCCTGTCTATAACCAACCACCTGTGTACCAACAACCTCCAGTTCAAAACATACCAGCACTAAGTCCGTCTACTAACTTCTACTAATCGCTCACCCGCAAGCGAACGGGTTCACTATAGTATTGGTAAGTATAACGACCAAGTATATCGTACCCAAGGGACAGTGTATATGCGAATAGATCCCTGAAGATCTACGCGTCGTAGTTAATATGAGTGTATGGTTTGTTTTTGGTTTTTTTAGACAGATTAATTAAACTAAAAGTAAATTAACTAGACTAAAATACTAAAGCAGACAAATTGACTAAGGGTTTGATTTAAATGAGAGATGGTGATGCTTAGGATAGGAATCCCTACGTATACTAACGGAGCAGGTACATAATCAAAATAACTGTGACAAACGAGAATTAACCTAAGTCTAAGAATGCAAGGTGAAAGCTCAAGATTCTAAACCCTAATACTTTACCCTAACACTCGACTTCACTAATCCACTAACAAGTTAATAGATAGCGCTTAATTAATGAGACCCTAATTTAACTAAGGTGATGCGGTCGTCCTCCTTCGCTAAACCGGTAGATGAATTAACCTTTCCTAAACCCCCTCGTTAAGCCTACTCGTTGTTAAAGAGTGATACGGTCGTCCTCTCTCTAACACCTTTCGAACGAAACTCAAGAGTAAAATCTAGATTAATTTTAAGCATTCATTAATTAAGAGAATTAAAACCTAACGTCACAAGTTACTCTAATTACGTACCCACAACCTACTTCTACGAGTTCATCCTACCCTAAGCATGCAAGGGTTTTAGCTAGACATGGTTTGAACGTAAACAATAACAATTAAATAATTAGCAAACATGAACATGATAATGAAAACGAAGAAAAGAACGAACATAAACTGAGGTTTTAATATGTAAAAGATTAAACTGAAATTAATTAACAAACTAGGTCTCAACGTATTTAAGAACAAAAGATATTAAGAATCGAAGCTAAAACGTGAAATCGTAGAGTAAATTCGTAATCAAAAACCTTAAAAACGTAAATCTAAGCCTTGCTCGTCTCTTCTCTTCCTTCTTGCTCTAAAAACTCTATGAAACGTGATGTAAAAAAGTTGGGGATCCTTCAAAACGTGTTTGGACGAGATATATATAGGCACGGGTCGAAACGGGAGTTAACGGGCCGAAAATACGAATCCGGAGGCAAAAGTATAGGGGCGCTCGAGCAAAACGCTCGAGCGGTCCCGCTCGAGCAGTGTAGCTCGAATGGTGCATTCGCTCGAGCGGTCGCGCTCGAGCTGCTCGAGCGCTGAAATTATTCTGTAAGTTTTGGGCGCTCGAGCGATTCGCTCGAGCGGTGGCGCTCGAGCTGCTCGAGCGCAAGAATTGTTCTGTACGTTTGCGCGCTCGAGTAAGGCGCTCGAGCGGTGGCGCTCGAGTAGGGCGCTCGAGTGATCTCAAAACTTCTCCCAAGTGATACTTTTCCTCGTCCGCACTAATACCGATCGTATTTCTTCAATATCTTCTCATCCGGGCATCCGTTTGAGTCGATTCAAAGTCCTACGAACTCCGTTTTTCGTCCTCTATTCACCTATGAGCATCAAAGAGACAAATTTATCAATGTATAGAAATAATGCTCAATTGACTCTAAATACTCTATAAACTCGACCAAAACTAGGGCGTTTCTAGCTACGAATCATGACAATTTCACGCCTAATCAACCCCCCCAAACTTACCACATTGCTTGTCCCCAAGCAATGAAATAATAAGTCAAGTGAAATTGTTAGGAATGAGTAGGAAAAATCAATCATGCAAGCTAATGAATTCAAGCTTCAAAAGTCAATCACCCGTATACTCACTCAATTCCTTTTATCGTATTCATGCAACAATAATAAGAAGCACCAAGATCAAGCATGGATGTGCACTCAACGATGTGTTTAACTCCCTCACAAGTGTATAACAATGATAAAGGGACTCACTCAATCAATCAATCACACAAATTGGCAGCCATAGGCTTGTAAATGCTCTCAACTTCGACCATACTCTAGAAATCAATGCCGAATCAAAAAGGACTTTCAAAAGGTTGTAATGTAGGCTCTTTGGACAGGTGGGATAACAATATGGTAAAGTGACTCAAGTGAATGGAGAATAGAAATTCAAAACTTCGGTACTTCGAGATTAAAAACGATCTACTTCAAACATATTCAATCACTACACTTTCGCTCTCAATTCTCTCAACACTTCAAATTTTTTTCTTTCTCTCTTTTTCACTTTTTCAATCACTTCATCATTTTTTTCTTTTTCGCACAACACATGAGCTCATTTTTTTCTTCTTTTGCTCATTCTCAAATTTTTTTTTTTTTTTTTTTGTTCTTTTTCCCACATCACAAAACTTCATCACACCTTTTTCTCATATTCACTCAACATACAACCTTCTCCTTTTTTCAACTCAATTCACTCCCTTCATATTCACACTTTCCTATTCTCCACTCAAATTGGACAAAAAGGCTTAGGAATTGGAATAGTGTTCATATGTGCTAGCAAATAAAATAGGCTTTAGGCTCAAAGGGGCTAACAAGGGATCAATGTCATTGGTAAGGAAAATTTTGGCTAAGTGACTTATTCAAATAAAAAATGGCCTAAGATCCTATTCGGCATATCAAACTAGACACAATCTAGAAGCAAGAGCACATGCAAGTTCTAGCATCCTCTAGGGTGACGATCCACTCACAAACGAAGAGATTAAATCATGCATTTAAATCTCGTAAGGCTCAAAAGCTCACGGCTTTCACATCCAAGCTAGTCCTAGTGAGTTCTCACTCTTGTCACACAAGTACTCAAAAGAAAACTCATAAGCATACGGGTTCTCTCCCTAATCAGCTCAAACTCACTTACCTACACAAAGGAATTTTCAACTCACTTTCACAACTCAACTCTCCTCACTTAGTCATACTCAAGAATAAACAATAAGCAGTCAAGAAGAGTTAATAAGCATGAAATCATCAATCACAGCAATCAGAGCAATTAGAAACAAATCCCTTAATAGTTTAAAGACTTCCAATACAATCCCCAAACAAACACTCCAAGCAAACATTACAATTCATACTCAGGAACAGAAATAAATAAGAGAAGAAAGGAAAAAGAAAAGGAAAGAAAAAGGAAAAGAAAATTGGGGGCATCCCAAGTCTCTCAAGCATCTGGAGGTGGTGGTGGCCGGTAGCTGGGGTGATCGGGTCCTAAGTGGGAGACAAAGAGTGCCTCCATCCAACGTTTCAAATCTGAAACCTCCGATCGAACTTCTTGAAATTCCCCTCTCATATTGGAAGCCTCCGTGTACCACTGATTTTGAGTGGTACGAAGCTCCGTGACATCTGCCCTCAGGCCCTGAATGTCGGTCCGCATTCCGTACCACTCCATCTGGTTCGGGTACCACGGCTCTGGAGTCGGTGCATCAGGCATCCCGAACTCCATCTCTTGAGGTCCCTGACCTCCTTCACCCACATCAGCTTCTTCCTCCTCAGCCATGTTTCCTCCTTCCTCGTACTCAGCTTCTTCCTCCTCTTGTAGCTCTGCTACTCTACTCGATCCGGCACCACTCGTGCCTTCTCCTCTGCTCCTCTTGACCGGCCTAACGTCCCGGAGTCCTTTGTCATCTATCTCTGATGTGTACTTAGCACCTACAGCGAGGTGCTGCTCTCCGTTCATCCCGACGTTCTCCTTCTTCATCCCCACCAGCGTCACGAGCTTTTTGTTTGGCAACGGGAACAAGCCATCATCATTGTACCGGATGCAGTACTTGCCCAACCAGTGCTCAAACATCCAAGTGTTGTTCATCTGCTCGAATCCCAAATCCATGCCCTTGCAAGGTCCAGAGCACGGCTCAAATCCGAGGTGCTTCATCAAAACTGAGATTAGCCCTCCTCCTCGGATCTTCGAGGTTCTCGTTCCAAGCTTGAACGGAGCCTCGAAGTGGTGCTCTAGGAAGTCCCTTCCAAAGTCATGGTCCTTTTTATGCAAAAGGCACCAGATTCCGTAGAGCTGCTTGCTCGTCACCGTTCCCGTCTCAGATCTGGCATAAATCGTGTTCCCCAAAATCCTCTCCAGATATCTGATCACCGGGTTCCGGATAGCCGACGCCCTCGCATGCTGCCCCTTGTAGTCCCCAACCAAGCCCCCCGTGATTTCCTTCCAAAACGCGTTAGCGTTGTACGCCTTGCTCTCACGGTTGGGACGAGATAGGGCTGGGAGCCCGAATGCGAGGTTGACAATCCCCACCTCGTGGTATTGCCAATCGTTCTGGTACTTGAATTTGAAGGTGTCGGTGCGCGTCATTTCTACTGTGGCCAGAAATTGCTCCACCAGATCGGCGTTAGTCTCCATGGTCAGCAGCATGTCGAAGAACTCAGTCATGTTGTTCCTGGTGAATATTCTTCGTATTTCCTCTTCAATCCCCAGGTCCTTCATGAAGCTCACTACTGGTCTCCGGGTTTTCTCAACTTTCCCGGTTATGAGGCTCCATCTGTAAGCCACATACTTCCAGTCATCGTGATAATCTAACCCTCCCCATCTCGCGGGCAACAAGTTCTTCTGTCTAAGCTGTTCCGTAAGCACTCTCACTTCTTCGTCGCTCAGGAGTTTATGTTTGGGAGCCATTGTACCTAATCATGAAATAGCAAGGATTTAAGCAACATTCTTGAAGTTTACCACAGTTCAACATACATTCAAACTCAAGCAATTCCAAGTAATGCATCTCACTTCGATTCAACTCACTATTCATGCTCTTCTCAAGCTCGAAGCAATATTCATTTCAAAGCATTCAATCAAGTTCAAAGTAATTCACAACAATTAACCCATGTTTTTCGTTCAAAGTTCTCAATCCTTCAACACTTAATTCTCCATTTCAACCCAAAATTGCCCACATTTAAGTCTATCATGAAGTAACATTACCCAAGTTAAGTAATTTACATGCTCAAGACTCAACTCATACTCATTCATGCTCAATTTCATCTCAATTCACAAAAATTTCTTCTCAACATGCAAAACCCATTTCCTTTTCTCAAATTCCTATTCCTCACTCTAGAAATTCACCCCTTCTACTCATTCAATTCCAAAATTGAAAGTAAAACAAGCAAACCCATAGCATATTATCAACATTCATCAATCAAGGAGTCAAGAATCAACAAGTTTCGCAAAAATCCCCAAAAATTTCGACTAACTCATGAACCCTAGTTCATATGCCTCAACTAATGCCTAATTCAACTTTAAACTTCGAATTAATCGGCAAGGGATAGAGATTACATACCTTGGTTGAAGATTTAAGGAGAAGTGTGAAGAAATTCGAACAAATACGTGAGAAATCGAGCAAAATTCGTGAAGAATGCTGAAAATCGCCCCAAATCGCCCCTTCAGTGTGTGAAAATGTGTGTGAAAGTGTGAAAAAGGGTATTTATAGAGGGGGAAGTCCGATGGGTCAACCCGCGACCCGCTCGAGTGATACGATCGAGCGGTCGCGCTCGAGCAATTCGCTCGAGCGGGTAAAACGTTCTGTAAGATATGGGCGCTCGAGCGATTCGCTCGAGCGGTGGCGCTCGAGCTGCTCAAGCGCTGGAATGGTTCTGTAAGATTTTTGTGCTCGAGCAATACGCTCGAGCGGTGGCGCTCGAGCTGCTCGAGCGCGACAAAATTTCAACTTCGTTTTTTTATGCTCAACACTTGAAATTTTCATCCGAACCAAGCTCGACAATTTATCACATTCAACCCAAAACACGAACTAACCTGAGAACTCCTCGATTTAAGCCAGGTCGCTCATTCGACCGAGGATTTGGGGTCTCTTCCATACGTGCAAATCACCACTCCACTTCAAGTCGAACTTAGCACTCTCACTCAATTCAACTCAACGAACCTCAAGCATTGACGTTTTCGAAAAATTTGACCCAATTTTTCATAGAATTTCGTGTACGAACTCGAAGTACGAATACACACCCCCCCAAACTTTGTTCTTGCTATGCGATAACAAAGTTTGAAACGAATGAGTACGTAAGATCAAGTACACAAAATTCGTATGAACTCGACTTCTACCAATGCAAACTAATGAACAAAAAGAAACATCACCCCCCCAAACTTCGACTTCGCAAAGAGGTCGACGTTTGGGGTTCGGTTACCTCTAACTTCAAGAATTGAATGCTTTCCTATTCGAAACGTGCTCAACTTCAACATGCTTAACTTCATGACTTTCCTCCTTAAGCTCTCTCTCAGAATTTCACTCCACGAAGCAAGCCTACATCACAAATCTCAACAAACGAGGTTAACACTTACGATTCCCTAACTACTAAAAATAAACAGACCACTAAAAAAACAAGTAAAAATGGGTTGCCTCCCATTAAGCGCTAGTTTTAAGGTCCTAATGCCGGACCGTGCTCAAAGGAGCTCACGGGACTTGAGAATCTAAAATACCTCCCTTATTCTCATAAGAGAAGTTAAAGAATTTCTTCACTCGATGCCCGTTCACCATGAATTTCTGTCCATCGTCCGTCTCAACTTCAAGGAATCCACTCTTGTGCACTCCCTTCACAATATACGGCCCGTTCCACTTGGACTTAAGCTTTCCACCAAACAGCTTCATCCTCGAATTGAATACGAGGACTTGATCACCCACTTTGAATTCCTTCTTCCTCAATCGTGCATCATGCCACTTCTTCGTCTTTTCTTTGAAAATTCGGGCATTCTCGTAGGCAACGTCTCGAAACTCTTCCAACTCATGAAGTTGGAGTAATCTCCTCTCACCAACCAAGGCACTATCAAAATTAAGCTTTTTGATCGCCCAATATGCCTTGTGCTCCAACTCCACGGGCAAGTGACATGCCTTTCCAAACACCAGTTGATATGGAGACATACCAAGAGGAGTTTTGAAAGCTGTCCTATATGCCCAAAGCGCATCATCCAACTTCATCGCCCAATCTTTCCTACTTATGCTCACCGTCTTCTCAAGGATCTCCTTGATTTGCCGGTTAGAAACCTCTGCAAGACCGTTAGATTGAGGATGATAAGCAGTAGAGATTCGATGACTTACCTCGTATTTTGACAGCAGCTTTTCCATCCATTTGTTCACGAAATGGCTTCCCCCATCACTTACCAAAGCTCTTGGAACTCCATATCTTGCAAAGATGTTCTTCCTCAAGAATTCGATGACGACACGGGAATCATTCACGCGAGTTGGGACAGCTTCAATCCACTTCGAGACATAGTCGACGCATACGAGAATGTACAAGAATCCATTGCTAGGAGGAAATGGACCCATGAAATCAATCCCCCATACGTCGAATATCTCGACTTCCATGAACACGTGCATAGGCATCTCGTCCCTCTTAGTAATGGAGCCGAATCGTTGGCACTTCTCACACCTCTTAACCCATTCCATGCAATCTCTCAATAGAGTTGGCCAATAAAAACCGGATTGAAGGACTTTCCTTCCGGTCTTCTCTCCACCCAAATGTCCTCCACATGGCAAGGCGTGACAATGCCTTATGATATCACTCCACTCTTCCTCTGGCACACACCTTCTCAACACGTGATCAATCCCTCTTTTGAACAAGTAGGGGTCATCCCAAATGAATTCCCGAACCTTCTTCAAAAATGCCTTCCGATGCACCGAGTCTATCTCAACGGGCAACTCACCACTTGCTAAATAGTTAGCATAGTCTGCAAACCAAGGTGCCCTCCCCTCAACTCTATACACCGGGATTTCTCCTAAGCCGAAGAGCTTCTCATCGGGGAATTCATCGTTCACCTCTCGATCCTCCACGGTGTTCTCCTTGGTGAGCTCCAATCTAGAAAGGTGATCGGCTATCACGTTCTCGCATCCCTTCTTGTCTCGAATCTCTACATCAAACTCCTGGAGCAACAAGATCCAACGAATGAGACGGGGCTTTGCATCCTTCTTACTCATAAGGTACCGAATCGCTGCGTGGTCCGTATATACAATTGTTTTCGTCCCTACTAGGTAGGGTCGAAATTTATCAAAAGCATACACGACCGCTAACAGCTCCTTTTCGGTCGTAGTGTAATTCACTTGAGCAGAATTCAGCATCTTCGAGGCATAATAAATAGCGTGAAAACGCTTCTCACGAATTTGCCCCAAAGCAACCCCCATCGCATAGTCGCTAGCATCACACATGAGCACGAACGGGCTAGACCAATCCGGTGTAACAAGTATCGGGGCATTCACCAACGCTTCTTTCAACCTATTAAAAGCCACTAAACACTCATTAGTAAACTCAAAGGCGACTTCTTTTTCATGAAGCCGCGAAAGGGGTTTAGCTATTTGTGAAAAGTCTTTTATGAAACGTCTATAAAAACCCGCATGTCCTAAGAATGACCGAATCCCCTTCTCGGTCGAAGGTGGTGGAAGCTTCTCGATAGCAATCACTTTCGCCTTGTCCACTTGGATACCTTTCGAGGACACATGATGTCCAAGAACAATACCCTCTCTTACCATGAAGTGACACTTCTCCCAATTAAGCACTAAGTCCGTCTCTTCACACCTGCTCAACACAACTTCAAGATTGATCAGACAATTATCAAACGACTCCCCATAAATGGAGAAGTCGTCCATGAAAACCTCCATAATCTTCTCAATCAAGCCATGAAAAATCGCCATCATACACCTTTGAAAGGTGGCGGGTGCGTTACACAACCCAAACGGCATTCTCCTAAAAGCAAAAGTCCCATAATAGCAGGTGAAGGTGGTTTTCTCTTGATCCTCGGGGGCTATCATGATCTGATTATACCCCGAGTACCCATCTAAGAAACAATAATACTCAAAACCACCTAATCGATCTATCATTTGATCAAGGAACGGTAAAGGAAAGTGATCCTTACACGTTGCCTTGTTCAACTCTCTATAATCAACACATACACGCCATCCCGTCACTAATCTAGTGGCTACCAATTCATTAGACTCCGTCTTAATCACCGTGGTACCCCCCTTCTTAGCAACTACGTGTAAAGGACTCACCCATGGACTATCAGAAATGGCAAAAATCATGTTGCTATCTAACAACTTCAACACTTCCTTATGTATCACCTCTTGAATAACCGGATTAACTCTACGCTGATTTTGCACTATCGGTTTTCTACCCTCTTCTAATCTAATCCTATGCATGCAAATCGAGGGGCTAATTCCCTTAATATCCGCGATCGACCATCCTATAGCAGATTTGTGCTTACGAAGCACCACTAAAAGTCTCTCAAGCTGATCATCAGATAAAAGGGCAGATACAATTACCGGATATTTGTCGGTCTCATCCAAGTAAGCGTACTTGAGGTGGTCGGGCAGCGGCTTCAACTCCTTCTTCGCCTCCAATGGTGGCGCCTTATCGAACATCTTCTCGAAAGTTGACTCCTCGGCCTCCAAGTCATCGTCATCCTCTACTTTCTTCAACTCCAAGAACTTGACGTCTTCATTGTCTTTCAAGCTGTCAAAATAGTCAAGATCATAAGAATCATAAGACAAATCGTCAAGAATAGGATAATCAAATTGATGAACATAAAAAGAGCAAGGGTCTAGAAGTGTGTCTTCAACACAAGCATCCATAATGTCAATGAAGTGGCAACTCTCATCTCCCATGGGGTATTTCATAGCTTCGTAGATAGCTATCTTCACTTCTTGATCATCAACTTTGACCGTGATCTTCCCATTTGCTACATCAAGCACCATCCCGGCGGTAGCTAGAAACGGCCTTCCCAAAATCAGCGGGACCTGCTCATCCTCTTCCATCTCGAGTACTACGAAGTCGGCGGGAAAAACGTGATTCTCCACCGTCACTAGAACATCCTCCACTACTCCTTGAGGTCTCGTAATGGACCTATCAGCAAGCTGGAGTGTCATCATCGTGGGTTGAAGCTCAACTCCCTCCAACTTCTTGAACAACGAAAGAGGCATCAGATTAATGCTCGCCCTAGATCACACAAAGCTCCTTTCTTGATCCCGTTCCCGATATCGCAAAGGATGGTGAAGCTCCCGGGATCCTTCAGCTTAGGCGGAAGCGCCTTGTGCACCATGGCACTCACTTCGTGGTTCAAGTGCACTAGCTCGGGTCCATCTATTCTCCGTCTCTTCGCAATCAAGTCCTTCAGGAACTTGGCGTAGTTCGGCATCTGTTCCAAAGCATCATAAAAGGGTATGTTAATATGTAACTTTTTAAAAACATCAAGGAATTTAGAAAACTTCTCATCAAGCTTCTTTTTCATGAAGCGCTGTGGATATGGGACGGGTATCACCGATTTGGGTACCCCCCTTTCATCTTTCTCAGTTTCTTTCACTTTCTCCCTTGCTTCCTTTGCCTTTTTCCACTTTGGAATTCTCTCTATCTCCTCAATCTCCTCATCAGGCATTTTGCTCTTCTGGGTCTCATCCACATCTTGACTCTTATCATCACTTTTCATCTTAACTCCTTCCTTCTCAACCTCAACTCCATCACTATGAGACTCTATCCCTTCTGTCTCATCTTTCTCCTTGAGCGTCTCAGAATCAGCAGGCATCTCGGGACCATCATATTTGGTCCCACTTCTCAACTCAATAGCCTTGCAATGTTCCTTTGGGTTATCCTCGGGCATTGATGGGTACTTCCCAGGCTCTCTTGGCTGAGACTTTGCGATCTGGCTAATTTGGTACTCAATGGAATTGAATCTTCTGTTGTTCTCTTGCTGAGCTCGATTCCACTCGATGTCTCTCTTCTGGAGTTCTTGATCTCGTTGATCGCCTTTCTTATGCAACTCCTTCACATCGTACTCCAAAGAGGACAATCGCTTGCTACCTTCCTCCACTTTCTGAAGGATCGCTCTCAACATCTCTTCGGTTGATGCACCGCCCTCTCCACCAGGAGGTTTAGAACCTGGATCAACACCTGCAGGCACAGTAATTCCATCTTTTGGGTTAGCATAAGAGAAATTCTCATTTTTCCTCCAAGTGTTTTGAGGAGGCTGCTGGCCTCCTTGATACCCTTGTGTGTTCCTCCATTGGTTTTGAGGCGGCTGTGGGCCTGGAGGTACAAATGGTTGACCAAAAGAAGGTCTTCCATACTGGTTTCCACCTTGTGGATACCCCCCTTGTGGGTAATTAGGCCTTCCCATATAGTTGGCCTCTTCTAGCTGACTCGTGGGTGGTTCCACTTTCTCGCTTGCTGCTCCATTCCCTCCAACTAAGTTCTGCCCCATCTCGAGGTTGCTGATCTTCTCCATCATAGCCATCAATAGCTTCCTCGTACCCTCGTTCTCCTCCAACTTGCATACCCTCTGAAATTCTGGATCCTCGTTCCATGCACCAGCATTCGTGACAATATTGTCCACGATCTCTCTACACCTCGCTACTCCCTGGTTCAGAAAAGCTCCACTTGCACATGCATCTAGGTGGGCTTGGCCAGCCTTGCTGGCTCCACTGTAGAAGAACGCCATTATATCTCCCTCGTTGTACCCGTGCTGCGGGCACTCGATCAACATATTCGAGTATCTCTCCCACGCCTGGCGTAAATCCTCTCCAGATTTCTGGCGAAAGGAAGAGATCTCAATTCTCGCTTTAATCGTTCTTGATGGAGGGTAGAATCGCTCGAGGAACAGACGCTCGAGCTCGGCCCATGTATTAACACCTCCCCGTGGGAGCGTGTTATCATACCATTCCTTGGCTATTCCCGTAAGAGAGAATGGGAACAACCTGAGCCTCTTGGCATCTTCAGACATGCCATTGTAATTGAAAGTAGATGCAATCATGAGGAAACTCCTCAAGTGCGTGTGAGGGTTCTCCTTCCCAACCTCCCCCTTGAATTGATTCTCAGTAAGCAGCTTGAGAATTCCTGGGGAGATTGAAAAGTTATTGGCCTCCACAGGTGGTAAGGCCACTCCATCGTAATACCTCTGCGGTTGTGCCGCGAACCTGCCCCGAATTGCCATATTCTGATCTGCGTTCTGGGGCGCAGGCTGAGGAGCGACAGGTGGTGCTGGTATGTTTTGAACTGGAGGTTGTTGGTACACAGGTGGTTGGTTATAGACAGGAGGTGGAGGATACGGGTATGGTGGATAAGGGTATGGTGGGTATGGGTAATGTTGATATGCTGGGTTGTGGAAAGGGTTCACCCGCAAAAGAAAGAGAAGAAAGGAAAAAGAAAAGGAAAGAAAAAGGAAAAGAAAATTGGGGGCATCCCAAGTCTCTCAAGCATCTGGAGGTGGTGGTGGCCGGTAGCTGGGGTGATCGGGTCCTAAGTGGGAGACAAAGAGTGCCTCCATCCAACGTTTCAAATCTGAAACCTCCGATCGAACTTCTTGAAATTCCCCTCTCATATTGGAAGCCTCCGTGTACCACTGATTTTGAGTGGTACGAAGCTCCGTGACATCTGCCCTCAGGCCCTGAATGTCGGTCCGCATTCCGTACCACTCCATCTGGTTCGGGTACCACGGCTCTGGAGTCGGTGCATCAGGCATCCCGAACTCCATCTCTTGAGGTCCCTGACCTCCTTCACCCACATCAGCTTCTTCCTCCTCAGCCATGTTTCCTCCTTCCTCGTACTCAGCTTCTTCCTCCTCTTGTAGCTCTGCTACTCTACTCGATCCGGCACCACTCGTGCCTTCTCCTCTGCTCCTCTTGACCGGCCTAACGTCCCGGAGTCCTTTGTCATCTATCTCTGATGTGTACTTAGCACCTACAGCGAGGTGCTGCTCTCCGTTCATCCCGACGTTCTCCTTCTTCATCCCCACCAGCGTCACGAGCTTTTTGTTTGGCAACGGGAACAAGCCATCATCATTGTACCGGATGCAGTACTTGCCCAACCAGTGCTCAAACATCCAAGTGTTGTTCATCTGCTCGAATCCCAAATCCATGCCCTTGCAAGGTCCAGAGCACGGCTCAAATCCGAGGTGCTTCATCAAAACTGAGATTAGCCCTCCTCCTCGGATCTTCGAGGTTCTCGTTCCAAGCTTGAACGGAGCCTCGAAGTGGTGCTCTAGGAAGTCCCTTCCAAAGTCATGGTCCTTTTTATGCAAAAGGCACCAGATTCCGTAGAGCTGCTTGCTCGTCACCGTTCCCGTCTCAGATCTGGCATAAATCGTGTTCCCCAAAATCCTCTCCAGATATCTGATCACCGGGTTCCGGATAGCCGACGCCCTCGCATGCTGCCCCTTGTAGTCCCCAACCAAGCCCCCCGTGATTTCCTTCCAAAACGCATTAGCGTTGTACGCCTTGCTCTCACGGTTGGGACGAGATAGGGCTGGGAGCCCGAATGCGAGGTTGACAATCCCCACCTCGTGGTATTGCCAATCGTTCTGGTACTTGAATTTGAAGGTGTCGGTGCGCGTCATTTCTACTGTGGCCAGAAATTGCTCCACCAGATCGGCGTTAGTCTCCATGGTCAGCAGCATGTCGAAGAACTCAGTCATGTTGTTCCTGGTGAATATTCTTCGTATTTCCTCTTCAATCCCCAGGTCCTTCATGAAGCTCACTACTGGTCTCCGGGTTTTCTCAACTTTCCCGGTTATGAGGCTCCATCTGTAAGCCACATACTTCCAGTCATCGTGATAATCTAACCCTCCCCATCTCGCGGGCAACAAGTTCTTCTGTCTAAGCTGTTCCGTGAGCACTCTCACTTCTTCGTCGCTCAGGAGTTTATGTTTGGGAGCCATTGTACCTAATCATGAAATAGCAAGGATTTAAGCAACATTCTTGAAGTTTACCACAGTTCAACATACATTCAAACTCAAGCAATTCCAAGTAATGCATCTCACTTCGATTCAACTCACTATTCATGCTCTTCTAAAGCTCGAAGCAATATTCATTTCAAAGCATTCAATCAAGTTCAAAGTAATTCACAACAATTAACCCATGTTTTTCGTTCAAAGTTCTCAATCCTTCAACACTTAATTCTCCATTTCAACCCAAAATTGCCCACATTTAAGTCTATCATGAAGTAACATTACCCAAGTTAAGTAATTTACATGCTCAAGACTCAACTCATACTCATTCATGCTCAATTTCATCTCAATTCACAAAAATTTCTTCTCAACATGCAAAACCCATTTCCTTTTCTCAAATTCCTATTCCTCACTCTAGAAATTCACCCCTTCTACTCATTCAATTCCAAAATTGAAAGTAAAACAAGCAAACCCATAGCATATTATCAACATTCATCAATCAAGGAGTCAAGAATCAACAAGTTTCGCAAAAATCCCCAAAAATTTCGACTAACTCATGAACCCTAGTTCATATGCCTCAACTAATGCCTAATTCAACTTTAAACTTCGAATTAATCGGCAAGGGATAGAGATTACATACCTTGGTTGAAGATTTAAGGAGAAGTGTGAAGAAATTCGAACAAATACGTGAGAAATCGAGCAAAATTCGTGAAGAATGCTGAAAATCGCCCCAAATCGCCCCTTGAGTGTGTGAAAATGTGTGTGAAAGTGTGAAAAAGGGTATTTATAGAGGGGGAAGTCCGATGGGTCAACCCGCGACCCGCTCGAGTGATACGATCGAGCGGTCGCGCTCGAGCAATTCGCTCGAGCGGGTAAAACGTTCTGTAAGATTTGGGCGCTCGAGCGATTCGCTCGAGCGGTGGCGCTCGAGCTGCTCGAGCGCTGGAATGGTTCTGTAAGATTTTTGCGCTCGAGCAATACGCTCGAGCGGTGGCGCTCGAGCTGCTCGAGCGCGACAAAATTTCAACTTCGTTTTTTTATGCTCAACACTTGAAATTTTCATCCGAACCAAGCTCGACAATTTATCACATTCAACCCAAAACACGAACTAACCTGAGAACTCCTCGATTTAAGCCAGGTCGCTCATTCGACCGAGGATTTGGGGTCTCTTCCATACGTGCAAATCACCACTCCACTTCAAGTCGAACTTAGCACTCTCACTCAATTCAACTCAACGAACCTCAAGCATTGACATTTTCGAAAAATTTGACCCAATTTTTCATAGAATTTCGTGTACGAACTCGAAGTACGAATACACACCCCCCAAACTTTGTTCTTGCTATGCGATAACAAAGTTTGAAACGAATGAGTACGTAAGATCAAGTACACAAAATTCGTATGAACTCGACTTCTACCAATGCAAACTAATGAACAAAAAGAAACATCACCCCCCCAAACTTCGACTTCGCAAAGAGGTCGACGTTTGGGGTTCGGTTACCTCTAACTTCAAGAATTGAATGCTTTCCTATTCGAAACGTGCTCAACTTCAACATGCTTAACTTCATGACTTTCCTCCTTAAGCTCTCTCTCTCAGAATTTCACTCCACGAAGCAAGCCTACATCACAAATCTCAACAAACGAGGTTAACACTTACGATTCCCTAACTACTAAAAATAAACAGACCACTAAAAAAACAAGTAAAAATGGGTTGCCTCCCATTAAGCGCTAGTTTTAAGGTCCTAATGCCGGACCGTGCTCAAAGGAGCTCACGGGACTTGAGAATCTAAAATACCTCCCTTATTCTCATAAGAGAAGTTAAAGAATTTCTTCACTCGATGCCCGTTCACCATGAATTTCTGTCCATCGTCCGTCTCAACTTCAAGGAATCCACTCTTGTGCACTCCCTTCACAATATACGGCCCGTTCCACTTGGACTTAAGCTTTCCACCAAACAGCTTCATCCTCGAATTGAATACGAGGACTTGATCACCCACTTTGAATTCCTTCTTCCTCAATCGTGCATCATGCCACTTCTTCGTCTTTTCTTTGAAAATTCGGGCATTCTCGTAGGCAACGTCTCGAAACTCTTCCAACTCATGAAGTTGGAGTAATCTCCTCTCACCAACCAAGGCACTATCAAAATTAAGCTTTTTGATCGCCCAATATGCCTTGTGCTCCAACTCCACGGGCAAGTGACATGCCTTTCCAAACACCAGTTGATATGGAGACATACCAAGAGGAGTTTTAAAAGCTGTCCTATATGCCCAAAGCGCATCATCCAACTTCATCGCCCAATCTTTCCTACTTATGCTCACCGTCTTCTCAAGGATCTCCTTGATTTGCCGGTTAGAAACCTCTGCAAGACCGTTAGATTGAGGATGATAAGCAGTAGAGATTCGATGACTTACCTCGTATTTTGACAGCAGCTTTTCCATCCATTTGTTCACGAAATGGCTTCCCCCATCACTTACCAAAGCTCTTGGAACTCCATATCTTGCAAAGATGTTCTTCCTCAAGAATTCGATGACGACACGGGAATCATTCACGCGAGTTGGGACAGCTTCAATCCACTTCGAGACATAGTCGACGCATACGAGAATGTACAAGAATCCATTGCTAGGAGGAAATGGACCCATGAAATCAATCCCCCATACGTCGAATATCTCGACTTCCATGAACACGTGCATAGGCATCTCGTCCCTCTTAGTAATGGAGCCGAATCGTTGGCACTTCTCACACCTCTTAACCCATTCCATGCAATCTCTCAATAGAGTTGGCCAATAAAAACCGGATTGAAGGACTTTCCTTCCGGTCTTCTCTCCACCCAAATGTCCTCCACATGGCAAGGCGTGACAATGCCTTATGATATCACTCCACTCTTCCTCTGGCACACACCTTCTCAACACGTGATCAATCCCTCTTTTGAACAAGTAGGGGTCATCCCAAATGAATTCCCGAACCTTCTTCAAAAATGCCTTCCGATGCACCGAGTCTATCTCAACGGGCAACTCACCACTTGCTAAATAGTTAGCATAGTCTGCAAACCAAGGTGCCCTCCCCTCAACTCTATACACTGGGATTTCTCCTAAGCCGAAGAGCTTCTCATCGGGGAATTCATCGTTCACCTCTCGATCCTCCACGGTGTTCTCCTTGGTGAGCTCCAATCTAGAAAGGTGATCGGCTATCACGTTCTCGCATCCCTTCTTGTCTCGAATCTCTACATCAAACTCCTGGAGCAACAAGATCCAACGAATGAGACGGGGCTTTGCATCCTTCTTACTCATAAGGTACCGAATCGCTGCGTGGTCCGTATATACAATTGTTTTCGTCCCTACTAGGTAGGGTCGAAATTTATCAAAAGCATACACGACCGCTAACAGCTCCTTTTCGGTCGTAGTGTAATTCACTTGAGCAGAATTCAGCATCTTCGAGGCATAATAAATAGCGTGAAAACGCTTCTCACGAATTTGCCCCAAAGCAACCCCCATCGCATAGTCGCTAGCATCACACATGAGCACGAACGGGCTAGACCAATCCGGTGTAACAAGTATCGGGGCATTCACCAACGCTTCTTTCAACCTATTAAAAGCCACTAAACACTCATTAGTAAACTCAAAGGCGACTTCTTTTTCAAGAAGCCGCGAAAGGGGTTTAGCTATTTGTGAAAAGTCTTTTATGAAACGTCTATAAAAACCCGCATGTCCTAAGAATGACCGAATCCCCTTCTCGGTCGAAGGTGGTGGAAGCTTCTCGATAGCAATCACTTTCGCCTTGTCCACTTGGATACCTTTCGAGGACACATGATGTCCAAGAACAATACCCTCTCTTACCATGAAGTGACACTTCTCCCAATTAAGCACTAAGTCCGTCTCTTCACACCTGCTCAACACAACTTCAAGATTGATCAGACAATTATCAAACGACTCCCCATAAACGGAGAAGTCGTCCATGAAAACCTCCATAATCTTCTCAATCAAGCCATGAAAAATCGCCATCATACACCTTTGAAAGGTGGCGGGTGCGTTACACAACCCAAACGGCATTCTCCTAAAAGCAAAAGTCCCATAATAGCAGGTGAAGGTGGTTTTCTCTTGATCCTCGGGGGCTATCATGATCTGATTATACCCCGAGTACCCATCTAAGAAACAATAATACTCAAAACCACCTAATCGATCTATCATTTGATCAAGGAACGGTAAAGGAAAGTGATCCTTACACGTTGCCTTGTTCAACTCTCTATAATCAACACATACACGTCATCCCGTCACTAATCTAGTGGCTACCAATTCATTAGACTCCGTCTTAATCACCGTGGTACCCCCCTTCTTAGCAACTACGTGTAAAGGACTCACCCATGGACTATCAGAAATGGCAAAAATCATGTTGCTATCTAACAACTTCAACACTTCCTTATGTATCACCTCTTGAATAACCGGATTAACTCTACGCTGATTTTGCACTATCGGTTTTCTACCCTCTTCTAATCTAATCCTATGCATGCAAATCGAGGGGCTAATTCCCTTAATATCCGCGATCGACCATCCTATAGCAGATTTGTGCTTACGAAGCACCACTAAAAGTCTCTCAAGCTGATCATCAGATAAAAGGGCAGATACAATTACCGGATATTTGTCGGTCTCATCCAAGTAAGCGTACTTGAGGTGGTCGGGCAGCGGCTTCAACTCCTTCTTCGCCTCCAATGGTGGCGCCTTATCGAACATCTTCTCGAAAGTTGACTCCTCGGCCTCCAAGTCATCGTCATCCTCTACTTTCTTCAACTCCAAGAACTTGACGTCTTCATTGTCTTTCAAGCTGTCAAAATAGTCAAGATCATAAGAATCATAAGACAAATCGTCAAGAATAGGATAATCAAATTGATGAACATAAAAAGAGCAAGGGTCTAGAAGTGTGTCTTCAACACAAGCATCCATAATGTCAATGAAGTGGCAACTCTCATCTCCCATGGGGTATTTCATAGCTTCGTAGATAGCTATCTTCACTTCTTGATCATCAACTTTGACCGTGATCTTCCCATTTGCTACATCAAGCACCATCCCGGCGGTAGCTAGAAACGGCCTTCCCAAAATCAGCGGGACCTGCTCATCCTCTTCCATCTCGAGTACTACGAAGTCGGCGGGAAAAACGTGATTCTCCACCGTCACTAGAACATCCTCCACTACTCCTTGAGGTCTCGTAATGGACCTATCAGCAAGCTGGAGTGTCATCATCGTGGGTTGAAGCTCAACTCCCTCCAACTTCTTGAACAACGAAAGAGGCATCAGATTAATGCTCGCCCCGAGATCACACAAAGCTCCTTTCTTGATCCCGTTCCCGATATCGCAAAGGATGGTGAAGCTCCCGGGATCCTTCAGCTTAGGCGGAAGCGCCTTGTGCACCATGGCACTCACTTCGTGGTTCAAGTGCACTAGCTCGGGTCCATCTATTCTCCGTCTCTTCGCAATCAAGTCCTTCAGGAACTTGGCGTAGTTCGGCATCTGTTCCAAAGCATCATAAAAGGGTATGTTAATATGTAACTTTTTAAAAACATCAAGGAATTTAGAAAACTTCTCATCAAGCTTCTTTTTCATGAAGCGCTGTGGATATGGGACGGGTATCACCGATTTGGGTACCCCCCATTCATCTTTCTCAGTTTCTTTCACTTTCTCCCTTGCTTCCTTTGCCTTTTTCCACTTTGGAATTCTCTCTATCTCCTCAATCTCCTCATCAGGCACTTTGCTCTTCTGGGTCTCATCCACATCTTGACTCTTATCATCACTTTTCATCTTAACTCCTTCCTTCTCAACCTCAACTCCATCACTATGAGACTCTATCCCTTCTGTCTCATCTTTCTCCTTGAGCGTCTCAGAATCAGCAGGCATCTCGGGACCATCATATTTGGTCCCACTTCTCAACTCAATAGCCTTGCAATGTTCCTTTGGGTTATCCTCGGGCATTGATGGGTACTTCCCAGGCTCTCTTGGCTGAGACTTTGCGATCTGGCTAATTTGGTACTCAATGGAATTGAATCTTCTGTTGTTCTCTTGCTGAGCTCGATTCCACTCGATGTCTCTCTTCTGGAGTTCTTGATCTCGTTGATCGCCTTTCTTATGCAACTCCTTCACATCGTACTCCAAAGAGGACAATCGCTTGCTACCTTCCTCCACTTTCTGAAGGATCGCTCTCAACATCTCTTCGGTTGATGCACCGCCCTCTCCACCAGGAGGTTTAGAACCTGGATCAACACCTGCAGGCACAGTAATTCCAGCTTTTGGGTTAGCATAAGAGAAATTCTCATTTTTCCTCCAAGTGTTTTGAGGAGGCTGCTGGCCTCCTTGATACCCTTGTGTGTTCCTCCATTGGTTTTGAGGCGGCTGTGGGCCTGGAGGTACAAATGGTTGACCAAAAGAAGGTCTTCCATACTGGTTTCCACCTTGTGGATACCCCCCTTGTGGGTAATTAGGCCTTCCCATATAGTTGGCCTCTTCTAGCTGACTCGTGGGTGGTTCCACTTTCTCGCTTGCTGCTCCATTCCCTCCAACTAAGTTCTGCCCCATCTCGAGGTTGCTGATCTTCTCCATCATAGCCATCAATAGCTTCCTCGTACCCTCGTTCTCCTCCAACTTGCATACCCTCTGAAATTCTGGATCCTCGTTCCATGCACCAGCATTCGTGACAATATTGTCCACGATCTCTCTACACCTCGCTACTCCCTGGTTCAGAAAAGCTCCACTTGCACATGCATCTAGGTGGGCTTGGCCAGCCTTGCTGGCTCCACTGTAGAAGAACGCCATTATATCTCCCTCGTTGTACCCGTGCTGCGGGCACTCGATCAACATATTCGAGTATCTCTCCCACGCCTGGCGTAAATCCTCTCCAGATTTCTGGCGAAAGGAAGAGATCTCAATTCTCGCTTTAATCGTTCTTGATGGAGGGTAGAATCGCTCGAGGAACAGACGCTCGAGCTCGGCCCATGTATTAACACCTCCCCGTGGGAGCGTGTTATCATACCATTCCTTGGCTATTCCCGTAAGAGAGAATGGGAACAACCTGAGCCTCTTGGCATCTTCAGACATGCCATTGTAATTGAAAGTAGATGCAATCATGAGGAAACTCCTCAAGTGCGTGTGAGGGTTCTCCTTCCCAACCTCCCCCTTGAATTGATTCTCAGTAAGCAGCTTGAGAATTCCTGGGGAGATTGAAAAGTTATTGGCCTCCACAGGTGGTAAGGCCACTCCATCGTAATACCTCTGCGGTTGTGCCGCGAACCTGCCCCGAATTGCCATATTCTGATCTGCGTTCTGGGGAGCAGGCTGAGGAGCGACAGGTGGTGCTGGTATGTTTTGAACTGGAGGTTGTTGGTACACAGGTGGTTGGTTATAGACAGGAGGTGGAGGATACGGGTATGGTGGATAAGGGTATGGTGGGTATGGGTAATGTTGATATGCTGGGTTGTGGAAAGGGTTATGTGGGTTTTGTGGGTAAGCAGGATTGTTCAGAGGATTTTGGACTAGGTTCTGAGCTGGATTGTTTACATTTTGTGCACCCGGGTTCTGGCTTTGACTATCCACGAACTGGTCTTGATTCTGACCACCACTCCCTCCAGAGCCATCAACCCGGTTTACTGCCTGATTGGAATCGTTGGCAGCATCGTCCAACTCATTACTAAGATCCATCGGTTCCTTCCCTAAGTCGGCTGCGTTCATTCTTCTCAAGTAAGCTCGGTTCCTTCTGGCTATTGTCTCAGGGTCTGCAGGTATTCTTTCTTCGCTCGTATTGCCTTGTGAGCGTGTTCTCATAAACCTGACACACTAGCAGATGGATCAAAACGCAACTGCCGAATAAATAAAAATAAAAATAAAAAATAAAAACAGAAAATAAGCACCCACTACTAACTACTAAGCTATCGACAAGTCCTATTCAAAAAGCATAAAACGCCATCCCCGGCAACGGCGCCATTGACTTAAAGCGATTTTACTAACTTCTACTAATCGCTCACCCGCAAGCGAACGGGTTCACTATAGTATTGGTAAGTATAACGACCAAGTATATCGTACCCAAGGGACAGTGTATATGCGAATAGATCCCTGAAGATCTACGCGTCGTAGTTAATATGAGTGTATGGTTTGTTTTTGGTTTTTTTAGACAGATTAATTAAACTAAAAGTAAATTAACTAGACTAAAATACTAAAGCAGACAAATTGACTAAGGGTTTGATTTAAATGAGAGATGGTGATGCTTAGGATAGGAATCCCTACGTATACTAACGGAGCAGGTACATAATCAAAATAACTGTGACAAACGAGAATTAACCTAAGTCTAAGAATGCAAGGTGAAAGCTCAAGATTCTAAACCCTAATACTTTACCCTAACACTCGACTTCACTAATCCACTAACAAGTTAATAGATAGCGCTTAATTAATGAGACCCTAATTTAACTAAGGTGATGCGGTCGTCCTCCTTCGCTAAACCGGTAGATGAATTAACCTTTCCTAAACCCCCTCGTTAAGCCTACTCGTTGTTAAAGAGTGATACGGTCGTCCTCTCTCTAACACCTTTCGACGAAACTCAAGAGTAAAATCTAGATTAATTTTAAGCATTCATTAATTAAGAGAATTAAAACCTAACGTCACAAGTTACTCTAATTACGTACCCACAACCTACTTCTACGAGTTCATCCTACCCTAAGCATGCAAGGGTTTTAGCTAGACATGGTTTGAACGTAAACAATAACAATTAAATAATTAGCAAACATAAACATGATAATGAAAACGAAGAAAAGAACGAACATAAACTGAGGTTTTAATATGTAAAAGATTAAACTGAAATTAATTAACAAACTAGGTCTCAACGTATTTAAGAACAAAAGATATTAAGAATCGAAGCTAAAACGTGAAATCGTAGAGTAAATTCGTAATCAAAAACCTTAAAAACGTAAATCTAAGCCTTGCTCGTCTCTTCTCTTCCTTCTTGCTCTAAAAACTCTATGAAACGTGATGTAAAAAAGTTGGGGACCCTTCAAAACGTGTTTGGACGAGATATATATAGGCACGGGTCGAAACGGGAGTTAACGGGCCGAAAATACGAATCCGGAGGCAAAAGTATAGGGGCGCTCGAGCAAAACGCTCGAGCGGTCCCGCTCGAGCAGTGTAGCTCGAATGGTGCATTCGCTCGAGCGGTCGCGCTCGAGCTGCTCGAGCGCTGAAATTATTCTGTAAGTTTTGGGCGCTCGAGCGATTCGCTCGAGCGGTGGCGCTCGAGCTGCTCGAGCGCAAGAATTGTTCTGTACGTTTGCGCGCTCGAGTAAGGCGCTCGAGCGGTGGCGCTCGAGTAGGGCGCTCGAGTGATCTCAAAACTTCTCCCAAGTGATACTTTTCCTCGTCCGCACTAATACCGATCGTATTTCTTCAATATCTTCTCATCCGGGCATCCGTTTGAGTCGATTCAAAGTCCTACGAACTCCGTTTTTCGTCCTCTATTCACCTATGAGCATCAAAGAGACAAATTTATCAATGTATAGAAATAATGCTCAATTGACTCTAAATACTCTATAAACTCGACCAAAACTAGGGCGTTTCTAGCTACGAATCATGACAATTTCACGCCTAACTTAAAGCGATTTTACTAACTTCTACTAATCGCTCACCCGCAAGCGAACGGGTTCACTATAGTATTGGTAAGTATAACGACCAAGTATATCGTACCCAAGGGACAGTGTATATGCGAATAGATCCCTGAAGATCTACGCGTCGTAGTTAATATGAGTGTATGGTTTGTTTTTGGTTTTTTTAGACAGATTAATTAAACTAAAAGTAAATTAACTAGACTAAAATACTAAAGCAGACAAATTGACTAAGGGTTTGATTTAAATGAGAGATGGTGATGCTTAGGATAGGAATCCCTACGTATACTAACGGAGCAGGTACATAATCAAAATAACTGTGACAAACGAGAATTAACCTAAGTCTAAGAATGCAAGGTGAAAGCTCAAGATTCTAAACCCTAATACTTTACCCTAACACTCGACTTCACTAATCCACTAACAAGTTAATAGATAGCGCTTAATTAATGAGACCCTAATTTAACTAAGGTGATGCGGTCGTCCTCCTTCGCTAAACCGGTAGATGAATTAACCTTTCCTAAACCCCCTCGTTAAGCCTACTCGTTGTTAAAGAGTGATACGGTCGTCCTCTCTCTAACACCTTTCGAACGAAACTCAAGAGTAAAATCTAGATTAATTTTAAGCATTCATTAATTAAGAGAATTAAAACCTAACGTCACAAGTTACTCTAATTACGTACCCACAACCTACTTCTACGAGTTCATCCTACCCTAAGCATGCAAGGGTTTTAGCTAGACATGGTTTGAACGTAAACAATAACAATTAAATAATTAGCAAACATGAACATGATAATGAAAACGAAGAAAAGAACGAACATAAACTGAGGTTTTAATATGTAAAAGATTAAACTGAAATTAATTAACAAACTAGGTCTCAACGTATTTAAGAACAAAAGATATTAAGAATCGAAGCTAAAACGTGAAATCGTAGAGTAAATTCGTAATCAAAAACCTTAAAAACGTAAATCTAAGCCTTGCTCGTCTCTTCTCTTCCTTCTTGCTCTAAAAACTCTATGAAACGTGATGTAAAAAAGTTGGGGATCCTTCAAAACGTGTTTGGACGAGATATATATAGGCACGGGTCGAAACGGGAGTTAACGGGCCGAAAATACGAATCCGGAGGCAAAAGTATAGGGGCGCTCGAGCAAAACGCTCGAGCGGTCCCGCTCGAGCAGTGTAGCTCGAATGGTGCATTCGCTCGAGCGGTCGCGCTCGAGCTGCTCGAGCGCTGAAATTATTCTGTAAGTTTTGGGCGCTCGAGCGATTCGCTCGAGCGGTGGCGCTCGAGCTGCTCGAGCGCAAGAATTGTTCTGTACGTTTGCGCGCTCGAGTAAGGCGCTCGAGCGGTGGCGCTCGAGTAGGGCGCTCGAGTGATCTCAAAACTTCTCCCAAGTGATACTTTTCCTCGTCCGCACTAATACCGATCGTATTTCTTCAATATCTTCTCATCCGGGCATCCGTTTGAGTCGATTCAAAGTCCTACGAACTCCGTTTTTCGTCCTCTATTCACCTATGAGCATCAAAGAGACAAATTTATCAATGTATAGAAATAATGCTCAATTGACTCTAAATACTCTATAAACTCGACCAAAACTAGGGCGTTTCTAGCTACGAATCATGACAATTTCACGCCTAATCATTAATGAATTGCCTTAAATAGTGAAATGAGTCTGCACACAGATTCCAAAGCCTGGTTGCGCCCAAAGATAGAAAGATTTTAAATAATCTCTCCAATGGATCTATTAAAAATCTCCCTAACCTCATACTAAGGTTACATAAATTCTACCAAGTTAACAAGCAAACATGCATTCATGCGAATTTCAAAGAACACTGATCTACACGCGAAAAACCTTAATCCTTTAGAATTTTCTAGGTTTCATTTTAGTGTTATTAAATCTATTTCCAAATAGCATACACACATATTCAAACCTAAGAGAGATTTCTTCAATTCAAGTTTAAGAATAAATATTGTAAGACGAAATCCCACCTAGTTGGAAACCATCATCAAACCTACTTCGAGAGTTAGCTAGGTAGTTTGATAGATTAAGTAAGTTAGAGTTGGACTTGACTAAACGATTATAAAAAAGTGTCCCATGAAAATCTAAATTAAGACTCCTACGGTATATGAATTACCCCTACTTGTAACGCCCCGAATCCGAAACACATAAAATATTTCAGATTCGAAGTGCCACTTGTGACTAAAATGCGAACTATAAAATTTTTGATATAAAAAGGGATAAAATCAGAGATGGTTTTTATGCAGCGGAAGAAATGAGTAGAATAATATTATAATATATCTCACACACATATATAAAGCTTAATATTAAAGTAACATTTCATTTAAGTGGGGAACTCCGTGTCGTCTCTATTACTGTCCTTGCTCCACGACATCATAATCTGCAAGGGTTGTAAAAAAAAGGGGGCGTGAGATTTGAATTCTCACGTATGGGTGATTTGCAACGTCATGAGATTGGTAAATCCGAAGTATATTAAATTATACTCATTAATAAAGTATTTAATTTATTTAAGCAGTTGACATATAAATAACATATATCACAGAAGTAATAAGCTCACGTAATAATTAATTGGGCATAGCAGGTTTCACATCATATAATTGAAATATCACAAGTTGATTCACATTAAGGGGCAAAGCCCAAAACCATTTTCAAATAACGGCCCAATCTGCCAAAATCATTTTTCAACACATATAGTAAATCTCCCCCAAACCATTTCTCACCAACAAATCCATCCATTCATTCATTCATGTGACCATGAATCTGAATAATTATTATCACTCATGGCCACCACAAATAATATCAGCGACCATGAATCTGACCTATTATCACTCATGGCCGTACGTGTCAATCCACAAACAAAACAAATCAATGATTACTCGCTTTCCTCTTTCCAATAAAAACTGTCATTTCAAATTGTGGGGAGAATTCACATAATTCATACTTAAACAGATTCATGCTCACAAAATGCCCTTATATCATGCAATCGTCATCAGTTCATATAATCAATAAACATAAACTATCCATGTAAGGTATATATAATTATATCACATAATACAAGCAGTTATATAATAGGGTGTACATTTATGTTGGATTAGTTGTTTTAGATTGATTTAGTCGAGTTCAGAGTATACCAGCACAACGTATTATGAGCAGATCAATCAACCGATCATCACCCACCTCTTAACTTTATAGATAAGTTAAAAATGTCTTTGAATTTCCTTTGGAAGATAACTTGCGTTGTAGAGACGTCCCGAGAGTGATACGTTAACAGAATGTCGGATCCCTCGTGCGTATTTCGATTGGCACAGAATCCTAGTACGAAACCATTTGATTAAAAGTTGACCTTTGTATTATTAGAAAAACATGAGAGTTTGTGTTACGAGAATCGAGAAAGTTGTGGTCTTATAAACTCAAAAGGACTTGCTTAAAGGTCACATCCTATTTTGGTAAATACACTACTTCTAAAAAGGTGAGTGTATTTACTAGTATACTTGTGGTATGACTATTTGGATTACTACAAAAACAATCTTTTGATAAGTACACCCCTTTTTAAGAGGAGGTGTATTAGGGGGGTGTATTTACTAATAGCAGTGGTGTAACAGGGGGTGTATTTGCTGAATTTAGGGGTGTCCTTAACAAAGGCCCTTTAAGAAAGAAAAATATAAGAATTCATATTTTATAAAAACTTCTTATTAAAACTTATTAATAAACTTTAACTTTCTTAGAAATTTATATTATAACTAATATTGTTTATAAAAAGTATTCTTATTTTCTAATATTAGTGATACTTGATTTAAAGAAGTTTTTTATAACAAATAATAGAATAAAATATTTTTCTATATTACTAGTATTACTAATTGAGTTGACTTGTGTCACTTTTCAAAACAAAGGAATAATTTACGTTCTAGCAAGTCATTTTTCATTTGTTACAACCATTTAACTTGAGACAAGGGAGAAGACGAGTTTCCCATTGTCTCAACTAACACTAAAACGAACTAATTTCATCATCAATCAGCTAATTCAAACTAAACTAATTCATTCATTCAAAAACTACCTTCCAACTAAAATAACAATACTAATTCATCCATTCAATAATATTAATTAACTAATCCAATAATACTCTTCAACTATTCCAATAACACTAATAAGAAAAATCATCAATCCAATAACACCAATCAATTAAACCAATAATACTAGACAACTAAATCAACAACACTAAACAACCAAAACACTAATACTAAACCACTCAACTAGTGATACTAAAACACTAACTCAAAACCAAAGTAATTAAAACACCCTCCAACAACTAGTTCAAAGAAGAACAAAATGAGGACAATTAATACTTAGTTCATAATTTCTTTTCCGCTTTCTTGTTACACGGATTCGTTTCTGGGATTTACGAGAAGGAAAGGAAGAAGGTAGAAACCTTACGATTCCGGTTCGCGGTGGTAAACGGACGGCCTAACGGCGTCGTATAAGGATTCGTTCGGTTAAACGGGCGGCCTAACGGCGTCGTTCGGGAATTCGGAAAACGGATTTGAACAGCCTAACGGCGTCGGTTGGAATTTCCAAAAATTTCGGCAGCAGCAACCGGTTTAACGGCGTCAAATAACACGAAAGAACGAATTTATAAGTTTCAACGAAGAATTAATTGAAGAAACTGAAATCGAATTGGAATTAATTTACGAAATTGTGGACTTAAACGAATTCGGAAAGCAACAAAATGGGACTCACCCAAAGGAGGAGTGAGGCGGCGGCGCTCGTCGGAGTGAAGCGACGGCGCTGGGACGACGGGGCGCTAGCACGGCGGCGTTGCCGTGAAGGAGAGAGGGAGCAGCGACGCGGCGGCTGTGCGATGAAGGAGGAGGAAAGGCGGAGGCGGCGCGGCTGGAGCTGGGACCGCGGCGGAGGGCGGAGGCCACGGCGGTGGTGAGCGATGAGCAGAGGCGTCGCGTCTGGGTACGGCGGCGGTCGCGGCGGCCGGAGAAGGGAGCGAGAGAGGATGCGGCGATGCGCTGGTGGTCGAGCGGCGGCTGAGGCGGTGCTCACGGGGCGGAACGGCGGCGGAGCTTTGCGATGAGGACGGCGGAGGCGCGTTTGAGCGAGAGAGACGAGAGGAGACAGAGAGTTAATTTGGGGACTGATTTTTGTTTCCAAAGAAGGAAAGAGACGTGATTTTTCTTTCATTTATAGAAGAAATATATTTTAAATTAATTAATTAATTTTAAGAGTGGAAAAATAACATGTGGATGAGAAATAACACTCTAATTAAATTAATTTAAAAAGGGAAGTAATTCATGTGGTTTAGGATTAACCCCTTTAATTCGGATATTTTCGTTCCCACTTGATACGGTTTAGGGATCATTTGGCTTACGAGTTTAATCCCGATTTAATAATTAATACAGTTTTAAGATTCGAATAATATTTTATTGTATTTTAATTATTCTCAATAAATTAAACGGATCGAAAACATAATTTTAAACTTTGAATAATAAATTTCTCGTAGTCCTTTATTCGTTTGAAAGATTCGATTCCTTTCTTCGAATTCGGGAATTTGAAATAGTGTATATATTTAAATTTCACAGTAGCACACAAAATAATAAAATTAAAAGAAACACAATAATAATAATATAAAATTATATAATTAAGGTTTCTAGCAAAATAAAAGGTATAAAACGGGACGGGGTATTACACTACTTGTCTGAGAGAGTGGATGTAGAAGCTGAACCTTCGAAACAATATAAATCTTCTGTGTGTTTTTCTTACTTTATATTTTCTAACCGTCAAACTCGTCTATATTATTGCGTACATGTTCGACTGATTCTGATTCGCATCAAGTGATCACATCGGTTCTAACCGACGGTTTGCTTGTTATAATTAGAACTATAGACGGCAATAGTGGAACCGTCACTAAACCGGAACTGAAATCGTGTATTACAAGGTTCGGTTTCGGTTCTACTAAATCGAGAACCATAACTATCGCTTCGGAACTGATGGTTCCACGGTTCGAACCGGCGAGCTAATATATATAAATATATATAATTTTAATACCTATTATAATATTAATATTTTATAAAAAATTCATTATTGTATTTTTTTAATTGTAATGTAGGTTGTAACTACTATATATTAAGTTATTTTCATGTAAAAAAAATTAAATTGTAATTTGTAAACTTTGTATTACATATTTTTTAAATTTATAAACCTTAGTTATTATTTATTTATATTGTAATAGTAATTTTGTTTTGTATGTTAAAAGTTGAATACAATAAAATTTTACTTGTTTAAATTCAATTTTCATTTTTTTTCTTGAATTAAGAAAAAAGTTACATGTTATTTATTAAAAAAGAAAGAAGGTTCGGAACCATGAACCGTCGGTTTGGAACCGGAACAGTCAGAATCAAAACCGGAACCAGAACCTACAGAACCGGAATCGGCCATCCATATTTAGCAGTTCGGTTTGGGTTCCACTAAATTAGAACCTGGAACCGGCGGTTCAAAACCAAAACCGACGGTTCAGAATAGTTGGGCAACTCTAGATGCGACTTGTGAGTGAATTACTTTATTGTAAAAGATTTAATCCCATAAAATATCTGAAAATTAATGATTTGCCCTAGGATTTTTTTTAGTTTAATTTAATTATTCGGGTTTATCTCTCAACTTCTGAATTTGAAACTTTTAATCGCTCTATCTCCCATAACTTTTTTTTGTACCTTATCTCCCACAACTATTTAAGATAAAAATGAAATATCCGATTTCGAACTCCTAAAAATCTCATCTCAACAATGGCGTGGATACTCTTTATTCTCATAACATTCTTCACATCCTCTTCGTTTACTTTTCTGTTGTTTTCTTCATTATTATATATAGTTTGATTTATTGATTCTATGAGATTATTATCAAATGATTATCTAATAATTAAAACAAGGAAAATGAAATTTACAAGTAAAAAAAAAATGAGATGACCGCTTCTGATCAACTGTCCCCATGTAAAAGCCCTTAGATTTATTTGAGTTTAGCAACAACTGCTAAAAATGGGACATAACCGCTCTATTCAAACTTCTCCCACAACCATCGAAATCGCTTAAAATAGAAATGAAATAACTTTTCTGAAATATATATTTGAATGATCTTTTCATTTTAATTATCTTTGAAGATATGATACATTTATCAAAATTCACTTTATTTATTTATTCGTTGTTATATGATATCTTCCTTCCCATTTTTTGAAATATGAGTACGACATATTACATTCATCAAATTCTGAATATATATATGAACATCCATAAATTCAAATAAAAACATCCTAATATCTTCTCACAAGTACTTAAAAAATTTATCTTTTCCAAAAAATAATTAAAAGGACAAGTGCAAATACATAAACAACAAATCAAGTTGTCTATATAACTTTCAAAACAGTCTTCACGAAAAGTTGTTTGTATTAATGTATTTGTTTTAAAATATGTATAATATATAATATTTATATAACAAATTAATTTTTTTGTTAAATTGTTTTGTTTTTAGATTTCTTAAAAAACATCCCTTTGTATATGTTATATATATACTAATTCACTCCCGCAATGGACGTTGGAGATATTTTTATTCAACAATTACGATAAATTCTCTACATATCATTAGAACTTTCTTAAAAAAAAGTTAGTCTATTTTACTCTCATATCAAATCGAGGTTGTTAGCATCAATTCAAAATGTATGAACTGAATTTTTAAAAAATTAAAGGATAAAATAAAGAAGATGAAAAATAGTAGCTTTGAAATTATTATCAATCATTTCCTTTAACATTTTTTTTATTTAATATGACATAATCATATTATACAATATAATACATAAATTAAATATATTATAAATATTATATATATATATATATCATAGGCCCCTGTTTGGTGGTCTAGCCTATTTCCACCCCTAATTGTGTGGAGCGTTATTATTGTTTAATACTACAAAATTTTAAAATCGGACCAGCCGGTTCAACTGGGAAACGATCACCGTGTCAGTCCAAAAAAACAAATACTATAAAAAAACTGGTATTTTAATGTGATTACCAATTATGAATGAAAAAAATTGTGAAAAATGAAAATTTCACAAAAGATTTCTGTTTGCATCAAAATCGAACTAACAATTTGTGTTCGATTTCACTAACAATTTTAATTTCGGTTCGATTTTGCATTTTATAAATAATTTGATTTTCGATTTTTTTTAATTCAAACAAACCGATCAATATTCACCCCTATTTCCCACTGCATGTACATTGCGATTCGTGAGTTTAACACAACAATAATTGAAACACGACATAAAATAGGAAAACAAAAATATGTAACAAAAAAACTTGCTATGCTAAGTGATTTTTTGTCAACTATATACAAGTCTTGTAGTATCAACAAGGGTTGGATTCTTGTTCTGCTTATGGTTCTCCCACTTTTTTTCACGGTATGGGCTCAAAAGATTTGGTATATTTCGGTTTATTTGTTTCAATTATGTTAGATATGAATATATTTTTATATAAAAATCTCGCTAGCTAAATAATCCCCTAATTTGGCCTGCATAGAAAAACATTGAAAAATAACAATGAAAGAGACAAGTGTTGATTAAATTAAGAGGGGTGTATTCAATTGGAATTCTATTGGATTTTTTTGCACTTTAAAAAGTCTGTGGATTTAAAAAATCGGGTAAATTGCAAGGATGGTCCCATGAGAATTTGTACTTGACAGATTTGGTCACATATTCTTTTTTGGTCCCATTTTTAGCAGAAAATGTCTCATCCATTAAATATTTACAGTTTTCTATGGAATACTGGATAGAAAAACCTTTTCAACTTGATTTTTGGAGGAAAATGGGCCAGCTTTTGCTATTAACAATCATTTCAAGGTAAAATGCAAGTATGGAGGCGATTCTGCAACTTTAGTTCGTAGAGTTTTAAGATGTTGGAAATTAATTATTTTTAAGTTGAGAATTATACGCGCGAGTTTTTGGCAGAAAACTAACGGGCGTGTGGGCCTCATGCTCGTTAATCTGTTATTTTTTGAGGGAAAAATCGTATGGGACTATTTGCGCTTAGAAAAGGATCAAATTCATGAGGACCAATTCTTATGGGACCATTTCTGCAATTTCCCCTTAAAAAATCTACAGACTCCATGCAGAGTTTGACTGATTTTTTTTTTTATTGATTTACTTGGATTTTCATAGACTTTATAGGATTGTGGAATACACTTTTTTTTATTGATTTACATGGATTTTCACAAACTCCGGCGTTTGAACCATTGATGCAAATGTAAATGGAATACACTTGTATATAAAAAAAGTTATCCAAATTGTTTAGAAAAAAAAAAAAAAATATGTTAGTTAAAAAAATACATTATTATTCCCATCTTCATTTCCATCACCGTTATACATCGTCCTCATTAGAAGTCTCTGGTTGTTCGAAGAGATTTTGGAGAGTCAATTTTTTATTTTTTTTGAAGAGTGGACTTGGCAGCAGGGCGGGGAATCCCGATCCTCGTGGGGATCCGCCCATAACGGGGCAAGGAATCCCCAAAGCGAATGGGGACGGAATTTTTTTTTGCTCTGTAGGCGGGGACCGGGATAGTATTCCCAGGCCCGAGGGATCCCCATCTCGTTCCCCGCATAGAGCCGTGTTATTTTTTATATAATTAATTAATGTATTTATTTATATATATAATTTAAATTTAAAAGTAAATTACAAATAAATATTTCATAATTTCCTACTCAATTAATTATTTACTAAAAATTTGCATCTATATTTTATTTAATACTATGTTATTAGTTCCAAATTATATAATTTTCACTTTAGTATATATGTAAATTAAAAATATTAGAATTAGAGGTTCTTCAAATTGTTTAAATTATTTTTTTTAACACCTTGTCTTCACTATTATAGTTTGTAGATGTAAAAGATATTATATCATCATTGTCGATATTTATCATATATTTTATAATTTTCATCATAAATGTGATATTATTGTATAGTAACTAATGAAGGTAAAATTCAACTTTGATCAGTTAAACTTTATTCTATAATGAACATAAACAATAAATATACATATCGAAAAAGTGAAAATTGCTTAGTCAAGCGCACAATTGTTCAAGCTTATTTGAGTTTAATATGTTAATGGGTTCTAAAACTTATATTTAAGCTTTTTATACAATTAATTAAGTTGAGCTTTAATAAGCATTAATTGAGCAGAACACGAGTCAAGTTTAGTTGGTTTGATATTTTTATATTTTTTTACTGATCGAGCTCAAATCGAGTTTCGTATTTTTACCCAACATTAAACTATGTTCAAATGTATTTGAAATTTATATGTCGAACCATGTTGAAGCACACTTTTATTAAACTACGATTGAATAACTTGAAATAATTTTCTTTATCACAAATATTATAAACATCATAGTGTGGTGATCAATTAAATAATTATTCCTAAATACTTAACTAGCCAATATGAACTTTAAGAATCATACTGGCTCTCCTTGACAAACTGGAGATTCTCCAAATCAAGCAATTTATTTAACAATTAATGAAACACACAAATGTATCTAGATTTAGAGAAGGTAGTATGTGAATGATATTCGCGACGAAGTTTTGTTTGAAGAGTATTAATAAATTATGTTAAAAGTATCAGTGAATTACTCTAAAGGTATCAACTACGAAGATATTAGTTGTTTTCACTTTCCAAAAAATTCAAGATGTAATACATACTTGCTTGATTTATTAACACATTTGGGAATGTGAGTTTGGGAAATGTATCAGTAAATTGCTCTAAAGGTATCAACACATTTGGGAAAGTGAATTTTACTATTGTCTTGACAAAAAAAAAAAAAAAAATTTGTTCGGAAAAACCGTTACCGTTTGACCCAAGTCGCTCAGAAACAACACCATTTTTTTTCTCTTTCTTAATATACTATTATTGCAAGTATTCTTTAATTAAAAAAGTACCAACACACAATTAGTAATTTAATTATTTTAAATTCTTAAATTCAATGTAAAAAACAATACAAAAATGTCTTGATAGCTTTCTGAATTATTCATAATAACCAGCCCCCAAGAATTTAAGATATAATAAAGTTTTGGTTGAGAAAAATATGGGACCAAATTTGAATACGTGCGGAAGTGGCAAATTAGAACGTGTCCACTCTATTTGAACTTTGAAAAAAGAAAATGCTTCAAGACAACTGCTTTATTTTATTTACATTTCGATTTCAAAAGTGGCTTTGATTTTAATTACTTCAATTTATTTCCTGAACACAAGTCATCTTAATTTCTGGTTGATTTGGTTAGCACGTGGTATTAGTGTAGGAATTTCAAATAATAGAGTAGATTTGATTAAGGATAGTACATATGCAGAGTGGTATATCTTATTATTTATTAAATTAGTGATTTAGGAATAATTTAGTTAAACCTTTTGATTAGGAATTTATTCATCAAAATAGTAGGAGTAATTTACAAAGGAATAATAAAAACTGATAAGTTAAAGAAACTATATTTCATGGCCAGTACGTGAGTTTGAGGTTTGACAACTTAGAAATGTTATTTATCAGCGCACTAATATTAATTTAGTTATAAGAATTTTAAGTAAGGATTTATTTCTATATTTACCTAAATATATTAAATTATTCATTGTTAGGTGACGGTAATTACGAGGGCTAGTTCGCACTAGGCTTCTACTTATCATATATTGCGTTCATATTTGAGGTGAGGTTTCAATTGCTTATACTCTACAGTGGTTGGTAGAGTTTATTTGCATGTGTTATTCTTTATTTAATGTTTTAAATAATTATTTGAGTTGTATGCTATGTGAATATTTTCCATGTTATTAGTGGGAAAGTATAGGTGGCAAAATATCTTAGTGGGAAAATATAGGTGGCAAAGTATTTTAGTGAGAAAGTATAGGTGACAAAGTATATGTGTCAAAGTATCTTAGTGAGAAAATATAGGTGGAAAAGTATACGTGGCAGAGTGCATTTGTGGCAAAGTTTATGTGGCAAAGTATATGTGGCAAAGTTGGCAAAAAGTATATGTGATAAATGTGAATATTATTGGCTATATTATGTTTACTCGACTATTTATTTTTAGCATTAAGTTTTGAATAACTTGGCTTCACTGAGTGTGCTTGCATGCTCACCCCAATAATTTACTATTTCAGGCTAAGGAGTTGGGCGGCGAGAAGTGGTGATGGATGTCGCTCTTATGATTATTCAATTTAATTAGAATCTAGAGACTTAATAATTTATTTATTTTTTTAGGTTAATTGCTTCGTTGTTACTTCGGATATTAAGTGTTTTGACACTATTATTAGTTTTTATTTGATGATTACAATTTTATTCAGTGAAAGTTTTATATCTTTAATAAAGTTAAAGTCACGCAGTTTTTTTTATGATTAATTTAAAAAAATGGTTTTAAATTTGGGGCGTGACAGAGTGGTATCAGAGCTTTGAAATTGTACACTTTGGTAGGGTAGATGTTAATTTGTGCAGTTTCATGTCATGAGACAGTCTCATACCAGTTTTTGCCGAGTTTAAATATTATTCATTGACGTGGACTAATATATGTGTGTGTGTGTGTGGAAGGCCATTTTTTTTAAGATAAGGAAGTTGGACTACATTTTCATATTGAAATTATGATCATCCCCAAATCGCCTAATTAAATGCTTAATGTGGCCACTTCAAATGACTTTGAAATCGTTGCCTTTTCTTATTTTGGGGAAATAATTATCGTTGTGACATTTGTTGTAATTTAGCGTGTAAATAAAGGGACACGATTTGTTGACCCAGTTCGTCCGGAAGGACTACGTCTGGGGGCGATCCAAGCCAGGAGTTCCACTAGTATGCGTGTGTGTATGAGTACATAATTCATGAATACAATAGGATATATATAATAGTAAAACCCTAATCTAATGGGTCAGGCCCAATATAATTCTTGGTCCTTAAGTAATGTCCACACCAAATCTCCTAGATTTGGAATATAAAATCTTCCGGATTTACAACACTCCCCCTTGGACATTACGACATAAATGTCTTGTCATAAAAACTCCACGTGCTGAGGATCGGCCATGATAATAAGTGGGAGGAATGTTATTGATCTTCTAGATCTAAATCTTCCAGATTTATTTCGAGGTTACCGCTCCCCCTGAAGACAACAACACTTTAAGTCTTTGCATCCCTATACCACGAACATACTTTTCAAAAGTAGACATAGGTAAGGACTTAGTAAACAGATCTGCAAGATTGTTACTAGATTGCACCTTTTGAATGGTAATCACGCCACTCTTCTAGAGTTTGTATGGGTAGAAAACTTTGGTGAAATATGTTTCGTCAGGTTTCCCTTGACGTACCCATTACTCATTTGTGCGATGCAAGCAGCGTTGTCTTCAAATATAACGGTGGGAGGTATATCGCCCTTGGCGATACCACACGAGTCACCAATGTGTTTTACCAAGGACCTTAACTAAACACATTCTCGTGCGGCTTCAAATAAAGCTATGATCTCTGAGTGGTTTGAAGACGTGGTAACCATGGATTGTTTAACCGATCTCCACGAGATTGCGGTTCCACCACAGAGAAAAACATAACCAGTCTGGGATACGGCGTTGTGGGGATCAAACAAATAGCCGGCATCCGCATAACCTACCAAGGTTTTGTCTTGGTTCTCACGATAAAACAGTCCAAGATCTTGGGATCCTTGGAGGTGTCGTAGAACGTGCTTAACACCATTTCAATGTCTCCTCGTAGGAGAAGCGCTATATCTTGCAAGCAAGTTAACTGCAAATGCAATGTCTGGCCGGGTGCAATTTGCAAGATAGAGCAAAGCTCCAACAGCGCTAAGATAAGGAACTTCTGGTCCCAGAATTTCTTCTGAATCTTCTCTTAGTCTAAATGGGTCCTTATCCACTTCAAGGGATCGGACTACCATCGGGGTGCTAAGTGGATGAGACTTATCCATGTGAAATCTCTTCAATACCTTTTTCACGTAGGTCGACTGATGAACAAGGACTCCTTCTGGGAGGTGCTCGATCTGCAAGCCGAGGCAGTACTTGGTTTTACCCAAGGACTTCATTTCGAATTCAGCTCTCAAGATTGAACTGGCTTCTTCAATCTCTTTGCATGTTCCGATTATGTTTAGGTCATCAACATATACGGATATGATGCAAAAACCGTCTTGCGATTTCTTCGTGAATACGCATGGGAAAGCTTTATCGAACGTGTATCCCTTCATCTGAAGGAATTCACTAAGTCGGTTGTACCACATAAGGCCCGATTGCTTCAGGCCATACAACGACTTACGCAGTTGTATGCTATACATACTGCGATTTTCACCATCCCTTAACTGAGGAATGTCAAATCCATCTGGGATTTTCATATAAATGTCGGCATCTAGTGATCCGTATGAGTACGCGGTTACTACGTCCATTAATCTCATCTGGAGATTCAACTTAATTGCCAAAGATATCAAATAGCGGAATCCATGACGGGAGAATAGGTTTGATCGAAATCAATCCCGGGTCTCTGCGAAAACCCTTGTGCTACCAGCCTCGCTTTAACCTCTCCACAGTATTATTTTCTCAATTTCGTTTTCGTACAAAAACCCATTCATATCCTACAGGGATAGCGCGCACGGGTGTACGAACGAAAGAGTCAAATACTTATCTTTTGTTAAGCGAGGCGAGCTCCGCATCAATTGTCTCTTTCCATTTAACCCAATCGTGGCGCTTCCGGCACTCAGCGATTGTTTTAGGTTCAGGATCTAGATCATTAATAATGGAAAGAGCTATTGACGCTGCAAATGTATCGTCGACGACAGTAATGTTTATATTACATGTTTCTCCCGTATCTGTGAAATTCACAGAGACTTTGATGTTTACGTCAACCAGACCTTCTTCATTTCCCATTATATCTGGGTCTGGTCGTTCCACGGTCCTAGTGCATGGAATATTTTGTGCACGTGCTTCATCACTAGGACTCTCGTCTCTTAGAGACTTGGGATTATCTAGACGGATCTCTTCCAGAGATTTTCCATTCGACTGACCAGATTTGCTAGTCTTTCGTTTAGGTGTGTTACTATCTCTTGAGGTTCCCTTACGCTTTTGGCGTGTGGGGGCATGAGTACTCATTTTGCTTGGGACCTCAACCCTTTGGGGAGCATTTACTGCAGGTATATGCGATCTAGTCACACCTCTATGGTCAGTGAACGCGTCTGGCAAGTTATTTGCTAAGTTCTGCAGGTTAATGATCTTCTGAACTTCTAGTTCAGATTGATTAGTGCCCGGATCTAGATACTGAAGATTACTTACGTTCCACGTAAGTTCCCGGCATTCATTCAATTTTGAATTTGGATCTCCCCCTAATGCCGGGAAGTAATCTTCATCGAACGTGCAATCAGCGAACCGGGCCGTTAATTGATCCCCGGATAAAGGCTCGAGGTATTTCACGATGGATGGAGAGTCAAATTCGACGTAAATACCGAGTTTCCTTTGTGGGCCCAAAGAGGTTCGCTTGGGTATCGTAATCGGTACGTATACCGCACATCCGAAAATACGCAGATGAGAAATGCTATATTCTTTCCCACGCACTAATTGTAGGGGGGAATGATCATTATATGCAGTTGGACGGATTTGGATGCATGTAGGACTGCATTCCCCCAGCATGAGGTGGGTAGTTTAGAGTTCATAAGCAATGGTCTCGCGATAAATCTGATACGTTTTATTAGTGCCTCAGCAAAACCATTTTGGGTATGGACATAGGGGACCGAATGCTCCACTTAAATTCCCAGGGCCATACATTAATCTGTAAAGGCCTGCGAGCTAAACTCAGCTGCATTATCCATGCGAATCGATTTAATTGGATAATCCGGGAATTGAGCTCCAAGCTCGATAGTTTTCGCAATGAGCTTCGCAAAAGCTTGATTGCGGGTGGACAACAAACATGCAAATGTCCACCTAGTGGAGGCATCAATAAGGACCATGAAATAACGAAATGGTCCTGATGCTTGGTTAATCGGTCTGCAAATGTCCCCTTGAATTCACTTCAAGGAAAAACCGGAGACATTAGTCCAACCTTAGTGCGCGACTGGCGCACTATCAACTTACCCTTAGAACATGCATCACAAGTAAATTCATCAACAGGAAGGATTCTACTATTCGAATTAGGTATAATCCTACGTATCATATATTGTCCTGGATGACTTAACCGCTGATGCCTTAATTTAAAGAAGTTCGGGTCATAAAATTTCATACTCATGGCTATATGGAGATTTGACGGTCGGATGTATAAAATAATACAATCCAGGGGAGAAGGAAGAAAGTTCTTCTATAAGATTGTATGAGTGGTGGCGCTATCTACTAATCATAAATCACTATCTCAACCCTATCATGCCAGAGAAAATTAACCCAAACCTAATAGCTGATATGTTTACTAGCCATAAATAAAAACAGCAATATCCGAGTAAACACATGGACAGCTATTTGAGGTAAACACATCAAAGCTAATAAATTCATCCATAAATAAAATATCCGAAAGAAAGGATCCAAAAATAAAGTACTAAAACAATCAAATACACGAATCACTCATCATCTCCAAGGTCCTTGAGCTTGATGCCCATAGGATCGACGTTGTTTTGGTCAAAGTCTGCTTCAAGCAGTCTGGCATGGTGAGTTTCGACTCTAGGTCCTTCTGCTGCTTTTGATAAGCCTCGACCAAGTGCTTGGGAGTGCGACACGTGCGAGACCAATGGCCCCAGCATCCGCATCTGTAGCAGGACTGCTTAACCTTGCCAAATTTTGAAGAGCGAAATTCGAGGTTCAGTGACCACCGGATTTACGACTACATCGGCCTTTAACCCAGATCATCTTACTCTCTCTCCCCCTTCCACGTGTGCAACCAATAATATAATCATCCCTATACTGCTGCTGGAGTATAAGGTTGCTAGCGTGGAATGTTGGCAGATTGTTCTGCATCAACTGGGTTACAATACGGTGCATACACCGGTCGTATTGTACCGGAGGGAGGAGTATATGGTCCTACAGGGAGCTCCATAATATTCCGGGGTCCCTGAATGAGGATATGAATAATGAATTCCTCACTCATGTGGTTCATGATAAAAATCAACGTTTTCGCCTTCAGGGCGTTAGTGGATTTCGAACCTTCGAGAATTGTTTCGCTTAACTCATTTAAAGTGACATGGCAAGAGTTGTGACCAAGTTAATTAACAACGGAGGAATAAGGATTTATTTGATTATTCTAAGGCACATAGATGCACGTACTGGGCGCCGTCTACCCAAGGCATAAATTTACGGTCCGACAAATACCGGACGCCGCCTACCCGGGCATAAAGAGCGGACTATAAACTATGTGCACAGTGTTAATGCACGTAGGATAATCAAATCACTCAAGCATGCAATAACAATAAATAACGATAATCTCATGAAAATAATTTGCAGAAAATATACGGTTTAATGGACAGAGGAAATAATCATTAGAATAATTATTTCATGTACATTAACGCAATTTAACGAAATATTTTCAGGATTATATAATAAAGCGAAACATGGATTTTATGATATCAAGAACGCAAACGAATCGGGTTAAAGAATCATGAAAAATCCGAAGAAAAGCGTCGCGTGCGTCGCGCACGGCAGACGGGTGTGACGCTCGTAGGTCGACCTCGTGCGTGCGGCAACGGATATAGGCGTGCGCGGCGGGAGGGCGCGAGCGTGCGACATTGGGGCGCGACGGGCGCGAGTGCGTGTATGAGTACATAATTCATGAATACAATAGAATATATATAATAGTAAAATCCTAATCTAATGGGTCAGGCCCAATATAATTCTTGGTCCTTAAGTAATGTCCACACCAAATTTCCTAGATTTGGAATATAAAATATTCCGAATTTACAACATTCACACCAAAAGAACTCTTTGATTTTGTCAAATTAGTTCAATTTAATTGTGATTTATCAAACATTGGGCCCTTGTCATTTTCCACATATTTGTGGTGCCTTTTATGCCAAAATTTCATTTATGCGTTTACTAGTGCCACACCCGCGTAATACGCGGTAATGTATATTATTATTTCACAATAAATATATTTAAAATAGTTTATTTTGATTTTGATAATTAGTTTGTGTATATTCCAAATTATAGAAGTAAAGCCTAGTAGTGGAGTTGTAAACCTCAAGTAATAGATACATGTCGAATAACAAAATTCAATTGAGTCCTTGCTAGTGTACATTAAAATTTATCAAAATTAATTGGTCCTTATTCTTGAAAATGGAGTCATAAAAAAAAGGTAAAAGTATACACTAATTGATATGAAGAATGAGAATAGAAATGATAATGATAATTATGAGGAATGGAATGAAATATACTCATATAATTGTATTGTTTGGTTATAATAGGAATGACTATCATTACTATAAATTGTGTTTGGTTTACCAAATTATTCAGGAATGGAATCAATTTAAATTTTTTCATTTTTTAGAAAACAACATTACTTAATCATTTTTATATTTGAACAATAAAAAATAATTATTTTATTTTTATTTCAAGTTAATAATTTAAAAAATAATTGAAGCAATTTTTGGGGGGGAATGATAGTCATTCCACCCAATATACTAAGGAATGAGTGATTCCTTACTTTTAGGGGTCGTTTGGTTTACGGCATAGGATTGGATTAGAACGATTATCGAAAAATAGATAAACTAGAATCAGAAAATTTGGACCAGAACCAAATTTATTGGAACGGATTATACACAAAATTTGGACCAAACCCTAAATTAAATACAAAATGAGTAAAATAGTTAGACACCATCAAATCGTTTGTATGCATTAGAAGTTTTTAGTGCAAGTAATAGCTAGATACAATTATTAGATGAAATTAAAATCATCATATACCTATGTTGCATAAACATACGATAAAATCGAATAAAAATTTCAATTGAATCATAATATAGCACTACTAAATTGGTATTAGAAATATTGGAAATACCAATTTTAAAATTATAAAACAGAACTTATCATTACTAAATCCAAAAAAATATTTTATTGTCAGTAGAAATAATCAGTCTTATCAAAAAAATCGAAGCACCAAATATCAGGTCAACCCATATATTTGCATATAACAATCAGGAAAAATATGTAAATTGTATTTTCGTGTATATATTTGTTGTATCTATATGCGTGCAAATATATGAAAGCGTGTTGGTTCAATAGGAAATAAAAAATCGAATAAAAACCTTCAAAATAAATTCCTAGTCGAAGCTTTTCGGCAATTAATTTGTAGGTTGTTGTTTGAAATTAAAATTTGAAATGGGAGGGATTAATAAATCAGACAAAATTGAGAAACTAACCCCAAAATTATTAATAACTGACTCAGAAAATACACTTCTTAAAAAAAAAAACTGTCTTTGGGCTTAAAAAAACTCTCAAGGAAATGGACGGTATTTCAAAATGAAAGAAATATAGGATGGACGAGATTGAGAAATAGAAAGATTTATGATTTATGATATGAAATTTCGAACCCGTAAAAATAAAAAAAAGAAATGGCGTGGCAAAGGCTTCTACTCTTTATTCTCATATCCTCTCTCAATTCCCAACCTGCTAAATCAGGTACGCATTCAAATGCCTTCTCACTTATATAACCACCTTAGAATCTATTTTAGAGAAGCAGGAAAAATCTGTTTTTGGATTCTGAGAATTGATTTTAATATGTTTTGAAACTCTACTGTAAAATCATTAAAAGTTGGACATATTTTGAAATTAATCTACAAAAAAAATCAATTCTCAGAATCCAAAAGCAGATTTTTTAAATTTTAAGGTGGTTACGTATGGATTTCAAACATTATAAAATTGATTTTTTTTTTTTTTAAATAAAATCAATTCTAATTATCAAGCAGGGATTGTTTGGTGTTTCCTGCAGACGATGATTCCGATTCCGGTTCCGATTCCGCGGCGATTCCTGCTTTCGCCTTCAGTTGGCTAAACGACAAGGACACTTTCAATGCAGGCGAAACCGCCGCCGTTAAAGTGAAGGTACTCGGGAATTACGACGCGGCCGCGGCTCCTTTCGAACCGAACATCACGGTGAATGATAGGATGGGGAACAGCAGTTTTGTTAGTGGGGTTCGGTTGCATTTGGACGGTGGGAGTGAGGATTGGAGTATAAGTTTTAGTCCTATAATGGTTGGTTTGTTCAATCTGCTCATCACCGATCTACGTTATCGTGTCTTGGATGCGTCCCTGCACTTTCGTGTCAACCCAGGTTGGTTAATCTCTCTCGAATTGTTTGAATGTGGTGGTCTGTTTTGGGTTTTTGAAAACCCATTTTTTAAATCCGTATAAATGATGAAGTTTAGCTCTATGTCTCATATATTAGGGAAAAAATGAGGACAATAGAATTCGGGCTGATTTGCCAAATTTGACTAAATTTGGGCTGACTTCGGGCCAAATTTAGGTTCAACTTTTAAAAGTTATCGTTCTTTGATTTTGAAAAAAATAATCTCCCAATATGGTATTACTTATAAAAACTCTATATGAACTCAAATTGTAAAGAATTCCTGATGTGTCTAGTTAAAATCCTTTCAAGTTCCTCATTAAAAATCAAAGACATTACATTTTTTATTTATAAAGTTAGACACGCTGACAAATGTTAACAGTGCACACTATTTGGAATTTGTTTTAACGTCGTTAATGATAAATCTCAAAAAATTTGAGTTCATCATTAACCAACAGGGTTATGTGTTTTAAATTTTAATTAAAATTAGCTTCATTTGCAATGGGTAAGAAATATAATTGACATTGTGGACCCAGTTTTGCATGGCCTACAGTAATGGTTATTCTAAGGTTGAGTTAGTAATAAACACTAAATTTGATAGAATTATTTGGACGGTTAATCGAACAGGCTATACTCCTTTTGTTCAGGTATAACTCTAATTTGCTAATCAATTCACTCTGAGTTAATTGAAAGAGAAATTGATCGTTGATTATTCTTAGTACAAGATAAATTATACAAAAATTATGTTTTAAATAATGAAGGTTTAGACAGATTTTATCGTACACATATTGCTACAGGTCACGAAATTAATAAGCATTGTTAAAAGCATGTAATGCATTCAAAATTGTCGAATAAATAAAAGAAACGACAATATTAAATAAAATAATTAAAGAAAGAATTAAAATAGGTACACCGAAAATAAAAGCATTGGTTTTGAATACAAAGTTTCGCATCTTAACTGTTACTCTCTCCTTTCTGGAGGAACTTGGACACCTACTTGGATACACTTTTTAAGAAAAGTTTTTTTTTTTTTTTTTTAATAAAATAGTGATATATGGGTACATATGTGTATAGTTTTGTGAGTGTGCACGCAATACAATATTTTCCTCTATGGAGTGCGCAAGTCCTTTTGGGACGGACCAAAAAGAAAGGTGTGCAAGTTCTTCCAAGACGGAGGGAGGGAGTACTTATTTCAAATATTTTGGGTATTTGCCTTTCTTATGAACATGCTGAATCTAAATTATAGTGAAGAAGAAAGCAGTGATACCAGCATTACAATCAATGCAATATTGAAATATGAAAGCAACTTATTAATCCATTTTATTTAGTAAAGATTGGAAATGGAAATCCAGAGACAAAGATCAGAGAAACGTATTACCTTTGCCAGAAAAGTTGTCTTTCAATTTTATAGCAGGAGTGTAGTGGTGATGAGATTGTAATTTTTGGATGTGTGATGGTTTATAAAACAGAAGTTTTTGTATAATTTGCACAATTATAACTGCATAATACCAGCCAAAATTATGATGCAAAGAAAAGTTAAGATTATGGAAGTTAAAATGCAATTTTTATCTTTTAAATTTCATAGAATCATTTTTAAAAAATTATTCTCCCAATATAGTATATGAAGTTGTTGGTGATTGGAAGATTGATGTAAGTTATGATTTAAATATATTGAAGTGTCCGGATAGAATTAATTATACTGAAAAATGTGATACATATCTCGATGACATGTTTTGTGTGAAATTTTGTATGGGAGGGTAAAAGAGCGTGGAATTTGATTTCAAGTTAGTGGATATGTGATTCTTGGTTGTAGGTCAAATGTATCCATCTTCTCATATATTAGAGAGATTTTTTTTTTTTAAGGAAATGAGGATCATGACTGACAATGAAGGACAATAGCTTTTATAAGTCACGAATTAACTGGCTAATTGGCCCGACTTGAGGTGAATTCGGGTTGATTGGCCAAATTTGACTGAATTTGGGCTGACTTCGGGCCCAATTTAGGTTGGTTTGGCCTGTATGTACAACTTTTAAAAGTTATTGTTCGAGTCCTCAGCTAGAAGAGTTACGGTTTTCATTTAAAAATTATTCCCCCAATATAGTATTATGAAGTTGTTGGTGATTGGACGATGTAAGTTATGATTTAAATATATTGAAGTGTCCAGACGGAATTAATTATACTAAAAAAAAATGTGATATTTATCTTAAGTCATGTTTTGTGTGAATTTTTGTATGGGAGGGTAAAAGAGTAGGGGAGAGCAAAATTCGGTTAAAATCGAAAAATCGAGCCGAACCGAACCGAAATATCAATTCGGTTCGGTTATTTTAATTTTCGGTTCGATATCGGTTTTAAATTTTAGAAATTTTGGCTTTCGGTTCCGGTTATCTAGGTAAAAATACCAAACTGAAACCGAAATAAGAGTATATATATAAGTATTTATTATCTAGACAATATTTATTTTGATTTTTGTTGTTGGATAGTGTTTATTTTGGTTGTGTTGCATTGTTGCTGGACAAACTATGGATGAATTATAAATTTACGAGTATTTTGATATTTCAATGTGGTTGTGTTCTTTTGGCTATTTTGAATTTTTTACTGTGGGTTATTTGTTTTGGTTGCAATCAATTAATATATATGAGCTTCGGCTGTTAGCAGGCTATAAGTGTAAGAAAATATGACCCAATTTAAAAGTCCACCGTACTTCGATTTTTTGGTTATTTACCGAAACCGAACCGAAATTTTCGGTTTTTAGAAATCTTGGTTCGGTTTCGGTTAATTTTATATATAATTCGGTTTATTTCGATTATAACTTTTCGGTTCTTGGTTGTAGGTCAAATGTATCCATCGGGTGGGATTTTATCATGGAAAGATGGAATCAATGAGTTTAAAGCCGGAATGAGGGCACAAGTGTGGATTCTTCCAAAAGATGCATTTGGGAATAACGTCTCTTCGTCTAGTGAAGGATCAAAGCTTTATAACTTGTCAATCTTTGCTTCAACCACAAATGGCTTCCCAGCAAGTGTGCTTAATGTGTCCCAAAAAGGTTGGAATCAGCAAGGCTATCTCATCTTCGACTTCACTGCAGCATCCGCGGGAAACTTGCTACTTCACGTGGAAATCGAAAACCAAACTCTGCATGGATCGCCTATGCCATTTGTGGTGTTCCCAGGTGACTTATTAGCCCTTTTGAATTAATCTTCTAGATTTATGTGAACTCTGTGCCGATCCTAGAAATTACAAAGCTTGAGTCGAGTTTAAAATTAGGCCCCCTCATAGTCATTTTAAATTTTTTTATTTTACGGTTACTTGTTTATTGGATGTTTGGATATTAGAAAGTGATGCACATTTTCAGAAAAATCTAGCAAAAAAGTAACATTTGTAAAATAAGAATATTCTAGATGAATCTAGTTGAGTGAAAAGAATTGCAACAATAAATATAGAATAGTCTGAAACTAGTATATAAAAAATAGAATATGTAGATACTTATAGCCTAATCTAGAATGGAAGGTTGTAGAAATGGAGAATTCTAGAGCATCAATTGTTAGCCACTCAAATAAGTCGGTGGTGGCTTGATGTAACATATATATATTACAAATGTTGTAATCTAAGTTGATGAAAACATAAAGAATTAATTTCCAAATTACTAAGCAAAAGTCCCCTGCTTATATTCTCTGTTTTCTACTCCACTATTATAAATTAATTTAACATATTCTAATTCCTTTCCGAACACAAGACTATCTCATACTACTAATTAAATAAATTCCATCATTGGAATAAAAAGTTTAGAGTTGGTATTGTGTGGAAACATTTCAGGAAACTTGTAAACAAGTAATATATTTTAGTAAAATAAATATACATTTAAGCATCTAATACTCTTTAATGGCACAACTAATATCATTCAAACCTGACACCTTATAGTAAAACAATTAATACTCTCAAAACAAGTTAGAAATGGAACTTTATTCACACAATATTATACCAAATATATATTGATATCACCCGCTTGATTTTGAGTTAAATCTTCGATCTTTGATTTTGTTTCCCCCCTCTTCCGTTATCCATATGTGTTGCGTAGGAGGCATGACATACGTAAATAATTTTGTCAAATTGTCATTGTAAAATTTGTGTTCATTCAATTGAGCATAGTTTTAATGAACGGATGAAGTATATAATATAATATATATATTTGTAAATATAATTTAGGACCCTTAAAAAATTACGAAATTTTTGGATCCGAGTCCATCGACTCTTTTGCCCCCTCCGTGAACTCTCTCTTCAAAATAATACTAGTATTTAGCTGCCTATGTTTAAAAATTCTTGATTTATGTGTTACTTCATATGCTAAAAGGTACTAGTTTGCATATTAAACAAGTTCATCTGTTGATGTAATTCCTTAAAATTCTCTCAGGAAAGATGGATGTCTACAGCTGTGTAGCTCAATTGAATGTAGAGACGAATTATTTCCAATTATTTTCGACGGTGGAAGGTTTCATAAAACAACATGATCAGTATGGGAATGCGGTTTCAGGGTTAAACGAATTTGATGTCGAAGTTATGGAGAAGGGAACGAATTTGTCGATTCCAGTGGCTGATCTTGTCCTCAAAGATTTCGGGCCGGGCGTGCAGTCGTTTTCGTTCGGCCTGCACGAGCCCGGAAGCTTCATGCTCAAAATATTTGATAAGGAGAAGAATACTCTTATCTCCAATATGCCATATGAATTCACTGTTTACATAGGTGCTACATGAGTTATATATAGGGAAAATGATTCTTTTCGTCCTGTAACTTTACCTCTTTTTTATTTTCGTCCTGCTGACTTTCAAATTTTGATTTTGGTCCTGTAACTTTACCATTTTTTTTATTTTAGTCCTACGAAGGTTAGTAGGTTATAGGACCAAAATAAAAATATATATATAAGTTACAGGACAAAAATCAAAATTTAAAAGTCAGCAGGACGAAAATCAAAAGGAGGTAAAGTTACAGGACAAAAATCAAAATTTGAAAGTCAGCAGGACGAAAATAAAAAAGTAGTAAAGTTATAGGACAAAAAAAGTAATTTTCCCTTATATATATGTGCAGATTTGAGATTAAAACATTATTCTTTTAAGACAAAGTATAGAGTGAAGCTAGTTTATACATGAATCACAGAAAGATATTAGTTGTTTTCATTGAAGAGTATTAGTTGTATTTACTGAAGAGTATTACTGAGTTACACTAAAGAGTTGTGAAAATGAACTAAAACTCTTCAGTATAAACCAGTAATACTCTTCAGTAAAACAACTAATACTCTTCAGTTAAAACAACTAATACCCTTCAATGATTCATATATAAATCAATTTCACTCTATACATACTCTTTTTTTAATTAATTCCATGTTGATTTGAACAGGTTATTGTGATGGAATAAAGAGTATAGTGAATGGATCAGGCCTAAATGATTCTGTTGCTGGAGAAACTGCAATCTTCTCTGTTTTCCTGAGGGATGCTTATTTATATCCTTCTCCACTTACGTTGGAAATCCTTCGAGTTCAAATTTTACAAGAATCCGATTCACAGATTATACGTCCAACCATACGAATAAGAGAGGCTACAAATGGTATTCTTCTAAAAATATCACAATGCAGTATTGGATTCGCACCCGCCCCCTAAAAGGGGTGCGATTCTTGAATCCACGAATCGGATTCTCCACGTGGCGAATCCGACTGCCACGTGGCGAATCCACTAATGTATACTCGAATCCTACTTATTAAGCATTAAATTATATGTTATTTTAATTTAATTTTACTATATAATATAATTTAAATTGACAATGTGACACTCGTTTTACGTTGAAATCACTGTTATGATAGTATGTATTGCGTTAATGGAACTTGAATTAATTTTTTGTTACTTAATTATATTAAACTATTGAATATGTTTTACTTTTGGGTCGGAGAAAATGTGAATTATATACGTTCGATTTACAAAATTTTAAAATATATAATTTTTTTTTAGGTATTATATATAATAAAATATAAATAAATAGACGTATTCTTGACGAATCGCACCCTAGGTTTTATGAAAATTCGTATCCTCGAATCCGTATCGTAATAGCAGAAGCCTCTTTCTGCAGATAGCTTGTATTCTGGAAGATTAAATTATGGGGCTACTGATGTCATGCAAATAGCTTCTGCTCCCGTGTTTTACCAAACGAACAATGTACGTATATTTCTATCTCTTTGATTCGCCAAACTGTCGTTCTTGCTGATTACTGATAGTTTTGGGTGCAGTTAACTGAGGATTTGGATCGCAGGGGTACTGAGTTTGACGCCGTTTATAAACCTGAAAAGAGCGGAGTTTATGAGATTCACGTTTTTTGTGGAAATATCGCGTTGAATGGAGGCTATCCGTTTTTAAAAGAAGTCATCCCAGGTATCGTTGAAGACGATTCTTACTTGTCGAATCTTATCCAGTGCCGATCCTAGAAATTACAAAGCTTGAGTCGAGTTTAAAATTGGCCCCCTCATAGTCATTTTAATTTTTTTTTCTTTTACGATTACTTGTTTATTGGATGTTTGGATGTTTAGGGTTGGTATCGTGTGAAAACATTTCATCAGGAAACTAGTAAACAAGTAATATTTTAGTAAAATAAATATGCATTTTATGATGCATCTAATACTATTTAATGGAACAACTAATATCATTCAAACCTGACATCTTATAGTAAAACAACTAATACTCTCAAAACAAGTTAGAAATGGAACTTTATTCACACAATATTATACCAAATGTATATCGATATCACCCGCTTAATTTTGAGTTAAATCTTCAACCTTTGATTTTGTTCCCCCGCTCTTTCGTTATCCATATGTGTTGCGTAGGAGGCATGACATACATAAATAAATTTGTCAAATTGTAATTGTAAAATTTGTGTCCATTCAATTGAGCAGAGTTTTAATGGACGAATGAAGTATATAATATTATGAGTATGTATAGAGTGAAATCGGTATATATATGAATCACTGAAGGGTATTAGTTGTTTTCACTAAAGAGTATCAGTTGCTTTTAGTGAAGAGTATTGTTGGTTTACACTGAAGAGTCTTAGTTTATTTTCACTGAACAACTAAGATTTTTTAGTGTAAATCAGTAACACTCTTCAATGAAAACAACTAATACCCATCAGTGATTCATGTATAAATCAGTTTCACTCTATACTTTGTCATATATATATATAATTTAGGACCCCTAAAAAATTACGAAATTTTTGGATTCGAGTCGACTCTTTTGCCTCCAAATAGGCACGGCCCTGAACCATTTTTGTTGTTTGCTTACATGCAGGAATAGTGAATGTGTCGCTGTCAGGAGTGACGAAGTTTGCTCAGAACGTCGCGAAGATGACTAAGAATCAGATAGTCGTGCACCTCGTCGATTCGTATTCCAACCCTGTGGCGCGACAGCAGTCGAAGCTGAAGCTAGAGATAGCTTCGATCAACAAATCTGCTTCTTCGTCTGGAATGTTTTCAGACAACGAGGATGGAACTTATACCGTCGAGTATCAAGCAAACGATGCTGGGACTTACGAGATATGCGCTTCGTATAATGGAGAGCGGTTCTTGCCTTGTCCCTTTGGCGTTAACGTGCACGATGGTAAGTCGTTACGCACAAATCTAGTCTCGAAATCATAATGATTTCGTCACTAAATTGCATCTTTTGTGCCAGTTGAATACTTTCCTCGAGTGGATAATGATACGGTCTCCGTGTGGGAGGGGGAGTCGATTGATTTCAACGTTATGGAGAACGATTATTGCATGGGTGGAAATGCAAGCATTGTTCAATACACAAGGGTAAGATAAGAGTTGGTTTTTTTTCTTTACAGTAAAATGTTGGAAATCAGACATTTGACATGATAGTATACTATGCAGACAGGCCATGGTTCAATCCTACAGTATGGCAACCTGTTTAGATATACACCATACAAGGGGTATTACGGGAATGACAGTTTCTCGTACGCGATATCCGACGTAAATGGGAACCGGGCTTCTGGTGCCGTGGACGTACGTATCCTCTGCAGGCCGCCTCAGTTCGTTTCTATCCCAAGTAACTTGCAAGCTATGGAAGACGTCGTTTGTCCCACATTCGGGTGAGACGTCGTTTCTATCCTGTTGTATGTCCAGAGACATGTAGGGACCGTTTGGTTTACAGGATAGGATTGGATTAGAACGACTATTGGAAAACGAATAGACTAAAACCAAATTTTCTGGATCGAATTGTACACTAGATAGTCGTTCTGGTCTATCCAGGATCATGGTCCTGTGCAATCTCTCAAACCAAACGGCCCCGTAGAGGACTAGATGGTCATTCCCAATTGTAGGATATTACGTTTGCGAGGTGCCCAAATTCGGGCTAATTTGACACGTGTTTCGCGTGTTGTTATGCAGTGGTTTTGCGGGATTCGAAATTGCCTACTCTGATCAGACCGAAAGCAGCAGCATTACTCTGAGTTCAAATTCCGGGACTGTGTTGTTGTCGCCCGCGCAAATGCGATTTTGGCAGCGAAGTTGGGATCGACTTTCGGTCGAAAAAGAGGTGGGAGTGGGTGGTAATGAAGTGAAATTGGTAGGCTCTCTGGATGCACTCAACTCTGCCCTTAAACACATCCACTACTTTGGGTATGGTAATGGAATCCTCTGATGTTTGTATTGATCAGATTTTAGTGTTATGTTTTCAAGCATTCTTGATTGCCTTCATGACAGAAACAAGAATTTCTACGGCGCGGATGTGATCAGAGTTTCGACTATAAACAGGAATGGGAAAAATGATGTGGATGTTCCTATTTATGTGCAGCCTGTCAATGATCCCCCTGTTATTAACACTCCCCCGTTCGTGATCCTGAACGAATCGAGCGATGGAGCGCTCGTCTTTGGCAGCAAACGAGGACGAAACTTCAACTTCATCGAAGATCCCGATCTCCTAAACTTTCCCGGTAAGATACGCAACGTAGGGGCCGTTTGGTTAACGCATGGTCAGATAGTAATATAGGGTGTTCGTCGTTCAGGAAACGGGTCGCGTTTCTTGGTGATGCTGTCGATGGAGGTGAGCAGGGGAGTCGTGTCGACGAGCCTGCCCGCGGAGCTGATCGGTTGGACCGAAGTGAAGCTGAAAAATAGCCATCAGTGGCAGCCTCTTGTGACATTTGTTACCATCTCCAAGCACTTCTTTGTGAAAGCCAAAGGCATCAGATTTCGCGCCACGATTCGTGACTGCAACGCCGTCGTGGAGCAGCTGTCGTATCATTTCCCCGTCGAGGAGATGAAGGGTTTGGATCCGTTTGACGAAGAAGGCGCCGTCTTGACGTTGATAGTAAACGATATGGGGAACCACGGATGCTACCCCGACTGTGCTGAGACGATGTCGACCTCTCTGTCCGCCGAATCCACCGTAAATCTCATAAGACATGAGCCCATGAGTTCTTTCACAGCTCATAGTAAGCCTGTCTTTAACTCTTTAGGGGCCGTTTGGTTTACGGGATAGACTAGGGTCATGGTCCTATGCAATCCCTCGAACCAAACGGCCCCCTAATGTTTGGGAAATGCAATTCATGTGCATTTTTTAAATGGTATTACTTGTTTTCACTGCACAGTATTAGTTGTGCTCACATGTGCTACTTGGTGCAGCTTTAGGATCAGCGATCATACTCGAATCCATCGTCGTCTCGTTTCTTGGTTTGCTACTCCTTTTTTTCGTATGCAAATGCGCCCTTCTTCTCGTCCACGAAAAGAAGAGGCGCAAGACCCGGGCTATCGAGCTAGCCTACGCCAACAACAACAGCCTTCCAAACGAACCTTATGAGCATTAAGGAGCCTCCATTTTTATGAAAACCATCTTCAGAAACTCTACCTTGATCATACACTTACTATTTCTGGAAACAGGAAGCCAAATATGTCTTAAAGAATGCCCCACAAAAGTGATTTGTATGCAGTGATGAATATTCCATTCTATTGTCCTGTTTTATAAGGACAAGTTTGGATCGCCTATTTAATTTATTCTGCTTTAATTATGTAGTTTAATTTATTGATGGACACTATGCGTTGTATAATATTATTGACATAAGTGTCATCGACTAGAGTATGGGTGTGTTTTGCAAAAATATTTGAGAAAGTAATTTAATTTAGAGATTGTGAGAAAAAATTGTTTAATAGTATAAGTGATTCGTGTTTGTATAAAATAGATTGATTTTTTAATAAAATATTTGAATAAATTAAATTATTAGTGAAAATTTATAATCTAAATAGAGACGTACCCTTTTCAACTTTTAAATTATAAATTATAACGGATTAACTTATATAGAATCACTATATTCAGGGTGTGTTTGCAAAAAATTATGCTTTTAGGAAGTAATTTAATTTAGTGATGGTGAAAAATAATTGCTTATTGGTAAAAGTGGTGAGTGTTTGCAAAATTTGTGTAAAGTAAATATTGAGTGTTTGATAGATTTTTTAGTAGAGTAAATTATTAGTGATAAGCTATAAACAGGTAGAAGCATACCTTTCTCAGCTTTTAAATTATAGATTCTAATTGATTAATTCGAAAACACTCAAAATAACTTATGCACGCAGTTCTAAGTTATTATAATTACTTAAAATCTTTTTAAAACACACCCTTAAAAACACTAATAATGATTCCATTGCATTTAAAAACACTCAAAATGATTCTAATTCTAAGTGATTGTATAATCACTTTTATATTTTTCCATTACACACCCTATATTTGAATCGGGATTCCTACTACACATGCTATGCCCTTTTCTTTTTCTTGTTTTTTTTTTTTTGTGTCTTGATTGCAACTACATTGGACTATTTTAAGGAATATTTTTTTTCCTTTTTTGTGTCTTGATTGTAACAAACAAGTAGGTACTTTTTTTTTTTCCAAAACAAGTAGTATTATTAAGTGAGAATTCTATTGTATTTTAAAATCCAAAATTTATCACAATCACAATTAATTAGGATTTCAGAAAACCGATTCCAAATACACCTGATTTAGCAGAGATTGAAGGAGTTTGTATAAAATAAAATTGATACACAAATCATTAAAGGATATTAGTTGTTTTCACTAAAGAGTATTGATTGTTTTCACTGAAGACGTATTATTCTCTCCATTTTAAAATAAATGTCTTTTTAACATTTTGCATCTTTTGCAAAATAAATCTCTTTTTAGCCTTTGAAACACTTTTCAATACATATAAAGTAGTTTATAGGTTGTTTTGAACCAATGAAATCATTTTTTTCAAGAATAATAGTTTTTGTATAAGGGTAATCATGATAAATATTATGTGTCTTAATATGTGTGAAGAAACTTAAAAAGATATTTATTTTGAAATTGAGGTAGTAGTTGATTTCATTGAAGAGTCCAAGTTTGTTTTCAGTGGACAACTAATACTCTTTAGTGAAAACAACTACTCCCTCCGTCCAATATTAGTAGGCCTACTTTTTGGGCAGTTGTTTTTTGTCATAAGTTGGAGGGTATTATGAGGTATTGTGAGGTTTATTTATCAATAAAGTTATTGTTTATGGAAAATATAAGTCTCATATTTTTCATAAACAATAACTTTATTAATAAATAAACCTCATAATACCCTCCTACTTATGACAAAAAATAATTGCCCAAAAAGTAGGCCTACTAATATTGGACGGAGGGAGTAATACTTTTCAAGTATGAACCATTTTCATTCTAAATGGTCACTAATAACTTTTTTTTTTTTTTTGTTCCTTGAATTTTTTCTAATTTTAAATCAATATATGTGTGATTGTGTGCAAATCAATGGTAGATGCTATTGAGAAAACATGGTGTACAAAGCTTCAAACCAGAAAGAACATCAATATGCTTTCCATCAGAATCAAAGGGAAAGCTAATCTCTTTATTCACAGATTGAATCATAACCATCCATCACTAAAACAAAGAAAAAAAAGGGAAGCTTTACCTCACACACCTCCTATTCTCAACGCTTAAAACTGCTGAAGAAACGCGTAGATGTGCTCGTTGATCTCGTCCGGCCTTTCTTGATTGACGAAGTGCGCAGCCCCTACAACCACGACCACGTCCTCCAACAACGGCACGAATTTCTTGAACCCGCCATTGTGTATAAAATCTTTAGCCCCCGGAATATGATAGGTTAAGTCTAGTTCCCCCACGATAAACTTCGTTGGCACCTTAACCTGAGCTCCAGCCCAAGGCGCGTTGAGTTCCCAGTTTCTGTTATCATAACGAACAGCTTCAATCAATCTAAGAGACGAAACCGAAAATCAAAAGCTATGAGCGAGCGAGCGAGCACTCACAAGCAAAAAGCGCGGTAGTAATTCACTCCTCCAGTGAAACCAGTTTGTTCGAATTTGCTCGTGTAATAATCGAGTTCCTCTTCTGATAACCACGGCGCCCTATCAGCAGAATAGCCGAAAACTTTACCTTTAGGGAAATAAAACGGAGCAGGATCGCGGTATGCATGGAAACTCTTGATAACTTCCTTCGCTCCAATCTTTTCAAACTCCGCTTCTATCTCACCAGGTTCCTGAAACATTACGGGATAGGATTGGATTAAAACGATTATCGAAAAACGAATAGACTAGAACCAAATATTCTGGATCGAATTGTACACAAGGTAGTCGTTTTAGTCTATCTAGGGTCATGGTCTTGTGCAATCCCTCAAACCAAACGGCTAATGTGTCCTTAAATTGGTTAAATAACATCACAAATTCATATATGGCTATATCTATATCCAGATGAATTCTCAAATTCTCAGAACTTTTGTTCTAAACCAACTAGTTTCAGAACCTATTACTTAGATGACTAGATGATGATAAGGTTTACTTTAAATCTATGATTCTCATTAACTTTGTTGCCTACTGCTTAGAAAAAATCATCCAATCCAACCACACTCCTTCAAGATTACAAGACTCTTTTTTCCACCATTTTCAACCTTCAAGAGAAGAACACTTGGGGGTTGTAAAAACTGGATTTCAGATTTCAAAATCTAAATATTATTCTACTTCGAGATTTTAATATTGAGTTTTCACATCCTCCCCTATAAATACGTATAAACATATAAGTCATTATACAATCATTACAACCACTCTCCTATAATAAATTAATAATATAATATCAATTTTTTACCCTAGATTTTAAATTTGGGATTTCAAAATCCTCCACAAGCTACGCTTGAAACTTGCAGGAAATAATGACGAAACAGAGAATTAAGTAGAAGCAAGGAACATTACAAAATTTTACCAATAAAATTCAAGAACCAAAGAGAAGGCACATAAAGGAACCGTTTGGTTCGAGGGATTGTCTGAGATTATTTTTACAATCTCAGGTAATCTCGTGCTTGGTTTGAGGGATTGCACAGGACCATAGCCCTGAATAGACTAGAACGACAATCTTGTGTACAATTCGATCCAGAAAATTTGGTTCCAGTACAAATTTTCTGGTTCTAGTCTATCCATTTTCCGATAATCATTCTAATCCAATCCTAGCTTAATCCAATCCTATCCCGTAAACCAAACGGCCCTAACAATCGAATATCAAAACCAAGTTCCATAGAAATCAACTTTCCCACCTGAAATCTGCAAATGGGATTTCAAAATCTAAATCAACATTACAAAATTTTACCAATAAAATTCAAGAACCAAAGAGAAGGCACATAAATGGGCCGTTTGGTTTGAGAGATTGTCTGAGATTATTTTTATAATCCCAAGTAATCCCGTGTTTCGTTTGAGGGATTTCACGGGACCATAGCCCCGGATAGACTAGAACAACAATTTTCTAGTTCGTTTTCTGATAGTCGTTCTAATTCAATCTTAGCTGAATCCAATTATATCCCGTAAACCAAACGGCCCGGCAATCGAATATCAAAACCAAGATCCATAGCAATCAACTTTCCGACCTGAAATCTGCAAATGTAATGATCATCGCCGTACAGAGCCCGGAACTTCTCCACCGGATCCATCACGGGATTCCTCGGAGCAAAGGCGACGCTCAAATTCACCAAAGCCTTCACTCTATCAGGCCTGTACAAGCACAAATGCCAAGCAACATGAGCACCCCAGTCATGCCCAACAACAAACACCTTATCCGCATTCGGAGAAATCGCGTCGAGGAGCAAAACCAGGTCGCCCACCAAGTGGGGCATCGAGAACTTGGAAGAATCCCCCAACGGCGCGCCGGTGGTGTCGCCGTAGCCCCTCATGTCCGGCGCCACCGCGCGGTAGCCACGCGCCGCCATGAACACCATCTGATGGCGCCACGAGTACCAGAGCTCCGGGAAGCCGTGGATGAAGAGGACTACTGGGCCTTCTCCGATCTCGGCCACGTGCATATTTAGCCCGTTAACGGGTATCGTCTTGTGCGCTATCTTCTCCATGGGTGTGCAAAATTGAGTTGTGAATTTTCTGAGAAAAAGATAAGGTGCGCTTACGCTTTTTGTTCTGTGCATTGATTTCCATATTTTGGGAGTGCAAAATTAAAAAGGGTAGATTGCGTTTACTCCTACCTAAAATCATTTTCCGTGTTATAAAATTTGTAATCCTAGGCCAATACATTTGGCTGTTTGGTTCACGGGATGAGATTCATCAGATGAGATTGAATTAAATGGGATTGAATTAGATGACATTAGATTAGATAAGATTATTTGAGGAGGAATGTGTGTTTGGATTGAATAATTAAATGGGTTTAAAATGCAATATATCATTTTTAAAGCATGAGACTATGGAGTCTCACCATCCCTAAAGGATTATTTAGTCCCTCATTTGATGGATTAGATAGGTTTATGACTCGGGCCCCAATTTTATCCCGAACCGTAAACCTGCGAACCAAACGCAATATTACATGGGATTGAGTGAAACTAAAACTTTAGTCTCACCCAATCCAGCGAACCAAACGACCCCTTAGGCTATGTTCTTTTTTTTGTTTTAAATGGTGTTTAAAAATAGATTTTTTAAAATTAATGGTTTTTTTAATCTATGGGATTTTTAAAATCTTTGTTCTTTTTTGTTTTTAATAGGGTAGGTTTTAACTTTATTATGTAAAAGTAAAGGATAGGTGTATAGGTTATTTATATGGTTGTAGAATTAGAATTTTAAGAACCTAATTTTAAAACTCAAACTAAAATGAGATTTAGATTACAAAATCCAAATCCAGGTTTTTACAACCCAAAAAGAATATGGTCTTATCATTTGGTTCTTTCTCACGTTATTTTGCACACTATAAAGATAATATATATATATATATATGAGTAGGTCTATTGTGCAATATTGCACGGTGCAATTTCACACAAATAAGGAAGGATTCTTAAAATTCGCGGGTCAACATTGACATTCAGGTCAGCATAATAAAATTTGCGGGTAAAACGGATCTTTCCAAAAAAATCGCGCAAAAGTAAACAGAAAAAATCGCTCTCAGGTCTGTGTTACTTTAAGGGCAAGTGAGTGTTACTGTAAGAGTACGTATGTGTTACTATATCAGAAACATGGTGGAATCGCGAAAAAATAGAGGTTTAAATCATGAAAAATAAAAACTTGATAAACACCAAAAAAAATCTTAACATAATTCTTATTCATGTGTTACCATATGAAATTGGAAGAATTTGAATGATAAAAAGACTAAATGATTAAGTAATTAATGTGTTACTACATGAACAAATGAGTGTTACTACAAGAACTAATCAGTGCTACGATATGAGCTAGTAACACATTTTTGCTCATGCAGTAACACTTATTTGTTCATACGATAACACAATTTTCGGCAGTATGAAAAATGGACGATCGTTTGACCTGCGAATTTTGAAATTTTCTATTTAAAGTAGTAGCACACATTTGTACATGTGTTACCACATGAACAAACGAGTGTTACTACAAGAACTAATCAGTGTTACGATATGAGCTAGTAACACACTTTTGCTCATGCAGTAATACTCGTTTGTTCATACAGTAACACAATTTTCAGCAGTATGAAAAATGGGCGATCGTTTGATCCGCCTTTGACCCACGAATTGGAATTTTCTATTTAAAGCAATAACACAATTTTCAGCAGTATAAAAAATGGGTGACCCGTTTGACCCACCTTTGACCCGCAAATTTTGATTTAATTTATATAGAAAGCAACTGGGTAGGATTTAGGCATATTGCACGGGTCAGACTTTGTGCAATATTGCATATTAGACTTTGTGCAATATTGCATATTAACGGAGGAACTCTCTTGTGAAATATTTCACATATAAAATATACTTAAAATAAGTAAATATTAAAAAGTTCATGGGTCGGGTCGCTCCAAATCAAAATTCACGATTCTTGACCGGGTCGGGTCGGGTTTGGTGATCATTTTTTTAAAAAAAATCGCAAGTCAAGTTTCAGGATTTTCACTCCCAGTTTGTGTTACTATATGGGCAAATACATGTTACTAAATGATAGAATGTGTGTTACTAGTCATTAAAAAATATATTTTTTGTACTTTAAAATAACAATAAGGACAAGTGTATGTTTTTACAAGAACAAATATGTGATTTTTAATTTATTTATCATCCCTTTAAATCTAGATTTATTATTTCATACATTAACACACATTTGTTCTAATAATAACATACATTTGCTCTAACATTAACATATTTTTGCTCCAAAATTAACACACATTTGCAGTAACACACATTTGCTCCAATAATAATATATATATTTACTCTAACATTAACACACTTTGCTCCAATAGTAACACACATTTCCTCTAACATTAACACGCATTTGCTACAACAGTAACACATATTTATAGTAACACACATTTGCTCTTAACATTAGCACACATTTGCAGTAACACATATTTACTCTAACATTAACACACATTTGCTCCAATAGTAACACATATTTGTAGTAACACACATTTACTCTAACATTAACACACGTTTGCTCCAATAGTAACACATATTTGTAGTAACACACATTTACTCTAACATTGACACACATTTGCAGTAAAACATATTTACTCTAACATCAACACACACTTCCTCCACCAGTAATACACATTTTGACTTCCTTCATTGTTTCCAACCAGGATAAACTGTTGAAAGATGCAGCTCCAAAATTGAAGGCCAAGGATGATGCCAAAAAGGGGAAAAGTGTGAAGAGGAAAAGATTCGTTAACTTGAATGCAAAATAATAGTTATACTAGTAGTTACCCCACAAGAGTATGGGATCACAGTAGTATAGGCAAGTATAGGGACTAAGTAGTATTGAACCCAAGGGAAGGTATGTATGCGAATAGAGCCCTAGAGATCTATGCATCGTAGTTAATATGAGTGTGTATTATGATTTAAGAATTATTTTAATCTACTCTATATTCTATTACTAATAATGCAAATAATGAAATCAAATAAATAACTAAGGGTTTTATCAATTATGGGATGGTGATGCTCAGGATACGAATCCCTACGTATACTAACAGAGCTAGTACGATAATTAAAATAATTGTGATGTGCAAGTATTAATCTTAAGTGTACTAAAACTGGGCAATCAACTTTCCTAATCTAGTACCAGATTGAAAGACTAAAAGCTCAAGAATTAACCCTAATACTTCGTCATATCAACCTACTTCACAACCCACTAAACAAGTTATATGGATTATGCTTAATTAATGAGCCCCTTATTTACCCAAGGTGATACGGTCGTCCTCCCTAAATAAACCGGTAGATTATAAACCCCTTCTATAACTCTATCGTTAAGCCTACTTGTTATCAAAGAGTGATAAGATCGTCATCTCTCTAATAATTTTCGTACTCAATTCCAAGATAATTCTAGGGTTCATTTTAAGCATTCAATTAATTAAGAGAATTAGCGCTAAACATCACGAGTTATCCTAACTATGTACCAACATCCTACTTCTACGTGTTCATCCTACCCTAAGCATACAAGGGTTTTAGCCTAACATGGTTTTAACGATAACGAAAACAATTAAACAAGCAACGAACATAAACATGACGAATTGAATTGAAAGACTCAAGAACATAAACTAGGGTTTTGAAGAAAGAAGTTTAATCTAAGAAGAATATCAAATAACAAAGAAATCAAAGGTCTCACGTAATAAGTGTTGACGAAAGAAAGAAAGAAAATCAAAATCTAACTCTAATCTATGAATTCGTAATATCAAAACCTCAATTACACGTAAAGTATGCTTGCTCAAACTCTCGGTTCTCTTCTCTCTCTAAAAACTATCTCTATGTGTCAAGTGGTGTCCAAAAACGTGCTCGGAATGAGGTATATATAGGCAACGGATCGATTCGGGAGCTAATGGGCCGAGGGGGACCGTGGAGGACTCGACCTCACCTTGGTCGAGTGCCTAGGACTCAACCTCAAGGTGGTCAAGTGCCTCATTTTTCCAGCGAACATGGAGGACTCGACCTCAACTTGGTCGAGTGCCTAGGACTCGACCTCAAGGTGGTCGAGTGCCTCCTCTTGGCAGCACAAACAAGGGACTAGATCTCTTGTTGCTCGAGTGCTAAGGACTCGACCACAAGGTGGTCGAGTGCCTTCTCGAGCTCTTCATGCTTGAGTCCCTAGGACTCAAGCCCAAATGATACTTTTGGTCTTCCGGACTAGTAATTATCGTATTTCTTCCATTTCTTCTCATCTGGAAGTCCGTTTGGGTCGATTCAAAGTCCTACGAACTCCATTTTTCACCCTCTATCCATCTACGAGCATCAAAGATGCAAATTCATCAGTTCATGAAAATAATACTCAATTGACTCCAAATACTCATAAAAACACTTAAAACACGGGGAAAACAAGCTACGAATCATGACAGTTTCAAGCCTAATCAACCCCCCAAACTTACCATATTGTTTGTCCTCAAGAAATGAAATAATAAGTCAAGTGAAATTATTAGAAATAAGTCAAAGAATCATATCATGCAAGTAATCGAGCTCAAGTTTCAAAGATCGTTCACACGTACACGAACTCACACCCTTCATCATACTCATGCAATAACAACAAGAAACACCAAGATCAAACATGGATGTGCACTCAACGATGTGTTTCACTCCCTCACAAGTGTATATCAATAATAAGGGACTCACTCAATTAATCAATCACACATATCAGCAGTCATAGGCTTGTAAGCACTCTCAACTTCGACCATACTCTAGAATCCATGCCAAATCCAAAAGGACTTTATCAAGGTTGTAATGTAGGCTCTTTGGACAGGTGGGGTAACTATATAGGATAAGTGACTCAAGTGAATGGAGAACAGAAAATCAAACTTCGGTATTTCGAGACAGGGAACAGAATACTTCAATCATCTTCAAGCAATACACTTTCAATTCCACTACTCTCAACACTTCAATTTTTTTCTAACCCGTTTCACTTTTTTTTAATCACTTCACTCTTTTCTCTTTCACACAAACATGAGCTCATTTTTCTTTTGCTCATTCTCAAATTCATTGTTCTTTCCCACAACTCAAAATCTCATCACACCTTCTTCTCAAATACACTCAAGCATTAATAATTCTCCTTTGTCAACTCAACTCGATCCCTTCTCATTCACACTTTTCCTATTCTCCACTCAAATTGGGACAAAAAGAGTTTAGAAATTTGGATAAGTGTTAAAATGTGCTAGCAAATAAATGTGCTAAGGCTCAAACGTCCCCACAAGGGATAAATACCATTGGTAGGGAAAATTTGGCTAAGTGACTCAATCAAATCAAAGATGGTCTAATATTACTTTCGGCATATCAACTAGACACAATCAAGAAGCGAGAGCACTCACAAGTTCTAGCATCCTCTAAGGTGACGATCTACTCACAAACGAAGAGATCAATTTATGAAATATAATCTCAACAGGCTCAAAGCTCGCGGCTTTCACATCCATGCTAGTCCTAGTGAATTCTCACTCTCATCACACAAGTACTCAAAAGGAAAATTCATAAGTATACGAGTTCCTTCTCAAATCAACTCTCACCACTACACTCACACAATAAAATCTCTAACTCAACTTCACAATTCACCCTTCTCATCAAATCATACTCGAGCATCAATCAATAAGTTAGGAAAATCAATAAGCAAGAAATCATCAATAGTGCATCACTAAGTCACAGCTCAAGAAGTTAAGAATTCAGAATAACATCAACATCAAGCACAAAAGCCTCACACTCAAAAGAACAAAAGAAACTAAGAGAAAATAAAAAAAGAGAGAGAAACTGGGGGGGATCCCCATAATCATCATGCATCCGGAGGCGGTGGTGGATGGTAGCTCGGATGATCCGTTCCTAAATTGGAGACAAAAAGTGCCTCCATCCATCTCCTCAAATCTGAGATCCCAGCTCGAACTCCTTGGAACTCCCCTCGCATACTCGAGGCTTCCGTGTACCACTGATCCTGAGTCGTGCGAATCTGCGTAATATCGGTACGCAATGCCTGGATAGCAGCTTCCATTACTTGCCACTGTAGTTGGGTTGGGTACCAACCCCCATGAGTTGGTGCTTCGGGCACCTCAAACTCACTATCTTGAGGTCCTTGTCCTCCTTCCGTGGCGTCCTCCTCCTCCTCTTCTTCATTATCAACTTCTTCTTCATACTCTTCTTCTTCCTCTTCATCAGAGTCTTTAGCTCCGCTAGTCCCTGCATCGCTCCTCACTCTCTTCTTCGGTCTTTGATCCCAAAGCCCTTGGCTAATCAATCTTTCCTTGAACCTCTCCATTACGCTCAAGTGATGCTTCCCGTTCATTCCTATGTTTTCCTTCTTCCACCCCTTCAATGTTACCAACTTCTCCTTTGGGAGAGGGAAAAACTCCTCATCCGAGAACCTGACACAATATGCTCCTAACCAACGCTCGCAAAGATAAGTGCTAAACATGTGCTCGTAGTCAAGGTCCCTTCCAATGCAAGGCGCGGCCACAGGTTCAATTTCTGCACTTTTCAATATGAGAGTTATGAGACCTCCTCCTCGGACTTTCGACGTCTTCGATCCTAGCCTAAACGGAGTCTTAATCAGATGCTCAATGACGTCCTTCCCAAAATCGTGCTTCTTATTCTGAAGCAAGCACCACATGCTATAAAGCTACTTCGTAGTCATCGTCCCTGTTTCCGATCTAGCATAGATAGTATTTCATGATCGGGTTTCGGATCAATGAAGCATGGGCATTCTTGCACTTGTAAGTACTAGTTTCTCCTCCCGTGATAAGCTTCCAGAAATCATCAGCTTTGAATGAGGTTGATTGGCGATTGCGGCCCTCCAATTAAGGAAGCTTCAGGGCTCGGTTCACAGCAACCACATCGTAAGTATGTCACACCCCCTGAATCATAAACTCGAAAGATCTTTCATCTCTCATCTTCACTGAGGCTAAAAACTGCTCCACTAGATCCATGTGCATCTCCATAGTTAACAAAAGCTCATAGAACCCGTCCATATTGTTCTTTTCAAAGATGCTCTTCACCTCCTCTTCTATCCTTAGATTTTTCATGAATTCGACACACGGGCATCTAGTTTTCACTACTTTTCCAGCCACCAACTTCCATCTATATGCATGAGCACTCCAATGTCGTCCATAATCAATGTTCCAACGGGAGGACAACAACCCCTTTTTACGCAAATCATCTGTCACAACTTCCAATTCGGCCCCCAATATCCATCTATCCTCATATCTCGTAGGCGGAGCCATGGCCTATTTCATCAAAATATTTAGAGAAAGTCATTACTCGAGAATAATATAGTCAACACAAATCAACCCAAGTAACACCTAATTCTCATATCCATTCACTTGTGCACATAAGTTCACATAGAGGTATAATTCTTCTCTCAAAGTACATCAACCCAACTCAATATTCTCATAATTCAACAATCAAGCTCTAAGCATAAGTCTATCATGAAGTAAGATGACAAAAATTTACAATTTACATGCTCAAGACTTAATTCAAATTCAACTATACACTCAACTCATTCCAAAATTCATCAATTTTCACTCAACAAGCAATACCCACAATACTTCAAGAATTCATGCACTTTCTCTCTCTAGAAATTCATCTATTCTACTCAATCAATCTCAAAATTGCAAGCAAAATTGGCAAACCCATAGCATATGAGCACAATCTATCAACAAATAATCAAGAAATATTGGTCAAATCAAAGAAACCCCAAATTCTCATCCAAAACCTAGAACTCTAATTCTCATGCTCAATTCAAGTCTAATCTAAGCCTAAACTAAGAAAAAATAGAAGAGAGTAAGATTTTACATACCTTGGAGTGAAGAATTCGTGTTCTTGTGATGGATTGAGTGAAAGATGGAAGAAGAAAAGAATGAGGAAGAGGAGAGCTCGAATTCGCAGCTAGACCCCTTCAAATGTGTGTGTGTGTGAAAAAAAATGGGAAAATGGTATTTAAAGGTGAAAAAAATCGACCAAGGGCTGAAATGGGCCGAGGAGGACTCGAGCCGCACTAGGTCGAGTCCCTAGGACTCGAGCGCTAGGCGGTCGAGTGCCTCAAGGCCGCTGGACAACATACGCACTCGACCACACCTAGGTCGAGTCCCTAGGACTCGAGCACTAGGTGGTCGAGTGCTTCTCCCTTATGCGTTTAAACGCGCTATTCACCCCGAATTTAAAAATTAACGAACAACACGAGTACTAACCTGGAAGACCCCTCGATTTAAGCAAGATCGTTCATTCGATCGAGGAGTCGGGGTCTCTTCCAACATGCTTTTCAACGGGCAAACTCACCACACAATTATATTCACACTCAAATCACTTCAGACCTCTTCATGCATCAATATTTTCGAAAATTTTTTACCATGTAACCATTTTTCTAAGAATTTCGTGCACAACACGTGAAGTACGAATACACACCCCCCAAACTTTATTCTTGCTACGCAAAGATAAAGTTTGAAAGGATGAGTACGAACTAGTACGTGCACTCGATTCTTATAAACTTCAATCACTACCAATGCATATGACATAGAGCAATAAAAAACTCCACCCCCAAACTTCGACTTCGCAAGGAGGTCTATATTTGGGGGTTCGGGTTACCTCATACACCAACTATCGATTACTCCACTACTCGACATATCTCCATCTTCACGGGTTGCTTCACTTTAAGCTCTAATACGGAACTCTAGTACCACAAACTAAGCCTACACAAAAATCTCAAGAACGAGGTTAGAACTTACGATTCACACAAAAATAAACACGAAAAACTAAACACACAAAAGCAAGTAAAAGTGGGTTGCCTCCCACTCAGTGCTATTTTTAAGGTCCTAATTCCGGACCGAGCTCGAAGGAGCTCATGGGACTTGAGACTCTAAGTTACCTCCCTTATTCTCATAAGAGAAGTTGTAGAATTTCTTCACTCGATGCTCGTTCACCATAAACACATGTCCATCCTCCTTCTCAACTTCAAGAAATCCACTCGTGTAGACCTTTCTCACCACATACGGACCATTCCACTTGGATTTAAGCTTTCCACCAAACAACTTCATCCTCGAATTGAATACTAGGACTCGATCGCCAACTTGGAACTCCTTATTTCTCAATCGTGCATCATGCCATCTCTTAGTCTTCTCATTGAAAATTCTGGCACTCTCATAGGCACTATCTCGAAACTCCTCCAACTAATGCAATTGAAGTAGTCTCTTCTCACCCACCAAGGCACTATCAAAATTCAGCTTTTTGATTGCCCAATATGCCTTGTGCTCAAGCTCAACTGGCAGGTGACATGCTTTCCCAAAAACTAATTGGTACGGAGACATACCAAGAGGGGTCTTAAAAGCTGTCCTATATGCCCACAGTGCATCATCAAGCTTCAATGCACAATCCTTCCTACTAACACTCACCGTCTTCTCAAGGATCTCCTTTATTTGACGATTCGACACCTCTGCAAGACCATTAGATTGAGGGTGATAAGCAGTAGAGACTCGATGACTTACCTCATACTTTGACAGCAACTTCTCCATCAACTTGTTCACAAAGTGACTCCCCCCATCACTAATCAAAGCTCTCGGGACTCCATATCTAGAGAAAATATTCTTCCTCAAGAAGTCGACCACAACACGGGAATCGTTCACTTTCGTAGGGACAACTTCAATCCATTTAGAGATGTAGTCAACGCACACAAGGATATACACAAATCCATTGCTAGGAGGATATGGACCCATGAAATTAGTCCCCCGTACATCAAATACCTCTACCTCCATAAACACGTGCAATGATATCTCGTCCCCCTTGGTAATAGAGCCAAAATATTGGCACTTCTCACACCTCTTTACCCATTCCATGCAATCTTTCAAGAGAGTAGGCTAATAGAAACCGGCTTGAAGCACCTTCCTACCAGTTTTCTCTCCTCCCAAATGTCCTCCACATGGTAAGGCGTGACAATGCCTTATGATATCACTCCACTCCTCCTCGGGCACACACTTTCTAAGCACAAGATCTATCCCTCTTTTGAACAAGTATGGATCATCCCAAATAAACTCCCGGACTTTCTTCAAGAATGCATTTCGGTGCAACGAATCCATCTCCACTGGTAACTCTCCACTTGCTAAATAATTAGCATAATCAGCAAACCACGGTGTCTTTCCTTCAACTCGATACACCGGGACATCTTCTAATCCAAACAGCTTCTCATTCGGAAATTCATCGTTCACCTCTCGATCTTCCACCGTGTTCTCCTTGGTGAGCTCCATCCTCGAGAGATGATCGGCTATCACATTCTCACTCCCCTTCTTGTCTCGAATCTCAACATCAAATTCTTGGAGTAACAAGTGTTGTGACCGTTTCGGACCACATGTCGGATCCGGCCGGAAGCAAGCCGAAAAAGGCACAGGGACGCCCAGGAGATGGGACCGACCTGGCCGGTCTATAACCGAGCTCAGCGGGCTCCGACCACGAGTTTCCGACCTCGAAAACGAGGCCGGAAGCCTGCTTGGGGCGCTAGTAAATGTTTACCGCAGCCACAGTGAAGTCCGGCCGTGGCTGGACCGGCCCGGCCACGACCAGTGAAGACCAGCGGAGGCCGCCCGGACGTGACCAACCGGCTGAAAGAATCTCAAAATTCTTGTCAATACAAAAGCTCTTCGCACAGCTGAATCTTATTCCAAACACCGGGCTCAGTTCAAAAGCATATGCCGATCGTATCAAGGTCAGCATATCACACTTGAGCTCGGAAAAGCCACTTAAGGCCATCCAAAAGCCGAGCCCAGTTCAAAAGCATACGCCGACCGTATCGAGGTCGGCGTATCACACTTGAGCTCGGAAAGGCCACCCTAGCCACTTTAAAAGCCGAGCTCGGTTCAAAAGAGTATGCCGACCGTATCGAGGTCGACATATCACACTTGAGCTCGGCAAGGCAACCAAGACAATTCCAGAAACCGGGCTCAGTTCAAAAGCATATGCCGACCGTATCGAGGTCGGAATATCACACTCGAGCCCGAGTCAAAATCTCACTCATACTTATTAAAATTTATAACATTGTGACTAGTGTAAATAAACGAAAGAGCAAAGATGGAAAGAAAACAGACTTTCATTTCAGGAGACCGGTCTGAAAGCCGGGAAGAAGTACAACGAGTTAAAACAAGATAAATCTGGTCGGAAGCCGGTTACATTCAAAGACAGCAAAGAAAAGCTAAGGCAGAAACAAAAAATTCAAGATTCGCCTTCACCGGCCGCAGGGTTCGCCTGCCCCCCATTCCCGGCCGCAAAAGTAACTTCGTCATCACCTCCACCCGGCACCTAAGAGTCGGCCGGAGGAACCTCCTCTCCCTCCTCTGCTTCCTCCTCTCCGCCACCGACCGGGGGATTCTGACCCGGCAGGATCAGCCTTTGCCGATGGGGGAACCATGAGAGGTCCACCCCATGGTCGGTCTCAAGGTCGAGGATGGGAAACCAATAGCCCTCATTGACCGGGTTCTTGGCAGCGTACTCCCGGAAATAATCCTCCAAGGACTTGGTCTCAAGACCGGCCTGGCGCGCAACCCGGATCATGCTGGCGGCGGCCATGTAGAAGCAGAACTCAGAGAAGAGCTCCGGGTTGGCGGTCGGATCCTCCGGATCGTATACCGACCGGCTAAGGGAGACGACCAGTTCTTTAGTTTTCTTTTGGAGCTCCCTCTCCAACTCAGCCTGCCGGGCAAGGGCCTGATCGGCATCCCCCCGGGCTCGGTGCGCCTCCAGCCGCAGATCGGCACTGACGTCCTCCATCTCGGCCACCCGATTCTGGGTATCCGCCAGCGCCTTGTACGCCATCTCTACCCGACCGAGAGCGTCATCCTTTTCCTTCAGGACGGCCTCCATCTGGCCGACTGCATAATCCCTCTCCCTTTTGAGCGCGGCGTTCTCGCTCTCGAATCCGGCATTCTTCTCCCGAGCCCTGGTCAAATCGGCCTCCAGCCTCCGCACAGTGCTGAGGGCACCGGTGAGCTCGCTCTCCACAAGATTGGCCATGATGGTCGCCTGGCTGATGAGTGCAACACAGGCCCGACCGGCGTATCGAGGTCGGTGCTCGGCGACATCGGCTAACTCCCGCGTCCAAGCTTGGGGCAAAGAGTTCACCGACCGGCTCATATACTCCGGCATATCCATGATAGAGCCCGGAGCCCGGGAGGAAAGGAAATCCAACACCAGCGGAGGGAGGCCTGAGTTATTGCGCGTCAGTCTGCATAGAAAAGAAACGACGATTAGGTACGATTAAAATTCGACTAAGGAATTTCGAAATTAGAAAACTTACGCTTGGAAACGGGCGAGATCACGACCAAAATAGGTCCTGTCATCTTCCTGGCCGGAAACTGGTGCCGCACGGGCCGCATTTTCCGCCCCGACCGGCCCCGACGGGGTATCATCAGAGAGGACGATAGGGGCTGGACTCGACCCACGCAGGTCGGTCTCCTCGCTCTCAGTTTCCTACCGACCCCTCTTCCGGCCGGAGAGTTGGGGGGATGCAGGGGCCTCAGTAGCAGCGGTCCCGACGGCCGGAACCGACTGGAGGGGAAGGGGCTCTTCAATTACGATCCCGGTCCGGGCGCCGACTCCCTTCTTCTTCTTTGCCCCTTTGGCCGTCTTTTTCACCGCGCAGGCCCCAATCAAGGAAAACATCTCCGGGCAGCTTTCAAGGAGTTCTGGCGGGCACTGCCTCACGATCGGGAAATCGGGCACTGAAATGACAAGACACGAAGTGTTATAAAAAAACACACAAATACAAACTAAAGGTCGAGACTCGGTCCCGCCCTGGTGCTTACCCGTCAACCTTAGATGACGCGGGAACTGGAAGAAGCGGCCAGAAATTCGGGATTGTTGAGTCCGAAGGACGGCCTGATTCCTTTCCGTGGCCGGCAACGATAGAATCCGCTCTCGGACAACCGCAAAGTCAAAGTTCAGCTCCTGGTCGGAAGGGCAAGGGTAACCTGCAAAGAGAAGAAAGAAATTAGATCAGTACTCTTAATCCAAATTTAAGCTAAAAATTCCTTACTGGGATTCTTGAGGCGGATGTCGGTCGGAACATCGATCTCCGTCCCATCCGGATACTCGGTCTTCCACGCCCCACCGACGAAAAACCACTTCCTCCGATCGTTCCGACCTTTGCTCGGTAGGCCGGTCACCAACTTATGTCCTTTGGTTTGAATGTAGACCTCACCGGTCCCACTCTTTTCACTCTGGATTCGGTAGAGATATGTCATTTCCCCAGGGGTCGACATCCGGTAGAGCCGATTCTTGCCAAACAAGACCATGACGCTCACGATGATCATCCATGTATTCGGGAGCAGCTGGATGGGCGCCTGGTTCCAATAGTTCAACAGGTACGAGACGGCCGGATGGAGCAGAAAACGAAGTCCAACCTCCATCATATCTTGGGTCATGGCCACCATCCCGCGAGGAGGCTAGTCTGCCCGTTCATTCGGTTCGGGGGCATAGAGTTGGACGTCGAAGGGGATCTCCCAGTCGGCCCGGGCATCATCAAGAAAATGCTAGGTCATTTTGCTCTGAATCTGTCCAATGGTCCACCTACGGGACTCCTCCAGGTCGGCTATCCGGATGGTGGCCCGATCACGAACGGTCGGCCCCCGCGGGAAATGCTCCAAATACTCCTCAAAGTCGAAAGAAAGAGACTCGACCTCGTCTTTCATCTCCACGAACTCCGACCACAGACGAAAGGCCTTTCTGATCTGTTCCCGCCGATCCTGGCTAACGCTCCGGCCAGCTACAGCCGGCCTCTCGTCCTCTTCAGTCTCCGATCCCGAGGCCTCATTCGCCATCCCGAGCCTTTGCTTAATTTGTTCAGCCGCGAGATTTTGGAGCAACAAGTTGGTCCCCAGATTGTCGCCTTCGCCGCGGCCGCTTTTCTCTTCATCTTCCTCCAAGAGGTCATCCAGTGGATCCCTATCCTCCACAGGTCGGGCCGCCTCCTCGTTCTGGGATCTTTCCGTAGCCAAAGGAACCCCCTCCCAGGCACCTTCACCCAACAGTGACCGTCCCGGGTGCGGGAATAGGGCATCCAAACCGTCGTCTTCGTGAGCTCAGATCGAGCCCGCTAGACGAGAAGGAGAGGCTCCACTCCCTCCACGAGAACTTCCTCCCTCTTCGAACAAACGGCGATTGGCTCCGCCACCACCGCCACCACTCGAGGAGGCGCCACCCCTTTGCCCAGGCGGAGGACCGGCCCATCGTCGCACCATTATATAAAAAAGAAGCTTGAGTTAATAAAATTTGAAAATTACCTTCTCAAAACCACCAGTCGCCGCCGTGAGAAGTTCGCCGGAAATCACCAAAGAACAGCTCCAAATCACGAAAGAGTAAAAACCTTTGGGAAGTAGAATGACTCCCCTATTTATAGGGAATGGGGGAGGGCCTAATTCGAAATAAAATCCTAGGTTTAGGGACCTAGGAGCAAGAATTTGAAGAGACGGTTTAGGCGTCAGACACCTCGTATATTGCACGCATTAAATGCGCGAGATTCGAGGAGATCAAATCATGTCACGCACATCAGCCTTTAATGCGCATAATCCGAGGCATCGCCTGGAGTCATGTGCACCTTTTTAGGCAAAACAGTACAATGCACGTCCTTCCAGTCGTCACGAAGCTGTCGGCCGACCACCGACCACCCCGGGCAGACCCAGACCGGCACCTGCAAAAGACGGCAAACGACCACCTCGCCCCTCATCAACGTTGAGAGACGAGCTGGGGGGTAATTGTTGTGACCGTTTCGGACCACATGTCGGATCCGGCCGGAAGCAAGCCGGAAAAGGCACAGGGACGCCCAGGAGATGGGATCGACCTGGCCGGTCTATAACCGACCTCAGCGGGCTCCGACCACGAGTTTCCGACCTCGAAAATGAGGTCGGAAGCCTGCTTGGGGCACCCGTCAATGTTTACCGCAGCCACAGTGAAGTCCGGCCGTGGCTGGACCGGCCCGGCCACGACCAGTGAAGACCAGCGGAGGCCGCCCGGACGCGACCAACCGGCTGAAAGAATCTCCGACCTCACTTTCCACCAGGAGGCCGGCCTCCGATCACTTAATGCCCCCGGCCGGTAAGGGAGATCTGGAGCACGTGATAGAATCAAGCGAGATCCTCCCCCAAGAGGGAAAAAGGCCGCCTCCGTACTCAGAGACTCAGAGAATATTCCATCCAAATGAGGAAATGTGCCAGAGAATCGTCCTTTTTGGACACGCGTCAACACCTTAGTGGCCGGCCGCCTGCAGACTCTGGCACTCCAGTGCCCGCGCGTCCTCAGAGGCAGGAGGCATTTAATGCACATGTCCCCCGCGAGGCCGAAAATGACAAAAATACCCCTGTAGTGAGAAAACTATAAATACTCCAACATTTGTAATGTAAAAGAGGTTCAATCTCTCTCAGTATAATCAATACACATACTCATTCAAGTCCAGGGACTAACAACCCCTGGCAATTCTTGGTGTTCTTAGTGTTCTTATGCATTTATTGTCTTTCTTCACTCAAGCATTCAATTTAGCATTTAAGAACCCAATCATTTGATGTTTTTACCAAAGCCCTTATAAATAGCCTTTTAATCCCAGCAACATATATTTGGTAAACAACAACAAGATCCAACGAATGAGATGGGGCTTTGCATCCTTCTTACTCATGAGATATCGAATCACTGCATGATCCGTATATACGATTGTTTTCGTCCCTACGAGGTAGGGTCGAAATTTATCAAAAGCATACACGATCGCCAACAGCTCCTTTTCGGTAGTAGTGTAGTTCACTTGAGCATAATTCAACATCTTCGAGGCATAATAAATAGTGTGAAACCGCTTATCTCTTATTTGCCCCAAAGCAACCCCCATAGCATAATCGATAGCATCACACATGAGCACAAAAGGACTCGACCAATCCGGAGTAACGAGAATGGGGGCATTCACCAACGCTTCTTTCAACCTGTTAAAAGCCACTAAACACTCATTAGTAAACTCAAAGGCGACTTCTTTTTCAAGAAGCCACGAAAGGGGTTTAGCAATTTGTGAAAATTCTTTTATAAAGTGTCTATAAAACCCCGCATGGCCTAGAAATGATCGAATTCCCTTCTCGATCGAAGGTGGAGGAAGCTTCTCAATAGCAACCACTTTCGCTTTGTCCACCTGGATACCTTTCGAGGACACGTGATGTCCAAGAACAATACCCTCTTTCACCATAAAGTGACACTTCTCCCAATTGAGTACCAAGTTCCTCTCTTCACACCTGCTCAAGAAAACTTCAAGATTGGTTAGACACTTATCAAATGACTCCCCGTAGACGGAGAAGTCATCCATGAAAACCTCCATAATCTTCTCAATCAAGCCATGGAATCTAGCCATCATACACCTTTGAAAGGTGGCGGATGCATTACACAACCCAAATGACATTCTCCTAAAGGCAAAAGTACCATAATAGCAGGTGAATGTGGTTTTCTCTTGATCCTCGGGCGCTATCATAATCTGATTATATCCCGAATATCCATCTAGAAAGCAATAATACTCAAACCACCTAATCTATCAATCATTTGATCAAGGAACGGCAAAGGAAAGTGATCCTTGCACGTTGCCTTGTTCAACTCTCTATAATCAATACAAACACTCCATCTCGTCACTGATCTAGTGGCTACCAATTCATTAGATTCAGTTTTAATTACCGTGGTACACCCCTTCTTAGCAACTATGTGTAACAGACTCACCCATGGACTATCAGAAATTGCAAAGATCATATCACTATCTAACAGCTTCAACACCTCCTTATGTATCATCTCTTGTATCACCAGATTCACTCTACACTGATTTTGCACTATGGCCTTTGTACCCTCCTCTAATCTAATCCTATGCATGCAAATGGAAGGACTAATACCCTTAATATCCGCAATTGACCAAACTATAGCAGATTTATGCTTACGAAGCATCACTAAAAGTCTCTCTAATTGATCATCAGATAAAAGGGCAGATACAATTACCGGTACTTCTCACTATCGTCTAAGTAAGCGGACTTGAGGTGGTCCGGGAGTGGTTTCAGCTCCTTCTTCGCCTCCAATGGTGGCGCCTTATCGAACATCTTCTCAAAAGTGGACTCCTCCACATCTAACTCCTCCTCATCCTCGACTTTCATCACATCCATGAACTTTACGTCCTCGTTATCTTCCAAGCTGTCAAAATAATCAAGGTCATAGAGATCATATATTAGTTCATCGAGAATAGGATAATCATAATTATGAACATAGAAAGAGCAAGGATCAAGGAGTGTGTCTTCAACACAAGTGTCCAAGATATCAATGAAGTGACAACTCTCATCTCCCATTGGATATTTAATCCCCTCATAGATCGCTATCTTTACTTCTTGATCATCGACTTTCACCGTGATCTTTCTATTGGCCACATCTAGCACCATCCTAGCAGTAGCCAAGAACGGCTTCCCAAGATTAGAGGTACATGCTCATCTTCCTCCATATCGAGCCACAAAGTCGGCGGGAAAAACTTGATCCGCCACCGTCACTAGAACATCATTCACCACTCCTTGAGGCCTAGTGATAGACCTATCAGCAAGCTGGAGAGTCATCACCGTGGGCTGAAGTTCACCCCCATCCAACTTCTTGAATAACGATAGAGGCATCAAATTAATGCTCACCCCTAGATCACATAAGGCTCTCTTCTTGATCCCGTTCCTGATATCGCATAAGATGGTAAAGCTTCCAGGATCCTTGAACTTGGGAAGAAGCGCCTTGTGCACCATAGCACTCACCTCATGGTTCAAATGCACAAGCTCGGACACATCTACTCTCCGCCTCTTAGCTATCAAGTCCTTCAGGAACTTGACATAATTAGGCATGTGTTCCAAAGCATCATAAAAATGTATGTTAATATGTAGTTTTTTAAACACATCAAGGAATTTTGCCAATTTCTCATCTAGTTTCTTTTTCATAAAATGCTGCGGATATGGGACGAGTATCACAGATTTGGGTACCCCTCATTCATCTCGCTCGGTCTCCTTCACATTCTTCCTAGCTTCCTTTGTCTTCTTCCACTTTGGAACTCTCTCAATCTCCCCAATCTTTTCCTCCTCAAGATCTTTGTCCTTCTGGGACTCATCCATATCAATTTCTTCATTCTCAGCTTCTATATTAATTGTCTCATCCCCCTCTTTCTTATGTTCTTTATTCTTTATCTCAATCTCTCCTTGGGGCATCTCTGAATCAGCCGGAATTTGAGAACCCCCATACTTGATCCCACTTCTCAACTCAATAGCTTTACATTGCTCCTTCGGGTTCGTCTCGGGCATTGAGGGATATTTACCCGGCTCTCTCGTTTGGGACTTTGCAATTTGGCTAATTTGATACTCTATAGAAGTAAACCTGCGATTATTTTTCTGCTGAGCTCTATTCAGCTTCATGTCTCTCTTTTGGAGTTCTTGATCACGCTGATCGCATTTCTTATGTAATTCATTCACGTCATACTCCAATGAAGATAATCTCTTACTCCCTTCTTCCATCTTCTGAAGGATCGCTCGAAACATCTCTTCGATCGAGGCACCTCCTTCAACACCTGGTGGTTTTGAACCTGGATCTACTCTGGGAGGTACAATGATTCCTGCCTTAGGATTGATATACGAGAAATTCCCGTTCTTCCTCCATTGGTTCTGAGGAGGTTGATGGTCTCCTTGATACCCTTGGTTGTTTCTCCACTGATTTTGAGGAGGTTGTGGACCTGGTGGTACAAACGGTTGACCGTAGAGAGGTCTTCCCTACTGGTTGCCACCTTGTTGGTATCCACCTTGATTGTAATTAGGCCTCCCCATATAGTTGGCCTCTTCTTGTTGGTTCGCCGGTTGATCCACTTTCTCACTCATCACATTATTCTGCCCATTTAAACTCTGGTCTTCCTCCAAGTTACTTATCTTCTCCATCATCGCCATCAACAACTTTCTAGTACCGTCACTCTCATCCATCTGATAAGCTCGCTGAACTTCTTGTGCCTCATTCCATTGCCCCGCATTCTTGGCAATATTATCAACAATCTCTCTACACCGAGCTGCACCACTGTTCAGGAATGCTCCACTAGCACATGCATCAAGGTGGTCTTGACCCGCCTTATTGGCTCCACAGTAGAAATAAGCCATGATATCACTTTCATTGTACCCGTGCTGCGGGCACTCAATGAGCATATTATAGTATCTCTCCCAAGCCCGACGTAAGTCCTCTCCCAGCTTCTGCTGGAAAGACGAGATCTCTATCCTTGCTTTGATCGTTCTAGATAGAGGGTAGAATCACTCGAGGAACAGACGCTCGAGCTCGGCCATGTGGTTACACCTCCCCTTGGAAGCGTGTTATCATACCACTCCTTTGTGATTCCAGTTAAAGAGAACTGGAACAACCTGAGCCTCTTGGCATCTTCAGACATGCCATAATGGTTGAAAGTTGAGGCAATCATCAGAAAATTCCTCAAGTGAGTATGAGGATTATCCTTTCCGACCTCCCCCTTGAATTGATTCTCAACTAGCATCTTCAGGATTCCTGGGGAGATAGAAAAGGTGTTTGCCTCTACTGGAGGCAATGCTACTCCATCGTAATACCATTGCGGCTGTGCTGCAAACCTTCCTCGGATTTCCATACCCGGATCAGCGTTCTGAGGAACGTGTTGAGGATAGACGGGTGGTATAGGTACTTGCGGAACTGGAGGTTGGTTATAAACAGGAGGTGGAGGGTAGTATGGTGGGTATTGGTAAGGATAAGATGGGTTATTTTGTGGGTAGACAGGGTTGTTTAGAGGATGTTGAACTAGGTTTTGAGCTGGATTATTTTGATTCAGTGGAGCCGGGTTTTGGCTCTGACTTTCCCCTGAAGGGACTTGATTCTGACTGTCATTCCCTCCAGTTCCCTCAACCCGTTCCACTTCCTGATTGTACTTAGCCGCAGCTTCATCCAACTCATTACTTATGTTCATGTTGTCGTTCTCTCCACCGGCAGTGTTATTAAATGCTCTACTTCTTCTGGCGATTATCTCAGGGTCTAACTTTATTCGGTCTTCGCTCGATTCTCCTTGTGAGCGAGTTTTTATATACCTGAAACCACAAAAGAAATATCAAAACGCAGCTGCCTGATGTCTGCTAATAAAATAGAAAAATAAAAGCACTCACTACTAACTACTAAACTATCTTCAAGTCTTACTCAATGGACATACATCGACATTCCCTGGCAACGAAGCCATTGACTTGAATGCAAAATACTAGCTATACTAGTAGTTACCCCACAAGAGTATGGGATCACAGTAGTATGAGCAAGTATAGGGACCAAGTAGTATCTAACCCAAGGGAAGATATGTATGTGAATAGAGCCCTGGAGATCTACGCATCGTAGTTAATACGAGTGTGTGTTATGATTTAAGAATTATTTTAATCTACTCTATATTCTATTACTAATAATGCAAATAATGAAATCAAATAAATAACTAAGGGTTTTATCAATTATGGGATGGTGATGCTCAGGATAGGAATCCCTACGTATACTAACGGAGCTAGTACGATAATTAAAATAACCGTGATGTGCAAGTATTAATCCTAAGTGTACTAAAACTAGGCAATCAACTTTCCTAATCTAGTACCAGATTGAAAGACTAAAAGCTCAAGAATTAACCCTAATACTTCGTCATATCAACCTACTTCACAACCCACTAAACAAGTTATATGGATTATGCTTAATTAATGAGACCCTTATTTACCCAAGGTGATACGGTCGTCCTCCCTAGATAAACCGGTAGATTATAAACTCTTTCTATAACCCTATCGTTAAGCCTACTTGTTATCAAAGAGTGATAAAATCGTCCTCTTTCTAATAATTTTCGTACTCAATTCCAAGATAATTCTAGGGTTCATTTTAAGCATTCAATTAATTAATAGAACTAGCACTAAACATCACAATTTATCCTAACTATATACCAACATCCTACTTCTACGAGTTCATCCTACCCCAAGCATACAAGGGTTTTAGCCTAGCATGGTTTTAACGATAACAAAAATAATTAAACAAGCAACGAACATAAACATGACGAATTGAATTGAAAAACTCAAGAACATAAACTAAGGTTTTGAAGAAAGAAGTTTAATCTAAGAAGAATATCAAATAACAAAGAAATCAAAGGTCTCACGTAATAAGTGTTGACGAAAGAAAGAAAGAAAATCAAGATCTAACTCTAATCTATGAATTCCTAATATCAAAACCTCGATTACACGTAAAGTATGCTTGCTCAAACTCTCGGTGCTCTTCTCTCTCCAAGAACTATCTCTATGTGTCAAGTGGTGTCCAAAACGTGCTCGGAATGGGGTATATATAGGCAACGGGTTAATTCGGGAGCTAATGGGCCGAGGAGGACCGTGGAGGACTCGACCTCACCTTGGTCGAGTGCCTAGGACTCGACCTCAAGGTGGTCGAGTGCCTCCTCTTGGCAGCTGTTGGTCCCACTAGATAGATTAATTGCGGAAGCTTAAACTTAAAATAAAGTTCTTTTCAAAGTCTTTTTACTAGAGCACAAGTTAAAGCAATAATAAAGAAAGCAATAAAGAACACACGATATATAGTGGTTCGGATGTTAAAATTCTACGTCCAATCTCCCTTTTATCAAGGGGCCTTACTAACCAACCAATCAACTTACTATCTTTCTGGAATTGAGAAGTACCAGATCCTTCTTACAACAGTCTTTAGATCTAACTTCGATCTAAAGCTTATCTCACTACAACCTTATCTTAATAAGATGAACAGGTTGAGTATCCAACAACTCCTTGAAGAGTGAATATGAATATTAACAAAGTAAGAGTGCTAAAGCTTGATGATCAAAAGGCTTGGATATGAACTTCGTGCGTGTGTATCTCTAGAGCCTTTCTTCAAAGATGCACTCTTATATTTATAGAGAAGATTAGGGTGTAACGCCCCGAACCCAATATATATTAATTATATCGAATTCGAAGTGTTATTGTGATCAAAAGTCCGAACTATAAAATTTTGAAGGAATATAATGGAAATGAGAGATGATGAGTTTTATATGCAGCGGAAGAAATGAGTAGAATAATTATTATAATATATTTCACACACATATATAAAGTTTATTATCAAAGTAACATTTCTTTTAAGTGGGGAACTCCGTGTCGTCTCTATTACTGTCCTTGCTCCACGAACTCATAATCTGCAAGGGTTGTAAAAAGGGGGCGTGAGAATTGAATTCTCACATATGGGTGATTGCAACATCATGGGATTGGTAAATCCGAAGTATATTAAATTATACTCATTGATAAAGTAATTAATTTATTTAAGCAGTTGACATAATAATATAAACATCATATATCATACATTAATAATCAGTTGGGTACAACAGGTTTCACATCATATAATTGAAATATCACAAGTTGGTTCACGTTAAGGGGCAAAGCCCACAATCAATTTCACATATAATAAATCTCTTCTCAAAACAATATAAATAATTCCCCGTGACCATGCACCCGATCTATTATCAAACATGGCCACGCACCACTTCCACAAAGTTATACTTTTCAACTCCAACCATCAACAGCCTTGATTCTGAGGGCGTCCAACGACAGCGTCCCCGGAGACCGGAAAATAATCAACAACCTTGATTCCGAGGGCGTCCAACGACAGCGTCCCCGGAGGTCGGAAAAATAAATACCCACATCACAACTCCGTGCTTACTGACTTTCCATAAAATTGATACAACAAACTTTACTGAGAAAAATACTTGATTGACAACAGAACTGATTCATGCTCATAAAAGGTGTTTACTCATGCAGTGATGATCGCTTCACAAAACAACAGGCTAAAGTATAACATATATAGTTATATCACATAATCCAAACAGTTATATAGATAGGTGTTACATTTATGTTGGATTATATATTTTTGATTTGATTTAATCGAGTTCAGGAAATACCGGCACGACGTCATTATTAGCAGATCAATCAACAGATCATCACCCACCTATTTGCTCCGGGTCCCCTGAATGATGTACAACCAGAATATCGGATCCCTCGTGTGCGTTCCAACTAGTACCGAATCCTAGTAGGAAAATATTTAATTAAAAGTTGACCTTTGAAAACGTTTAGGAAAAACTTGAGAGTTTGAGGTACGAGAATCGAGAGAGTTGTGGTCTTATAAACTCAAAAAGGACTTGCTTAAGGGTCACACCTTATTTTGGTAAATACACCACTTCTAGAAAGGTGAGTGTATTGAGGGAGTGTATTTACTAGTATACTTGTGGTATGACTATTTCGATTACTACAAAAACAATTTTTTGATAAGTACACCCCTTTTTAAGAGGAGGTGTATTAGGGGGTGTATTTACTAATTTCTGTGGTGTAACAGGGGGGTGTATTTACTGAAAGCAGTGGTGTAACAGGGGGGTGTATTTACTGAATTTATGGGTGTCCTTAATAAAGGCCCTTTAAGGAAGAAAATATAAGAATTCATCTTGGAATTACTTAGAAAAATAAGAAATTACTTAGAAAAATATTAATAAAATTAAAGAAAAGGTTTTTCTTTCTTAAGAATTATATTCCTCATTTTAAAAGGATTCTTTGAATATAAACATTCATATTTTATAAGTAAAACTTCTCTTATTAAACTTATTAAAGACTTTGGCTTTTCTAAGACAAATTATATTATAAACTAATATAGTTTATAAAAAGTATTTTCTTTTCTAACTTTAGTAACACTTCTAAAATTGGTTTGTAATACTTCTAAAACAAATGAATTATATTAATTTTCCCAAAAATACTCCTTTTCATTTGTTTACTTAGTTGGATATTAAACGACTTATCTTTTCGTTTCTAATTTTCTAACAGTCGCACAAGGGGAAGACGAGTTTCCCTTTGTCTCCAAAAACTCAACTAATATTACTAACAACTAATTTCATCACCATATCATCAGCTAACCAAACCAAACTAATTTCATCTCATCCATTCAGCTAATATAATCAACACTCCATTTAAAACAAGCTAAAACATTCCCACCATCCTGCTAAAACACAACCATCACCCTAATCACCTAATTCATCACAACAGACAACTAATTCACCATTAATATTATGTAAAACAAACATTACCCAAGTCCATCTACAAAACATAAATCCAAATAAAATACCTCAAACTTACACGGCCTCAACAGGGAATCAACTCAAATCCTAATCCACTATTACGAGAATTAGAGAGAAATTAAGCAATTCTTACGAGTCCGGTTCGGGGAGGTAAACGAGCGGCCTAACGGCGTCGTAAAAGGAATCGGTTATTCGTCGGATTATTTGGACAGCCTAACAGCGTCGTTTCGAATTTACCGGAAATGAAACAAGTAGCAGTGGTGTCCTTCGGTCATTACAACAGCATCCCGGTAAGAAGAAATGAACAACGATTAATTGAAGGTATTAATTGGGAGAAAAATAATGGAAGTGAACGAAATTGGGGAAAAACAACCAAAGATAAGACTCACCCAAAGGAGGAGGGTGGTCGATCGGCTAGGGGCGGCGGCGGCCAAGGCGGTGACGGGCTTCAATCGAGAGGGAGAGAGACGACCACATCTTCGATTAACACAAAACAAATGATATTGGAACCGAAGCGAATTAAATCGAAACAAAGTATGAAATTAAAAGAATCGGACCGAAAAAGGAACGAGGCTCACTTAAGAGGAGAAGACGAACGGTGGTTGCTCGGCGGTGAGCGGCGGCTGGTAGAAGCGGCGCTCGGCTTCCGATTGGAAATAGAGGAGGGCGGCGGCGCTTCCTGGTGGCGTCGCGACCTGGTGGAGCTGGACGGATGGCGGCGGAGTTCGCGGTGCGCGCGTCTGAGGGGGAAAAAGGAGGGGCGGTGGTCGGAGCTGGGCCGTGGCGCGGCGGTCGCTGGTGGTGGAGGCGACGCTCGCGGCTTCCGGGCGAGCGGCGTGAGGAGAGGAGGAGGACAGAGGCGCGACGACTGGAGGCGGAGCACGGCGGTGCTTCGACGGTCGTCCGGGCACGGCGGCGTGAAGGAGGCGCTTGGCGATGCGCGACGCTTCGCCGCGGCTGAAAGGAGGTCGAAGGAGAAGACGTCGGGCGGCGGCTCTGGTTCACGCGACGGGAGGCGCGACGGCTGGGCTAGCGGCGGCGGCTGGAGCGAGAGGCGCACGGCGGCGAGCGTTTGGGAAAAGGGGCGACGGGGATTTTTGGCTGGGAGAGAGACGAGAGGAGAGGGAAAAGATTGGGGAAAATCTGGCTTGTGAGGAAAGAGACGGGAGAGAGAGAACCGATTTTAGAGAGAGGAAGAGGATATTTGATAGAATTTAATTTCTTTATTAATTAATTTAAAAGGAATGAATTAATATGTGGGTGGAAATTAATGCTCTAATTAAAATTAATTTAAAAGGAAATATAATTTATGTGGTTAGGGTTTAAGCCCCTTTAATTCAGATATTTTCGTTCCCAAATGATACGGTTTAGGGATCGTTTGGCTCACGAGTTAAACTCCGATTTAATAATTAATACAGTTTTGAGACTCAATTAATATTTTATTGTATTTTAATTATAAAAGTATATTTTTATCAATAAATTATACGGATCGAAATCCTAATTTCAAACTTGAATATTTAATTTCTCGTAGTCCTTTATTCGTTTGAAAGATTCGATTCTTTCTACGAATTTAGGAATTTATAAAAAGGGTATATATTTAAATTACACAAAAGCACACAAAATAATAAAATAAAAAGAAACAAAGATAATAAAATAAAATAAGGGTTCTATGAATATAAAAGGCATAAAACGGGACGGGGTATTACATCCTCACCCCCTTAACAGAATTTCGCCCCCGAAATTCAGCTTCTAGGTATTGCTTAAGCATTGAGGGTATTTGGTTAGGACTTCATCCTCTATTTCCCAAATTGTTTCTTCTTTTCGTGTCGGCTCCACTGGACTAGAACTAATGGTATCTCTTGAATCCTTAATAAGTGTAACTTCCTTCCTAGGATAGTAACTGGAACTTCTTCATAAGTCAGGTCACAACTTAAACCTAAATCTATACGACTAGTAACAGGGTTTGGATCGCTTATGTACTTCCTGAGTGTAGATATGTGAAACACATCATGCACTCGTGATAACTCTGGTGGTAGTGCTAAGCGATAAGCCACATCCCCGATTCTATTCAGGATGTCAAATGGCCCATTGTATCGCGACTTTAGCTTACCTCTCTTACCAAAACAGATTAGACCTTTCATTGGTGTCACTCGGAGAAATACTTTATCGCCAATGTCGAATTGTAAATCTCTTCTCCTAGCATCCGCATATGATTTCTGACGGTCTTGAGCCGCTTTGATTCTTCCTTTAATCTTTGCGACTATCTCAACCGATCTTCCAACTAGTTCGGGTTCGAGAATCTTTCGAATTCCAACTTCATCCCAACAAACTGGTGATCTACACCTTTTCCCGTAACGTGTTTCGTACGGTGTCGTTTGTATTGTCGCCTGATAATTATTGTTATATGCGAACTCTACAAATGGCAGGTGGCTCTTCCAACTTCCTGCAAGATCTAGAGCGCAAGCTCTCAGCATACTTTCGAGTGTCTGGATAGTTCTTTCCGATTGTTCGTCAGTCTGCGAGTGGTATGTGGTGCTGAATTTCAATTCAGTCCCTAAGGCTCGTTGCAGACTTCCCCAGAACTTAGAGGTAAAACGGGATCTCTATCGGACACTATCGAGACTGGTACACCGTGCAGTCTAATTACTTCTGCTATGTATAGTTGGATGAGCTTGTCCAACGTGCACGTCATTATAACAGGGATAGAGTGGGCAGTTTTCGTAAGTCTATCTACGATAACTCAAATGGCATCGTGATTCTTCACCGTTTTCGGAAATCCGGTGACAAAATCCATAGTGATGTTCTCCCATTTCCACTCTGGCATCTCCAGAGGATGCAACAACCCTAGAGGTCATTGGTGATCTGCTTTAACTCGTTGGCAGGTTAAACAGCTCCTGACGAATTGAGCTATCGATCTCTTCATACCCTTCACCAAAAGTTTCCTTCCAGTCCCCGATACATCATCGTCTATCCGGGGTGAATGGTGCATGGAGTGTTATGTGCCTCTTTTAGAATTTCATTCCTCATTCCTTCATCCTTAGGCACACAGATTCTGTTATCGAACATCGAAGCTCACTCAGTACTCAATACGAACCTCTAAATAGTTCCTTCCTTAGCGCGCTTACGTATTCCTCTAAAGAATTTATCGCTCTTTTGCGCTCCTAGGATCCTTTCTCGTAAGGTCGGTTATAGGGTGAACGCGTAAACCATGGTATCTGCACAGTTCTGCGTGGAAAATTCTAGGTTTAGGATGGAATTGGTACTATATCTTACTCCACTCAAAATAGTTTTGTCTAACTACTTATTCTAAAACTTCTGGTTCAAAAAGGGTGGCTTAGTGGAGAGGTTTGATTTCTGAAAGGTCCTCCATTAGTTAAAACCAAAATAACTTCTCGGTTTTCTTGGTCGACTAAGTTTGTTGTCGCCCTACCAGATCTGAGACTTAGAAGGTTTTCTAGTCCTCAAACATGCAAACTTTTCTTCCTACATAGTTGCAAAATTTCCTCTACTTCGAAGTCCACTATGTATCCCATAGATAAAAATCAATTGTCCTTTCTTTTTCAACTAAAGTATTCCCATAATATATAAATGTTAATTCTTAACACGTAAGACTTAAGATCACATCTAACTTACTCATTCCACAAAAAGGCTCTACTTAAGCTTAAAACCTTATGTTATCCCAAAAGAAAGTAACTATGCCCATGTTTCATATTTCTTCTTATGCATAGAACTAGTTCGTTTTCAATAACGTCTAACTACTCAACTCAAGAACGTGCAGTTCAGTTTCTATTTGATGTTCATCCAAGTCTATCTCCAATCAATTCACTCGGCTTAGGTTCTCATTGTATTCCTCAAAAGTTCACTTTCACTTAAGGTCTAATCTTCTATACTCTATATCCTCAAATTTTCTTAAATTCTTAGACACAAGGGAGTGAGATGCTCTAGTACTAATCGATACATAAGTAGTTGATCCACAATTCACACTTGCTGAATTTGGAATAAAACTTCTCTCGTCTCATTGTCTTTAAGACTGCCTTGAGATGTTCTTCATGTTGCTCTTTGTCCTTAGAGTACACAAGACGATGACGAATTGGTCCAGGTACGGATGAAACACTCTATTCATCATATCCATGAAAATTGTCGGAGCGTTTGTTACTCCAAAAGGCATCACGGTGAACTCGTAATGTCCATACTTAGTTCGGAATGCTGTCTCTGGGATATCCTCGCTCTTGACCTTTAGCTGGTGGTAACCAGACCTTAGATCGATCTTTGAGAATACCGTAGCATTCTTCAACTGGTCGAACAAGTCTTCTATCCTCGAAAGAGGATATTTGTTCTTAATGATCAGTTGATTGAGACTTCGATAGTCTATGTACATACAGAAAGTTTCATCTTTCTTCTTTACGAACAACACGGGTGCTCCCCATGGTGATGCACTAGGCTTGATGAACTTCTTTTCAAGCAAGCATTGCAGTTGTTCCTTCAGTTCTTCTAATGCCTTTGGCGCCATTCAATAGGGTGCTTTAGATACTGGTGCTGCCCCAGGTATCATATCGATGGAGAACTCTATCTTACGATCAGGAGGTAACCCGATTAATTTCTCAGGAAACACGTCAAGATATCCATCCACAATTGCTCAGAAGGAGAAAGAGCACATTTAGGAAATGAAGATTGAAAAGCTTATTCAAATCACTGAGATGCAGCAACAAGAGCTGAATGATATTGTGTTCAGTCTGCTAAGGAGAAAGAAGGAGAAGCCTGAACCCAGGAAGTACGAAAAGTCTGCAGCACCCAGGAAAGTTCAAGTTCCCAAAGAGTCTACAGTCAAGCTAGTGCTCATTGATTCTTTCATCTCTGAGGCACTGAAGGAATTTTGGGAGGATGCAAGGAATGAATTCATCAGATTATGGTATGTGGTCAAGAAGTGGGGCGACACTGAAGATATCGATGCGCATTTCACTGACTTCATGGTAGACAACCATCCTAAATTGTTCAAGCTGATTGTGGATGAAGTTGAGAGAGCCAAAGTCCAGATCAACGCCCCTGAACTGATCATTCACACCCCTCCCTATGTGCCAAACTCAACTATGTATAACTCAAGGGCGATCATGAAAGAGGCTCTCAAGATAGCCAAGGCAGAAGGGTACCCGAATCAGCTGAAGAGAGTTGAAGACTTGAAGGAGAGAGTATACTCTAGCTACAACATCAAACCTGAGATGCGTAGGATTTGATGTACCCTTCGAAAAATTGTAATAGATATGTTCATTGTAACACTGAGAAATCCATCAATGAAATCTATTACTTTTTGCCCTCAGACAACAACTCATTTTCTTTTTGGCTATTCATTTAAATTCTGTACTTTATCAAGAACTGCTCTAACACTGAACTTTTATCTTATAGATAGGATTATTTCCACTATGTATTTTGTGGATCTTTTCTGTATTTTGACATCATCAAAAAGGGGGAAATTGTTGGGACAATGTCAGTTTTGAGTTGATCCCAAAGACCCTGAAAAGATGAATTTGCCTAAGTGTTTGATAGTCAGGCTAGTCTTGATAGGATTAGATCAGGTTAGAATGTTGTACATTTACAGGTACTCAATGAGAGGAGAACTCAATGAAGACATTCAAGACTAAAGCCTGAAGAACACAAGAGCACCATCACTGAACTTGAATTAGTTTTCTAAGCTGGCTAATTGAGTGTCAGGATGAAGAGCATGATCCTGAGATCATTGCTAACTAATCAGTCCTGAAGGAGTCAGGCTGCACTGAGTATTTGGGAGAGACTTGGAGTAGGATCCAAGCAAGCAAAATGAATGTCAGTGTTGGACCATGTACGTAGATGAGGACAAACCTGAGCTAAAAAAAAAAAGATAAGACTGGACTGAAGAATGAGTTCTGACATTCTCACCTACCTGATGACGTGGACCAATCAGGGGAGGACAAGTCATGTACGGACCTTGACTTAAACCTGACATCCTTGCAGAGTTCAACGGGCATGCATTTAATGCATTTACCAAATCCATGCAAGTAGGCGGTTGCATGCTGACATGTGTCCGTTTGAATTATCCTACAAGAAAGGTGATTAGAAGGTTATCTCTCCAACGGATAGTTTAATCAAATCTCTTATAAATACAGAAGACCATGACCCAAACAAGGTTACGGAAAATTTCGAAGCCAAGAAATTACTCAAGACTCACAAGCATTCAAGCATTCAAAGAAGCACTTGAAACCCTCATAATTTTCCAAGTGTTTCTTATAGTCTAGAGTCATCTGTATTCCAAAGAGCTTACCTATACATATCCTAAGCTTAGATTGATAATCCAATCCTTATCATAACTTTGCATTATAAGGATTATCACACCTTAGTTGGAATCCAAGCCAAAACCAAAACTCTAAGCTGAGTCAATGTTAGGTTTGTTGGTTGAGGTAGAGAGTGGTTAAGGAAGGAGGACTAGAACTTATAAATTCTAGGGATCGGTGTGATTGATCATTGTGCACCTTAGCACGTTAAAAACAAGTCAATCCATTAAGGGATTCTCCTGTTCAATCAGGACCGTGGACGTAGGAACTTGAGTTTTTGAACCACGTTAAACTGCTCTGAGTTTTTATTTCTTTGATATTGTGCTTAACTATTATTCATTCATTCATTGCATATTTTGTCAGTGTCGAATTAATCAGTCTGATCTTGAAACTCAGTGCACCACCCTTTTAAACACGACTTCTTAACAAGGAAAAACTCAGTTTTTAGAAATCATTAAACAAGTCTAAATCTTTCAAGGCTCACACATTCCGCACTCAGGCATAAATACATAGTTAGTCAACTGACTTGCTTCAAAGTTGTTAGTAGGTGTATTATCTATTCAGTGCCTAACACCTAAAACTCTGAGTAAGAGGGACTCAGTTTGAAAAAGAATTTGTATACGTGTATTCCCCCCCCCCCCCCATACACGTATCATACACTTGTCCGGGACCAACAATCACAGAACCGCCGAATCAAAAAAATTGGGTGCTATCATCGATATTTAATTTAGGTTTCTTTATACTAGTTTTAATTAAAATTATTTTAAGAAAATGGAAATAAAAAAAGAAGTATCCGCTCTAACAATTCCGTCGCCATCTACCAAAATAACCAAAAACTTTTTGATATATACATAAGGCATTCTCCGGATAATTCAAATCGAGCTAGTGATTTTGAGGCCCCAATTCTTGACTGGAAGGGACACCAAAGGCATATGCCTTTCCATCCCTTGGATGGATAGAGAGGGAGGGCGGGGCTTTTGTTTTTTCAATCAATATTCGATTGGTTGGTCTGAGGTTATCGATTATAAATTTCCCATTTATCAAAAAAATTCCATTATCTTATTAAGTACATTCTTCATCGAATTAGATTGACGCTTCTAGTACTGGTGGAATTTCTATTCTGTTTACTGACTTATCTGTCAACTTTTCCACCATCACCTATTTCTTTCAAATTCATTATAATTTCGTGGGCCAATTCTTGAATACCCGCTATAGTCGAATATTCATGCGGGACATTCCATACTTCACAAAGGGTAGCTAGTTCATGCTCGTATATGATAACAGAAGACGAGACATTATTTAAGAATAGGAACAACGAGAATTTGAATTTAGGCAACAACAACGTAAACCTACTAAAAATTGTGGCAAAGTACCGAATAACAAACTAATAACCACATAGTATTGAATAATACATTAACAAAAAATATAATTGAGAAAAATGTCGACGAAAACCGTAATGAGAAAACATAAAATTTGAACAGGATATTAGCAATAAATCTCCAAAATAATTCACAAAAATTGATTTATAAAATACAGATGAGCAATGGGTTCTGGAAATTTAATTCAATACACCAAAAATAACAATGGACGACTATTTGGCAGTATGAATGACACATTAGCAGTAAAAAAAAACAGTAAAACAAAGAGATGTTTGTAATTTGTGAAATTAAGGTAAAATTAAGGAATTTGGGGGAAAAAAATTCATTAATCAGATAATATAAAAGCAATTGTATGGATTGATTATTTGAAAAGAACCCTAAACCAAAATGATAAACACAGATTTTTTTTTTTACCGATTGGAGAGGACACTGTACAAGTCTCTGAGTAGGATTGTCGTAGGTCTTGGAGATTAATTCTACAGGCTTCAACGAATGCTGACATAGAAGATCAGTAGTGTTAATAGTCGAACTCGAGGCGTCTAATGAGTGTATTTATGTAATCCAGAGCTTCTACTAGACTCTTTAATTTCCTGGTATTTCATTTTCACATAAAATGAAAGAGTCTTTAGGATCATATGAGTAATAACGATCGAATGGAAGACACCGACATGACGACGAGGCAGAGTGAGCAGTAATGATAGATTTTTGTCTGTTGACCGATTGTTCAATAGAAATAATCAAACAATCAAGATTAAATTTTTTTTTAATTAATCGCATGACTGAGATTTCTATGGACACCCATACCCCGGGCACAATAATATGACTCTTAAATTAGAGTATGCTTTATATGAAAAATCATTAATCAGATAATACAGAAGCAATTGTATGGATTGATTATTTAAAAAGAACCCTAAACCAAAATGATAAACACAGAAAAAAATATTTATCGATTGGAGTATCATTAAACATATCAGGTGTATCACTAATTTGGGGCAATGATATTATATTGTAATTGTTTTAAATTTTCTTGAACTCAGACTAATGATACTCCCGATAAGATTAATGATACTTCCAATAAGATTAATAATACTTTAAAATTGTTTTATGATAAATTTATCACGAACTATTTTCATATAATATTTGTTTTAAATTATATAGTGCATGTGATTCATAAATGACTAAATATCACAAAAATAACACTTTGGAACAACCAAAAAGCAAAGCATCATTCATACCCAAACTTCCCACGGATCCTTTGTTTTTTGTCATTAGGAGAAACAAAAAAAAAAGGTCACAAGTTGGTAGAGCCGAGAAGTATGACCTCAACCTCGGACCCTCCTTTTTATCCAAACTCCCCCAATTTTTGGTTCAATCATTGCTTGTTTTCAACCCTCACTCACTCACTCACACACACGCACACTTCATTAAAATCAAGCATACTCCCCTCTTTCTAAACACACGTGCCTTGACTTTTCCTTGACTTCCCTCCACTCTTCCTCACATGCCCTAATTTTTGTCTGACACCACCGCCCAAGCTCGATCACCCCTTCTCCTCGATTCCCCTCTTCTAATTTGTCCAAAATCGGGGGGTTTTGTTAAAACCCATTTGCTCGAAGCTGTTTTCTTGAATTGAATCGGGTAAGTTTTGCACTCTAGTGTGTTGGATTGTGTTTATTGAGTTGGGGTGTGGTGAAATTTGAATCTTGGCAGTGTTTTGGGTTTTCCCCTGTTTTTTTTTTCTTTCCAATTTGGTAGAATTATGGTTTGATTTGCGTTATTTTGAGTGTTTGATTTGTTGGGCCAATGAAATTTACGGGTAATTTGAAGTTGATTAAATTTGTTCTTAGTTATTTTGGCAGAATTTTGCACAATGCGCATCGAATTCAACTGTTGACCAAATTCTCTCACCGGGAGTTGACTTGGATCGGCTCTGGCTAAATTAGGGTCTGGTCTTTCAATGAAGATGGGTTAGTTGGATTTTTGTGCTTAATTTTTATTGCATTTCGAATTTGGGTGTGAATTGTGGGACCAAAATGCCTGGAGATCGGCGTTTTCGTCGGTTTGATACAATTGAGCTGAAGCTCCAGATTGAAATGAGGCTCGGTCGTCTGAAAACCGAGCAGTATTTTAATCTGTTGAATAAGTTCTTCAGTCTCAAGATTAGTAAATCGGATTTCGATAAGCTCTGCATTGGGTTGTTGGGGAAGGAGAGCGTCACGCTTCATAATGGACTTATTCGAGCTATTATTAGGAATGCTCATTTATCCAAATCCCCCCCTTCCAAGCACGAAAAGAATGTCAAGTTACGGAATAAGTACCAGAGAAGCCCACTTGGGACCCACAATGTGGGGTACCAAGATTCCCCGGTTAAGCAGCAGAGTGCTACGGAGCTTTTGTCGTTGGGTAGTAGGCCTCCTGTTGAAGTCACTTCTGTGGAAGACGGGGAAGAAATCGAGCAACTTTCTGGGAGCCCCGGGATTCATAGCCGAAGCCCTCTTAGAGCTCCTATCGGAGTTTCTCTCAAAGCGAAAGGAAAGAAAGAGATGCTACTCAATGGATCTTCGTCTTTTCTTGATGTGGAGACCTGCTACAAGAATGGTGAGCTCCCCGACACGACTTCTTTGCGAAAGAGGCTGGAACGAAGGCTGGAAACAGAGGGTTTAAACGTGACTACGGATTGTGTCAACTTATTAAACAACGGGTTGGATGTTTTCATGAAGAGGTTACTGAAACCTTGCGTCGATTTAGCCAAGGAAGCTTCTTTAACCGAATTTGGTGTTGCGATGGGGTTGAATCCCCGAATACTCGGTGAAGACTGGCCCGAACTGTTGGAGAAGGTGTCATGTGCATCACAAGAATATCGAGCACATCAGAAAATGTGATGACTAGAGCTGCAGAAAATTTTGCATAAAGTAGGCTAGAGTGTATATACGTCTCACATCTGATTGTTTCTGAATTGGTACTTCTTACCTCATAAGCGGATACGGATACTTGTAACATTGTAGTCATTTACGTATAGTTCAGTGGTCTGCCTAATTTTGTGAGTCCCATCGTTCTTTTTATCTATCAAGTGAATAAATATTTTTTATGTTAATCGATTTTGGGTGGTTGAACGATCTCTTCTAGATGGACCACCATTAACAGAAACTGCATATTGTTATTGCCATTTAATTCAGTCAGTTGGTGTATATTTTAACTCTATAGTAGCATTTATTACAACCTCATATGGTTGCGTAATTCTGTTAAATTCTTACCTCTGATTCTTGAAGTTATTCAGGATTTTGACTATGTTGGTATCATTCTACTGTTGTTCTTTTCAATTGCAGTTTTAAATAATATTAGTTGTTTTAGTAAATGGTATTAGTAGTTCTTCCATCTGTTCGTTGGAAAGACGAGGTAAGCAGACTCTCCAACTGTTCCTGTTCACATTACCACTGTAAGTTTTTACATAGCTTCAATATCCAATTGTTGCTGTTTTGATGAGAAGAAATACGAGTGGATTAAATGCTTTCTTTTTCATATTTGATTTTTCTCACATTTTTCGCTGCTCTTTCTGTATTTTCCTCGTAAAATGTTAAATGCTACAGGGAGTATTCATGTTTGGTTTTCTAATTCCCCAAATTTGAACTCTGCTCTCTTGTGTATTCAATCTTGTAAGAAAAGCTGTTGTCATTGTCTCTAAATATCTCGACTCATTATTCCTTCGCAGTTCGTAAAGTAATGGAAAATGGTGAATAACGAAAGGAAGAAAATAACCAGCACATCAAGAGTATTACTTTTGCATTATGTCATCTGATTATTATGCTGGTCTTAGTTTTTGCATCCTATCTAACTTGCTTTCCTTTTCTTCTCCCATTTTCTTTTTGCTAGAAATGGAGGTTGCAGTCGAGCAGAGGACCCAACGTGTAAACGGTTAGTATCACGAACGAAATAAATGCTGATTATCTATATTATGTGAACTGTCGTCTTCATCTTCTAGAACGAACTCACTGGTGTTGTATTTGAGCTGTGGTTTTAATTTCTATGGTCCATGTTTATGTTCCTGTTAGTGGTAGCATTTTGTAGCAAAAGAACTGGTAGCATTTTCTTTTTTAACATTTTAGTTATCCAACTTGGATATTATTTTTTAGGGGCTATTTGGTTTACGGTATAGGATTGGATTAGAACGACTATCGAAAAACGGATAGACTAGAACCAGAAAATTTGGCCATGATCCTGTGCAATCCCTCAAACCAAGCACGAGATTATCTAGGATTATAAAGACAATCCCTGACAATCTCTCAAACCAAACGGGCCCTTACAGTATAAAAAAGGTTAATATATTTTTTGTCCCTGAAACCTAAAGTTCACATTTTTTCAGTTTTGATCAAATTTAGTCTCTTACATTTGATCCTTGTTTTCCTGCCGTTAGTTGACCATCCATTAATTGACGGAATCAACTATTTGAGGTGTTATACGTAATTTTTACAAAGTTTTGTACATAAACGTAATCATCAAAAAACGTTTTAGTATTGCGTTTAACACCTCGCCACCCCCAAATAGTTGATTCCTTCAGTCAACTACGAATGAGACCAAATGTGTGAGTAAAAGCGTACATTCGGAACCAAATTTGATAGTACGTGAAATAGTGGAACAAAATTGAAAAAAAGTAAACTTTAGGGACCAAAAATATCGATTGTTATATGCGTGTGATGATGTCGTACAATCAAATGATGTAATTATCATGTGTGGTCCGATGAATCGTGCTTGTATAAAGCAATAGTTGGTCAGTAGGATTGTTATCCTAACCACCAATAACACAACACAATTAGATGGCTACATAATGGTCCCTAGATTTAGCAAATACCCCCTCCGTCCCCGAGTTTTCTTTCCACTTCTTTTTGTTGAATGGTTTAAAGAAAGTGTATTTGTTAATTAATATATGATGGTTTACCTATTAACTTTTGGGATAAAGTAATGAATAGTATTGAAAAGTGAATTGCATGAGTGACACTTTGGTAATATTGTGTGAATTTGAAGGTTAAAGGTTATATGTAATAAAATGTTATTTTTGCCATTTATGGAATGAGAAGTTTACTGGGGGACGGCCCGAAAAGGAAAGTGGGAAGTTTACTCAGGGATGGAGGGAGTATGTTGATTCTTTGTCCGAAAGTGCATTTGATTGGCTATTTAGTGCTACTTTTGCACATGCGTGAATGATACTTTTATGGCTTCTTTTGGTGCTACTTTAGGGCAAGCGTGCTTGATACATGAGTGTATTTTTATGGCTTCTTTTTGGTGAGAATATTGGTTTAGTATTGTCGACATTTGAGACATGTTTAGTTCGAAAGTGTAACATGGGACGTTGTTCTTTGAGATTAGTTCGATGAAACTTGAATATCTAGATTGATTTTAAAAAGAAAGAAGAAACAAAGAAATCAACAATTGATTATTTTTTAAGTGTCTAATTCATTAAAGAGTGTTTTTTTCTTTTTTGTTGTAGGCTATGTTGGGGGGTGCGGGAGCGATACCATACGGATTTGGGGATACTAATTTTAAAAAACCTTAGGGTGCGATTCGTTAAGGATACGTCTATTTATTTATATTTTATTATATATAAAACCTAAAAAATTAAATATATTTTAAAATTTTGTAAATTGAATGTATATAATTCACATTTTCTCTAATCCAAAACTTAAATATATTCAATAATTTAATATAATTAAGTAACCAAAAATCAATTTAAATTCAATTAGCCTAATATATACGTCATAACAGTGATTACAATATAAAACAAGTGTTACATTGTCAACTTCAATTATATTATATAATAAAATTCAATTGAAATAACATATTTAATGCTTAATAAGTAGGATATGCAAGGAGGATTCCAGTATCCGTTAGTGAATTCGCCACGTGGAGAATCCGATTCGCGGATTCAAGAATCTTACCCCTTTTAGGGAGCGGGTGCGAATCCGATGCTGCATTGTAATATTTTTAGAAGAACCCGTGCATCATAGGTTGTAGGGCATTGCCTTTTATAGGATAAAAACTAGTCTCATGTGATACTTGTTTTAATTCAATTTCAACTTAAATGGGATACTTGTTTTAATTGAAACGTGCAGATCAATATAAATGAACATGGTACTAAATTTAACTGAAAAGTAAATTTTTTGTGCATTTGGTGTATGGTGTACTCACTCAACAGTTAAGATTATTTACACTGAAAAGTATGATTTGATTACATTAGAAAAGTATGGTCAGATTACATTAAAAAATTTACACTGAAAATCGATTGTCAATGTTAACTTTTCAGTGTTATTTAACTATATTTTTTTAGTATAATCAGCTTACACTTTTCAATGTAAACAACTTCAACTATTGAGTGAGTGCACCGTGCACCTGGTGCATATGGGAGCGTGCGTTAACTGAAAATGTAACACTAATTTTAATTGAAACATAACACTAACTTTAACCGAAACATGATAAATGTACTGATCTAAGATCCGTGCACCAGGTGCATGTATACATTTCCTTATAAATTTGGACTAATGAGTGGTTAATGTTGAAATTAGGAACATCAAGAATCACATTCCCAAGGGTACAAGCATTTCATTTATTTGTTTCACACTTTGCCTCAATACAATTTTTCTACCAATACCATATTAAACACATTACTTTACACTTATTCTGTATTAATATTGTCGAAAGAAATCACTTGAAATTCCATTTGTAACCCTCAGTTGAATCTTCCACAGTCAAACCGGATATTCCCGTTTCCTCCGGTCTTGACTCCGACCCGACCCAGTTTAGTAATAGCTGTGATGAAAGCAGCATTGAAAGCTTGAGAATTAGAGGCCCAAGTGTTGACCGTATTTTTGGACCTTGAATCCGCGAACAGTACTTGATCCGAGGTGAATAACCCTTTTCCTTGCACGAGGTTTCGAAAGTAGGCGTTGTCGAATATTCGGGGGGTTGTCGGGTCCATATCGATGGCTATTCTTGGGTCCACATTCCTCGGGCACATTCCCTGCAGTTGGGTCGCGTACTGCGGGTCAAGGGTCGGGTCGACCGGGTTTCGGGGGCTGAAGTTGTAGATCCGGTTTGTGAATCTATCGCAGTGTGAGAATCCTACGGTGTGGGCAGCTGCAAGGAAACAATAGTCAATCGGTTTTATGGTAATATAATGTCCTTTATTATTTTAGTAGGTTGTTTGGTAGACAATATAAATATAATATTGACTCAGTTATAATATATTTGACCCGATTTTTATGCACCAAAATCAACATAAATTATCTCATCTCACACCTCTTACAATTTTATTATAACTTTTCACTCCTTATATTACTTCATTCTATGTAAAACACCCTACCAAACAATATTACTTTATTCTATTCATATTATTTAACCATTTTATCTCTTTTAAATTATGCATTACTACCGATTGGAGCGTTATAGTCCATCATATGTTCTCCTATACTTTAGGCCTTGTTTTTTAGGGATGATAAGATAGGTATTAATGCTCTATCCCTCATTAATCTTATGTTTGATACCGTGTTGAAATAATATCTTTAACCCGTTATAATTTTTTGACCAGGTATTGTAATGTCTTTTTAAAGGTATTACCCATCCCACCCTCCCCATGGTATTACTTAATATCTCCCCAACCTTTTACTTTATTAGTGTAAATGAGGGATATATTTATCATTTACTATGTTATCCCATTAAATAATGCATAATAACAAACACGAAATTTGAGTTATCACTTGTAACAAACACGTACTTGAATAAATGTACCACGTGTTAACTAGTTCCCTGTACATTAACTCACCTTATCACAAATATGGTAATAAACGAGATGAATTTCATTCAACGCTCCATATTATATTATCAATAAATTTAAGGGCCTCAAACAAATTACTCCATCTATCTCAAATCAGTTTTCACAGTGCACTATTCATCTATTGCAAAGACCTCTAAATTACATCTCATTTTACTATTAATTACGCACAAAAATATGTTTGATTTGTTTTATCCACTTATATTGAACAATATTTCATCATCAAAAAATTATTTTATCCATTTAAACACTATAAACCAACTCTCATACTAAAGACTAAAAAAATCAACGGTGAAAATAGATCTGGGATGGAAGTAGTACATTTTAAAGAAAAATATGATCCAAGTATTAAAGAAAAGTTTTGTATCATGTACCCTTTGTTAGTTAATTGATTACTATGTTATGAGCTATTAAATTGTTCCATTTAAGGGGAATAAATTATTTAGTATTATACGTATAGAAATTTCCGTTGACTATATGTCTATTTCAATTCGTATATACCCAATAATAGACTCAACAATAGAAATCGCTCCTCGCTCAACTACCGTTGAACTTTACTTTAGAAGTGGCATTTTCTTGTTTGAATAGTCCACACGCAATATAAAAATTCTTTAATTATTAGAAAGCAAATACAAATTTAGATACACTGAATTTAGTTTAATTACCTCGTAATTGGTTTGATATTATATGTCTTGTATTTATTGTTATTTCAATTCTCAGATTAATTTAGCATGGTGTGGGGGTACGAATCCAAATTATGTTGGGCTGTCTCTATAGTAGTCCCATATTTAAAAAAAAAAAAAAAAAAAAAAAATGCACGATGATCATCTAATCAAATACACATATGACATGTACATGTATACATCAATAAGAAATGGACTAGACTTCAACCGTTCCATTTATAGATGAGTATGTATAGTGTGAAATTGGTTCATACATAAATCATTGAAGGATATTAGTTGTTTTCACTGAAGGATATTAGTTGTTTTCACTGAAAAGTCTTAATTTGATGAAAATAACTAATATTTTTCAGTGAAAATAACTAATACTCTTTGATAAAAAACAATTAATACTCTTCAATAATTCATTTATAAACTATTTTCCCTCTATATTTTATCTTCATAGACACAAGCTCATAAATCGAAATTAATCACAACTTATTTGACGTACCAAAATCACCATCTTAAAAAGAAGCAAATTTTATATGAAAATAGTTCATGATAAATTTATCAAGAAATTATTTTAAAGTATCGAATATTTGATCAGGGTATCGATAATCTCACCAGAAGTATCACTATTTGAGTTCAATTTTTTTTTACAACAAATACAATATTATATCACCGACCTAAAATTATCATACTTTTAATTAAATATTCGATATTTTAATATAATTTGCTATAACGAACTAAAGTATAGTACCTGAGAGAGCAATCATATCAGTTTGAGAGAGGCCTCTAGAAGCAAACATTGAATTCAGCTGATCCAAATTGAAACTGGGTTGAGGTAGATTTCCTTCTACACTCCCTGCTCTTGAACTCAACCCATCTAGTCTTCCCAATTCAACCGGATACGAGGGCCCACCAGCCTATTATACGGAAAATTACTTTTTTTTCTTTGTCCTGTAATTTTACTATTTTTTTCATTTTCGTCCTGCTAACTTTAAAATTTTGATTTTAATCCTGTAACTTTACCTCCTTTTGATTTTCGTCTAGTAACTTATATATTTTTTTTATTTTTGTCGTATAACCTACTAACCTTCGTAGGACTAAAATTAAAAAGTGGTAAAGTTACATGTTCAAAATCAAAATTTGAAAGTCAGCAGGACGAAAAAAAAAAAAGGTAAAGTTACAGGATTAAAATCAAAATTTGAAAGTCAGTATAAACATGATTCTTCTCTCATACCAGAACAATGACGTCGCGAGTAGCCAAGGCGAGTATATCCGCACAAGAGACCTTGTTCTTGCAGCTTGGAACAGCATCCACCGCTGCTTTAGCTTTGATCACCGTGTCGAATCCGTCTCCAGCCAACGACAAATTATCCGCATGGTCCTTCTCCGCCGTGTTCCCCGCCGTCGACCCCACTATCACCGATGCATCACACCCCTACGTACACACACGTTTTTAGAATTTTAAGACCCATTTTTCTTTACATTTTAGAATCATATATATTTTAAATATAAGGCGACGTGCACAATTAAAATTGGTTCATATACAAATCATTGAAGGATATTAATTGTTTTTATGAAGAGTATTAATTATTTTTACTGAAAAGTATTAGTTGTTTTTACTGAGAATTCTTAGTTTATTTTCAATAAACAACTGATAGTCTGATACTCTTCAGTGAAAACAACTAATACTCTTTAATGATTCATGTATAAACCATTTTCAATTAACAACTGATCGTCTGATACTCTTCAGTGAAAACAACTAATAATCTTTAATGGTTCATATATAAATCATTTTCACTCTATACTTTGTCTCAAGTAAAAATTTTAATAAAAAAATTCTACATATATGTATAGTGGAAATAAATTAAAACCCTTAGGAGAAATTAAAGTAATCCGCCTCAATTTTTGAGCCCAAATTTTTATTTGGGCGTGAGTCTTTTGGGGTTGATACTAAAAAAAAATTCGCCTCATCTCAAAATTCGAATTTATAAAATGAGGGTGAAATTAATTCATTTAATTATTTTTCTTACAAGAAACGTACCGATACAAAGCAGTCGTGGAAAAAGAGACGTATGGTCGCCGGAACGGTGACGAACGTTTGTCGAAACTTTGTCGACACGGTTCTCCGTACAATGTTCTCGACGTCGGGACAGATGTTGGCGTAGAAATTTGGCCGCAGCTGGGCAGAGGCCAAGCCCGTAAACAATAAAAGTGACAACAATAAATTGACCCGACCCATAAATATTATTGGCCTATATGCTTATTATTGCTAGCTACCCTAATAAATGTAGTTAGAAGAAAATAAGAACTAGCAAGTATTGTAGTAATTATTATTTTTTTTTTGGCAGGAGAGTGGGATATATAGATGGGTGGATTTGTGCAAGTTAGAAATGGTGGGGGAAAAAGATACATAAGATGTTAGTTAGTAGTGGTCACATCTTGCCAGTAGGCTAAGAATCTTTTTCCGATTAAAAAAGTAATACTATAAAGTATTAAAACGAAATGTTGAAAATGTATGATTAATTGAAAGTGATGTGGCAACGAACCAATTCATTAATATATATGTACCACTACTGGTAATAAAAATAAATCGTGCAGGTTGTTCTGATGCCGTGAATATTTGAGTTATATACGTGTATATGATTTTGATGTAAAATTTAAATATAATATTTTTTTTAGGAAGTTTGGTGTGGATAACAAAGGATCAGTCTTGTGGAAGAATATTAAATGTAATGGAATTCACGTGTATATATTGTGATCCTTATTGTCAGAACACGATTATATAAATTCACCATAAAAAAACTATTCCTTCTGTTTTAATTCTGTTTATCCAAAAGCCTCAAAGAGGAAGATTTTTTTGTTTACCCATTTCCTAAAATGGCAAAAAACAATACAATTTTTTCGCACTCAACCCTAAAAAAATTACTTTCTACTCAAAAGTATTAATAAACAATCCCTAAAAAGCTATTTTATACTCAAAAGTATTAATAAACAACTCATTTCTTAAAAATTGTGTCATTTTAAAATGGGTAATCAAAATTGGGACGGAGGTAGTATGTATTTTAAAGAGGAAATTAAAGAAGAACTTAAAGAGGAAATATTTCTCTCTTTAAAATGCTGGTCGGGAAATGCTTTATGAGGGAAAATGTGGTCCCTCGTGAAGGCCGAGGGAAATAAAGAGGGAGTTTGTGTCAGACTTAACGAGGGTTGAGAACCCTCGTTGTCGATGATTGATTCTAATCACGTGGATTAATGATTGTTTGAATCCGTTTATAAAATTATCAAACAATTATGTGTGATTGATTACCACCGTAAATGGTAAATACGTAAGATCGAGGTAAATACGTGTATAGATTACGTATTATTTTCGTATGTGTGTGTTTTGAGATGTATGAGTGTGTGTAAGTGTATTTGCTAAGTATTTATGAATTTGGACTTAGTTTTATTTACCAAAATAAAGGTTTTTATACATAGCACCAAGTAGGTGGTAGCAAGACCTTTAACTCCCATTTTTGCATGCTTAACACGTGTATAAGTTGACTATTTGACCTTATCTAAGACATAACTTAGTTAATAAGTCATCTTAGCCTAATGTGCTCGTTTGTAGGGTTGTTCGACTTGGAGCTCCTTGATGTTATTCATCTATGCTCTTTAGTATAAGTTGTTCGATTCTCTTGAAGTTTTGCTTCACCCTGTTCGCTCAGCTTGTTTGGCTCTTACTTTTAATCTAGTCACCTATTTAAAGGTGTTCGCACATTTAGAGTTACTCGTCGAATTGTACTGAGAGTTGATCTGAGCGAGCTACCCTTGCCGAGCAACTGAAGACGAGCTATGACTTTTGTGGTCAATTGGACGAACAATTGACACTAGGCAAACTAACTTCGAGGCAATGCTTCGCCTTTCAAGGTATGCGTGCTTTCAAGAAGCGTCGTCCACGCGCACGTCATCCCTAGGCGACACGTCTTTGAATTTGCAAAATAAACCCCCACATTTCCATTTCTCACAAGTTTTATTGCGTTTCTTCGCCTTTTAGCCCCTGGATTTCTTTCTTTTTACGGGTTTTACTCTGTTTTTTCTTCAAGATATAAAAAGGAAATTTCTAAAAAAAATCCACTTTTCCATCTTCTTTGCAAAATTTCTTCTGAAATTTCGTCTTGCCCTTTGAAGTTTCCGGCAACTTCCACTATTTAGGTTGTCGTCTTCGTTCATCGTTCTCAAGGTAGCTACTTGTGTTTTGATTATTTTTCATTGCTCTCTTATTTTTTCTTTTCGATTTGAGTATTCTTTCGAAACCATCGGGGTTTTTTTGAATAACCACCACTATCACCGCCACTAAATCAACCGGAAACCACCATTATCCAGTTTTAAGCCTTTAGAATCTTTCGATTTCCATATCCTCTCATTCGAGCAATGAGGATTTACACCGAAATTCGGGAAAAGCCTCTTGAAGTGGTTCTATTCGAAACGCAATTACCATTCGAAATTTCTGTGGACATGGATCCCAACGCGGAATCGGTGGCTCGATTCGCTGAAGATACGGGTGCTCGCTTGTCCGGTGAAGAGGGTGCTCGTGATCTTCCCTCTTGAAACTTGGGCGAGGAGACTTTGTCAGATCTGAGCAACACCGACTTAGATTTGGGCCTTGAGGACGAGCTGACTTGGAAGTTTTTGGAAGGTATCGAGTTTCCTTCACCCAACTTGATGGAGCACCAAATCCTTACTATCGTTGTTCGCCCGGATGATTGGCGAGCTTATGTTGAGAGGTATTCTGACTCATTTGCTCGTCCGGAGCGAGCAATGTTGAAGTTGGAGAAGAACCATTTCCAAGCGGGCAGGATCAAGAGTGTTATCTGCGAGGAGGACCTGAAGCTCATACGGGAGACCTGTCAAATCACGTATGATATTTTCATGTGTGCTCCAGGAAAGAAAGAGAGTGTTGATTGCCTACCTCCGGGTTGCACGGTGATCAACATTGATACCCTAATCGTCGGGTTGACATTGTCATTGCTCCCGATTGTTGGTTGTTTTCTCGAGGTGATCAACCTGGCTATTACTCAGATCACGCCAATCGGGTGGATGAACCTACTCGGCCTCTTTACCCAGTTCACCCTGGAGGGGTTCCCCGACCGCTTGACTGTCGAGGAGGTCAACTACATGATGATCATTACCACCTGCCCAGCCGGCAAAGATGGGTACTACTACTTGAAGGCTCTTTCGGAGCTTAAAGTTGTAAAAGGGCGCCGAACAAAATTCGAGACTGGAAGCCTCACTTCTTCTACATCGAGGGTGATTGACGAGCAGCTTCGGAGCCCTATGGTGGTGGTGGTCGAATTTATTCCCCCAAGGGATACAGGAAGCTCAAACATGAGCCCATTTTTTCTTTTACTTAAGATAAGTGGGAATTATTTTAACTTCTTTTGTTTCTTTGCAGACCCTCATTTCTTGAAATGGAACAGTAAGGAAGAGGAGATCAGCCCCGAGTTTCCGTTCATCTCTTGTTTGGTCGCCCTCCGCAACAAAAAGGATAAATCGATCGACCATTTGAGCGGCTATCACTACAAGAAGGTCGCTCACCTATTGACCCAGCCTCATCACTTGGAGGTGCGAGCAAAAGTGCCCCAAGATAGAAATCCATTTACACTTCTTTTTTCATTGACTTTTTGAAAAAAATTACTAAGTGTTGAAAATTTGCTCGTCTTGCAGATCAACAAGTTACGGTTGTCATTCCTACTTGCGTCGCTCTGAGCAAAGAGTCGCAGAGATGCCACCACCAAAAGGGAAGAAAATGAGGGGTGACCCTCCGTCAACCATCGTGGCGTTGGTGAACAAAATTGGTGGAGCACCAGCTGCTCGCCAGTCGACCGCTTCACAGCCTCCGCCACCATCAACTCAGCAATCGCCCCCTCCACGCCACAACAAGAAGTTGAGGCATTTGGACGGTACTCCCATCATCCCCCACGAACATCCCACGGATAAGGGGAAGGGAGTGGAGGGGAGCTCGACTGCTCGCCCCTTAGAGCATGAAGTTGCTCGTGCCTCGTCTGTCGAGGTGCTAAAGGGGCACCAGGGAAAGGCCGCTAAGGGAGCAAAAGGCCAAGGTCCCCCAGGGACATCACTTACTTGGGCTGGGATGGCAACCGATTTGCCAGGTAATTACTTTCTCAAGTTGCTCGTCATTTGTATTTTCCTTAGTTTATTTTTTTTATTTTCTAACAAATTTCTTTTGGATTTTCGTAGTTATAAGGTTACCGAGCATCCTGGGCATTTTGATATCTTACATCAGTTCACCTATTCAAAAACTCTGACCAACCTCCAGGATTTGCTCGAAAGTCATGCTCGTCGGGCCTTAGAGGTTGTGGCCTGTGCATGGACCCTCCATTTTGAACAAATCGTTCAGGAGCAAGCAGCGATGGACAACATCCACATGTTCCTCACTCAGGCGTGTTGGGAAAATAGGGGTGCCCGGAATCTATTCGGGATGAAATTTTAAATACGAATTTAAATACAATTATTACTAGCATGAATTAATCCTAATTAATTCAAATAATAATTCCAACAACTAATTATCATCATGCATGTTAAATTAATTCACATATTTAACTAGGCGGAATTAAACAAGTAAATATGCGATTAACGTACCTCTCGTAGTATTGGCCTTTGGATATACGGGACACTTGTAATCTCGCTCTATCAACCCAAAGCCTTCTCAAGTATTTCCCTTTTCACCTCACTTGATCGTCGGTGGGAGACGCTTTCAAGCAATTTAATAAACTAAGGAAAAAGAAAAATATCTATGCTTCTTGATTTTTCCAACACATGGAATTATGTACTTGGAGATGAAATAATCATCTCCTATTTATAAGAGGTGTTGGCCGAAAATTAGAGATTTAATGGGCTTGGAGAAAATCTTTTCTTAATCTCTAAGAAATCTTGAATATATCCCATATATTCTTTTCTCCATAATAAAATATTCCACAAAAATCTCACACCCCTAAATAAATATATAGTTTTCGAAATTTACATAGAGAAAATCCAAGATTTGGATCTTCTTGAATATATGAGATATTCTTGTATTCCTAGAATACATATCTTGCATAATATCTTTCCAAGAAAATCAACAAAATCTTTTTCCTCCTTATCATGTATTTTTCGAAAATTAAAGGGAAAAATCAGCATATTATTTTCTTTTTATTTTAATCACCTTATCATTATTGGGCTACTTAATTGGGCTACTTGAGGGGCCTTAAGGAGAATTAAGATTGGACCTCCTAATGGACTTCTGAATTTCAATATTGAGCCCCAATATAATTCAGCCCATTAATATTAATTATTACCACTAATAAATTAATATTGCACTATCCACCTTAATCCATATTACGATAATATGGGCTCCCGGTTATTATTTCCCGCGTTTAAGATTATCAAGTCCATTAATTAATTAAGCTTCTGAATAGCTCTAAATTAATTAACGTCTTTCACCTTGGAGTAAAGACAGCTCAACATTATTATTCGTACCGAAGAAACTAATTCTTCACTTGCAAGATTTGGTACAATAAAACTTCTGAGCCCACCAAGGGGACTAATCATACGAGCCGTACTCGCACGCGTTTCTCCGTATTAAATCTTAGCAACCGTCGTATGATTAATATTACTGCCCAAGACACAAAGTTCGAAGTCACAATGATTCTCACCCAACATGAATCAAAGCAGTAACCATTAAGCACACACGGTCCTATTTAAGTGACGAAGATTAAGAAATCAACAACCACTGAGGTCTAATTCTTCACCTTTCAGAACAGAAGAATTTATCCTCGCTGTAGGACCTCTTCAACACATACTAAATGTGCTAGTGCAATCTCTTAGTCAAGACAGACCAATCTGAGCCTTACACATCGACCTTTCACGGCGGATTGTTCAATTCCACCTAGGTCGTGAAATGTACGTTTAGTTACAAGTAAACTGTTAATGTTATCTTCCGTGATCGGGTATCACCACATTAACTACTATGTAACACGTACTATATATTGAACGGTTTGCAATAGAAATTCAACATTCAATCATAACTAAAGCAAATACGATAAAAGAATTATTCTCATAAAACAAGTGTTTGATACACGAGTTATACAAAGTAAAAGCATACTTTCACGTATAACTCCAACAAGGCGAGCAACTCAATCGTGGTTGCTCAAAAGGCCCTGGAGCAGCTCAATGACTCGGATGTGTCTACTTGCCATCATGCCTCCACCACCTTACAGCTCACCCAAGAAAGAGATAGTGTGGCCAAGAAGTTCAAAGAGACCATTGCTCATCTCAATGACCAACCGAAGCTGTAAAACTCTGCCGAAAGAAAAGCTCTAGAACCGTATCAAAAGCTTTCGGCGGAGATGAAGGTAAAAGACCCGAGCTCGCCACTACTCGTTCGACCTTGGAGGAAGAGAATAAAAAGAGGGATGAGGCCGACCAACATATCAAAGAGCTGGAAACTGAAGTTGCTCGCCTCAAGTAGGGGGCCGAAGGGCTAATCACGCAGGAAGATATGCAAGCACAAAGTATTTTTTTTATATCTCTCGCACTCTTGATCCAACAAATGTTGGACATCAATTAGGTCATAGCTGCCAATATGTGTGCCAGGTGATGACCCGTCTGGACTAGATCTTACGCACATCGCCTTCATTGAACCGAGACTCTTAACTTTTCTGTGGTCTCCCCTCATTGTCTTGGCATACACTTGATTCAATTGGTTAAAACGCTCATCATTATCTGCTGGCAAGGGTAACTGCGCGACCATATCTTCCACGGTGCCCTAGACATACAAATATTTTGAAACCTTTAGTTGTGGACTTCTCTAACTCTTCAACTGTACACTTAGAAATTTTTTAAGTTTTTCTTCTCTTTGATTCATGAAATGTTAGTTTCCACAAAAAATAATATATAATAATAATTTGATATCATCAAAATCACATAGAGAGATTTTTAGGACAAAAATATCTTAAAATACCTTAAATAAAAAGATTAGCAAGAATATTTCAATACATAAATAAAAGTTAACATGAGAGAAGATTTAGTCTTATTTTCTCATATTCTTTATTATAATTATTTTGAAAATAATATTATTACCAAAATAGTGTTCGATTTAAAAAAAAATCTTGCCATCAAATGTTGTATCTTGCTATTAAATTCGATATATTTCACCCAATTTTTTTGGAATTTATTTTATTATCGAAATAAACTATTAAATGGTAAAATATAGATATGAATTTCTTTAGTTTTAAAAGATCTTTTCTTAGATAATTTAGGGGAAAAAAATTAAGGGAGGAATTCAATTTATGTAAGTTTGAATTTGAATTTTGTAGAGGGGAATTTAAGATGTTAATTTTGTATGGTGGAATTCGATTTTTTTTTCAAAATTTCGCTTATAACGTATTTCCTATTTATATTTAGTAATTTCATTATTTGTTAAATTACAATTAAAATTTTAATACTGTTATACAATAATTACTAAATATTTAAAATAAAAATATTAATTTATTATAATTTGAATTAATAATAACATTTTTATTTTCAATTCGCCTTAAAAAATTTAGGGTTTATATAACGTGGCACTCTCTTGTATTTTAAAAATATATGGGTCGAGTCGCTCCATATAAAATATTTGCGGATCTTGGCCGGGTCAGGTTGGATTTGGTGAATTTTTTTCAAAATCTCGTGCAAGTTAAGTTTCAGGATTTTCACTCCCAGATTATGTTACTATATGGGCAGATGCATGTTACTGAAGAGCAAAATGTGTGTTACTAGTCTTTAAAAAATAGATTTTTGTAGTTTAAAATAACAATAAGGACAATAAGGACAAATATAGAACAAATATATGTTTTTTTTATTTACTCTTCATCCATTTAAATCTAAATTTACTATTTCATAAATTAACATATATTTCCTCTAAACATTAACACACATTTGCTCCAATAATACACATATTTTTTAGTAACATACATTTACTCTAACATTAATACACATTTGCAGTAACATATATTTACTCTAATATTAACATATACATTTGCTCCAATGTAATACATATATGTAGTAACACACATTTGCAGTAACACATAATTTACTCTAGCATTAACATATATTTACTCCAATAGTAACACATATTTGTAGTAACACACATTTACTCTAACATTAACACACATTTGAAGCAACATATATTTACTCTAACATCAACACACATTTGCTACACCATTAACACACATTTGCTCCAATAGTAACACACATTTACTTTTACGATAACATATGTTCGTCCTTATGGTAACACAACTTGGGAGGATGCTTTTATGTATTTGTGCAAATGTATTTTTTTTATCATTGAGTAAGACATTTGTGTTATTATAGTAATACACTTTTAACTACCTTACATGTGTAACTCTATGAAAAAATAATTTGTAAAAATAAATAAGTATTTGTGAAGACCAATATTTGAATAAATAGTAACTCACATTTTGCTCTTATATCGTATGAACAAATATTTATTTCAGTAAATATATACAAAAATAGGGAAAAAAAATAACATTTAGGCTAATAGTAACACACATTTTGCTCTTCAATAATATGCATTTGCCCATATAGTAACACAAGCTGGGAGCGTAAATCATGAAACTTGGCTTGCGTGAGATTTTGTGAAAAATTCACCAAATCTGACCCGACCCGACCAATACCTGCGAATTTTGACCTGCAGTGACTTTGTTGACAGGCATTTTGGTATGGATAAGTGTATGTGGCTATTCGGGTTATGCCCGACAAACAATAATAATAATCGAACACGTACGATGGGGGAAGAACTTCCGTTCTTCCCTCGAATGAGAGCTTTCTTGCATATATTAGAAATGAGGAAAAATGTGAACCCTTTACAATGAGGGGGTGACCTCCTACATATAGAGGTTCACCCCGAAAGGCCCAAAAGTGGCCCTAAACTCGTCTTAACCCTTTATTTTAGGGGTTTATTACAATATTAATCTAACAATCAATAGTAGACCTGTAATATATTAAATGCTCTTTTCTGATGTAGACTCTCGATCTTATCAGGTCAGTGTATCTTCGGGAACCTGACCTCCTGTTAGGCGAGGATATTTCCTGCTGTAACAATTGTCCCCAAGATTGGGCTCTGACTTGATCTGTGCTTCAAATAGGTTTTGCCCCCGAGCCTGAAAACAGGATAGCTCGGGCGTCCCGGGGGAATCTTCGACGACAGGGTCCGTGATGGGCGAATCTTTTGAGTCATCTTCGAATTTTCAAACTTTTGAAACTGGTTGGGTTAGGTGGGGTACGATCTTATGTCGTGCCCCCGAGTCGAGAATAGTGATGTTCAATTAATAAAGAGTTATTGTCGCTGGCCGGCATTGATTTAAATAACTTGGCGATAAAAGTTGAGATGATTAATTAATAAAGTACTATAGCCGCATGGGGCAACGACTTTAGTAATAGGGCGGTAAGGACCGCGGTGATAAATTGATGAAGTGTTTTGGCCGCTTGCGGGTGGCGACTTCACGAATACGTGATTGACCTAACAATCGATGAATTGATTAATCAATGATAAAAATAGTGAAGTGCTTTAGCCGATTAACGGACAGCGACTTCACGAATACGTGATTGAACTAACAATCGATGAATTGATTAATCAATGATAAAAATAGTGAAGTGCTTTAGCGATTAACAGGCAATGACTTCACGAATACGTGATTGAACTAACAATCGATGAATTGATTAATCAATGATAAAAATAGTGAAGTGCTTTAGCCGATTAACGGGCAATGACTTCACGAATATGATATTGAACTAACAATCGATGAATTGATTAATCAAAGCATTCATGACGTGATATATCCTGGCCACAAGCGGGCAAAAGTGATGTGGGTTAGTCGACGCCGGTGAAGACGGACTAATTGATGTCGTTAAGACGGACAAGTCAACATCGAGAAATAAATTAGTTGACGCCGGTGAAGGCGAACTAAACAACACCTTGCCCATTAAGGCGGAAAATCAACGCCTAAAGTGCGGACTGGATCAATGCCGAGAGGCGGATTAGTTGACGCCGATGAAGACAAACTAATCAATATGTCAACGCCTAAAAGACGGACTAATCAACGCCGAGAAGATGGATTAACTCGAGAAGTAGATTAGTTGACGCCGGTGAAGGCGAGCTAATCAATACGTCAACGCCTGAAAGAAGGACAAATCAACATCGAGAAGACGGATTACTTCGCCAATCTAGGCGGAACGTTGATGCCTAGAAGGCGGACTAATTAACATCGAGAAAACGGATTACTTCGCCAATCTAGGCGGAATGTCGATGCCTAAAACATGGACTAATCAACGCCGAGAAGGCGGATTAACTCGAGAAGTAGATTAGTTGACGCTGGTGAAGGCGAACTAATCAATACATCAACGTCTGAAAGACGGACTAATCAACATCGAGATGACGGATTACTTCGCCAATCTAGGCGGAATATCGACGGCTAGAAGGTGAACTAATCAACGTCGAGAAGATGGATTACTTTGCCAATCTAGGCGGAACATCGACGCCTAGAAGGCGGACTAATCAACGCCGAGAAGACGGATTAACTCGAGAAGTAGATTAGTTGACGCCGGTGAAGGCGAACTAATCAATACGTCAACGCCTGAAAGGCGGACTAATCAACGTCGAGAAGATGGATTACTTCGCCAATCTAGGCGGACTGTCGATGCCTAAAAGGCGGACTAATCAACGCCGAGAAGATGGATTAACTCGAAAAGAAGATTAGTTGACGCCGGTGAAGGCGAACTAATCAATACGTTAATACCTGAAAGGCGGACTAATCAATATCAAGAAGACGGATTACTTCGCCAATCTAGGTGGAATGTCAACGCCTAGAATGCAGACTAATCAACGCCGAGAAGGCGGATTAACTCGAGAAGTAGATTAGTTGACGCCGGTGAAGGCGAACTAATCAATACGTCAACACTTGAAAGACGGACTAATCAACATCGAGAAGACGGATTACTTCGCCAATCTAGGCAGAATGTCGATGCCTAGAAGGCGGACTAATCAATGCCGAGAATGCGGATTAACTCGAGAAGTAGATTAGTTGACGTCGGTGAAGGCGAACTAATCAATACGTCAACGCCTGAAAGACGGACTAATCAACATCGAGAAGACGGATTACTTCACCAGTCTAGGCGGAATGTCGATGCCTAGAAGGTGGACTAATCAATGTCGAGAAGACAGATTACTTTGCCAATCTAGGCGGAACATCGACGCCTAGAAGATGGACTAATTAACGCCGAGAAGACTAATTAACTCGAGAAGTAGATTAGTTGACGCCGGTGAAGGCGAGCTAATCAATACGTCAACGCCTGAAAGACAGACTAATCAACGTCGAAAAGACGGGTTACTTCGCCAATCTAGGCGGAATGTCGACGCCTAAAAGGCGGACTAATCAACACCGAGAAGGCGGATTAACTCGAGAAGTAGATTAGTTAACGCCGGTGAAGGTGAACTAATCGATACGTCAACACCTAAAAGGCAAATTACTTCGTCACTCCAGGCGGAACGTCAACGCCTAAAAGGCGGACCGGTCAACGCCTATGAATGCGGATAAATGTTTGTAGTCGAAAGGTGTGACCATTTTTAAATATTAAGTTGTGTACTCAGTGAGCAACCTCAATGATTTTACGAAGTTGTGCTTGAAGTTTTAAATAACTGGTCGTATTTAATTATACTCAGTATCAAATAATTTATATTTTGAATCACAAAATGAGCTTAGGATGTATATATCCATGCCCCCGCCTTTTAATGTATATGAAAACTTACAAGTTGCGATATATATTAAAAGGAAGTGTCAAATGAAAACTGCATTTCAAAAATTGCCCTCATTTTGAATTTTTGAAATAAAGTATACACGCCCCCGCTTTTTAATTTATTGGAAACATTTTTTACTTTTTGGTTTATAATTCCCAAAATAATTTCAAAATATGAATATATGCCCCCACTTTTAATATATATGAAAACTAATGAGTTACAATATATATTAAAAGGAAATTGTTGAAATAAACCTGATACGAGTGGGCAAAGGACTGCCCGTAGATTCTCGTTGATGAAGAGGTTTCGAGTGCTCGTCTCCAAAGCTATTGCCCCTTGTTCTGTTTTTTTTTATAAAATAGGCCCACAAGTATCAGCTTGAGAAAAAGGTCCAACTGGATAAATCAAAGGGTCTAGGCCTAATTATTTCACTTTGAGGCTTGGCCCAATAGAGGAAATATGATTGGGCCCAGGCATTAGAATTTTGGACCAAACTATAAACTGCGAGGAGCAGGTTTTTGCAGGCATCAACCGTGAAACAGAAGAGGTCGAAGGTCGCGTTTGGAAAGGCGGCGGCTAAGGCCGGGCCACAAAGTTGGTTAGCGTGGCGGCGATACGTGATGGCGCCGTGAGAAGGAGGTCGAGATGGGTGGCGCCACGAGGAGAAGGTCGAGATGGGCGGCGCCGCGAGGAGGAGCCTGATTAGGCGTGAAATTGTCATGATTCGTCACTCGAAATGCCCTAGTTTTGGTTGATTTTGTTGAGTATTTAGAGTCATTTGCGTATCATTTTCATAAATTAATGAATTTGTCTCTTTGATGCTCATAGTTGGATAGAGGGCAAAAGGAGGAGTTCGTAGGACTTTGAATCGACTCAAACGGACTCCCGGATGAGAAGATATCGAAGAAATACGAAAAGTACTAGTTCGAGGGCGCAAGAGTATCATTGGAGTGCACAAGCTAGAGGAGCTCGAGCACTAGTGCTCGAGCAGTCGTGCATAGCGCACGAGTTGATGTTGGTCGTGCACAAGTGCACGAGTACTCATGCATAGCGCACGAGCAAGAGGGCTAGTCGTGCACAAGTGCACGAGCGTGAGTGCTCGTGCAGTTTTTACTCTCTGGAAGATCGAAGTGCTCGAGTTGGAGGTGATCGTGCACTAGTGCACGAGCAAGTGCACGAGCAACGTGTTTTTTGCCCATACGTTCCCGATTCGTCCCGTTGCTAATATATACTCATCCCGAGCACATTTTGGAGGATTACCACTTGACACCCACGAGATTTAGAGTTCGTTTTTGGAGAGGAAGAAGAGAAGAAAGCTTACTTTTACGTTGTTTTGAGGTTTTCGTTACGAATTCATACTACGATCTTGTTTTTAGTTTCGTTTCTTAGATTTTCGTTCTTGAACACGTTGAGACCTAATTTCTTGAGTTAATTTAAGTTTATTCTTTCAATTAGTTAAAACCTAGTTTATGTTTGATTTCTTCTTCGTTTTAATTATCATGTTCTTGTTCGTTACTTATTTAATCGCTATTATTTACGTTAAACCTACGTCTAGCTAAAACACTTGCATGCTTGGGGTAGGATGAACTCGTAGAAGTAGGTTGTGGTTACGTGATTAGGGTAACTTGTGACGTTAGGTTTTAATTCTCTTGATTAATGAATTCTTAAAATCAATCTTAACTTTACCTTTGAATTTCGTTCGAAAAGTGTTAGAGAGAGGACGACCGTATCACTCTTTAACAACGAGTAGACTTAACGAGAGGGTTTAGGAAGGGTTAATTCATTTACCAGTTTAGCAAAGGAGGACGACCGCATCACCTTAGTTAAATTAGGGTCTCATTAATTAAGCACAATCTATTAAGTTGTTAGTAGATTAGTGAAATCGAGTGTTAGGGTAAAGTATTAGGGTTTAGAATCTTGAGCTTTCACCTTGCATTCTTAGACTTAGGTTATTTCTTGTGTGTCACAATTATTTTGATTATGTATCTGCTCCGTTAGTATACATAGGGATTCCTATCCTAAGCATCACCATCTCTTACTTAAACACAACCCTCAGTTAATTCGTTTTCTTTAGTATTTTAGTTTACTTGGCCTATTTTAGTTTTAATTAATCTTTCCAAAAATCCAAAAACATCACACTCATATTAATTACGACGCGTAGATCTTCAGGGATCTATTCGTATACACCCTGTCCCTTGGGTTCGATATACTTGGTCATTATACTTACTAATACTACAGTGAACTCGTACGCTTGCGAGGAATCTACTAGTAGAAGTTAGTATATTTGCTTCAAGTCAATGGCGCCGTTGCCGGGGATGGCGTTGTATGCTTTTTGAATAGGAGTTGTCGATAGCTTAGTAGTTAGTAGTGAGTGCTTATTTTCTGTTTTTATTTTTTATTGTTATTTTTATTCATTCGGCAGTTGCGTTTTGATCCTTCTGCTAGTGTGTCAGGTTTAAGAAAACACGCTCACAAGGCAATACGAGTGAAGAGAGAATACCGTTGGACCCTGAGACAATAGCTAGAAGGAACCGAGCTTTCTTGAGGAGGATGAACGCTGCCGACTTAGGGAAATAACCAATGGACATCACTAATGAGTTGGAAGATGCCGAGAATGAGTTTAACTAGGGGTTGAACCGGGTTGACGGCACGGATGGAAACACCAGTAAGAACCAAGATCCGTTAGGGGATAGTCAGAGCCAAAACCCGAGTGCACAAAACGTCATCAATCCAGCTCAGAATTTTGTCCAAAATCCTCCGAACAACCCTGCTTACCCACAAAACCCAAATAACCCTTTCAACAACCTAGTATACCAACATTACCCATACCCACCATACCCTTTTCAACCATACCCGTACTCTCCACCTCCTGTTTACAACCAACTACCTGTGTACCAACCACCTCTAGTTCAATAAGTACCAGCACCACCTGTTGCCCCTCAGCCTGTGCCCCAGAACACATATCAGAATATGGCAATTCAGGGCAGGTTTGCGGCACAGCCGCAGAGGTACTATGATGGAGTGGCTTTACCACCTGTTGAGGCAAACATCTTCTCGATTTCCCCAGGAATTCTTAAGCTGTTTACCGAGAATCAATTCAAGGGGGAGGTTGGGAAGGAGAATCCCCATACTCACTTGAGAAGTTTTATGATGATCGCCTCAACCTTTAATTATAATGGCATGTCTGAAGATGCCAAAAGGCTCAGGCTGTTTCCATTCTCTCTGACGGGAATAGCCAAGGAGTGGTACGATAACACGCTCCCACAGGGAGGTGTTAACACATGAGCCGAGCTCGAGCGTCTGTTCCTCGAGCGATTCTACCCTCCATCAAGGACAATAAAAGCAAGAATTGAGATATCTTCTTTCCGCCAGAAGTCAGGTGAGGACCTACGTCAAGCATGGAAGAGATACTCAAACATGTTGATTGAGTGCCCGCAGCACGGGTACAATGAGGGGGATATTATGGCATTCTTCTACAGTGGTGCCAGCAAGGCTGGCCAAGCTCATCTAGATGCATGTGCAAATGGAGCTTTTTTGAACCAAGGGGTAGCAAGGTGTTGAGAGATCGTGGATAATATTGTCACGAATGCCGGTGCATGGAACGATGATCCAGAATTTCAGAGGGTATGCAAGTTGGAGGAAAATGAGGGTACACGGAAGCTGTTGATGGCTATAATGAAGAAGATCAGCAACCTTGAGATGGGGCAGAACTTGGTTGGAGGGAATGTAGCAGCGAGCGAGAAAGTGGAACCACCCACGAGTCAGCAAGAAGAGGCCAACTATATGGGAAGGCCTAATTACCCACAAGGGGGGTATCCACAAGGTGGAAACCAGTATGGAAGACCTTCTTATGGTCAACCATTTGTACCTCCAGGCCCTCAGCCACCTCAAAATCAATGGAGGAACACACAAGGGTATCAAGGAGGCCAGCAGCCTCCTCAAAACACATGGAGAAAGAATGAAAATTTCTCATATGCTAACCCAAAAGCTGGTATTACTGTTCCTGCAAGTGTTGATCCGGGGTCTAAACCTCCTGGTGGAGAAGGCGGTGCATCAACAGAGGAGATGTTGAGAGCTATCCTTCAGAAGGTTGAGGAAGGTAGCAAGAGATTGTCTTCTTTGGAGTACGATGTGAAGGAGTTGCATAAGAAGGGTGATCATCGTGATCAAGAACTCCAAAAGAGAGACATAGAGTGGAATAGAGTTCAGCAAGAGAATAACCGCAGGTTCTCTTCCATGGAGTATCAAATTAGTCAAATTGCGAAGTCTCGGCCGAGAGAGCCGGGCAAGTATCCCTCAATGCCCGAGGATAACCCAAAAGAACATTGCAAGGCTATTGAGTTGAGAAGCGGGACCAAATATGATGGTCCTGAGATGCCTGCTGATTCTGAGACGCCCCAAGGGGAAGTTGAGATGGGGGAAAGAGAACACAATAAAGATGGAGGTGTTACTGTTGAGAAGGGGATTGAGGGTGAAGGCATTCAGAAGAGTCAAGATATGGATGAGACCTAAGAGAGCAAAGTGCCTGAAGATGAGATTGAGGAGATTGAGAGAGTTCCAAAGTGGAAGAAAGCAAAGGAAGCAAGGAAGAATGTGAAAGAAACTGAGAAGGATGAATGGGGGGTACCCAAATCTGTGATACCTGTCCCATATCCACAGCGCTTCATGAAAAAGAAGCTTGATGAAAAGTTTGCTAAATTCCTTGATGTTTTTAAAAAGCTACATATTAACATTCCTTTTTATGATGCTTTGGAACAGATGCCGAACTACGCCAAGTTCCTGAAGGACTTGATAGCGAAGAGACGGAGAGTAGATGGACCCGAGCTAGTGCACTTGAACCACGAGGTGAGTGCTATGGTGCACAAGGCGCTTCCACCCAAGCTGAAGGATCCCGGGAGTTTCATCATTCTCTACGATATCGGGAATGGGATCAAGAAAGGAGCTTTGTGTGATCTCGGGGCGAGCATTAATTTGATGCCTCTTTCGTTATTCAAGAAGTTAGAGGGAGTTGAGCTTCAACCCACGATGATGACACTCCAGTTAGCTGATAGGTCCATTACGAGACCTCAAGGAGTAGTGGAGGATGTTCTAGTGACGGTGGAGAATCACGTTTCCCTGCCGACTTCGTTGTACTAGAGATAGAAGAAGATGAGCATGTGCCGCTGATTTTAGGGAGACCGTTTCTAGCTATAGCCGGGATGGTACTTGACGTAGCGAATGGGAAGATCACGGTCAAAGTTGATGATCAAGAAGTGAAGATAGCTATTTACGAAGCTATGAAATACCTCATGGGAGATGAGAGTTGCCACTTCATTGACATCACGGATGCTTGTGTTGAAGACACACTTCTAGACCCTTGCTCTTTCTACGTTCATTAGTTTGATTATCCTATTCTTGACGATCTTTCTTATGATTCTTATGATCTTGATTATTTTGACAGCTTGAAAGACAATGAAGATGTCAAGTTCTTGGAGTTGAAGAAAGTTGAGGATGAAGATGACTTGGAAGCTGAGGAGTCAACTTTTGAGAAGATGTTCGATAAGGCGCCACCATTGGAGGCGAAGAAGGGGTTGAAGCCGCTTCCCGATCACCTCAAGTACGCTTACTTGGATGAGACCGACAAATATCCGGTAATTGTATCTGCCCTTTTATCTGATGATCAGCTTGAGAGGCTTTTAGTGGTGCTTCGTAAGCACAAATCTGCTATAGGATGGTCGATCGCGGATATTAAGGGAATTAGCCCATCGATTTGCATGCATAGGATTAGATTAGAAGAGGGTAGAAAGCCGATAGTGCAAAATCAGCATAGAGTTAATCCAGTAATTCAGGAGGTGATTCATAAGGAAGTTTTGAAGCTGTTAGATAGCAACATGATTTTTGTTATTTCTGATAGTCCATGGGTGAGTCCGTTACACGTAGTTGCTAAGAAGGGGGGGTACCACGGTGATTAAGCCAGAATCTAATGAATTGGTAGCCACTAGATTAGTGACGGGTTGGCGTGTATGTGTTGATTATAGAGAGTTGAACAAGGCAACGTGTAAGGATCACTTTCCTCTACCGTTCCTTGATCAAATGATAGATAGATTAGGTGGTTTCGAGTATTACTGTTTCTTAGATGGGTACTCGGGGTATAATCATATCATGATAGCCCCCGAGGATCAAGAGAAAACCACCTTCACCTGCTACTATGGGACTTTTTCTTTTAGGAGGATGCCATTTGGGTTGTGTAATGCACCCGCCACCTTTCAAAGGTGTATGATGGCGATTTTTCATGGTTTGATTGAGAGGATTATGGAGGTTTTCATGGACGACTTCTCCGTCTACGGGGAGTCGTTCGATAAATGTCTAATCAATCTTGAAGTTGTGTTGAGCAGGTGTGAAGAGACGGACCTAGTGTTTAATTGGGAGAAGTATCACTTCATGGTAAGAGAGGGTATTGTTCTTGGACATCATGTGCCCTCGAAAGGTATCCAAGTGGACAAGGCGAAAGTGATTGCTATCGAGAAGCTTCCACCACCTTCGACCGAGAAGGGGATTCTATCATTCTTAGGACACACGAGTTTTTATAGACGCTTCATCAAAGACTTTTCACAAATAGCTAAACCACTTTCGTGGCTTCTTGAAAAAGAAGTCGCCTTTGAGTTTACTAATGAGTGTTTAGTGGCTTTTAATAGGTTGAAGGAAGCGTTGGTGAATGCCCCAATACTTGTGACTCCGGATTGGTCTAGCCCGTTCGTGCTGATGTGTGATGCTAGTGATTATGCGATGGGGGTTGCTTTGGGGCAAATTCATGAGAAGCGTTTTCACGCTATTTACTATGCCTCAAAGATGCTGAATTCTGCTCAAGTGAATTACACTACGACCGAAAAGGAGCTGCTAGTGGTCGTGTATGCCTTTGATAAATTTCGACCCTACCTAGTAGGGACGAAAACAATTATATATACTGACCACGCAGCGATTCGGTATCTTATGAGTAAGAAGGATGCAAAACCCCATCTCATTCGATGGATTTTGCTACTCCAGGAGTTTGATGTAGAGATTCGAGATAAGAAGGGATGCGAGAACGTGATAGCAGATCACCTTTCGAGATTGGAGCTCACCAAGGAGAACACCGTGGAGGATCGAGAGGTGAATGATGAATTTTCAGATGAGAAGCTCTTTGGCTTAGGAGACATCCCTGTGTATCGAGTTGAGGGGAAGGCACATTGGTTTGCAGATTATGCTAACTATTTAGCAAGTGGAGAGTTGCCTGTTGAGATAGACTCGGTGCATCGGAAGGCATTTTTTAGGAAAGTTTGGGAGTTCATTTGGGATGATCCCTTCTTGTTCAAAAGAAGGATAGATCACGTGTTGAGAAGGTGTGTGCCAAAGGAGGAGTGGAGTGATATTATAAGGCATTGTCACGCCTTGCCATGTGGAGGACATTTGGGTGGAGAGAAGACCGGAAGGAAAGTCCTCCAATCTGGTTTTTATTGGCCAACTCTGTTGAGAGATTGCATGGAATGGGTTAAGAGGTGTGAGAAGTGCCAACGATTCGGCTCCATTACTAAGAGGGACGAGATGTCGATGCACGTGTTCATGGAAGTCGAGATATTCGACGTATGGGGGATTGATTTCATGGGTCCATTTCCTCCTAGCAATGGATTCTTGTACATTCTCGTATGCGTTGATTACGTCTCAAAATGGATTGAAGTTGTCCCGACTCGAGTGAATGATTCCCGAGCGGTGATCGAGTTCTTGAGGAAGAACATTTTTGCAAGATATGGAGTTCCAAGAGCTTTGATTAGTGATGGGGGGAGTCACTTTGTGAACAAGTGGATGGAAAAGCTGCTGTCAAAATACGAGGTAAGTCATCGAATCTCTACTGCTTATCATCCTCAATCTAACGGTCTTGCAGAGGTTTCAAACCGTCAAATCAAAGAGATCCTTGAGAAGATGGTGAGCATTAGTAGGAAAGATTGGGCGATGAAGCTTGATGATGCACTTTGGGCATATAGGACAGCTTTCAAAACTCCTCTTGGTATGTCTCCATATCAATTGGTTTTTGGAAAGGCTTGTCACTTACCTGTGGAGTTGGAGCACAAGGCATATTGGGCGATCAAGAAGCTGAATTTTGATAGTGTCTTGGTTGGTGAGAAGAGATTACTCCAATTGCATGAGTTGGAGGAGTTTCGAGACAGTGCCTACGAGAATGCCCGAATTTTCAAAGAGAAGACGAAGAAGTGGCATGATGCACGATTGAAGAAGAAGGAGTTCAAGGTGGGTGATCAAGTCCTCGTATTCAATTCGAGGATGAAGCTATTTGGTGGAAAACTCAAGTCCAAGTGGAACGGGCCGTATGTTGTGAGAGAAGTGCGCAAGAGTGGATTCCTCGAAGTTGAGAAGGATGATGGACATGGATTCATGGTGAACGGGCATAGAGTAAAGAAATTCTTTAACTTCTCTTATGAGAATAAGGGAGGTATTTTAGATTCTAAAGTCCCGTGAGCTCCTTCGAGCTCGGTCCGGCATTAGGACCTTAAAACTAGCGCTTAATGGGAGGCAACCCATTCTTACTTGTTTTTATGTGTTTCGTTTATTTTGTTGTTTTTGTGAATCGTAAGTGTTAACCTCGTGTGTTAGATTTTATTTTGGTGTAGGCTTATTTCGTGGAGCTTAGTTCGAGTAAGTGTGCTTAAGGAGAGTAATTCACGAAGTTGGAGATATTCCGAGTGGTAGAGCATTCATTTGTTGGAGTTGAGGTAAACCGAACCCCAAACATAGACCTCTTTGCGAAGTCGAAGTTTGGGGGGTGATGTTTCTTTTCGTCCATTATTTTGCATTGATAGTGATTGTAGTTCATGAGAATTTAGTGCACTCACTCGTACGTACTCATTCTTTTTAAACTTTATTATTGCGTAGCAAGAACAAAGTTTGGGGGGTGTGTATCGTACTTCGAGTTTGTACACGAAATTCTAATGAAAAATTGGTCAAATTTTTTGAAAATGTTGATGCATGAGGGTCGTTGGATCGAGTTAAGTGTGATTGCATAAGTTCGATTTGAATTGATTGGTGAATTGCATATTTGGAAGAGACCCCAACTCCTCGTTCGAATGAGCGACCTGTCTTAAATCGAGGAGTTCTCCAGGTAAGTACTCATCAAGGTCGTTAATTCTCATGTTTTGGTTAAAAAAAGGATCGAAATTGGGCTTGTGAGGTGTTAGTGCTCGAGCAGCACCACTCGTGCACTAGTGCACGAGTGCTCGTGCACTGCGCACGAGTGCTCATGCACTGCACACGAGTTAGCACTGGTCGTGCACTACTGCACGAGTGCTCGTGCAGTGTGCTCGAGCTGGGCAAGTGGTCGTGCACTAGTGCACGAGCTCGACCACTCGTGTACTTTTTCGGCTCTGGACAATTGGAGTGCTCGACCGAACACTACTCGTGCACTAGTGCTCGAGTAGTGCACGACCAAACGCGGGTTTGACTCCCGAAGCCTTTGACTCGATTTTCTCCACTCTATAAATACCCCCACACGTACACACACAAACACACACTAAAAGGGGGCGATTGTGGGTGCGATTTTGGGCATACAAAGACGATTTCGTGCGTATTCTTTCGATTACTTTCAATTTCACTCACTAAAGTCGTCTCAATCCTCAAGAAAGGTATGTAATTTCTGTCTCTTGTCTTTCAATTCATTGTTTGAAGCTTGATTTAGGCATGAATTGATTAATTAGGGTTCTTGAGTTTGAATTTTGGGGATTTTTGCAATTACTCATTGATTCTTGATTCTGTGTTCATGAATGTGGATAATATGCTATGGGTTTGCTAATTTTGCTTTCAATTTCGTGATTGAATGTGTAGGATTAGTGAATCTCTAGAGTGAGAAAGTAGGAATTTGAGGAAATGATATGGGTTTTGCAATTTGAGATAAAATTATTGTGAATTGAGAAGGCATTGAGCATGAATGAGTACAAATTGAGTCTTGAGCATGTAAATTGCATAATTCGTGTAATGTTACTTCATGATAGACTTGGTTATAGGCATTGTTGAGGTTGAAGTGGAGGAATTATTTGTTGAGTGCTTGAGTACTTTGAATGAAAAAACATTGCTTAAGTGTTGGTTGTTTGAGAACTTGGATGGGGTAGCTTAAGGAAAGTGAATTGAGATTATTTGAGAATTGCTTTGATGTTGAGAAGTATTATAATTTGTGAATTGATTTGGATTACTTGTTTTGATGCTTGAATGGGTGTATGAATTGAGATTATCTTTGTTATTATCTTTGTTATTCATGAATTTGGTATGTGATTTGTGTGATGCTTAGGAAATGGCCCCTCCTAAGAAGTTTGAGGATAGGTTCGTGGAGGGGGATGAGTTGGAAGCTCTGACAGCTGACCTGACGAGGAGGAGATTGATGCCCTCTCGTTGGGAAAATCTGACATACGGGGATAGATGGTTCGCTCATGCATACATATGGAACTTGGTTGCGGGTAAGGTTGAAAAGACGAGGCGGCCATGTGTTGAGTTTATGAGGCACTTAGGGATTGAGGACGAGATAAGGAGAATTTTCGAGAAGAATAACATGTTGCAGTTCTATGAGATCTTGGTCTCGATGATGACCCACCAAGACTTGGTAGAACAGTTTTTGGCCTCAGTGAAGTTGCAAGGGGATGGCAGCTTCAAATTCATGATACAGAACGAATGGTACGCCTACGAGATAAGCATGGTGAACACGGCCCTGCACTTGCCCCAACCAAACGAACGAAACACCCGATCGGGAAGATACAAGGCAGATGCGTTTTGGCAAGAGATCACTGGTGGTTTGGCAGGAAAGTACTCAGCGAGGACTTCTAGAGCCTCGGCAATCAGAAACCCGGTGATCCGATATCTTGAGCGAATTTTGGGGAACACCATTTATGCAAGGTCTGAGACGGGTACGGTGACGTCTAAGGAGTTGTATGGAATGTGGTGCCTACTTCATCGAAGGCACCACGATTTTGGGAAGGACTTCCTTGAGATGTAAGTAGAGGCCCCGTACAAGTGTGGAATGAGAACTTCTAGGATCCGAGGAGGAGGTCTCATATGCGCATTCTTGGGGAGTTTAGATATCCAGGCCGTGGGAGCTCCTTGTGTTGGAAGGGATATAGACTTCGAATACATGTACAACACTTGGATGTGCGAGCATTGGAGCGGGAAGTACTGTATGAGGATTAGTGATGAAGAGCTATTCCCGATGCCGAACGAGAAGTTGGTGACCCTGAGAAACATGAAGAAGGAGAACATCCAAATGGATGGTGCGAACCACAAACGGGAGATAGAAAAACTCAAGGCGAGATTGGTGAGTTGTGGACTATGGGATCAGAGGCCGAAGAAGAGGTAGAGAGGTGCAGCCGGGACGAGTACAGCTGGTACGAGCGGGGCCGGATCCAGTGGAGTTCGGGACTTGGATGAAGAAGAGGAGGAAGAATATGAAGAAGGAGGGGACATTCCCGAAGAAGAAGAAGCAGATGTGGGTGATGGAGGTCAAGGACCTCAAGAGATGGAGATGGAGGCACCTTATGTGACCACTCCCGAGCCGTGGTACCCAACTCAGACCGAGTGGGACGGTATGAGGACCGACATTCGGGATCTGCGTACCGAAGTCACGGATATTCGTACTACGCAGAACCAGTGGTACACAGAGGCTATGGGTGTACGAGGGGAGTTTCAGGAGGTTCGATCGGAAGTTTCTGATCTGAGGAGATGGATGGAGGCGCTCTTTGTCTTCCATTTAGGATCGGACCATCCCAGCTATCGCCCACCACCGCCTCCTGATGCTTGATGATCATGGGGTTTCCCCCAGTTTCTGCTCCTTTTTCTTATCTTTTATTTTCTTTCCTTTTCCTATTGTTTTTGCTTTTGAGTGTGAGTTCATTGTTTGAGTGGTTTGAATTGATTATTGGGATTGTGATGAATTGTTATTCAGAATTTAGGGTTGTGCTTGTGATTGAACTCAGTGAACTTCTGATTTATTTTGTGCTTATTGACCCCTTCTGCTTGTTAGTTGTTATTCTCAAGAATGTTTTGATGAGTAGAGTAGATTGGTGGATTTGAGTTAGGGACTCTTTTGTGTGAGTAGTTGAGCTAGAGCTGATTTGAGAAATAACTTGTATGCTTGTGAATTTTTCTTTTGAGTACTTGTGTGATGAGAGTGAGAATGCACTAGGACTAGCATGGATGTGAAAGCCGTGAGATTTGAGCCTTATGAGATTTAAATGCATGATTTGATCTCTTCGTTTGTAAGTGAATCGTCACCTTAGAGGATGCTAGAACTTGTGTGTGCTCTTGCTTCTTGATTGTGTCTAGTTTGACATGCCGAATGTGATCTTAGGCCATCTTTGATTTGAGTGAGTCACTTAGCCAAAATTTTCCTTACCAATGGCATGTATCCCTTGCTAGCCCCTTTGAGCCTAAAGCCTATTTTATTTGCTAGCACATTTAAACACTATTCCAAGTTCCTAAGCCTTTTTGTCCCAATTTGAGTGGAGAATAGGAAAAGTGTGAAGGTTGAAGGGATTGAGTTGAGTTGAGAAAAAAGGAATTATGATGGTTGAGTGGTGATAAAATAAGGGTGTGATTGAGATTTGAGTTGTGGGAAAGAACAAAAAGTTGAGAATGAGCAAAAGAAAAAAAAAATGAGCTCATATGTTGTACGAAAAAGAAAAAAAATGAAGTGATTAAAAAAAAAGTGAAAAGAGTTAGAAAGAAAAAAAAATTGAAGTGTTGAGAGTGTTGGAATTGAAAGTGTGTTGATTGAAAATGTTTGAAGTATTCTGTTCCCAATCTCGAAGTGCTAAAGTTTGATTTTTCTATTCTCCATTCACTTGAGTCACTTTACCCACATTGTTATCCCACCTGTCCAAAGAGCCTACATTACAACCTTGAGAAAAGTCCTTTTTGATTCGGCATTGATTTCTAGAGTATGGTCGGAGTTGAGAGTGCTTACAAGCCTATGGCTGCCGATATGAGTGATTGATTGTTTGAGTGAGTCCCTTTATCATTGATATACACTTGTGAGGGAGTGAAACACATCGTTGAGTGCACATCCATGTTTGATCTTGGTGTTTCTTGTTATTGTTGCATGAGTATGATGAAGGAAAGTGAGTGAGTATACGTGTGATTGATTTTTAAAGCTCGAGTTCATTTGCTTGCATGATTGATTCTTTGACTCATTCCTAACAATTTCACTTGACTTATTATTTCGTTGCTTGAGGACAAGCAACATGGTAAGTTTGGGGGGGTTGATTAGGCGGGAAATTGTCATGATTCGTCACTCGAAATGCCCTAGTTTTGGTTGATTTTGTTGAGTATTTAGAGTTATTTGCATTATCATTTTCATAAACTAATGAATTTGTCTCTTTGATGCTCATAGTTGGATGGAGGGCAAAAAGAGGAGTTCGTAGGACTTTGAATCGACTCAAACGGACTCCCGGATGAGAAGATATCGAAGAAATACGAAAAGTACTAGTTCGAGGGCGCAAAAGTATCATTGGACTGCACAAGCTAGAGGAGCTCGAGCACTAGTGCTCGAGCAGTCGTGCATAGCGCACGAGTTGATGTTGGTCGTGCACAAGTGCACGAGTACTCGTGCATAGCGCACGAGCAAGAGGGCTAGTCGTGCACAAGTGCACGAGCGTGAGTGCTCGTGCAGTTTTTACTCTCTGGAAGATCGAAGTGCTCGAGTTGGAGGTGCTCGTGTACTAGTGCACGAGCAAGTGCACGAGCAAACGTGTTTTTGGCCCATACGTTCCCGATTCGGCCCGTTGCTTATATATACTCATCCCGAGCACGTTTTGGAGGATTACCACTTGACACCCACGAGATTTAGAGTTCATTTTAGGAGAGGAAGAAGAGAAGCAAGCTTACTTTTACGTTGTTTTGAGGTTTTCGTTACGAATTCATACTACGATCTTGTTTTTAGTTTCGTTTCTTAGATTTTCGTTCTTGAACGCGTTGAGACCTAATTCCTTGAGTTAATTTAAGTTTATTCTTTCAATTAGTTAAAACCTAGTTTATTTTTTATCTCTTCTTCGTTTTAATTATCATGTTCTTGTTCGTTACTTATTTAATCGCTATTATTTACGTTAAACCTATGTCTAGCTAAAACACTTGCATGCTTGGGGTAGGATGAACTCGTAGAAGTAGGTTGTGGGTACGTGATTAGGGTAACTTGTGATGTTAGGTTTTAATTCTCTTGATTAATGAATTCTTAAAATCAATCTTAACTTTACCTTTGAATTTCGTTCGAAAAGTGTTAGAGAGAGGACGACCGTATCACTCTTTAACAACGAGTAGACTTAACGAGAGGGTTTATGAAGGGTTAATTCATTTACCAGTTTAGCGAAGGAGGACGACCGCATCACCTTAGTTAAATTAGGGTCTCATTAATTAAGCACAATCTATTAACTTGTTAGTAGATTAGTGAAGTCGAGTGTTAGGGTAAAGTATTAGGGTTTAGAATCTTGAGCTTTCACCTTGCATTCTTAGACTTAGGTTATTTTTTGTATGTCACAATTATTTTGATTATGTACCTGCTCCGTTAGTATACGTAGGGATTCCTATCCTAAGCATCACCATCTCTTACTTAAACACAACCCTCAGTTAATTCATTTTCTTTAGTATTTTAGTTTACTTAGCCTATTTTAGCTTTAATTAATCTTTCCAAAAATCCAAAAACATCACACTCATATTAATTACGACGCGTAGATCTTCAGGGATCTATTCGTATACACCATGTCCCTTGGGTTCGATATACTTGGTCATTATACTTACTAATACTACAGTGAGCTCGTACGCTTGCGAGGAATCTACTAGTAGAAGTTAGTATATTTGCTTCAAGTCAGAGCCCGTGATAGGCGGCGCGGGGAGGAGCCCGCGAAGGTGGTGGGCGTGTCAGCCTCGCGGCGTCGGCGAGTTGGCAACTGGCGGGAAGGCGGCGATTCGGCCCAGGGAGGCCGCGCGGGGAGGCTGCGATTTGGCGCAGGGAGGCCGCGCGGGGAGGCCTGGCGGTGAGGTCGGGCAGCGGCGATGTTGGTCGGCCGCAGGCGACGGCGATGCTGGGAGTTGGCTCGGTGAGGCGACGCGGGGAGCCGAGTGTCGGGTAGGCATCGCGGGGAGCTGGCTCGGTGGGCGGCGATTGTAGAGGCGGTCGATCGGGAAGGCAGCGACTTGCGGGTAGGCACCAGTCTCGATCGGTGTGCACTGTCCGAAGGCCGCTGGGTGGCGAGAGACGGTCGGAGGCCCAGCCCGCGGGTAGACACGGGCGGCCACGGGAGGAAATAGGGTATCGACCTCGGCAGCACGCAGATCGAGGCAGGGAATCGTTTGACTTTTCAACTTACGTTGAGAAGCGTGATAACAGAAGACTGACCACAGAAAAGTTGGAACATCGATCGAGGCGGTGGTTGGGGGATCTGAAAACGAAAACAGTAGCCCCTTTATTTTATTTTTGCTTGAATGTTTGAACGGCAACAGGGTTTGCTCCGGCGGGCGATGGAGGTGGCCGGAAAAGACATATTTTGACGGAAATTTTAGGATGAAGACAGTTGGGACGGTGGTGCGACATAGTGTTTCGCTAGGGGGCGGCGGCGGCCTCGTGTAATCCGGTGGGTGAAGGGGATACGGTGATGACTTTAGCAGAGACGACTCCGGCGGCTAAGCTTCGTGGCGGTTGAAAGCTCCATGAGCTCCGTCGCCGAAGACGACAACACCACCCGCCGGAAATGACAATCCCTTTCTTCTCCTCTTTCTTTTGTTTAACCACATGAGCACCTTCCTTGGATGATTTTGGTTGAACAGGATGTTGTGAATGCTTTTGGTTTGATGAAACAATGATGAACAAGTTTAGATTTTTTGGTTTGTTTTTCATTTTTTTGAGAGAAAGATTTCGGTGTTCTTCCGTAGAGACAAACACAAGATCGTTATCCTCCTATTAGCGCCAAATTGTTGACATACATTTTGGTATGGATAAGTGTATGTGGCTATTCGGGTTATGCCCGACAAACAATAATAATAATCGAACGCGTACGATGGGGGAAGAACTTTCATTCTTCCCTCGAATGAGAGCTTTCTTGCATATATGAGAAATGAGGAAAAATGTGAACCCTTTACAATGAGGGGGTGACCTCCTACTTATAGAGGTTCACCCCAAAGGCCCAAAAGTGGCCCTAAACTCGTCTTAACCCTTTATTTTAGGGGTTTATTACAATATTAATCTAACAATCAACAGTAGACCTATAATATATTAAATGCTCTTTTCTGATGTAGACTCTCGATCTTGTCGGGTCAGTATATCTTCGGGAACCTGACCTCCTGTCAGGCGATGATATTTTCTGCTGTAACAGGCTTCACCCATATATTTTTTAATGTTTGTCTATTTTAAGTATATTTTATATGTAAAATATTTTATATAACTATTTGAGGGGTTAAATGTAGCGGTGGCCAACAACAATATATTAATATTGAGTATGTATAGAGTGAAATTAGTTCATACATAAATTATTATAGTTGTTTACACTGAAGAATATTAGTTGTTTTCACTAAAGAATTTTAGTTTGTTTTCACTGAACAACTAAGACTCTTCAGTAATATCAATTAATACTCTTCAGTGAAAATAATTAATACTCTTTAGCGAAAACAACTAATATCCTTAAGTGATTCATGTGTAAATCATTTCCACTCTATACTTTGTCATTAGTATTAGACAAAGCATAGAGTGAAACTGGTTCATACATTAATCATTGAAGGGTATTAGTTGTTTTCACTTAAGAGTCTTAATTTGTTTTGAAACTAGAAACTAAGACTCTTAAGTGAAAACAACTAATATTTATTAGTGAAAATAACTAATACTCTTCAGTGAAAACAACTAATACCCCTCAATGATTCATATATGAACCAATTTTACTCTATACACACTCTTAATATTAATATTATAAATCATGATAAAAAAATCAGATTACAAAACCTATGAGTTTCAGGTGAATCAATCCTCTCCATCAATTTGAACCAATCCACTTTCAAAATCAGCTACTTTTCAGTTTTCATCGTTCTGAATAATTACTCACAGAAGACGGTTAATTGCAATTGATCGTCGCTGGCGCCCGCACTATTACTTCCTATCTCGCTACTTTGCGCCCTGGTAGGGTTGCGTGTTTCGGTTGCGCCGCTTCGATTCCCTCCTTCCTCGCCGTTTTCTACTCTATGTAAGGTCGACGACGCCGTTTCGTCGGAGATCTACAGCTCTGTGATGTCGAAAGCGCGGGTTTACGCTGATGTCAATGTGCTCCGTCCCAGGGAGTACTGGGATTACGAAAATCTCACTGCCCAGTGGGGGTAAGTAGTCTTCCACGACAATTACTGCTCCTGATTACTTTGTTTGCCGCCGTATTTGTTCATTAATGTGAGTAATTTTTTGTTATTGCTCCACCGCTTTAATGATTTTGAGGGGTTTGTGGATATGTAGTTCAGGTGTTGTATAAATTTTGTAGTTAGTTGAGGAAAATTTAGTTATATGTTGATGATGCTTTTCAATTATCATGCATTTTAGTCCCCTTTCAAATTATTTTGATGTTTCACCAAGAAAAGAAAGAGAAAGATCAAAATGCAGCAGCCTTTTGGATTTTAAGGCATTTATCGATAAAGTCCTGAACATGATCATTCTGTTCTTAATAAGTTTCTTGGAGTAAAAACCAAATAATGTAATATTTGGGGTTCTTGGTTCAAATTTCTCAATGAGAATGGTAATGAGATCATAATGAACTACAATGAGATTATGAAAATGATGGTCACGTTGTTGTTTTGTGCTAGTCTTGAAGCAAGTGGGGAAATAAAAAGATTGTTGGTAGAGGAATAATAGAATGGTTTTAGAGATACGATGAAAGGAGGTGTGGTAGTTAATCAAATGTAGGTAATGTAATTATTAACTTATTTTGAGTCTCATTACCCCAAGCGAAGTATAATGAATGTGAATATGTCATCTTTTATTCTCCTTAACCACCACAATTACCCCAAGTGCCCCTTAAATTTTTCTGTCCATTCCCAGAGCTAAAATAGTGTATACAATGCCTCCTTATTTCTTATCATTTTCTTTAAGTAGCTAGTGATAACTTGCATTTTGTAGATATTTGTTATTTAATATTAGTTTTACGTTATTAAAGAATGCTAAAAAAATGGTCCACGGATATTTGCACCCACCTTTCTGTTAAATACACCTATCGCTAAATAAACCCATGACTCATCCTCATTTAAAATGATGAATACTCCCACCCTTTGAAAAGGTGGGTGTATTTTAACAAAAAAGTGGATGAAAATATCCTTGGCCAAATGACTATTCACTATTGCTGTTCTGGTGTTTAATATGATAAGCTAAATGACCTATGCTTAAATTACTGGATGGTGGAAAATGCTCATTATGGTTATTACGTGAGCACAAACAATGAAGAGAAGTGTCATAGCAATCTGTTAGATATTTGTTCTTCACTATACAAAACAAGTTTCTATTAAATGCATCCTTAACTCTGATTAAATACCACTCTTACGTCTAAGTTCCTTTGTTATATGTTTTCAGAGAACAAGATGATTATGAGGTTGTTCGTAAAGTTGGAAGGGGAAAATACAGCGAAGTATTTGAAGGCATAAATGTGAACAACAACGAACGATGCATAATTAAAATTCTGAAGCCTGTCAAGAAGAAAAAGGTTATTCTGTCCTTTTAGACTCTAGTCAAGTGAGCAAAGGAAATGTTCAAAGAATAGTTTATGACCTGCGAATTCCTTATACACGTGCTGTTTGGAAATGTTGGTTCTTTTGAATAAATCTTTAAAGGTTCTATCATGTCAATCTGCTTTCTTTTGTTAAATTTGAATAAAATACTTGAAGGCTGTTAGGGACTTTTGTTTCAATATTGATTTTATTAAATTTTATTCTTAGCTATTCAAAGGCTACTGAGAGAAGTAGAAAGCTCAAACATAATGAAAAAGTATCTTTTATTGGCCATATAAACTGCAGCACATTAGTGACAAACATACTCTCTCATTTAAATATAGTTTTGTATCTAATTATCTACCAGAGTTTAGAAATGTGGAAAAATCAGATGTACAACAATCAGTGTAGTATTGGTGGTTCATATAGTTAGGGTTGTATTATTTTTAAAAGATCCTTCTATCTTGTGTGCAGATAAAGAGAGAGATCAAAATCTTGCAGAACCTCTGTGGGGGACCCAATATTGTCAAACTTCTAGACATTGTTAGAGATCAGCACTCCAAAACTCCTAGCTTGATATTTGAATTTGTTAATAGTACAGATTTCAAAGTTTTGTACCCTACATTGACAGATTATGACATACGCTACTACATATATGAGCTTCTCAAGGTAAGAGGAAACACCGTCCATTATGATCCTCCTCTGAATGCTTATATGTAAAAATTTCCCTATTATTTCAGTATTCATAATCATAACTGTGCTGCTCTTAAACTTCTGATGGTTGGAGAGAGTATATAATGTATACTTGCTGAATTAGGATGAGACTTAGACCCCTGAGCCTGGAATATTGCACCCCATAACAAATAATAGCTATAAGTCAAATGGACTATCTACTAATTTGTAATTATGTGGTATAAATAATAGATAAGAAAAGGGAATTTGTCATGGAACTTTTTCAAACGATACAAGTGGAATAGATCTTCTGATATGTATTGAATATATCATAGTTGTTAAAGGCGCGCCTTAGGCACTAGGTGCACCAGAGCTCCTCGCGCCTTAAAATCCGGGCACATATATATGTTAAATTTTTTTTTGCTTAAAAACGTGTTTTAGCTTTAACACTTTTTTTAAATAACAGTTTTAAGGACCTAGGGTTTACAAACAATTAAAAAAAAACCCAAAACCCTGCCTTTCTCTTTCCCTCCTCCCAAGTCCCGCCTACTGCCGCTGCTTTCGCACCCTTCACTTCGAAGTTTATGTCCATAATTTGTGTCAATTACTCTTTTATGTGCTTATGAACTTCAATCTAATATTTATTTGCATGCAAATATGTTTAAATTAAGCTTATGTACTATATTTTCTATGTTTTTGCGCAATGGTCGAAAGGCGCGCGCCTTAGGCGCTAGGCGCGCCTTAGGCACTAGGCGCACCCTTGCGCCTAGATGCGCCTTATCGCCTTAACAACTATGGAATATATCTGAAAAACCTTGAACTTGGAGGTTTCTGCTGTTCTGCAGTATTTTTGCAATTTTTAATGCCAAACAAACTATGATTCTAAGACTGTGTTCCTCAATTTACTAAATTTTGTGTTATTTCTCCAGTTTCAGCTTGCCTATACTACCTTTTTCGACTTATCAGCACAAAGGGGGAAATATCGTTCTGAACTCCTGATTGAAGAAGCTTTAGCTTTTTAAAATCTTTGAAGTTTGAATGTGTAGTAGAGACAGTTATGACTACATTCATAATCCATGGGAACTCGTAGACTTCATGATGCTCATTTGTTTGACTTTTGGATATGTCCAAATAAGGCAGAAGGTTTAATTACATAAATCCAATGTTCATTCCGAAGATCATTAACATTTTCACTAACTTCAGGGCTTTTGTTAGTTCTTAGAAATGGCCCTGCAAGTTTTTTGCCAGATAGGGATTTGTTAGGGTCTAAAAACTAGGGAAAGCTTCTAATCTCTTGTCTTAGTCTTTACATAGTTTTGTAATTTTTGGAAAATTTTCACGAACTCTACATTCTTCCTTCTAATATATTGCAATGTTTACTTTCCATCTGATATTCTTCTGGCCAGTTAATATGCTAGAAAGGTATTGAACAAACCTATAATGTATGCGAAAACACCTTTTCCTTTTAATTTTTGTTTTACAAAATAATTTAGATTGTTGTAATATGCATTAGGATGGCAGATTTGTAATAGTTTTACATGAATTAATGCAGGATTACATAGCATGTGTTATTTTTTTCAGACATATTTCTTTATGCTTCTGTAGGCACTTGATTACAGTCACTCTCAGGGGATTATGCACAGAGATGTCAAACCTCATAATGTAATGATAGACCATGAGTTGCGAAAGCTTCGCTTGATTGATTGGGGTCTTGCAGAATTTTACCATCCTGGCAAGGAGTATAATGTTCGAGTTGCTTCAAGGTAAATTAGAACTATTTTCTCAAGGATAGTTGCTGGTGGGATCTTTCCTGGATACACTTTCCTCTCCATCCTTATGTTTTCAGCTATATCTTTACAGTTAATGTATATATACTCTTTTCTGGATGCCTTTTGACTTCCGTTGTTCAGGTGTTGGGCCTTTATTTTTTTGTGTATTCCATAAAAACTGTGATGGCTGATGTAATCATGCAATACTGTAAATATATATTGGCTCAAAAATCATTTTTGTTACATGTTGCATACTTACAATCACCTATTTATTTGCTCACTCTCTGACTGTCTCAGCCTTGTGGTCTATTTTATCTGGACATTTCTGGTTCCATTGTCTACTTTGCTGCTACCATTTTTCTCGTTTTACCTACCGAAACCAGAAGTTCAGATTTGATAGAACAATAACTTCATATTGATTGCTGGAAGGATTAAATTCTCCTTTCCCTTCTCTGCTTCTGATTATTTGCTGGGTTTTGTTTACCTTCAGAATGAAACTTTAAGTTCCCTAATCTGAATGCTGTATAATCTCTCATTTTTACATCAGATACTTCAAGGGTCCAGAACTACTTGTTGACTTGCAAGACTATGACTATTCCTTGGATTTGTGGAGCCTGGGTTGCATGTTTGCAGGAATGGTGAGAGTTTTAATTAGTCATTTTCCATTTTCTGTTATCCACGCATTTTTCTTCCTTTTTAATATCGTCATCTTGCTTCCTTCTCTTGATGCAGATTTTCCGCAAGGAGCCTTTCTTTTATGGGCATGACAACCAGGATCAACTTGTCAAAATTGCTAAGGTGAGAATTTTGGCTTGTACTCCATTAACTAAAGCAATACCTGGATGGAGCTTTAAATTTTTTTTCCTTAATTTCTTTCACCATAATATAACCAAACAAATTCACTTTTTACAATTGTTTTCCTCCTGATACATAACATTTTCCAACATATTTACTTCTAGTTTCTTCTCCAACATGCAAAGTCGAGTTGCATCCAAATATGGTAATGTACACTGTTTTTCATGTGCAGTTAGCATGTTTTTATTGGCTTGCATATTTTTTATCAAAGTGGATATGCAGTAGCTGGTTACAATCTACATTAAAATTTGTGGTATTGATGTTTTCAGAGAAAGAAGGCACGTAATGTAGCACGGCTCTCTCAGAAAGCTCGTGAATCTCCTGTATTATCTGTTATTTGAATCAAGATTATTTTTCCTCAGGTTCTTGGGACTGATGAGCTGAATTCTTATCTACACAAATATCACTTGGAGCTTGATCCTCAACTTGAAGCTCTTATTGGAAGGTATGATATGTGCCAAGAATTATAATTTGATTAAAGCAAGTTTTAACATTTGAACGAACTTTTACCACAATTAAATAACTGATGAGATGAATCCATGTTTCCTTGGAACTCCTCTAAATAGATGTTTCTAAACATGGATTAACATCTAGTTATCTATTTTCCACTCTAACAGACACAGCAGGAAGCCATGGTCAAAGTTTATCAATGCAGATAATCAGCATCTTGTGTCACCAGAGGTCTTTGCAACCTTGAGCAACATGATCTACAAATGATATTTTGTTAATAATAAGCTCCTTTTGGTTATTTACTTTTCTTGTTTAATTGTAGCAGGCCATCGATTTCCTTGACAAAATTCTGCGTTATGATCATCAGGATAGGCTCACAGCAAGAGAAGCAATGGTATTCTCCATTGTTTTTGTAGCTGATACTTAATTTTCCTTTCTTTTTTCTTTCGTTTGTTGAACTCTAATCTCTCGTTTGACCACGATTCTTGCTGTTTCAGTCGCACCCGTACTTCTTGCAAGTAAGGGCAGCAGAAAGTAGCAGGGCTCGTCAAACCCAATAGCCGACCACCTTGTACAGCACGAGTAGATTCTTTTGTAATGTAACAAAATTGGCTGTTGATACCATGCAAGATTTTATGATTTGCGCATTGTTTTGTCGTTTATTAGTGTTGGTGTATAAATTTGGCAGAGATTTTCACAATAGTGCAGACTTTGTAAATGCGATCGTTTTTCCTTGAGCAAAACCTACTCCAAAATGTTTCCTGTCGTTAATGTTAAAATTGTGTCGAGGAAGTATTAGCAATTGCTTTTGTTATTTTATGATCGCTTTAGATACAAATGAGGGGTGCTTGGTTAACAGCTCTTCAATGGTAATGGGAATGGGATTGAAAATTACTAAATTAGTGTAATTAACATGGTTCATGAGAACAAAATCACTACCTCTCCTCCTAAACAAGGTAATTGCTACTCCATTTTGATTACACTATTTTCTTCTTACAATCATCCTCCTCAATCACTCCCTATTCCTCCACCAACAATTATTTGGTGTTCAATTCTATTCCAAAATTGGGGCATGTCACTAGCAATGAAGTTACCATTGGAACACTTCTTTCTCTAACATATCATTTTTATTATGAGGGCATAGATGGAAATCAATTTTCATTCTCATTACCATTGAAGAATTGCTAACCAAGTGCTCCCTGAAGTCCTTGGGGTATGTTTGGTTCGGGTTAGGTGAGATCTATAAAAATAATGTTTATAATGAATTATTGTATAACTATTATGTACCCTCGCGAATTTTGTGAATTGATAAAGAAAAATATTATTAATTTAAATTTTAGGCATTTAATTTTTAATTTTAAATATTTTATAAGTTCAATATAAAAACTTAAAAGTAATTTACTGTTAATATAATATTGTAATTAAACATGAATTGTTTTATAACTTTGAAAATTATTGAAGAATTCATATATTAAATCTCATAATCAAATAAGATAGGTATTTCAAACAATAAATTAAAAAAAAAAAAATCTTCGTAACCAACGTTTGTTGTATATGTAGATGGTCATCCATTAGAATCTAGACAAAAACATTTCAATCATCCTTTCTTTTAACTCTAAAGACGACGACAAATAATTAATCGTGCATAAAATCTGACTTGAGAAGATACACATCTACCATCGACTGATTGACCTCAATTTTAAATTATTGTTATTCGGGAAACACAAAATGACCAGAAACTGTCTCCTCTGAATTCTAAACGACAATGTTTTACATGAATTAGTCATTCTAGTGATGTACACCCTATTTCCAATGTTTCTTTCTGAAATTATTTCAACTTCCAAAATATAATTTTCAAGCTTCTTAACAATAAATCTAGTTCCACGCACAATCCTAATTTTTAGTCAATGTTTCATAGAAGCATTATACATATGCACACCACTCTTCAATACCAAACATTTCTTTTGAAGTTTGGGACACTTAACAAAGTTTAAGAAATCAACATAAAACACCTCTCCATTACCATTTGATCTATACTCAGATATGCAAAAATTATCAAAATTCAAATACTCTTTTGTGCCACTGGGTAAAAAAAAAAAAAAAAAAAAATCTTTCATTAGTGCATTCCACTCATTTATGGGTTGGAGCAAGTACTTGCTCTACCTTAAAAGTATTTAAGTGTGCAAAAATATCGATAAGGGTAAATATTTTCTATTATAACAGACATATGACCATATACATTATAAATTAGATTAACTTCAAGAGTTGCAAAGTCATATTTGCTATCTCTTAATTCACTATCTCCATCCTTCAAAATTCCATTGGAGAACTCAAAGATCTCATTAGAACTTGATATGGAATCTGTATTTTACAACCTCATATTTTTTGTTAGTCATAATACCATACAATGTTGAAACAAATAAGTTGAATTAATTGTGCATTAATATAATTTTATTAACACGAACATTCAAATAAATATATCGTATATTCTAAAAATATAAAAATTAAAAGTTACATTTTAAGCATAAAAAAACAAAGACTGTTGTAACCATGCATTGTTTTATAAATAAAAAATAATATACTATACTATATTTAAACGATTTTAAGTTTAAAACTCACGGTAAAATAATCAAAGTGAATCTTATCACCCTTATGTGGTATTATGAATTTTAAATTATCATTTTTTTACATATACTCATCTTCATATCAAGTGTATATATATAGTGATACAATTAATCGTAAGATCTCTGTGTATACATATATAATTTCTTTGATATCACATATCAGGTACATCAATGCTAAAAACATTAAATAAATTTTAGGGTTAATTGCAAAAAATAAAAAATCACGAACTTTGTATTCTTAATCAATTACAACATGAACTTTTAAAATTTGCAATTTGATGCACGAACTAATTTATTACTATAATTTGATACATGGAGTAAATTTCTAGTGATATGTACGCTCACGTTGCAGCCGGAGCTGACACCAAAGACGCGTCATACGCCACGTTAGATGCAAAATCTGCAAGATTTTAATTTTTTTAATATTTCAAAAAGTTATTTTATAAAAAATATTGTTCAAACACGTTTAATAATTGATTATAAATTTTGGTGTTGTCTAGTTTATGTAGGAAAAAATGTCTCACATCATACAAACTTGTACTTATACTATAAACTAATTTTTTTTACTATCTTCACTATTATTAAACCGTGTTTGAACAATATTTTATTAAAAAAATGTTCTGAATTTAATTTTTTTTTCTTCTTCTAGATTTGACATTTGATGTAGCGTGTGACGTGCTTTTGGTGGCGACTTCGGCTGCCACGTAGCGTTAGTATTGCCGAAAAATTTAGAATCCACAAAAATTTACATCATGTATCGAATTGCAATAATAAATGAGTTCGTGTATCAAATTGCAAACATTAAAAGTTCATGTTGTAATTGATAAAAACTATAAAGTTCGTGATTTTTTTGCAATTAACCCTAAATTTTAATACTTCACATAATATTTTGCCATATGAAAAACATTTGATTATTTTATATTTATAATTTCATTATTTTTCTATAATATGTACATTCTAAAAGTATATCGTGATAACTCATGTGACATGGGAATGTTAAGGTAGTCATAATATATGAGATATGTATATATTTATTTGTTTGAGTTATTTTGCATTTTGATGACTATAATTATTATTTTCATCCAAATCACTATTTGGAGAAAAAAAATATGGCTCTATAGAGAATGTACATTAAACTATGTTTTTAAGTTACAACTTTCTTTAAATTTTATACTCAAAATTATAATTAAAATATAAGTCAAACAATATTTTTTATTATATATAATAAATGTCACAAAAAAATCAAGGAAATATTTTCTTAACCATTTCTATGTAAAATTGATTTAGTCATTATTATTTGACCTTTTATATAGAATCTAGAATACTCCTTAAGATTAAATAATATCAGATTGTATTTTATACATCTCATGGCGTCATGTTTTTAGTGGGAATACGTTCTTATAATATATAAGATCTAAATAACAATTAAATATAGGAAAAATAAATTCTTGGAAAACGTATTTCCAAATTTAGATCTAACCAAAGATAATTGATGATAATTTTTTTATTATTGGGGTTATACGTGAAAGTATGCTTTTACTTTGCATAACCTATGTATTGAACATTTATTTATGAGAATAAATCTTTTATCACTATTTTTTTTAAATATGAATGAATGTTAAATGTTTATTGCAAACCGTTCAATATATATTACGTATTACATTGTATTTAATGTAGTGATACCAGATTACGGAGGATCACATTAACAGTTCCTTGTAACTAAATGTACAAATTCACGACCTAGGTGGAATTGAACAATCCACCGTGAAAAGTTAAGGTGTAGTTCTCAGATTGACCTATCTTGACCAAGAGATTGCACTAGCACATTTTGTATGTGTTGAAGAGGACCTACAGCGAGGGTAAATTCTTCTGTTCTGAATGGAGAAGAATTAGACCTCAGTGGTTGTTGATTTCTTAATCTCCGTCACTTAAATAGGACCGTGTGTAGTTAATACTTATTGCTTTTATACATGTTGAGTGAGAATCATCGTGACTTCGATACCTTGTGTTTTGAGCAATAATATTAATCATACGATAGTTGCTAAGATTTAATACGGAGAAATGTGTGCAAGTACGGCTTGTGTGATTTGTCCCCTTGGTAGGCTCAGAAGTTTTATCGTACCAAATCTTGCAAGTGGAAATTAATTTTCCGGTATGGATAATAATGTTGAGTTGTCTTTACTCCAAGGCACACAATATTAATTAATTTAGAGCTATTCAGAAGCTCAATTAATTAATGGACTAGATAATCTTAAACACGGGAAATAATAACCCGGAGCCCATATTATCGTAATATGGATTAAAATGGACAGTGCAATGTTGGGACAATGTCAGTTTTGAGTTGATCCCAAATACCCTGAAAAGATGAATTTGCCTAAGTGTGTAATAGTCAGGTTTAGTCTTGATAGGTTTGAATATGACTTAGAATGTTTTTCATTCACAGGTACTCAGTGAGAGGAGTACTCACTGAAGACATTCAAAACTGAAGCATGAAGACATAAAGAGCACCATCACTGAACTCAAGTTAGTCTTTCTAAGCTGGCTAACTAAGTGTCAGGATGAAGAGTGATCCTGAGATCATTGCTAACTCATCAGTCCTGAAGGAGCCAGGCTGCACTGTGTATTTGGAAAAGACTTGGAGTAAGATCCAAGCAAGCAAAAGGAATATCAGCGTTGGACCATGTACTTCGTAGATGAGGACAAACCTGAACTCAGAAAAGATAAGATTGAACTGAAAAATGAGTTCTGATAGGGGTGGGAATAGGTCAGGCTACCCGACAAGGGCCTACGGCTCGGCCTACCTAAAGCCTAGCTCGGCTCAGCTCGTTTAACAAATGAGTCAGGCTCAGACTTTTTTAAAAGCCTATTAATTTAAATAGGCCAGACTTGAGCTTTTTTGTAAGTCTTTTAAGCCCAACAGACCGGCCTATTTAACTATACTAATATTAATATATATATACAGTATATATGTATATATATGTGTGTGTAAAAATATTGCTAAATATAAATTAAAATATTATTTGAATTTGTTATTTTGCTATTATTTGATAATCCTTTGGTAAATTGTTTTTCTTCTTCATTTTAAGATTTAAAGAGTTAATTGTTATGATTTAATAATAATATAATTATTGAATATAATTTTGTAAACATGATTAAAAAGACCTCCAAAAGGCTTTCAGGCCAGACCTATTTATTAAAAATGTCAGGCCAAGGCTCTAAAAAAAGCCTATGACAGATAACAGGCCAGACTTAGGCCTAAAAATTAAATAGCAGGCCCAGGCCGTCCAACGAGAAGCCTAGCTCGGCTCGGCCTATTTCCACCCCTAAGCTCTGACATTCTCACCTATCTGAAGACGTGGACCAATCAGAGGAAGACAAGTCATGTACGGACCCTGACACGAGCCTGACTTCCCTGCAGAGTTCAACGAGCATGCATTTAATGCATTTACCAAATCCATGCAAGAAGGCGACTGCATGAAGACTTATGTCCGTTTGAAATATCCTACAAGAAAGATGATTAGAACACTATCTCTCCAACAGATAGTTTTTTAAATCATCTATAAATACAGAAGACTTTGACCCAAATAAGATTACGGGAAATTTCGAAGCCAAGAAATTACTCAAGACTCACAAGCATTCAAAAAAACACTCGAAACCCTCACAAATTTCTCAAGTGTTTCTTATAGTCTAGAGTAGAGCTGGCAAAACGGGCGGGCCGGGCCGGCCCATTTGCACGTCGGGCCTGTAAAATCCCAGCCCAGCCCGGCCCAAGCATAGCCCGCGGGCTAACGGGCCGGCCCGGCCCATTTCAATTTTTTTTTTATTTTTTATTTTTAATCTCAAAATAATGTTTGGTAGAGTTTTTTTTATTCCACGGTACTGAAAATTGATGGGCTTCATTTACAAAATTCTTTATTATGACATCAACTATCAAGTCAAGTATGTTTAAAAAGAAAAAAACTAAATATACAACACTAAATATCATTTAAATATCACTAACTATCATTTAAAAACTAAATATACAACACTAAATTCCTTATTATGGCAGTATACAGTCAAGTATGTCCATATATTTGTAATTACAACACTAAATATCATTTAAAGAAACAATACTAATTATAATCTTTTAAAAATATAAATAAAAAAATAAAATCAACCGGGTCAAACGGGCCGGCCCGTGGCCCGGGCCGGGCAAAAAACGGCCCGGTTTTTTCGGGCCTCTATTTTTTGGGCCCAGCCCAGCCCATGGGCCGGGCCCAAATTGCCAGCTCTAGTCTAAAGTCATCTGTATTCGCCCAAATTCCAAAGCTAAAAAATAAGGAAAAAGAAGTAACTATTTAAGTATGGCTCAGGTTATATACAGTCTCATGTTTTGTTTATATATTCTACTTAAAAAATGTTTGTAGTAACCATTTTTTATTTTTTAAAATGTATATATTTAAGGTTTTTGTTTTTTTGTATTTTTGGAAAAAAAATTCAAAACTATTTAAAATTTTCAAAAAAAAAATTCAATCATGAACTATTGTATTAATAAAAGACGGGACCGCCTATAACTTGAGCCTTAAAAGTAATCCACCTTCTTTTGCATTTTCCACATTGTAAAGTTGTAAACTAAGCCATCCCAAGGTGGGCCCTTCTTTGATTCTTTGGACTTTGATGATGCCTTAAAAAATTATATACGAGATTTAGATTAGAAATAAATAATATCATTAAAATATAATTTTAATGATACTATTTATTTTAATCTATTTTAAGTGTTTGGATACTATTATAGATTAGTAAACTAGAATATATATATATATATATATATATATATATATATATATATATAATATGGGAGAATTAGAAAAAATTCTCAGAAGTAAAAATATTAAACAGAGTCCTGTCACTATAAATGATTTAACACAGGAAATTGAAAAGATTAAAAGTAATGTTAAAATCCTTCAAAAGCAGAATATTGATCTGTCTCTTCGACTTTCTCTTGTCGAGAAAGGTAAAGAAAAAATTAATGATTTTGATTCTTGCACCACTTCTTTTGGTGAGCTTGATATTGATAAAAATCATCTTTCTGCAATAAATATTATTATGTCTCGAAAATGGTATACTAAGATATCCCTTCTTATCAATAATTCTTTTAAAAAGGATTTTATTGCCATGATTGATAGTGGTGCCGACCAAAATGTTATCCAGGAAGGCATTATTCCCACTAAGTTTTTTGAAAAAACTACTCAATCTCTTTCACATGCAGGAGGAGGTTCTTTAATAATTGAGTATAAACTCAGAAATGCTTCTGTGTGCATCAATAATTGTTGCATCCCCAATGACTTTTTTATTGTCAAAAACTTAACTAGCCAAATGATTATTGGTCTTCCTTTTATCCAAAAAATTTATCCGATTAAAGTTAGTGAAACAGGTATTTCTGGTGTTTATAATGAAACACCTATCTCCTTTAGTTTCATTACTAAACCTTATAACAATATCTTTGATATTATTCAAAATCAAATTAATTATGAGAAAAGTCAAATTAATTTTCTCAAAGAAGAAATTAATTCTTTTACCATTGAGGATAGGATTAAAAACCCTAAACTCCAGGATAAGATCCGGCTTTTATTTAATAAGTTTTCTATTGATATTTGCAATGATTTTCCAAATGCTTTTTGGAACAGAAAAAGACATATTGTCTCTCTTCCTTATGAAGAAAATTTTAAAGATACAAATATTCCTACTAAATCCAGGCCTTGCCAAATGAAATCTGATTATTTAGATCTCTGTAAAAAAGAAATTGATTCTTTATTACAAAAGAAGCTTATTACACCTTCTAAGTCTCCCTGGTCTTGCACTGCTTTCTATGTTAATAAACATTCTGAGCAGGAAAGAGGTGCTCCGAGGTTAGTCATTAATTATAAACCTCTTAATAAAGCTTTGAAATGGGTTAGACACCCCATTCCTAATAAAAAGGATCTCTTAGACAGGTTAGTTAATGCCCTTGTCTTTTCAAAATTTGATTTAAAATCTGGATTTTGGCAGATTCAAATTAACCCTGCTGATAGGTACAAAACTGCCTTCAATGTCCCTTCTGGACATTATGAGTGGACTGTCATGCCCTTTGGCCTGAAGAATGCTCCCTCAGAATTTCAGCAAATTATGAATGATATTTTTAATCCTTTTAGTGATTTCATTATTGTCTATATTGATGATATTCTTGTTTTCTCCAAGGACATTGATATGCATTTTAAGCATCTTGATATCTTTAAAGAAATAGTCATAAAAAATGGTCTTGTTATTTCAAAACCTAAAATGGTTTTATTCCAAACAAAAATTAAATTTTTGGGTCATTTTATTGAAAAAGGGAATATTATCCCTATTCAAAGAAGTATTGATTTTGGAAATAAATTTCCAGACATTATTACTGATAAAACTCAGTTACAGAGATTTCTGGGAAGTCTTAACTATGTTTCTTCTTATATTAAGAATCTTGCGGAAGACTCTGCTATTCTTTATGATAGACTAAAAAAGAATCCCCCACCTTGGAATGATAATCATACCAAAGCTGTTTCAAAAATTAAAGAAAAGGTGAAGAATATTCCTTGCCTTTCTATTTCTAATCCCCTTTGGGAAAAAACGGTTGAAACAGATGCCTCTGATTTGGGTTATGGAAGTATTTTAAAACAAATAAATCCTATGAATAAACAAGAATATATTATCAGATTTTACTCTGGAAAATGGAATACTTCTCAGAAAAATTATTCTACCGTGGCTAAAGAAATTTTAGCTATAGTTAAAAGTGTTTTAAAATTTCAGGATGATTTATACAATCAGAAGTTTACTATTAAAACTGATTGTAAAGCTGCCACTTTTATGCTTACTAAGGATGTGGAACATAATGTTTCCAAGCAAATGTTTGCCAGATGGCAATCTCATCTTGCCTATTTTGATTTTAATATTATCCATCTTAAAGGAAATGATAATCATATTCCTGATTTTCTAACCCGAGAATATATTTCTTGAATGACAGTTATGAGCCTTTCTGGCAGAGGTTCCTATTCCTCTTTTAGAGGAAGAGGAGGCAGAGGAGGGAGACCTCCAATTATACAAATGGGACAAAGATCTCTCTACAACCAGAATATTTCTGGTATCAGTTCTTCAAAAGAACAAAAGGAGTTCCAAGAATTCCTTAGACAAAAGGCTAAAGCCTCTACATCAACAGAGAATAATTCTCAAAATGATGAGGAAGTTTCTTATGCTTCCACGGTTCAAACAGAGAGCAAATATTTTGACTCTTCTAACAAAAGTTTGATTCTTCTTATAGAAGATGGTGACGAGGAATTTAAAGATTCCCCATGGACTCTCATGGAAAAATATATCCCAAATATTTCTTGGGCAAACCAGACTTATAAACCCAGAGGGTTTTATGAGAATATTCTCATCGAGCTGGGCAGTGTTGATATTTCACACTTTATGATCAAGAATAATATAAATTATTCAAAATTTGTGATCAAAAAGATTTTTTCCATCCAAGAATGGGGAACTTCACCTCTTTCTGAGAGAAAAGTGACTAATAAGAATAGTCAGGCAACCTACCAGTATAATTATTGGGATGAAGAAGAGTTTTATAAAAACTTTCAACGTAATCCCAATAATTATACTGGTAGGTTGCCTGACTATTCTTATTAGTCACTTTTCTCTCAGAAAGAGGTGAAGTTCCCCATTCTTGGATGGAAAAAATCTTTTTGATCACAAATTTTGAATAATTTATATTATTCTTGATCATAAAGTGTGAAATATCAACACTGCCCAGCTCGATGAGAATATTCTCATAAAACCCTCTGGGTTTATAAGTCTGGTTTGCCCAAGAAATATTTGGGATATATTTTTCCATGAGAGTCCATGGGGAATCTTTAAATTCCTCGTCACCATCTTCTATAAGAAGAATCAAACTTTTGTTAGAAGAGTCAAAATATTTGCTCTCTGTTTGAACCGTGGAAGCATAAGAAACTTCCTCATCATTTTGAGAATTATTCTCTGTTGATGTAGAGGCTTTAGCCTTTTGTCTAAGGAATTCTTGGAACTCCTTTTGTTCTTTTGAAGAACTGATACCAGAAATATTCTGGTTGTAGAGAGATCTTTGTCCCATTTGTATAATTGGAGGTCTCCCTCCTCTGCCTCCTCTTCCTCTAAAAGAGGAATAGGAACCTCTGCCAGAAAGGCTCATAACTGTCATTCAAGAAATATATTCTCGGGTTAGAAAATCAGGAATATGATTATCATTTCCTTTAAGATGGATAATATTAAAATCAAAATAGGCAAGATGAGATTGCCATCTGGCAAACATTTGCTTGGAAACATTATGTTCCACATCCTTAGTAAGCATAAAAGTGGCAGCTTTACAATCAGTTTTAATAGTAAACTTCTGATTGTATAAATCATCCTGAAATTTTAAAACACTTTTAACTATAGCTAAAATTTCTTTAGCCACGGTAGAATAATTTTTCTGAGAAGTATTCCATTTTCCAGAGTAAAATCTGATAATATATTCTTGTTTATTCATAGGATTTATTTGTTTTAAAATACTTCCATAACCCAAATCAGAGGCATCTGTTTCAACCGTTTTTTCCCAAAGGGGATTAGAAATAGAAAGGCAAGGAATATTCTTCACCTTTTCTTTAATTTTTGAAACAGCTTTGGTATGATTATCATTCCAAGGTGGGGGATTCTTTTTTAGTCTATCATAAAGAATAGCAGAGTCTTCCGCAAGATTCTTAATATAAGAAGAAACATAGTTAAGACTTCCCAGAAATCTCTGTAACTGAGTTTTATCAGTAATAATGTCTGGAAATTTATTTCCAAAATCAATACTTCTTTGAATAGGGATAATATTCCCTTTTTCAATAAAATGACCCAAAAATTTAATTTTTGTTTGGAATAAAACCATTTTAGGTTTTGAAATAACAAGACCATTTTTTATGACTATTTCTTTAAAGATATCAAGATGCTTAAAATGCATATCAATGTCCTTGGAGAAAACAAGAATATCATCAATATAGACAATAATGAAATCACTAAAAGGATTAAAAATATCATTCATAATTTGCTGAAATTCTGAGGGAGCATTCTTCAGGCCAAAGGGCATGACAGTCCACTCATAATGTCCAGAAGGGACATTGAAGGCAGTTTTGTACCTATCAGCAGGGTTAATTTGAATCTGCCAAAATCCAGATTTTAAATCAAATTTTGAAAAGACAAGGGCATTAACTAACCTGTCTAAGAGATCCTTTTTATTAGGAATGGGGTGTCTAACCCATTTCAAAGCTTTATTAAGAGGTTTATAATTAATGACTAACCTCGGAGCACCTCTTTCCTGCTCAGAATGTTTATTAACATAGAAAGCAGTGCAAGACCAGGGAGACTTAGAAGGTGTAATAAGCTTCTTTTGTAATAAAGAATCAATTTCTTTTTTACAGAGATCTAAATAATCAGATTTCATTTGGCAAGGCCTGGATTTAGTAGGAATATTTGTATCTTTAAAATTTTCTTCATAAGGAAGAGAGACAATATGTCTTTTTCTGTTCCAAAAAGCATTTGGAAAATCATTGCAAATATCAATAGAAAACTTATTAAATAAAAGCCGGATCTTATCCTGGAGTTTAGGGTTTTTAATCCTATCCTCAATGGTAAAAGAATTAATTTCTTCTTTGAGAAAATTAATTTGACTTTTCTCATAATTAATTTGATTTTGAATAATATCAAAGATATTGTTATAAGGTTTAGTAATGAAACTAAAGGAGATAGGTGTTTCATTATAAACACCAGAAATACCTGTTTCACTAACTTTAATCGGATAAATTTTTTGGATAAAAGGAAGACCAATAATCATTTGGCTAGTTAAGTTTTTGACAATAAAAAAGTCATTGGGGATGCAACAATTATTGATGCACACAGAAGCATTTCTGAGTTTATACTCAATTATTAAAGAACCTCCTCCTGCATGTGAAAGAGATTGAGTAGTTTTTTCAAAAAACTTAGTGGGAATAATGCCTTCCTGGATAACATTTTGGTCGGCACCACTATCAATCATGGCAATAAAATCCTTTTTAAAAGAATTATTGATAAGAAGGGATATCTTAGTATACCATTTTCGAGACATAATAATATTTATTGCAGAAAGATGATTTTTATCAATATCAAGCTCACCAAAAGAAGTGGTGCAAGAATCAAAATCATTAATTTTTTCTTTACCTTTCTCGACAAGAGAAAGTCGAAGAGACAGATCAATATTCTGCTTTTGAAGGATTTTAACATTACTTTTAATCTTTTCAATTTCCTGTGTTAAATCATTTATAGTGACAGGACTCTGTTTAATATTTTTACTTCTGAGAATTTTTTCTAATTCTCCCATATTGTAATAATTATTATTACTGACCTTATTAGAAAGGCTAGTATTCTTAATAGAAGAAGAAACATCAAACTGTTCAATAATTTTATCCCTTAAACTGGGATCTTTGATTTGTTTAAGAAAATCTATAATATTATTATTATTATCTAAGACACTTATATTCATGTCTTGAAATTGACTTATAAGTCTATAAAAGTCATCATCTTTGTTGTTATTAATACAATTAAGATTGAGACAAGGTTGGCCATTTAAGCAATTATCACACTCTTTTTCATCATTAGAGTTTGAATCTTTGGAGAAATCGGTGTCAGAATTTTCAGAAATTTTTTCTTCTTCAGACACATTATTTTCAGAGTCCATAATAATTTCAGAAATAGTTTTCTTTAAAGCATCATCAATATCAAGGTTATTGATTTTATCTTTAGCATAACATTGGTTAGCATAATGGCCATTTCTGCCACACTTTCGACAAATAATTTGGTCAAGATAATTTTTTCCTTTAAAAGAATTTCTTTTACCTTTTCCACGCCTATAAGCATGCTTTCTTTCGCGACCATCACCCTGTTTATCAGGATAACTTTTAAACTTCTTATTCTTTCTTTTAAAATTAGTATCTTTCCGGTCTCTCTTATTCGGACTGGTTTTAAGTTTAGAATTATCTAAACCAAATTGGTCACAAAAATGACCTAACTGCTTCTTTCCTAAGAGATTATCTCTTTTCATTTGATTTCTTAATTTAAGTTCATTACAAAGATTTAATCCTTCCTGGACACAAATACTGATAATTTTTCCAAAAGAATGTAATTCATAATGGATAGAGTCAGAGTCTTTTCTCAAAATTTTCTTGACTCTTTCAGCAAAAAGATAAGGAAGACCATCAATAAATTTATTCTTCCAAATATCCTGATTACAGTCAGGAATATCATAAATCCTGGATAAAAAGGTATCTTTGTACCACCTGAAATCAGTCAGTGTTTTACACTTCATATTTAAAAGAAGAGTTTTAGTATTTTCAGATTTATTAGTAAATCTGCCAGTGAAGTGTTCTAAAATAGTACACACAAGAGAATAAACAGCATCAGGTTTAACCTCATTATTCTCAGTTTTAACAGAAGAAAAGATTTCGTTTCTGTTATTAGGGCTTAAATAGTTATCCCACCAACCTTTGAGTTGGCCAGTAAAACCAACTGTTATAGCCTGAGCGGTTTGCAGATCATTATTACCGCAAATTCTACAAGCAGAACTATACATAAGCATTCTATGACATTGAGCAAAAATATGTTTATCACTAGCACCATCAATATTCCATTCATAAATACTTTTCCCCGAATAAGAGGTAGTGAAAAAGTTTTCTTGTTCTTCATGGAGAACATCTAAAGGAGTAGGCCTTTGATAATAGTATTTAGTTAAGTTGGGTTTATCAGCCCATTTAATTTTATTGATACTTGGATTACCAAGCTCATAGGAACTAGAAGGGTTATCTTCCAGATCATTATTTAAAACTGAAATATTGATATTCATTTTTTCAAGTTTTTCATTAAGAATTTTTTCAATTTCAGAAACAGAAGCTTCTGTTTTAAAATCCTTAATTTCAATAGGAGATTGAATAGAAGAGGCAGTTTTAATAACAGTGTCAATATGACTGTCCTTTTCTTCAGACTTAGTCTGAGAGACAATTTTATTTTGTAAGGAAATAATTTTGTCAATTTTTCCATGTAAAGAAATAATTTCTTCTCCGAGAATGGAGAGATAAATATTGCAGAAGTTATTCTGCTCAATCATATAATTTATATGCTTAGCAGTAATATGAAGAGTATCATTTTCAATAATTTTAGAGAATGGAAGAAAATTAAAAGTTCTGCCATTCTTTTCCATTTGGAAAGGGGTATGAGGAGGAAATATCGATCTTTGAATTCCTCCGGAAACGATTTTATAATCACGCTCAATCACAGATATAAAATCAATATAAAAGGTTTTCATGAACCAAGGAACATAAAAAGTAATTTCATTGTGTTTTTCACAAAATTCATAAAAACTTTTGACAAAGTAATCAAAATCATCTTTAGAAAAGGTTTTAAAATACCAATTTCTAAAATTATCCCATTTAGGATCATTAAACTCATTATTGATATAGGCTCTTGTAGAAGAACCTTTTGCAAAATCAAGGATAGGTTTAATATCCATAAATCAAAGTTTGAAATTGCATTCCGAAATTGTTTCGGGCTCTTTTTCAGCATTATGAATAATATTATTTTTATTAATAATAATATCGTTTTCATCAAAAACATCATTTTCAGAAAACGTATTTTCTCTGTAGTGAGAAGTAGAAGCTCTAGACGAAGAGGGAAAATTAACCTCGTAATCTAAAGGAGAAATATAAGAGTGTCCTGAGAAGGACCTTGAGAGAGAATTTTGTCTCCTCTGGCTATTAAAACCAATATTGATAACACCATTATTATCATGTTTTATGTGACTTAAGTCACTGTTAACAAAAGGAATTTTTGGCACAGATTGTTCCAAAACCCAGTTATTAGGAAAATTAATTTCTTCCCATTTTATATGCTTTCTTTTGGTAATACTAGACTTACCAAAATTAGTTTCAATGAGAATAGTCTCATTATTATCCTTTTCACTTATCCTGCACATAGGATTTAGAGAAAAAAGAGGTTTATAGTAAATACGGTAGCAAATACATATAACTTGCGTACCTGGCATATAATCATAACCATGAGTTTTAACATTTAGAGTTAAAGCATTAAGAATATTTTCATCAGATAAAGAGAGAGCAAGGTTAGGATAAACATTGAAATAAACAGGTCCTAACGCAAGACTGGACTCAATAACTCCCATAAGAGATTGTTTCCAGTTACAGTTTCTGCCATCTCTTAAAGCAGCAAGAAAGCTTTCCGGGAGACCTTTAAGAGTAAGAGGTCTGAAAGCTATTTGAACACATCCAATATGGATAAACTTATGAGTTGATTTATAAGGTAAAATATCACTTTTATTAAGTAACTTAATAACCATTTCCTCATTATTTAAAGAAATCGAGGATTCAGTAGTTTTAACTACTTGTCTAAGACCTATTCTTTCAAAAGTTCCGATTTTGTAAACCGTTCTAGGTTCTATCCTTGGGATAGTCCATCTGTTTAACAGATCTAGGTTTTCAGGAATATCATACTCCTGGATTAAAGAGTTCTGGACATTATTGTCCTTAAAGCTGAATATATTCATCAAGAAAGAGTTCTTGTATTGAATCATAAACACAAAACAAAAACTATTTATATATATATATATATATATATATATATATATTTAGGGATTGTGTGAAATGTAATATATATGACAAAAATTAGTATGAGACCGTCTAATGGCATAAGACCACACAAATTAACATCTACCCCTACCAAAGTGTTAATGAGTCAATGCCCTAGTTATACTCATTCTGATTGTCTCATGCCATGAGACTGTCTCATACAAGATCTACTCAATATATATTAATCTTAAAGGAATTTTTATAAGGAAATAGTTCAATATAAACTTATTGAGATTTTTTTTAAGTATCGAATATTTGACCTGAAGTATCCATCATAAGTATTAATCTAAGTTCAAGAAAATTTACAATAAATTACAATATAATACCATCAATCCACATTAATAATGCTTTTGGTGAAATTATCGATACCCATAATCAAATATTCAATATTTTAATATAGTTTCGTGATAACTTTATCATAAACTGTTTTCATAAATATATATAGTATAATTCAAAATTCCTCCAATCACATTAACCTTTTTCTTAAACTTAATCTCAATTTTACATCTTAAATTTTTTAATGTAAATCTTAAATTTAAGTCCATCTTCTAAGATTATACTAAATTTAATTAAAATATGATTGCATACTAAATCTAAATAAAATCTTACTGCATACCAAATTTTCAAAATAGTTCGCGTAAATTATGCATGTATGATATTTGAACTAAATCTAATTTAGATTATGCAAAATCTATTTTAAGTGTTGGATATTATATTTGTAAACTAGAAATATTTTAGATTTGCTAATTTTCTATTCTATATGAATTAGAGTCTTTAGTATTTTTATCAATAATTTGTATGAATTACCAAAATCTAAAATAATTTATAAACATATGTATATAATTTTGCAACAATTTATTCTAAGATTTAACTAATAAAAAATTGTATCTTCAAATATATTATGAAAAATTGATTTAATTTTAACAAATTCCACAAATTCTAATTTCAAATTAATAGTAGTATATAATAATATCTTCTAAATAATGAGTATGTGTGGAAATAGTTTATACATAAACCATTGAAGAATATTAGTTGTTTTCACTAAATAGTATTAATTATTTTCACCGAAAAATATTAGTTGTCTTCACTTAAGAGCTAAGACTCTCTAGTGAAGGCACCTAATACTTTTCATTGAGAATAACTAATACTACTGTTGTTACCCAAAATATGTATCTAATTACGGATTAATGTGGCTTTTGGATGGGTAACGGCTATGTGATTTGTGAATATTATCGTGTATTAATGGCTTGAGGCCTTTGATAATAAATGATGAACAGAAGTAATAAATGCAAGAAGATTTGCCAAGTCAGTCTTGACTTGAGCTTTAATGTTGTTCGTCTCTATTTATTGCGGTTTGAACAAGTATTTATAGTCCAAAAGGCGTCCTCTTGGACTGACCCTTGATGGACAGGTACAACCCAACATTAAATGCTGGGTCAGGCCCATACCGGGTTAGTGGAGAATATCTTCCGTGCTGTTGATTTTGGCCCAATCACAGCTGGCCACGTGGAAAGGGGATCGTACCTTCCCCGAGATCGCGGGATATCCTTCCACAAGTATGGCTTCCCATGCCAAGTTGGTGGTGACTTCTTGTACCCTGTATTGGGAATCGGAAAGGTCATCCGATGGCGTCCAAATCTTTTCAACTGCGGATGTGATTGATCATGTGGTCGTCTCGTCCTTTTGGACGACATGGACATTTACTCCACCAAACCTCTTCTTCGTCTAGGTAGTATTCTTATCGAGTCTGGTCGTCCGTATGACGAAGTCGGATACCTTCTGGGCGAAGCGAAGACCTGATGTCATTCATGACGGAGACGAGACCGAACGGCCGGGCACGAGCGTCGAGACGAGAGTTACGTTTACCTCTTTCCTTTGATGAACTCGCATGATGATCCTCTCTTCATCCTCGTCCTAAAGGATTTATTCGACACACAACAACTACTCTTTAGTGAAAATAACTAATATCCTAAAATGGTATTTGTATAAACCAATTTCACTCTATAATTTGACCTAAATAACGACAACATATTTATATTATCAAAATATATAAACCTTTACGGATTATGCTTCAAAATTTATATCAATATAATATAATATATACTTCCTCTTATTCAAAGTATGTGTTGTTCGACATATTTTAAGACAAATTAAGAATTATAAATTTTGACATATATACCCACATAAATCTCTAGAAGATTTACTATATTTTGACAATATTTAATAGATATGTTATATTTTAATATAATCCCTAAAATATCTCTTATATTTTGAATTCGAATTCGTAATAATCAGGAAAAAACGTGAAAAAATAGCTATATATATATTTAACTTTCTAATAAGTATGTAGGAATATTTTGCAATTAATTTTAGCTAATAAAAAAAAAATCGTATCTTAAGGTATATTTGGAAAGATTTATTTAAACCAAATATTGTAAAACTAAACCGTCACATTGTGGGCCCTTGTTTGATTCTTTGATAATGCCTTAAATCCGAATATGCTCCCCCTCTCTTCTCAAAAGAAAAAAAAGTTGATCTTTTCCATTGTTCTTTATAATAACATAACATAAAGCCTGTCTCCCAATAATTCCCTCAAAATATGGATGCTGTGGAGACTTTACTCTTGTGGGTTGTGGGTTTCTCTGTTTTGGTCTTTCTGATTGTTGACAATCTTGAACAATTACAAAACAGAGATTCTCAAACAAAAACTAAAATCGGGTCGGATGAAAATAGCACTAATGGTTCACACAAGTGTTACTCTTTCGAGAAAAGTGGAGAAGAAACGGAATTTGGAGTAAATAGTGGTGATGAAAAATTAGAAGAAGAATTGATTGATGATGATTGGGTGGGCATAGAGAGGAGCGAAGTAGACACTCCATCAAACTGGTAATTATTTTATTTTTTCTGGTTTTGTTTTACAAATTTAATTGCATGATTGATATTGATGGTTTTAAATAAAGGGGTAGAAATCGGAAATCGCTAGTCGGACGGATTTGGAATGCCTAGGTGGAACTAGTCTTTAGGAGTTTTTTTTTTATTCAATTTTTTACCCTCTATATCTAATATAATAAAAAATCATTTGATAGTATTTTAATACGACTAATTTTTTTGTATTAATAAGTTAACAACATAATATCAACTGCACACTGGGAAAAAGTAAAATAATTTTTTAATAAGTATCTATTTATCATATTATTTTATAGTAAAATAATTAATACTTTTGACTATGTTTCATGTGATGGTAATTTCTTTTTTCATAAAAAAAATCAATAGGAATATTTAAAAGAAAAGCGTTCGCGAAAACTCAAGTACACCGAATATTCTGTCAATACTTTATAATAAAAAAAGTTAACACTATTTTGTTTTAGAGATTTTAAGATAAATAAAGAATTATAAATTTTGACATATATGCCTACATAAATCTCTAAAAAATTTATTATATTTTGATAATATTTAATCGATATGTTATATTTAATATAATCTCTTAAATATCTCTTATATATTGAGGGGGTGCATGGTAAAATGATAAGGAATGAAATGTGTATAGGAGCATACATCACATATTTGAGAGGTATGGTGGATTCCTCGCTTTTAAGGAATCAAAGTCATAGTATTGTAATTCCAAACACACACTATGACTTTGATTCCATTCCACACCCCTGAATTCGAATTCGGGGTAAATCAAGGAAAAAACGTGAAAAAATAGCTAAAACGATACTTATTTTAAAACAAAATTTAAATTCTTAAACGACACTTATTTTGGATTGGAGGGAATATCATTTTAAAAATATACACGAAATACAAATTAATTGTACAATAAAAATGATGTACATAAATCTTTATCAATTAGTTAGGCATCCAACTTGGTTTAAATTACTATTTGAAATGGTTTGAATTGTGTTTACGTTATTTTATTATATGATAAATGTTGTTGAAAGATCTGCGTTTAGCTAACTTATGATCGGATAAACTTTTGGGTGGTAGTTGAGATATACATACAGGGAGATCTTGAAATTTTAAAACTTTCAGGGTATATTAGTTTTTTAATATTATTATAGTATTAAATAAAACATAGTCAACCCTTCTTTATTTAAGTAACAATTTCGTAATTCATCATATTATTTTAATAATATATTTTTAAATATCAAATATGAAATTATAATGCAATAATTCAAAAAACAACTAAAAGAGACATTTTTTAAAATTTAATTATAATCAATAAATAATTGATTCTTTAACATTACATGTTAATTAGAATATTCCTTTGCTCACCATTCTAAATTTGTAGTTGAAATTAAAAGAGACATTTTTTAAATTTAATTATAGTTAATAAATATTGATTCTTTAACATTACATGTTAATTATAATATTCCTTTGCTCACCATTCTAAATTTGTAGTTGTATCGGAGTAGTTAAGTTTTTGGAAAAATTGCACTTTTAGTTTCATAAGAATGTTTCTGAAATACTTTTGGTCCAAATGTTTAGAAGTGGTCCATTTTTACGTAATATGGTCTTAATCGTTAAATAAAATGATCAACTCTTGGACCAATTTTGCAATTTTAGGATAAATTTTGGAATAAAATGTGTTAAGTATTTGACGAACTCTTGGACCAATTTTGCAATTTTAGGATAAATTTTGGAATCAAATGTGTTAAGTATTTGACGAATTGAGACCGACTTCGCAGACAAAATGACTATTTTTGAAATATGGAACTAAACATATTTTGAGAATATTTTTTTGGAACTAAAAGTGTAATTTTCTCGTTAAGATTTTAGGAGTCCATTTGGAATTTCGGATAGTTTCAGGGTCTCAGACTTTAAAATTTTATATATACAAATTCAATACATCTTTTATTATATATGTATTTACATTTTTATATTGTAAAGCTGGTTATGAAATATATAATTCACCAATATATAATTTTGAAATCGGATGAGTGTCGTTGTTAGACTTTGATTAGAGAATAAATAAACATTGTCATAAAAAAGTTGAACAAAGTTAACCAGTGATCATGAACTTTCCACAAAATAAATTTAATTTTGCAGTAAATAAATAAAAGTTCATGGGCTTTCTGACCTCCACCTGATATATAAAATAAATATAAATGAATTAATAAAAACTTTTATAATTATTGAATTCCATATACATATATTATATGCACCAAAAAAAAAACCTTACAATCAATCAACATTATACTCATACAAGTAGTTTCATGGGAAATTTTGAAAAAATGTCAACCATTTTAAAAAATATCACTCATGTTTTTTTAATTGCCCTGTGCAATCCTTCCACAATCCTTGTGAGACATTTTCAATAGCATTTTTACCAAAAAAAAAAAAAAATTTAGATTATATTATTTTAAATGTAAATTTAAAGTGGCATTGTGCCAAATTTTCTTAGTTTCCTTGGAAAAAAAAAAGCATATATATAGGTTTTTTTTTTCCACCTAAATCAATATGAAAACGCTTCATAATAAACTTATCATGAAATAGTTTTAGAGTATCATTAAACCTGTCAAGGGTATCACTAATCTGGGCCAGTGATATTATATTGTAATTGTTTTAAATTTTCTTGAACTCAAACTAATGATACCCTGATGAGATTAATGATATTCCTGATAAAAATAATGATACTTTAAAACTGTTTCATGATAAGTTTATCATGAACTATTTTGTAATAATACTTTGCCATTGCCATCAAGTTGAACACCAATTAATCATTTTCATCATCATTGTTTAGTACTGACTGAATAATACCTTCGTCACTATTCCATAATTGCATACAATATCTTTTAATTTATTAAAGAGTATGTATAGAATGAAATTGATTTATATATGAATCAATGAAGGGTATTAGTTGTTTTCACTGAAGAGTATTAGTTGTTTTTACTGAAGAGTCTCAGTTCATTTTCACCGAACAACTAAGACTCTTTAGTGTAAATTAGTAATATTCTTCAGTAAAAACAATTAATATTTTTCAGTGAAAACAACTAATACCCTTCACGGATTTATGTATAAATTAGTTTCACTCTATACTTTGTCCTTATTAAAGTAGTATTTTAATAGATTTGTAAATTTATTGATAATATAACAGGAGATCTTGGCAGGACGTAGAGATGGAAATGAATTGACCTATTATCGAAGGCATAAACTAACGCTTCTTCAACAACGTCCAAGTTCCATTATATATATAATTTTTATTTTGATTTTGATTTTGATTTTCACAACATGTATATATATATAAGTATATTTTTTTTAATATATAATAATATATCATGTATCTACATGATAATGACACATATGTTTTGGTACACACGGATAACATATATATGGATGATGCTGAGGTGTAGGAGCTATTTGGGATGACAACATATTGTGTGAGTATTAATTGTTTTACGGAAAGGTATTAGTATAAAATATTTTATTTATTATCATAAGATATTAATTATAGGCAAAGTATAGAGTGAAAATGATTTATACATGAATCATTGAAGGATTTTAGTTATTTTCACTAAAGACTGTTAGTTGTTTATACTGAAGAATATTAGTTATTTTCACTGAAGAGTATAAGTTATAAACAACTAATACTCTTCAGTATAAACAACTAATACTCTTTAGTGATTTATATATGAACCAATTTCACTTTATATATACTCTTAATTATAAATAAAATTTGTTTACACTATACAAACTCATTTGACATTTGAGACTGAAATTTTGTTTATTTCAAGGAATAAGATGCATATTAAGCCTCTTACTAATTAATATTTAACAATGCAACATTAATGTTGAAAATTGTACCAACATGTTGTAATCAAATGTGTTTAATTACTTTTCTAACCTTCACGCTCTTTTCTTCAGTATGCTAGCAATACTTTTAACTTTTTTTCTTCGTGATCTATTCATATCATTACTCATCAATGTCATAAACTATAAACTACTCTCTCCGTTTCTAGTAAACTTCTCACTTCCTTTTCAAACCGTCCCAGTAAACTTCTCATTCCATAAATGGCAAAAATAACACTTTATTACATATAACCTTTAAACTTCAAATTCTCACAATATTACCAAAGTGTCACTCATTCAGTTCATTTTTAACACTATTTATTAAATTATCCCAAAAGTCAACATGTGACCAACCAAATTTAACAAAAAGAAATGAAAAGAAAGCTCGGGGACGGAGGGAGAATTTTAAAAGATAAAATTTTCTGCTTCCTAGAAGTCTGATTCACCAGCTTTCCATGTAGAGGAAATTATGCATTATAATTAACTTTCATTTTAAATCATTAATTATCTTTACAAAACCTCTTTTCATTTATGTAGACCTAAAATCCTGTGGTTGCCTGGCGGTCTAATGACCATTTTACTCTGGGATTAAATGTCTGTCTTACCTGGATGCTAATTTTATATTATAAAAGGAGTATGCTCCTCACAAAAATCGCCACGTGTTAATTTCAATCCCTTCTCCTCTTGACGTGTTATGCCATGTAATACATACCTCTCTAATAATTCAGGCCCCGCTTGGTTGGGGGTAACGATTATAGGGTAATGAGAATTAAAGTGATTGAAGAGTCATTCAAGTAGAGAGTAATGAATGATGAGTCATTTGATAGATAAATTATAACTAATTTTCAATCTTATTACAATGTATTGATAATACCAAGCACTACTAATGAAATCATTCCCATTGCCCTATAATCATCACCCCAACCAAGCGGAAATTATTTTCTAATGGTACTATCATAGAAACCCAATACCCACTACCTCTTTTCAAGAAGCCCCACAAATTTCCTCAACTTTAATAGAACCACATTTAGCTCCCCCAATCATTTACTCCTACTTTTTGCAGTCTGCACTTTGCAAGCTGAACAATCAATTGGATTGGACCGTCCCCTATTTGGTTTGCTTTGGTTTTTTGATTGAAACCCTTGGTGGGCCCTCCCTCTTTCGACCGCCTCCGCCGCTCTGCTGCTTATCCTTGACGCAGCGCCGCTCCGTCCGGCGGCGATGTCTTGCGACGGTCGCTCAAGGCGGCGTTTGAAAGGCCTCGCGTCGCTCTCCTCGCGTTTCTCGTTGCAGCGTTTCGGGTGACCCGAGATGGGAAGGTGCAGACTGGCGAGGATTTCGAACTGGGGTTCTGAGGCGGCGTTAGACGCCGAGCCTTGTACTGGTCGTTCCGTCGCTTAGCCGCTCTCTTCTCGTTATGCCGCGACGGAGGTAGCCAAATCCTAGCAAAACCCCATGCGGCGCTGGCTAGCGGTGGTTGTGGGCTTTGCGTTGTCCCATGTGGTGGCGAAGGCTTCTCGCCTCCTCCATGTCTTGTGCATCGCGCGGCGTGTCTCGTTTCGGCACTGATGTGTCGAACTGTCCCTTTTCTAAGCAAACTTTTGCTTTCTTTTTTGCTTTCACTTGAGATACTTTGATAAACCAAAATGCAAATGATATTTTTTACATTCTTGTTTGAGTCTCTTCAGTTTCTTCTATTTGAAAATAAAAAAAACACATTTGCTTCCTTCTATTTTTACTGGAAACATAAATTTCAAAATTTTCTCATTGTCTCGTAGAATTTTCACACTTTTCTTATTCATCGTCGCACAACACTTTTCACACTGAGGGAATACAATTTATTAAAACTTCTGACATCCACTCATATACAAAAATGTTAACCAAACAGTTTTCTATTTTCAAACCTATAATAGCTTGTTAAATAATACAAGAAAACACACAACTATATTTAAGAAAAAAAAAAGATGGATTAGATCCATAATCTAGGATTTTTTTAAGGAATATAATTTTTAGTTTTGTAAAAGTGGAACATTGTTTATTTTAATATTGATAAATGTAGATCATTGTTATTATTTTTCTTTTTTGATTGCAAATGTCTTCCTTAACCATGGATGAGGAGAGCCCAATCATAAGTAAGTCATAGTCAATAGAAGAGATGTTATGTTTATCATCTTGAAGCTTCATTGTTGCATTGGCTAGAGAGTTGTTTGCAAAATGGCTGATATTAAAACAAAACACATTTAATTAAGTAAAGTAAAAGTAACTTAATTTTGAAATATACAAAATCAAATAAATTTTAATGAAGTAGAATAAAGGAAAAGACAAGTTTTACAAACATAACTATCACATGTCATTAGTTGAACTTATTTCAGAGATGTTTTTTCATCTCTTTTGACCACACACAAACAATTTCCCTCTTCTGCCTTTTGACCATTTATTACACAGAAACAATTCCCCTCTCCTGCCTCCTTTTACACGAGGCACACATATAGAAATACTCAATTTCAATTACACAATGCATCATGCTTTCCTTTTTCCCGTTTTCTCTCTCATAATCATCTATATATATATATATATAAAAGTAGGAGTGAGGAGAGAGAAAAAATTTATTTATTGAAGCAATTGAAGTGCACTTGCTTTATGGTGCAATAGTGAATCTCACTCTCCATTAAAGAGAGTGGGTCAATTTTACTAATTTTTTTCTTTTTTACTTTGCACCAATAATTTCAAAACAATTTTTTAATTTTAAATCTATTTCCAACACACTATATATCAAATTAAATTGTCTTTTGAACATTTTTAATTTAACATATATATTACACAAATAAAAAGAAAAATCATATTTAAAATATTTATTTTATTATTAAGTATTTTCTATTGACTTTAACTATATGATTGATTGAATTTAAATAATTTTTATTTAGAATATAAGTTTTATAAATATTAAAATAATTTTATGAATTTTAGTATTTCTTGTGAATTTAGTATACAATTAAATAATTATAATACTCACACATATATACAATATAATTTTTACATATTAACTGATTTATGGATAATATAAATTTAATTTAAACTTTTTTTAATAATAGTTCATTATACACTCTTGCGTTTAAAATTTATAATATTCTATCCGTGCATCGCACGGGTGAAATACTAGTATTTAAAAACACTCACAAATAGAGGTACCTCTGAGCCACCTTTTGTATTATAGTATTATGCTTGAATATGTTCTGATAACTTCTATATCAAAATGATTGAACTGAGAGTTTGACTTATGTCGATTAAAAATTTATGTCTGCGATTAAAACCTCAGTGAATAATTATGTTGAACTATTCAGTTTACCTAGAGCATCAAAACACATATGATTTTGAGATCCTGAAAGGCTTGGAAGCATCTAATAACACTATTAAGTAACATTTAGTTACACTCCTTTTAAAACTCGAGATGTCCAATGAATTAATTTTTATATAATAGTAAATAATTTATAAGAATTTAGATAATCCCTTAGATTGCTTTTTTTTTTTTTTTCATTTAAACTAATTGTGGATCTCGTGTAATATTAAACTATCTAGATTGGAGAAGACATTTTTTTTATTTGAAAAATAAACCATTATTAAAAGAACCAAATTAGTTATTAAATTAAATTCTTTACTTGAACCGTCAATACAAGTTAATTGATAATTTAAACTGCATCAGCTCAAAACAAAAGAACCATAGGAGAAGATGACTAACTTGTGTGATAAAAGATTAATACATTTTCCTAATTTTTCACTATCAAGCAACACTCATTTGAATTGATAATTTATAAATATCAACCACTTAAAATAAAAGAACCTAATATTTAAAATATTATGTTTTATAGGAGAAAATGAATAGCTTGTATGATAGAGGAGTAATACGTCCTCTTAATTTTTCACAAATAAGCAGCACTTGTGTCTTTTCATATTGGAATAGATTGATAACTCTATTTTTTCCAGAGTTATACCTAATCATGTATATACGTAGAAAATGATATCCCAAACAAATAAAAGCCTGGTTTTAATTTAGTATTGAATTTTTACCTATCATCATAGAAGTGGTGTTGCTTATGGAGCTATGGGATCGACCCCACTCTTGGTTGATTACGTGGCAAAAACCATATTCGTAAGAGAAAATGACAGCCTCCAACAAAATTATAGCAATATCTCACACTACAATACCAACTATGCTCTGATTCAACCGACCTATTAAAAAACTAAAAAGTTGTGTGAAGCAATTTTAAGAATGAATCACGAAAGGAATATGAAAGTATCATAAGAAATTATCACTCCTAATCTAAAGTATGCATCACTAATTTATTCATTTCTATTAGATGCCCATAATATTCCAAATGACATCTTAGGCGTGAGGCCAAATTCAAAGAGCAGATCTAAAATAGGGAACATAAAAAAAAGGTTGGTTGTATTGTGGATTTCAAAGGTGCAGAATTAAAAGTGAAAACATATGATTTTTTTTAAATCAAGGTAATATGATGAGTCATGAGTGGCAAGTGAAGGGCCGACCGCCTACGTTTGGTTTTTTTTTGTTTTTAGAATAAAAAAAGTTATTTAAAAGGACATGTGGTAATATATAAAATGCGACACTTGGCGGCATTTGGAAGGGAGAGTTCTACTTTTATAATACTCCCTCCGTCCCCGAATAAGTTTCCCACTTTTTTGTTGTTGAATAATTTAAGAAAATGTGTTTGTTTATTAATATATGGTGAACCACATGTTGACATTTATGATAAAGTAATGAATGGTGTTGAAAAGTAAATTGAATAGGTGACACTTTTGATAATATTGTGTGAATTTGAAGGTTAAAGGTTATGACCAAGGTTATATACAGTCCTATCTTTTATTAATACAACCCCACAAAAATTGTTCGGAAAAAAAATCCGAAAAATTTGACAATTTTCGAAAAAAAATTCCGAAAATGCACAAAAAAAAAACTAAACATATTAATTTTCGGAAATTTTTTCCGAAAATTGTTACATTTTTCGGAAAAAATTTCCGAACATTTTTTTGGGTGGGTTGTATTCATAAACATGGTATTGTATTTAACCTGGACTAAAGGTTATATGTAGTAGAGTGTGGACGACCCAAAAAAGAAAATGAGAAATTTACTCAGGGACGGAGGGAGTATAATATAAGATACTCTCTACTCATAAAAAATGTTCAAATTTTTACGAAAAACTTAACAAATTTCCGAAATTTTAGTGGGGTGTATTAACAAAAGTAGGGATGGTATTTGGGTTTAGCATTTGTCGAAGAACCATATTTAGCACAAAACCCCACACTCCCACTCTATTCTCGCCATTTTCCCAGATCACTCCACAGTTCACAGTCTAATTCGATTGGATTTGGTCTGATCAAATTCGTTCGATCCGCCAAAATCGAACCCAACCAATCATCACCTGCTAGATTTAACCACTTTTCTCGCTTCGCAAGGGTTTATGATGATCTGAACAGTCACATCACACCATCAACATCTGCTGCGATGGGAGTTGTAATTGAATCTGAAGTTTGGGAACCAAACAGATCAGTATACGCATTCCTATTCATCTCCTGCGTCCTCTCAATCCTCTGTTTACCCACCAAAGCCGTTTCAAATGTCCTCGATCACGCCCCCCTCGCTTCGTTCCTTCGTTTTCAGCGGAAATTTCTTCTCCTCTACGCTATTTCCTCAGGTCATCGTCTACATTGCTTATATGGCTTTTAATTTATAGTTTTTTTTTTTTCGCTGACATTTATTGTTGATGAAAAGTGATGGAGGGGCTGTGGGCTGTTTTCGGCGAGTACGAATTGGCGTATTATGGATTCAGCAAAGAGCAAATGCTGACGTTTTTGTCCGTCGGATATGCGGCCTCTCTGTTTATTGGGGGCTTACTGGGAATGCTTTCTGATTTAGTGTGAGTTTGAAGCTTATTGCTAACTGATTTTTTATGTATTTTGTGATTTTATTATGTGGAATTATGTTGGCTTGATACAATTCAGATACATTCTAACATTTAGGGGGCGCTTGTTTCAAATTCTTCAATGATAATGGTAATGAAGATTACTTTTCCATCTATGCCTCTGTGATAAAAATGATATATTTGGGGAAGGATTGTTCCAATGGTGGTTGCAGTGTTATGTCCCAATTTTAGAAGAGAAGTGGACAACAAATGATCATTGATTAGGGAATATGGAAGGAGTATGTATAGAGTGAAACTGGTTTATACATAAATCATTGAAGGGTATTAGTTGTTTTCACTGAAGAGTATTAGTTGCATTTACTGAAGAGTATTACTGGTTTACACTGAAGAGTCTTAGTTCATACTTTGTCATATGGGAGTGGTTGTGGAGGATGATTGTAGGAGGGAAGAAGGGTAGTCAAAATGGGGTAGTGATTACCTTATTTAGGAGGGGAGATAATGGTTTTGTTTTCATGAACCATCGTAATTACACTAATTTTTAATCTGAAGAGTTGCTAATCAAGCGCCCCCTTACTGTATTGGAAGGTTGTTAAAGCGTGCATACACTGAAAATTGTGTTATTCATTTGACTATTTTACGGATTTTTAAGGCTGGTGGATAGTTCTTTTTGGCATTTATAAGTGATTATCTTGGATATACATTTTAAATTAATGTTATCACTATCCTGTCTTCGCAGAGGTCATAAGAAGTTGTGCTTGTTGTTTTACATGCTGCACCTTTTCTTGAGCATATGGAAGATAGTTTTTGGTACTCCCACTATTTGGTTGACGAGCATCCTTCTTTCACTGGCATCTTCAATATTTTCCTTCAGTTTTGAGACATGGATGGTTGTTGAGCACGACAAGGTTGGTCTATGGCCTATTATTGTTGACTCTGCACTATATGATTAGTTAAACAATAGTTTATATTCTGACATAAACGTTCTTGGTTCACAGAAGTTTTATAGTGAACTCTGTAATACTATTTAGGATACAAAGTAATATTGTTTAGGATATGAAGTATCATAGTTTAGTAATATTGAAAAGATATACGTAAAATCAAACATTTGTTTGATACTTCATATGGTAAACAGTATTACTTTGCAGAATAGAGTTTACGTGAACCTGGTTCACATGAGACTTATATTTTTACCTTTCGCAGATGGGGCAGAGGCAAGATTTACTTAATGACATGTTTTGGCTGATGACTTTCTTCGAGTCAGCATCTTTCATCGGTAGTCAGGTGATTGCAAATCATCTGATTGGTGGTAATGTGAACGAAAACATTAAATCTATTTGGAGTGGAGCTGCAGTTCTGGCTGTTGTTTCTATTATTTATGTCACTCGAGGTTGGCAAGAAGCTCCACAAACGGTAGTTTTGAAGGATTATCTTGTTTCATTCCACAGACATGTTACCAGTGGTATGTGTATAGATATCATAATTTATATCAGAAGTTCTTTTTTTTTTGTTTTTAAATAAATTTTGAATTTATTCAAGTTTTCTAAAAATTTCAAATGAATTAAATGAAATTTCGATTTTACAGATAAGAGGATATGGCTTTTGTCATGGTCACAGTCGTGCGTTCAATTTTCTGTTGCAGCATTTTGGATTCTCTGGGCCCCAACTATAGTTGTAAGAAGAAGTTTTTTTTTTTCCATTATGAGTATTAACTGCAAGTTGTGCATGTGATTCTATTCTACTTGTCGCTCTTATTTGAAAGTTTATTTTGAATAGTTACTAGTGAATCCAATATTACTATATATCTTTCATAAGTTTCTTCTTCATACTAATTTTCGAAATGATGCTTGTAAGGAGTTCCTAATACACCTGATATACAGTTATACACAAGAAGTTTAAACCATAAAGCGTTTGCTTGTAATTATGTCAGAATTAGATTTGAATCTTCTTGACATGAACCGAAGTAAACATGTTGATAACATGATTTTTTGTATTTGTAGCGATTTTTTTTTTTTTTTTTGAGAAGGCTCTTAATTATGCCAAAATGGGGATATTCCATAGAGAAATTTCGTGGAGTTCTGACTGACAAATAAAGTAGAAGGCAAGCGAATGCTCAGTTTCCATTCTGTTGTGTAATTTACCATGTCAGGATGAAAATCGCTGTTTATGCCCTCTTTCCAACTCCCCTTCTTTTTAAAATTATGACATTTGGTATCTTTCCATTTTAAATGAGTAAGTGTAACCTCTTCCTTAGCTCAAACTACATATAGTAGTTTCCATTCTGTTCTGAAATCGACGGATTCAAGATGAAAAACACTGTTTCTGCGGTCATTCAATCTGCTCTACTCCCATAAAAATGACATTTGGTAGCTTTCCCTTTTGAATAATTAAGCTTACCCTCTTCCTTGGCTCAAACTACCCATCACTTGTAGTGTAGGTCCTTTAAAAAAAATATGTTTACTGCTCTAGCTTCATAATATTTCTCATTAAGTATCTGGGGAGTTTTTTTTGACTAATATTATGATCCAGGCTGATGGAAGAGAGGCGCCTCTGGGTTTGATATATCCTTGTTTGCTGGGTTCTAAGATGCTTGGTAGCACTGGATTCCCATGGTTCTTTCAGGGACCCTTCATGCTTCGTATAGAGGAATACTTATTGTATATATTCATCATAATGGGCCTCGCTTTGTCTGTTGTTGCCTATGATTATCAGGTGTGCAATTCTTACAGTTGAGGAACAATTCGCTTAATCTTCTCGTTTTCTATTGTGGTGTATGAGTTAATGTCTATTTCAGGAAATAGGAGTTCTTGTGACTTTATTCTGCTTATTTCAAGCTGGCGTTGGTGTGGTTATGCCATCTCTTGCCAGATTGAGAACAATGTAAGCTATGGTGGATTACTGATATCCATTCACTACGCAAGGGTTGTTTTGCACTCTAATTCATCCCACTACTATGTGTAGGTATGTGCCAAATGAAATTCGTGGAGGAATAATAAGCCTATCTCATATGCCAGCAAATGCAGCTGTCTTGTTACTTCTTGTCCTGGTACATTCAGCTACCAAATCTTGAATATTATATCCATAAATCTGTTAATAGTTAGTGGGTCTTTCTGCTCCTATTGTGAAGAGGTTACTGTAGTTTCACTATAATTACATTCTCTTAGATTCAGAATGACGCGATATTGGGCTTGTTGCTGGAGTAATGGAGAAGAACACTCTTCTATATTAGTGAAAACGTACATTATTATTAATTTATTATTCAGAGTGATTAGTTCTTCTCTTTCCTTGGGGGGTTGCACTTGTTTCTCCATTGCATTTTACTTGTAGAAAACAACAGCTAAAGGAATGATTTACTTAGGGGTTGCTTGGTTCAAATTCTTCAATGGGAAAGGTAATCACTAATCAGAATCCTTGAATAGTGAACTATAGTGAGAATGATTGTTACATTGTTAGTCCTTTGCTTTAGTTTTGGAATTAGTGAGGATTAAATATGATAGTAGGTTGAGGAATAGTGGAGTGATTGAGGAAGGCAGTTAGTTAAACAACATGAGGTAATTGTTAACATATTTTGAGACTCAATACATGTACGTAATATATGAAGGTAGATTAACCACCACAAGTACCTTATACTCATTCCCATGAGCATTTCCTAGTAAATCATCTTAAATCTTTGTTTGGGGTTGGGGGGATGGTTATGGATGTCTCAAATGTGCTTTTCACCTATATGTGATCCGCATTTTCTTGAATATGGTAATAAGATGGTATAATGTTGATGTTGCAGAGAGGGCACTATCAGTGCATCGAAAATTCAACGATAACTTGGCTAGCAGCACTTGGGTTGTTGTCAGCTGGTGGTTGCATGTATTTGTTAAGAAAATGGGGAAAACAGCTCCACCGGAATAGGCACAGCTTGTGATGATGCGTATTGGATCGTGGAGATATATAATGAACGATGCCTTACTCTCCTAGGAGAGTCGAGGGAATCGTCGTTTTCCATGGAATATCGGATTCATTCAGAATGACGAGATGGTTGTGAGGGTGCTCACCAGTTTTATATATGTTCATAATATGGCTGTTAACCCCCGGGTGGAATGAGCACGGTGAGACGCTATGGACTGGCATTCGTTTCGGAGATGACTTCCCCACCCCACCCCCCAAAGGCCTGGGAATTATGCTTTAAGCTTGTGCTTTTCCAGTTTTGTAATTATATGGAGTTTTCCAACAGCTAATATTGTAGCTGCCCTGCAGCAAAGGCAGATGAAAACAGGCAGTATTGACAAGGGATTTACAGTTGAGATTGTTATTTTAATTACTCAAAGTAATAGTCAAAAAGTTATGTTCTTTTAGTTCTCTGCACATTCTTCAATTTCGTTATCTAAAAATCTTGCTGCACACTCCAAAAGTAAAATTAGATGGCCTGATAATGTCTAGAGACTTTTGGATTGTGTCCACGGGTCGGATTGTAAGTTTATATAGTATATCACCTATGTTGCACAGCTGCGGTACAGGTTCAGGGATATATAATTTTAAAAAACACATGGTGCGATTCGTCAAGGATATATTTATTTATTTATATTTTATTATATATAAAACCTAAAAAAATGTATATTTTAAAATTTTGTAAGTCGAATGTATATAATTCACATTTTCTCTGATCTAAAACTTAAACATATTTAATAATTTAATATAATTAAGTAACCAAAAATCAATTTAAGTTCAATTAGCCTAATATATACGTCATAACAGTGATTACTGATTACAATATAAAGCGAGTGTTACATTGTCAATTTGAATTATATTATATAATAAAATTCAATTGAAATAACACATTTAATGCTTAATAAGTAGGATGCGCAAGAAGGATTCGAGTATCAGTTAGTGAATTCGCCACGTGGCAGCCAGATTCGCCACGTGGAGAATCCGATTCGCAGATTCAAGAATTTCACATTTTTTAAGGAACGGGTGCGAATCCGATACTATATTGTGATATTTTTAGAAGAATATGTGCATCATAGTATATCACTAATGTTATTGTTGTGAGAATTAAAATTGTTGGACTAATATTAAGTGTATTTTTAGTCATTTAAAATTGTTTTCACTAAACAATTAGGGTTGATTGCTATGTGAAAATGATTTTACCTTCTACCGGTTTAAAAATGCATTTCAATCGCAATGTATATCTGATGCATAAAAAACTTATTTTGTCGAACCAAAATTAAAACTGAAGCAAAATCTTATTTTTTGAAATGAAAAAAACGAATACAAATAATGTTAGAAAACGTGGGTGAGAATATTTCGAAACACTGAAATAGGGAGAAGAGTAAGCGCGAAACGAATTCGTGAAAAACCGAGTTTAGGTGAAACCTATTCCCGCAAGATCGAATACGCCCGTACAGTGCTTACGGTATAATGCGTACGGATCCCCAAAGGTAAAACGGTTTGTCTATTCACACCGGTAGCACTACCGAGTATGAATTTCCGGCGAACTAAATCGGAATTTATGAGCTAAACGGGATTTTCTGGAGAGACAGGATTTCGGGAAATTCTGGGTTCGTAAGTTTTCTGGAAAAACTGGACGAAGGGGGTATATATAGGCGGAAATTCGACCCATTTGAGGGCTGCTGGAGTGGAGTACGTGGTGATCATGGATCACCCACGTTCTGTCGTGGAGAGAAACGCAGTTTCTCAGTCATGGGAAGCAAGACGGAATATTCCAGATACTCTGGAGTGTATTAATCAAAATCGTAGGTGTATTAAACATGTTCGTGGGCCGACCCAATTCTAAATGAGCCAACCGAATTCCATACGGGTCACCCAATCCGATTGGATCCAAATAGATAATGAGCTTTTTCATATTTTTGGTACTATAAAAATATAGGTATGGCACCAAAGCCCACCCAAAGCCCAATTGCCAAGAATCAAGAACCAAGAACCACGGGCCCGGGCGCGGGCTCGGGCGGGGCGGGGCGCGCGCGCGCCCGCGTGTGGTCCATGGTTAGGGTCCCCATGTCCCAATTTAGAGAACATGAATAATTTTCTACTTATATACAAGACAAACCTCTTGTAATTTTCCAATGTGGGATGAAACTTTATTTTCCATTCCCATGGAATTATTCAACACACATGATTAATACTACAACTTCCCAAATTAATTTTCACTCACAGGAAATCGGTTTTGAGATATTAAATATACCACGCTCATCTACTCCGCGAGTAGAACAACATCGTTAATTTTATTTTCCCAAAAACTAACGTTTTTACTCCTCAAAAAATTGATCAAAGTAAGGGTATGACACCTTCACAAAACCAATTTCCAACAATCCCCCACATGAGTGAGAATTGCACCTATACAGAGTCAAGCTTCTTCGTTCAGCTCATGTGAGACCTCATTGCTTCCGGATAAATAACCAATGGTTTTGAACTTTCCGTAGCCCGGCACCATCGGGTATACTGGCGGCTTAGTGGACACGATGCCTTGAACTAATCCTCCTTAGTGTATACCTTACAGATAGTGCAGACACAAGTCAGTCTCGATTCCGATTTGTTCTCACGTTTTTGTCCATTTTGGCCCTGGACGCCCTTTGTATTCATAAATGTTTGGTCGAAGCTGCCCTCACTTCTCATTTATATAGGTGATCTCCTTTCGAGTATCCAGTCATACTCAGTCCCACATGGACTCATAGGAATCATTAAAAGTCAAAGACTTATCCTTTACCACAACTCACGGGTTCACTAACACTTGACACAGTGCTGTCAGGAACGGTCATGATTTTCAAGTGTTGTACAACTAACATTCATAGCTTAGTTTTCCCTTTTGAACCAAGTTCTTGGGATCTCCAGTCATCATGGTTGGGTTACCACTGTTTCAGTTTTATTTGTGGATTTCAGACCCATTCCCTCTATCAGCTTATTCATTTGATCTCGGTTCAGACTCTTCGTGAGCGGATCCGCTATGTTGTCAACTGATCTTACATAATCAATTGTTATTATACCAGTTGAGATCAAATGTCTAACGGAGTTATGTCGGCGACGAATATGTCTCGACTTTCCGTTGTACATACTGTTCAAAGCTCTACCAATAGCAGCTTGACAGTCACAATGTATCATCACAGATGATACCGGTTTGTTCCAACAAAGAATATCTTCTAAGAAATTGTGAAGCCATTCAGCTTCTTCACCAGCTTGATCCAAAGCGATGAATTCAGATTCCATTGTGGAATGGGCAATACACGTCTGTTTTGTGGATTTCCACGATACTGCAGCTCCTCCAATAGTGAATACATATCCACTAGTCGAAAAAGAGTCTTTACTATCGGATATCCAATTAGCATCACTGTACCCTTCAAGTACAGCTGGATGTCGCGTGTAGTGTAGCCCAAAATATTGAGTATACTTCAAGTATCTCAAGACCCTTTTTTTTAGAGCTTTCCAATGTTCATGACTTGGATTGCTCGTGTACCTGCTTAGTTTGTTCACAGAACACGCAAGATCTGGACGTGTGCAATTTGTAATGTACATCACGCTCCCAATGATCCTTGCATATTCCAACTGATTCACAGGTTCACCTCAGTTTTTCTTCAGATGAACATTTTGTTCAAGTGGAGTTTTAGCAGGTGGATCATCAAATGCATTAAATTTCTTCAAGACTTTCTCAACATAATGAGATTGTGTTAAAGAAATTCCATTTGAAGTTCTTTCGATCTTGATTCCTAGAATCACGTCTGCTAAGCCCATATCTTTCATGTCAAAATTTCTCTTTAACATGTTTTTCGTATTAACGATCATATTTGAATTGTTACCTATGATTAACATGTCATCAACATATAAACATACGATAACAAATCCATTTGGCGTATCTTTCACATACACACACTTGTCACATTCGTTAATTCGAAATCCATTTGACAACATAATATTGTCAAATTTCAAATGCCATTGTACAGGAGCTTGTTTAAGTCCATACAACGATCGAACGAGTTTATAAACTTTTTTCTCGCTCCCGGGTACAACATAACCCTCTGGTTGATCCATGTATATTTCAGCATCTATCTCTCCATTAAGAAAGACAGTCTTTACATCCATTTGATGTATTTCGAGATTATGCAAAGCAGCAATCGCGACAAGTACACGAATGGATGTAATCCTTGTTACCGGAGAGTAGGTGTCAAAGAAATCATGTCCTTCTCTTTGTTTAAAACCCTTTGCAACCAAACGGGCTTTATACTTTTCAATAGATCCATCTGCTTTGTACTTTCTTTTAAGGATCTACTTACATCCTAAGGTCTTGCAACCTTTAGGGAGGTCAACCAACTCCCATGTATGATTTTGCAGAATTGAATCATATTCACTGTTTATTGCTTCTTTCCAGAGAGATGCATCTGGTCTGGAAATAGCTTCTTTGATAGTCCTAGGTTCATCTTCTAACACATACGTGATGAAGTCTGGACCAAAGGTCTTATCAATTCTAGCTCGTTTACTGCGTCTTGGTGCTTCACTCTGCTGAGTGGAAGGACCTGCAGCTTCACTTGATTCTTCATGAGTTCGTTTATTTGAACTCACTTCTTCTTTGTCCCTACACGGGAACACATTTTCAAAGAACACAACATTCCTTGATTCTATGGTAGTACCTACTGTCATATCGGGTATCTCTGATTTATGAATCAAGAACCGATAGGCACTACTGTTGAAGGCATATCCTATAAAGATCCCATCGACTGTCTTAGGTCCGATTTTCACTTGTTTAGGAAGTGGCACTTCAACTTTAGCCAAACACCCCCACACTTTGAGGTATTTGTATGATGGTTTGCGATTTTTCCACAACTCATAAGGTGTCTTATCTTGAGTTTTAAGTGGAATTTTATTTAAAATGTGGTTAGCTGACAGAATAGTTTCCCCCCACATGTTCTGAGGTAAACCTGAGCTGATTAACATTGCGTTCATCATCTCTTTCAAAGTTCGGATTTTCCTCTCCGCAATACCATTTGATTGTGGTGAGTAGGGAGCTGTCGTTTGATGTATGATGCCGAATTCGGCACATAATTCTTCAAACAGAGCCACATACTCTCCACCTCTATCACTACGAATTGCTTTAATTGTAGTGTTCATTTGATTCTCTACTTCACTTTTATAGTTTTTAAAAGCTTCAATAGCTTCATCTTTACTTCGAAGTAAGTAAACGTAGCAGAATCTTGTGCTATCATCAATAAAAGTAATGAAATACTTTTTTCCACCTCTAGTTTGCACAAATTTTAAATCACATACATCAGTGTGAATTAATTCTAGAGGAGTAGTGTTCCTTTCAACTGACTTAAATGGTAATTTAGTCATCTTTGCTTCTACACAAATTTCACATCTTTTGGATGTATCAACATTCTCAATTTTAAGTAAATCTAAATTTACTAATCGTTTTATAGATTTTAGATTAACATGTCCTAATCTAAAATGCCATAAAGAGGAACACTCAACGATATAAGCAGAAGTAGAAGCATTCTCATTAATAATAGTGTTTTTGCCATCACGGCTTACAGTAATCACAGACATCTTGAAAAGGCCCTTCTCGAGGTAACCATTTTCCTAGGAAGATGCCAAACTTGCTAAGTACAACGCCATTTGACTCAAACACTAACTTAAACTGACTACTAACTAAAAGAGACCCCAAAATCAGATTCTTCCGGATGTCCGGGACATGCAGCACGTCCTTCAGTTTCAGCTCCTTTCCCGAAGTCAGTTTGATCACCACCATTCCGACACCAGCCACTTCAGACGAGGCTTGGTTGCCCATGTATAGCTTTCTCCCTTCAGCAGGAGAATAAGTGGAGAAGGCAGACTTCTCCGAGCAAACGTGGCAAGTGGCACCAGTGTCCACGAACTAACTCTTCTTGTTGTCCACTATGTTGACCTCGGTCACCACAACAGACATGTCCATCTCTGTAAGCTCACGTTCAACAACGTTCACGGAGTTCTTCCCTTTGTCCTCTTTCTTGGGCTGACGACAATCAGCTGCCCGATGGTTGGGTTTGCCACAGTTGTAGCACTTCCCACTGAACTTCTTCGGGGCAGGAGCAGCAGCAACAGCCTTGCCTTTGCCCTTGTCGTCTTGTCACTTCCTTTTCTTTGATGGTTCGCCTTTCTCCATCAGGTTAGCTTTGGCCTCGATGGAAGCAATCGAGCCCCTCTCCCTCTTGTCCCTCTTCTTGTTATCCTCCTCGATCCGGAGTCGGGTAACAAGGTCCTCCATCGTCACTTGCTTTCGCTTGTGCTTGAGGTAGGACTTGAACTCCTTCCAAGATGGAGGGAGTCTGTCAATCACAGTTGCTACCTGAAAGGCTTCAGACAGCTCCATCCCTTGTACTTAGGGGTGGCAAAATGAGCCCGGCCCGATGGACCGGCCCGGTTGGCCCACCTTTTAGGACAGGCTGGGCCTAGAAAATAGTGGCCCGAAAAGAACCGGGCCGATTTGGCCCGGCCCGATAGGCCCGGCGGGCCGACCGGGCTTGGGCCGGGCCGGCCCGGAACTTTCGATTGGCCCGGTTTTTTTTTAAATTTTTTTATATATCATCTAATATGTTAAGTATACCTATTAACATGAAAAGAATCTCATGTGATATTTAAAAGTGTTTGTTGAGTTAATATTACTATTTTCTTTTTGCAATAGCTTTTTGAGAGATTAATACAAGTTATTTATTGGAAATGAATAATAAAATCATATCATAAACTAATATTAATTGTCATTATAATTCATATATTGATCACAAAAATAGGATTATAAGATTTGTTTAAAAATAAAATTATTTTATTGAATATAAATAATTTATTTGATAAATTTAATTTTTTTAATAGACGGGCCATTTTGGCCCGGTGCCCCGGTGGCCCGCCTAGGGCCAGGCTGGGCCTCTAAAATAGTGGCCCGGTTGCAACTGGGCCGAGCCCGGCCCGGCCCGCAAAATGAAGATGACCCGGCGGCCCAGTGCCGGGCCGGCCCTGTTGGAGTTATACGTGAAAGTATGCTTTTACTTTGTATAACTCGTGTATCAAACACTCGTTTTATGAGAATAATTCTTTTATCGCATCTGCTTTAGTTATGATGAATGTTGAATTTCTATTGCAAACCGTTCAATATATAGTACGTGTTACATAATAGTTAATGTGGTGATACCCGATCACGGAAGACGACATTGACAATTTACTTGTAACTAAACGTACATTTTCACGACCTAGGTGGAATTGAACAATCCGCCGTGAAAGGTCGATGTGTAAGGCTCAGATTGGTCTGTCTTGACTAAGAGATTGCACTAGCACATTTAGTATGTGTTGAAGAGGTCCTACAGCGAGGATAAATTCTTCTGTTCTGAAAGGTGAAGAATTAGACCTCAGTGGTTGTTGATTTCTTAATCTCCGTCACTTAAATAGGACCGTGTGTGCTTAGTAGTTACTGCTTTGATTCATGTTGGGTGAGAATCATTGTGACTTCGAACTTTGTGTCTTGGGCAGTAATATTAATCATACGACGGTTGCTAAGATTTAATACGGAGAAACGCGTGCGAGTACGGCTCGTGTGATTAGTCCCCTTGGTGGGTGTTGACAGGCATTTTTGTACGGATAGATGTATGTGGCTATTTAGGGTATGCCCGACAAACAATAATGATAAACGAACACGAACGATGGGGGAAGAACTTTCGTTCTTCCCTCGAATGAGAGCTTTTTGGATATATGAGAAATGAGAGAAAATGAGCATCCTTTACAATGAGGGGGTGACCCCCTATTTATAGAGGTTCACCCCCAAAGGCCCAAAAGTGGCCATAAATTCGTCTAAACCCTTTATTTTAGGGATTTATTACAATATTAATATAAAGATCAACAGTAGACCTATAATACATTAAACACTCTTTTATGATGTAGACCCTCGATCTTGTCGTGTCAGTGTATCTTCAGGAATCTGACCTCCTGTCAGGCGAGGATATTTCCTGCTGTAACAATTGCCCCCAAGATTGGGCTCTGACTGCGGCCAGAGTTCGATCTTGATCTGTGCTTCAAATAGGTTTTGCCCCCGAGCCTGAAAACAGGATAGCTCGGATGCCCCGGGGGAATCTTCGATGACAGGGTCCTTGTTGGGCGAATCTTTTGTGTAACCTTCGAATAGTCAAACTTCAAACAAATTGGTCGGGTTAGGTGGGGTACGATCTTCCGTCGTGCCCCCGAGTCGGGTACCATGACGTTCAATTAATAAAGAGTTTTTGCCGCTGGCCGACATTGATTTTAGTAATAGGGCGGTAAGGACCGCGATGATAAATTAATGAAGTGCTTAGGCCGCTTGCGGGTAGCGACTTCACGGACAACAGATTGACTTAACAATCAATTAAAAGATAAATCAACAGATTAATGAGTGAAGTGCTTTAGCCGATAGACGGACAGCGACTTCACGAATACAGGATTGAATTAACAATCGATTAAAAGATTAATCAACAGATTAATGAGTGAAGTGCTTTAGCCGATAGACGGGCAGCGACTTCACGAAGATGGGATTGATTTAACAACCGCTTATAAAATTAACCAACAGGTTAATGAGTGAAGTGCTTTAGCCGATGATCGGGCAGCGACTTCACGAAGATGGGATTGATTTAACAACCGCTTAAGAGATTAACCAACAGGTTAATGAGTGAAGTGCTTTAGCCGATGATCGGGCAGCGACTTCACGAAGATGGGATTGATTTAACAACCGCTTAAAAGATTAACCAACAGGTTAATGAGTGAAGTGCTTTAGCCGATGATCGGGCAGCGACTTCACGAAGATGGGATTGATTTAACAACCGCTTAAAAGATTAACCAACAGGTTAATGAGTGAAGTGCTTTAGCCGATGATCGGCCAGCGACATCACGATGCAGAGAATAGATTAGTTAACGCCGGTGAGGACGAACCAAACAATACCTCGCCCATTAAGGCGGAAAATCAACGCTTAACATGTGGACTGGATCCACACCGAGAGGCGGATTAGTTGACGCCGGTGAAGGCGAACTTATCAAGGCCGAGTGACGGATCGTCTTGAGAGGCAGATTAGTTGACGCCGGTGAAGGCGGACTAATCGATACGTCAACGTCTGAAAGGGCGGACTAATCGACATCGAGAAGACGGATTACTTCGCCAATCTAGGCGGAATGTCGACGCCTAAAAGGCGGATTAACTCGAGAAGAGGATTAGTTGACGCCGGTGAAGGCGAACTAATCGACACGTCAACGCCTGAAAGGGCGGACTAATCGACGTCGAGAAGACGGATTACTTCGCCAATCTAGGCGGAATGTCGACGCCTATAAGGCGGATTAATCAACGCCGATCGGGCGGATTACTTCGCCAATCTAGGCGGAATGTCGACGCCTAAAAGGCGGATTAATCAATGCCGATCGGGCGGATTACTTCGCCAATCTAGGCGGAATGTCGACGCCTAAAAGGCGGATTAACTCGAGAAGTGGATTAGTTGACGCCGGTGAAGGCGAACTAATCGACACGTCAACGCCTGAAAGGGCGGACTAATCGACGTCGAGAAGACGGATTACTTCGCCAATCTAGGCGGAATGTCGACGCCTAAAAGGCGGATAAACTCGAGTGGATTAGTTGACGCCTGTGAAGGCGAACTAATCAATACGTCAACGCCTGAAACGGCGGACTAATCGACGTCGAGAAGACGGATTACTTCGCCAATCTAGGCGGAATGTCGACGCCTAAAAGGCGGATTAGCTCGAGTAGATTAGTTGACGCCGGTGAAGGCGAACTAATCAGTACGTCTACGCCTGAGAGGGCGGACTAATCGACGTCGAGAAGACGGATTACCTCGCCAATCTAGGCGGAATGTCGATGCCTACAAGGTGGATTAATCAACGCCGATCGGGCGGATTACTTCGCCAATCTAGGCGGAATGTCGACGCCTAAAAGGCGGATTAACTCGAGAAGTGGATTAGTTGACGCCGGTGAAGGTGAACTAATCGACACGTCAACGCCTGAAAGGGCGGACTAATCGACGTCGAGAAGACGGATTACTTCGCCAATCTAGGCGGAATGTCGACGCCTAAAAGGCGGATAAACTCGAGTGGATTAGTTGACGCCTGTGAAGGCGAACTAATCAATACGTCAACGCCTGAAACGGCGGACTAATCGACGTCGAGAAGACGGATTACTTCGCCAATCTAGGCGGAATGTCGACGCCTAAAAGGCGGATTAGCTCGAGTAGATTAGTTGACGCCGGTGAAGGCGAACTAATCAGTACGTCTACGCCTGAAAGGGCGGACTAATCGACGTCGAGAAGACGGATTACCTCGCCAATCTAGGCGGAATGTCGACGCCTACAAGGCGGATTAATCAACGCCGATCGGGCGGATTACTTCGCCAATCTAGGCGGAATGTCGACGCCTAAAAGGCGGATTAACTCGAGAAGTGGATTAGTTGACGCCTGTGAAGGCGAACTAATCGACACGTCAACGCCTGAAAGGGCGGACTAATCGACGTCGAGAAGACGGATTACTTCGCCAATCTAGGCGGAATGTCGACGCCTAAAAGGCGGATTAGCTCGAGTAGATTAGTTGACGCCGGTGAAGGCGAACTAATCAGTACGTCTACGCCTGAAAGGGCGGACTAATCGACGTCGAGAAGACGGATTACCTCGCCAATCTAGGCGGAATGTCGACGCCTACAAGGCGGATTAATCAACGCCGATCGGGCGGATTACTTCGCCAATCTAGGCGGAATGTCGACGCCTAAAAGGCGGATTAACTCGAGAAGTGGATTAGTTGACGCCTGTGAAGGCGAACTAATCGACACGTCAACGCCTGAAAGGGCGGACTAATCGACGTCGAGAAGACGGATTACTTCGCCAATCTAGGCGGAATGTTGACGCCTAAAAGGCGGATTAGCTCGAGTAGATTAGTTGACGCCGGTGAAGGCGAACTAATCAGTACGTCTACGCCTGAAAGGGCGGACTAATCGACGTCGAGAAGACGGATTACCTCGCCAATCTAGGCGGAATGTCGACGCCTACAAGGCGGATTAATCAACGCCGATCGGGCGGATTACTTCGCCAATCTAGGCGGAATGTCGACGCCGAGAAGTCGGACCGGTCAACGCCTATGAAGGCGGACGAATGTTTGTAGTCGAAAGGTGTGACCATTTTTAAATATTGAGTTATTTACCCGGTGAGCAACCTCAGTGATTTTTCGAAATCATGTTCGAAGTTTCAAATAACTGACTGTATTTAATTAATACTCAGTGTCAAATAATTTATTTTTGATATTACAAAATGAGCTTAGGATATGTATATCCATGCCCCCGCCTTTTAATGTATATGGCAATTTACGAGTTGCGATATATATTAAAAGGAAGAATTAAATTCAAAATTGTATTTCAAAAATTGTCCCCTCTTTGAGTTTTCGAAATATGAATATATGCCCCCACTTTTAATTTATATGAAAATTGCGAGGTGTAATATATATTAAAAGGAAATTGTCGAAATAAACCTGATGCGAGTGGGCAAAGAACTGCCCGTAGATTTTTCATTGATGAAGAGGCTCCGAATGCTCGTCTCAGAAGCTACTTGCTGCCCAAATTTATTTATTTATTTTTTTTATTTTTTTTTTTTAAAAAACGGCCCATCAGCTAAATAAACCTGGCCCTACAACTTAAAAATAAAAGGCCCAACAATTTCACCTTAAAGCTTGGCCCAACAACTAATGAATATAAAAGGCCCAACTTTCACTTATTTAAATGAAATTAGCCGTCTATCCCCAAATTAATACCTCACAGGCTCAGATTGAGAATTCTATGTCGGGGGCACCGAGGTCGTACGATGCGGGGACGGCGAGCGGTGAGGGGCGGCAAGCGGGGAGGGCGCGGCCGCCAGTGGCGCAGAGTACTACTGTGCTTGGCGACGATTCTGGGAGGCCGCGCTTGTCGACGGCTTGGGGAGCCCTCGCCGGGCAGCGGCGTCGAGAAGCCGTGGGGGGAGCCCGCGCCGGGCAGCGGCTTGGGGAGCCCGCGATTGGTGGCTCGGGGAGACCGCGTGATGGGCGGCGGCGCGGTCTGGGAGAGAAACGAATGCCATGGCGGTCGATTGGAGGTCGGGCCGCGGGAAGGCAGCGGTGGCCGACGCTGGTGGTCGCGTGACGGGCAGCGCGTGGAGGCGCCGTGGGCGGCGCGAGTAGATCATGTTGGGCGGTGATTTGGGCGCTGGCAGCGCGTGGACGGTGGTGCCCGACCCGTTACTGGAGGTCGCACCGGGCCGTGCACGGATCAATACCTGGGTGGATGTCTCGGGAGGCGGGGAAAGTCGTGGGCGGCGAACGCCGGTCGGAGAGGCGACGCGGGGAGGGCCGCGGCTTCGCGCGCGGGAAGGATTTGACGGGGACGCCCTCACCACTCTCGGGGAGCTTGTCGCGGGCACGCCGTGCGAGCGACCACGGTGATTTGTCGAGGAGGTTGCGGCCTTGAGCGGTGCGGGCAGGAGACTGTCGGCGGCGAGCGGCAACCGGAGACGAGGCGGCCTCGGTGGCGGGAGAATCGAGGCCGGGTATCTTTGACTTTTCAACGCGTTGGGACGCGGTCCAAAAGCAAAAGCAAACTGAAAAGGCTGGGCCAGTAATCGAGGCAGACGGTGGAGGATTCAAGGCAGCAAACAGTAGCCCATTCCTCTCTTGTTCTTCTTGAATACACTACTGCTCTTCCCTGAAAAAGGACAAATGGTGGCGACGGTGCGGTGGCTGGGCTCGTGTCGCGACGACGCCGCGTCGTGGGAGACGTGGAAGGGGCGGCGCCCCCCGGCACAGGTAGAGAAGGCGCGACCTCCGACGTCGATGTTGGCATCGGAACTCCGTCGTGGTCGGACCAGGGAGCTTCAAATACATTTTTCTCTTCTTTTTGCTAGCCTGGAACTTTCTGATGGTGTAAGGAAAATAGGACTAGTAAAAGGGATGATATGGCATGAAGCCTTATGCTATTGTATGGAAAATGGGATTCTTTTTGGAATTTTCTCTGAATATGGCGTGAGTTTGCTGTTGTCAATATTAGAAATGGATTTTTTGAATGGTTATTTGGCTTGAATCCTTGCAGGATATTTTTTTGATATTTTGTTTGAAAGGATCGAAAAGGTTCATGGCGTGAGTAATCTGGTTTTCGATTTTCGAGGGGAAGATCTTCATGTTCATCCATGGAGATGAACACGAACGGCCCCTTCCTCTAGCGCCAAATTGTTGACAGGCATTTTTGTACGGATAGATGTATGTGGCTATTTAGGGTATGCCCGACAAACAATAATGATAAACGAACACGAACGATGGGGGAAGAACTTTCGTTCTTCCCTCGAATGAGAGCTTTTTGGATATATGAGAAATGAGAGAAAATGAGCATCCTTTACAATGAGGGGGTGACCCCCTATTTATAGAGGTTCACCCCCAAAGGCCCAAAAGTGGCCATAAATTCGTCTAAACCCTTTATTTTAGGGATTTATTACAATATTAATATAAAGATCAACAGTAGACCTATAATACATTAAACACTCTTTTATGATGTAGACCCTCGATCTTGTCGTGTCAGTGTATCTTCAGGAATCTGACCTCCTGTCAGGCGAGGATATTTCCTGCTGTAACAGTGGGCTCAGAAGTTTTATTGTACCAAATCTTGCAAGTGAAGAATTAGTTTCTTCGGTACGAATAATAATGTTGAGCTGTCTTTACTCCAAGGTGAAAGACGTTAATTAATTTAGAGCTATTCAGAAGCTTAATTAATTAATGGACTTGATAATCTTAAACGCGGGAAATAATAATCGGGAGCCCATATTATCATAATATGGATTAAGATGGATAGTGCAATATTAATTTATTAGTGGTAATAATTAATATTAATGGGCTGAATTATATTGGGGCTCAATATTGAAATTCAGAAGTCCATTAGGAGGTCCAATCTTAATTCTCCTTAAGGCCCCTCAAGTAGCCCAATTAAGTAGCCCAATAATGATAAGGTGATTAAAATAAAAAGATAATATCTTGCTGATTTTTTCTAGTATTTTAAAAAATAAGCAATATTAGAAGAGAAAAGATTTTGTTGATTTTCTTGGAAAGATATTATGGAAGATATGTATTCTTGGAATACAAGAATATCTCATATATTCAAGAAGATCCAAATCTTGGGATCTCTACTAGTAATTTTTGAAAATCACCCCTTAATTAGGTGAGTGAGATTTTTGTGGAATATTTTATTATGGAGAAAAGAATATATGAGATATATTCAAGATTTCTTAGAGACTAAGAAAAGATTTTTTCCAAGCCCATATCCACATGTAAATTTCGATCACTCCTTATTATAAATAGGGGATGATTATTTCATCCCCAAGTACATAATTCCATGTGTTGGAAAAATCAAGAGCATAGATATTTTTTTTTTCCTTAGTTTATTAAATTACTTGAAAGCATCTCCCACCGGTGATCAAGTAAGGCGAAAGGGAAATACTTGAGAAGGTTTTTGGGTTGATAAAGCGAGATCGTGATTGTCCCATTTATTCAAAGGCCAATTCTACAAGAGGTACGTTAATCGCATATTTAATTGTTTATTCCGCTTAATTAAATATGTGAAATTAATTCAACATGCATGATGATAATTAGTTGTTGGAATTATTATTTGAATTAATTAGGATTAATTCATGTTAGTAATAATTGTATTTAAATTCGTATTTAAAATTCATCCCGAATAGATTCCGGGCACCCCTAATTTCCCAACAACTGGTATCAGAGCCACGGTTTCGGGCTCTGAATTTTAAATTGGAATTTAAATTGTTGAACATTAAATTGAAATTGGATAGTAGAATTGTTAGATCTTTTTTGCAGGTACCCAATTGTCATGGTTTTAATGTTGTTAATTTCATGCGTGTAAATTAATTGTTTTTAATTCGATTCGTTCGAATTCATTTTTCTCGTGAGAAAATCCACGAGTAGATTAGTTGTTATTATTTTGATTCGATCATTGTAATAGACTAGTCTAGATCTAGTATTTATTTTTTTTATAAAAATAAATTGTAACCGGATCGTGACGAAGAACGAAGAATTAAAAACGGCGTACCCAGACGACGCATACAAGCGTGGCGCGTGTATGGAGGTAAAATCATGCTAGGGGTGAAGAAAACGAGGACGAACGGCGAAAAAACGGCGCACGGGGGTGCACGGCGCCGCGCGCGCGCGCCTCGGCAAGGGCCTGCAGCGCCTTGGGGCGCCTCGGGTGCGCCTCGGCGCGCCTCCGTGCAGCGCCTCGGGGCTGCGCCTCGGCGCGCCTCGGGCTGTTTTCCAGCGCTTCTCGGGCCGGGAAGCGCGCGGGCCCACTTCGTGGGCCGACGCGCGCTGTATCTCAGGCCGTGGAATTTTTTTGGTTCGTGTTTTTTTTCCGTGTGATTTTAAACGTCGTCCCAAACCCCAAACGATGTTGTTTTTGAAGAAGTGTTGCTGTTCGAGTGGGAGCACGTCGAGACGAACGTCGGAAAGCAACAAGGACGATTTTTCGCATCAAGACGTGAAGAAATTAAACCGTGACAATTGGAATTGAGTGCTCCAATGTGTTTAATTTTGTTTTGATGGATGTTTTATTTCGTGCAATTTTTAATATGTGTTTGCATGAATTTAATTGTCCAAGAAAAACCTTACTTTCGAAAATTACTAAGTATGTTTTTATAATCGCAATTTTATTCCGGATATTAAAATTGAATTATTTTGGCCTCCATAATTTATTTATTTGTGAAGTTCTTTTGGAATACATTTCCCCCTCGGATCGGCCAAAAGAACGGATTTCACATGAATAAATTCCGAAAGGATGATTGTGGATTATTACTAGTGGCGGTATTGACCCTCACCACGAGTGGCTTGCTCAAAGCGAAATAATAATCCTGTATTTAATTATGGTTATTACTTAGGCATAGGAAATTGATATTAACTTACTCCCCTCGGAGTCCCTGTCAATTTCTATGTGGTCAAAGTGGGAGCCAACTATTAATTTTGAATTAAGGATTTGTAACTTTTAAGTTTGTGATCCGCTTGAATGTATTTAAATGTATAGACCACCCCTCGTGGCGCATTTAAATTGTTTCGAGATGTTGGCTGATGCATGATTATATTATTTTAAGGTTTCAATATAATTGATGTGATCGAATTATGTGATAATTTTATATTTTTCTAGATATTGATATGAATGTATGTTTTATTCTCATTTCATCATGTCGCAACCTATTAATCCACTGTTTAATATACTTAAAGTTAATAAAAATTTTGGAGAGAATTATATCAATTGGAAACGTTTTTTTAAAATTTGTCCTTACTGCACGAAAACACAATTGGGTTATTTATATTAATATACCCGGCAAGCATAATGATAAGTCAAGCAATGGGAAGAGGCAGTTTATGATCGGAAGCGTGACAATGAATGAAGTGCATCATCTTGACATTTCTGTCTGAGGATTTGAGGCGCGTTCATGAAGACATTGTATCCGCTGTTGAAATCATGGAACACCTTGAAGAGATGTTTTTACATCAGAATCCCATGACTAATCAGTTCACCAAACATGACTCGGTCAAGTTGGAAATGGTGGAAGGAACGCCCGTGAGGGAGCACGTTCTCGAGATAATGGCATACCTTAACAAGTTGGAAGTACTTGGTACGGATTTTGATTGATTTCATATACCATTCCCTACCGAGAAGCTTTGAGTAGTTTCATCTGAACTGTCAGATGAATGAACGGACAAGTCGTTTGCCCGAGCTCTTGCAAGCTTTAGTTTCGGTGGAGGTGATAATGGAGCACCAGTCTAGTGCTATGGTGGCTAATGGTTCGTCTACCTCTTTTGGTCCCAAGGGAGGGAAAAAGAGGAAGAGAACCAAAGGCCGGATCCAAGCAAATCCAATTGTTGCGAAAGGCAAATGCAAAGGCAAGCATCAAAGGGGAAGTGTTTTAGTTGCGGTGAGAGAGGACAATGGAGGTCTGCCTGTTCCAAGCCTAAGAGGCTAGGAAAGTTAGGTAATTCACACACCTTAGTCGTCGAAACTTGTGAAGTGGCGTATGCTGTCTATTCGTGGATAGTGGATACGAGAGCTACTGATCACATTTGTTTCATGGGTTTAAGCTAACCCGACGACTTAACGGAAGTGAGATCCCCATCACATCGGGCAATGCTACGAGAGTGGCAGCTGAAGCAGTGGGAGAAGTGCGCCTATCTTGTGAAGATAGAGTTATGGTCTTGAGAGACGTTCCTCATGTTCCTAGTTTAGAAAGAACTCAACCTTCAGTTTCTAAACTGTTTGAATAGATACTCAGTTTCTTTTAATAAGGATGTTATTATTGCTTGAAACGATGAGTTTATCCGTTCCGGAACTTTAATGGATGATCTTTATACCATTATTTGGGCACACCACTCACAAAATTGGATCTAATAACACATCGATTATTTCGAGTAATAAAAGAAAGCGTTCTTCGGAGATGAACGAAACACTTCTATGGCATCTTAGACTAGGTCATATTAATCTAAAGTGGATAGAGAGATTGGTGAAAGACGGATCCTTGGAATCATTTCAAGTCGAACCATTTCCAACTTGTGAATCCTGTTTAGAGGGTAAAATGACCAAGAGGGCATTTGGAGCCAAGGGGAATAGAACTACGGAAGTGTTAGAACTCGTTCATACCGATATGTGTGGTTCAATGACGATCATAGCAAAAGGAGGTATGAGTAATTTGATGATTACTCAAGATACGGATACATCTACCTTATGATGCATAGGGAAAGAAGTATCAAGTCTCTACGATTTGTTCGTGGAGGTGAATACCTTAGCAATGAATTCTTGAACTACCTATCGGAAGAAGGGATTGTATCCCTGTTGACCACATCGGGAACCCCTCAATAGAACGGTGTGGCGGAACGAAGGAGCCAGACTCTTTTAGAAATAGTCAGATCCATGATGAGTTATTCAGATTTACCCAAGTCGTTTTGGGGTAACGCCTTGGAAACAATGACTTCTTGGTGCCATCCAAATCGGTTCCTAAAACCCCAATGGAATTGTGGACCGGGGCGCAAGCCCAGTCTAAGACACTTGCAGATTTGGGGTTGTCCGGCATACGTGCTAGACAAGGAAGCCGGTAAATTGGATCCATGTTCGGAATTAAGGTTGTTTATAGGATATCCCATGGGAACGGAAGGGTGTATGTTCTATAGTCTCAAGGATTAAAAGACCGTGATTAGTTCGCACTTTAAATTCTTGGAGAAAGACTATATGAACAAAAGAAAGCCCAGAAGTGAGATTACCTTAGACGAGTTAAGAGGGCAAACTCCTATATCAAGTATACAAGATGATATACCACACGTCATACCTTCACAATCGGAACCCCGTCGTAGTGGGAGGATTGCAAGGCAACCCGAGAGATTCATGGGAATTGGAGAATCTTCGGATTTGATTCCCGGCGATGAATCAGACCCATGAACGTACGACGAGGCAATCCAAGACAAAGACGCGGAAGTGTGGCAAACCGCAATGGAAACCGAGGTAGGTTCGATGGATTATAATCAAGTGTGGGAGTTGGTTGATCCACCTAATGGGGTAGAGCCAATTGGATGCAAGTGGGTGTACAAGAGGAAAAGAGGACCGGACGGAAGGGTAGAGACCTTCAAAGCAAGGCTTGTGGCCTGTGGCCTGTAGCTATGCTTAAGTCCATCCGTATTCTCTTGTCGATCGCTGCGCACTTAGATTACGAGATCTGGCAAATGGATGTCAAGACAGCTTTCCTTAACGGAAGTCTTGATGGGATCTATATGCAACAACCCAAAGGTTTCGTTGAAAAAGGCCAAGAGCACCTCGTATGCAAGCTTAAGAGATCCATTTTATGGACTTAAGCAAGCGTCTCGTACTTGGAACCAGTGTTTTGATCAAGTTATTAAGTCTTATGGGTTTGTGATCAAAACAAGTTCGAAAGTTGTGTGTATAAAAGGTGTGACGGAACTGCGGTGGTATTCTTAGTATTATACGTAGACGATATTCTGCTCATTGGAAACAATGTAAAGGTATTGTCAGACGTAAGGGTATGGCTGTCAAATCAGTTTGATATGAAGGACTTAGGGAAAGCCGGTCACATCCTTGGGATCAAGTTCACTCGAGATCCAAGAGGAGGATGTTGGGTTTATCGCAAGTTTCATACAAAGCCACTGTTTTGAAGCATTTCAGCATGCAAGATTCCAAGAAAGGTTTTGTACCTTTTAGGCACGAAATCCATCTATCTAAAGAAATATGCCCTAAGACGCAAGTGGAGATAGATGACATGAAAGACGTTCCGTACGTTTCGGACGTAGGAAGTCTTATGTATGCAATGTTGTGTACGAGACCGGATATCTGCTTTGCCGTGGGCATGATGGCAAGATATCAAAGTAACCCCGGGAAAGCACATTAGATTGCAATTAAATGCGTTCTTTAGTTTCTGAAAAGAACTTAGTATGGAATGCTGATTTAACAATCAGACAATCTAATTCCCATGGGATACACGGACTCAAATTTCCAATCAGACATAGACTCCAAAATACCTACCTCGGGTAGTGTGTTTTGCATGGGAGAAGGAGCCATGACATGGAGAAGCGATTTGCAGAAATGCATCGCAGATTCGACCATGGAAGCCGAATAAGTAGTTGCTTGTGAAGTAGCGAAAGAAGCGGTTTGGCTCAAGTACTTCTTAGTGGACTTAGACGTAGTTCCGAATTTGCCCGACAAGATAACTGTCTTTTGTGACAATGCCGGAGCAGTTGCAAATTCAAGGGAACCGAGAGCCCACAAGGCCAGCAAACACATTGAAAGAAAACACCATCTTATACGAGAAATCGTTAAGAGAGGAGATGAAGAGGTGGCAAAGATATGCGTCGGGGACAACCTAGTAAATCCATTCACAAAGGGTCTGCCTCTGAATACATTCGAGAGACATGTGGATGGAATGAGAGTCAAGACTATTGCCAATCTGCTTTAAGTATAAGTGGGAGGAATTATTAGGTTAGTGTAGGTTTACATGAGATGTCACGGAGAGCTACTACACTAAGACATGCGTGATGTATACTAAAAGCAGACTTTAAGTATAAGTGGGAGATTGTTGGAGTTATACGTGAAAGTATGCTTTTACTTTGTATAACTCGTGTATCAAACACTCGTTTTATGAGAATAATTCTTTTATCGCATCTGCTTTAGTTATGATGAATGTTGAATTTCTATTGCAAACCGTTCAATATATAGTACGTGTTACATAGTAGTTAATGTGGTGATACCCGATCACGGAAGACGATATTGACAGTTTACTTGTAACTAAACGTACATTTTCACGACCTAGGTGGAATTGAACAATCCGCCGTGAAAGGTCGATGTGTAAGGCTCAGATTGGTCTGTCTTGACTAAGAGATTGCACTAGCACATTTAGTATGTGTTGAAGAGGTCCTACAGCGAGGATAAATTCTTCTGTTCTGAAAGGTGAAGAATTAGACCTCAGTGGTTGTTGATTTCTTAATCTCCGTCACTTAAATAGGACCGTGTGTGCTTAGTAGTTACTGCTTTGATTCATGTTGGGTGAGAATCATTGTGACTTCGAACTTTGTGTCTTGGGCAGTAATATTAATCATACGACGGTTGCTAAGATTTAATACGGAGAAACGCGTGCGAGTACGGCTCGTGTGATTAGTCCCCTTGGTGGGCTCAGAAGTTTTATTGTACCAAATCTTGCAAGTGAAGAATTAGTTTCTTCGGTACGAATAATAATGTTGAGCTGTCTTTACTCCAAGGTGAAAGACGTTAATTAATTTAGAGCTATTCAGAAGCTTAATTAATTAATGGACTTGATAATCTTAAACGCGGGAAATAATAACCGGGAGCCCATATTATCGTAATATGGATTAAGATGGATAGTGCAATATTAATTTATTAGTGGTAATAATTAATATTAATGGGCTGAATTATATTGGGGCTCAATATTGAAATTCAGAAGTCCATTAGGAGGTCCAATCTTAATTCTCCTTAAGGCCCCTCAAGTAGCCCAATTAAGTAGCCCAATAATGATAAGGTGATTAAAATAAAAAGATAATATCTTGCTGATTTTTTCTAGTATTTTCAAAAATAAGCAATATTAGAAGAGAAAAGATTTTGTTGATTTTCTTGGAAAGATATTATGGAAGATATGTATTCTTGGAATACAAGAATATCTCATATATTCAAGAAGATCCAAATCTTGGGATCTCTACTAGTAATTTTCGAAAATCACCCCTTAATTAGGTGAGTGAGATTTTTGTGGAATATTTTATTATGGAGAAAAGAATATATGAGATATATTCAAGATTTCTTAGAGACTAAGAAAAGATTTTTTCCAAGCCCATATCCACATGTAAATTTCGATCACTCCTTATTATAAATAGGGGATGATTATTTCATCCCCAAGTACATAATTCCATGTGTTGGAAAAATCAAGAGCATAGATATTTTTTTTTTTCCTTAGTTTATTAAATTACTTGAAAGCATCTCCCACCGGTGATCAAGTAAGGCGAAAGGGAAATACTTGAGAAGGTTTTTGGGTTGATAAAGCGAGATCGTGATTGTCCCGTTTATTCAAAGGCCAATTCTACAAGAGGTACGTTAATCGCATATTTAATTGTTTATTCCGCTTAATTAAATATGTGAAATTAATTCAACATGCATGATGATAATTAGTTGTTGGAATTATTATTTGAATTAATTAGGATTAATTCATGTTAGTAATAATTGTATTTAAATTCGTATTTAAAATTCATCCCAAATAGATTCCGGGCACCCCTAATTTCCCAACAGGCCCGGCCCGGCCCATTTGCCACCCCTACTTGTACTGCAATGTTATGGAAGATAACTTGCAGCTTCTGCACTTGCTCGACAACAGATTTGTTGTCTTCCATCTTGAAGTCGTACAAGGTGGAGACGACGAACTTGCTAGTTCCCGCGTCTTCAGTCTTAAACTTCTTCTCCAAGGACTCCCATAGAGCTTTGGAAGTCGGGTACTCATCGTACACGTCACATAGGGCATCAGACATCCCATTCAGAATGTAGTTCCTGCAAAGATAGTCATCGTGGATCCAAGTATCATAAGCGACCCTTGTCTCACGAGTGACATCATCAGCAGGAGCACTCGGACAGTCCTCCTTGATGTATTTCACCAAAGAGATGGTGGTCAAATAGAAGTGCATCTTCTTTTGCCACCGTTTAAAGTCATTTCCCGAAAACTTTTCGGGTTTCTCCCCTTTTACTACCACCGGCCTAACAGTCCCTTGAAGGGAGGCCTGGTTGGTTGTCAAAAGAGGATTGACACCGGCATTTCCTACAAAAGGATTGCCGCCAGCATTTCCCACGAAGGGATTAACACTAGAGCTTCCCACAAAGGGATTAGTGCTTGAGGTTCCCACAAAGGGATTAACATTTCCCACGAAGGGATTGCCATTAGCTTTCATCCATTCAGCAAGGATGTCTCCAAAATTTCCAAACTGGAAAGGGGGAATGGTAGTCGGATTACCATCGTTAGTCGGATTCGCAGGTACTGGATTAGAGACATCATTCTTAGTCGGTGATGACAAGTCCATCTCGTTATCAGAGTTATGGTTCGACATTTCAGAGTTTCGAAATGATAGTAATATTCGATCTTGCGATTGTCAGAAAATGTGGGTGAGAATATTTCGAAACACTGAAATAGGGAGAAGAGTAAGCACGAAACGAATTCGTGAAAAACCGAGTCTAGGTGAAACCTATTCCCGCAAGATCGAATACGCCCGTACAGTGCTTACGGTATAATGCGTACAGATCCCCAAAGGTAAAACGGTTTGTCTATTCACACTGGTAGCACTACCGAGTATGAATTTCCGGCGAACTAAATCGGAATTTATGAGCTAAACGGGATTTTCTGGAGAGACAGGATTTCGGGAAATTCTGGGTTCGTAAGTTTTCTGGAAAAACTGGACGAAGGGGGTATATATAGGCGGAAATCCGACCCATTTGAGGGCTGCTGGAGTGGAGTACGTGGTGATCATGGATCACCCACGTTCTGTCGTGGAGAGAAACGCAGTTTCTCAGTCATGGGAAGCAAGACGGAATATTCCAGATACTCTGGAGTGTATTAATCAAAATCGTAGGTGTATTAAACATGTTCGTGGGCCGACCCAATTCTAAATGGGCCAACCGAAATGGGCCGACCCAATTCCATACGGGTCACCCAATCCGATTGGATCAAAAAAGATAATGGGTTTTTTCATATTTTTGGTACTCTAATAATATAGGTATGATACCAAAGCCCACCCAAAGCCCAATTGCCAATTGCCAAGAACCACGAACCCGGTCCCGCGCGCGTGTGGTCCATGGTTAGGGTCCCCATGTCCCAATTTAGAGAACATGAATAATTTCCTACTTATATACAAGACAAACCTCTTGTAATTTTCCAATGTGGGATGGAACTTTATTTTCCATTCCCATGGAATTATTCAACACACATGATTAATACTACAACTTCCCAAATTAATTTCTCACTCACCGGAAATCGGTTTTGAGATATTAAATATACCACGCTCATCTACTCCGCGAGTAGAACAACATCGTTAATTTTATTTTCCAAAAAACTAACGTTTTTACTCCTAAAAAAATTGATCAAAGTAAGGGTATGACACCTTCACAAAACCAATTTCCAACATAAAAATAATCAACCAATTCGATTCCACTCGATCGGTTTGTTCGAAATTGCAAACTATTGAAAATAACTATATATCCAGGCGGTGGAACAATACGATGGTTTAGAAATTCCTGTATGCATGTTTACGTGTACTTTGACTCTAAATTTTAATATTTTTTTAATTGAAGATATATGATAAATTTTTTGAAATATTATTGATTAATGTTTAAAATATAATGATAAGTGCTTAGGTATAATTAACTACTACTTGAAGTATTGTTAATATTAGTAATTTTACTTGAATAATATTATTTCCTGTTTGGGTACTACGGCTATTGTTCAGTGTATTATTGACTATAGCTTGAAGTATTATTTATTCAAAACATACAATACACAACAAATTATGTATTTTTTTTTTCAATTGATTTTAAAATTTAAGGGAATATTATGTACTTAGGTATTGGATAAAATCATATATAAAAGTGAGAAGGGGTTTTCTTATGTTTGACACCCTATCAAGTTGTCTGATATCAGGTATGCTTTATAAATCATCAGATCTAAAATATAGTAAAATCTAATGGTTTTATTTAATGACCTGCAACCTGTTGAGTTAATCATCTAAGTTTTTATCGAGTTGCATTGAGTACTATCGAGTTGTGTCGTATTATTCTATTAGACAAAGTATAGAGTGAAAATAGTTCATACATGAATTATTGAAGGATATTAGTTATTTTCACTAAAGAGTATCAGCTGTTTTTACTGGAGGGTATCATTTGTACTCACTGAAGAGTTTTAGTTGTTTACTGAAAATAAACTAAGGGGACGATTGATTAACAATTCTTCAATGGTAATGGGAATGAAAATTTATTTCCATCTATGCCCTCATAATAAAAATGATATATTAGGGGAAGAAGTGTTTCAATGGTGACACCATTGCTAGTGTCATGCCCCAATTTTGGAATAGAAGTAGACAGCAAATAGTTGTTGATGGAGGAATAAGGGAGTGATTGGGGAGGATGATTGTAGGAAGAGAATATGATAATCAAAATGGAGTGGTGATTACCTTATTTAGGAGGAGATGTAGTGGTTTTGTTCTCATGAACCATTCTAATTACACTAATTTTCAATCTCATTCCCATTACCATTGAAGAATTGTTAGCCAAGCGCCCCCTAAGACTCTTTAGTGAAGACAACTAATACTCTTTAGTAAAAATAAGTAATATTTTTTTAGTGAAAACAACTAATACTTTTCAATAATTCATGTATGAATCAATTTCACTCTATATATACCCATTCTATTATTATACTCCCTCCGTCCACGAGTAAGTTTCCCACTTCTTTTTGTTGAATGGTTTAAGAAAGTGTATTTGTTTATTAATATATGGTGGGCCACATGTTGACTTTTGGGATAAAGTAATGAATAGTGTTGAAAAGTAAAGTGAATGAGTGGCATTTTTGTAATATTGTGTGAGTTTGAAGGTTAAAGTTTATATATAATAGAGTGTTGTTATTTCCATTTATGGAATGGGAAACTTACTCGTGGACGGCCCGAAAAGGAAAGTGGGAAGTTTACTCATGGACGGAGGGAGTATTAGATTTAATATTTTAAAAATTTATAATTATTAATTTACAAATTTAAATGGGTATAATTGTAAATAAAAAATTAATTTTAAAATAATATATTAACTCAATAGGTAGCAGGTTAGTGCGACATTGTGCGATGACACGTGGCACAATTATAAACAGTACCCAATATCAGACAATTCGATAGGATGTTTTATCCAAACGAGAATAGAGGATGGGATTAAGATAAGAAAAACAAAAGTGAAGTTCCTCGTAAATCTCAATCTCAATGGTGTCGCATGCCTCTGGCCTTCAATTAAGCAGCTTTGGACACCTCATAATGCCACGTGGCGCCATAATACAAACTATGAAACCCTATAAATCCGACGGCTAGGAACATTTCCAAAATATTCAAAGAAAAGAAAAGAAATATATGGAGAAGAAAGAAGAAAAGAAAGTAGAAGGGTTGCCGGTGGATACAAGCCCATACACACAATACAAGGACTTGGAAGATTACAAGAAACAAGGGTACGGCACCCACGGCCACCAACAGCCTAACCCTGGCCGTGGCGCCGCCGCATCCACCGACGCCCCCACCCTTACCGGCGGCGATCCCAAGGCTAACCTCTCCTCCACCGACGCCGTAAACCGCCAAGGCGTCCCTTAATTATATAGTTCACAATCGCGTGTGTATGTACTCTATATATGTAAGATGTATTGCTAGTAGGTTTTGCCTTTTTTAAAGCTAGTTGTTTTGAAATCTAAGCATATTTGAAGAATTCCCTTTTTTCTTGAAGAGACCTGGTTCGAGGGATTGTTTGAGATTATCTTTATAATTTCAAGTAATATCGTGTTTGGTTTGAGGGATTGCACAGAACCGTGATCCGATTACCCTGAATAGACTAGAACGACTATCTTGTGTACAATTCGATCCAAAAAATTTGGTTCTAGTCCAAATTTTCTGATTCTAGTATATCCATTTTTTGATAATCGTTCTAATCCAATTATAGCTAATTCAATTCTATTCCGTAAACTAAACGGCCCCTGAAAGTTCGAAGTTTGAAAGAGGTGTCAAATTAATTTATTTAATAATTTAATATGGGTGGGTTTGTTTCCAATAGGAATTCAATCCAAGATTTTCGTCTGGGTGTCTGTCTTTTTGGTTCCGATTAGTTTAAAATGTCAGAGAGTGTAAAATTAATTCATTTAATTATTTTCTTTACACCCCGTCAACTTTCACTATTTCACTTATTTGAGGAGGTCAATGGATGGATAATTTAATATGGAATGTAGTTGAATTTTATTTCATCTAAAAGTGTTCGAAGTTGTAGAGAGATGTAAAATTGATTTATTTAATAATTTAATATAGGTGGGTTTGTTTTCAATAGGAATTCAATCCAAGATCTTCGTCTGGGTGCGTGCCTTTTTGGTTCTGATAAGTTCGAAATGTCAAAGAGGTGTGAAATTAATTCATTTAATTATTTTCTTTACACCCCTCAACTTTCACTATTTCACTATTCGAGGAGGTTAATGGATGGATAATTTAATATGGATGAAGTTTAATTTTATTTCATCTAAAAATCCGAACTTATATAATTCATTTCATTATTTTCTTTATGATATGTTGCGTTATTATTATAATTTTTCATTTTCATTAAAGCATGCATACTCATTGTAAAAGTGAGTTCAAGTTTTTTTTTTTTTTTTTTCTCTTCTTTCATGGAGTGATTTCCTTTTCTAAAAAATGCGATTGTTTCATTCAACAACTAGTCATATATTTAAATTACATGGGATTCCACCTATGTGCAGCATTGATAATTTCAAACATGACATCAACAATCAACAATCACTTTTATATTCTTTGTTGTGATTTCGACAGGGGCATTCGCGTTGTATTAATACGTTATATTTGGAAAAAAGATTTTATGTCCTCTTATTGCGTAATAATAACAAGAGTTTGGTAGGCTGTGTGGTCATTTTATCATAAAATTAGTTTATAATTAATATTTTAAAGGGATTAAAGTTTTTGTAGTCCAGTAACTTGACACAACTTTGATTTTGGTCCACATTAATTACTTGTTTTGATTTTGATCCAATAAATTTTAAAATATTTTGATTTCAGTCCTTTTACCTGCAATAGTAGATTGCTCAGCAGGTCACCTGCCATGTGGATTATTTATTTATTTACTTATTTGTTTAGTGTAATTCGTGGCCTTTTTATATTTATATATATATATATATATATATATTTTAAATACAAGAAATGTGTTTGGGCATAAAAGAAAAGAGTGTGCTGGGTCGGGTATAGAATTCGGCTTGGATTCTTCTTTTTCTAGTTTAGAAAAATTAGAATAAATATTATTAATATTAAAAAAAAAAGTAGATAATTGTCTAATTATTTAAACAAATAAAAAAATCAATTCAAAATTTGAAAATAAACCCACTATCATTAAAATAAGGAAACAAATCAGATTGTCCATATCAATTCCAATAAAAATGAAATCAATTCCAATAAAAATGAAATCGATTCCAATAAGAAAAATCATCATCTTCGCTTAGCCCTGTTAATTTTCCTCTGTTTGTTCTTCAAAGAGCGTGTCTTCTTCAACGAGTTCTACTATCAATTTTTCAATTTGTCCGCGGAGGAGTGCGATAGAAGAAGAGAAAAGATATGGGTCGTGGGTCTGTCTGATCAGATCTAAAAGAGGATTTAGGATATGGGTCGTGGGTTTGATTCTACCGTCCATCACTCCGCCACCGTGATTCGTTCGTCGCCGTAACAACCGCTACAACACACCACTCTTCTCCGATGCTACGCCTCCACTACCGCACACAGATCCAAAATAACACTTTGCATTTTTAAATTTTTTATTTTGGGAATTTCTGATTTTTGTTCTTTATGCAGAAGATATTGGATATTGTAAGGTCTGAGCTATTTCTGAGGTCCAAAGAGGGAATGCAAATATTGAGTTGTAATTTTTTTTTGGAATGTCTCAGGTAAATTTTTGAAGTTTTTGTGTATGATGATCGAATGGATCGTTTTCTAAATAATAAATGGATATGATCGAATTTCTACGATCCGTTCAATTTTTAGAGTTTATGATCGAATGGGCATAGAATTTTTTAATTTATTTCACTATCTGGGTTTGAAGGAAGAAAATTAAGGATGGTTGGGTGGAGAAGATGAACAGTAATTTGATGAGAATCGGGGTATTTAATCTCAGAAATTTTAGAAAAAAGAAAAACAGACCCGAATGTGCTTGACCGATTCTATTTATCCCGACTCAACCCGGTCACAAAGAACCCAGCCCATATATTTAAGTTCAAACACAATAATTGTATAATACATTATTCTTTTTCCACATGGCATGTAAAATAAAAATCCAAAGAAAATAACTATCCACGTGGCAATGACCTGCTGAGTAACCCACTATTACCGGTCATAGGACCAAAATCAAAATATTTTGAAACTTGCTGGACCAATATTAAAATGTGTAATCGATGTGGACCAAAATCAAAGTGGTGTTAAGTTACTGGACTACAAAAATATTAATCCCTATTTTAAAATGAAACAAATATACCCTTGATTAATATTATTAAATGAAACAACTAATTCACAAATAAAAAAAATTTAAGGAAATGTTATTAAATGAAATAATTAATTCACAAAAAAAATATATTATGGTAAAATAACGATTAATACTTTTGAGTGAAATAATTAATACCTTTATATACATGCAATGCAAGATGGGTTGGTGGATATTTTTATGGGAAGATGAGTCGGTGGTTTATTTTATTTTTTATCCTTTTTTATTAGTAAAAACTAAAAACAAGCTTTCGTTAAAACAGAAAGTAGGACATGACATTCCCCTGTACCAGAGAATTTATTGTAGAGTATATTTTATATGAAAACGCTTTATAATAAGCTTAACATGAAATAGTTTTAGGGTATCATTAATCTTATCGGGGGAGTATTATTAAACCTGTCAGGGGTATCACTAATCTGGGTCAGTGATATTATATTTGTAATCGTTTTAAATTTTCTTGAACTCAAAATACTTTCGATAAAATTAATGATATTTTAAAATTGTTTCATGATAAGCTTATCATGAACTATTTTCATATAATTTATCGTAATAGCCTAACTCCGAAGCCAATTATCAAAGAAAAGATAGAAGTAGTTGAGGATTAAGAAGCCAATCATAGAAAGAAAAGATAGAAGTAATTGAGTCTTTTACACTAATCCAAATCACCGGTTTATTAATTGAAAAGCATTGTTTCTGGTTAGAATTAAAGGCATAAAATATAAAACAAATAATTTGTTTATACCTCGATGAGCAGCGGAATGAGAACACGTGGATCTAATATGGTTCGCCTACAGCTCTCGCACTTTAGACTAATTGAGTTTTTGTGGTGATACTCCAGAAGATGCAAAGAGAACTATATGTTCTGTGTTTTCTAATGTCTAATCGTATAAAGTCAGAACACCATATTTATAGGGATTTATGGGTATAATTTTGGACATAATAAGATGCATCAATCTGCATACTAATTGAATCAATTTATTCAATTATCCATAAATAAAAGATCACAATCAACTATCCCATATAATAAAATATTATGTATGATTTATTCCATTATACCCATATGGTATAATTTTTCCAACATTTCTGTTGGAATGAAAGGAATTTTATATGAATATTTTATTGAAAAGGAGCGGAAGAGATTGCTATCTTGTATATTTTCTTTGTACTCAACTTGTGAAAAAATAATTGGCTCAATTGCAAATAAAATCACTACCTTTTTGTAAATTGCGTTTTAATTTAAACTTTTGGATTTTGGCAAAATAAATCATCACTTTCCCTTTTGTTGCAATTTGAACTTCGGGCAGTTTGCTCATTGCCCCGAAGCTGACGTGTACATATAAATATATTATCACCATCCCAGTAAACATCCACATCATTAAAAATTAATAAATATAATAAATTAATTAAAAAAAACAAATTTATATTATAAAACAGTAAGTAAATTTAAAAATACCTATAAATATAAAAATGACTAATTTTTAATATTTAATACAACAAAGTTAATTCAAAACCCCATCCCAATTCATCTTCCTCTATAATCCCTTCTCATCGTCGGTCATTCATCTTCTACAACAACCACAAAGTACCAAATTGTAATATTTTCACTATCACCTTCGCAAACTGGGTTAATCGATTGGAAACTAGACTAATCAGTTTGGGGTTGTGTGGGAGATGGGAGTGATAGGAAATTCATAGAAGAGAATATCTTCTCAATCGTTACTATGAAATTCAGCAAGTTGCTAGTGATTTCAAAAAACATGAATGATTCTTAAATGTTTGTTGAAATCGTGACAAGAGGCGGTGGCAATTGGGGAAGAAGATCCCTACAATGATTTTTTTATTTTATTTTAAGTTTTATTAATGTTAATTCTTTTTTAATTTTTTTAAACATTTAATGATGTGGATGCTAATTGGATGATGATTGTATATTTATTTGTACACATCAGTTTTTGGGCAAGGAGCAAAGCGCCCGAAGTTCGAATTGCAACAAAAAGTGAAAGTCGTGATTTATTTTGCCAAAATTCAAAAGTTTAGATTAAAACGCAATTTGCAAAAAGGTGGTGATTACATGTGTATTTATAGGAGATAACCTTCATGAACCCAGACACAAGATTTCCAAGTCTTATATGCAACAACCAAGACGAATCTTTAAAACAAGATTTCAAACACATTGGCACATCACTTTGAATGTTTAGCAAGAACATTCTATTTTTTGTCATTTGCACATTAGCTAATAACCTTTCATTTTCATCTTTCATTGTCAAACTTCTATCTTTCAAATGAATGTCATATTTTTTCTCCAAAAGTTTATCCAAACTCAAAATATTACTTCTCATCTCTAGCACATAATAGATATTCTCAATATACGAGGTACGCTGCAAGGAAATTTGCAACTACCTGTAATATTGTAGGCTATAGTGATATCTTCCTTTCATTCGCGAATACCCAATTAAGTCTTGAATATGATAAAGTATCTATTCAAATAACTTAATCATATTATCACAAATCATTAATTGATAACTCGTGTCACACTTGGCCACAAAGTCCAAGTTGACGTGCATCGACCGATGACTTAGATCCAATTATAATGAGAAGACGAGTATTCTCTCTAAATCCACATTGAGGAATGAATCCTTTTCTTGGCTCAACTACCACGCACATGTACTTCGTGATGAACCCAATCCATGCCATATGTATCCTTGGAGGGTGCAAGCGTCGGTCATGGTCAAGTTCATCACTACGCACATATCGTGCGTATTGACCTAAAGTCAGAGGAGCATCACATCGCTCCCACTCACCGAGACACCCGTAGACACATTATGTGAAATTACATCAAACAGTTTTGCGGGTTGGTATACCAATACCCTTTAAGGTATTTGTGCATCCATTATGAGATACCTAGTATCTCGTAGTAAGTGAGATCTTACTACACTCTCTCATAGAGTATACTGTAGATTGCACACCAATCTCAACTGCATTATCAATATCACATTCTTGATGATCCTTGATTGAGACTATTTGAGAATCATACTTAAGTCATCTGAGTTTTCACTCACTCAATGACATTAGTGATTCATGGGAACACATATATGAATAAATGCAAACAATCATACATGATATTCAGATAAGTGTAATGCCATATATTTAATATTAAATCAATCAATAATATTAAACGAAAACTGAATATCATTTTAGTATTGTGTCCTCACAAAGGATTATCTCTAGGACACTAACACTAACAACTCACTAGCGGAGAAACTAGCATATGCATTGGTGATGAGCGTAAGGAAGTTGCGCCCTTACTTCTTTGATCACCAAGTGGAAGTATTGATAACATTTCCACTCAAACAAAATTCTACAAAGACCTGACACAACTGACCGCCTCCTGAAATGGTCCCTGGAAATCAGCCAGCTTAGAATATTCTATGCACCTCGAACAACGATTAAAGGACAATTATTAGCCGATTTCATAGTCGAGCTAACCTTTCCCCAAAATCTGATGAGAAGGCATAGTCATCCCTGACACATGTATATCGATGACTCGTCAACCAACACGACATCAGAGGCTGGAATAGTCCTAATAAGCCCGGACAGGCAGGTGTTCACCTCAGCAATTCGTTTTAAATTCATGACAACAAACAACGAAGCTGAGTATGAAGCACTGATAGTCGGGCTACGATTGGCATTGGCCGTAGGAGTACGAAGGTTGCAAATTTTCAGAGATTTACAACTGATCGTCAATCAAGTCCGGAGGGAATACAAAGCAAAAGATGAGAACATGGCCTTATATTAGAAGATCGTTGTTCACCTGGCCTAAATGTTCGAATAAATATATATTGAACAAGTACCAAGAGACAACAATGCACATGCAGACGCGCTTGCCTCACCTGGCGACCAGCACAGGGCCAACGGAGTTGTCCGAAGTCACATTGACAAGAATACTCAATCCGTCAACCAGTGACTACAAGATCAACAAAGTTGATGAAGAAATGGAAGAAGATGACTGGAGAATACCCATAATCAAGTACCTTTAAGATAACGAGCAAGCAGAAAATCCCTTGGAAGCTAGCAAGGTGACCAGACGAGCAACAAGGTACACCATGATGGATGGACAACTGTACAAAAAGGGATTCTCACTCCCACTCTGGAAGTGTCTGGCCAGGGGGCAAGGGCAGGCACTTTTAAAAGAAATTCATGAAGGAGTATGAGGAAATCATGCTGGGGGCCGAGCACTGTCATACAAAATGGTGAGACAGGGGTACTACTGGTCAACACTCCTGCAAGATGCAATCAAGGTTGCCCGAACTTGTCATAGATGCCAGTTGTTGGCTCCTAGCATTAACAGGCCACCACATGAGTTTATACCGGTGAACAGTCCTTGGTCATTCACAAAATGGGGAATAGACATCATAGAACCATTCCCACCAGGAAAAGGAAATGTTCGGTTTGTGGTAGTAGCAGTCGATTATTACACGAAATGGGATGAAGTAGAAGCACTTGTAACAATCACACAAGAAAACATGATCGACTTCATGTGGAAGAATATTATCTACCTTTTTGGGGTTCCACAAGCAATTATAATAGACAATGGAAAACAGTTTGTAGGAAAAAAATAAGGGATTTCTGTGATAAATGGGGAATAAAGAAATACTTCTCAACTCCGTATCATCCCCAATCAAATGGTCAGGTGGAAGCAGTGAGCAAAATAATTAAACACATATTGAAAATCCATTTGACTGACAAACAAGAAAAATGGTCCGAAGAGCTACTAGAAGTGCTTTGGGCATACAGATTACAATACAAAACAAGCACTGGAGAAACACCATTCACTATGGCCTTCGGGATTGAAGCAGTAATACCAGTTGAATTAAAAGTGCCAACAAAGGGAACAACCATGTTCGGCGAGGAGGCTAACAACTCAGCATTGGCAACGAAATTAGTTTTGCTTGAGGAAAGATGAATTACGACATAAATAAGAAATATCATTTACAAGAAGAGAGTGGTAAAGTACTATAATTATCAAGTGAAGATAAGAGACTTCAAAATCGGGGACCTAGTGCTTCACAAAGTGCTAGCTCCTCCACCAGAAGTATTCAGACCGACTTGGGAGGGCCCATTCAGGGTGACCAATAAGTGGCACAATGACATTTACAATCTAGAGGACATGGAAGGCAACTCAACCTAATACTCCTGGAATGCAACTTTGTTAAAGAAGTATTATCAATAGAGCTGTAAGTTTGTAAAATTCAAGATGTAAATTTTTTGTAAATTTCAATATTTGTTGGTCTGGTATGTAGTATTTATTAATTGGGTGAACAGTTTTGTATTATGCAATTTAAAATGTGGTATGATTTATATAAGTTGTATTAGTTAGATGTATATGTTAAATATTGTGAAAGAACCCACAAAATTCAGTTGCTCGCCTCAAACATTAGCCTGGGAAAAATAAGCCCATGCATGCAACGACCAGTTATGTTCGATAAACATGCGCGACGACCAATTGTGTTCGACAGGCATTATTTTTTAGGCCAAGTCTACCTTACCAAAGGTCAAAATTCTTTGAGAACCAAAAAGACCCTTAGATTAATAAAGGGAATACTTAGGCAAATTTGATAAAAATTACTCCCTCCGTCCCACTATAAGTTTCCTACTTTCTTTTTTTTGGATGTTCCACTATAAGTTTTCTATTCCATAAAGGCAAAAAGCAACACTCCATATGTTAATAAACAAATACTTTCTTAAACAACTCCTCTCTACTTTTTCACAACTCCCCACTACTTTACATAAAAGTTAACATATGACCCATCATATATTAATAAACAATACACTTTCTTAAACAAATCAACAAAAAGAAATAAGAAAGTTATAGTGGGACAGAGGGAGTAGGCTACAAGTCAAAGGGCGAGCAATTTAGTAAAATAAATCTTATACAAGTTATAAGTAAAATGGAGCTTCATTTCATTTCAAAAGTAAGGATACAATAGGGGTAATCAAATGATACATGAGAGTTCAAGTCTTATTATAAGCTAAGAAAAAGAAGTCTTCAAGCCTGGGGAGTTGGAGAGGTCGTATGTGTTGGGAAAAAAACGGGGTGCCCGAAATCTATTCTGGATGAAATTTAAATACGAATTTAAATACAATTATTACTAGCATGAATTAATCCTAATTAATTCAAATAATAATTCCAACAACTAATTATCATCATGCATGTTGAATTAATTTCACATATTTAACTAGGCGGAATAAAACAAGTAAATATGCGATTAACGTACCTCTCGTAGTATTGACCTTTGGATATACGGGACACTTGTAATCTCGTTCTATCAACCCAAAGCCTTCTCAAGTATTTCCCTTTTCACCTCACTTGATCGCCGGTGGGAGACGCTTTCAAGTAATTTAATAAACTAAGGAAAAAGAAAAATATCTATGCTTCTTGATTTTTCCAACACATGGAATTATGTACTTGGGGATGAAATAACCATCCCCTATTTATAGAGGGAAGTGATCGAAAATTACAGGGATATTATGGGCTTGGAGAAAATCTTTTCTTAGACTCTAAGAAATCTTGAATATATCTCATATATTCTTTTCTCCAAAATAAAATATTCCACAAAAATCTCAATCTCTCTTATAAGCTTAAATTTTCGAAAATAATGAGAATAAGAATCCAAGATTTGGATCTTCTTGAATATATGAGATAATCTTGTATTCCAAGAATACTTATCCTCCATAATATCTTTTCAAGAAAATCAACAAAATCTTTTCTTATTCCACACATGCAATTTTTGAAATATACATGAAAAAATCAGCATTATTTTTCTTTTTATTTTAATCACCTTATCATTATTGGGCTACTTAATGGGCTACTTGAGGGGCCTTAAGGAGAATTAAGATTGAACCTCCTAATGGACTTCTGAATTTCAATATTGAGCCCCAATATAATTCAGCCCATTAATATTAATTATTACCACTAATAAATTAATATTGCACTATCCATCTTAATCCATATTACGATAATATGGGCTCCCGGTTATTATTTCCCGCGTTTAAGATTATCAAGTCCATTAATTAATTAAGCTTCTGAATAGCTCTAAATTAATTAACATCTTTCACCTTGGAGTAAAGACAGCTCAACATTATTATTCGTACCGAAGAAACTAATTCTTCACTTGCAAGATTTGGTACAATAAAACTTCTGAGCCCACCAAGGGGACTAATCACACGAGCCGTACTCGCACGCGTTTCTCCGTATTAAATCTTAGCAACCGTCGTATGATTAATATTACTGCCCAAGACACAAAGTTCGAAGTCACAATGATTCTCACCCAACATGAATCAAAGCAGTAACCATTAAGCACACACGGTCCTATTTAAGTGACGGAGATTAAGAAATCAACAACCACTGAGGTCTAATTCTTCACCTTTCAGAACAAAAGAATTTATCCTCGCTGTAGGACCTCTTCAACACATACTAAATGTGCTAGTGCAATCTCTTAGTCAAGACAGACCAATCTGAGCCTTACACATCGACCTTTCACGGCGGATTGTTCAATTCCACCTAGGTCGTGAAAATGTACGTTTAGTTACAAGTAAACCGTTAATGTCGTCTTCCGTGATCGGGTATCGCCACATTAACTACAATGTAACACGTACTACATATTGAACGGTTTGCAATAGAAATTCAACATTCAATCATAACTAAAGCAAATGCGATAAAAGAATTATTCTCATAAAACGAGTGTTTGATACACGAGTTATACAAAGTAAAAGCATACTTTCACGTATAACTCCAACAATCTCCCACTTATACTTAAAGTCTGCTTTTAGTATACATCACGCATGTCTTAGTGTAGTAGCTCTACGTGACATCTCATGTCAACCTACACTAACCTAATAATTCCTTCCACTTATACTTAAAGCAGATTGGCAATAGTCTTGACTCCCATTCCATCCACGTGTCTCTCGAATGTACTCTGAGGCAGACCCTTTGTGAATGGATCCGCTAGGTTGTCACCCGACGCTATCTTTGCCACCTCTATATCTCCTCTCTTAACAATTTCTCGTATCAGATGGTATTTTCTTTCTATGTGTTTGCTGGCCTTGTGGGCTCTCGGTTCCTTTGAATTTGCAAATGCTCCGGCATTGTCACAAAAGACAGTTATCTTGTCGGGCAAATTCGGAACAACGTCCAAGTCCACTAAGAAGTTCTTGAGCCAAACTGCCTCTTTCGCCGCTTCACAAGCAGCTACATACTCGGCTTCCATGGTCGAATCGGCGATGCATTTCTGCTTAACGCTTCTCCATGAAATGACTCCTCCTCCCATGCAAAACACACTACCCGAGGTTGACTTTCTTGAGTCTATGTCTGATTGGAAATCCGAGTCCGTGTATCCTACGGGAACTAGACTATCTGACTGGTAAATCAACATCCGCTCCCGAGTTCTTTTCAGATACCTCAAGATGCACTTTACGGCAGTCCAATGGTCTTTCCCGGGATTACTTTGATATCTTGCCACCATGCCCACGGTAAAGCAGATATCCGGTCTCGTACACAGCATTGCATACATAAGGCTTCCTACGGCCGAAGCGTACGAAACACCTTTCATGTCATCTATCTCCGCTTGCGTCTTAGGGCTCATTTCTTTCGATAGATGGATTCCGTGCCTAAAAGGTACAAAACCTTTCTTGGAATCTTGCATGCTGAAACGCTTCAAAACAGTGTCAATGTATGAAGCTTGCGATAAGCTCAACATCCTCTTCTTGCGATCGCGAGTGATTTTGATCCCAAGGATGTGACCGGCTTCCCCTAAGTCCTTCATATCAAATTGTTTTGACAACCATACCTTTACGTCTGACAATACCTTTACATTGTTTCCAATGAGCAGAATATCGTCTACGTATAATACTAAGAATACCACCGCAGTTCCGTCACGCTTCTTATACACACAACTTTCGAACTCGTTTTGATCAAACCCATAAGACTTAATCACTTGATCAAAACACTGGTTCCAAGTACGCGATGCTTGCTTAAGTCCGTAAATGGATCTCTTGAGCTTGCATACGAGATTCTCTTGGTCTTTTTCAATGAAACCTTTGGGCTGTTGCATATAGATATCTATCCCGTCAAGACTTCCGTTGAGGAAAGCCGTCTTGACATCCATTTGCCAGATCTCGTAATCTAGGTGCGCAGCGATCGACAAGAGAATACGGATGGACTTAAGCATAGCTACAGGCGAAAAGGTTTCCTCATAATCGATCCCTTCTTTCTGAGTATACCCTTTGGCTACAAGCCTTGCTTTGAAGGTTTCAACCCTTCCGTCCGGTCCTCTTTTCCTCTTGTACACCCACTTGCATCCAATGGGTTCTACCCCACTGGGTGGCTCGACCAACTCCCACACTTGATTATGATCCATCGAACCCATCTCGGCTTCCATTGCCGTTTGCCATGACTCCGCGTCTTTGTCTTGGATTGCCTCGTCGTACGTCCATGGGTCTGATTCAACACCGGGAACCAAATCCAAAGATTCTCCTATCCCCATGAATCTCTCGGGTTGCCTAAGAACCCTCCCACTACGACGGGGTTCCGGTTGTGAAGATGTGACGTGTGGTACATCATCTTGTATACTTGGTATCGAGGTTTGACCTCTCAATTCTTCTAAGGTAATTTCACTTTTAGGTTTCCGATTGTTCATATAGCCTTCCTCCAAGAATTTAAAGTGTGTACTAATCACGGTCTTTTGATCCTTGGGACTATAGAACATACACCCTTTCGTTCCCGCAGGGTATCCTATAAACAGCCTTAATTCCGAACGTGGATCCAACTTACCGGCTTCCTTGTCTAGCACGTATGCCGGACAACCCCAAATCCGCAAATATCTTAGACTGGGCTTGCGCCCGTCCACAATTCCATTGGGGTTTTAGGAACCGATTTGGATGGCACCAAGTTTAGAATATAAGCCGCTGTTTCCAAGGCATTACCCCAAAACGACTTGGGTAAATCCGAATAACTCATCATGGATCTGACCATCTCTAAAAGAGTCCGGTTCCTTCATTCAGCCACACCGTTCTGTTGAGGGGTTCCCGGTGCGGTCAACTGGGATATGATCCCTTCGTCCGATAAGTAGTTCAAGAATTCATCGCTGAGGTATTCGTCTCCATGATCTGATCGTAGAAACTTGATACTCTTTTCCCTATGTTTCTCGGCTTCGGCCTTAAACTCTTTAAACTTTTCAAAAGTTTCAGACTTATGCCGCATAAGGTAAATGTACCCATATCTTGAGTAATCGTCAATGAAGGTTACGAAATACTCATACCCCATTCTCGCTTTGATCGTCATTGGACCACACACATCGGTATGAACGAGTTATAACACTTCCGTGGCTCTATTCCCCTTGGCTCCAAATGCCCTCTTGGTCATCTTACCCTCTAAACAGGATTCACAAGTTGGAAACGGCTCGACTTGGAGTGATTCCAAGGATCCGTCTTTCACCAATCTCTCTATCCGCTTTAGATTAATATGACCTAGTCTAAAATGCCATAGAAGTGTTTCGTTCATCTTCGAAGAACGCTTTCTTTTATTGCTCGAAATGATCGACGTGTTATTAGATTCATTATTTGAGTGGTGTGCACACTTAATCGTATAGAGATTGTTTACCAACGTTCCATGACAGATAACATCATTCTTAAAAGAAACAGTAACAACTTTATTAAAAGTAACTGAATATCCATCAAAAAACAACTTAGAAACCGAAATTAAATTCTTCCTAAAGTTTGGAACGTATAAAACATCTCTTAAAATTAAAACTCTATCTTCAAAAGATAGGTGCACGACTCCCACTGCTTCGGCTGCCACTCTCGTAGCATCGCCCAAAGTGATGGTGATCTCATTCTTGCTAAGTCGCCGGGTTAGCTGGAACCCCTGAAGAGTGAAACAAATATGATCAGTTACCCCGGTATCCACTACCCAAACGTGGGCAGCATACGCCGCAACATATGTTTCAACGACTAAAGCATGAGACTTGCCTTTCTTTACCGCCTTCTTAGGCTTAGAACAGGTAGACCTCCAATGTCCTCTTTCCCCGCAATTGAAGCACTTACTCTTACCGGGTATCTTCACGCCGTACGGCTTGAAAGCTCTTTTCTTGCCTCCCAAAGTGAGTCTACTGGTTTGGTTCCGATCAACCACCTCCTTCTCAATCTCACCTTCCATTGGCCTAGATTTCGAGAAAAAGCTCTTGATCACCAAAGCCTCGTCCTTACTCCCCAAGTATGACTCTACCGTTATCAGGGCTTTGAGCAGGGTATCCAAAGTGAACTTGTGTTCAGATAACACGTATTCCCAAAAGAACCCATCAAAACTACTCGATAGCTTTAGGAGTATGGAATCGATTTGACTTTCTTCACTTTGTCCGGCACCAAGAAACTCGAGTTTCTCAAACTCACGCCTAAACTTGAGAACATGATCCCTTACGGGTGTTCCCTTCACCATTTCCTTCGTGAGCTTCTCACGAATGGTGAACAGATTCGCCATGGGGTTCTGATGTTGAAACATCTCTTCAAGGCTATTCATGATATCAACAGCCGCTTCAATGCCTTCATGAATGCGCTTCAAATCCTCAGACATAAATGTCAAGATGATGTGCTTCATGTGCTCATTGGAATACTTCCAATCATCGAATATCGCCTTTTCCCCATTACTTGACTTATCATTAGGTTTCTTGGGTACGTCAACGCTAAATATCCAATAGTGTTCTTGCGCAGGAAGGACCATGTTTATATTACGTTTCCAATCAACATAGTTCTCACCAACAAGTTTATTATCTTTAAGTATACTATACAGTGGATTAAAAGGTTGCGACATGATGAACTGAGAATAAAACATACATTCATATCAATATCTAGAAAAATACGAAATTATCACATTATTCGATCACATCAATTATATTGAAACCTTAAAACAATATAATCATGCATCAGCCAACATCTCGAAGTCAATTTAAATGCGCAACGAGGGGTGGTCTATACATTTAAACACATTCAAGCGGATTACAAACTTAAGAGTTACAAATCCTTAATTCAAAATTAATAGTTGGCTCCTACTTTGACCACATAGAAACTGACAGGGACTCCGAGGGGAGTAAGTTAATATCAATTTCCTATGCCTAAGTAATAACCATAATTAAATACAGGATTATTATTTCGCTTTGTGCAAGCCACTCGTGGTGAGGGTCAATACCGCCACTAGTAATAATCCACAATCATCCTTTCAGAATTTATTCATGTGAAATCCGTTCTTTTGGCCGATCCGAGGGGGAAATGTATTCCAAAAGAACTTCACAAATAAATAAATTATGGAGGTCAAAATAATCCAATTTTAATATCCGGAATAAAATTGCGATTATAAAAACATACTTAGTAATTTTCGAAAGTAAGGTTTTTCTTGGACAATTAAATTCATGCAAACACATATTAACAAATAATAATAAGTGCACGAAATAAAACATCCATCAAAACAAAATTAAACATATTGGAGCACTCGAATCCAATTGTCACGGTTTAATTTCTTCACGTCTTGATGCGAAAAAAAATCGTCCTTGTTGCTTTCCGACGTTCGTCTCGATGTGCTCCCACTCGAACAACAACACTTCATCAATAACAGCATCGTTTGGGGTTCGAGACGACGTTTAAAATCACACGAAAAAAAAACACGAACCGAAAAAATTCCACAGGCCGAGATACAGCGCGCGTCGGCCCACGAAGTGGGCCCGCGCGCTACCCGGCCCAAAAGGCGCTGGAAAACTGCCCGAGGCGCGCCGAAGCGCAGCCCCGAGGCGCACCCGAGGCGCTGCACGGAGGCGCGCCGAGGCGCCGCCCGGAGAGCCCTGAGGCGCGCGCGCGGCGCCAGCCTCCGTCGCGCACGGCGTGCGCTGTGCACCCCCGTGCACCGTTTTTTCCACCGTTCATCCTCGTTTTCTTCACCCCTTGCATGATTTTACGTCCATACACGCTCCACGCTTGTATGCGTCGTCCGGGTACGCCGTTTTTAATTCTTCGTTCTTCGTCACGATCCGGTTACAATTTATTTTTACAAAATAAATAAATACTAGATCTAGACTAGTCTATTACAATGATCGAATCAAAATAAAAACAAATAATCTACTCGTGGATTTTCTCACGAGAAAAACGAATTCGAACGAATCGAATTAAAAAACAATTAATTCACACGCATGAAATTAACAACATTAAAAACCATGACAATTGGATACCTGCAAAAAAGATCTAACAATTCTACTATCCAATTTCAATTTAATGTTTTAACAATTTAAATTCCAATTTAAAATTCAGAGCCCGAAACCGTGGCTCTGATACCAGTTGTTGGGAAAAAAACGGGGTGCCCGGAATCTATTCTGGATGAAATTTAAATACGAATTTAAATACAATTATTACTAGCATGAATTAATCCTAATTAATTCAAATAATAATTCCAACAACTAATTATCATCATGCATGTTGAATTAATTTCACATATTTAACTAGGCGGAATAAAACAAGTAAATATGTGATTAACGTACCTCTCGTAGTATTGACCTTTGGATATACGGGACACTTGTAATCTCGTTCTATCAACCCAAAGCCTTCTCAAGTATTTCCCTTTTCACCTCACTTGATCGCCGGTGAGAGACGCTTTCAAGTAATTTAATAAACTAAGGAAAAAGAAAAATATCTATGCTTCTTGATTTTTCCAACACATGGAATTATGTACTTGGGGATGAAATAATCATCCCCTATTTATAGAGGGAAGTGATCGAAAATTACAGGGATATTATGGGCTTGGAGAAAATCTTTTCTTAGACTCTAAGAAATCTTGAATATATCTCATATATTCTTTTCTCCAAAATAAAATATTCCACAAAAATCTCAATCTCTCTTATAAGCTTAAATTTTCGAAAATAATGAGAATAAGAATCCAAGATTTGGATCTTCTTGAATATATGAGATAATCTTGTATTCCAAGAATACTTATCCTCCATAATATCTTTTCAAGAAAATCAACAAAATATTTTCTTATTCCACACATGCAATTTTCGAAATATACATGAAAAAATCAGCATTATTTTTCTTTTTATTTTAATCACCTTATCATTATTGGGCTACTTAATGGGCTACTTGAGGGGCCTTAAGGAGAATTAAGATTGGACCTCCTAATGGACTTCTGAATTTCAATATTGAGCCCCAATATAATTCAGCCCATTAATATTAATTATTACCACTAATAAATTAATATTGCACTATCCATCTTAATCCATATTACGATAATATGGGCTCCCGGTTATTATTTCCCGCGTTTAAGATTATCAAGTCCATTAATTAATTAAGCTTCTGAATAGCTCTAAATTAATTAACATCTTTCACCTTGGAGTAAAGACAGCTCAACATTATTATTCGTACCGAAGAAACTAATTCTTCACTTGCAAGATTTGGTACAATAAAACTTCTGAGCCCACCAAGGGGACTAATCACACGAGCTGTACTCGCACACGTTTCTCCGTATTAAATCTTAGCAATCGTCGTATGATTAATATTACTGCCCAAGACACAAAGTTCGAAGTCACAATGATTCTCACCCAACATGAATCAAAGCAGTAACCATTAAGCACACACGGTCCTATTTAAGTGACGGAGATTAAGAAATCAACAACCACTGAGGTCTAATTCTTCACCTTTCAGAACAGAAGAATTTATCCTCGCTGTAGGACCTCTTCAACACATACTAAATGTGCTAGTGCAATCTCTTAGTCAAGACAGACCAATCTGAGCCTTACACATCGACCTTTCACGGCAGATTGTTCAATTCCACCTAGGTCGTGAAAATGTACGTTTAGTTACAAGTAAACCGTTAATGTCGTCTTCCGTGATCGGGTATCACCACATTAACTACAATGTAACACGTACTACATATTGAACGGTTTGCAATAGAAATTCAACATTCAATCATAACTAAAGCAAATGCGATAAAAGAATTATTCTCATAAAACGAGTGTTTGATACACGAGTTATACAAAGTAAAAGCATACTTTCACGTATAACTCCAACAGTATGAGCATTGGTTGAGGGAACTTCGGTGGTGGCCACTTCAATGCTCGGCTGGTCGCCAACAACTACAGATGTGTCCGCTCCATCATAAATTTCATCATTTGAGGTCCCTTCCTCACCCCTCCACCCGAGCATTGGGGAGGCACAATCTGGATGTCTTTATCGAAGACATCAAGCGGGAAGCCCATCTCCGCCAAGTCAGCAATAAAGAGCATCGAGCCGGGTGCGGGAGGATTCTATTTTATATACTCGATGAAGTCTGTCTTCACCGAATCAAACACATCCTTCCCGTGGTCCAAAGCGAAGCGCACATACCTCATGAACTCCACAAAGGAGCATATGTATCCAAAGTTCGTCTTGTCCATTACCTCCTGGGCATAGATTTCATAGGCGATCATGGACATTCTTTCTACCTCCAGGCGCTCCATCTTTTCCTCTGCAACTTTGTGGCGAGCAGCAAGGTCTGCTCGCTTTTTTTCTAGCCTGTCCGCCCTCAAATTGGCAGACTTTACCTCCAGCAATATTTTTTCGGAGCTCGCCAGAGCAGCCTACTCGCTGGCCAAGGAGGCGTCAACCTTCTTCTCCAGTAATGCTCACTCCTTGGCGAACTCAACCTCTTTTTCCTTCAGAGCAGTGGCTTTCTCTTCCTCCAACCTCTAAATCCTTCTGCCTAAACTTCGGTTTGTTCGCTCTAGCTCTAGTGCCTGGTCGAGAACCTTTTGGGCCTTGATCGCCTCGTGGCTGGCGTTGTAGCTCATCAAGCGATCATTATCGCTAAGGCTTTGGCCTTGGATGAGGGTCTCGGCAGATTGGTCCAAGACCTGGGTATCTGCTCGGAGGCGTGGCACACATGAGCATCCGGAATATCTTGAAGAGGAGGAGCACTCCTCACACAACTAAGGTTGTGAAGAGTTATTCCTCGACCAGGATAATTTTCTAGTTTGCACCTATAAAAACTTGTTAGCAATGATTAAGAAATGGTGAGCAACAAGAAGTCAGAGATATAAATGACGAGCAACTTACTCTTTGACCCTCGATGGGTCCCAACCCAATTATGAAGTATCTTGGGTAAAACCTCTTTTCTTGCTCGCCGCTACGCTGGCGGCTACTTGTTGCTCGCCCACCACTTCCAGGGAGGTGGACTTTGAAGAAGCAGGAGCCGTCTCTTTCCTGCTTGGTTCCTCACCTCCTTTAGATCGTTTGGAGGACCTATCATCAAACCTTCCCACTGGGGCTTCATCCTTCACCAGCCTCTTCTTTCCCCTCAGTTGGTCCTTAGGCTGAGGAGAGGAGGAAGGTTGCGTCTGGGGGCGAGAATTTTGGCTCTGTGGGCGAGGAGGAGCTAGTGCGTCTCCTTTCCAAAGCTTAATCAAGGCGACGGGCAGGTCAAATTTCTTTTTTGGTGGGTTCCTGGGAGGTCATCTCGCGAACTCTATCTTGCAATAGAGCGAAGGCTGGGGGCACAACCACTGTGACTTCTTGCTCTACAAAACAAAGGATAAAATGTTAGAAAAATCACTATAATAGCAAAGTAAAGTAAATAAGGGAGGCGAGAAGAATTATCCTCAGGCACAGCTGTTCGCACTTCAAGATAATGGGGGTTGATGGTGAGGCGAGCAAGTTTGCAGCAGTGCTCTTTGGACAAATGGTGTAGATCTTGATCGGCAGCGTTGCGAAGGGAGATTACGGGGAGGGTGTAGAGAAACTCCTTGCTCGAATCTGGGTGTCCCCACTTCAAGATTCGTGGACCTGCAAAACAACAAAGAAGAAAAATTAAAATTAGTCCCACTAATTCTATAAAAGAAAAAGTGGAACCTACGTTTAATTTTGTCGTAGGCTTCCGGGGTAAAGGTGTGCACCTCCCCGCTGCCAAAGCTAGCTGATGCTCCCAGTCACCCCTGTTGATGACCTTTTCTAATCAAGATGATTAGTGGCTGTTTTCTTAAGTTAAGATCACCAAACAAAACTAAGAAATTATAAAATTTGATCAAGCAATGTGTAAGGAAGAAATTTGCAAGAGTTTTTGCTACTTTTTTTTTTTATTATCGAAAAATCCCCCTCTCCTTCATGCAAATGAAGGGGTATTTATAGGCATACAAAGAGGCTAGGTGTCACCATCTTGATGGCTTAGCCATTGAGATCTTGCCAAGTGTTATGACTTTTGTACAACAACTAATCTATTGCCCAATAAATGGGTGCCAAGTGTAAAGACACATTGACTATTTCCAAAGTTAGTGACTCTTGGTATTCCCAATGTTGTACTTGGTCTTTGAAACCACTCAGCTGCTCTCCTTGGTGATTAGCTACTCGTCTGTACGTCTTCGTTGGGTTTGTAACCCCAGTTGCTCGCCTGCTCGCCTCTTGTTGAGACCTTGTGTCTTCTTGTTCTTTGTTGATCGCTACTTTGTAATGGCCTTTATGACCTGTTGCTCGCCGCCTTCACATGGATACTTGTCCCTGTTGCTCGTCCTCTTCCATTTGGTCAGCAGTCCCTGCTGCTCGCCTCTTAGGGCGTATAATCCCTGTTGCTCGTCCTCTTCCATTTGGTCAGCAGTCCTTGCTGCTCGCCTCCTAAGGTACATAATCCCTGTTGCTCGCCTTCTTTCATATTATTGATCCTTGATGATTCCTTAATCTTATCAGACTAATATTCTTTTATGCTAATATTATGTCCTTGTTGGTCGTCTATTAACAATGCCCCCTAGTTTGGCATATAAGGATGAATTTTTATCCTTTTATGTCAAACTATAAGGTAAGATGTATTTTGTAGTGGGAGGCGAGCAACAGGGAACTCGAAATTTTTCCATTTTATACGGAGCGAGCAACCGGGTTTTGAATTTCTTTTAGGCGGGAACTTTTGGGGAGCGACCAGCGGGGAACTTTTGGAGGCGAGCAGCGAGGGACGACTCTTGGATTTGCGTCGTTTCGCTTCCCGAGGCACGGACTACGAAGCGACGCAGCCTGCCCACGCGTGCGCGCCTATAATTGCAACTAGGGGCCTTAATTCCTTACTCTTCTCCATTTTACCCCCGAATCCATATCTATAAATAGCTCCCCCCTCCATTTTCTTTCCTTTTCGTTCTTTCATAAGCAAACCGCCATTGGAGAGTTTTCAAGCTTTTCCTTTCGTTATTTCCTTCGATCTTTCAGCCAATCCCATCCAAATCAAAGGTAAATCCTTTGATTTTTCTTGTTTACTCTTGTTATTATTTACATTTTTCTTTCGATTTCGCCATTTTTGTTCTTCATTTTCCTTATCCGCCATCGCCGCCGTCGTATCGCCGCCACGTCGCCGCCGTATCGTCGCCACGCCGCCGCCGTATCGCCGCCGCGTCGCCGCCGTACTCGTTTGCCTCTTGATCAAACTTCATCGTTTAATTTATTCGGGAATTTTTCAAAAAATTTCAAAAATTTTCGATGACGTCACCTTCCTCAAGTCATACGCCATCTGTTGAGATTGTTGAGCGAAATCTGGGGAAAAGGCCCATGGAAGATGAACCGTCAGCTCCTGCTCCTCGCCGCTCGCTTCGGCGAGCAGTTGGGCGAAGCCCTAGGACTTTGCTCGTTGACGAAGAGACGGGTTCTGAAGCGAGCTCTGTTGCTCGCTCCATTGACTCTTTCTATGCTGTGGAGAGTTCAGGCGAGCAAGATGTCCAAGGCCCCGTTGCTCGCTCCTCGGCTAGGGAAGGGACCAACTCGGACTTGGGTGAAGATTCCTCCGAGGTCGCTGCTGAAATAGAAGGGATGAATCTTCATGAAGAAACGGGAGCGAGCAGCGAGCACCAGGCGAGGGGTAAGCAGCGAGCAACTGGGTCAGGAGGCGAGCAAGTAGGAGTTACATGGGAATTCCTCCGAGAGATAAACTTTCCCGTTTCAAGGCCAATGCCCGAATCTCTTATTCCTAAAGCCGTAATTCGAAGACAAGATTGGATCGACTATGCGAATAAGTACCACAGAGCTTTCCCTGCCCCTGATCGACCTATTATGGAGACTCGTTCATCAACGTATACAGCGAGTAAGGTAGCCAGCGCAGTTCTAGAGGAGGATTTGGTTCGGATACGATCTCATTATCGTATCCCGTACGACATCCATTTATATGCCCCCCAACCAGGAGAGAGAGCTGACGACCCCCCTCCCGGTTGCACTGCCATCAACCTTGACATACTTAATACAGGGTTCCCTCTCCCTCTACATCCAGTGATCGGGCGCTTCCTGAAGGATATAAACCTGGCAATCACCCAGATTACTCCGAACGGTTGGAGTAGTTTGTTGGCTTTTATGACCCTTTTCGGGTTGGAGGGATATCGGAATAAGATCAGCACGGCAGAGATACATTACGCCCTGACCATCTCTTCGGCCGCTAATGAAGATGGGCCTGGTTGGTATTACATCAAAGCCCGTAGTGGCGTTAAACTAATTGAAGGAGTGCCCAACAAGGTCAAGAGTTGGCATAAGCAATTCTTCTATATTGGTGGCGATTGGCGGGCGTCTTCCGATTTTTCGGGAGGACCGGGGCGTATAGACTCTCCTACGCATTTCGGCGAAATTCGGCGTAGGTTTTGAATCTCAGTTCATCGAACTTTTAGGTGAACTAATTTTAATCTTTTTCTTTGTTTTTGCAGGTCCGCGTATCTTGAGGTGGGGGCATCCAGATCTGAGTGAAGAGTTTCTATACGTTCTTGCGTTGATTTCTCTTCGGGACGCTAAAGACCGGAGTGTCGAACATCTCTCCCAAGCACATCTCCGCAAGCACGCTCAGCTCACTACTAGTGCTCATCACTTGGAAGCGCAAGCAGAGATCCCTGAGGGTAAGTATTACTTATTACCTTTCCCGTATCTCCTATTATTCACTCTTGCTATGTTGCTCGCCTAGGCCCTTCTGGTCGCCTAGGTCTTGCTGGTCGCCTAGGCCCTGTTGGTCGCCTAGGCCCCGCTGATCGTCCAGGATCAGTTCCATTTGCCAAACTGATAATTTTTGTGTTGTTTTCAGCTCAAAGGGTAACGGTCGCTGTTCCTCCCATTCCCGAAAGCTATCATTTACTTGCTCGTCGGGTTAAACAGATGGCAGCCAATCAACCATCAAAGAAGAAGAAGTTTGATCCTTGCACTTCTTTGATCAGACTTAGAGCCGAAGCTGACGAGGATGAAGAAGAAGCTCCTGAGGCTCCTCTCCCTGTTCCTCAGGCGCCTGCCCCCGTTCCCCGCCCTCCTGCTCGCTCCTCGCCTCCCGCCAAAGACACTAGGGGTAAAAAGAGGCTCACTAAGGAAACTGCTCCTCGCAAGGAGGATGATCGGGCCAAACGAGCGAGAGGGCAGGGCTCTTCCCAAGTGGGTAAATCTACTGCTCGCTCCTCGCCGGTGGAGGAGGTGACCGAGCAGCAAGTCGTGGGCGCTATGATCGCCGGTCAAGGAAGAAGCACATCTCCCGACAACTCATACTTGGGCTACGACCCCGTGAAAATGAGGGAGTGAGTATCTTCCTATTCAGTTTGATCGTTTACTCCTTTGACTTTGTTTTCTGATGACTTTTTCTTTTGAACAGGTACCGGAAAAACGACTATCCCGGTCGTTCAAAGGTGCTTCACCAGTTTAGCTGCGTGAAGTCTCCCCCCGCTCCCCAAGAGATTAAGGACTCCCACGTCCGCAGAGCCATGGAATACGTCCCCCGCTCGTGGACCAAGACCGGCGAAGAAATTATTCAGAGCCAAAGTCTCAGTGATAATGCTCGTCTGTTGAGCTACAACTCGAGCCATCAATCAATCACAGCCCAACGAGTCTTGGATCAAGCCGTCGAGCTAGAGCGAACAAATCGCGGTTTGGGGCGACGGCTCGAGCAAGTTGAAGCGGATCGTGATGCTCAACTTGTTCAGTTGAAGAAGAGGGACGAGGAGCTGAAGAAGAAAGATGAAGAGTTGGCTAAGCTGAAAGCTGACTTCGAGAGAGCCAAGCTCACATGGACACGGGAAGTGAAGGCTGCTGAGGACCGGGAGATGATAGCGTCTAATGCTTCAGAAAAGCTAAGACTGGATTTGGGTGTTGCCACCGATCGTTTGCAAGTCCTGGAGACTGAGCGGGTGGGTCTGGTGGAAAGAGTGGAGTCGTTGAAGGTCCACGTCGACCAGCTGGAGAAGAGGAACAAGCGTGCCATTTCTTACACCACTTACGTGCAGGACGTAACCGATAACACCAATCTTGGTTACATCTGCGCGTATGCTGATAGTGTGAGGAATGTGAAGTATGCTTTGGATAACGGTCTGGACGTGATGACCTCGACTATCAAGGACTTCACAGATTACGTCACTGAAAACCCACCGGCCCCTGGCTTTGAAATCCCGATAGCTGACTTAGGAGAAATGGGGGTTAACCTGAGTGTCTTCAAAGACGACGTTCGCATAATAGCCCCTAAGGAAAGGGTGGAGGCGGATAGGGATATGACTATCTTTGAAGCTTTGGGTCCTCTTCTCCCTAATCCACTTGGTGAAGCAAGCTCCTCTGCTGCGGTAGGCGAGCAACAGGTCTCCGGGGTCATTGTGCAAGACGTTCTACCTCCTCCTTCTTCCCAAAATCCTTCGGTGCCACCTGCTCCGCCAGCTCCCGAGACTTAGGCTTAGTTTCTTTTTTTTTTTGTCTAGCTGATGTAGTAGGATGATGGTTGTATGTTCATCTCTTGTAATTTTTTGGTGCTAATGAATGAGAATTGCACTTTTATTTTATTGTTCGCTTCTTATTTGCCCTTTAATTATTTTTTGCTTAAGTATTTCTTTCTTAAGTTGAAAGTAAAATACTTTTCCTTGCAAATTTATGCATGTTGTTCATGTATGGGTTTATTTTGTTCTTTAAGAACTTAACCCTTTATCATGCTTCTTTCTATGCATTGTTGCTCGCCACTTGCTATGTTTGTGCATAAGTGCATTTAGCTTCGGAACGAGCAACTATGTATTAGCATGTGCCCTGTTGCTCGCCTCCACTATACTTGTGCTTTATGCATTTAGTATCTTGGGCGAGCAACTCCGTGTGATGGGGCGATCAGGTGGGCTCCTGAGTCTCATGGACCCTGCTGCTCGCCTCCTTTTGGACCTGTGCTTTCAACACTTGCTTGTCCTCCGGCGAGCAGTTTTTCTTCTTGGCGAACAGTTGGGTTTTAACACCTTTTGCTTTCTTATGTACATAATTCACTGAACCATCATTTATCCATATACAAATTTTGCCAAAAAAGTGTGATTTCATCGATCTCACACCTTACAAAAATATAAACGACACGATAGTCTATAACAACTTTACATTGGTTTCCTAATCATTGATAATATTTCTTCAATAAAGCCGCGTTCCAGGTGTATTGGGCCGAGTTGCCTTCCATGTCTTCAAGGTCATACGTGCCGTTGTGCCATTTTTGAGTTATCTTGAATGGGCCCTCCCAAGTCGGTCCAAATACACCTGGAGGTGTTGCTAGAATTTTTCGGAGCACCAGATCGCCGACTTCAAATTCTCTAACTTTTACTTGTGAGTTGTAGTACCTTGCAATCCTTCTTTTGTATATTTCGTTTTTTATTTCTGCTGAGATTCTTTTTTCGTCGATCAAATCCATTTCTGTAGCTAGTGCCTTGTTGTTTTCCTGTTCATTGAACTCGGCCACCCTCTCAGTCGGTATTTTGAGCTCTATAGGTATGACTGCTTCTGTACCGAACGCCATAGCAAATGGTGTTTCTCCAGTGCCTGTTCTATGTGATACCCTATATGCCCAAAGTACCTCGGGCAGTTCTTCCGACCACTTGCCTTTCTTGTCTATCAGACGGATTTTGAGGATATGTTTGATTATCTTGTTAACTGCTTCGACCTGGCCGTTAGACTGAGGATGATACGGTGTTGAGAAATGTTTCTTGATACCCCACTTTTTGCAGAAATCTCTCATCTTCTTTCCTTCGAATTGCTTTCCATTGTCTGTCACTATCGCTTGTGGGACCCCGAACCGGCAAACTATATTTTTCCAGATAAAGCTGATCATTTTCTCTTGTGTTATCGTTACCAGTGTTTCAGCTTCGGCCCATTTCGTGTAATAGTCCACAGCCACCACTGCAAATCTGACATTCCCTTTTCCCGTTGGGAAGGGACCTATGATGTCTATTCCCCACCTTGCGAACGGCCATGGACTATTTACCGAAATCAACTCCGTTGGCGGCTTATGGATGTTGGGAGCGAATAACTGGCACCTGTGACATGTTTTTGCAATTCTGATTGCGTCCTGTAACAAGGTTGGCCAGTAGTATCCTTGTCTTACTGTTTTATATGCCAATGCTCGCCCCCCTGCGTGATTTCCGCATACTCCTTCGTGTATTTCTTTCAGAACTTCCTGACCTTGCCCCCTTGCTAGGCATTTTAATAGGGGCAGTGAAAATCCTCTCTTGTAAAGCTGGTTATCCATAATTGTGAATCTTGCTGCTCGCTTGGCTACTTTTGTTGCTTCTTGGGGATCTTCAGGTACTGTGTTATCTTTGAGGTACCTATATATCGGTGCCCTCCAGTCATCCTCTGCCCATTCTTCTTCGATCTGATTGATCTTGTAGTCACTAGTGGACGGGTTAGAAATTTTTGTGATGATGACCTCTGAAAGTTTTGCTGGTCCTGTGCTAGTAGCCAATCGGGCAAGTGCATCTGCTTGCGCGTTGCTGTCTCTCGGCACCTGTTCGATGTAAATTTGCTCGAAGAGTGAAGCTAAGTGAGCAACAATCTTTTGATATAAGGCCATGTTTTCATCCTTGGCTTCGTATTCCCCACGGACTTGATTGACTATCAGCTGGGAATCTCCATAAATTTGAACTCTTCGAACCCCCACAGCCAGAGCTAGTCGTAACCCGGCTATCAATGCTTCGTACTCAGCCTCGTTGTTTGTCGCCATGAACTCAAACCTTACGGCTGAGGTGAATACTTGTTCGTCTGGACTGATCAACACTATCCCGGCTCCTGCTGCTGTGTTATTCGATGATCCGTCTACATACATGTGCCATGGGTGATTATGACCTCTCGTCGGATCTTGAGGGAATGTTAATTCGACAATAAAGTCGGCTAACGCTTGTCCTTTGATCGCTGTTCGAGGTGCATAAGTTATTCCAAATTGGCTTACTTCGAGCGACCACTTGAGGAGGCGACCAGCTGTGTCAGGCCTTTGTAAGATTTGCCTTAATGGAAAAGTTGTTAAGACCTCCACCTGATGATCGAAGAAGTACGGCCTTAGCTTTCTCACACTCATCACCAGTGCATAGGCTAACTTTTCCATGGGCGAATACTTAATCTCTGCTTCATGCAAGGCCTGACTCACGTAGTAAATTGGCAAGTGAAATTTCCCTTCTGCTCGAACTAAAACTGAGCTGATGGCCACCTCTGATGCCGCTATATATAAGTACAGTTTTTCTCCGGAGACGGGTTTTGATAGAATTTTAGTATCACTCAGATACTCCTTCAACTGCTCAAACGCTTGTTGGCAATTATCCGTCCACTGGAACTGTCCTTTCTTAATGGCATCAAAGAAAGGTCGGCATTTGTCTCCGGATCTGGAAATGAACCTGTTTAGGGCTGCTAGACATCCGGTTAGTCGTTGAACTTCTTTAACAGACCTTGGCGGCTGCATATCCATAATTGCTTTGACTTTTGATGGATTTGCCTCAATACCCCGTTGACTGACCAGGTGCCCAAGAAATTTTCCCGAGTGTACCCCGAAGCTACTTTTCTTTGGGTTTAGCTTCATGTTATACACTCGAAGTATTTCAAACGTTTGTGCAAGGTGTTCCAAATGATCTTCTTTTCTCGGGCTTTTCACGACTATGTCGTCCACGTATACTTCCATTGTTTTGCCTATGTGTTCATCGAACATTTTGTTAACGAGTCTTTGGTACGTGGCTCCCGCGTTAATCAATCCGAACGGCATTCTTTTCCAACATAACAAGTTTTTATTAGTGTAGAATGCTGTGTGCTCCTGGTCATCTGGGTGCATTGGTATTTGATGATACCCAGCAAATGCGTCCATGAAGGTAAGGAGCTCGTGTCCCGCCGTGTTGTCCACTAGCTGGTCGATGTGAGGTAATGGGAAGTTATCTTTAGGGCAGGCGGCATTTAAATCAGTGAAGTCGATACATAGCCTCCATGTACCATTTGATTTCTTTACTAACACCGGATTTGCTACCCATCTAGGACATAAAGCTTCTTTGATAAGATCATTATCGAGTAACTTCTTTACTTCTATGTCCAATGCTTCATATTTGTCGGGCCCAAATTTTCTCCTTTTTTGCCTCACCGGTTTCTTAGTTGGACAGACATTTAGCTTATGACAGGCATGCTCAGGGCTGATGCCTACCATATCAGCATGTGACCATGCAAATACATCGAGATTGGACTTGAGGAACTCTTCCATTCTGGATCTATATGGCTCAGGGAGCTCAGATCCAATGAATAATTCTAAGTCTTCTCGATTTTGGTCAATTCTTATTGCCTCCAACTCCTCTACCGGGGTTGCTCTCCTTTTTTGGCCTTTCCATCGAGGATCGATAATGGACCCTTCAAAGTTGATCTCATCCTTGATCATTGGTTCTGCCCCCAGCCTTGGTTCCAAATCTTCAACCTGATTTAATTCGGGTACGGCCTCTTTTCCCTGTTGCTCGACCATGTCCTCCTGCTCGTCCACTCCCTGCTGGTCGTCCACCTCCATTACTTCAGTGTCGACGGACTCCATGACTTCATCTAGGATGGATGGTTCACCTTCCTCCCTGCTGCTCGGCTGCTCGTCCATCACGGATATTCTGTTGTCAGTGGGTTGAAGTTGCAGGAGGCATTCACGGGCTTTCCTTTGATCGCCTTTAACCGTACCTGACCCTTTTGGAGTTGGAAATTTAAGACAGTAGTAATACGTCGAAACGGCCGCTTTGAATTCATTTATGAAAGGTCGACCAAGAAACCCGTTATAGGCAGACTGCTGATTTACAACTAAGAAATCTACCATTCTAGTCAGTCTCCTTTCGGGATTCTCGGTCGATACAAGTTCGACCGCCAACGTAACTAGTCCTAGAGGAACGGTTACAGCATCTCCAAATCCTACTATTTTATGATCACATTCTCTAATATACCCCTCACAATCATCTATCTGATCTAGTGTGCTTTTGAACAAGATGTTTGTGTAGGAGCCTGTGTCCACAAGCAGACGGTGAACCCGGGCTCCCATGATATTAGCACAGATGATTAGTGAGTCATTGTGTGGGGTAAGTATCCCGTCCAAATCCTTCTCAGAAAACACCAACTCGCCTGTCTTTGGAGTAGCTTGGTTTACCCCAACTTCCCTGATTTGAGCTACTGCCCTCAGCTCTGCTTTCCTTTTTCTTTTGGACATTAGTGGCCTACCATCAGAACAGCCCCCAACCGGTCCGGACGGCTCGAGCATCAAGATTTCTCGGACGGGTTCGGCTGGGGCTGTCATCGTTTTCTTCCTTTTTTGATCCCTCCTGCTCGGCTGTTCGTCGCTCTCGTCATCTTCCGAGCCGGAGGATATCGCCACCCTTGGTTTCTTTCCCGGCTGTCGCTTCACAAACTCTGACAACTTTCCTTCTTCGTAAAATCTCCACAACTGTTTTAAGAGATCTCGGCATTCGCTTGTGAAGTGACCTATAGTCTGATGGTATGCACAGAATTTGTTGGGGTTCATCTTTCCTCGTTCTTGTCGTATCTTGCGGGGTTCAGACAGCATATCTTTATCCTTCACGTTGTTGTATACAGCTTCGATTGATGTGGATAGGACATGGTTTAACTTCTCCTTCAAATCGGATCCTTCACTAAAAGCTTTCATGTTCCTAGGGGCCTTGTATTCCCCTCCTGACTTCTTTCCCGATTTCTTGGTATCAGCCTTGTCTCCTAGCTCTCTCTGTAGAGTTTCTTGCATCGAAATGTACACTCCAGCCTTGTGCCTGAATTCGGAATAAGTTTTAGGGAAAGCGAGGTGCATTTCCTTCCACAGGTCTGTCCCTTTCCTAAGCCCTGCCATAACTGCCACTATCTTGGTGTCCTCACTCACTGGTTCTCCCTCCAATAGGACTTTATCGAATCTCTCAAGGAAGGCTCTATCAGTCTCCTCATCTCCTTGTCTCAGATCTGCCAACCTGTGTCTTTGTGTAAGGTAAGATCCGACCGTGGAGAAGTGTGAGAGAAATTCTTTGCTGAGTTGCATGAACGAACTAATGGAGCCTGGAGCTAGTGCAGAAAACCATCTGTGAGGACCGTCACCAAGAGTCAACGGAAAATTCCGACATTGAGTTGCATCAGACGCCTTTACCGATATCATGTAATCAGTATATTTGGACAAGTGTACTTTTGGGTCTGAATTTCCTTCGTACAAATTAATGGCCGGGAATTGTACTTTCTTTTGTACCGGCGCATTAAGGATATCCGGGGACAAGGGTGATGATGGCAACGTCGTCGACCCGTCGCCTTTCCTCTCTTCCAACTGTTTTTGCATCTCTTCCACCGCTTTCTTCAAAGCTTGCCACTCATCTGGAGACGTTTTTCCGCTAGAAGGTTGTTCGTCATGATTGGGTTCAATGACCTCTTCATGACGCAGTCCCTTGCTAACTGGACGTTTCTCTTGAGTGGTGTGCCTAGCGATGTTACTGGCTCCATTGGGACCTAATCGCCCGAAGGCCGATCTCCTTAACCTTTCATGCACTGAGCGGCGAGCAGCAGGGTGTGTTTGCCCTGTTGCTCGCTCCTCGCCTCTCTGCTGATCCTCCCTATGCGTTCCGTGATATCTTGCCCTTCTCGTGTGATAATGGCTTATACTTCTTGTGTCCCCGCTGCTCGACTCCTCACCTGTCCCCGGAGTAGACTCTCCTCGACTTCCAAGTCTTTCACTTAGAGGAGCTTTCCCTTTATTCCGACGGATTTCTTCGCTGTCAACCTCGTCATTTCGTGCGTCTTTTCTTCCTTCGCCTCGTTGCTCGCTTGCCCTGTTGGTCGCCGCCTGCGTCCCTGATGGCCCGACCATTTGTTGCCTTTGCAATGCTTGTAAAACAGCAATCGTTTTTGCTAGCTCTTCGGGATTTTGAGCAAGAGCTTCCACTTCCGGCGGGATTGTATCAATGGTAACTTGGACGTTTCTTTGCGAAGTTGCTTTTACCGTACGTGCATGTCCTTCGGTAGACGAAACCCTCGTTTTTGACCTACGACTTGGAGACGTGCTCAAACGGCGTTCTTCTTGTGATCGAACCATTTTGGTTACCAAAGTACAAGTGATAAGCAAATGAATAGGGTGATTTTGTCTCCAACAAGCACTTTTTGTAAGAGTTACTAGCCTTGTTTGTATGAATATAGTGATTTGAAAACCCTAGTTCATACAAACATGCATTTAAACTCTCAGAATGATGTATAGATGGATGATTTTGCTTCAAATAATGTGTACACTTGATTTCCTATGACTTCCTCCCGGATTCTGGCCGGATTTTGCAGATTCCGATGGAGTTCTTCAACCTTTTTTCGACTTTTTTGTGAAACGGAGGTTCGAACCCTCCTTCTAGCGCCAATTGTTGATGACCTTTTCTAATCAAGATGATTAGTGGCTGTTTTCTTAAGTTAAGATCACCAAACAAAACTAAGAAATTATAAAATTTGATCAAGCAATGTGTAAGGAAGAAATTTGCAAGAGTTTTTGCTACTTTTTTTTTTTATTATCGAAAAATCCCCCTCTCCTTCATGCAAATGAAGGGGTATTTATAGGCATACAAAGAGGCTAGGTGTCACCATCTTGATGGCTTAGCCATTGAGATCTTGCCAAGTGTTATGACTTTTGTACAACAACTAATCTATTGCCCAATAAATGGGTGCCAAGTGTAAAGACACATTGACTATTTCCAAAGTTAGTGACTCTTGGTATTCCCAATGTTGTACTTGGTCTTTGAAACCACTCAGCTGCTCTCCTTGGTGATTAGCTACTCGTCTGTACGTCTTCGTTGGGTTTGTAACCCCAGTTGCTCGCCTGCTCGCCTCTTGTTGAGACCTTGTGTCTTCTTGTTCTTTGTTGATCGCTACTTTGTAATGGCCTTTATGACCTGTTGCTCGCCGCCTTCACATGGATACTTGTCCCTGTTGCTCGTCCTCTTCCATTTGGTCAGCAGTCCCTGCTGCTCGCCTCTTAGGGCGTATAATCCCTGTTGCTCGTCCTCTTCCATTTGGTCAGCAGTCCTTGCTGCTCGCCTCCTAAGGTACATAATCCCTGTTGCTCGCCTTCTTTCATATTATTGATCCTTGATGATTCCTTAATCTTATCAGACTAATATTCTTTTATGCTAATATTATGTCCTTGTTGGTCGTCTATTAACAACCCCCAATAATGAAAAAATTATTTTGCCAACTCTTTACTCTATTGGGGACCCCCTCAATCAGCTTCACCCCACTCCTCGCCTTGTTGTAGTACCATACTTCTCCGTCTTCAAGATGAGCGGAGATCACCATGGCATAATGCACTTCCATGGAGTTGATCTTGTTTTTATTTTCCTCGAGCCCGAACAAGATCATGAAGGCGAGCAAGTTGCTCCACCCATTGGAACTGATTTGAGTGATGGCCAAGTTGATGTCTGCAAGGAAGCGGCCAACAAGGGGATGGAGCGGCAATTGAAGACAGGCGCCCAGAACAACTGTTTCTCCTTTTCTAGGGGCATAAAGATGAATGTTGTAGGGGATCTTATATGCTGCTCGGATCCTCTCCAAATCATCCTCAGTAGTAAGGCTCTCAACTCTGCTCGCTGCATACTCAATCTCTTGAGCCTTCATGAATTCCCTTGGGGGGCGTACGAATGTTCTAGAGTGGCGAGAAACATATTCCGACCACTCCTGCTCACATACAACAGCCTTTGGAATTTTCTATTCACGTCTCCTTGGGCAACGGGAAGTTAATCGCTTCCAGGAATTCCCAGGTCAGCCCTTGGGGTACTTGGGTAACCTCAACCTCCTCTACTTCTGGAGCATCAATATTGGCGGCCACCTCCTCGGAGTTCTTGCCCAGGTCAGAAGTTGTATCTCCCTCCTCGCGGGGGCAAGCCGTCAGGTAATCGACCACCTGCTCGCCCGAATGCTCGACTGTAAATCCATCCATTGAGCGAACAATGGAGCTCGCATTTGAGTTCATGTCCTCATCCACCAACAAACTACGGGGATTATTCGAGAGAGCCTGACAAAGAGATCTCCGTGGTATAACAATGGGGTCTTCCATCAGTCTTTTTTTGGGGTTTCGTCCAGGGTTTTTATTAGAAATTGTGGTGCTCGAGGACGGTGAGGCCATTTTTATGAAGTATAAAGGGGGAAAAATGAAAGATCAAGGTGTGGGGTCTAGAAATTAGAGCGGCGGTGATAGGGCGGATAATGGCGGCTGGGAAGTACAAAAATAAAAAATACTAAAATAAATTTCGGAAAAAACAAAAAAAGAAGTGAAGATTAAGAAGAGAAATGCAAGTTTAATTAATGTATTACCTTAGAAAGACAAATCGCACGACACAAATTCAGATTGAATATGGAAGGTTGCAAGGAAGAACTTTGAAAAATTCGTTAATGACAGAAGTATGGAGAGTGAATAAAAAAAAAGGATGAATGTGAAAGAAGATGAGTATTTATAAGGAAAGGAATGTGGGCGAAAATATAATTTTTAGAAAAGCTATAGATCCCTATGTGCAATTATGGGGACGCGCGCCCACAACAATTTGGTTTTCGAGAATCTTGGGATTCGAATAGTCACGAGGTAATTTCGAACACAACTTCTCGTGAAAAGTTCCCGCCTAAAAATGTTCAAATTTCACCTGATCGCTTCTCGCCTAAATTACGAAGTAATGTCCATAAAATTTTAGCATGATCTTAGTTAATCCACTTTTGTCCTAACATAAGGTCGGCTAGGGGGCAATTGTTGATAGCCGAGCAGTTAAGCAAAAAGTAGCATAAAGGAAAAATGATTAAAAGCAAGGGATTAACAGTCGAGCAACTGAGTAAGCAATACACAGTAAGTGACAAGGAGCGAGCAATTGGTCAAAGTGGTAAACACTCAAGCGAGCAACTGGTAAAAGCTCAAGAGAAGTTGGGCGAACATTTAAGGAAGAGAAGGTCCAAGTACCCAAAATGAAGACATACAGACGAGCAGTTGAGCACCTCGAAGAACAACAAAAAATTCCACTAACTAGGCATTGTATTAGAAGCAAATAAGTGTCTGAACACTTGTCATTTGCGTAAAATACAATAGTTTTAGGAATAAACAAGTGTCCTACAACTTGTCAAACATGTAAATTAGAATAGCTAAGAGGTTGACACATCCTACTTGATTGTATGTCTATAAATACCTCTTCAAGAGGAAGAAAACATAACTTTCATTATTAAAAAACTTACTTAAAAATGCTGCCATTTTATTTCTTGATCCTTACTCATCTAAATTAGTCATATTTGATCTTGTTTGGTGACCTTATTAGGCACAAACAACCACTAAATTACTCAATTGAATCAAGGTCATCAACAACACCGAACAAAAAAATTAGGAGTTATACTATTAGTATTATTATTATTATTATTATTATTATGTTATATTTATTTTATTTCTATTGATTCATTATTCTTATAAGAGCAATGTGTTTTAAAAATCGATTTCTACGCAACGGTTTGTCAAAAATCAGAACCCGGAGCACTCCTAGCACTGTATCTATGAAACGAATCTATAAAGACTGGCAAAATAAGTAAAATGAAATCCTAGAATAGGAAATTTGAGGCATTTAACTTAATAAAAATTCTCAAACAAAATTATACTTTTGTCGCCAAAAGTCGAACAAAAAATTCTAGAACTCACGAATTTTGAATCCAATGAATAAATACGAACCTAATCCAAGAGGCACCTGATAAAATAAATTTAAATGTCAGTTTTAATAAGTACAATGAAAATCTAAACTTTCGAATGATAAAACGAGCAAAAACGTTAAGTTTTGGAGCCCAAAACCTAGCCGAAAAACACCCGATTTTAACACCAAAAACTACATCGCGTCCAAAAATACCAAGAGACCCAATTGGACAGCCTCTGGGCCCCACATGGGCACCCCAAACTGCTGTAAAAGGGTAGTCAAACCAGCCCCACTCTCCCTCCCTCAAATTAGTCCATACCTCCAATTTTAAATTCAAAAACACCACCCATACCTTCCCTTGCCCCTAAGCCCTATACCCCTATCCTCTACCCCTATTTTGGCCAGCCATTTCACCCATTTTCCCTCTATAAATAGGCCTCAAACCCCCTCATTCATAGCTATTAGAGAAATTCAAAGTAAACACAAGAAAGCACCCTCCTTTCCTCTCTCAATTTTTGGCCAACACCTTTGCAAGGGGGAAGCAACTTTTCTTCTCCCATTTCCAACCATAGGAGGTCTCTAATCTCAAGTATCAATCTTGCATTAGTGTTGGTGTGAAGATTTGAAGTCATCTCCAATCAAAAAATGAGTCATTCATCCCCACCTCTCTTTTCAAAATTCATGAAAGTATCATCTTCATCTTCTAACTCCAACTCTTGTTTTGTTTTAGCTCAAAACCAAGGATTTCTTTCAAGGAGCCATCATCCTCATCAAGAACTAAAAGACTAAAGAGTTAATAAGGCCCTCTAGTGATTACCCAAAGATATACAGTGATAACTATTTGATATTAATTCACATTATATATGTTAATAATATTCACAGTGAAATTTATAGGATATTAGTAAATTACGTTAAAGATACTTTTGAATTGCACTAAAAATATCAGCTTTGAAGAGTATTAGTTGTTTTCACTAAAGATATTAATTGAAGTGATATTAATTATTATAATTAAATATATTAGTTGTTTTAGTATAAGGTATTATAAAATTATCATTCACGATAATAGTTACCGTGAACATCATTCATGTAATAATTTGCCCATTCTATATGGACATTGGTGACAAAAGAATTGTGTTAAAAATTATTTTAAGAATTAATGAAAAAAAATACAATATCATATTAAAGAAATACAATTTTATGAAGTTATTTATTGTCATAAACTACGATGAAATTGTCATTAAATAATTATCATCCTTCAACTTTATTATCACAATTTATTTCTAATACTTATGAAAAAATGTAATATGGTCATGATTTATTTTTAATGATGTCAAAAACTACCACTGCTTATTAAAAATATCATCTTCAATTATTATTTTGCTGAAATAATTTTGTTAGTATCGAAAAATATTATCGAAAAAAATAATTGTATGAGATAAATATCATTATCAATTATTATTGCAACAAAACAGTTTGTAACTAATAATTGTGAATAATTTTTGATGAAAAATTACCATCATCAAGAATTTTTTTATGACATAGACTATTATCACCAATTATTATTAAAGTCGTAATCAATTTTTTTGCAATGAATTCTATTTTTTACTATTTATTTAAAAATATTAATGAAGAAAATAGAATTGTCATTAACATACATATAATTTTGTCACCAATTATTAATATATATATATATATATATATATATATATTTATTTATGATATCTAATATCGCCACCAATTATTATTCAAATTTGTCACCAATTTTATTGTGACGAAATAATTGTCACTAATTATTTTAAACAATTAATGACGAAAAATAGCAACATCATGAAAATATTTTTTTATGATGTAAAATATTATCACCAACTATAATTTAAATCATCACCAAATATTATTGTAACAAAAAAATATTGTCATTAATTATTTTTAATAACTAATGACGAAAAATAATATCGTCAACAATTTTTTTTAATGATATCAAATATTGTCACCAATTACTATTAAAATTGTCAACAAATATTATTGTGACTTATTTATCAATGTTGTCACAAAATTAACAAATTAGTGACAAGAACAATTATTTTTGGTGATAAAATAAAAATTAGTCACTATTTCAAGTATTTTAATGACAAAAATAAAATTTATCGTCTTTGATTAACAAACTGTGAAGAATTTTATGTTGCGAAAAAATTCTGTCATGTATTGTCTGATTTCTTATATTGATCTCATGCATATTATGAATTTAGAAAGGATCTATAAATGTTTAGAGAAGGTATAACGGGAATTTAATAATCAGCGTACCAACAAAGTAATTCAACAAGTAAATTTCTTTGAATTCCAATCAATAGTAAAATAACAAAATATAAAACAGTAGTGCCGCACTATTGCCTAATAATATTTCAGTTTTATAGATGGTATTTGTAGGTTCTGGTTAGTGCAATAGGTTACCAGCAAATATGTGCTATACAAATAAGCTACGCATTACTTGTATGTTGCTATACGTCGACAACAAGTGTATATTTACAAATTAAATAAAATAGCCTTGCAAGAGTCCATGCACTGACAAAATATTAACTATTAATGATAATTTTGTCTCTCATATTTTTACGAGGAGATTGAACCATTTCGAAATTGATCCACATATTAAAATCCAATGTTTTTTTAAGAGTCATGATTTCCGGCAAAACTTGTTTACAGTTTGAAATTAATATCATTACATTTATCTAGTAATATAATTATACTTATAAATTAATACCACAACATGTATTTACATACAGGCTCATAAAATATATTTATTAATATCATTTATTCACACAATTTGGTGTACTTTTGTGTGTAAAAATATTGTTGTATCAGTTTAAAAAAGTAGTGGTGTTACTAAATAAATTTTATGCTAATAAACATAATGATATTCCTGAATGAATCCATTTTTAAATGGTGAACAAGTTATACATAAGAGTTTGTCTTCTTGAAGATTTCTGTAAAAAAAGTTTCTTGCAAAAATAATTAGGGATGATCAAGAAACTTTAAAAATCGTCTAAACCAAATTACACCGTGTTATATATATATATATATATATATATATATATATATATATATATATATATATTGTGGTTAAAATTTTCGTAACATACATCACAACATAAACAATGCAATTTTAATTTTAGGTATAAAATCGCAGAAACCACACACTAATAATCGACCATATGTGTGTGTTGTACAAATATTATATACATTCATATATGTATTTATATATTGTGGTTAGAATTTTCGTAACATACATCACCGCATAAACAATGCAATTTTAATTTTAGGTATAAAATCACAGAAACCACACACCAATAATCGACCATATGTGTGCGTTGTACAAATATTATATACATTTATATATGTATTTACTTAACATATACTCATTGCATCCCAAATCAAATTTAACACTTTGTTTTTGGGTCATCTCATATTAGTTTTCACTTCTTAAAAAAGAAAAAATTCTCATAATTTTTACCCACAAAATTCTCACTTATTTATCCTTGATGTCATTACCACTTTTTGTTACACATTAATTTGCAACTATACCAATAATGACTAGTAACACACATGCTGTCCTTCAGTAACATGCATCTGTCTATATAGTAACACAAATTAGGAATAAAAATCCTGAAACTTGACTTTTGCGAGATTCTGAAAAAAAAATCATCAAACTCGACCGGCCAAAATCCCAAATTTTGATCTGAAACAATCCAAACCATAAATCTTTTTAATATTTACCTATATTAGGTTTTCACAATAAAGTTCTTCTATTTTAATTAGGTTTTCACAATAGAGTTATTCTATTTTAATTATGTTACATTTTTAAATTGTCACTTGTAGTTTATAAAATCAGGTGCTTTTTATTTTTACCATTGAATATTATACTATATACTTAGATTTTTGCTATTCTCACCTCGCGGAACATTTCCCTTTTAAAATGATTGTTGTTTGATATATATCACTACATACATTTATTGATACTATTATTTGCATTTATTGATACCATTACATATATTTACCATAATATTTTATAGTGTAAAATATTAATGTATCAATAAATGCATATAATAGCATCCGTAGTTGCATGTGATCGTATTGATCATACTATAAATAAATTTCACATAAGACCTAGTCTTATGTTTATATTTATTCAAGATTTAAATTAAATACACACTATTTTGTTAAAGCACAATTTCTTATAAGACCTTAATTATCATTGTTTATTTGCTAGCAATTCTCAAGCTAACGATATTTTGTTACAAATATCATCTTCAATTATTAGTTTGCTAAAATAATTTTGTTTAGTAACGGAAAATATTATCGAAAAAAATAATTGTATGAGATAAATATCATTATCAATTATTATTGCAACAAAACAGATCTGTTTGAATCAACAACCTTGATTCTGGGGGCGTCCCCGACAGCTCCCCGGAGGTTGGATTTAATACCAGTGCCACAACGCCGTACTTACTGACATTCCGTCCTTTTATAAAACTGACATTTTTAAAATATGGAGGGAAAATTCCTCGATTTGCAATCAAATAAATTCATGCTCACATACGCCCTTAGTCATGCAACAGTGATTGATTTGGATTTAACAACAGATATTTCGTATCATATATGATTATATCACGTAATTCAAACAATTATATAATAGGGATACATTTATGTTGGATCAGTTGTTTTAGATTTAATTAGTCGAGTTCAGAAAATGCCAGCACAACGTATTATAAGCAGATCGATCAACCGATCATCACCCACCTGATTGTTGGGAGTCCTGTGAGTGGTGCGCAGACGGGTGATCGAGTCCCTGGTGCGGAATCCCACTATTACTGATTCCTAATATAAAGTTATTCAATTAAAAGTCAATCTTTGAAGAGTTTACTTTAGGAAGAACTTGAGAGTTTGCGTTACGTGAAACGAGTGGTTGATATCTTATATACTTTAAAAAGGACATTGTTTAAGGGTCACACCCTATTTTGGTGAATACACCACCTCTAAAAAGGGTGGGTGTATTTTTGGAGTGTACTTACTAATTTTCTTGATTGTATGATTATTTATATTTCTACAAAACAAACCTTTAATTTCCTTTATCCTTTTGTAAAAGCTTTTACTATTTTAAAAGTATAACTTTAAATATTTTTCTTGAAAAGGATAAAAAATTAAGAAATTTATAAAAATATATTAACATAATATAAGTCCCAAATTAATAACTTACCTTCTAAAATTCTATTTTCTTATTTTTTTTAAAGAACATTGAATAAATTATATTTTATAAATGAAACTTCCTTTATCATTAAATAAACTTTAAAGAATCTTATATAATAATTACTTGGAATGATATAAGGTGTATATTTTTCTTTTTCTCATTTAAAAGAAGTACTTGTTTTAAAAAGGGTTTTTCCATAACAAATAAATTGAATAAAAATATTTTCCTATAATACTAGTATTATTAATTGAGTTAACTTGTATCATTTTCAAAACAAAAGAGTGATATTATTTTTTACTAAATTGTTTTTCATTTGTTACAACCGTTTAACCTGAGACAAGGGAGAAGACGAGTTTCCCTTTGTCTAAGGATTTGAAACAAAAGTGTTTAATCGATTGAAAGTCATCGTTCAACAGAAACTAACAATACTAATTTTAAAACACTGTCCAACTATAACAATGATACAAAACTGTTATAGGAATGATACTAAACAACTGAAAGACTAGTAATAGTCCATTAAAGTCCAAATACTCCTACAATTCGCAGCAATCAAAACTCAGGGAAACATCAAAGGGTACAACCCAAAACAAGAACAGAAAATACAATCGACAGTAGAAGGAAAGAAAATAGAAAATCAAAGTTCAAAGCATCTCCTCTAATTCTTGTTATACGGCTCCGAAAAGGGTCTCGATAATTTCCGGAATATGAAAAGAAGAAAACGAAGGTAGAGACCTTACGTTTCTTCTGGTTCGAGGTGGAAAAATGGCCAGCCTATCGGTGTATCTCGGTTTTTCCAGAAATCTCGGCAACGGGGTTTCGATTCGGCGTCATTCGATCGGAAAAACGAAAGGGGTTTTGGTTAGAATTGAATTAAATTGTAATTGAAATCAAAAGAGGGATATAAATCGGCTTACTGGAAAAAAGAGGGAGAGGAGGCGGCGGCGTTGCGACGGCGGCGGCGTTTGGCAGAGAGGCGTTGCGGCGGTTCCGATCGAAGCAGAGGCGTCGCGGGTGGTTGGCCGGAGAGGGAAAGGCGGCGCTTGATTGGCGGAAATGAGGCGTCGGCGTGAGCAGCGTGGCCGATTGATCGGAGAAGGAGGCGGAGAGCCGCGGCTTTGACGGAGGAAAGGAGGAAGAGGCGCGGCTTCTCCGATGAGAGAGGAGAGCACGCGGTTTGGCAGTGAGGAGAGAGAGAAACGCGTTTGCTTTTTGGAGAGAGAGAGATATGCGTTGAGGAATTTTTTTTTTTTGGAACTGACTTTTTCTTCTCTTGGTTAAGGAAAGGGACACGGTAGTTTTATAGGGAATAAGTCCATTTATTAAGAATTTAATTTTAATACTCTTAATTACTTGTGGCCATGAATTAAAGAAGCAAGATTTTTTTCATGGATCTCTTTGGTACTTGCTAAGGCATGTTCGGCCCAAAACTTGCTAAGTATTTTTTTTGAAATTTGATTAATTAATTAGCTCTTTTAAGACAAAGTAATTATTCTTAATAAATTATACGTGTCGAAAATCTTGATTTTTATTTAATTCTCGAAGTTCCTTATTCGTTCGAAAGATTCGATTTCTTTCTACGAATTTTGGAATTTTATAAGCAGGGTATAAATTTAAATTACACAAAACACACAAAATTAAATAAAATTTAAAATAAACAAGAGAAGGAAACAAAAAAGATTTTCTAAAAAGGAAAAAAGGCACAGAACGGGACGGGGTGTTACATTTTTTATGAAAAATTACCATCATCTAGAACTTTTTTTATGACATAGACTATTATCACCAATTATTATTAAAGTCGTAATCAATTTTTTTGCAATGAATTCTTTTTTTTACTAATTATTTATTTATGATATCAAATATCGCCAACAATTATTATTCAAATTTGTCACCAATTTTATTGTGACGAAATAATTTTTTCACTAATTATTTTGAACAATTAATGACGAAAAATAGCAACATCATGATTTTTTTATGATGTAAAATATTATCACCAATTATAATTTAAATCATCACCAAATATTATTGTAACAAAGGAATTTTGTCATTAATTATTTTTAATAACTAAAGACGAAAAATAATATTGCCATGATTTTTTTTTTTATGATATCAAATATTGTCACCAATTACCATTAAAATTGTCAACAAATATTATTGTGACACATTTATTAATGTTGTCACAAAATTAATAAATTAGTGACAAAAAAAATTATTTGTTGTGATAAAATAAAAATTAGTCACTATTTCAAGTAATTTAATGACGAAAATAAAATTTATCACCTTTCATTAACAAACTATGAAGATTTTTGTGTTGCGAAAGAATTCGTCATGTATTGTGTGATTTATTGTATTGATCTCATGCATATTATGAATTTAGAAAGGATCTATAAATGTTTAGAGAAGGGATTATATGCTTCCGAATGAGCGAGACAAAATTCAAATCAAGGTTCTTTTTTAAAAAAAAATTCTAAATAGGGGGTTAAGATATTTTTCTTTCTAAGTTAATTTTTTTTTAAGGAGTAGGTCTCTTATAAATTCGAGTTTACATGAATTCTCTTTTTTAAATATCATAGTTATGCATTCATCATCACCATTATACATATAAATTATCACAGTTTAGAAATCAGATTTTTAAATAGTGTCAATACATTTCATATCATTAATAGTAAATATACATAATACACTACAAGAAAATATAAAATTACCTAAAAAAATTGTCAATATGGCTACGAAAAAAAAAATCGTATTGGAGATTGTCTACGAAATTGCCCACAAAGTTTCTAATTATATAGGTATATTTCACTACAAAAAAAAAATGGATATTAGCGATCGATTTAACGACCGATTTTTTTTTTTTTGCAAAACGTGATTAGCGACCAATTTCTAACCGAAAAAAATCGGTCGTTAAATCGCGGGTAGCTAATATTAGCGACCGCCTTTTGACATCGGTCGCTAATCTGCGACCGTCAAGGCGGTCGCTAATATCAGCGACCGTCATCAGACAGTCGCTGAATCAATTGGGTCTGACCCGGTCGGGTCATTATATAGCGACCAACTTCAGGTGGTCACTAATGTATTTTTTTAAATAAAATTAATTTTTTTAATTTTTTTTGTGATTAGCGACCGACCTTGAGGCGGTCGCTAATCTGCGAACCTGCGTAAAAAAAAATGACTCATTGTGGTTCGGGTGAGCCGCGAACCACTGAGCCACTAACCCACTAGCTTATATTAGGCGAGTCATGTTGTATATAAGCCCTTGTGAGGCTTGTAGAAATAAATGGGCAAATATAATCAATCGGGTCTGAACCAGTTGGGTCATGATTTAGCGACAGACTTCAGGCGGTTGCTAATGTATTTTTTTAAAATAAAATTTCATTTTGTGATTAGTGACAGACCTTGAGGCGGTTGCTAATCTGCGAACTTGCGTAAAAAAATAGTGGTTCACTGGGGTCCGGGCAGGGCGCGAACCACTAACCCACTAGCTTATATTAGGCGAGACATGTAGTATATAAGCCCACGACCTCCGGGTAACAGGGAAGAGGTGTGAACCACTAGGACACATGATATTATTATTCGTTTATTTGCATTTAATTGTATATAACCTTAAATTGACTCCCATTTTTTTTAAAAATTCACCAAATTAATTCCTTTTTGTTTCTAATTCGTTTATATATATATATATATATATTTACTAATTTTTTTATTAATTTTATAAATTTAATATTTTAGACTATTATAAATTATTAATTCATTCGTTTTTATCCATTTAATTGTATACAATTCGAAATTGACTCCCGTTTTTTTTTAAATTCATCAAATTAATTTATTTTTGTTTCCAATTCGTTTATATATATATTACTAATTTTTTTTATTAATTTTATAAATTTAATATTTTAGACTATTATAAATTATTAATTCATTAGTTTTTATCCATTTAATTGTATATAATTCAAAAACATTATCTACTAAAAAACATTAAATGAAATATTGTTAAAAAATATAAATAAACTTAAATTAAAAAAAAACACAAATTCAAATAAATTATTTTTTTAACTCTCTCTCTCTCTCTCTCTCTCTCTCTCTCTCTCTCTCTCTCTCTCTCTCTCCCCATGATATTCTTCTGAATGATGATTCACTGTTCAAGTGATCCACCAGACCATCCCAGATCGAACGCCCGTCTGGTGCTCGGCCCAACTCCATCCGCTGCCCACGCTCCCACCGCTTCTTCAGGTCGTAGATAACGTTTCTGTACCGTTCTTGCGCTCACACAGAACAAGTCATACATAACACTATCGTGGGCAGGTTCCCAGACGCACCGCCTCTACAATTAAATTAAAAATAGAATATTAACAAATAAATTATAAAATTCAAAGTTAAAATTATAATAAATAAAAATTTTATACCTTGAACTCATCAAAGTACTCCATCTTCTTTTGCTCATGCACTTGTCTCCACGAGTGAGCACCATACTCAAACGTGATCATCTTAATGACCTGTGAGACGATTAAGCTAGTCTCATGGGCTGGAACCATCCTGTGACAACAAATTAAAAATTCAAATTAATATTAATATAATTAAAAGTATATATAATTCATTAAAAATACTTACATGTTGCCGACCAGGATAATATTGAGACGGTTATCTTCATGGTTCATCTGTAATAATGATAAATTCAACAGATCATATCATGTTATATATCAATCAACTAATGATTCACTGTTCAAGTGATCCACCAGACCATCCCAGATCGAACGCCCGTCTGGTGCTCGGCCCAACTCCATCCGCTGCCCACGCTCCCACCGCTTCTTCAGATCGTAGATAATGTTTCTGTATCGTTCTTGCGCTTTCACACAGAACAAGTCATACATAACACTATCGTGGGCAAGGTCCCAGACGCACCGCCTCTGCAATTAAATTAAAAATAGAATATTAACAAATAAATTATAAAATTCAAAGTTAAAATTATAATAAATAAAATTTTTATACCTTGAACTCATCAAAGTACTCCATCTTCTTTTGCTCAGGCACTTGTCTCCACGAGTTGGCACCATACTCAAACGTGGTCATCTTAATGACATGTGAGACGATTAAGCTAGTCTCATGGGCTGGAACCATCCTGTGACAACAAATTAAAAATTCAAATTAATATTAATATAATTAAAAGTATATATAATTTATTAAAAATGCTTACATGTTGTCGACCAGGATAATATTGAGACGGTTATCTTCATGGTTCATCTGTAATAATGATAAATTCAACAGATCATATCATGTTATATATCAATCAACTAAATTAATTCATACCTACGTATATATATCAATCAACGGCTTAATTAAATTCATACCTACATATATATTTCAAATCAACTAATTAATTCATACCTACGTAAATATACTACCAATTAATCAACTAAATTTCATACCAATCAACTAACATATATATATATATATATATATAAGTGAAACTAAACATATATAATTCAACTAATTAAACATTAACTATAACATAATTCCAACAACCACATAAATATTAACATATAATTTCATAACAAACATACATAATTATCCTACAAACATATATAATACCCACGTATATAAGTGAAGTTAAACATATATATAATGTCACTAATTAAACATCAACTATAAAATAATTCCAACAACCACATAAATATTAATATATAATTTCATAACAAACATACATAATTATGCTACAAACATATATAATACCCACGCATATAAGTGAAGCTAAACATATGTATAATGTCACTAATTAAACATCAACTATAAAATAATTATCCCACAAACATATATAATATTGTCTGAACATTATAATTCATAAAACATAATTTAAAAATAATTTAAAAGGTTAAAATTTTGAAAATTCATGGTTATTGTGTTGAAGGGCGGCGGCGGCGGCGTAGGAGGATGAGTTTTATAAGTGTATGTAAAATGACGTACGGAGAAGAAAGTATTTATCTAATGCCCGATTTTCGATCTTCTTGACCGAATCTGAGGGTTCAGTTTGACCAATTAACAATTTGCGACCGCCTTTAAGCGGTCGCTAAACCTCTCGCATTAATGACTCTCAACCGTTACTAACCCGGGTAAAATGTTACAAATCTGTGACCGCCTAAAGGCGGTCGCTGAGTTTAAATTTGAAATTAGGCGGTCGCTAATCAGGTGGTAAAAAGTGATGGTCAATTTTGACCGTCTTTTGAGTTTAGCGACCACTTTTGTGGTCGTGGCGGTCGCTATAAATGAGGTTTAGAGACCGAAATTTGTGTCGGTCGCAATTTTTTTTTAATTTGAGACTCGTGGTCAAATTCGGTCGCTAATCGGTCCCTAATATACTGTTTAGCAACCGATTTGTCGGCGGTAGCTAATATCGATCGCAAAAACACGAGTTTTTTGTAGTGTTTATTTTCTACCTACAAAGTAATTTACCTATGAAATTTTCGTAAGCAAATTGTTTGTGGGTAATTTTTTGTAGATAATTTGATTGTAGGTAATTAGTGTCTAGGGATTTCATTTCGTAAGCAAATTGCTTGTAAGTTTCGAAATGAATGTGCCTATATGATTAAAAAATAATAATAGACAAATTTTAGGCAATTTCACTATAAAAAAATTTTATAAGAAAATTTTGTAGGCAATATATTTGTTTTTTTTTGTTGTGATATACAGTAATAATGTTACATAATAATAAAATTTGAAAAGATGGAGTTCACCTGCAAATTTTGTCTTCTTCCAAAATTTTTCACTAGTGTATTTTGTCTTCTTCCTACCAACAAAGTAATTCAACAAGTAAGGGGGCGCTTTGGTTAGCAACTCTTCAATAGTAATGAGAATGACATAGAAAATTAGTGTAATTGTGATGGTAAATGGGAACAAAATCACTACCCCATCTCCTAATTAAGGTAATCAATACTCCATTTTGATTACCCTATTTTCTTCCTACAATCCTTCTCCTCAATCATTCCCATATTCCTCTACCGACAACCATTTGTTGTCCACTTCTATTCCAAAATTGGAACATGATACTAGCAATGGAGTCACAATTGTAACAATTCTTCTCCCAACATATCATTTTTATTGTAGGGGCATAAATGAAAAATAATTTCATTCACATTACCACTGAAGAATTGCTAACCAAGCGCTCCCTAAATTTCTTTGAATTCCAATCAATTGTAAAATAACAAAATATAAAACAGCAGCGCCGCACTATTGCCTAATCATATTTCAATTTTATTGATTGTATTTGCAGGTTCTTGGTTAGTGCAATAGGTTATCAACAAATATGTGCTATACAAATAAGCTACGCATTACTTGTATGCTACTATACGTCGACAACAAGTGTATATTTGCAAATTAAATAAACTAGCCTTGCAAGAGTCCATGCACTGACAAAATATTAACTATTAATGATAATTTTGTCTCTCATATTTTTACGAGGAGATTGAAGCGTTTCGAAATTGATACACACATATTAAAATCCAATGTTTTTTTTAAGATTCATGATTTCCGTCAAAACTTGTTTACAGTTTGAAATTAATATCATTATATTTATCTAGTAATATAATTATACTTATAAATTAATACCATAACATGCATTTACATATAAGCTCATAAAATATATTTATCAAATATTTGACTTTTTCGAACTCTTCACAAAATTTGGTGTATTTTTGTATGTAAAAATATTGTTGTATTAGTTTAACAAAATAGTGGTATTACTAAATAAATTTTATGCTAATAAACGTAATGATATTACTAAATGACTCCAATTTTAAACGGTGAACAAGTTATACAGAAGAGTTTGTCTTCTTGAAGATTTAAAGTTTCTTGCAAAGATAATTAGGGATGATCAAGAAACTTTAAAAATCGTCTAAACCAAATTACAACATTATATATATATATATATATATATATATATATATATATATATATATATATATATTGTGTTTAAATTTTTTGTAATATACATCACCTAAACAATGCAATTTTAATTTTAGGTATAAAATCGCAGAAACCACACACCAATAACCGACCATATGTGTGTGTTGTACAAATATTATATACATTCGTATATGTATTTATTTAACATATAATCATTCGATCCCAAATTAAATGTTTGGATCATCTCATATTAGTTTTCACTTCTTAAAAAAGAAAAATTTCTCATAATTTTTACCCACAAAATTCTCACTTATTTATCCTTGATGTCATTACCAGTTTTTGTTACACATTAATTTGCAACTATACCAATAAAATTGATTTAACCAATGCACTTACTTTATTACTTTAATATAGTAAAATTTTGATTTTTTTTTTCATTCTAGATGTGTAGATCAATGTGCAAACTGATCTAGAACGGTGGAAGTATATAATTTACCTAGGTATTAACTTATTTTGTATGTGTATATACGAGTCTATTAATTATGACTTGATGATTGTATATAATTTTCTCAATTTGCTCTGCTTTTTAAATTCTATGTCGCTTATATCGCTTGAAGAGATAAATAGTAAATATATTAATAATTTGGAATCTTTCTTATTAAAATGATAATGGATTAATTTGTAGTTGTCATCATTCACATGGTAATATTGTATTACTATTTATTTATTATTATTACATTATTATTGTAAGAGAAATACACAACATACTACAATCCTAGGACCTTAAATGCACTATAAAACATGAGAAAACCCATGACACAAATTCATACAATTGATAAGCAATTTGTATTTTTAAAGATAGGACCCACATTTCTCTCTCATCTCTCTTAAAAGTCAGGTTTAATCTGAATAAATCAGATTTTTTCTCTCACCCCATTTTTAAATTTCAGATCTCCGTCTTTTTCTCTCTCTCACACCCACTCCCACCGCAACCACCACCGTAGCCACCACCACCAATCTTTCCACGCCGCTGCCGCCATCACCACTCCTCTCTCTCTCTCTCTCTCAACGCGAACATGAGGAATTTTAGAGCAGATCCGCCACTCCATCTGAGACTGGGCGGAAACACGAAGGAGAAGAAGAGACCGATGGACATGATTCCGGCGACAACCAACATCGCCTCAAGACTCATCGACGATGATGAGCGTGTTAATTTGTAAGTGGCGGTGGTGATTTTCTTGTTAGATTTTAGTTGGGGATCTGCGGATGGAGGCAGATCTGTGAACGGAGGTGAAGATTGATTCAGGCGTCTGTGGAATTTGAGAGACGAATTTGATGGAGATATGCGGACGGAGGCGGTGGCAGCTATTGCCGGAATCAGGTCCTCCGACGGGCCTTCTTGTTCAGGTTTTTAACGTTTTATCTCAAATTAATTTTCTTTTCTTTAATTAATTACATTTCTTGAGATTGGAGTATAATCCACCAAATAAATAAGCTAGAGTTTATGTATTGAGAAGAAAGCAGGCATGGGCTGTGGATGATGCATGCAAGTGATCTTTATTGTGGATGATAATTCTAGAATTTTGAAATTGTCAAAGCAATCACATAGAAAAAAATTAAAATGGCAGAAATCAAGCGTTTTTCAATTATCAATTTGGTAGGAGTACTTAATTTTGGATTGTAATTTGAGACCCTTGTAATTTTGGTGTATTTATTTAAGCTTTGTTATATACAGCAGAATATAAAAGCATGACTTGACCTGTTTTTCAGCTTTGACACATGTGAATGTGTGTGGTATATACAACAGAATAGAGTTGAAGGTTTCTGGAAATTCAATCACGAAAACGCCTTCTGTTCATAATTTAGCGGCATTTGTTCATAATTTTAGAGTATTTGTTCATAATTTTTGTGTGTTTGTGCACATTTTATTTAGCCTTCTGTTCATAAATTATTGGGCTGTCTGTGCTTAATTTTGTATATGTAATACTTTTGGAATTTTTTTATATGTAATTCTCAATTAATAATGATAAAAATATTGTTTAATTTGGATTTTTGAATTCTCAAATATTTATATTTTATGTTCGAATTATTTTATACTTGTGTTCAACAAAATTATGTTTATGTTCAAAGTTATTATATATCCGAAAATAACAATTAAAATCACTTTTTGTGGATCGAAATAATGTAACAACTTCATAATATAATATGATAATTTATCCGTCAAAATTATATTGTCTAACCGAAATAATCTTGACAATTAATTTGATGAATCGAGAAAACTCAAATGATATATATATATATATATATATATATATATATATAATATGGTATGGGAAATAATAAATAATATTTGAATATATATTAACAATATTGCATAACAAACTGCGACGATTAAATATATGTTTAATAATATTTGAATATCTAATAATGATATGGTATATACATTAATGAATATCTATCAAATTATCGGGCAATAATAAATAGATATCTGGATATATATACTAATGATGTAGTACGAATGATAATATATATATACAATATTGTTTTGTCATAATCATGTCTCGGGAAGTGTGAAAGAAGGTGAGTAATATTGTGTCAGATTTTGCTTGCAAGAATCTGAGATTGAATATGGGCCTACCAAAATGTATGAATGTGTGGTTTTGGTTAATGATGGGGGGACCACCCAATTGTAGCAAATTGTGCTATGGGATTTTTGTTGTTGTATTTGGCATTTAGGCTTATAGAATTGTAGTAAATAATAAGTGCCCCTTATTGTAACCGTCAAACCGCAGTTATCAAAATATATAGTAACCGCCAAACCGCAGTTACCAAAATATATAGTTTTGATTCGACATAATTAATTTTAGGGTTAATTGCAAATAAAACTAATCTAAACTTTTGAATTTTTCAAATAAAGCTCCAACTTAATATTTGATTGCAATTTATACCAAAACGTAGATTTCAATTAGCCCAAAAAATGATGATAAATTATGCATTGTCACCCGAACCAATCTAAACATATTAACATTATTAATTTTTCATTGTCAGATAAGTAAAATATAATTTTTGGAAAATAAAATTTTTATTTGTTTGTTTGAATTGCAAATAAATATTAAGTTGAAGTTTTGTTTGCCAAGATTCAAAGGTTTAGATAAAATTGCAAAAAGATTGTAATTTAATTTGCAATTAACCCTTAATTTTACATTACATGATAAATCGTAGTTTAAAATTAGACAAATTAACCAAACCAAGAACAATTTAAATTTTAGAGAAGGAACCAGATTCTCACTAACTCATTGAACGTAACACAAACATTTTCATTGGGTGTTTGTTAATTTTTGTTGTCTCTGTGCAAATTTTTTCATTGATCCACAATATCATGTTTTATATGGCGGAGCAGCACCGGGATGGTGATGTCCGGCGCACTGAGCTGCGGCAGGTGGCCCTCCGTGGAAATGACCTCGACGATAGACTTACCGCCGAGATTCTGGTGGAGATACTCCGCCACGGCGACGGGAACCGCCAGGTCCTTGGAGCTCTGGATTATGTGGCACGGCACAGTGACCCGTCCTAGAAAGTGGCGCAAATCAAAGGTGAATATTGTGCGGAAAACGCTGAGAGCTATGTCCGGCCGCATGTTGAACAGAGTCCGGCTGAATTCCTGCACCGCCACCGAGTCCATGTCGCCGCCGACCACCAGCGGCGCGAATCCCAACGCCCACGACTTATAATTCGTCTCCATCGCGTTGCACAGCTGCTCGACTTCGTTCTGCTCGAATCCCCCGTAGTAATCCACCGAATTCACAAACCTAATTACATGTATTTGTTTATTAATATATGGTGGATCAAATGTTGACTTTTAAAATAAAGTAATGAACAGTGTTGAAAAATGAATTGAATGGGTGACACTTTGGTAATATTGTATGAATTTGAAGGTTAAAGTTTATATGTAGTAGAATATTGTTTTTGCCATTTATGAAATGAGAAGTCTATTGGGGAACGACCCGAAAAGGAGAGTGAGAAGTTTACTTAAGGACGGAGGGAGTAATTTTTTTATCACATCGACTATCATTTTTTTTTAAGAAAACCAAAATCTAATTTTTCAAGCCAAATTTCTCTACAATTTTTTGTGTGCGCCATACACGACTTTTTTTAGAAGATATTTATGTCAAATTCTGTATTTTAGGTGCAAAACTAACTCATGTACTTTTTTTTTTAATTCATGATTTTAAGGTTTAAACAAAAATTTAAAAGAAAAAAAAGTATGTATAGAGTAAAATTAGTTCATACATGAATTATCAAAGGGTATTAGTTGTTTTCACCGAAGAGTATTAGTTGTCTTTACTAAAAAGACTTAGTTTATTTTCAATTAACAATTAATACTCTTCAATGGAAACAACTAATACACTTCATTGGAAACAATTAATGTGCTCTAGTGAAAACAACTAATACGCTCTAGTGAAAACAACTAATACTACCTCCGTTCCAATTTTGTTATTCCGTTTGACTCTGCGCAGAGTTTAATGTGAGAGTTGAATTTTAGTATTTAAATTAATAAAGTAATATTGAAAATGATGAATGATGAATAAAATAGTATTTAAATGAATAAAATAGTATTTAAAATGGTGAATAAATTATTATTTAAATGGATAAAGTAGTTCCATTTCCGTATAAACTATTTTCCCTCTATTCCCCCTCCCTCCAAAAAAAAATAATAAATAAAAACTCAATTCTAAGTTTTGAACTTGTGTATTAGCAGCTAGAGATAAAGAGTTCTACTTAGTATATATTATTCGATGTAGATATCCTTTTAAAAAGTCACTTGCGTCGAAATTATTTTAAGTAGATTTTATGAAAAGAAATTAAAATTTGGAATAGACCTGGCCCAATGTAACAAAAATAATTCGATGGCTTAGGTGCAATTTCGGTAATAATTAGTCCAATTAGGTCCTAAAAAACAAATAAAAAAATCACAAATCACCAGGCATCAACCACAACAACAAAACAAAGTATGGAGTGAAACTGATTTATACATAGATTATTGAAAAATATTAGTTATTTTGAGTATCAGTTATTTTCACCGAAAAGTATTACTGGTTTCAATGAAAACAAACTAATACTCTTCTTCAAAACAACTAATACTCTCAAGTAGGAACAACTAATATGTATGAACCAATTTCACGCTATACATACTCCAATAACAAACGCACCTCGGAGAAGCGGAAATCATGATGAGCTTCTGGAACCGATCGGGGCGGAAGATGGAGGCGATCGCGCCGGTCATGGACGACAGCGAGTGGCCGACGTAAATGCATTTCTCGACATCGAATTCCTCCAAAATGGCGAGCAGGTCGTAGGCGTGGCCCTCGAGATTAGCGTAGCGGTCGAAATCGAAGTAATCGGGGTTGGTGGTGCCAGCGCCCATGTTGTCGTAGGTAATGACTCGGTAGAGATCGGCCAGGTGCGGCACCAAGTGCTTCCACACGGACTGGTCGGTGCCGAAGCCGTGGCCGAGGACGATAGTCGTGTCGCCGGCGCCGAGGACCCGGACGTTGTGGGCTTCTGCGACAGAGATTGCCATGGGAGATTTTTGATTGAGGAGAGGAGAGAGATATTGGGAAGGGGGGGGGGGGGGGGGGGGGGGGGAGTGGGATATTTTTGTGGGGAAGTGAGTAAGTTTGACTTATTATAAGGGACGGGCCCTATCGCATTAAAGTGATTTAAACGTCCCGTGACTATTTTGCTGCCAAGCTAGCACTTAATAAGCTACTCGTAAGATATTTTGCGAAAGGCCCAGGTTATATGCAGCACTTTTGTTGCCTTTACACACACTATCAATTTTAGTAACAAATGAAATGACAAAAATATCCTTATCACTCTAAATTTTAAAAAAAATGGAAAAGACTTCCACGACTTCCATAGCCGTCCCTATTGTATAAAAATTTAAAAATTGCGGAAAGAAACAAAAATATTGAAAGCAAAGACTAAAATCTTTTATACGTCCAAAAAAAATCATATAGTTCGTGTTGGGCTAGGCTTGTGAGCCCAATGGGTTTTGGCCCATTGTTGGTTTAAAGTCTGAGGCCCATTTAACTCTCTAACCCTAAGTGTGTTTAAGGAAGCCTCCGTATAAATACCTTCGCTTCCTCTTCTCATTGAGGTGATTCGGCTGAGAGTGTATCGTGAGGAGAGTGTTTGGTTTGTGAGAGCTACCACACACATAGGTCCGATTTGCCCTCTCGTTAGCATCGGTTTGGAGTCCGTTTCTCAGGCGGCCTGAACCCTAGTCCGAGGACACGAACCGTGAGTCGTGTGAGGAGGGAGAAGACCCAACAGTGGTATCAGAGCCTAAATCGTATCATGAAGCTTTAAGGTCTAAAAATTCAGTTGATTGGTTGAATGCTATGAAAGAAGAAATGAAATCTTTGCATGTTAACCAAACTTGGAATCTTGTGCCTAAACCTGTGCATTGCTCTGTTATTGACTGCAAGTGGTTGTTCAAGATTAAGGATGAAACTGAATATGTTAGATATAAGGCTAGATTAGTGGCTAAGGGATATACTCAAAAAGAGGGGATAGATTATAATGAAATCTTTGCTCCTGTTGTCAAATTTACCACTGTGCGTATTATGCTTGCTCTTGTTGCTCACTTTGATTGGGAACTAAAGCAAATGGATGTGAAAACTGCGTTTTTGCATGGTGACTTGGATAACAAAAAGATTTATATGAGACAGTCTGAAGGCTTTGTTGATTCTAAAAATCCTGAGCATGTGTGTCTCCTTAATAAATCTTTGTATGGTTTGAAACAGTCCCCTAGACAGTGGAACAAAAAGTTTGATGAATGCATGAGGTCTTTAAAGCTTAAAAGAAGTTCTTTCGATCATTGCCTGTACTTTAAGGAAAATGCATCTGTGCCTTTCTTCTTGCTCTTATATGTGGATGATATGCTTCTTGTTAGCCCGTGTGTTAAAACTGTGGAGCATGTTCAAAAGTGTCTTTGTGATAAATTTGAGATGAAGAATCTTAGTGATGCTAAAAAGATTTTAGGCATGCATATTGAAAGAGATAGGAAAAATCATACTCTCCTGCTTAACCAGATTTCATATGTTGATAAGGTTTTGAGTAAATTTTCCATGTCTTCTGCTAAGTCTGTTAATGTGCCTCTTGCTGCCCATTTCGTGCTAAGTAAGACTCAGTGCCCAGCCACTAAGTCTGAAATTGTTGAGATGAAAGATGTGCCATATGCTAATGCTATTGGATCGGTGATGTATCTTATGGTAAGCACTCGTCCTGATATTGCTTATGCTGTGAGTTGCTTGAGTAGGTATATGTCTAATCCAGGTTTGCCTCATTGGGAGGCTTTGAAATGGCTTCTTAAATATCTTAAGGGCACGATGGAGGTAAGCCTTAAATTCTCTAAATGTGCAAATGGTATGAGGTTAGTTGGTTATGTGGATTCTAACTATGCTAATGATAGAGACAATAGAAGATCTACCACTTCTTATGTGTTCACCTTGTGTGGTTCATGTGTTAGCTGGAAATCTCAAATGCAAGGTGTAGTTGCTTTGTCTACTACCGAATCTGAGTATATTGCTATAACTGAAGCTGCCAAAGAAGCTATTTGGTTAAAAGGTCTTTTATCTGAAATTGGTTTCCTTGAAGGTGAAGTGGTTGTTTTTTCTGATAGTCAGTCTGCTATCCAATTGTGTAAGAATCCTGTTTTCCATGATAGAACTAAGCACATTGATGTTAGATACCATTTTGTGCGTGATGTTGTAGAAAAAGGCATTATCTCTCTTGAAAAGATTGCTTCAGAATTTAATCCTTCTGATATGGGTACCAAGTGCCTTTCTGTGGAAAAATTTAGGTCTTGCATGAGAACATTGAACTTTGATTATGTTGATTAGGAATGTCTCTTGCTCCCTATGTGTTTTTTCTTTGTGTTTTATGTTTGTGACTTATGTGTCTAAACTGTTTGTGCTTGTGTACTTTGTGTTCTTCTTCATGTTGTTTGAAGTTGTGCTCACCCTTAATAACTTATCTTGTATTTGTTATTAATGTCTTGTACTTACTTATTGCTTTGTGTTGCAGGTGTGCAATGCGTGCAGTGTGTGTTGTGTGTGCTGTGTGGGTGTGTGTTTGGGTAATGATGACAACCTGTGGATTCCGGTGTTGACGAGAATGGCCAAAAAGGTGGAGAATTTATTGGGCTAGGCTTGTGAGCCCAATGGGTTTTGGCCCATTGTTGGTTTAAAGCCTGAGACCCATTTAACTCTCTAACCCTAAGTGTGTTTAAGGAAGCCTCCGTATAAATACCTTCGCTTCCTCTTCTCATTGAGGTGATTCGGCTGAGAGTGTATCGTGAGGAGAGTGTTTGGTTTGTGAGAGCTACCACACACATAGGTCCGATTTGCCCTCTCGTTAGCATCGGTTTGGAGTCCGTTTCTCAGGCGGCCTGAACCCTAGTCCGAGGACACGAACCGTGAGTCGTGTGAGGAGGGAGAAGACCCAACAGTTCGAAAATAAAAAAATAAAGAAAAACAAAATATTCGGGAAAAATTACCGAAAATTTGTTTGAAAAATATTTTATAAAAAAATCAAATAATTTCGGAACTTTTTTCCAAAAATATATCAAAATTTCGGAAAAGGATTCCGAAAATATATAAATTTTTGGAAAATAATTCCGAAAACTATAATTTTTTTGGAAAACCAGAATCGAAATTTATATTTTTATTTATTTCAAGGATGGGAGAAAAAATAGACAAGAGAAAGAGAAATACAATAAAACCAACCTTTTTTGCTCCGTGGATTTAAAGTTCAAGTTTAAACTCAATAGCAATGGAGGTGATGGGGATTGGGGGAAGGAGGCGGCTGAAAAATAAAAAAATAACAGAAGGGGGTAGGAAGGGGGAACCGGTTGGAACTTCGAAGTAATGAGAGAAATGGAGGGAAGAGGGGGTGTCATGGACAAATGACACCGATGGGGAAATGAAGATAAGAAAAGAAATGGAGGAGTGGGTGCGCAGCAGTAGGGAAAAAATTAGGGTTTTTTTTTTTAATAGGGGTAAAAATAATATCTAGGGGTGGGTGTACTCAATTCTATGCTGTGTGTACTTATCTGGTGGGGGTACTACCAACAAAAATGGGTGCATATAACCTGGGCCTTTGCGAAAAAGTTATGTGTAATGGGATTCGTGTAACTCACTTTGTTCAGTTTCACTTTTCATAAATTTTTGCATCATCTAATCATGTTGTGCAAAACAAGTGTTGAGTAGAAAAAATGTATTTTTTTTTTCATTTATATAAACACATACTCTCTCCGTCCTTAAACACTTTTCACAGTTACTTTATTTTCGTGTTTTATCGAACGTGTTGTTTATTAATATTTGAAATGATAAACTAATTTTTAAGGTATGAAAAGTAATTTTAAAATTATTTTATCATTTCAAAATATTAATAAAAAACTCACTCGCGAAAACACGAGATGAATAGTAACTGTGTAAAGTGTTGTGGGATGGAGGTAGTACTTGTATAATAACGTTATAAAAGACAAACGAACATGGTTCCCCATAAAATCTGTTTTGAGTGTATAGCTGTTTCATGGGTCAATTACATACTTTTAGGAAATAAAAATATACTCTAATACAACAATTACAAAAAAATATAAAAGATACATGTGAAAGTACAAAGTGCAACAGATTTGTGAATAATGCAAATGTACCTTGATGTAATAATTCTATTTTAATATATTATTTTCTTATTACACACACCCTATTGCAATAAATAATACTCCCTCCGTCCCCCAAAAGTATGGTCGTTTGTTTTTGTCAGGTTTTAAGAAAACGTAGATAAAATAGATAAAGTAAGAATATTTTGATGTATTGTGTGATCCATTTATAAGTTAAGTTGTTGCTTGTGAGAGTAACACTGACGACATGTGAAAATATTATGTGATGATTAAATGGTGAACACAACAAAATTGTTGAAAAAAAAAACAGAAAACCATACTTTTGGGGAATAGAGGTAGTAATATCTTGTTTCATTAAAGGGTATTGATTATTTTACTATAAGATACTCCCCCTGTCTCTTTTTAAATTGCTCATATGAAATAGTGCAAATTTTAATGAAAAATTTATATATATTAGTATTAAAATGAGTAAAATTGAGGGTATATTGGTGAATTCTAACTTATTTATAGAAGTTTAATTAGTTTATTGTTTAATGGTATATTGCAAAATGGAGTGATATTAGGTGTAAATAAGTGATGTTTGCAAGTGGTCAATTTTAGAGAGTAAAACAATTTTCCGTAATGAGGCTCTCAACTCTGCTCACCGCATACTTAAACTCTTGAGCCTTCATGAATTACCTTGTGGGGCGTACGGAAGTCCTAGAGTGGCGAGAAACATATTCCGACCACTCCTGCTCACATACAAAAGCCTCTGGAATCTTCGATTCAGGGGTCTCCTTGGGCAACGGGAAGTTAATCGCTTCCAGGAATTCCCAGGTCAGCCCTTGGGGTACTTGGGTAACCTCAACCTCCTCTACTTCTGGAGCATCAATCTCGGCGGCCATCTCCTTGGAGTCCTCGCCCAGGTCAGAAGTTGTATCTCCCTCCTCGCGGGGGAGAGCAGTCGGGTAATTGACCAGCTGCTCGCCCGATTGCTCAGCTGTAAATCCATCAATTGAGCGAATAATGGAGCTCGCATTTGAGTCTGTGTCCTCATCCACCAACAAAGTACGGGGATTATTCGAGATAGCCTAACAAACAGATCTCCGTGGTACAACAATGGGGTCTTCCATCGGTCCTTTTTCGGGGTTTCGTCCAGAGTTTTTATCAGAAATTGTGGTGCTCGAGGACGGTGAGGCTATTTTTATAAAGTACAAAGGGGGGGGGGGGGGGAATGAAGGATCAAGGTGAGGGGTCTAGAAATTAGAGCGGCGACGATAGGGCGGAGAATGGCAGCTGGGAAGTACAAAAATAAAAAATACGAAAACAAATTTTGGAAAAAGCAAAAAAAGAAGTGAAGATTAAGAAGAGAAATGCAAGTTTAGTTAATGTACTACCTTAGAAAGACGAATCACACGACACAAATTCAGATTGAATATGGAAGGTTGCAAGGAAGAACTTCAAAAAATTCGTTAATGGCAGAAGTATGGAGAGTGAATCAAATAAAGGATGAATGTGAAAGAAGATGAGTATTTATAAGGAAAGGAATGGGGGAGAAAATATAATTTTTAGAAAAGCTATAGACCCATATGTGCAATTATAGGGACACGTGTGGGCGGCGGTTGACGTCACTACTGCCCACGACGATTCGGTTTCTGAGAATCTCGGGATTCCAACAGTTACGAGGTAAATTCGAACTCAACTGCTCGCCAAAAGTTCCCGCCTAAAAAGTTCAAATCTCACCTGATCGCTGCTCGCCTAAATTGCGAAGCAATGTCCATCAAATTTTAGCCTGGTCTTAGTTAATCCACTTTTGTCCTATAATAAGGTCGGGCTAGGGGGCAATTATTGATAGGCGAGCAGTTATGCAAAAAATAGCATAAATGAAAAGATGATTAAAAGTAAGGGACTAACAGTCGATCAGCTGAGTAACCAATACACAGTAAGTGACAAGGAGCGGGCAGTTGGTCAACTACTGATGCTGTTATATGCATTTATTGATATAATAATATTTTACACTATAAAATATTATGGTATTAGTAAATATATGTAATGGTATCAATAAATGTAAATAATAGTATCGATAAATATATGTAGCGATATAAATCAATCAACAATCATTTTAAAAGGGAATGTTCCGCGAGGTGAGAATAGCAAAAATCTAAGTATATAGTATAATATTCAATGGTAAAAATAAAAAAAACACCTGATTTTATAAACTACAAGTGACAATTTAAAAACGTAACATAATTAAAATAGAATAACTCTATTGTGAAAACCTAAAATAGGTAAATATTAAAAAGAATTATGGGTTGGATTGTTCCAGATCAAAATTTGGGAATCTTGGCCAGGTCGGATTTGATGATTTTTTTTTTTCAAAATCTCGCGCAAATCAATTTTTAGGATTTTTATTCCCAATTTATGTTACTATATAGACAGATGCTCGTTACTGAAGGGCAAAATGTGTGTTACTAGTCATTAAAAAATAATTTTATGTACTTTAAGGACAAATATATATTTTTACAAGAATACATATATGATTTTTAATTAATTCCTCATCCCTTTAAATCTAGATTTATTGTTTCATACAGTAACACACATTTGTTCCAATAATAACATACATGTGCTCTAACATTAACACACATTTGCTCCAATATTAATACATATTTGCAGTAATACACATTTGCTCGAAAAATAACATATATTTGCTCTAACATTAACACACTTTGATCCAATTGCAACACACATTTCTTCTAACATTAATACACATTTGCTCCGATAGTAACACATATTTATTGTAACACACATTTACTCTTAACATTAACACACGTTTGTAGTGCCATATATTTACTCTAACATTAACATATATATGCTCCAATAGTAACACATAGTTGTAGTAACACACATTTACTCTAACATTAACACACATTTGCAATAATATATATTTACTCTAACATCAACACACATTTCCTCCACTAGTAACACACATTTGCTCTAACATTAACACATATTTGCTCCAACAGTAACACATATTTGCTCCAACAGTAACATATGATTGCCCTTATGGTAACACAACCTGAGAGAGTGATTTTTATGTATTTGTGCAAACACATCTTTATCCATTGAGTAAGTATGTTGTTATAGTAATATATTTTCACTACCTTACATGTGTTATTTTATGGAAAAATAATTATTTTTGTAAAAATAAATAAATATTTGTGAAAACCAATATTTGAATAGATAGTAACACACATTTTGCTCTTATATTGTATGAAAAAAATATTTATTTCAGTAAAAACCCACACAAATTGGTTGAAAAACAACATTTAGTCTAATAATAACACAAATTTTGACCATTAGTAAAATGCATTTGCCCATATAGTAACACAATTTGGGAGCGAAAATCTTGAAATTTGACTTGCGCGAGATTCCGAAAAAATGTACCAAATCCTACCCGGTCAAGATCTGCAAATTTTTTAAATATGGATTATTTAGCGGATCATATATCCGTAGAATATTTCATATAAAAAAATATCATTAAAATATATACATTCATTTATTTACATTTTATAATATAAAATCTCTATAAAATATATATGTAGAAACAACAATCAAAATATCATCATCAAATGTAATAGGTACACTTAAATTTTGAATTTGGATATAAAAAATTGAATAGTTTAATTTAGAATTTAATGTTTTGAACTTTAAGTTTTGAAAAATCATAAAGAAGCTCCAGTTTTTTTTTTTTTTAAACACTCCACCCTTCTTGCACTGGATTCTCCAATTACGCACAATGGGTTTGCATATTTTGAAGAAAAAAGAATTCACAGATTGTCACGTGGCATCTCTAGTGCGAATTCGACACCAGCGGTACAAAGAAATAAAAAATTATCAACAAAATTTTTCCAACAATAAAGTTTGTAGTAAGAATTGTTGTAAATAAGTGCGTAAAATAAAAGACGAGATTTGTTTACCCAGTTCATCGGGAATGACTACGTATGGGGGCGAGCCAAGCCAGGAGTTTCACTAATGTTCTTGTGTATGAGTGATTACAATTATGAGTACAATAGTCTATTTATAAGAATAAAACCCTAGTGTAAGATATGAAACCCATTGGGTTGTTGGTCCATTAGTAATGTCCACATCAAATCTTCAAGATTTGGAATAATAAACTTCTAGATTTACAACACTCCCCCTTGGACATTACGACATAACATAAAAAATGTCTTGTCATAAAAACTCCACGTGCTAGGTATCGGCCAAATAATAAGTTAGGGAGGAATGTAATCGATCTTCTAGATCAAATCTTCTAGATTCATTTCGGGGTTACTGCTCCCCCTGAAGACAACAACACTTTGAGTCTTTGCATCCCAATACCACGAACGTACTTTTCAAAAGTAGGCGTAGGTAAGGACTTAGTAAACAAATCTGCTAGATTGTTACTAGATTGCACCTTTTGAATGGTAATCACGTCACTCTTCTGGAGTTCGTATGGGTAGAAAAACTTAGGTGAAATATGTTTCGTCAGGTTTCTCTTGACGTACCCATTACTCATTTGTGCGATGTAAGCTGCGTTGTCTTCAAATATAACGGTGGGAGGTGTATCGCCTTTAGCGATACCACACGAGTCACCAATGTGTTTTACCAAGGACCTTAACCAAACACATTCTTGTGCGGCTTCAAATAAAGCTATTATCTCTGAGTGGTTTGAAGACGTGGTAACCATAGTTTGTTTAACCGATCTCCATGAGATTGCAGTACCACCACAGAGAAAAACGTAACCAGTCTGGGATATGGCGTTGTGGGGATCAGACAAATAGCCAGCATCCGCATAACCTACTAAGGCTTTGTCTTGGTTCTTACGGTAAAGCAGTCCAAAATCTTGAGACCCTTGGAGGTACCGTAGAACATGCTTAACACCATTCCAATGTCTCCTTGTAGGAGAAGCGCTATGTCTCGCAAGCAAATTGACAGCAAATGCAATGTCCAGCCGAGTGCAATTTGCGAGATAGAGCAATGCTCCAACAACACTAAGATAAGGAACTTCTGGCCCCATAATTTCTTCTGAATCTTCTTTTGGTCTAAATGGGTCCTTATCCACTTCGAGGGATCGAACAACCATAGGGGTGCTAAGTGGATGAGTTTTATCCATGTGAAATCTCTCCAATACCTTCTTTACGTAGGTCGACTGATGTATAAGAATTCCTTTTGGAAGATGCTCGATCTGCAGGCCGAGGCAGTACTTGGTTTTACCCAAGACTTTAATTTCAAATTCGGCTTTCAAGATTGAACTGGCTTCTTAAATCTCTTTGCATGTACCGATTATGTTCAGGTCATCAACATAGACGGATATGATGCAAAAACCATTTTACAATTTCTTCGTGAATACGCATGGGAAAGCTTTATCGAATGTGTATTCCTTCTTCTGAAGAAATTCACTAAGTCGGTTGTACCACATGAGGCCCGATTGTTTCAGGCCATACAACGACTTATGCAGTTTTATGCTATACATACTGCGGTTTTCACCATCCCTCATCTGAGGAATGTCAAATCCATCGGGAACTTTCATATAAATGTCGGCATCAAGTGATCCGAATAAGTACGCGGTTACTACGTCCATTAATCTCATTTGGAGATTCATTTTAACTGCCAAAGATATCAAGTAGCGGAACGTTATTGAGTCCATGACGGGAGAATAGGTTTGATTGAAATCAATCCCGGGTCTCTGCGAAAATCCTTGAGCTTAAAGCCTCGCTTTGTACCTCTCCACAATATTGTTCTCATTTCTTTTTCGTACAAATACCCATTTATATCCTATTGGGATAGCGTGCGTGGGTGTACGAACGATAGAGCCAATTACTTGTCTTTTGTTAAGCGATATGAGCTCTGCTTCAATTGCCTCTTTCCATTTAACCCAATCGAAGCGCTTCCGGCACTCAGCGATTATTTTGGGTTCTGAATCTAGATCATTTGTAATGGAATGAGTAATTGACGCTGCAAATATGTCGTCGATGATAATAATATTTCTTATATATATTTCTCCCGTATCTGTGAAATTCACAGAGACTTCGACGTTTACGTCAACCAGACGTTCCTCATTTTCCATTGTATTTGGGTCTGGCCATTCCACGGTCCTAGTGCATTGCATATTCTGTGCGCGTGCTTCATCACTAGGACGCTCGTCTCCTAGAGACTTTGAGTTATCTAGACAAATCTCTTCTAGAGATTTTACATTCGACTGGCCAGATTTGTTAGTCTTTCGTTTAGGTGTATTACTATCTCTTGAGGGTCCTTTGCGCTTCTGGCGCGTGGGGGCATGAGTACTTGTTTTGCTTGGGACCTCAACCCTTTGAGGAGCATTTACTGCAGGTATATGAGATTTAGTTACACCTCTATGGTCAGTGAACGCGTCTGGCAGATTATTTGCTAAATATTGCAAGTTAATGATCTTCTGAACTTCTAGTTCAGATTGACTAGTGCGTGGATCTAGATACTGAAGATTACTTACGTTCTACATAAGCTCCCGGCATTCATTCAATTTTGAATTCGGATCTCCCCCTAATGCCGGAAAGTAATCTTCATCGAACGTGCAATCAACAAACCGGGCTGTTAATTGATCCCCGGACAAAGGCTCGAGGTATTTCACGATGGATGGAGAGTCAAATCCGACGTAAATACCGAGTTTCCTTTGTGGGCCAATAGAGGTCCGCTTTGGTAATGTTATCGGGACATATACATCACATCCGAAAATATGCAGATGGGAAATGCTAGGTTCTTTCCCATGCATTAACTGTAGGGGGGAATGATCATTATATACAGTTGGACAGATTTGTATTAAGTGCGATGCATGTAGGACTGCATGCCCCCAGCATGAAGTGGGTAGTTTGGAGTTCATAAGCAATGGTCTCACGATAAGTTTGTTACATTTTATTAACGCCTCAGCAAGACCATTTTGGGTATGGACGTAGGGGACCGAATGCTCCACTTTAATTACCAGGGCCATACAGTAATCTGTAAAGGCCTCTGAGCTGAACTCAGCAGCATTATCCATGCGAATTGACTTGATTGGATAATCCGGGAATTGAGCTCTAAGCTCGATAGTTTTCGCAATGAGCTTCGCAAAGGCTTGATTGCGGGTGGACAACAAACAGACATATATCCACCTAGTGGAGGCATAAATAAGGACCAAGAGATAATGAAATGGTCCTGATGCAGGGTGAATCGGTCCGCAAATGTCTCCTTGAATTCGCTCAAGGAAAACCAGAGACTCTAGTCCAACCTTAGTGCACGACGGGTGTACTATCAAGTTACCCTTAGAACATGCATCACAAATAAATTCATCCAGATGAGGGATTCTATTATTCGAAATATTATGACCAGTTGAATTAGATAGAATCCAACGTATCATAGTTTGCCCTGGATGACCTAACCGCTGATGGCACAATTTAAAAGAATTTGGGTCATGGAATTTCATACTCATAGCTAGATGGGAACTAGACGCCGGATGAGGAATAGTACAATCCGGAGGAGAAGGAAGGAAGTTTTTCTATAACTTATTTACTGTTACCTCGAGTAATAGTCATCAAAAGGTATTCGTTATTGTTCTCAGTTTCAGTTTCAATGTGATATCCGTTTATCCTAATGTCTCTAAAACTGAATAGGGTACGCTTAGATTGTGGAAACAATAAAGCATTATCGATTATGAGTTCGGTACCCATGGGGAGGACAATGGAAGCTCTTCCGGAGCCCACTATCAACGTACTATTATTGGCTATTGTAGTTATACTCCCCCTACGTTCTATCAAATTATGAAAATACTTTCTATCTTTTAGGATTGTATGTGTGGTGGCGCTATCTACCAAACGTAAATCACTATGTGCGTCCATCATGCAAGAGGAAATAGTCCAAACCTAATAGCTGATATGTTTACAAGCCATAAATGAGAACAACAATATCTAAATAAATATAATGGACAACGATTTAAGGTAAACACATCAAAACTAAAATAATAGTATCATCCATAAAATAAAATAAAGTATCCGAAAGAAAGGATCCAAAAACTTAAAGTTGTCTTATTAAAAAACAAAGTACTAGAATTAATCAAATACGCAAATCACTCATCATCTCCAAAGTCCTTAAGCTCAATGCCCGTAGGATCTACGTTGTCTTGGTCAGGGTCTGCTTCAGGCAGGCTGGCATGGTGAGATTCAACTCTAGGAGCCTTTCCCTTATCGTCCTTCTGCTGCTTTTGGTAAGCCTCAACCAAGTGTTTGGGAGTGCGACATGTGCGAGACCAATGACCCTTGCATCCGCATCTGTAGCAGGACTGCTCAACCTTATTTTGATTGTCAATTTTTTTAGTAGTGGGATTCGTGTTAGGTGCAGCCTTTCCACGAGCCTGAGCTTGGTTGTCATTCAAGGTACTTGGACCACCAGACTTACTACAACCTCAGCCTTTGCTATATGTTCGTTTACTTCCTCTCCCCCTTCCACGCTTGTGACCACTTGTACTACCTTGAGCTATAACATGTGCTTCGGGCATAGTTTTTGAGCCAATCCGTCTCGAGTTATGATTCTGCATAAGGAGTTGGTTGTGCTTTTCTGCCACTAGAAGTGCAGAAATTAGCTCAGAGTGTACAGTGTAGTTCTTAGCCCTATACTGCTGCTGGAGTACAAGGTTGCTGGCGTGGAAAGTCGACAAAGTCTTCTGGATTAAGTCATCCTCAGTTACAGTTTGCTTACATAACTTTAACTGAGATACAATACGATGTAGAGCTGAGTTGTACTCCGTTACAGACTTAAAGTCTTGAAAATAGAGGTTCAACCAATCGTATTGAGCTTGTAGGAGGAGTATGTCATTTTGTTGTTGGAAACGGTCTTTCAGGGACTTCCACAACGTTCCGGGGTCTCTTTCAGTGATATATTCATTTTTCAGGTCCTGATTAGGATGATGTCTGAGGAAAATCAGAGCTTTCGCCTTCTGGGCGTCAGTTGATTTTGAATCATCGACAATCGCACATCTTAGGTTGGTTGAGGCTAGATGTATCTCAACATCTAGCGCCTATGTCTGGTAGTTACTACCATCAAGAGCAAGCTCAGTGAATTCTCTTTTGGTAATATCAGACATGATACACTACAATTATTAAAGTGACATGGTAAGAGGTGTGACCAAATTTATTGACAACAGAGAAACGAGGATTTATTTGATTATTCTAGAGCACATAGAGACAAGTATTGGGCGCCGTCTACCCAAAACATCAATTACGGTCCGACAAGTACCAGGCGCCACCTACCCGTGCATAATATGCGGACTATAAAGAAATAAACTATGTGCGAGAAAAATAATGCACGTAAGATAATTAAATCATAGATACATGTAAAATAATTTATTATGAACGATAATCAACATGAAAATAATTTCAAGAAAAAATTATGACTTAATAAACATGCATATTCATGAGGCTAAATATTTCATGTATATTAATGAAATTTAACGAAATATTTTCAGGATTTTAAAATAAATTAATTAGAATTTTATGTTATCCTAAAAAGAAACCGAAATTAGATTAGGATTTCACAAAATTCGGGGAGAATGGCGCCACGTGCGGAGGGCTTGCGCTGCCTCGACGTCGCCCACGGAGGTGGCAAAGGGGCGATGGGCAGTGCACTCGGCGGGGGCGACGGACGGCACACGAGAAGCGCCGCACGGACGGCGGCGTACGGCGCACAGGTAGCACCGTGCGGACGGCAGCGGACGACACACGAGGCGTCGCGCGGACGGCGCACGGGAAGGGGGGCGTCACGCTGGACCGCGGGGTGCGCAGTGGTGCCAGGTGGCGTTGCGCGCAGCGGCGGCGCTGCTGGGCCGCAATGTATGCGCGGCGGCGCTGGTCACTGGGACGGTGGCCGTGCGCCCTAGCGCGCTGCTGGCGGGCGACGGTCGTTGCTTGTTCGATTCTCAATTCGAAATTAATCCAATTCGAAACACGATTTGATTCAATTAATTACAAGAACATAAACAAATCAAATTAATAATTTTAGAGCATATAAATCATGTAACGCATGGATCAAATAATTCGGTACGGGGATTAATTCATATGATATGTAGAAAATTAATTTTAGGGTGTACTGTTTAGTCTCGAGCAGAGTCTCGTGCTGATAACGTGTTGTAAATAAGTGCGTAAAATAAAAGACGAGATTTGTTCACCTAGTTCGTCGGGAACGACTACGTTTGGGGGCGAGCCAAGCCAGAAGTTTCACTAATGTTCTTGTGTATGAGTGATTACAATTATGAGTACAATAGTCTATTTATAAGAATAAAACCCTAGTCTAAGATATGAAGCCCATTGGGTTATTGGTTCATTAGTAATGTCCACATCAAATCTTCTAGATTTGGAATAATAAATCTTCTAGATTTACAACAAGAATTACCTACGATTTGCCTACGAAATTTATAATTATGAAAGTATCAACATTTTTCAATCTAGAAACAACTTGCCTACGAAATTAATTTGCCTACGAAATAAAATCTCTAAGTATAATTACCTACAAGTCATTTGTCTACAAAAATTTCCCTACAACAAAATTTGCCTACGGAATTTTCGTAGGCAAATTATTTTGTAGGTAGGGAAGGAAGATGCCTATACAATTAGAAATTTTTGTAGGCAATTCGCAGGAAGTTTCCACTACAAATTATTTTGTTGGAAATTTCGTAGTCATATTGACAATTTTCGTAGACAATTTTATGTTTTTTTTATGGTGGAGTAGCATCCACCCACGCGACTCTGAAAAGTCCGATATTGCTTTATATATATTTAGGAGAACTTGTACGTAGTAGACTGCAAACCAAACTCCAATTTAATAAATCTAGGGTTAATTGCAAATAAAATCACGACATTTTCGCTAATTGCAATTTAATTTAAACTTTTGAATTGTTGCAAATAAAACTTCAACTTTATATTTGTTAACAATTCTAACCAAATGTCATATTTCAATCTGCCCAAAAATGATGATTAATTATGTGTTGTCATCCGAACCAATCTAAATATATTAATACAATTAATTATTCATTGTCGAGTAAGTGAAACGTCATTTTCGGACAGTAAAAATTTTATTTATTGGTTCAAATTACAACCAAATATTAAGTTGGAGTTTTATTTACAAAGATTAAAAAATTTAGATTAAATTGTAATTTGCGAAAAAATTGTGATTTTATTTGCAATTAACCCAGCTCAGACTCGTCTACCTGTTTCCAGTTAATTTTTCATTACTAGAGTGCAAGTCATATACCATTATCTTTGTATCTTCTATTCCCTCCGTTTGAGACCCTCAATGGCCAATTTCAAATACCACATTATTATTAATTTCAATTTGAAATTATGCCTAAATTGTGAGCTGGTGAATGAAAAATATAACGTATCAACATGTTGGTGCGGGAAATAATTTTTTTTAAGGCCAGTAGGTTAGGGGGTAGCAAAAGAAGGACCACAGGTCTTCGGACTGACAATTTAAGGACACTACATTTAAAATGTTGCAATTTGAGGCCAAATTGGCCCGAATTGACTCTAATTGGAGCTAATTAGAGTCAACCTGGCCTCAATTTGAAAATTTTAAACCCGTTTAAAATTTTGCAAATTGAGGCCAGGTTGACCCGAATTAGCTCTAATTAGAGTTAATTCGGGCCATTTTGGCCTCAAATTGCAATATTTTATTGCCAACCCGAAAACCCGTGGTCCTTCTTTTGCTACCCCTAACCTACTTGCCTAAAAAAAATTATTCCCTGTTGTTGCGGTATACTTAATTAACAATTAGAGGTACAAAACTCACAGGCTCGAAAAGATGGAGAAAATGATATATAACTTGCACCTCGAATTAATTTGAATCGACCAGATGGGATGATGAAAATATGAAATTGCGGAGAAAATAATATTTTGAAATTGCTCAACAGAATAAATATATTATCGTTTCCTGAAAACATTCCAAGGGATCACTCAATCTTAAATTATTCAAAGTCAAGTACACATAATTTAGACTTCTCCATTAATATTTTATCAACCACAAATTTTAGACAAAGTATAGAGTGAAACTAGTTTATACATGAATCACTGAATGATATTAGTTGTTTTCATTGAAAAATATTAATTGTATTTACTGAAGAGTATTATTGAGTTACACTAAAGAGTTTTAGTTGTTCAGTGAAAATGAACTAAAATTTTTCAGTATACACCAGTAATACTCTTCAGTAAAACAACTAATACTCTTCAGTGAAAACAACTAATACCCTTTAGTGATTCATATATAAACCAATTTCACTCTATACATACTCCAAATTTTAATATGCACCAATAGCGATTCATATATAAACTGTATATTCTTTTTTCAGTTTTAGATATTATTGATTAATTATTGGAGTATTACTGATTATTTATTGGAACACTACTAATTAATTCTTGAAATATTACTAATTTCAGTATATAATATTTTTTTTTTTTAAATTTAAATACATACCATGCAGACCATCGACTAATGCATGCTGAAACTACTCCTTATCAACTCCAGTTCTCCGTATGATCTTACTAGTAATCAAGCAAACGCTTTATTTGACTGAAAGTCACAACAAATATCCTTATTTTATTGATAGTGCATTTTAATGCTCCACTCATAATATTTTTTTTTTCTTTTAAACAAATTATGTTTAAAGCAGTTGCACAGTGCATGTACAATCTGTCCAATGGCTTTTTTTTTTTTTTTTTTTTAGTGTGGGTGGGTAGATAAATAAATATATATAACCGTTTTCTTTTGTTGTTCCGTCGAACTGATTAAGAAAAGTTTTTTTATCTGTTCCTTTTACATGCCTTTTAAATGGAAGAGAAAAATAACAAATGTAGACTTTATACCCATATTTTGACCTTGGTTGTATATAGACTTGGAAAATAATTCCAGAAACAAAAAACAAAATCATAGAACATATTTTTTAATCCAGTAAATTAAAAAGACAAAAATTTGTGTGAGATGATCTCACGGTATGATGGTTTAAAAATTAGTACAATTTAATACACATTTTTTTCCAAAGAATTAATATACCATGTTCAAATTATGTTTCGTCTCACCATAAGACAAGCTCACATAAAACCTACTCTAAAACGAAAACTTTAGTAAGTTTTGTTAGAGAATCTAATATAAACGGATTAATTTCACACCTATCTATGAGTTCAGATTTTTACATGATATGATTTTTTTTAATGTTCAGGTATTAAATCTCGCTGAAATTAAATTAATTTCATTTCTATTAAATTATTTGTTCTAATTCGAATTTCTAGATGAGATGAAATTTATCAAAATTTGGACGGATTTTTAGATCAGATGAATTCTTGCAAATTCGTGCACAACACTTAGGGTATGTTTGTTTTGAGATTCACCCGAATAGACTTTGGACTTTGCGATCCACGCTCCATACGAGTTTGAGATTTAAACCAGGTTTTCAAATCTTAAACTCAATCCATACCTATAAACCTATTACTATTTTTCACATAATTAAATACAATCACATCATCACTTTTTTATCATCCACTCAATCTCTCTCCTGCTTTTCTCTTACACAATATAATAAAATAATACAACATCTATCACAAATAAACATTGATTTGACATAAAGCAAAATCTCACCTTATTAAAATCCCAAAACAAACACATACTTATATTATTTATCAATTTTTTCACGTCCCAAAATTTCAAAGTCATGACTTCCACACCACACACCTAAATCCCAAAACAAAAATACCCTTAGTCAATAATGGCTAGCTGCATAGTCAAAGAGCGTTAAATTAAATAGAAGCCACGTTATCATAATGGTTTGCTCTTTCTGTTTTTTTTTTTCTTTTTCTTTTGCAGAAGATATGGCAGCTTATGCAGCTCTTGTTTCTCTTTTGAACAATATGGAGGAGATCAAGAATAATCCTCGCCTTTTCTCTTATTTTCACAAAAAACAGATTGAATCTCTTGGTGAAAACGTTCATTTCTTGCTTGATTTCATAGAGACCTATAACTCTCATGGAGGCACCAAAGAAGTTGATGATTTGGAGGCCCAAATTACGTCTGCAGCTCTTGAGGCTGAAAATGCTATCGAAATCCACATCGTCGATCAAATTCATGGTGCAGGTATAAATCAAAGAATATGTATAGAGTGAAATTGGTTCATACATGAATTTTTTAAGAGTATTAGTTGTTTTCACTAAAGAGTATTAGTTATTTTCACCGAAGAGTATTAATTGTCTTCACTGAAGAGTTTTAGTTTGTTTTCACTAAAGAATATTAGTTGTCTTCATTGAAGAGTCTTAATTTGTTTTCACTAAAGAGTATCGGTTCATACATGGATTTTTGAAGAGTATTAGTTGTTTTCACTAAAGAGTATTAGTTGTTTTCACCGAAGAGTATTAGTTGTCTTCACTGAAGAGTTTTAGTTTGTTTTCAGTAAACAATTAAGACTCTTCAGTGAAGACAATCAATACTCTTCAGTGAAAACAGCTAATACTCTTCAGTAAAAACAACTAATACCCTTCCATAATTTATATATGATCAATTTTCACTCTATACTTTATCTAAATCAAAACACTTTCAAGCGATTTATGTAAGGCTTAATTGTGAATTAACACTACTTCTTTTTTCTTATTGCAAATAAATCACCATTGAGTATGTATAGAGTGAAATTGGTTCATACATGAATTTTTGAAGGGTATTAGCTATTTTCATTAAAGAGTATTAATTGTTTTCACTGAAGGGTATTAGTTGTTTTTACTGAACAACTAAGACTCTTCAGTATAAATAAGTAATACTCTTCGGTAAAGACAACTAATACTCTTTAGTAAAAATAATTGATACCCTTCAATGATTCATATATAAACCAGTTTCACTCTATATATTGTCATCACCATTTTAAGGGGATGCTTGATTTTGGATTGAGAGGACTTTGATGTGAACTTTAAAATCTAGATGATTTCAAAAATAAAATTTTAAAATCCAGTATGTTTGTTTTGAAATTTAATTAAGTAGGATAGATCTAACTTAATGTGTAAATATTAATGATATTGTATTATTATATTATTGTGGAAGGGTGGTTGTAGTGATTGGATTAGTGTGTAAAGATAAATATGTTTATAGGTATGTATAAGTGTGGATGTGAAAGCCCTATATTAAAATTTCAAAATAGTACAATATTTAAATTTTAAAATCTCAAACCCTAAGTTAGTCTTTCTCGCAACTCTCTTAGTTCTATGGTATAACGTTATAACTTGTCGAAGGGACACAACTCTTAATCAAACTATATCGTTTTTGTATTTGGTATTAATAGAATATATGTCATTAATTATGTTAATATTTAGAATATCTCTTGTATTAGATAGGTGTATAATATCCCTTGATCATAGACTAGATTATAGGAAAATCAATTGTATATCTTTGACGTTTCTGAATGAAAGAAGGCAACAGATTACATTCTTTAATGGTATCACGAGACCTAGGGATTCCTCGATTCTTTTCCGCTGCGCCCTAGCCACACTCTGATCACCATTTTTCTCTTTACTTCGTCCTCTGTTCCGGCACAATGTCGACAAACAAATCCGCAATGTCCAATATCAAGAATCACATCTCAATCACTCTTGAGATGGAAAACGTCCATTATGCTACATGGGCTGAATTATTTAAAATTCATGCCCGCTCTCATCGTGTCATCCATCATATCCTTCCCACGGAGACCCCTCCTGCGAAAGAGCCGACAACGGATGAGGAGAAAGAGATGTGGAAAACTCTTGATGCCACAGTTCTCCAATGGATCTATGCAACGATCTCCACAGATCTTCTTCATACGATTCTAGAACCCGATTCCACGGCTTTGGAAGCATGGACACGCTTGCGGGATATTTTTCAAGATAACAAAAATTCTCGTGCTGTAACGCTCGAACAAGATTTCTCTCACACGGTCATGGAGGATTTTCCAACCGCCTCCGCCTACTGTCAGCGTCTCAAGGTGTTGTCGGATCAACTCAAGAACGTTGGGGCTTCTGTTTCTAATGACCGTCTGGTTCTCCAAATGGTGGCAGGTCTCACAGACGTTTACAGCAGCGTGAGCACATTAATTCGCCAGAGCAATCATATTCCTCCATTTTATCAAGCCAGATCCATGCTTGTTCTCGAAGAGGCCGATTTATCGAAGAAAGCTGCCGCTAGTGCAGCGTTAATCACGGCTCAGAAAGGATCAGACCCTCTATCTCCAGACGCATCTTCCCATCAACGTCCGAATACCAGCGGTACGAAACAACCTAAACGTAAAAATTCCAAAGGCAGAAAGGGACAAAATTCTGGTACTGGAAATTGGTGTGGACAACAGGGTTCCCACCGCTTTCAACAACCTCCATGGTCCAATCAATGGGGCGCCACAAACCAAGTGTGGCCGTGGCAATAGTCGGTGCCTCCTTGCCCATATCCCTCAGTTCCATGGGCTCGTCCCAATAGCAATAATCGACCATTGCCACCGCAGCAACCAGACATTCTTGGTTCACGTCCTCAGGCGTACTCGGCATCCCCAACTCCAACTGACATTGAGGCAGCCATGTACACTCTCGGGATAACACCACCAGACTCAAATTGGTACATGGACACGGGTGCCATATCTCACATGACGTCTACACAAGGTACTCTCTCGTCTTATTTCAATTTGAGCAAAACGAATTGTATTACTGTTGGTAATGGTCAATCAATTCCAATTTTTGGTTATGGGCACACTCATTTATCCCCTCCTAACCCTTCTTTATCCTTGAATAATGTACTGCATGCACCCAAAATTATTAAAAATTTGGTATCTGTTAGAAAATTTACGACAGATAATTCGGTTTCTGTGGAATTTGATTCGTTTAGATTTTCTGTCAAGGATTTTCAGACGGGGATGCCCCTAATGAGATGTGAGAGTCAGGGAGCGCTTTATCCCCTCACCACCTCCCGCAACACTACTCCTTCTACATTTGCTGCCTTGTCGCCCTCTTTGTGGCATGCACGGTTAGGTCATCCGGGGGCTCCTGTCTTCGACTCCCTTAGACTAAATAAGTTTATTGAGTGTAGCAGACCACGTTTTTCTCATGTGTGTCAATCTTGTTCCATTGGAAAATAAATAAAACTTTCGTTTGTTGCTTCGAACTCTTTCACTATGATGCCTTTTGATATCGTTCATAGTGATTTATGGACTTCTCCTGTTTTGAGTACGATGGGACATTGTTATTATATGTTGCTCTTGGATGATTATTCCAACTTTCTGTGGATATTTCCATTATCTAAAAAGTCACAAGTGTATTCTACATTTTTGACATTTCGTGCTTTTATTCGTACACAATTTGAACGAGATATTAAATGTTTTCAATGTGATAACGGAAGGGAGTTTGATAATAAGTCTTTTTGGAATTTCTGTTTGGAGAATGGCATGGTTTTTCGTTTCTCGTGTCCTCACACGTCATCTCAAAATGGCAAAGTAGAGAGGTAAATACGTACCATTAACAATATGATTCGTACTCTTCTCACCCATGCATCATTGCCAACTTCGTTTTGGCATCACGCACTCCAAATTGCAACTTATCTTCTTAATATCCTTCCCAGAAAACACAAAGCATATAAGTCCCCCCTTCAAATCCTATATCGCAAAGATCCGTCTTATGCTCATCTCCGGGTCTTCGGGTGTTTGTGTTACCCGTTATTTCCCTCAACTACCATCCATAAGCTACAACCTCGTTCCACTCCATGTGTATTTTTGGGGTACCCATCGAACCATCGTGGGTATAAATGTTACGATATATCGTCTAAAAAGATTTTTCTTTGCCGACATGTAGTATTTGATGAGAATCGTTTTCCATTCTCTGAAATCCAACACCCATCTCCAGCCACAAATGACATCTTTGATGATTCGTCTTCCCCATATACGATTCATCATATGTCCATCCCAACCACACCAAGTCCCGTTCTTCCTACATCTCTGGGCCTCACGCCCCCCATACACTCTCCGCCACTATCTCATGCGCCTAGGCAGCCTTCCGGCGGCACAGCACCTACACCTGATACTGTTACCCCTCCTTCCACACATCGTCCGGTCACTCGCAGCCAACATGGGATTTTTAAACCCAAACAACACTTCAATCTTCATTCTTCTACCATAAAGTCTCCCATTCCACGTACCCCCGTGGCTGCCCTTAATGACCATAATTGGAAATTGGCTATGGATGAGGAATATAAGGCTCTTATTGAAAATGAGACGTGGGAGTTGGTACCCCGTCCTCCTGATGTTAATGTTATACGTTCTATGTGGATTTTTACTCATAAAGAACGTGCTGATGGTTCCTTTGAGAGGCATAAAACCCGTCTTGTAGGTGACGGAAAGACTCAATAGGCAGGCGTCGATTGTGGAGAGACTTTTAGTCCTGTGGTCAAACCGGCAACAATACGGACAGTTCTGAGTCTTGCACTCTCTAAGAATTGGCCCATTCACCAACTTGACGTCAAAAATGCCTTCCTGCATGGAACATTGGCTGATAAAGTATATATGCATCAACCTCTCGGTTTTTGGGACCCTCAATTACCAAATCATGTGTGTTTATTGAAGAAATCATTGTACAGACTCAAACAAGCTCCACGAGCATGGAACAAATGGTTTACGGATTTTGTCTACACTCTTGGGTTTACTCGAAGTGTATCCGATCACTCACTGTTTGTTTTCCGCCAACAACAAGACATGGCATACTTACTCTTGTATGTTTACGATATACTCTTGACCGCATCATCTGACACTCTACTCAGGTCAATTAAATCTCGCCTAAGCTCGGAGTTTGCTATGAAAGATTTAGGTACCTTACAATATTTCCTAGGAATTGCTGTCACACCCCATGCTGGTGGTTTGTTCCTTTCACAGAGAAAGTATGCGGCGGACATCATTGAACGTGCCGGCTTGTCATCGTGTAAGCCGTCTGCCACACCAGTGGACACCAAACCTAAACTAAGTGCAAGTACAAGTCCAAAGTAAGAAGATCTGACGTTATACAGGAGCCTTGCTGGGGCATTGCAATATCTAACCTTCACCAGCCCTGACATTGCGTACGCGGTTCAGTAGGCATGTCTCTTCATGCATGACCCTAGAGATGTACACATGAATTCTCTTAAACGGATCCTGAGATATGTTCAAGGTACACTTCATCATGGCCTTCATCTCTATCCTTCATCCGTCACTTCTCTTGTGGCATATACCGACGCCGACTGGGCCGGGTGTCCGGATACGCGTCGCTCAACGTCATGTTATTGTGTTTTCTTGGGGGACAATTTGATATCGTGGTCCGCCAAGCGTCAAACAACACTATCATGCTCAAGCGCCGAAGCCGAATACCGGGGTGTTGCAAATGTAGTGTCCGAATTATGTTGGCTTCGGAATCTGCTTCTTGAACTATATTGCTCCATTTCCATAGCTACTTTGGTTTACTGTGACAATGTTAGTGCCATTTACCTTTTTGGAAATCCGGTACAACATCAACGCACTAAACACATAGAAATGGACATCCATTTTGTAAGAGATAAGGTACAACGGGGTGAGGTTTGAGTTCTCCACGTTCCACCCCGCTATCAAATTGCAGACATATTCACTAAGGGACTTCCACTTATATTGTTTGAAGACTTTCGAGATAGTCTCAGTGTTCGACTTCCTCCAGCTTCGACTACGGGGGAGTAATAGAATATATGCCATTAATTATGTAAATATTTAGAATATCTCCTGTATTAGATAGGTGTATAATATCCCTTGATCATAGCCTAGATTATAGGAAAATCAATTGTATATCTTTGACGTTTCTGAATGAAAGAAGGCAATAGATTACATTCTTCCAGGTATAATAAATGTATAATAAAATTGCATGTAAAATGTACAAAAAAGATTGCTCGGAAGACTAATTTGCACAACATTTAAATGTGGTGATTTATTTGCAATTTTTCAAAGTTCTACTGATTGAATCGGGGGAACTGGTGATTTAGTTTGCAATTAAGTCTTTATTTAATCAAATTCCAACTTTCCAGAAGATTGAATTTTTGCTATATTTTGCAGAGAGTAATTTTGATGAAGATGTTATTGAATCCAATATTATTGTGGATCAAACTGAAATAATCTCGAACGTTCAAGTACACGATAGATGGTTGCTTGATTTGCAGAAAGTAATAATAGACTTGGATTCTCTCAAGAATAAGGTTCTAAAGGTTACAAAGGAGAGAACATTCAATGATCAAAAGCCCACAAATTTCATGCATGTTTCTTCGTCAACACCTCTTGCAACCGGAAAGAGTAAGATGGTGGGATTTGATGATGAATTGGCGTAACTTTTTGACGTGCTCATGGAGCACCAATCGAGTCGAAAAATCGTCTCAATTGTTGGCATGGGTGGTACGGGTAAGACTACACTAGCTAAATATGTTTATGAAAATTCTCTCATTATGCATCACTTTGACTTGCGTGCTTGGGCTACTGTATCTCAAGTGTGCAATGCGAGATAAATTCTTTTGCAACTTCTTTCTTGCCAAGGAAAAGTCGCCGATGGAACTGTCTATGAATTAGAAAAACGTTTATCAGCCGACGAGATTATTTATGAATTAGGAGAACGGTTGTATAGAAGTTTATCTAGTAGAAGGTATTTGATTATATTAGATGATATATGGACTATCGATGTTTGGGATATCATAAAAATTTTCTTTGTGGATAATAGAAATGGAAGTCGAGTTGTTCTCACTACTCGATTATCAAACATAGCTACTCGTTTATGCTCTATTTGCATTAGGATTAACTTTCTAGATGAGCATACAAGTTGGAATCTATTTTGTCAAAATGTATTTGGACCAGAAGATTGTCCTGTAAAGCTAGAAGGAATTGGAAAAAAGATTGTTGAGCAATGCAAAGGACTTCCGTTGTCCATTGTTGTGATTGGCGGGCTTCTTCGAAAGTCGCATAGGACAGAGAGATACTGGCATAGTGTTGCAAAAAATATAAACTCGATTCTCAATTCAAGCGAGAACAACCAATGCTTGAATGTATTATATTTGAGCTATAGTCACTTGCCTGCTCATCTAAAACCATGCTTTCTTTATATGGGAACTTTTAAAGAAGATCAAGAGATTCGTGTATCAGAAATTATCAAACTTTGGGTTGCAGAAGGATTTCTTAAACCTAATGGTGTACAAATCTTAGAAGGGATTGGTGAGGATTACTTAAAGAGTCTTATTGATAGAAATCTCATTTTAATATGTGCGCACCGTTTGAATGGGAAAATTAAATCTTGTCACATCCATGATCTTTTAAGAGAGTTATGCTTAAGGGTGGCTGATAAAGAAAAGTTTTTTTTGTGTGGTGAGGGCGCCTAAATTATCACAAAACATAGATAGGGAGCGTTGCCTCATATTCCAACGATATGCAACTTCAAGTAACCATATGGAAATTTGGAAGATGCGACAACTTAGACATGTAAAGTGCTCTCAGATGGTGCTTCCAAATCCTTATCTGAGTGATGATTTTGTTGTTTTGGAAAACCTTCAAACACTTAGGGTAGTAGTGAATTTTAGGTGGAGCGAGGAGGCTTGTAGGAGAATTCCCAACGTAAAAAAATTGCGTATTGCATATGATGATATTTGGGAAGGATTTGACAATACCCTGTTAAAAGATATCAAAAACCTTGGTCAGTTACGTAAACTCGAATCCTTGTACATATGGTGCTCGTGGACAACGTTAATTTCAATTGATGAGATGAAGTGTGCATTCCCCAGTTCACTAACCAAGTTGTCCTTAAGTGGCTGCATTCTTCGTTGGGAAGATTTTTCGATGATAATTGGATCATTGCCCCACCTTGAAGTTCTCAAGCTGAAAGATCCTTTCTGTGAGATATGCAAGTGGAGTTGTGTCGAAGGCGGATTTCTTCGCCTTAAGTTCTTGCAAATTGAATCTTGTAATCTGGAATCTTGGACTATGGATAGCGCCTCTTGTTTCCCTGTCTTGGAGAAGCTTGTCCTTAATGATTTGTGGAGGTTGAACGAGATTCCACTAGTTATCGGAGAAATATCAACACTTCAACTTATTCGTTTGGTATGTTGCACTTATTTTCTCACAATTTCAGCAATGAAAATAAAGGAAGAACAACAGAGTTATGGGAATGATGACATGCAAATTCAAGTTATGATGCATCCTTTCAGCAATGAGATGTCCAGGTGGCTGAAAATAGGGGTGTGATCCTCTCTTGTTAAATTTTCCTCCACCTTTTCAATTTAATAATATATGCATCATTGATTAAGTGTATTACTTATAACATGCCACATCTTTCTTTCATTTACTATTAGTTCAAGGTTGTCTTTACTTTACATAAAAAAAAAACTCAGTAAAATTTTCACTGTTATTTAACTTTTTTACTGAAGCTTCTCCCCGCGCTAAAATGCCACAAATTGTAATGACTAACGAGCAAGTATATGATCTTGGGAAATTTTCTAATGATAGTTTCCGGTGACCTTGATTCTGCCAAAAACCTCCACATTTTATCTAATTCAGGCTAGGGCTGGGCTTTGGGTTGGATCCATCGGGCTCGAATATCCAAAATTTGAGTAGTTCTAGTATGTGTTGACGATCGTTTCTAATCACGTGGATTAGTGACTGTTTTTAGTTGCTAATTAGATCATCAAACAATTACGTGTGATTGATCACTATCGTAAATAGTGAATACGATAAATCGGGTTGAGAAAAGTCAAATACGTGTATTGATTACGTATTTAATTCGTATGTGTGTAGATTAAGGTGTATGATTGTGTGTAGATAGAGTTTGCTTGTATTTATGAATTTGTGCTTAGTTTTATTCATTAAAAATCAAGGTATTTATACAAGTCCTCCAAGTAGGAGGTGGCTTGACATCTGCTCTCCAATGTGTGCATACTTGACACATGGGAAGTTGACTATTTGACCTTATCTAAACTAATTTCTATCCTCTAAGCTGGATTTGTTCGTATTAGAGAGTAGTTCGTCTCTTTAGACTTGTCCTTGAGGCATCACTAGCTTGATTCTATTGGTCGATTTATCTTCTGCCTTGACACTTCGGCTAAAGTAGCTCGCCAGGGTCTTATTCGGGTTCGAGTGGTCTTTGCTATGATGTAGCTCGACTGAGCGAAGTAGCTCGCCTGGCTGATGTAGCTCGTCTGACTATTCCAGCTTGGCCTAGCTTGGCTTAGTTTACTTAATCTTGTTTCTTGTGGGGTTACTTTGTTTAAACATGTTCGCCTTGTGTTTATTGTAGTTCGCCTATCAACAATTTCCCCCTAGATTGCCTTTATGCTGTGAGATAATAGGCGAGCTGTTTAAGGGCTGGCTATAATCTTGAGTTTTCTCGATCGAACTGCATCATCAATAGGCGGACTGGATTATCTCGGACGAATTACTATAACTTGGACGAGCTACTCTGGGCGTGCTACATTAGATGGTGACGGTTGGAAATCCCAGTAATGGGGCACGCTTCGAGGCGTGACATGGGCAACATGATTACCGCCGCCTATGCGCGCATTATTTCAAGGCGACGCGCTCTCCAATAATTTCGGAGGAGGACCACACGCACGCAATATTTGCCCGATGGTCCTCAAATTTTTCGTTCTTCTCACAAAGTACCCCGTTTTTGGCTTGGTATAAAAGGGGGAATTCTTTATTTTCACGATTTCTTCAGTGCTAAAACCTCTCATCTTCTTCCTTTCAAATTTCCGGCAATGTATTATCATTTCCGGCTATAATTTCTTCCTTTTTCGACGACAATTCTCCTCTCTTTAAGCTTTAAGGTAAAATATTGGTTCTATTTTTTTGTTTTTTCTTCAATCTCATTTTTGTGTGGTCGGAATCCCCAATCTCCGTTGTGTATTTTCTCGAACCCGCCGCTGTCTCTTCAAATTACCGTCGGAATCCACCAGTGACGGCCGCCTCAAGATCCATTGAATTCCTTCTTCTGAAAAAACTTCAACTCAAATGTCCTCCCATTCACAAAAGGAATCGTATCCATCTCGCAACCTCGAAAAATGCACTATAGGAGAATCTTCCAATCTCGTTCCCTTCATGGATCTTAACTCAGATCTGGAGGCGACTTCCATCATTCGATTTATTGAATCGGGAGCTCGCCGGTCTAGGGAGGAGGTCGCCGAAATAAACCTTGCTCGTGAACTTGAGGAGGAGATCACCAACTCCGATCTTCTCAAGAAGGAGGTCGAAGTCGAGGTGCCTTAGGTCGCCCCCACAGACGAGCTAACCTGGGAGTACCTGACGAGCATCGGGTACCCAATGCCTAATCCACTCGAGCACCAAATCCCAGTCGCAGTAGCTCGCCAAGTCGACTGGGACGCCTATGAAAGGGAATGGTCAAATCGGTTTACAATTCCAGCTCACGGGAGGCGAAGACTCTAGACGAATAAGTTCTCGGCGAGCTACATTGTCTCTTCTATAATTGAGGAAGACTTGCCCCCGCGGACTAACGGCGATCAACTTGGCCAAACTTAAGATTGGGGTCACTCTTCCCCTCCATCCCTTAATTAGTCGATTCCTGGAGCAAACCAACTTGGCCATTAGCCGGTAGGGATGGATGAACTTGATGTCGATCATAGTGTTATGCGCCTTGGAGGGGTACCCCAACAAGCTCTCCGCGGACGAGGTGAACTACCTCATGGCACCCACTGCATGTATTGGGGACGAGGTGGGCTGATATTATCTCAAAAGTCGGCCTGATCTCAAGATAATTGTAGACGTCCCTGGAAAAGTAAGGGACTGGAAGCACGACTGGTTCTACATCGGTGGGGACTGGCGGGCTTCAGCTCGCCCATACGGTGGCGAGGAGAGGATAAATACCCCGGCGGAGTTTGGGATGCTCAAGCGTAAGTTTTACTTCATTATTTTTGAAGGGGTAAAACTAATTTTAATCTTTTTCCTTTTGTTTCAGGTCCCAAAACTCTCAAGTGGAGGAGTACAAAAGACAAGGCTGATGATCTATTCCTGGTCGTTGTGAGCCAGATTGCCCTACGAAACCGAGCTGATCAAATTGTTACTCACCTTTGCTCGGAATCAACTTGAAGGGTAGCTCACCTAACTACTTTTCTTCACCATGCCATCTTGAGGCACAAGCCCAAGTCCCAGACGGTAAAATTTCCACTTAGTATGGTGAACTACTTTGTTCAATTTTTAAAAAAAAATTTCTAACTTCGGTAGTTCGCCCTTTTGCAGACCAGCTCGTCACAGTCGCTATCTACCCCTCATTTCGCGTGCTTGATAATACATTTGGGAGATGCCGACCAAACGAGATAGGAAGAAGGCGGATCCATTGTTGAAGATGGTCATCTTGGTGTCAAAGTCTGGTAAGGATGATACCCACCAAATAAGTAGGTCGAGCTCGACCAAACAGCCCGCCCCACTGAGCAGCCCGCCGGTGGCTGCCACTCCAAAGAAAAAAAAGATTCCACCATGGAGATGACACTCCCACCTCTGAAGGCGAGTGGGCTCCAAAGAAGAGTAAGGGGCCCGAAGGAAGTGGAGCCACAGTAGGTCGCTCGACTGAACCAGAGCCTGGTCGAGCTCTTACGGTAGAGCATCATGCTGAATAGCAGGTGAGCATCGCCGTTCTAGAGAGGAGAGAGGGTCATCCTAACGATGCGACCTACCTCGGCTGGGATGCAGCTCGCTATGATGCGTAAGTATTTTTGTATTACTTACTTCCTCTTTTTATTTTTACTAACACTTTCTTTTATTTTTGTAGTTATCAACCCAACGACTTCTCTGGTCGATCCAACATGGTGCACCAGTACTCGTGCTCGAAGGTGCCGATCTCGTTCAGGGAGATCCTAGATTCCCATGTTCGGCGAGCTGTCGAATCAGTAGCTCGCTCCTGGACTAAAAACCTGGAGGAGGCGGTTAAGACACAGGCTCCTCGCGATAACAACCGTTTATGCATAATGAAGGCCGACAACACACTGGTTGTCGTGCAAAAGCTGGTCGATCAGGTGGAGGACCTGGAAAGAGATGTGAGGCAACATGTTGCTACATTCCGCCGCATCTCGAAAGAGAGGGATGAGGCCAAAGAGGAGGCCAAGAAGTTGGTGGGCGACCTCCAGAATAAAGTAAAAGACCATCAAGCAGCCGAGCTAAGTGTAGTCGAGCTGAAACTGAAAGAGGCCGAAACGAACAACTACGAGCCGAGCTTGCCCGAATGCAAAAATAAAAGAAGACGACAAAAAAAATTTACAACTGAGGTCACTGCTAAGATTGCCGACCTGGAAGAGCAGCTCACCAACTCCATTCCCAATGAAGAGTTGCTGCCCAAGATGGAAACAAGCTCAATTCTGGGCTTCATAAGTGCCTACGTCGAATGCATCAGGGCCGTTAATGAATTTAACGTGCCTCATATTACAGCTGAGATCGGTAAGGAATTCAGGACGTTCCTCGAAAATAATCCTCCAGCTCCAGGGACCTCCCTCTAGATTGGCGACCTGCCGGAGTATGGGGTTAAGATCGACTTCCTTGACCCCGGGATTGAGATCACTCATCCTCTAGAGGAGGATCAAGAGGAGGTCACCGAAGGCGAGCAGGAGGTGTTCGCCAGCCCAACTAAAAAAGCTTAAAAGGAGCGGGCTGGCGCAGAGGGGCTCATTGCCGAGCTTACTGAAGACATTCCTTTGGATCCAACTACGCAAGGGACGCCCTTGAAGGACCCAAAGATGACGACCTTCCTCCTCCGGCAAGGCAGGGGTCCTAGAGTAGGATAAAATAAGTCGTTTTATTTTATTGTAGTTGCTCGCTCCTTTAAGGAGTTGTTTTTGTAATCACTTTGGGGCGAACTGCCTTATTATCAATGAAATTTCTTTTCTTGCTCATCTTGTTCTCATACATTAATTGCTTTGCATTTAAATTTATGCTTTACAATCTTAATGCATGTAGTTGGGCTTTGCTCTAAAGAACTTTGCCTTTGTAAATGGAATAAGGGTCTTGGCCTTAGGCTATGTTCATTTAAAAACGAACAACCTCTAATAGGCTTGATCATATAACTGACTTGTGCATTGAGCTTGAATTTTCTCCTTTGAACGAACAACTATCATTGAACTTGCTAAAAAATTACAAGTATGGATGACGACCTACTTTATAAAACTTTACAACCCAAGTTAAAGTAGTTTGACTTCAATACAACTTGTCAAACAACCTTTAACTTGTCCAAATACAAAAATTACATCCCCAGTCAAAGTAGTTCGACCACTATACATTTTGTCGAACAACTTTAGACTTGTTGAAATATCAATACTATACAGACGCAAACAAGTTGCTAAGCTAAAGTAGCTCGACTAGCACATCTTGTTTGACCACTAACACTTAGTGAAAAATTAAAAAAATTAGGCAAGTTTTTTGGGTCTTACTTGCACATATGTAGCATTAGCTCGTCCCTTTGTCAGAGTAGCTCGCCCTAGTGATAATACTTCTTTAAATGAACAACATTCCAGGAGTATTGGGCCGAGTTACCTTTTAGGTCTTCAATGTCATAAGCAACATTGGGTAACCTGTCCGTTACCCTGTATGGGCCCTTCCAAGTTGGTCCAAATACACCTGGAGGTGGAGTGGGCTTCTTTCTTAGGACGAGGTCGCCAACTTCGAATTTCCTTAGCTTGACATGGGAATTGTAATAACGCTCTGCCCTTTGCTTATATGTTGCATTTTTTAGCTCGACTGTGATTCTTTTTTCTTCGAGCAAGTCCAGTTCGACTGATAAGGCAGAGATGTTCGCCTCTTCTTCAAAGTTGGCAGTTCTCAAGGTCTTGGTCTTAAGTTCAGTTGGAATAACTACTTCAGTTCCGAATACTAGTGCAAATGGTGTTTCTCCGGTGCTTGATCTGGGAGAAACTCTGTATGCCCACAAGACATCCGGGAGTTCTAAAGACCAATTTCCTTTACTTTTCGTCAATCGTATTTTGAGATCATGTTTGATTATTTTATTGATGGTTTCTACTTGGCCATTTGAATGTGGATGATAGGAGGTCGAATAATATTTTCTGATGCCCCACTTGGTGCAGAAGTCCCTTAGCTTCTTCCCATCAAACTGAGGACCATTGTCTGTAACAATTGTTTGAAGAACTCCAAATCGACAGACAATGTTCTTCCAGATGAAGTCGATCATTTTTTCTTGGGTGACTTTGACCAAGGCATCTGCTTCTGCACACTTGGTATAATAATCCACAGCCACGACGTCGAACCGTACGTTTACCTTTCCAGGTGGGAAAGGTCCAATGGTGTCCATTCCCCATCGTGCAAATGACCAAAGACTGAAAACTGAGAGGAGCTCTTGGGCTGGTGTGTGGATGCTTAGGGCAAAGATTTGATATCGGTGACAAGTTCTAGCCATCTGGATTGCATCTTTTAGTAAGGTTGGCCAATAGTAGCCCTGCCTTATTATTTTGTAGGCTAGAGCTTGCCCCCCAGCATGATTTCCACAGACTCCTGAATGTATGATTTCCAAAGTAGCTCGCCCCTGCCCCCTAGACAAACACTTGAGAAGTGGAACTGAAAAGCCCATTTTGTAAAGCTGCTCGCCTACCAGGGTATACCTGGCTACCCGTTTTGTTATTTTGGCAGCTTTAAAAGGATTGCTTGGTAGTTCACCATCTTTCAAATATTTAGCTAAAGGAGTTCGCCAATTATCATCGTCGAGCAGTTTGTCCACCTGGTTGACCCTGTAATCTGAAGTGGATGGATTGACCCTTCTGGTGATGATGATATCCGTAAACTCTGCTGGCCCTTCACTGGTGGCCATTCTAGCTAGTGCATCAGCTTGCGTGTTGCTCGCCCGAGGTACTTGTTGAATGCATACTTGGTATAGCATTGGTATCAGGTGAGAAACTATTTTTTGATACTCCATCATATGTTCATCTTTCGCTACATATTCACCTCGTACTTGGTTTACAATAAGCTGAGAGTCTCCAAAGATTTGGAGTCGTCTGACTCCAACGGTAAGTGATAAATGGAGCCCTGCTATGAAAGCCTCGTACTCAGCTTCGTTGTTGGTGGCCATAAACTCGAATCGGACTGTAGAGGTTAATACTTGCCTGTCGGGGCTGATGAGGACTACTCCTTCCCCCGAGGCCATGTTTGTAGATGAACCGTCCACATAAAAATGCCATATGTGATCTAGCCCTCTCGTCGGATCTTGGGGAAAGGTTAGTTTGACTATAAAGTTGGCTAATGCCTGACCCTTGATTGCCGTTCGAGGTGCATAAGTCACTCCATACTGGCTAATCTCTATGGACCATTTCAGTAGGCGGCCTGCTGTGTTTGGTCGGTGTAAGATTTGACTGAGTGAGAAAGTTGTTAGCACTTCGACTTGATCATCAAAGAAGTACGGTCTTAACTTTCTAACACTCATAGCCAATGCATATGCCAACTTTTTAGTAGGTGAGTATTTCACTTCGGCTTCATGTAGAGCTTGACTGACATAGTAGATAGGTTGATGAAACTTTCCATCTGCCCGAACTAGAATAGAGCTGATGGCCACCTCCGATGCTGCCAGGTACAAGTACATCTTTTCTCTTGGGGTTGGTTTTTATAAGATTTTTACGTCTCCCAGGTAGTCCCTGAGCTTTTCGAAAGCACTCTGACAGCTGCTCGTCCATAAGAAGTTGCCTTTTTTAATGGCTTCAAAGAATGAACGATATTTATCTCTCGATCGAGATATGAACCTGTTTAAAGCAGCTAGGCATCCAGTTAACCTTTGTACCTATTTTACTGAACGAGCTGGTTGCATATCCACGATAGCTTTAACTTTCACGGGGTTGGCTTCAATCCCCCGATTACTGACCAGATGGCCCAGAAACTTCCCCGAATGTACCCCGAAGCTGCTTTTCTTCGGGTTTAACTTCATATTGTATCTTCGGAGAATGTCAAACACCTGGTGAGATGTTGGAGGTGGTCTCCATTTCTGGAACTTTTCACGACTATGTCGTCAACATGCACCTCCACCGTCTTTCCAATGTGTTCGTTGAACATTTTGTTCACGAGCCTCTGGTAGGTTGCCCCTGCATTGATTAGTGCGAACGATATTCTTTTCCAATAAAGTAAATTTTTATTTGTGTAGAATATTGTATCTTCATGATCATCGGGGTGCATCGTAATCTGACGGTAGCCGGCAAAGACATCCATAAATGTAAATATTTCATGCCCTGTTGTGCTATCCACTAGTTGATCAATGTGCAGAACTGGAAAGTTGTCTTTGGGACAAACTGCATTTAAGTCAGTGAAGTCTATGCATAGCCTTCATGTCCCATTTGGTTTCCGCACCAACACCGGATTTGCCACCCATTGAGGATACAATGCCTGCCGGATCAGGTCGTTGTCAAGCAACTTTTTCACTTCTTCATTGAGTGCTTGATATTTGTCCGACCCATATTTTCGTCTTTTTTGATGGACTGGTCTTCGGACCAGGTCAATGTTCAGTTTATGACAAGCGTGTTTCGGGTCGATCCCCACCATGTCTGCATGTGACCAAGCGAAGACATCAAGGTTGGCTTTGAGGAACTCTTCCATCCGGGTCCTATAAGGCTCAGAGAGCTCGGACCCGATGTAAAGTTCAAGATCGTCACGGTCAGGGTTAACTTTGAGGGCTTCCAGTTCTTCGATTGAAGTTTCTCGCCGTTTTTGTCCCTTCCACTGTGGATCAATAATTGGTCCCTCGGGATTTAGCTCATCCTCAATGTCCATCGGGTCAACTCCCAAGCGGGGGTTGAAATCAACTATTGGTCTTGGGTCAATGTTGCTCGCCATGTTTGGGTCTTCCAAGCCAACATTCAAAGGTAGCTCGTCAATAGCCATAGACGATTCCCCTACTGATAATAGTAGTTCGTCCTCAGGTAAGGGTAGTTCGCCTGAGGGTTGGAGCTGTTCGTCGACCTCCATCTGGTCATCTTGAGATTCCATGATGTCCTTAAGAACGGAGGGTTCATTTACGGGGTAACTTGTGGATGCTTCCATCATTGAGATCCGTCTTTCATTCGATTATAGTTGAAGGAGACACTCTCGAACTTTTCTTTGGTCTCTCTTCAACGACCCAGCTCCACTGGCTGTGGGGAACTTAACACAATAATAGTAGGTTGAAACTGCAGCTTTGAATTCATTAAAAAAGGGCCGACCGAGAAACCCGTTATAGGTGGATTCTTGATCTACAACCAAAAACTCCACCATTCTAGTTATTCTTTTTTCAGGATCCTCGGTCGATACAAGTTGCACAAACAACCTAATTTCCTTAACGGGACTATTACAGCATTACCGAAGCCTAAAATCCGCCGATGAGAATCTTCAATGTAGCTCGCATAATCTTTGAGTTGGTCGAACGTCTTCTTGAAGATGATGTTGGTATAGGCTCCGGTATCCACCAGCAAGCGATGTACTTTGGTCCCCATTATTTCAACACAGATTACGAGGGAATCATTATGGAGAGTCATGATTCTGTCCAGGTCCCTTTCAGTGAAGGTCAACTCTAAAATATGTTGAACTGATGGGTTGACCCCCATTTCTTATACCTGAGCTATAGCCTGTAGCTCAGCCTTCCTCTTTCTCTTGGAAATTGGAGCCCGTCCATCTGAGCAGCCCCCTACAGGCCCTGATGGCTCAATCATCAAAATTTTTGGAGGAGGCCCAACCGCAGCAGTTGGATTAGGTCGCCCCCTTTTATTGCTCTTGAAAGGTTGTTCGTCTTCATCCTCATCAGAGCTTTGGGGGTTATTCGCCCGAGGTTTCTTTCCAGGCTGCCTCTTGACAAAGTCGGACAACTTACCCTCCTCATAGAATCGCCAGAGCTGCTTTAGCAAGTCTCTGCACTCACTACTAAAGTGCCCCACATTCTGGTGGTAGGCACAGTACTTGTTTGGGTTCAACTTGCTATATCCTGGCAAATCTTCCTTGGTGGAGTAAGCAGTTCCTTCTCCTTCACGTTATTGTATATCGTATCAATTGATACAGTCATCACTTGGTTAAGCTTGTCCTTCAACTCTGTCCCCTCATTAAAAGCTTTCATGTTCTTGGGGACCCTATAGTCGGTTCCGCCAAATTTTTCATACTTTCCTTCGGGTCTGTCTTATTGTCTCCCATGTCTTTTTGCAGTGCTTTATACATGGAGACGAAGACTCCCGCCCGATTGTGGAACTCGGTATAAGTTTTCGGGCACTTGAGATGTATCTCATTCCAGAGTTCAGTGCCCCTTTTCAATCCAGCCAGGACAACCACAATCTTGGTGTCCTCCCTTACTGAATCTCCCTCCAGCAGGACCTTGTTGAACCTTTTCAAGTACGACCGGTCTGATTCGTCTTCAGCTTATTTCAGATCGGATAACCGGTGCCTCTGGGATAGGTAAGACCCAGTCGGAGAGGAGTGGGATAAGAATTCTTTGCCCAACTGGGCAAACGAATGAATGGAAGCCGGCGGCAGAGCCACAAATTATTTATGTACACGATCCCTAAGTGTTAGGGGAAAGTTCCAACATTGGGTAGCGTCACTAGCTCACATGGAAATCATATAGTCGGAATACTTGGTCAAATGCACCCGGGAATCCATCGTTCCCTCGTATTGTATGCTGGCAGGGAACTGTATTTTCTTCTGAATCGGGGCCTTCAGAATTATCGAAGATAGGGAGAGGAAGGAAAGGTAGTTGCCCTAAAATCCCTTTGCAAGTCCAACTGGCATTGCATGCTCTCAATGGCCTTCCTCATTAACACCAACTCATCAAGGGATCCCCCGTGACTTGGAGTCTATTCAACAAACAACGGTGCATGACCGTCAATTCGTCGCAGTCCCTCGCTTGGAGGGGGATTCCCTTAAGCTGGCTTTCTGGGGTTCTCTACCCCATTCGGACCCAGACGACCAAAAGTCGACCTGGACAATCTCTCATGGACTGATTGACGAGTTGGATTTTGGTCTGGTCGACCTACTTCAGCTCTAGGTCGAGCTCCTTCTCCTTATTGGTCTGGTCGACCGAGTCTATCCCGCACGCTCTGGCGCGTGGTCCCATGGCTGGCCCCTACTGCCTGGCTTGGGATGGACTCCCCATGGCTGGCGAGCTCGTCGAGCTGCTTAGCTTTGTCCTTTGCTCTCTGGGCTTGAGCACTGTCTGCCTAGTTAGGCTGCTCATCCCGAACTTTCTCATGCCTTTGAGTCTCAGTTGGGCTATGTCTTGCTTTGACATGAGAAGGTCCAGGTTGCCCCCACTGCTTTTGCAATGCTTGAAGCATTGCGATTGTGCGGGTAAGGTCACCCGGGTTGCGAGCTAGAACTTCCAGCTCCGGGGGCATAAGTTGACTAGCCATCGGCCTACTATGTTCCACAGGTCGAGCTACTTGAGCTCGCCGGCCAGCCGAGGAACCCCTGGTGGGTGAGGCCCTCCTGAAAAAATGGAAGTGTTGCGTTTCACGAGACTGAGACATCCTTAGCTAAGGTGTCCTATGAATCTTCCAATGTTCAAATCTTCAAATGAAGAACACCAAGAACACTCTTGCTTGAGTTTTCAAAGGAAACTCAAGAACTTCTTCAACTCTTCAAGTTTTAAACTTGAAGTTCTTGCTAATCACACGTAATCGGAGGTTCGAGCCCTCATTCTAGCGCCAATTTATTGACGATCATTTCTAATCATGTGGATTAGTGACTGTTTTTAGTTGCTAATTAGATCATCAAACAATTACGTGTGATTGATCACTATCGTAAATAGTGAATACGATAAATCGGGTTGAGAATAGACAAATACGTGTATTGATTACGTATTTAATTCGTATGTGTGTAGATTAAGTTGTATGATTGTGTGTAGATAGAGTTTGCTTGTATTTATGAATTTGTGCTTAGTTTTATTCATTAAAATCAAGGTATTTATACAAGTCCTCCAAGTAGGAGGTGGCTTGACCTTTGCTCTCCCATGTGTGCATGCTTGACACATAGGGAGTTGACTATTTGAACTTATCTAAGCTAATTTCTATCCTCTAAGCTGGATTTGCTCGTATTAGAGAGCAGTTCGTCTCTTTAGACTTGTCCTTGAGGAGTCACTGGCTTGATTCTGTTGGTCGATTTATCTTCTGCCTTGACACTTTGGCTAAAGTAGCCCGTCAGGATCTTATTCGGGTTCGGGGTGGTCTTTGCTATGATGTAGCTCGCCTGACTGATGTAGCTCGTCTGACTATTCCAGCTTGACCTAGCTTGATTTAGCTTGCTTAATCTTGTTTATCATGGGGTTACTTTGTTTATTGTAGTTCGCCTATCAACAGTATGCACTTGGATTTTGAAAAAAAATACTCCAAGAAAAAATCAGTAGTACTCCAAGAAGTAATCAGTGATACATCAACTTGAAATAACACACAGTTCATTATGTTTGTATGTGTTTTGAAACCAAAATTAAAGTGAAAATTGAGCTTAAAGTCAAAATGCATGCTATGCACTTGATGGCATGCTAGAATTTGTGCCGAAATTTTGGGTATTTACCGAAGGGATCCGAACTCGATTCGAGAAATTAGGGATAAGAAATTGGGTATAAGGGATCCTATTTTTTTAGACGACTATGTTAACGTTTTGTAGAATTCTTATCAATTTTTTTTTCCCCAAACTGCAATGGATTATAGGTCACTATAAAATTAATTTATTCCAATTTATTAGTTGTGTGGTCAGTAGGTAGGCACATAGATAAAATATGGAGGAAATACACAAAGTTGTCCTCAAAGTAGGGGCACTTGTTTTTTACCCTCATCCGTACAAAGTATGTTTTTTTTCCCTTTTACACTAAATTATCCAAACTATCCTTATTTATTCATATTGCAAATTAATTTTTTATTTCTTATTGTAAAAGAGTTTGTCGTAAAAGAAAAAAGGTGTGTGCGGACTAAATAGATTTAGACCAACATTACATGGATATATTGCTTCTAAATTTTGCATTTCTTGATCAGTAAAATGAGTATTTAATTTGCTCATTTTTATGTATTCAATAATACTTCAAAACCTCTAGAATCTTTTTTTTTTTTTCCTTTTTGCTAATTCACCCTATTAATTAAATTCATCAATGAACCAAAATATAATAATAAAATTAAACTTAAGTTCAATTCATCAAAACCCATCTGACCTCACACCTTGTCATACACAAATTTTCCTCTTGATTTTTAGTACCATTTAAGGTTTAAATCCCAAAATTGAAGAGAAATGTTGCTCAAATAGGTTTTAAATAAGTAACCCATGTTTCCCAAACACCAAAGTGCTGCTTCCGCTGCCGAATCAGTTGCTGCCTTTTTGGTCGTTCGTTGCTCCCCATGACACTCCAATATAGTTGCTTGTGGTCCTTCAACCTCGAGGACTACCACGAATGCGAACCTATATATATATATACATGCAATTCTTTAATATATTATATATACAAAATACGAGAAAATGACAAAAAAAAAAAAAAAAATTATGTGAGACAATCTCATGATGAGAAATAGCACAATCTACACTACAAGAAATTTAACCTTTAATGACAAGATTCTGTCACTATTGCTTCTCTAGTTAAAAAATTTTAGTGATAGAAAAATGATATTTAATGACAGCGCCTATCACTAAAGACTATGATCCTGTCACTAATTAGGGCTTGTTTGTTTCGGGATTTAGGTGAGCGTGTGAAGTCATGACTTTACGCCCACTAGATGTAAAATTTTGAATGATAATAAAAGTGCGTGTTTGTTTTGAGATTTTAGTAGGGTGAAATTTTACTTTATATCAAATCATGTGTAAAAGTAAAGTAGGATGTGTAAGAGAAAAGTAGGAAAGAGTGTGTAAGTGAGAGAAAAATATGAAAGAAAAAAGTAGGAAATAGAGTGTAAGTTAGAGAAAAGTAGAAAAGATAGTGTAAGTGAGAGAAAATAGGTATTATAGGTGTGGATGAAGAATGAGATGTAAAAACGAGATGTTACATCTCTAACTAGAATGGAGTGGGGGCCGGAAAGTCCTAGTCCTGTCCGTGTGAATCCCAAAACAAACAAGCCCAAAAACTTTTAACTTGAAAAACAATAGTGATATGACTTCTGTCATTAAAGATCAATTTTCTTGTAGTGCTAATATTATTCCCTTCAAAGTGTTAAATCGTCATCTCCAAATTATGCTTCATCTCATAAGGCTTAGTCTTATATGCACTAGATGCAACGTGTAACTCAAATACATTTTTAAAAAGTTATCTCTATTATTACTAAAAACTACTTTTGTTTGTAATTAAAAATTACACTTGTTATAATGTACTTCTTAGCATAAATAGTTAAGGGTAATTTTCTAAATACACTTAAATTGTACGATACACTTGGTGCCCAAAAGACTTAGTCATTTCATAATGGGACTTTACACCTGGTGCCCAAGACTTACTCATCTCATAATGGGACTTTACACCTGGTGCCCAAGACTTACTCATCTCATAATGAGACAGTCTCAAACAATACTTACGCCGACAAAATACAGTTCACCTATGTTTTCTTTCCAACTATCCAAAGAAGATATAAACGGTACATATATTAACATTATGTAAGAAAGATAAATAAGTTGATAAAATGAGAACCCAAATTAATATTATGTTAGCTACCCCTAAGTAGAAGAGAGAAACTCATGTTATATATATTATGATGAGAAGTGGCTAAATTACATAAAAACACTAGGTCAAAAAATCAGAGAGTAATCATATCTCACAAGTTTTTATAAATGGTATATTTCAAATTTCATCTTTATATACTAAGGAGATTTTTAATTTAAAATCAAAACCTTGAGATTCTTATGAGAGATGTAAATTCCTAACTTTTCTTACTAAAAATATATATTTTCTTCCTATTTTAATTTTTAAACCACTTGTGATAAAGTTTCCATCTCTTTTAAATGTTAATCATAATCTCCTATATATACGTGTATTATTCTATAACTTATATTTGCATAATCACAAATGCCATATTTTTCATTCATCATCTTTAAAAATCTCCGTTCGCTTTTACTCTCAATTCATGTTTATTTACCTTTGTTAAATATTTCGTACGAATAAATTTTTTATATATACAATATGCTATGATGATATTAAAATACATGTTATTTATAATAAGAAAATTATAAAAGGTCAGGTAAAATGGGGAACAGGAGATTGAAGAGAGGTCCTTTAGGGAACTGCCCGACATAAAAAAGAACATGAGAATGGAGAGAGGTCTCTATGGGGGATCCAATGGAATTGAAGAAAGATCCTTGCAAAAACCATGAAACATAATTTATTTATTACTATTCATTAACATGTTGAAAAGTTTATATGTGACAATATGTGGATTATATGATTGTTTGTGTGTATATTTTATTTATATGTTGTATTTGATTTTGACTAGGGGATCACACTGAGATAGTGATTTTGCTCATACCATAGATTATAACATTTTACAAATTGAAGGAGTGTGGTGAAGGAATGGTGAATGCAATTGTTTTTCATTTAGAAATTTATTCATGTTATCTTATGGTTTTTGTACTTATTAGTCATGTCTAGCTCTTTAAAATAAATTTGTTATATTTTTCATTTAGAGTTCAATTTTGTTCAAGCCATTTTATGTTATTTTATAATTTTTGTACTTAGAGTTTGAATCACGTCTCTTTAAAATAAATTTGTTATATTTCTCATTTAGAGTTCAATTTTGCTAAATGGCTCGTAATGCATATTTAATTATTTATTCTGTCGGAAAAATATTTAAATAATGTACCTTTTTTTGCATACTTTTATGAAAGTTTTGGGTTTAAGTAAATTGTTGGTTCAACTAGATTTCAAAAGTCTTGGGGTGTGACAAAGAGGAATTTATTAGCCCAAACACAATATATACCATAAAGTGAGACTCCGATAAGCTCGTAGTCAGGTTTCAACTCTCAAGACATTCTAGCATGTGATAAAAAATAAAATTGGTTGGAAAATGCATATTTTCTTGTAGATATTAATACCAATGTACTTCAGTTAAAAAAAAAAAAAGGCGAAACCCTCGCACCCAGGGCCCCCATCCCCTGACCCGAAAGGATTGGGTGGAGGAGGTAAATCATGGTGACTCAGCGGCCCATTAGGTGTGAGGACTAGTGTCTGGTGCCCACAAGGAGCTATCCCCCACATTGGAGGGATAAAACTCCCAAACTGCGGCTGCCAGGGCTCGATCCTGCGTCCTTGTAGCAATCTGCCACCCAGTAACCAACTGAGCTACGCCCATGTGGGCAATGTACTTCAGTTAAGATAATAGCTAACTTAACACAAGGTAAGTTTTATCTATATTTATATTTTTTTGAAATAAGTTGCATATGTTTAAAAAATTCCATAGGCAATGGCATCTTTAAACCTAAATTGGTAGAAAATTTGGATTTACATTTACACTAGTTGATTATTAAGTGAAGCTTTTCACTAATTTTAAATCAAAATCCAGTAGATCATAAGCCTCAACTCTTCAGCGGTGTTTAATGACAAAAATTGATGTGAATTCGAGTTTACATGGTTTTTTCAAATATCAATGATATACATATTCACTATCATTGTTATACATACACATTATTCCTGTTTGAAAATCAAGTATATCTTAAACAATTATCATGAATATGTATAACAGCGATACTCCAAAAAAAAAAAGAGTTTATAAGTGAACTCAATTTGCGAAAAGGTCGTGATTTTATTTGCAATTAACCCTTAATAAAACGGGGAAATTGCAGAAATGGTCCCATAAGAATTGGTCCTCATGAATTTGGTCATTTTTTTAGCGCAAATAGTCTCATACAATTTTTCCGTCAAAAAATAACGGATTAACGAGCATGAGGCCCACACGCCCGTTAGTTTTCTGCCAAAAACTCGAGCGTATAATTCTCAACTTAAAAATAATTAATTTTCAACTTCTTAAAATTCTACGAACTAAAGTTGCAGAATCGCCTCCATACTTGTATTTTACATTGAAATGATTGTTAATAGAAAAAGTTGACCCATTTCCCTCCAAAAATCAAGTTGAAAAGGTTTTTCCATCCAGTATTCCATAGAAAACTGTAAAATATTTAACGAATGAGACCTTTTCTGCTAAAAATGGGACCAAAAAAGAACATGGGACCAAATCTGTCTAGTACAAATTCTCATGGAACCATCCTTGCAATTTACCCTTAATAAAACTAGAATACTTAGAAATTTAGATCATATATAAAATTAGGGTTACCATCTTTGGTGGGGAGGGCCTTCCTCATAGCGACACTCGTATTCGGGCATTTTCCAATGTTTCTTAGCACATAATTCATGCAGACGCACTTTGGCCGAACCCTTCTTTGTTGAAGCTGAGATGTAATCAATATGATCCGTGCAGTGTGACAAAAGTGGTAAGAAAGGTTACATTTATATCCATTAATGCACAACATAGATGAAAAGAGTAGGGATTTAAACCAAATCCGTCCTCTATCTTTCACCTTTATCAAAATGATCCTCTATTTATTTGCTTTATCAATTTAGTCCTGTATCTATTCAAGTTTCGCCAAAATGATCCTAATTGGCCTAAAAATGTACAAAACCTCACCGTTTTGGTCCTATATTTATTTCCTTTACCAATTTAGTCCTGTATCAATTCACATTTCTCCAATTAGGTCCTAATTGAACGTATAAAACATAAAATGCCACATTTTTAGTCATGCGCACTAGTTTTTTTGGGGGAAGCCTATGATGTGGTTTTTTTTCAATGTGGCACTAGCGGTGGCCAACTTTGCATATAGACCCAGTCGTTTAACTAGGTTCACATTTTTTTTTTCATTTGACACCGGAAAACTTCTCCACACCGATTCACCTGGGAACATGGTTCTGATAACATAATTAGGGCCCCCGATGGACATGCACCTCTGCATTGATATGATATTGTCCGCTTTGAAACAAGCTAGCCTGCACAAATTTATTTTTGGGTCTTCCTAAAAATATATCTTACCAATGGGGAACTTGTTCATCCTTATAAACCCCAAGAAACTCCCATATTATTTTGATTGGATTTAAACCAAATTCATCATCTATCTTTTCACCTTTATCTAAATAGTCATTTATTAATTTTTTTTATCAATTTAGTCTTGTATTTCTTCAAGTTTCGCCAAATTGGTCCTAATTTGGTGAAAAATGGTTTTATGCTTTATGCGTTCAATTAGGACCTAATTGGAGAATAGGAATTGATACATGACTAAATTGGTAAAGAAAATAAATATAGGACCAAAACGGTGAGGTTTTGTACATTTTTAGGCCAATTAGGATCATTTTGGCGAAACTTGAATAGATACAGGACTAAATTGATAAAGCAAATAAATAGAGGATTATTTTGATAAAGGTGAAAAGATAGAGGACGGATTTGGTTTAAATCCCTGTCTTATCTGATTACACGTGGCGATGATTTGACTATTAGATTGGAAGATATAATATTATTTTGGAGGGGTAAATTGCAAGGATGGTCCCATGAGAATTCGTACTTGACAGATTTGGTCTCATGTTCTTTTTTTGTCTCATTTTAGTAGAAAATGTCTCATCCGTTAAATATTTAACAGTTTCCTATGGAAAATTGAATGGAAAAACCTTTTCAACTTGATTTTTGGAGGGAAATGAGCCAGCTTTTGCTATTAACAATCATTTCAATGTAAAATGCAAGTATGGAGGCGATTCTGCAACTTTAATATTTCCTCTCCGCTGCATTTTCTTCGATTCCTCCTGCAAACTTGGTCGATTGGGGATGATTTTCTCTCTGCACCGTATGCGTGTACTTTCTAGAGAACCACTATTTGGGGATGATTTTTGAGTGAATTGAATTTGATTTCTCTTCGATTAACAGGGCGATTATGAGGAAGATTTGGAACGGTGGTTTTATGGTGTGGGGTTTAAGAAATTTTGGGTTTTTCCTAGTTCATAGAGAGAAGTTGGGAATCAATTTTTTTTTTTAATTGAGATTTATGCGCATGAATTTTTGGCAGAAAACTAACGGGCGCTTGGGCCTCACGCTCGTTAATCTGTTACTTTTTGACGGAAAAATCGTATGAGACCATTTGTGCTAAAAAAGGACCAAATTCATGAGGACCAATTTTTATGGGGCCATTTCTGCAATTTCCCCAATTTAAAATTAAATAATGTAAGATTAACTTTAAATAAACTTTTAATAAAAATGCTTATAGCAATCACATTAATTCTAAAAAAGAAAGATGAAATTTATATATGAACTATAAACTAGAGTAGGATTAAACTTAACTTTTGTAAATAGGTCAGGCGTTTTTCCGAGGCTGACTTTTGTCTATCTCTACATTTCTAGTGTATAATGAGGGAAGAGTGATTAGGTCATTTGTTTCAATATTGTGTTGTGTTTTATATAAGATGAGACACTTTATTAATTTTTGTAATAACTTTTGAAACTTGAAAATTAATTTTAAAGCATCACAGATAAATTAGAGTATCACAAAACATAGAAAAGTAACACATCTCATTTCTTATCTCATACCAAATATTTCTATATACACATCATGTACTCCCTCCGTCCTTTAAAAATATGCATCATTCTCTGCACGTCATTTAATGCAATATGTTGGAGGATATTTAGGAGTCTTGTGAGATTCGTTTATGAGTAAAATGATTGTTTATAGTAACGTTTCTATGCATACTTACCATAAACAATCATTTCATTCATAAACGGACCTCATAAGACCCCTAAATACCCTCCGACATATTGCATTAATCCACGTGCAGAAAATGGTGCATACTTTTAAAGGACAGAGGGAGTATTAATTAGTAATGAGCAAAAACTGTGAACTAACATACGAATTGTGCACTAAAGGTGATGATCAACGATTCTCATGATGTGCATTAAAAGCAATATAATATAAAATCAATACCAAATTAAAATAAAACATCTATTGTCGCGTGCAATTAAAAGGGTAAAATTTTAGTTTAGGACCATAACTTTGGGGTGGTGGCAAAATGAGAATTTTAACTTTTTGAATTGGCAAAATAAGGACCACAACTTTTCAAAGTAGCAAAACAATGACCTTTTTTAAACGTAGCAAAACGAGGGCCATAACTTAGAATGTAACGAAATAAGTACTGTAAAAAAGTAGCAATTTGAGGCCAAATTGTCTCGGATACATACCCGTTTTCGGGCTCAAATCGCATACCTGGATGTCAGCTAGACGCTAACTCAGGATAAATTGAGCCCAAAAATGTGCTCACGTGACTTTCAGGTGGAAAATGAGCCCGAAAGAAAGTAATTCGGGCTTACTTTGCCCTCAACTTGTTACTTATATAAGTTACAATCCTTATTTTGCTACGTTTAAAAGTTGCGGTCATTGTTTCGCCAACCTAAAAAGTTACGCTCCTTGTTTGCCAACCCGAAAAGTTACAACCCTTATTTTGGCACCTTTTAAAGTTACAGTCCTGAACTAATTAACATTTTACCCAAATTAAAATTCTCTATTATTCGGTATTTCATCTAATCATGTAGTATTAATTAGTGATGAGCAAAAAATGTCAATCAATAAATGAATTTTGCACTAAAGTTGATGATGTCGATTAACACAATCATATGCCAAAATAAAATAAAACATACATTGTCTTGTACAATTTAGATCCACTATAACAATTAATTAGGTATTTCATCTTGTTATGTACCTTTCTCTCCTTTATTTTTATCCAACTTAATTTTAGTTTTGTTAGGAACTAATATTTCCTTAAGTAAAGAAAATTTAGAATTAATAAAAAAATATTTGGATATGTTCATACATTTAGCTAGGGTTTCTTTACTTTCGGACCACCTATAACAAATGGAACGAGAAGTAAACAAATGAATGAAAATAGAGAAAATTTTAAATTAATTTTGTATACCTCCTGAGAACACAGTAGCACACAAGTAACAAGTTGGCTTGTTCGGATCCTCCATTGCTGACGGCGTTAGCTGGCACCGCTCTTCTCCATTCTTTCCGGACGGGGACTCCTTGCATTTTTTTTCACTCCGTTAAATTAATTTTTGTTGATGTGAAATGTAACTGAGGATTAGAAAATATGGAGGGAAAAGTTGTTGCCAACTCAACTAACAAATATAAATGCAATAATTTATTGTTGTGGGCCTACTTTTACTTTGCATTCCTACTCACTATTTCCTTTTACTTTCTATAATAGCATTCTTTTAATGTTATGTGGAAAAATTGATTAATTGGAAACAAATTTAAATCATGTATGTAAATGAGTAAGTGAATAAGGCTAATAAATTTTGATAATTAATTAGGAAAACAAATTAAAATCTTGATTAGTAAGTGAATAAGCACAATTTAAATTACAAATCGCCCTATAACTTTCTGACAAAATTGATTTGGTCCCAAAATTAATTTCTTATCAGATTTAGTCCTAATTTCCATGACAGGGTCTAATTCTGGTCGGTAAAAAGCGAAACGACATCACATTAAAGTCCAAAATTGGTGATTTCCAGCAGGGTGCTAATGTAGCGTTTATGTTAGCTATTTATATTTGATTTTTTTCTTTTCTAATTTTATTGCACATAATGTATATTTTAAAATCTTAAAAGTAAAGAAAAAATCAAATATACTTAGTACATATGAACGCCACATCAACATACTTGCCACAAATCACCAATTTTAAACTTTAAAACGTCATATTGACTTTTACGGTCAATTTGAGACCAAAATTGGACTTTGTCAAAGAATTTGTGACTAAATCTGATAAAAAAATAATTTTGAAACTAAATCTGGTTTGTCAAAAAGTTATGGAACAATGTGTAATTTAAATTCAAATAAACATAATAAATTAAGATATACATCATAACTTATCTAATCTCACTTTTTCTTTACATTTAATCTTCATAAAGTTTTTAATAGCATTGGGGCACACAAATTATGGGATGTAGTATATAAAATGTGAAAAAGATAGAGAGATAGAAATAAAGGGGATTTAAGCCAAATTCGTCCTCTATCTTTTCACCTTTATTTAAATGGTCCACTATTTTGCTTTATAAATTTAATCTTGTATCTATTCAAGTTTCACCAAAATGATCCTAATTGGCATAAAAATGTACAAAATCTCACTGTTTCGGTCCTATATTTATTTTCTTTGCCAATTTAGTCTCGTATTATTTCACAATTCTTTAATTAGGTCCTAATTGAAAGGCAAAAAACATAAAATGCCACCTTATTAGTCATGTGCACTATTTTTTCGGGGGAAACCTATGATGTTGTTTTATTTTTTTAAAAATGTGGCACGCCAGACGGCAATCTTTGCCAAACTAAAGAAAACTTGAGATAAACTACAAAAAATCAATTAGGACCATTTTTCACCAAATTATGACCATTGTGGCGAAACTTTAACAAATACATGACTAAATTGATGAAGCAAATAAATAGAGGACCATTTAAATAAAGATGATAAGATAGAGGATGAATTTGATTTAAATCCCAAAATAAAGGCAGAGATAAAAAGAAATGTAAGGAGTAGTTTACCAAAAATGAAATAAGAGTTTTTAACTGAAACAAACGAAAAGGAAAAAAAAAATGAGAATCTTCAATGTGATCAAAGGGAGTATCTTTTAATATTCTCAACATATGGAACTAACTAATAAAACAATATCACGTACCAACTTCACCTAATTGTTTTTGGTGTCGAGGTAAAATTTGCGGATACGAAACACGTTTTGTTGTTTTGTCCTCTGATTCGACAAGTCTAGAATGGTTTGCATGAACACTTGATTTTGCGTGATCTAATTCAAATTTTGATTGATCAATCGACTTTGGAATTAGATATGAAAGACAACGGTTTTTTGGGATTGTAGAGAGAAAGGTGCAAATGTAGATGATTTGCAGCGTAGATATGCGAGTTTAAATCACAAATCATCCCAAAAATTTCGGACAAATTAGATTTAGTCCCATTATTAACTATCTATCAGATTTAGTCCCAAATTCTCTTACAAAGTCCAATTTTGGTCTCAAATCGTCTGGAATAGTCAATATGATGTCGTTTTGAAGTTCTAAATTGGTGATTTTCGCAAGGGATGTTGATGCGGCATCCATATGTGTTAATTATGTTTGATTCTTATTCTGTTATAATTTTATTAAACATTATATATATTTAATTTTTTTAAAATTATTTCTATAAATGGTATCGATGTTATATTTTATTTTTAAAAAGTAATTCAAAATGATATTATTTCTCTTTTTCCTATCGATTTGGAACCAAACTTGAATCTTGTCAGAGAAATTGTGACAAAATTTGATAAAAATTTAAATTTGGGACTATATCTATTTTGTCAAGAAGTTATGAGACGACTTGTGATGTAAACTCTGGATATGTTGTTGGTGGAGCTGTGTTTTTTGAAGGATAGCAAGTTATTGGCCTTTTTTTGTAGAAAAGTGTCGAACCCGGGTTCTACTTTTGCATGCAGAACTTTTGGCAACTAAGGAAGGGTTTGGATTGTTTTTTGCAACTGGAATTTGGAAATGTTAGATTTTTTTCGGACTCCATTGATGCAGTTTTGGCCGCTAAGCAAAAAGAGAAATATTTTGGGCCAGAAGAACAAAACCTTATATGAGCTTTAGGTTAGCTTGGAAAACACCTAAGCGTGAAGTGTTTTTAATATTCTATGATTAAAAAAATAGTCGCTGATGCTTTAAAAAAAAATTTGGCCGAAATAAGCAAACTTAACTATCCAGAATAGTAAAATTCCATAAAACTCCACAATCTGCATATGTACATTTCAACTAGATTATATGGTTTTGACATACAAATTGGTGATTAGACCTCAAATGCAATAAACAAGAGCAAAATTTTGAATTGCTGAAATAAATATTAATGTTGCTCCCTCCGTCACATAATAACTGACACATTTATTTTTATTTGAACGTCTCATTAATAAATGGTAAGTTGTTTAGAGGTACAAAATAAAATCAAGTGTTGTTAGAAGATACTAATTTAAATTTATAATTACCTTCAGGCATGTAGTCTCCTAATACCTCATTTGAAATGATTGTGATCTTGAGATTCCACCTTAGTCCTATACTGATTATTCTCCTGGATCTAAGAGACATAACTCCACTGATAGTTCCATAAACCATGACTCTGACAGTGGTTTGGTCAAGATATTTTTCCTTTGTCTATCACTGTGAATCTTTTCCATCCTAATATCATTCTTTTCTACATGATGTCTTATTAAATGGTGTCTAATATCCACATGTTTACACCGTGTGTGTAATACTGAGTTCTGAGTAATGGCTATAACACTATTATTGTCACAATAAATTGAGAGTTCATTTGCAAACACTTGATAGTCTCTCGATTGTTGTCTCAACAACAACTACCTGCTACCATATACTTAGTCTCAGTTGTGGATGTTGCCACTGAATTCTGTTTCTTTGAAATTCATGAGATCAATTTACTTCTAAGAAATGATAAGTTCCTGAATTTGGTTTCTTATCAATCCTGCATCTTCCATAGTCTGCATCTGAGTAACCAATAAGTTCTAGTTTGTCATTTGAGGGACGCCAAAATCCTAAATTGACAGTTCTCTTCAAATATTTCAGTATCCACTTGGTTTCTTCCAGATGACTTTTCTTGGGGTTGGACTGATATCTAGCACAAACTCCAATTCCAAAGGTTATGTCAGACCTACTTGCAGTCAGATATAATAAGGATCCAATCAGTCCTCTGTACTCAGTCTGATTTACTGAAGCCCCCATCAGAGTCAGGATCCATCTTCCAATTTGTGTTCATTGGGATCTTGGATGGATTGCAATTCTGAACTCCAATCTTCTGAATCAAATCTCTTGTGTATTTAACTTGATTAATGAAGATCCCTTGATCCATTTGTTTGACTTGCAATCCAAGAAAGAAGATCATTTCTCGCATCATAGACTTCTCAAATTTACCAGTCACCAACATAGTGATTTTCTCACACAACTGATGATTTAGTTTTCGGATGTTATGTCATCAACATATATTTGGACCATGAGAATGTCATCACCTTCAGTGATCCTGAATAATGTTATGTCCACATTTTTCTTTTTGAAACCATGGTCTATCAGGAATTTGAAGAGTGTATCATACCAAGGTCTTGGAGCTTGCTTATGTCCATACAATGCTTTCTTCAGATGATATACTTTGTCTCCAACCTCAAACCCTGGAATTTGTTCCACACAGACTTCCTAATTTAGTATCCCATTATGTAAAGCACACTTCAAATCATCTGATACACTTTAAACTTCTTATATGTTGCATATGCAAGGAACAAACTGATATCTTTAAATCTTGCCACTGGAGTAAAGGTCTTATCATAGTCTATTCCTTTAGACCGACAATATCCTTTTGCAACCAGTCTGGCCTTGTTCTTTACAACAACACCATTCTCATTCTTCTTGTTCTTAATGACCCATTTGGTACTTATAACTCCTTGGCACCTAGGTCTATCTACCAGTTCCCAAACCTGATTCCTTGTGAACTGATTTAACTCCTCTTGCATGGCTAGTATCCAGTTTGAGTTAGTGAGAACTTCTTCAATATTTTGTGGTTCATGTTTTGATAGGAAGCAACAAAATAGAGCACTCTCACCGCGGAACCTCCTAGTTCTCACTCCTTCAGTTTGATCTCCAATGATCTGATCAACATATTTAGGGACATGAGGTGATTCTTCCACAACAAGGGTCGATAATTGTAAATGTTGGGGCGCCACGTTCTGTGTGTTTAAATATTGTAATGAATGTTGGAACAATCACTACGATAATCTGGAAAATCAGAATATAAATCGTGTACATCGGAAGACTTAAAACACACTATTGCAAGATGGAATACTTTTTAACACAAACTATATAAAATAGCTTGTGTCAGCCTTACGGCAAAACGTTCACTATAACAAAAGTAGTGATATAAAAGTTGTGTGAAGAGCAATATCGTTCACAACAGAAACAAGACTCGATATCATCTATCAAATCTAAATTGGCTAAGTGTATAATCTATCTATACACCGTCAAAGTTGATCTCACTCTATATCTATGATCTCTCTATCTATGGATATAGGATTGATCGCAAGTTATGCGAGATGAACTCTACTTCTAAACATAACATAAATGTTGAAATAACTGCCCTATCACCTTTGAACTCAGGATCAATACTAGAGTAGGTGTACTCGTTTACTCCACGCTGTTGAATGTTATTAAGAATATTGTGACATTCAAAATAACACAAACGAGGAAGAAATAATAACTACCAACTTCGTAAAATAATACTCATCAGTTGATAATCGATTATTCCTTGCCTGATATTGAAGTCCACGTCCTCTATTTATAGATGTGAGAGGTCTCGGTCTTCAACCATCTAGATCCTAGTAGATGGATCTAGAATAAACTCCAAATGTAACATCCCATGATCTCTGCAAATAACCGTCCATTTAGGTGGTTTTATTCTGAATATTTGACAACTACCGCATGATCTAGATCCTTCTAAATGATCTGGAATGGCCTGGATCGTGTAGGTCCTTGTAGAACCTTCTGGAATCTGTAACCGCTTCTGTTGCACCTTATGTTGCAACATTCCTTGTAACATTGAGTCTTCCAGATTCTTGTAGAATATTCTAGATCTTCAACCTGCATGTCATAACATTCGTTCCAACATCCGATCACAGAATGTTTGTCATTTGAAGAAAAGGCAAATTATGATGTTGTGGGAAACATCAACATCAACAATCTCCCCCAATTTGACCTTTCTGCTACACCACACAAGAGAAAATATTTCAGCACACGAAGGAGGATAGAAGTTGTAGTTGTAAGGACAACTGCTGCATCATAGCCTGCACGTACTCCCCCTCAATTATATATATCACCCGCTTGTGTTGCAGATTACCTCAAACTTGACTCCCCCTCAACTAAGAGAGGTTATCAAATTAGATCTTCAATTATCAGTTCTTCAGCAGCAGCTTCACCAGATTATCCAACTTCACTACTACCTTGTTCACCATCTCCATTAGCATAACAAATGGAGTAAATAGATATTCCATTGCAATTGCGACACACTATACACAGGATCAAAACTTAGTACCATCAAGAACCCGCTCAGATACCACTTGTTGGGGCGCCGCGTTCTGTGTGTTTAAATGTTGTAATGAATGTTGGAACAATCACTATGATAATCTGGAAAATCAAAATATAAATCGTGTACAGCGGAAGACTTAAAACACACTATTGCAAGATGGAATACTTTTTAACACAAACTATATAAAATGGCTTGTGCCAGCCTTACGGCGAAACGTTCACTATAACAAAAGTAGTGATAAAAAAGTTGTGTGAAGAGTAAAATCGTTCACAACGGAAACAAGACTCGATATCACCTATCAAATCTAAATTGGCTAAGTGTATAATCTATCTATACACCGTCAAAGTTGATCCCACTCTATATTTATGATCTCTCTATCTACGGATATAGGATTGATCGCAAGTTATGCGAGATGAACTCTACTTTTAAACATAACATAAATGATGGAATAACTGCCCTATCACCTTTGAACTCAGGATCAACACTAGAGTAGGTGTACTCGTTTACTCCACGCTGTTGAATGTTATTAAGAATGTTGTGACATTCAAAATAACACAAACGAGGAAGAAATAATAACTACCAACTTCGTAAAATAATACTCATCAGTTGATAATCGATTATTCCTTGCCTGATATTGAAGTCCACGTCCTCTATTTATAGATGTGAGAGGTCTCGGTCTTCAACACTCTAGATCCTAGTAGATGGATCTAGAATAAACTCCAAATATAACTTCCCATGATCTCTGCAAATAACCGTCCATTTAGGTGATTTTATTTTGAATATTTGACAGCAACCGCATGATCTAGATCCTTCTAAATGATCTGGAATAGCCTGGATCGTGTAGGTCCTTTTAGAACCTTCTGGAATCTGTAACCGCTTCTGTTGCACCTTATGTTGCAACATTCCTTGTAACATTGAGTCTTTCAGATTCTTGTAGAATATTCTAGATCTTCAACTTGCATGTCATAAAATTCGTTCCAACATCCGATCACAGAATGTTTGTCATTTGAAGAAAGGGCAAATTATGATGTTGTGGGAAACATCAACATCAACAGTAAACTTTGTAAGCTTCACTGACTTCAAAATATCCTAAAAATATTCCTTCAACAGATTTGTTGTCAAAAGCTTTCAACTGACTCTTTCCATTGTTGAAGATGAAGCATGTTGATTATCTTATTTCGAATAGATGATTACGTGGTTGTTATAGCCAGTGTTGTAGAAATCGGGCTAGGTGGCCCCAGCCCACCACGATTTTTGCCAAATCGCCCATATTAGGCGTTCCGCCGACTTTGCGCCACCTAGGCGCCCTCAGCGGTCCTAGGCGGCCAGCAAATAATTTTTAAAAAAATTAAGTTTTAAGGTTCATTTCATTGTAAACACACCTAAACCCGTGACCTACCAATTCATTCTAGCAAATATACCCAAACTCAAACCCTCCAAGTGACGACGACGGATAACAGGAGAAGAGGGTTGCCGCCACCCACCGCCAACGTCGCGCCGCCGTCCATCGTGCGCCGCTCACTATCGCTGCTCTTTGTTCGCTTGTCGCTGCTATTTGTTCTCTGTTTGTTGGTCACAGCCCATGTCACATCCCACGCTGCCGCCCGCGTCGCAGTCAGTATTCTTTCACATGATCTTTCAACAAGTGTATTCTTTCAACGAGTGTATTAATTTAATTTTTAATTTTTAGGCAATTTTTTACATGGCAGAGTATTGATTTAGATTATGGCAGTTTAGAGGATTGGTTGAGTAATGTATTGATTACTGATTAATTTATTGAGTATTGGCAATTTACTGATTTAGAAACATTGACTATTGATTAATTGATGATTGAATATGGGCTATGGCATAAACATATTCTTTCACATGGCAGAAATAAATTTACTATTTTTTTTATTATTGAGTTATTGAATAAGTGGTTGATTTGGGGTTATTGAGTTATTGAGCTATCTATTGAGTTATTAATTTGGGGTTTTATTTTTTGGTAATAGATGGCTTCTTCAACTTTTGTGACTAGTGAGTCATTGAAATAAAAATCGGATAATGTGGGGTGGGAGTATACCTTGTTGGTAGATCTAAAAAGTTTGGATAGAGAGAAATGCACTTTGTGTAACCACACGATGAGTGGAAGATTTTATAGTATGAAGCAATATATGGCCGGCATAAGGGGGAATGTTGTTGCGTGTATAATGTCAACAAAAGAAGATCAAGCAAAATATAGAAATGCAATCAATGATGCAAAGAAGAAGAAGGGTTCCAAAAATAGAATGATGAATAGATAAGATCACAAGTGAATATTGATGTTGATGATCATGATATTGAGATTGATGGAGACTTGACATTTGGAGAGTTTGTAGGGTCTAAATCCCCCAACCAGATTGGACATATGGATAGATTTGCAAATCAAATCAATGCTGAGAAAACTTTCAACCTCAGAGAGAATATGCATTAACAAAACATAAAAGAGACAATTTGCAATGAAAGACTTGATAAAGTAAAATAGTATGTATGCAGATTTGCATATGAAGCAAACATTCCTTTTGTTGTATTCGAGCTAGATAACTGTTAGAAAATATTTGAGGCTATTGGACAATATGGAGTAGGGTGTAGGCCTACTACAAGGTACGTAATGAGTGAGTCTTTTTGGAAGAAAGAGGTTGAAAGAATTAAAGCAGTATTGAAACCACAAAAAGAAGAATGGAAAATTAATGTTTGTTCGATTATGATTGATGCGTGGAGTGGTAGAAAGAGGAGAAACATCATGAACTTGTGCTTAAATTCTAGATTGGGCATTGCTTTTATTTCATCCAAGGATTTTTTTTAACATTCCACATACAGGCCAAGTAATCCACGACTACGTTGAAGGGTGCATTAAATAGGTTAGTGTTCAATATTCATTTTATTTCTAGAATTTCATCCTTATATTTTATTTATTATGTGATATTCATTGTTCATTAATTGTTGAATGTACTAAAATTCTTTTAATTTTCATTTGATAAATAATAGGTGGCTCCAGATAATGTTGTTCAAGTAGTGACTGACAATGCGTTGAACAATATGGCAGTTTCAAAGTTGTTGAAGGAGAATAGGCCTCAAATATTTTGGGCCTCGTGTGCTGCCCACTCGATGAACCTTATGCTTGAAAGCATTGCAAATCTACCCAACTTCAAGAAATCAGTTGATCAAGCTAAGGCATTGACCATCTTCATCTATGGTCATCACAAAACTTTAGCTATGATGAGGGTGTACACAATGAAGAGGGACATAGTCAGGCCGGGAATGCTAGATTTGCATCATCCTTTCTTTCTTTACAAAGCATATCCAAGAAAAGAGTGCAATTGAAGGCAATGTTTGCGAGCAATGAATGGGAACAATGCAAATTGTCAAAAACTCCTAAAGGAAAAACAGTGTACAACACAGTGTTGAGTATGAGATTTTAGAATGGTTTTTCCACATTGTTGCAAGTTTTTGGAAGGTGCTTCGACTTGTTGATGGCGACAAAAAGCCATCTATGGGGTTTGTATATGGCGAGCTCATGAAGACGAAAGAGGAGGTTAAAGCATCTTTGCACAATATTCCCAAGAACTATCAGCCTATCATTGATATTATTGATGGAAAGATGGAAGAAAGACTTGATCGTCCACTTCATTTGACGACTTACCTCTTGAACCTATTCTACCATTACCAGGATCCTTTTCTTCACTTAGATCAAGTTGTTGCAGTTGGAGTCATTGAAGTTCTATTTCATGGGAATGACTCTTTGCAAAATAAGATTATGAATGATGAGCTACCAAAGTACAAGAATAAGGACTTGTTTTTTGGGAGACAATTGGCAGTTGTGGCTTGCATGGAAGAAAACATTGAAAAGTTTGATACAGGTAACTATCCTTTGAAGTTATGGTGTAGTTAAGTTTGGTGCAGTTAAGTTTTAGTAATTAATTTTAAAATTTTATATTATGTTTGTTGTAGTAACTTGGTGGTCAAGTTATGGTGCAATTACTCCTAATTTGAAAAGGTTTGCCATGAGAATACTTTCTTTAACTACTAGTTCACCGGGCTGTGAAACAAAATTGGAGCGCATTTGAAGGGGTTAGTAATATTTCTTTGTGTTTCTTACTTTTTTTTCTTTAGTTTTAAATTTTTAATATTTTTTATGGGGTTATTATTTTTGCTATTAATTATTTGTGTTCGTAACATTTTAGATTCACACAAAGAAAATAAATAAACTTCTAGGCGAAAGGTTACAAAATTTTGTGTATGTTAGTTTCAATTCAAAATTAATGAACAAACAAAAGAAGTTGAAAGAAAAGAACATGGAAGTTCTATTAGCAAAGGAAGATGCGAGTTTTGTTTAAAAATGGATTGTTGATAGGGTAGTCTCAGTTGATGATGATGATGTAGAGGGAGATCTTAGTTTGGGCTCCGGCATTGCTTCGACTCCTCTTGATGAGACGGAAGATGGTCCTCAAAGAAGTTTTCGACTTAGAGATCAAGATGACTTCTCATCTGATGATGAGAAAATAGAGGTCGATGTCGAGTTTGAGTCCGATGATGAAGACCGAGTGTATGGAGATGAACAACCCATATTTCCTGAAGTTCCCCAGTAACAAAGCTCAATCAATCAAGAAATTTGATGTGAAACATTTAATTAGTTTAACTTTGTATATTTTTGTGTTTTTGTTTTAAATGTTGAGAATTCTCTAGTTGGACTATTTAAATTTATAAATTACAATTATTATCTATGATAACATTTTCGGTTAAATCTTCTTTAAAAAAATTCAAAAAAATGAAAAAAAAATGCCTAGGCGGCCAATAACCGTCTGACTGACGATTTTTGACTTCTATAACATTGGTTATAGCTATTGAAGATCATCAAACAAATTAATCACAGTGAATATAATATGTTAAGAATTTCCAAGGAGGGGAATTTGGCAGCATATAAGTATATTATTTATATTATGGAACCTCCAATTTTATTAATAATAGTGGGTATTTATACACGCTAAGCAAGCATAAGGCGTCATCACCTTAATCACTCTAATTTTTATAGTGACAAGTGATAGTACACTTGTTTACCTCTAAACTATTACACATGTACAAATGACAAGTGTTAAGACACTTGTTTGCTTCTAATACAATACTTAATGATGAGGTTTTCTTGATTGTTGTTTGTGATGATAAGCTGCTCGTCTAAAGGATGCCTCATTTGGGGATTTAACCTTATTTTCCTCTGTTGCTTGTACAATATTTTAGATCCTTGGACAACTGCTCGCTCAAGTGGTCAACACTTTGACGAAAATGTCCTTCTTTTGCCAGTTGAGCGCCGGTTACTCAGCTGCTCACCTCTTAATCCTCTGCCTTGAGCATCTCTTTCTATCTTAATCCTTACTTAGTTGTTCGTCAATCAATAATTTCCACCTAGCTTGACCTTATGTTAGGATTGAAATTGACTAACTAAGAACAGCTGGGATTTAATTTTTCTAGGCGGGAAAGTTCGGTGAACAACCGGATTTATTTTTTGAATTGTGAGATTCACAGAAACTGAAACAACGTAGGCGGTGGTGATGTCAACCGCCGCCCACGCCTGCCTTTTAAATTGTAAAAAGGGGCTTTTGAACTTTTAGAATTTTGAATTTTGCCCCCATCCCTTTTTCTATAAATACCTGGCCATTTCCACTCTTTTCCTCTTTCGATTCTTCTCCCGATTTCCGTCATTAATAGTTTTTCAAACTTCTTTACGATCTTTATATCCGTACTCTTGCTTCGACCAACACACATATTCAAGATAATTTGTCAATCTGTTTTTAATTTCTTCTTGTTATTTTCGATTTTTCAATTGTCACTTCATTGAAATCGCCTTCGACCTTCAAACCCATATTCTGGGATTTTACTCTATTCTCCTATTTCGATCTTTGCACTTCCTTCTATCTTTGTGAAAATGATATTTCCATCTTCGAGTACTTCCCTTTTCAGAAGAAACCCCGAGAAAAGACATATGGTGGACTCAGTGGATTTCCCCTACCATTCTGTCTACCAAGCTCTTCGCCAAAAACCGAGGACTTTACTAATGGATGAGTATACCTATTCTAAAGCGAGCTTCGTTGTTTTCTCGGTGGAGGGATATATGGCTGAACAATCTGGCGAGCAGCTAATCGAACAAATAGTTGCTCGCCTGTGCGGAGAAGAGGATATTTCCTCTAACTTGGGGGAAGACTTTGAGGAGGTGGCCGCCGAAATAAACGTTTTTGATGCATCGGAGCTTGAGGCCGCCCCACTACGATTAACATGGGAGTTCTTGAAGGAGATCAATTTCGCATTGCCCGAAGCTACTCCGGAGTCCGAAATTCCAGAAGGAGTTGCTCGTGAAAACGAATGGGAGGAGTATGTTGCTCGCTACTCCAAAGCATTCACTCCTCCTTAGCAAGTTATTATGAAAACCCAAGTAAACACCTTCGTGGCGAGCAAGATTGAGAGTCTAGTGATGGAGGAAGACTTGGAGAATATCCGCTCCACATACAAAATCCCCTACGATATCTATCTATATGGCCCCAAGAAGGAAGAGATGGTTGGTCACCCCCCACTAGGCTATACTACAAAAAACTTGGACGTGCTTGAGACATGCTTATCTTTGCCTATCCATCTAGTCATTGGTCGCTTCATCAAAGACATCAATTTGGCAATCACACAGATTACCCCAAACGGATGGAGCAACCTACGCACCTTCATGACCTTGTTTGGTCTTGAGGGCAACATGAGCAAGATTAATATCATCGAAGTGCATTACACCATGACCATCTTTGCTCGCCCCGAGGATGGTGAAGGGTGGTACCACCTGAAGGCGAGGAATGGGGTAAAACTTATTGAAGGAGTCCCCAATAAAGTAAAAATTTGGAAAAGACAATTTTCTTTATTGGTGGGAATTAGCGACCAGCTATTGACTTCACTAGAGGGGCAGGGCACATCTACTCGCCTGAGGCATATGGAAAAATTAAGCGTACGTTCCACTTTTTCTCACTATAGGACAAGTGGAACTAATTTTAATTTTTTTCTTTCTTGTTGTTTTGCAAGTCCAAGAATCTTGAAGTGGGGACATCCTGATCTCAGCGAGGAGTTCTTATTTACACTCTCAGTAGTAATACATTGAAACAATTATTTTGAATTCATTAAGGAAAGGACGACTGAGGAATTCGTTGTAGGTAGACTGTTGATCTACAACTAAGAACTCTACCATTCTAGTCAGTCTCCTTTCGGGACCCTCGACCGATACAAGCTCGACTGACAATCTAATGATCCCTAGCGGGATTGTTACAGCGTCTCTGAATCCTAAGATTCTATGATTAAAGTCTTCTATGTAGCTTGCATAGTCTCCCAGCTGGTCTAGCGTTTTCTTGAACAGAGTGTTGGTGTAGGTACCCGTATCAACAAGCAGGCGGTGTACTTTGGTACCCATAATATTTGCACAAATGACCAAAGAGCCATTGTGGGGAGTAAGGATTTCATCCAAATCTTTTTCTGAAAAGGTTAGGTCCACCGTTTGTTTGGTTGATGGGTTGACCCCCACTTTCTTGGCTTGTGCAACTACTTTCAATTTTGTCTTTTTTTTTCTTTTCTACATTGAGGGTCTCCCATTCGAGCAGCCACCATTGGGTCCGGTTGATTCCAATATCAGGATACCATGTACTGGCTCCGCAGATGCTGTTGGAACCTTCTTTCCTTGTTTGTTTGCCATGCCCGACTGCTCGTCGCTATCTGCTTCATCTGAACTAGACAGCTGTTCACGGTCTCTTCCCTGATGTTTTTTTATAAACTCTTACAGCTTCCCTTCCTCATAAAACCTCCACAGTTGTTTTAGCAAATCCCTGCACTCACTTGTGAAATGACCAATGTTCTGGAGATAAGCGCAGTACTTGTTGAGGTTCAATTTGCCTCTCTCTTGCCTAATCTTCCTGGGTGCGGACATCATATCTCTATCTTTGACACTATTGTATAGGGCATCCACCGACATAGTTAATACTTGGTTCAATCTTTCCTTCAATTCGGCTCATTCATTGAAAGCCTTCAAAAATTTTGGGGCTTTGTAGTCACTTCCACTAGCTTTCTTTCCCGATTTCTTTTTCTCCGACTTGCCTCCTAGCTCCTGCTGCAGAGCTTCTTGCATTGATACATGAATTTCTGCTCGGTGTCTGAACTCAACATATGTCTTTGGGCTGGTTAGGTGTATCTCCTTCCACAAGATAGTCCCTTTCTTCAACCTGACCATTACTGCCACAATTTTTGTGTCCTTATGATTAGGCGTGAAATTGTTATGTTTTGGTGCCCAATTTACTCATGTTTTGAGTGTTTTCGATTAGTGCTTAGAGTCAAATGAGCATTATTTCTATACATTGATAAAATTGTCTCTTTGGTGCTCATAGGTGAATAGAGGACGAAAAGAGGAGTTCGTAGGACTTTGAATCGACTCAAACGGATGCCCGGATGAGAAGATATTGAAGAAATACGATTGGTATTAGTGCGGACGAGGAAAAGTATCATTTGGAAGGATTAGAGATCACTCGAGCGCATAGCTCGAGCGCCTTACTCGAGCGCGCAAATGAACAGAACAATTCTTGCGCTCGAGCAGCTCGAGCGCCACCGCTCGAGCGAATCACTCGAGCGCCCAAAAACATACAGAGAAGATTCAGCGCTCGAGCAGCTCGAGCGCGACCGCTCGAGCGAATGCGTCATTCGAGCTACACAGCTCGAGCGGGACCGCTCGAGCGTTTTGCTCGAGCGCCCATATACTTTTGCCTGCGGATTCGTATTTTCGGCCCATTAACTCCCGTTTCGACCCGGTGCCTATATATACCTCGTCCAAACACGTGTTGAAAAACCCTGACTTTTAGAAATAATTTTAGACTTAGTTTTTGGAGAGGAAGAAGAAGAGCAAGCTTTATTTTACGTTTTGTTGAGGTTTTGCATACGAATTCTTAGTTTCTTGTCATTAGTTCGTTACTTTAAACACTTTTAACTCCGTTTAATTAATTTAATTTCAGTTCTTCGTATTTATTTTCTTTCAAACCCTAGTTTATGTTTCTTACTTTCTTTATTCAATTCATTATGTTTTTATTCGTTGTTTCTTTTATTGCTTTTATTTTTGTTAAAACCATGTCCGGCTAAAACCCTTGCATGCTTGGGTTAGGATGAACTCGTAGAAGTAGGATGTGGGTACGTAATTAAGGTAATTGGTGACGTTAGTTTTAATTCTCTTAGTTAATGAATTCTTATAATTAATCTGAACTTTACCTTTGAATTTAGTACGAAAGTGTTAGAGAGAGGACGACCGCATCACTCAATAACAATTAGTAGTCTTAACGAGAGGGTTTAGGAAAGGTTAATTCATCTACCGGTTTAGCGAAGGAGGACGACCGCATCACCTTAGTTAAATTAGGGTCTCTTTAATTAAGCACAATTCATTAACTTGTTAGTGGATTAGTGAAGTCGATTGCTAGGATAAAGTATTAGGGTGAGAAATCTTGAGCTTTCATTCTACGATCTTTTACTTAGGTTAATTCTTGGTTGTCACAATTACTTTGATTATGTACCTGCTCCATTAGTATACGTAGGGATTCCTATCCTAAGCATCACCACCTTTTATTAGAAAACAACCCGTAGTTAATTCGTTTTTTTTTCACTCTTTAGTTAATTAGTCTATTTTAGTCTTTTAATTAATTTTTCAAAAACCCAAAAACATCACACTCATATTAACTACGACGCGTAGATCTTCAGGGATCTATTCGCATACATACCATCCCTTGGGTTCGATAATACTTGGTCCCTATACTTGCCCATACTACAGTGAACCCGTTCTCTTGCGGGGTAGCTACTAGTAGAAGCTAGTATTTTCGCTTCAAGTCAATGGCGCCGTTGCCGGGGATGGCGTTGAATGTTTGAATAGGACTTGTAGATAGCTTAGTAGTTAGTAGTGGGTGATTTATTTTCTGTTTTTATTTTTTTTATTCAATCGGCAGTTGCGTTTTGATCCTTCTGCTAGTGTTTCAGGTTTATGAAAACACGCTCACAAGGCAATACGAGCGAAGAGAGATTACCTGCAGACCCTGAGACAATAGCCAGAAGGAACCGAGCCTTCTTGAGAAGGATGAACGCTGCCGACTTAGGGAAGGGACCAATGGACCTCAATAATGAGTTGGACGATGCTGCCAATGATTTCAATCAGGCAGTAGACCGGGTTGATGGCTCTGGAGGGAGTGGTGGTCAGAATCAAGACCAGTTCGTAGATAGTAGTAGCCAGAACCCGGGTGCACAAAATGTAAACAATCCAGCTCAGAATCTTGTCCCAAATACTCAGAACAACCCTGCTTACCCACAAAACCCGAATAACCCTTTCCATAACCCAGCATATCAACATTACCCATACCCACCATACCCTTATCCACCATACCCGTATCCTCCACCTCCTGTCTATAACCAACCACCTGTGTACCAACAACCTCCAGTTCAAAACATACAAGCACCACCGGTCGCTCCTCAGCCTGCGCCCCAGAACGCAGATCAGAATATGGCAATTGGGGGCAGGTTCGCGGCACAACCACAGAGGTACTACGATGGAGTGGCCTTACCTCCAGTTGAGGCCAATAACTTCTCAATTTCTCCAGGAATTCTCAAGCTGCTGACCGAGAATCAGTTCAAAGGGGTGATCGGGAAGGAGAATCCTCACACACATCTGAGGAGCTTTCTCATGATAGCCTCAACATTTAATTATAATGGCATGTCTGAAGATGCCAAGAGGCTTAGGCTGTTCCCATTCTCACTGACGGGAATAGCCAAAGAGTGGTACGATAATACGCTCCCGCGGGGAGGTATTACCACTTGGGCCGAGCTCGAGCGTCTGTTCCTCGAGCGATTCTACCCTCCATCTAGGACGATCAAGGCTAGAATTGAGATCTCGTCCTTTCGCCAGAAATCTGGAGAGGATCTACGCCAAGCGTGGGAGAGATACTCAAACATGCTGATAGAGTGCCCGCAGCACGGGTACAATGAGGGTGATATTATGGCATTCTTCTACAGTGGAGCCAGCAAGGATGGTCAAGCCCATTTAGACGCCTGTGCGGGCGGAGCATTCTTGAATCAAGGCATAGAGAGGTGTAGGGAGATCGTGGACAACATTGTCACGAATGCCGGTGCTTGGAGTGGAGATGCAGATTTGCAAAGAGTGCATCAGGTGGAAGAGGGAGAAGGAACGAGAAGGCTGCTGATGGCCATGATGGAAAAGATCAACAACCTCGAGTTGGGGAAGACTTTGGTTGGAGAGCATGCAGTAGAGAATGAGAGAGTAGACCAGCCCAGTGGACAGCAAGAGGTAACCAATTACATGGGAGGTCCATATTACAATCAGAATGGCTACCAATGTGGTAGTCAGTATGGAAGGCCTTCTTATGGCCAACCATTTGTGCCTCCAGGCCCTCAGCCACTTCAAAATCAATGGAGGAACACACAAGGAGTTCAAGGAAGCCAGCAGCCTCCTCAAAACACATGGAGGAAGAATGATAATTTTTCTTATGCTAACCCAAAAGCTGGTGTTACTGTTCCTGCAGGTGTTGATCCGGGGTCTAAACCTCCTGGTGGAGAAGGCGGTGCATCAACCGAGGAGATGTTGAGAGCGATCCTTCAGAAGGTGGAGGAAGGGAGCAAGAGATTGTCATCCTTGGAGTACGATGTGAAGGAGTTGCATAAGAAGGGTGATCAACGTGATCAAGAGCTCCAGAAGATGAATGTTGAGTGGACTAGAACTCAACAAGAGAACAATAGAAGGTTCACCTCTTTAGAGCTCCAGATGAGCCAGATTGCAAAATCAGTGAATAGAATGCCGGAGGGGAACCCGAAAGAGCAGTGCAAGGTGATCCAGTTTAGAAGTGGAACCAACTATGAAGGTCCTCAGATGCCTGCTGACTCTGAGATGCCCCACGAAGAGATTGAGCCAAAAGGAGATGGAGTTAAGACTGAGGAGAAAGAAGTTGAGAAAGGAGTTGGGATTGAAAGTAAAGGGATTGAGAAGCATAAAGATGTGGATGAGTCCCATCAAGACAAAGACCTTGAGGAGGTTGAGAGAGTTCCTAAGTGGAAAAAGGCAAAGGAAGCAAGGGAGAAAGTGAAAGAAACAGAAAGAGATGAGTGGGGGGTACCCAAATCTGTGATACCCGTCCCATATCCACAGCGCTTCATGAAAAAGAAGCTTGATGAAAAATTTGCAAAATTTCTTGATGTTTTTAAACAACTTCACATTAACATTCCTTTTTATGATGCTTTGGAACAGATGCCGCATTATGCGAAGTTTCTGAAGGACTTGATCGCGAAAAGACGGCGAGTGGATGAGCCGAAGTTGGTGCAGTTGAACCACGAGGTGAGTGCATTAGTGCACAAGGCGCTTCCACCAAAGCTGAAGGATCCCGGGAGCTTCACCATCCTATGTGACATAGGGAACGGGATCAAGAAATGAGCGTTGTGCGACCTTGGAGCAAGCATCAATCTCATGCCCCTGTCGCTTTTCAAGAAGTTGGAAGGGTGTGAACTTCAATCCACAATGATGACGCTTCAACTTGCCGATCGGTCTATTACTAGACCTCAAGGTGTGGTTGAAGACGTCCTAGTGAGAGTTGGAGATCACATCTTTCCAGCCGACTTTGTAGTGTTAGAAATGGAGGAAGATGAGCACGTGCCCCTGATTTTGGGAAGACCGTTCTTAGCTACGGCGGGGATGGTGCTAGACGTGGCGAATGGGAAGATCACGTTGAAGGTTGATGATCAAGAAGTGAAGATCTCCCTATATGAAGCCATGAAGCACCCGAAGGAGGATGAGAGCTTGTATTGCATGGATGCCATTGATCCTCGTGTTGAAGACCCACATTCTCTCTCGAATTCCTCTCATACTCATGATTTTGTTAGTCCTTCACCTGTTGAGTTAACCCATGAACATTATGTTCTTGATTATTTTGATAGGGATGAAGTGAAGAAGTTGAAGGATGAAGAGGTGAAGAAAGTGGACGTGGTCCAGTTAGACGGGAAAGGAGGAGTTAAGAAGAAAAAGTCCAAACTCAAGAAATTGTTTAGTAAGACTCCTCCAGATAGAGGCAAGAAGGAGTTGAGACCCATAACACTTGGGGATGGTAAGAAAGCAAAGGAACTCATGATGGTGGGGCATCAAGGAAAGGAGTTCAAACACCACTCTTATGAGAGTAAGGGAGGTAAATTTGAGTATGATGTCCCATAAGCTCCTTTGAGCACGGTCCGGCATGAGGACCTTAAAAATAGCGCTGAATGGGAGGCAACCCATTTTTATTTGCTTTCATTTATTTTTAGTGTCTTTTTATATTATTAGGGTGTTTAGAGTCGTATGTCTAACCTCGTACTCGAGAGCTTTATTTTGTAGGCTTGTCTCTAAAGGAGTAAAGGAACCAAAGAAGTGGAGATTGAAGGAACCAACTTGAGACAAGGGAATGTGCAAAGCTACTGAGAGAAATTGAATTATTTGGTTGAGGTAACCCACAACCCCAAACTTAGACCTCTAGCAAGGTCGAAGTTTGGGGGGGTGGAGTTTCTTTTTATGATTACATTGCACATGCATGCACGCCCTTATCTTTGAGTTGAGTTAGTTATTTGGTGCCTTGAGATGCTCCTTGGGCTATTATTAATTTGTTTTGTTACTCAATATTTTATGCCTATCAATCACCTTATGCTCGTTGATTGCTATCTTTGAGTATGATTTGATGAGTAGGGTGAATTATGAGGCTGAGTTAGGAGTTTTCTTGTGTGAGTGTTTGAGTTAGAGTTGATTTGAGAAAGAACTTGTATGCTTGTAAATTTTTCTTTTGAGTACTTGTGTGATGATTGTGAGAATGCACTAGGACTAGCATGGATGTGAAAGCTGTGAGATTTGAGCCTAATGAGATTTAAATGCATGAATTAATCTCGTCGTTTGTGAGAGGATCGTCACCTTAGAGGATGCTAGAACTTGCATGTGCTCTTGCTTCTTGATTGTGTCTAGTTTGATATGCCGAATAGGATCTTAGGCCATCTTTGATTTAATTGAGTCACTTAGCCAAAATTTTCCTTACCAATGACATTGATCCCTTGTTAGCCCCTTTGAGCCTAAAGCCTATTTTATTTGCTAGCACATATGAACACTATTCCAATTCCTAAGCCTTTTTGTCCCAATTTGAGTGGAGAATAGGAAAGTGTGAATGTGAAGGGAGTGAATTGAGTTGAAAAAGGAAAAGATTGTTTGTTGAGTGAATATGAGAAGAAGGGTGTGAATGAGATTTGAGTTGTGGGAAAGAAAACAAAAAAATTGAGAATGAGCAAAAGAAAAAAATGAGCTCATGTGTTTGTGCGAAAAAAAAAGAGAAAGAAAAAAAAAAGTGATTGAAAAAAAAGTGAAAGAGTGAAAAAGAAAAAAAAAAAAAATTGAAGTGTTGAGAGTAGTGGAATTAAAGTGTATTGATTGCAAATGTTGAAGTGATTCTGCTCCTAATCTCAAAGTGCCAAAATTGATTTTTCTATTCTCCATTCACTTGAGTCACTTACCCATATTGTTATCCCACCTGTCCAAAGAGCCTACATTACAACCTTGAGAAAAGTCCTTTTTGATTCGGCATGAATTTCTAGAGTATGGTCGAAGTTGAGAGCATTTACAAGCCTATGGCTGCCAATATGTGTGATTGATTGATTGAGTGAGTCCCTTAAACACTGTTATACACTTGTGAGGGAGTGAAACACACCGTTGAGTGCACGTCCATGCTTGATCTTGGTGTTTCTTGTTATTGTTGCATGAGTACGATAAAAGAAAGTGAGTGAGTATATGGGTGATTGATCTTTGAAGCTCGAGTTCAATTACTTGCATGATTTGATTCTTGATTCATTCCTAACAATTTCACTTGACTTATTATTTCGATGCTTGAGGACAAGCAACATGGTAAGTTTGGGGGGGTTGATTAGGCGTGAAATTGTTATGTTTTGGTGCCCAATTTACTCATGTTTTGAGTGTTTTCGATTAGTGCTTGGAGTCAAATGAGCATTATTTCTATACATTGATAAAATTGTCTCTTTGGTGCTCACAGGTGAATAGAGGACGAAAAGAGGAGTTCGTAGGACTTTGAATCGACTCAAACAGATGCCCGGATGAGAAGATATTGAAGAAATACGATTGGTATTAGTGCGGACGAGGAAAAGTATCATTTGGAAGGATTAGAGATCACTCGAGCGCATAGCTCGAGCGCCACCGCTCGAGCGCCTTACTCGAGCGCGCAAATGAACAGAACAATTCTTGCGCTCGAGCAGCTCGAGCGCCACCGCTCGAGCGAATCACTCGAGCGCCCAAAAACATACAAAGAAGATTCAGCGCTCGAGCAGCTCGAGCGCGACCGCTCGAGCGAATGCGTCATTCGAGCTACACAGCTCGAGCGGGACCGCTCGAGCGTTTTGCTCGAGCGCCCATATACTTTTGCCTCCGGATTTGTATTTTCGGCCCATTAACTCCCATTTCGACCCGGTGCCTATATATACCTCGTCCAAACACGTGTTGAAAAACCCTGACTTTTAGAAATAATTTTAGACTTAGTTTTTGGAGAGGAAGAAGAAGAGCAAGCTTTATTTTACGTTTTGTTGAGGTTTTGCATACGAATTCTTAGTTTCTTGTCATTAGTTCGTTACTTTAAACACTTTTAACTCCGTTTAATTAATTTAATTTCAGTTCTTCGTATTTATTTTCTTTCAAACCCTAGTTTATGTTTCTTACTTTCTTTATTCAATTCATTATGTTTTTATTCGTTGTTTCTTTTATTGCTTTTATTTTTGTTAAAACCATGTCCGGCTAAAACCCTTGCATGCTTGGGTTAGGATGAACTCGTAGAAGTAGGATGTGGGTACGTAATTAAGGTAATTGGTGACGTTAGTTTTAATTCTCTTAGTTAATGAATTCTTATAATTAATCTGAACTTTACCTTTGAATTTAGTACGAAAGTGTTAGAGAGAGGACGACCGCATCACTCAATAACAATTAGTAGTCTTAACGAGAGGGTTTAGGAAAGGTTAATTCATCTACCGGTTTAGCGAAGGAGGACGACCGCATCACCTTAGTTAAATTAGGGTCTCTTTAATTAAGCACAATTCATTAACTTGTTAGTGGATTAGTGAAGTCGATTGCTAGGATAAAGTATTAGGGTGAGAAATCTTGAGCTTTCATTCTACGATCTTTTACTTAGGTTAATTCTTGGTTGTCACAATTACTTTGATTATGTACCTGCTCCGTTAGTATACGTAGGGATTCCTATCCTAAGCATCACCACCTTTTATTAGAAAACAACCCGTAGTTAATTCGTTTTTTTTTTCATTCTTTAGTTAATTAGTCTATTTTAGTATTTTAATTAATTTTTCAAAAACCCAAAAACATCACACTCATATTAACTACGACGCGTAGATCTTCAGGGATCTATTCGCATACATACCATCCCTTGGGTTCGATAATACTTGGTCCCTATACTTGCCCATACTACAGTGAACCCGTTCTCTTGCGGGGTAGCTACTAGTAGAAGCTAGTATTTTCGCTTCAAGTCACCTTACTCACCATCTCACCCTCCAGTAAGACTTTATCAAATCTCTCTAAGAATTTTTTGTCCGACTCCTCGGCTCCAAACTTTATATCTGTCAGTCGGTGTCTTTGTGTCAGGTACGACCCAACAATTGAGAAGTGTAATACCCGGACCCATTTCATGCCTTATTTATTTTCACGTGTGAGTGTTATTTTATTCTCGAATGTTCTTTCGAAAAAAAGACTTCGTTTTATTCAAAATCTTTGATTTTGGGTAACAGACGAGTAGAACTGGACCGACAACACTATAGAAACCCTAACACAGAAGGAACCGGTACTGGATAAATCAAATATGAATGAAATATGAGTCTATAAATCATTTTATTTTTATCAGGAGAGTTTTAATTTTTGGTTGCCAAACATCGGGCGAAAACCCCGAAAATGCTGAAATTTGAATCTACCGAATAAAAACCGAATCAACCGGGAACCTAACTAATAAAATAAGTTAAAAGCCTTCTTAATTATGAACTTTTAAAGATGGAAAATTAATTGATAGAAAAATGAACGAAACGTGGCTTCCAGAGCCCCGAAACCCCTAACGAAACCCCAATTTTTCAATATCAAAACGCATGCCCTGAACCAAAAGGCCACCACAAGCCTGGCTTGTGGGGCCCACTTATGTTGGACGGCCAGCTGCTGTCTCCCAGCAGCCCACAAAGGGCCAAATACACTCTCAACAAGTAGGCATGCTAAAAAATAACCGGAACCGCCGACTTTGGAACCGCCGGTTCCACGGTTCCGGAACCTAACCGAAACCGTAAATTACACGGTTCGGTTCCGGTTCCACTAAAAGTCGGAACTGGAATTGGCGGTTTGAACCGGAACCGGTGGTTCCGAGGCGGTTCTACACTTAGAATTTTGAGTGTATTTCTTAATTTTGAGTTATAAACTTAGAATTTTTAAAATTAAACTCAAGTCCAATTTCTTTAACCCCTCCCCCAAATTTATTTTGTAAAATTTAAGATTTTAAGTTGTAAACTTGTAAATAGTAATTTGGAATAATTCAATATTCAATTTGTAATATTCCAATTAGTTTGTAATAATATATATTAGATATTTATTTTAATTTAAAATTACTAATTTGTAATTGTTCAATTACTAATTTGTAATAGTTCAATTACTAATGAACTTATTTTTTATTTAATATGTCATCTACGTTTAGATTAAAAAACCAAAAAATACAAGTAGAAACCATAAAAAACCTTAAAAAAAAGTGACTTAGAATTTTGAGTTTCAAATCAAATTTATTTTGTAAAAAATTAGATTTTAAGTTGTAAACTTGTAATATTTCAAATTAGTTTGTAATAATAGATATTAAATATTTATTTTAAATTAGAATTACTAATTTGTAATAGTTCAATCACTAATGAATTTTTTTTCCATTTAATTTGTCCTTTACATTTGGATTAAAAAATCAAAAAACACAAGTAAAAACCCTAAAAAACAAAAAAACTAATAAAAAAACTGTCGGAACCGGCCATTCGGAACTGGAACCGCCGGTTCGAGAACCGAACCGAAATCGGTTTTACCACGGTTCGATTCCGGTTTGGATTTTGCACTTTTGGAACCGCTGGTTCGGAATCGTGAGCATGCCTACCAACAAGAGTCCTAGCTGTTGGAGTTATACGTGAAAGTATACTTTTACTTTGTATAACTCGTGTATCAAACACTTGTTTATGAGAATAATTCTTTTATCGCATATGCTTTAGATATGATTGAATGTTGAATATTTATTGCAAACAGTTCATAATAGTACTAGTTACATTGTAGTTAATGTGGTGATACCCGATCACGGAAGACAACATTAACAGTTTCCTTGTAACTAAACGTACATTTTCACGACCTAGGTGGAATTGAACAATCCGCCGTGAAAGGACGATGTGTAAGTCTCAGATTGGTCTGTCTTGACTAAGAGATTGCACTAGCACATTTAGTATGTGTTGAAGAGGACCTACATCGAGGATAAATTCTTCTGTTCTGAAATGTGAAGAATTAGACCTCAGTGGTTGTTGATTTCTTAATCTCCGTCACTTAAATAGGACCGTGTGTGCTTGGTGGTTACTGCTTTGATTTATGTTGGGTGAGAATCATTGTGACTTCGAACTTTGTGTCTTGGGCAGTAATATTAATCATACGACGGTTGCTAGGATTTAATACGGAGAAACGCGTGTGAGTACGGCTCGTGTGATTAGTCCCCTTGGTGGGCTCAGAAGTTTTATTGTACCAAATCTTGCAAGTGAAGAATTAGTTTCTTCGGTACGGATAATAATGTTGAGCAGTCTTTACTCCAAGGTGAAATATATTAATTAATTTAGAGCTATTCAGAAGCTTAATTAATTAATGGACTTGATAATCTTAAACGCGGGAAATAATAATCGGGAGCCCATATTATCGTAATATGGATTATGATGGATAGTGCAATATTAATTTATTAGTGGTAATAATTAATATTAATGGATTGAATTATATTGGGGCTCAATATTGAAATTCAGAAGTCCATTAGGAGGTCCAATCTTAATTCTCCTTAAAGGCCCCTCAAGTAGCCCAATAATGATAAGGTGATTAAAATAAAAAGAAAATAATATGCTGATTTTTCTTCTAATTTTCGAAAATAAGGATTCAAGAAAAGAGAAGATTTTGTTGATTTTCTTGGAAAGATATTATGGAAGATATGTATTCTTGGAATACAAGAATATCTCATATATTCAAGAAGATCCAAATCTTAGGATCTTATTATTGAAATTTTCGAAAATATCAAGCTTATGAGGTGAGTGAGATTTTTGTGGAATATTTTATTATGGATAAAAGAATATATGAGATATATTCAAGATTTCTTAGAGGCTAAGAAAAGATTTTCTCCAAGCCCAAATAAACCTAAAAATTTCGGCCATCTCATCTTATAAATAGGGGGTGATTATTTCATCCCCAAGTACATAATTTCATGTGTTGGAAAAATCAAGAGCATAGATATTTTTCTTTTTCCTTAGTTATTTAAATTATTCGAAAGCATCTCCCACCGGTGATCGAATAAGGCGAAAGAGAAATACTTGAGAAGGCTTTTGGGTTGATAAAGCGCGTTTGTGTTTGTCTCGTTTATTCAAAGGCCAAGTTCTACAAGAGGTACGTAAGTCACATATTTTCTTGTTTATTCCGCCATAGATTATATGTGAATTAATTCAACATGCATGATGTTAAATTGGTTGTTGGAATTATTATTTGAATTAATTAGGATTAATTCATGCTAGTAATAATTGAATTTAAATTCGTATTTAAATTTCATCCCGAATAGTTCCCGGGCACCCCTATTCTCCCAACACTAGCCTTAGGACATGTACCCCCTCCCCTCTCATTAATGTTTGTCCTACTCTTCATCTTCACCCTCCAAGTGTCCCAAATCCAAGCCCTTCATTTACCCCACATGCTCTTTTAATTTCTTGGACATCACTCTTTCACACACACACAAGACACCAAGAGAAAAAAAAAAAAAAAAAAAGGACACACTCCCTCCTCCTCACTACACTTTCGGCCAACACTCCCCAAAGGGAGAAGAAATCCCTTTTCTCCCATTTTCTCACAAACAAGACTCCCATCTTTTTACAACAAACCATCCATTCATCCAAGGAGCGCAAAGCAAGGGATAATCATAGGAAAAGCTTGAAGAAGGCATAAGCCTCTAGCCTTTTAAGTGAAGAATTACTAATCGGGAACTGTATTTTCTTTTGTACCGGTGCACTGAGGATTGATGGAGCCAATGGTGATGATGGAAGAATAGTCGATCCTACACCATTCTGAGATTCCAACTATTTTTGTAGCTCCTCGATCGCCTTCTTCATAGCCTGAAGCTCATCAGGAGAATTTCTTCCATTGGAAGGTTGTTCATCGAGGTTGAGTTTCTCGCCTCTTTCTCGACGCAGTCCCTCACCAATGGAACACTTCTCATGGGTTGTATTTCTAGCATTGCTAGCTCAATTTGGCCCCAAACGGCTAAAGGCTGACCTCAAAGTTTCCTTCAAAGTTCCATTACTCCTCTCAGCAACACCATTTTGTTGAGGAGTTCTAGCTGCCGAAGTCTCATGAGCAATATCAAGTTTGTTACAGAAGTAAAAAAAAAAAATGAATTTATAAATTTTGTTCCCTTGTCAAATCTAGTCTTCACAATGGATTGGTTTTGCTCATTGCTTAGATTCCTGAGCAATTCAGGAAGCTTCACTTGTGCTTCGTTCTTACTAACCAAGAAATAACCCAAGTATATCTAGAATAATCATCAATAACTACAAAAATATATTTCCAACCATTCATACTTGTAGGTTTTTACAGAACCAATTAGATCTATGTGTAAAAGTTGTAATACCCTATCAGTGGAGAAGGTAGCTTCCTCCTTGAATGTAGCTCTGACTTTCTTCCTTTCTAGACAGGTCTTGCACACATGATCTTTGCTATAAAATTCATTAGGTAAACCTTCAACAAGAGAAAGTTTAGAAATTTTGTTATGAATCTTGAAGTTCAAATGGTTTAATCTCTTATGCCATAACTAACTGAGCTCATTAGAGCTTTTAGCAACAAAACAAGTTTCAGGAATACTGCTACTCCAATCAGCTAAATAAACATTACCTTTTCTAATACCTGTTAGAAGCACTTGTAGTGTTGACATGTTCTTAACCAAACAGATGTTAGAAGTAAACTCAACACTGAAACCCTTGGCACAAAAATGATTTTTATTTATTGACAATAGGTTGTGCTTCAGGCCATCTACATAGGACACATTTTGCACTTGAACTGTACCTACCACTAGAGTACCAAAACCTTTGGTTAAACCTTTTAAGTTGTCACTAAAAGTAACATGTAGGTCTTATTTTGCTATGAAATCCTAAAGGAGATTCCTTGATCTTGTTGTATGCCTTGAGCATCCACTGTCAAAGTACTAAATAACCTTTATCGGATCATCTTTCTTTCTGTTGTCCACAGTTACCTGTAATAAAATCAGGCTTCAGGTACTTATTTGGTGTTGGGTCCTATGGTGTCAGTTGTACCATTCAAAATCCAAATCTGCTTAACAACCCTAATTGCCTCAAAGAAGTACATTTTTTTCCATTAATATCTACATACATATTTTTCTTCCCTTGTGCCCTGGAAGTCGAAGGTGCATGAGTGTCGAGTTTAGGAGGGACATGAGCCTCAGTATTTCTCCTTGAGGTAGGCCTCCTATTTCTCCTAGGTCTAGGTGCAGTAGGTTTGTGTGCTTGTTCACGAGGGCTCATCGTCCATTCCCACTTGGCATATAGCGTTCAGGATAACGATTATAAGCTTCAGGATGCTAGAACCATGGAGGTGCTATCAGATCAGGCCTTTCCTGACGGTATTGCCTATTCTGATAATACCTTTGTTGACCTATTTGTGGCCCTCTAGCCTAAGTATTCCTCTGCCTTCACTAAGAATTACCCTACCATGAGTTCCTAGGCGGCTGATGGGTTTGTTTAGCCTTTCCTCTTGGTTTTGGCTTAACATACTGGTTAGCTTGCCTGACTTGTCCAATAAGTTCTTTGCCATTGTCAGAATCACGGGGTTTATACACAACCTTATTAGTATTCTCTCATTGTTTCACAAACACTTGCTTAGTGTTTCTTCCTGACGCAATATTAGCTTGACCTTGTGAGGATTTACTAGGATTACAACCAAGTCTAGTCTTTTGATTTCCAGGAATTTGGTAGCTATTTATTTCCGCTACAGGGATTTATTCATTGTTGCTGCCTTATTCCTGAAATCTTCCTCACTCTTTTTTCAGGATTTTATGTCTAGTAAAAATGTCATCAAATTTACACTGGAGTTGTTTCAGTTCACCCATCTTATGAACCTGATCTTTAGCCAATTCTCTCAGAAGTTTCTCTCTTGGTAAGCGCTCAACATTGACCATATCAAGCTCTTGAGACAATCTTACTATTTGAGAAGCCTCCTTGAGATCTGACTGATTTATTTGGTCAGTCAATGTTTGAACTTCCACCGTCAGTTTCTCATTCTCTTTTACCAAGAAGACATTAGTTTCCTGCAGCAGGAAGAAATCAACCATCAATTGCTCAAAAGGGACCTGAAGGTTAATTTCTTTAGTTGAGTCTGAGCTACGCTAAGGTGCGTGAACGGAAGAGGAAACACATACCGATTTAGAGTTTACCTTAGGTTCCTCTCTTTCCATGAGGTAAAGATCATCATTCTCATCGTCAGAGAACAAGTTAGGAATGTGTTGTTCTGGACCATTAGAGTCAGAAGCATCATCAACAATCATAACTTTCCTCTCAGCATATTTCTGATCTCTTTTGACCCTCCTGTCTTCTCGTTCCCTGGTACTGAGATCTGGACAGTCTTATTGAAAGCGTCTAGTCTTGTCACAGTGATAGCACATGTTGGGTTCAGCTGCAACATCTTTTCTTGGTTCAGGGTTCCTTCTTGAGTCATGTTCACTGCACCTGTACGAAGAACCTTCAGGTCTATTAGAGTATCTTTGACCACAAGCACATCACTGGTCTAACTCCCCACGATCACGTCTATGCTTAGAATTTTGCTGGTCTTCATTCCTTCTGGAACTATTCTAACTATCTCATTTTCTGTCTCTTGTGTCCTGATAGTACTTCTTATATTTGCCAAATCTTTTGTTTAACATTTCAAATCTCCTGGCCATCTTACTGTACTCCTCAGCTATTTCTTCTTTAGTCATCTCAATCAAGGATTTGGATGAAGAACCAAAAGGTTTAGATCTTTCTTTGAAAGCCACATTTTACTCAAGGGCTTTCTCCTCTTCTTTAATAACAACTCTAGGTTACTTTTTTTATTTTTATCAGATCGAAAAGACCTTTAGCTCAGAGAAAAGTTGCACTGATTATGTTGTTTATATTCTAACTGTTCATTTGCATGATAACATTATTGTCCCATCTCTCGGGGAGAGAGTTCAGGATTTTTAGGCAACTTCCCTCCTCAGAATTTTCTTTCCAAAGACCAGTTAATCATTCATTATCTTGATAAATCTGGACTCCATTCGTTCAATGGTCTCATCAGGTAACATCTCAAAGCTCTTAAATTCCTAAATTGCAATGTTCCTCTTGTTCTCATTGATCTTCTCAGATCCCTCACACATTAGAGCCATCTCATCCCACACCTCCATAGCTGTCTTCAGGTGCATCACTCTTGCTGACTCCTCGAATGGAACGATGTGTAGAATGATATTCCTTACTACGTCGTCAAGTCCAATCTACTTGATTAGGTCTGTAGTAAGATCATTCATGGGCTTTGGTACTGGATCTCCAATAGACACATTTGGATATCCAGAGCCTCTAGTGTTGTACACTATGAACTGGATATGACCATTCTTGATCAGAAGGTGCATCTGATCATGGATAATATTTAGATGTTCAAGTAATCTGAGTTTCTAATAGTCATAGTTAGGAACAGTAAACTCAAGTAATGATGCTTCGAGCCTGCATGAAGTCCTAATGCAAATTTTGCAGAAAATCACTAGATCTCTTCAGATGACCACCAAAAGTTTCTCCTTAGAAACTGTTGATACTCAAAGCCTGTGGTCTTTTGAACAACTACCCTGATACTACTTGTTGGTCCTGGACAAGTCTAGAATACATGTATGGGGGGGATACACGTATGAGATTTTTTTTCGAAAATAAGATCTCCTTAATACTGATTCAACTAGCATGGAGGTGACTATGAGAATTAGTCTATTAAAGACTTCAAATCGGAGTTCAGTGAAACTCAGTGTAGAGTGCTCAGTGAGGTCGTGGTCAGATAACACACCTACTAACAACTCTGAAGCTTATCAGTTGGATAGTTATCTAATTAAGCCTGTGTGAAGAAGTGTGAGCCCTAAGGTTTTAATACTCATTTTAGATATTCTGAAAGAGTTTTTCCTTTGTTACTATTAAGAAGTTGTGGTTAAGAGGTTTGTGTATTATTTTAATGCAGTAAGGATGATTGGTCCAGTCCTGAGAAAATATGCTCAATGCTCAGAAATATGACAATTGTAAGGGCAATAAATAAAATAGTAAAGAACATAAAATTTTAGTGGTTCAGAGACTCAAGCTCCTACATCTGCGATCCTTATTGAACAAGAGAATCTCTTAACAAGGATTAACATATTTTGAATGTGCCAAGGTGCACTGAGTGATCAGAATCCTCTATTAGGATCTTGATCCTTAGAATTTCTTTAAGTTCTAGTCCTTTTACACCAACTTTACCATCTTCCTATCATTGACCAACTCTAAGGTTTCGATCAGTATTCTGTGTTCCAACTAATTTGTGATAATCCTTACATGGCAGAAATATACTAAGGATGGATTATCACTCTAAGCTTCAGATATTTCTAATCAACTATTAAATATAGAATGACTCTTAAATTGAAGAAATAGTTGGGAAATTTAAGGTTTTTCGAGTACTTCTAGAATGCTTGGGAGTTTGGTTAATTTCTTGGCTTTAAAATTTCTCATAACCTTGTTTGTGGCAAGGTATTCTTTATTTATAAACGATTTGGAAAACTATCCATTGGAGGAGATAACTTTCTAACGCCCGTTTGTAGGAGGTGCAATGGGCATTTTCTGTACTTGCACGCTGCCATTTCCATGCTTTTATGTATATACATTAAATGCACGTCCGTTGAAAATTGTAGACTTGTTCAGGTTCAGCGTCAGGTCTGTATATGAGATGTTGACCTCTAATTGGTCCACGTCTTCAGGTATGTGAGAATGTTAGAACTCATTCTTCAATTCAAACTTGTCATTTCAGAGTTCTGTTTTGTCTTCATCTACTTAAAGTACTTGTTGCAGCATTGTTGTCTCCCTGACAATCCTTTTGTCTGATGCTTGACTCCTACTCAAAGTCTTCCCAAAAGATCAAAGTAGCCTGACTTCTTCAGGTTCTACTGAGTTAGTCTTGATCTTAAGATCAAGCTCTTCATCATGACTTTAAATTAACCAACTTAGCAAAACTAACTCCAGGCCAGTGATAGTGCTCCTCGTATGCCTTTCAGGATTCTTTACTCTAGATTGCTTTCAGTTGAGTTCCCCTTCAACTGAGTACCTGTAAACTATCCTTAAAATGACTAGCTAAATCTTGATTTACATACTTAGGTAAATTCAACTTTTCAGGGTTTTGGGATCTAATTCAAAACTAACACTGTCCCAACATATATTAAATAAGAGTACTTCGTATACTAAGGAGTATTATCGTATAAGTCAAAATTAAAATATTACTTTTATCACAAGAAGATTTTGTTTATTAGATACAATACCTAACACTACCAACACAAATTAAAATAGAAATTAAATTATTAATCGCATGATTCCATTTCTGGATTTGTTGGGGAAATATCAAAACTAGTCCTGTAACTTAGCTTGATTCCAATTTAAGTCCCGTAACTTTTTATTTTCTCAATTTTAGTCCTAGAGTTATCAATTTCAGTCAATTTTGGTATAAAAATTCAAATACTAACCAGAAAATTTTGGGTTTTTTTTCCGGCAAATTGTACACGTGGACTACCACATAATCAAAAAATTAATCGACCATCTAATTATAAACGGCCCGTTTGGAAATAAAAATGGCCCTGACCCAAATCAGTGAGTTTTTTTTAATTTTGAGGTAATATAAGGACTAAAATTGACAACTCCAGGATTAAAATTTAGAAAATAAAAAATTACAGGACTAAAATTGATAATTTCAGGACTAAAATTGAGAAGATGAAAAGTTACAGGACTAAAATTGACAACTCCAGGACTAAAATTGAGAAAATTAAAAGTTACAGGACTAAAATTGGAATCTACATAAGTTATAGGACTAGTTTTGCTATTTTCTCGTGTGTCGATGGTAACATTTTTTTCTTTGCCTATTACTGCAGGTCGAACTGATTTGGGCAAGGAAAATATAATATAAAAAATAATTTACTTGTGAAGAATTGTATATTAATTTAGTTTAAAATAATATTGAATTATTTATACAAGACAAACAATTTTATGAAAATTTAATTTGTGCAAATCACTAAAGTAATGTAGATTTTATCCAAATCGATTTAGAGCTCATCCAAATCTTTCTAGGACTAGCATAGGTCTTATCCAAATCTTGTATATCTTCCCCAACTCCAGTTAAATCTCGTTTTTTTTTTTAGAGTTTTCAGCACCTTTTTGAAGTCTTTATTATTGTTCAACATAAGAGATAGTGTTATTTCATTAAAATGTTATGTAATATATTTATATTTTAAACATAATGTTAAAAAAATATTAATTCATAAATTAATTAGAAGAGTATTCATAGACTACTTTTGAATGTATTACTCCCTCCGTCCCATAATTGTTTGCACTCTTTCCTTTTTCGTCCGTCCCACAATTGTTTGCACCCCTAAAATGAAAAGTTGTTTAACACTAATTAAAACCCAAAACATAACTTAGTTGGGCCCAATTAACCAAAACTTAAATTACCCCAGCCCAAGCCATTTAATTAAAATACACTACACCCAACTAATTAACCCTACGGTACCTTACACTCCCCCAATCATTCAACTCTCTAGAATCTTCTACCCCTCGCGATAGTCTCTTCAGTTTTCTTGAGAAACCCTAATCGCCTCCCTCTCTCTCTCTCTCTCTCGCTATTCTCTTGAAGAAACCTAATCGCCGCCTTCTCCAATCAACCCGATTGCCTATTTCTATCTCCGATCTTTGCTCTCTCTTAATCGGTGAATGTGTTTCGTAGGTTAAGGGTGAGGGTTTCGATTTTTCTCTTGTTGTAGGTGAGGGTTTCGAAAATGAAATCATATGGCGATGATCTCTCTCTTGTTGCGATTACTGATTCGGAGGCGTTGTTCTTCGATTTCGGTCTTGAAGTGGTTCCAAATTCTGAGGCCGCCGATGAAGAACCTCTTCCAGAGTCCGAGGCCGACGATGAAGAAACTCCACCGTCGTCTGAGGCCGCCGATGAAGAAGGGCTGAGTCCGCCGTCTGAGGCCGCTGATGAAGAAGTGGTTCCAAATTCTGAAGCCGCCTTTGATTATCTTGAGGATACGCCCAAGATTGACTACTCTCTTGAAGTTGTGCCTGATTCGGAGGAACCTGATGAATATCTTGTACCTGAAACCCAATTTATTGATGGGTTTGATGTCCCTGTGGCAGATTCTTTAGAAGATAGGCAACGCGTCATTCGGAGGATGCTCGAAATCTTGGTTCCTTCTGTGAAACGCTTGCACAAAAGTCATAAATTTTATTCATTTTGTATTTTATGCATGTTGATTATATATGATAATTCTGGTATTGATGGCATTGTGATGACATATTGTCTGCTTTTGGGGCGATGATTCTGGTATTGTTGATGATTCTGTGATTGTTGACGATTCTAGTATTATTGATGATTCTGTGATTGTTGACGATTCACTTAATTGGGTCAACAAGTCAAAAAGTAAGTTTTTCTAAAAGTTGTGCAAATTTTAGTGTGCAAGCACTGCTGGGACGGAGGGAGTACTATATATGATAAATAATATTATTGTACATATTAAGCAGTATTATCTTATAAGTCAAAGTAATGATACTTAATCGTAATAATATGTAGGAATGTTTTCTCTATTATCTTGGAAACCTTACTCTACGAATGAAAATATAAAAATGAGGTTATATTGTGATAAGTATGATTTCATTTCTTTGGTCTATCGAGTGGTATGTCGGTGGTAGCATTTTTTTCTTTCCACGTGTTTGCAAGTCGAACTGATTTGGGCTATTTAAATATAATTTAACTTAAAAAAAATTGCTTGTGAAAATTTATATTAATAATATATATAGTTACCATAATAAATATTAGTTTATACGTGACAAGCACTTTATGAAAGTTTAATGAGTAGGTCTTGGGTGCAATATTGCACCGTGCAATACAAGCTAATAAAGTAAAATTGAAAAATTTGCGGGTCAAATGGATCCTGATCAGCATAATAAAATTTGCGGGTCAAATTGATCTTCCCAAAAAAATCGCGCAAAAGCAAACAAAAAATTTCGCTCTCAGATTTATGTTACTTTAAGGACAAGTGAGTGTTACTGTAAGAATACATATGTGTTACTATATCAGAAACAGTGTGGAATCTCGAAAAAATAGAGGTTTAAATCATGAAGAAGAAAAACTTGATAAACACAAAAAAAACTTAAAATTATTAGTTAATCATAACATCATAATTCTTATTCATGTGTTAACATATGAAATTGGAAGAATCTGAACAATAAAAAGACTATATGATTAAGTAATTCATGTGTAACTACAAGAACAAATGAGTGTTACTACAAGAACTAAACAATCCTACGATATGAGCTAGTAACTCACTTTTACTCATGTAGTAACACTCGTTTGTTCATACAGTAACACAATTTTCAGCAATATGAAAAATGGGTGTCCCCTTTGATCCGTCTTTGACCCGCAAATTTTGGAATTTTCTATTTAAAGCAATAACACACTTTTGCTCATGCAATAACACTTGTTAGTTCATACAGTAACACAATTGTCAGCAGTATAAAAAATAGGCGACCCGTTTGACCTGCAAATTTTGAAATTTTCTATTTAAAGCAATATTGCACCGTGCAATATTGCATATTAGAATTTGTGAAGGTTAATTCGTGCAATCCAAATTTATGTAGGACTGTCGCAAGTCATATCCAAATCTTGCGGATCTGGCCAAACCCAATTCAAATCTCGTGGATCTTTTCTCTCTAGCATCATCAATACTTATTTTTCAATCCGTAATATTATTCAACATATGACATAGTATTATTTTATAAAGACGTAATATTGTATTACGCTAGGATTTTGTTGTAATTTTGTTTTTTGTGACAAAATAAGTGAATTTATTTATAGATTTATTATTGAAACACTCTTATTAATTATTTATATTTTAATATATCTTAAATATATAGTTACACTCTCATTGTTTACTTCTATTTAAGTTTTTGTGGGTAGATATATTGAACAAAAAATGGGTGTTAATAATTTCACCTCTTTCTTTTTAATTATGTTTGAGTTAAATTCTATATTAGAATCAAATAGTCTCACATTAGGCTTTGTTTTTTCTAGAGATTTTCGTTCTTAAGCAAGGCTAGTACAAATGATTGGAAGTTTCAAATTACTAAATATTTGAGGATCCTAAAGAATTTAACCATTTCCATTTCCTCATGTCTTGATAATGTCTGGTAACAATATTTATAAATTTAGTACCAAGTTGCTTTTTCAAAAATTGAAGATAACATAAATCTAATGTTATTGACTGGCTCTGAAGTATAACGTTCTCTTCAAAAAAAAAAAAAAAATCTTTTGCGTGCAATGCATGGATCTATTGTAATTTAATTTCTTTTTATATATAGCATGACAATGGTTTGTTGTAATTTAATTTCTTTTTATATATACCATGACAACTTCTTAAAAACAATAATTCATGTTACGGTTAGGTTTTTCGAAATTTGAATTTTTTTTATTTCGATTTACAATTTTTACGAATTAAAAATTATATAAACCAAACTGAACTGAAATATTTTTCATAATAATAATATTACTCTAATATAATATCATAATATTAATATTAGATAATTTAGATGCGCACATAGAAAACTTATGTTGATTTGTGTTTTGTATAAAAGAGTGGTGTTTTTTAAATTGTTACTTAGCTTTTTTGAAACTAATGTGTTGATCTTTTTATTGGATTATGTAGTAGGATTATCAATGCATTTTTTCTTAAATTAGTATTTAGATGTTGGTATGTTGCAAGCAGTTGGATGAAAAAAGTATGCTAACGCTAAAAAAAAGTATAAAAAATTTCAGCTTGGGACAAAAACCGAACCGAAATATTTTGATTTGGGAACAAATGTTTTTTAAAATATAATTTGATTCTTGGTTTGTAAAATTTTTTTTGGTTTAGTGTTCGATTTGACTAATACGGTTCAGTTCGGTGACCGAACTTGCCGTTGCACACAGTGGGTGAGCAGAGTATCTCAGAAAATTTCTTAAAACTATAATCATTTGATTAACTAACTACAATTTAAAAAATCTCAAAGTTTTATTACTATTTAAATTCATTTACTATTAACCCACATTCCACGTGTTAACTAAATGTGTATAGTTGTCTTAAGGAGACCCAATTAAAGTGATCCACTAAAATTTAAGTTATGGACTTATATGACCATTAAATTATCACGGGCTATATCTGTAGATACCATTAGGGATTTTATTTTGTTGAGGGACCAAATTAAAAATAAAGAATAACTTATTATTATAAGTTAGGGTTATAGTCCCCAAACATAGTACGTTCACCACAAATTATGTATTCTCTTTACAGAATACTTAGTAAAGGGTAGTGATACTGGTTATTTGGGTAACCATCTTCCCATTTATATCAAAATTGATTTAAATCGATCCATGAATTAATGTACGCTTCCGCTATTATGATTAAGAATTCTCTAATTTCAATTAATCGTGGTAAATCTCTAGATTGATTGGCTATTTATATTGAAGCATGTGTTACATAAAGCATGATATTTGGATCTATTAAAATTTCTAACATAATATTATTTATAGTTTTCAAAATGGGTATGGATTTTATAAAAACTAATAAAAATGTGGCTTTCCAAATTTCATGCCATTTATTCATAATAAATTTTCTCTATTTTCACATTATTCTTTGTTGAACATGTTAACCTAATCTCATATTGTTCTTATAATCATGAGTTTTTTTACATTATTGAAGATAATACAATTATACGAAGTCGTTAAAGCAACATATATGATTATTGTGAATATATAATTTTGACGACATTATGGTAAAATTCATATGTGTTTGCAAATAAAATTCTAAAAAACACTTAGGCGATGTTCTTTTTTTATTTTAAAAATTCAAATTTAGATTTTAGAATTTAAAACCTATTCTAGTTTGGTTTTTAAATTCTAGTTTTTAAAAAAACTAATACTACACCTCTATAAATAACTTTTAAAACCTATCAATAACTTTTACTCCTCACTCTCTCTCTCATATTTTAAATTAATAACAATCATCACATCATTACAATCACAGTCAACAAATAATATAATATTATAATCCTTACATCATAAAGTTAAATCCTACCCTACTCAAAACCCAAAAAGAACGTAGAATTTAAAATCCTCAAGATTTTAAAAACCATTAGTTTTCAAAATGCAATTTTTAAAAGTCACTTAAAACCCAAAAAGATTTTACCCTTAGGGTGTGTTCTTTTTTGGCTAGAGCGAAATGGGGGAAACCTAGATGGGAGAATAGAGTGGATGGAGTAAATTTAGTGAGCAGTTATTTGTGTTATAGTTTGAGATAAAAGAATAGTGGTGGATAAAATTTAATATCAAATCAATACTTTTGGAAGAATGATATATTATTTCATTATTAGTTAGTAATGATTGAATGATTGGAATAGTAGACAATGTATTACTCCCTCATATGGAATAACATAAATTTTAATGAAAAATTGTATACTAGGATTAAAAGAGGTAAAATTAAATATATATTGGTAATTTCTATTTTAATTAGTGGATTTTAATTTATTTTTTAATGGTATATTACAAAATGGTGTGACATGAGGAGTAAATAAGAGATATTTGTAAATAGTAAATTATAAAGGCTAAAACAAGTTTTCTGTAGTTTTAAGCAATCTATAAAGGGACGAATGGAGTAATTTATACTTAGAGTGGAGTAATGGGAAAAGATGATGTGATTAATGTGAGGTATGTCATGAATATAGAGATATAGGTATGCTAAATTTATCCCCATCCGGACTTGTTAAGCAGAAAAAAACAATATAATAGTTTTCAGACCTGATCGTCAATTTCTTCTCTCATCAACGGTTGTCTCTTTGATCCGCACACTTTAATCTAATTGGCTACACTAAATTTGTTCACTATATAATTCCTCATCGCTCCTCAGTTTAGAGTCAATTTACCCTCACGTTATTTTTAAATATCAAATTCAGATTTCTTTTCCCAATGTATTTGTCTTTCTCTGACTAGAATGAAGAAACATGAAAAAAAAAAGCTCAGATCTGGTACTACGAAGACATCAAAGTCTCAAAGCATCAATGCATGCCTCCAATTTGTAGTTGGCTGAATAAATACTTTAAATAAACCTGACAAGTATCCTAAATTTATCAATGCCTGGGTACTGGCTTACCAGACATCAATACAAAAATACCTAAAGTTGATGTAAGTTATAGATTATCAACATATTCCACTAATTTATTTTGAACTCATAATTCAAGGGGTTTCAATTTAGATTTCAGCCAAGACCCAGTTCTCGATTTGGTATTTTTATTTTATTTTAGAAATTTTTAGTTTAAATCTAATTTTATCGCAATTGTATGTGATAAGTATATAAGGGGGTCTACATATATATATATATATAGTGTTTGTGTGTATTGAAAATTGACAATAATTAGAATAAGAATTTTGTCCAATAGATTTAAGTACCCAAATGAACAAAATAATTATTGAAGTAAAAAAATGAATGAATAATTAAATTTAAATTATGATTAATATTCTTAACAATTTAAATTGATTCTTATGGCCCCTTAACCATTAAAATTTTACAAATTTGCAGTTGTTTACATGATTGAGTAATTATATTATATGGCTAGTTACTGTCAAAAAGCAAATTTTGAAATTTTTAAAGGCTAATCTAAAGTGCAAGGCATGAAAGATTATAGGTTGTGCTCCTTTTTTGTGTTTAGCCTGACATTGATTTCAGGATGCGTACCTCAGTGTGCATTTTTTGGTGCACTTCAATGCACTTCAGTGCACCTATTTAATTTCTGAATCTTCTTCATTCGAATATGGATTTTAAAATAGTAAACCATTTAAAAAATAGAAAGAAAACAAATTATGTTGAATCATGTTAACTTTAGGCATATGGCTGAAAAAAATAAATTATTGATGATTGAAGAAATTAACAAAAAAACACTATTGTCCCTGTAAGCTAGGTTTTTCCTTTTCTTTTTTCTACTTTAGGAATCTTATCACAAGCTCTAGAACATATTGTCTTTAAAACACAATCGTCCCTATATTACAGGCCTAATATTTTTTTTTTCACGTATACATTATGCTCAAGTGTTCATTAATTAAATGACTTTTGGATATTGTTATGTTATTTTAAGCAATAATATACTTTATTTTGTGGGAAGGGTCTACTATGCATTTTCCATTCTCTTCACATTTACACATCCATATATGTGATAATTCTTTTTATTTCCTATGTGTATCTATATCAATTCTGTTTTTTCTTCTTTATTTTCTATATTTATTGTGGTGCATCTAGCTTCTTCACTCTTTTATACATGAGGTATTGTTACAAATATGGATTTTAATTATATATATATGAGTATGTATAGAGTGAAATTGGTTCATATATGAATCATTGAAAGGTATTAGTTGTTTTCACTAAAGATTATTAGCTTTTTTTTCACTGTGAAGGGTATTAGTTGTTTTCACTGAAGAGTCTTAGTTTGTTTTCACCGAACAGCTAAGACTCTTCAGTGTAAATAAGTAATACTCTTTAGTGAAAAAAAAAACTAATACTCTTAGTAAAAACAACTAATACCCTTCAATGATTCATATATGAACTAGTTTACTCTACTCTCTCTCTCTCTCTCTCCCTCTATATATATATATATATATATATATATTATGTTTCCTTTTGAATTCGACTCTACATTATTAATAAAATAGGTTGTGTGGTTGAGTTTTAGTTTGATTGAAATGTGTAATAGTTGTCTTGCATATATATACAAATTAACACTTTTTTCCAATATAATAAATAGACGAATTATAGAGTGAAAATGGTTCATACATAAACCATTGAAAGATATTAGTTGTTTTCACTAAAGTGTATTAGTTATTTTCATTGAAGAGTCTTAGTTTATTTTGTGAAAACAAACTAAGACTCTTCATTGAAAACAACTAATACACTTTAGTGAAAACAACTAATACCCTTCAATGTTTTATGTATAAACCAATTTCACACTATACATGCTCTAATAAATTATATATACCAAAAAGCTTGATGAAATTAGTTTCTATTTCTAGTGTTGCTAAATAATATTAAAAACAAAATATTTTTTGTGTGAAATATATTGTCCTTTTAAAGGAGAAATTTATTATATTCAATGATAGCTAAATAACTTAAAATATCCTTTTGTTTTATAGTTAAAATATTTTATTTCTTTCTTCAATTAACTTGGAAACTAAAAAATAATCAATATAATTTGCATATGAAAGTAGTGTTACATTTTAATTCTTGTCGATTTTATCTTTCTGGATTATTAGTTATATCTTGTTCTTTATTCAATTGCCTAAATATTGAAATCAAGTTTCACAATATTTTTTACTTTATCAAAACCATAGAACAACGAAATGAATATTCATAATTGTACATAAAAATTAATGCACATACACATTTTTTTCTTCTAATTAAGCTAATTTGGTTATAATTATTATTTTACATTGACATTTTTTTATTGGTTGATAAAGCAACCGAAAGAGAAAAGTTTCGAGATTGGGTTGATGACTTCGAGAGGACATTTTTTATTGAATGCTCGATTCTTTATTTGCTACAGAATGAACTAATAGATATTGCATTACGTGTGATTAATTAGTGGTTTGTCGGCATATGCTTCCAGGTATTGCATTATGACTTTGGTCTGATAATTAGTAGTGTGGTATCAACAGTAGAAAATTTATTAGAATAATACATGTATGAGTATTTCATACACAAAAGAATTATATATATATATATATATATATATATATATATATATATATATATATATATAAATAAATTTGAGAAACCACTCTTGTGAAACATTCTAACGTAGTATATATTCAAAATAGGCAAGAATAATTATATTACGGGTCATGAGTCGATCCAGGTCAAAATTCTTTGATCCTCTCCGGGAAAAAAAAAAACTCGCCTAAACAGAAACTGAAAACTCGCTCCGTTGTGTGATACTATATGTACAAACATATGTTATTGTAAGGGCAAAATATGTATTACAAATATTATACTTATAGTAAATATAAGGACAAATATGTATTTTTATAATAGTAATCTATTTTTTAAGTCTTCTCTTTACAGAACAATCAATTTATTTTGTTTATGTAGTAACACATCTTTTTTCATATAATAACTCACTTGTGTTCTTGTGTTCATAGTAACACATTTTTCAATACCTTACATGTGTTATTATAAGGAAAAATAAATATTTGTACGTACAATAACACACATTGACTTTTACTGTAACACGTGTTTACCTTTATAGTAACACAACTTGGGAGTGTACTTTAATATTTTTGTGTGAACACATCTTTCTCCATATAGTAACACATTTTTCAATACCTTACATGCGTTACAATTTGAAAAAATGTTTATTTTTGTAAAAATTAATAAATATTTGTGCAAAATCATTATTTATTATGACTGTAAAACACATTTTGCCCTTCAGTAACACATGTTTACCTATATAGTAACACAAACTGGGAATAAAATTATAAATTTTGCCTTTGCACGATATTTGTGGAAAAATTCACACAATTACCCGGTTAGGGTACATGAGTTTTCAATTTGAAAATTATTTTATGGTAGAATATTCTATATGAGTGTTTATCTATATATTTTTTTTTCGGGTTTGTAAGATGCAACTACTACACTCTATGAATTAGAGTAGTTTTTTTTTTTAATCAATATAATGGCTTATGATCAAGATGACCTACTAACCATTTATAGGAGTTAATTTAAATTGCAGTTACATATATATTTCCTCAATCTATTTTTTTCATTTCTTTACCATTCATGTTAATATTTGGTTATATATGTATAACTAAACAACATCCCTTTCAAATTTGAAGAAAGAAAAATCTGAATATTAGTATATAGGTGTAGTTCAATAATTCCTTTTTCTTTTCTTTTTTTTTTTCTTTTTAATGCTACACCTTATTTGGTGAAACGGTTTTGATCTTTCACAGCCCTATAAACTCAACAAGAAGAGGGTTCTATCTTTAACTGTCCTCCTAATTGCACTCATGGGGTTATGCTTGTTTGCAGAAAAAGATCGATTGAACCTAAAATTCATTTTTTTCTCAATATACCACGAGGTAATTTAGAAATTTTTTCATGCTTAAATATTAATCTATAGTCTTATACATAATACACACATATCAAAATTAAAAACCTTGCCCTGGATCTGACTTTCATTACCTTGTTTTTTATATGAGTAATTTGCACTTTTGGATCTGACTTTCATTACCTTGTTTTTTATATGAGTAATTTGCACTTTTGGTCCCATTGGACATGTAATGTTTTACTTTTAGTCCCACCCAAAACACTTTTGGTCCCATAGGAATATTTTTTGGCACTTTTAGTCCTAAACGTTCCAAAACTTGCAAAATTAGTCCCAAAGTTAACGGCTACTAACGGACATTTAACGGACTTGCAATTTTGGTCCCATAGGATAGGATACACTTGCAGATTTGGTCCCATAGGATTAAAAAATTCACATTTTTTACCTTTTTTTTTACCAAAATAACTTTATAAAAAGAAATACAATTACAATATATATACAAATTTATTTTTATTTTAATATATATATATATACATATACAATAATATATATATATATATATATATATTATATTTTAATAAAATATTAATTAGAAAATATTAATTATTTTAAAATTAGAATAATTTTTTTTAACTTTTGTGCCATCTTTTAAATAATAATAATAATAATAATTTTCTCCACATCTTATTTAATTAATAGTTCACTAATTATCCCCTATAAAAATCTCTAAATTACATATCATTTCACTAACGATTACACACAAGAACATCTTTCTTTTAATTTGTTTCATTCCTAAAATTTAACAATGCACCCACATAAAAACTATATTGTCCATTTTTATACCGATTGTTCAACAATAATAATTTACCCTATGTTTTATTTAATTAAAAAACAAATAAATATTTATTTTAAAAATTAGAATAATTTAATATTATTTTAATCTAATTCAATTTAATTTTTAATAAAGTTTTATTGATTATTGTAATTTTTAGATATATAATAAATAAAAATTATTATAATTTTTACAAAAATATTACTCACTCAGTCCCATAATAACTTGCACATTTTCTTATTCGAACATTTCAAAATAACTTGCATACCACAAAGTTAGAAAAATCCTCCACAGATTTCAACTTTCAATTTTCCATAGACTCAACCATAGAAAAAATTTAGGTAATTTAGAATAAGAGTGTCCGTATTCGTACCAAAATTTAAGTAAATGTTAGTACCAATTTTTGTACGATTCGGTATTTATAACATAGCGAAATTTTTTGTACATGTTAATACCAATTTTCATACAAATTTTTGTTCAATTTTATTTAATACGTACCAATTTTTGAATGATATCAACGTACCAATTTTTATAACATACCAATTTATAAATATATTTTTATAACGTAGCAATTTTTGTACATGTTAAAAACCTTATTAAAAATTAAATTAAATACAAATTAAATTAAATATAAAAATTAAATTATTCTATTTTTAAAGAACTATTTATTTGTTTTTTAATTATATAAAACATAGGGTAAATTATTATTATTGAACAATTGGCAAAAAAATGGATAATATAATTTTTATGTGGGTGCATTGTTAAATTTTAGGAATGAAATAAAAGAAAGATGTTCCTGTGTGTAATCGTTAGTGAAATTATATGTAATTTAGAGATTTTTATAGGGGATTATTAGTGAACTATTTATTAAATAAGATGTTGAGAAATTTATTATTATTATTAAAAAATGGCACAAAAGTTAAAAAAAATTCTAATTTTAAAATAATTAATATAGATTAAATTATTCTAATTAATTTTTTTTATTAAAATATAATATATATATATATATATATTTATTATTGTATATGTATATATATATATATATATTTCAAAATAAAAATAAATTTGTATATATATTGTAATTATATTTCTTTTTATAAAGTTATTTTGGTAAAAAAAATGTGAATTTTTTAATCCTATGGGACCAAATCTGCAAGTGTATCCTATCCTATGGGACCAAAAGTGCAAGTCCGTTAAGTGTCCGTTAGTAGCCGTTAACTTTGGGACTAATTTTGCAAGTTTTGGAACGTTTGGGACTAAAAGTGCCAAAAAATATTCCTATGGGACCAAAAGTGTTTTGGGTGGGACTGAAAGTAAAACATTACATGTCCAATGGGACCAAAAGTGCAAATTACTCTTTTTTATATTTTTTCATTAGACCTTGTAATTAAAACAAGTTGCATACTTAAACATTTACCAAACAAATTATGATTTTAGTAACATGAATAACTTATTACCCAAAAAGTAATACTTTTCACATTATTTATTATAATCCCATTACAGCTATTTATCTATACGCTAGAGGAATTACTTTAAAATTAGAACCCGTTTAACCTTTTCTTTTGTTAAGCACTGAGTGCAATTTTGTTGCAAAATCTCATGATTTTTTTAAATGATTCTATTATTGGAAAATTGATGCTTATTTTTTGTGATTTATTTGTAGATAAAACTTCAATCAATTTTTCTTTTTCTTTTTTGAAATAGAGAAATTTCTATATGTAACAATTACTATAACAAATATTTTATCAAAAACAATTGTATGTGTGTGTATATATAATGTAATGTAAATTATTTAGAAAGATGCAAGCATGCAAAATCAAAATGTTTAAATTTTAACTTATTTTTTTTATTTCATATTCTTTTCTAACTACGTCTTTCTATTATATTTATATTTGTGTGCTTTTATTTACTTAGTTTACTCTTTTTATGCATTAAGTCTTGCTAAAACTATGAACTATATACATCTTTTGTTGCCCATATTAAAGAAAAAGTAATTGTTAGATGAATAACACCATTAATAAGCTCACATTAGATTCTGTTATGTAAGATATGGAATTTCTCAATATGAATTTAATTAAATTTTGATTTTGAAACTTAGTTTTATATCTAATTTATTACATTATCATCAAAAAATTTAAAAATAATTGATATATATGATACATATTTATTATTATTTAAAAAGGAATTCTCTAATATATTCTAGGCTAGTTAGCTATATATTTTAGACAAATGGATGTGTTTTTATTTTTTAATTAAAATATTGTCGTCATTAAAAGTGATTTTGATTTAAGAAATATAATTTCATAGTTTTTTCAATTGTACGTAAAATAATAATAATTGATTTGAATTCATTTATTTTCTCATGCTCTTACCATTACATCTTATAGATTGCCTTGATTCACCATAGATCAAACTTTTAGATGAGATATAATTATTTCGTATGTAGTATTAGAGTTTAGGTTCACGTTCATATGCTGGGTTAAAATTAAGCAGACAAATCAACTCTATTAATATTAAATTGTCCACTTGTGGAGCCTCATTCCAAAATGGTAGATTTGAGAAGTGAGCCAATGTATAATGGTTGATATGTCAAAAGCATTGGCCCTAACTCATTAGGGTCAGTCCTACAGCGCTACAGGTCTTAGCGATTCACTTTTAACAGATTGCTAATAGTTAGGACCTAACCCTAGCGGTCCACGAGCTAAATGATCGACTAACGAGCTATGAAATAAATAAAAATAAAAAAATCCAAATGCTTTACGATATAACGTTAAAATATAACAACATTTAATACTCAGCATTTGTATTACATAATTTTTAACTTATATTCGAATAAAATATAATCTTTCAACGAATTTTCATCTAAAATATGTAAAAGACAAGGTAAAAATAAATTATTAATAAATTACCGAACAATTATATTTAAATTAAATTAAAAAACTAAATGGTCCGGACAAGGACCCTAGTCTAAACGAGCATGAAAAAACTAGTCTGAAACCTTATTTTTAGGTTCAAATGAGTCAGCCCTAGGGGTGGTAGCCGTTTTAACATCGTTAGGTGAGGGAAAGTGTTAGAGAAATAATACAATTGAATTTATTTCATATTTTAATTTTTAGATGAGATGAATTTTTTTTTAAATTTGTCATAGTCATATGTAGTATGAATAAATTAAAGCAATTTAATCACTAGAGGGGATAAATACACAATTAATGAGATGAAAAGTATTAATGATTATAGGTTTTAAGAAGAGTATGTATATTGTGAAAATTGTTTCTGATGAATTGATTTGCAAATAATATTCATTAATAGAATAATTAGTATTCATTAGTTAAACACCTCTTATGTAATACCCTATAGTGAAAATAGTTAATACCATTAAGAACTAATACCTTTTAGTGAAAATAATTAATAACTTTTAATGAAACAACTTATACCTTTAAATAAATTTCATCGTGAAATTTTTTCGCACAATACTTTGTCTTGAAAGTAAATAAATGCAAAATCAATGATTATATAGGTTGAAAGTGGATAAATATAAAACTAATGAAATGAACGCTATAATGATTATATAAGTTGAAAGAAATTTAATTCATAATTATTAGGTTTATGGAGTGTTAAACAATTAATGCATTTCAACAATTAGAAGGGATAAATACAAAATTAATGAAATTGAAAGTACATTTATTATATGGGTAGAAAGTAATTTAATTCACTATATAAGATAAAATCAAATAATTAATGTAATTCAACCAATGGAAAAGATAAATACAAAATCAATGAAATGAAATGGAAACTATAACAAGTGTATATGTGTGTATTTGTGTGTTTTCCTATAATATCAAAGTATTATTATAGTTAAGTAATTTATAAAAATGTTTCAACCTTAATGTTTCATCTTGTTACGAAAATTAATATAAATATATACTATTTTCACACTCCTTTATAAGTTCATACTTTTAAATGAGATGAATTCTTTTTATGGTACGTATCAAAGTTTTGGAATCAAACTTTACTAAAAATAACTCCACTCATATTAGATTATACATTTACTGGGTCTCCTCCTCAAAAGGAAGAAGTAGGGTACAACCCACTACAAAGAAAAAGTGTTATAGTAATTAATATAGATAGATTAATTACACAACCTTTTATAAGTTTCGACTTTTAGATGAGGTGAAATTCTTTAAAGCAACTTCATCTATATTAAAGTATTCATTAGATGGGCATCCTCCTCGAAAGGATGAAGTAGGGAACCCAGCCCACGAGTGACGGTGAGTGATGAGGGATGTAATATAAATAGATTAATTTGAAACCTCTCGAATAAGTTCAGATTTTTAACTGAAATTAAATTCTTTCAAGCAACTCCACCTATATTATAGTATGCACTCGATGAGTCTACTCCCGAAAAGGGTGAAGTAGAGAAGTGTTTGGGAAATTTATCAAAATTGATTAATTTCACAACTCTTTATAAGTTTGGACTTTCAGATAATATATAATTCTTTCAAGCAACTCCACCCATATTAATTATCCAATCGATGGTCCTCCTTCCTAAAAGTGTGAAGTAAAGAAACCATCCCATAAGTGATAGAGAAATGTTAGATGACTTAATATAAATGAATAAATTTCACACCTTACTTTAAGTTTAGACCTGTTTAGATGAGATGAAATTATTTCCTACTATCAGAGCTAAAGGCTTAAGATGAAACCCTGGTGGCCACAAAAGGGAGAAGCAGAGAATTGTGTACATAAGTGCAGGGAGTGTTAGGTAAAATAATATAAATGAATTAATTTTACACCACTATACAAATTTGAACTTTTAGATGAGATGACCTTTTTTTACATCCCGTATTTCAATACTTTTATATGACACGTGCAATAAATGACATTACAAATTAACATTAATGATAGACGTAATATTTTAAAGATAATGAAACATGAACAAGATGAAACATTAAAGTGCAATAGGTGATCTTAAGTGTCTCTATTTGTTCTTCTTTATTTTCATATGGGATCTCTTGTTACATAATAGCGTTATATCTTTTGTTACATTACTTAAATGAATGACTTGTATGTAATGCAATTAATCATGATTATCTTCTCAAGAATCTTCTTTAATCATGTTTTCTATGTGTGATTCATCAAAATATTATAATAGATGATGTTACATTAATTATTTTGTAACTTTACATTTCATTTACTCCAAAATATCAACTATAAATAATTGTATCCAAGTATTCCCTTCACTCATACAAAAACATCTGAAAAATTAAAAAAACTTAGTATTAGTAATTCTTGGAAGATGAACTCAAACAGAGTAATGGAACAGGTATATATTCAAACAATTTTTTTCGTCAACTCCTCTTTAAGCATTTATGTGAGGTTTTTTTCCAAAATCTCATGAACCTTGTAAAAAATCTACGTTTTGAAAATATGATGCTCACTTCTTAAATTTAAATGTAGATCTTAAATCATTTCCAAAAAATGTTTTTTTTTTTTTGCAATAAATAGATTTCCTTATTTAACTATATACTTATATACATATGAACATATTATTGCTTATTAGTGCTTGAATTTTTGTTAGAAGAAAACAATCAGTAGCTAGTTGTGTATACACACATTTGTTAAGAAGATATGAATTTAAATTATATATGCCATTTTCTCACATATAGAATTGATTATTTTTATAGGCTGATCATACAATCAGAAGAACCAACATTCCCGATTGGGTTGAAGGCTTTCTGAACATGGCATTTTTTAATAAATGTCAAATGCATGATCGACAGAAGAATGAATTAAATCGGTTTTGCATAACTTGCAACACCCCAGCTTGTAGGTATTGTATAACATCAGGTGATCACGATGATCATCATGCAATACTTACAATTTATAGGCATGTATATCAAAATGTTGTGCCTCTTAGTGAGATGGAGAATCATATGGATTGTCGGAGAATACAGGTAATTCATTTCATTAAATTTTGGTCACCATTTATGTTCGGTCTCACGTTAGATTGTCTGATGAGTTTCATTTGCTAAGATGGACAAAAAAATTAATAAAGATTTTATATTGTATAAAAGTGACCTTATAAAAAAAATAAGATTAATTTTCCATATACATAATATTACATATTAAAAATAAAAATAAAAATCTTTTATATCTCATGAAATACATTACGTGAGTTAACCTCTTATTGTACATTCTGATAATAAAATAATATTTACAGCCGTATAAATGTAACAAGAAGTGGGTTGTATCTTTAACTCCTCTACCGCATAATGGCTCGGGATCACTAATTGAAGGTGATGGAGCTTGCCATGTTTGTAGACGAAAGCTTACTGATCCAGACCGTTTTCACTTTTGCTCTATTGCATGCAAGGTAATTTTTACGTTGATACTTATACTAATTATAACAAATGACAATCACTCATGTTTAAATAGCAACTAGTACCGTAAAGTTCTTGTTATTAATATATTCAATTATTAAGAATTTTAAAATAATATAATGTTTGTTGAATCACTTTTATGAAAGAAAAAAATTGGATCAAAGATCTATAAAAATCGATTTATGCTCTTAATCCAAACTAATTTATTGGGATCCAATTAGAAATATATTGTCCTGCTATTTTTAATTTATCTATTTTAGTGTGATTTGATATAAATTTGCACAAAAGACTCGTTCTGAAGTTTAATATGTCATGTATTTTATTTTACAGGTCCAATCAAATTTGGGTATAAATGTGGCTCATATTCATGCACCAACGGCTAGCACTTCCGAAAATATTGAAGAGAGACAAAATAATGAGAGGAGCAACAAGCGGAGAAGGAAGGGAGTGCCCCATAGGGCTCCATTTCACTAAACTATAAATTCTCATGAACTTGGGGTTGTTTCAATTGATTTATCTTATGTAATTTTATAAATTTATTTTGGTATTTTATGGATCCTTACGTTTGGAATCATGTTAACTGCATTACTTTGTTGGATGGATTGATGATTTAACTCTTTAGGATCTAAAATGATAAGATTCTTTTTCTTGTTATAATATAGAGTATTAGCTATATGCAATCGTAAACTTAAATCTACCACATATATATAGTAATAGAATGAAGGAGGAAAGGTTTGGAGCGTAGATTTCCCCAAATAAGAAAAAAATATTCATAATAAAATAAAAACATAACATTTGGACCACTTACTAGATATGTTGACACTCATATTTTTTACTCTGATAATCCCAAAGAAATATTTGAAAGACGCTAAAGAAGAATAGAAAGCATGTTCATCTAGTCACATTACACCTAGCACATAATATTCAATTCTTTAATTATTTTACCATGAACTTTTAGGTTCCTTAGTTATTAATGTCGTTTAATGCACATTTGAAATTACAGATTGTACATACCCAAATCTTTTCAACAATGAGTTAAACCATTTTCTAATTACGTATGGAAATTATATGTAAAAAAGTTAAAGTAGATACATCTATAATGATTATATAATTTATTACATTGCAAGCATGGAAAAGCATAGCACAACACATTAAAAGTAATCCAATAGAAATGTTGATTACATTGAGTTTACTCCCAAAAAAAATTTGTTATGACAATTATGTGAAAAAGATGCTACAAAAATAATATTTATTGTATTTATTTAGTATTGCATTTTGTGAAAATGGAACAAAAGATAAGTTGAGATTAGGGGTGGGCATTCAGATTTAGATTTCGGGTATTGATTCGATTTGATCGGGTATTACTCGACCGATTTTTTGTTATTGTTTATAAATTCCAGTTCGGGTATTATATAAATACGATTCAGGTATTGATTTTTGGAAATGTGCCAGAAATACCCGATCGGGTAACCCAAATTTTTTATTTCTTTTCTCCTCTCCCATATTTTCTCTTTTTTGTAATTGTAGTGTGATGGAATGCTGACAAACTCTCCCTTACATATTATATATATAACAGTCATTAGTGTGCTTTCCCGAAGATAACACTAATACTGGAAAAACATTTCGATGATTATTATTAATTGAGAAATGTAGCTACAATAGATAAAAATGGTTGAAATTCTAGCTGAAAAGGACACATGCAACAAAAATTGTGGGAACATATTACTACTCTAATTTATTTTACTCCTTCATTTCAAAAAGTTTGTCGCTTTTGGGCTCAAATTTTGTTTCAAAATATTTGTCACATCTACATATATTTTCCAATTTCTCTCAAGTTTACCCATCTAAATTAAAGTCTTTAATTCGAAATTAAATTTGCAATCACTAAATTAGCATTTTTCATAAAGAAAATAGGATTAATTGCAAAAAAATTTACGAACTTCATGACGTTTATCAATTATAACATATTTTTTTTTGCTTTGCAATTTAATGCACCAACATTGTAACTTTTGCAATTTGAAACATCTGATAGTTTTTTATCAACAATTAAATGACATGGTTGCCGGATATAGCACATGTAGCCCAACTAGATGCCAAAAAATAAAATTTTGACTTTTTTAGAATGAGAATAAAAGTCAAAACACGTTTTAACTTTGGAAACATAATTTAAAAATGTATTTTAAAGATGTTATTTTATTTATTTTAAAGATAATTTTATTTGTTTTCATCCACGTAGATATTTTGTGGCATTTTCAGCATGGACGTCATTTAATTTTTATTAAAAATTTATTAGATGTTTTATATTGCAAAACTTAAAAAAATGATGTATAAAATTGCTAATAAAAAAATTTCATGTTGTAATTGATAAAAACCATAAAGTTCGTGATTTTTTTATTTTTTTGCAATTAACAAGAAAATATGAATGTATTTTTGTGAAGTGATACCAAGAATTAATTTATTTCCATATTTAGTTACATATTAGTCAAGTAGGAAGGGTAATTTAAGAAAAATATGTTCTTACATTCAATATAAAATTTCAAAAGCGGTAAAAAAAATTGAATTAGAGGGAGTACTTAATTATTACAAATACCCTGATGAAATCTTTACAACGTTTGATTGTTTACAAATAAATATTTTACGGCATTTGTATTACTTTTTTTTTTTCAGAAATATTTATATAAAGTTAATTGCCATGTTCAATCAGGATCATGAATGTAGGAGCTTGAGTCTCGAAACCACGTTATAAAATTTTATGTGCTTTGTTGTTTGCTTTCCTACTCTTATAAATTTTCATCATATTATCTGAAGCATTCAACATACCTTTATCAAGATTGAATCAATTTTCCTGACTGCATAAAAAATTGCATTGAACCTCTAACCACAAGCTTTGAATAGTTAAGTCAGAAAAGTATTTTCTGAAACTGATTAGGCGTGAAATTGTCATGATTCGTCACTCGAAATGCCCTAATTCTGGCCGATTTTATCGAGTATTTAGAGTCAATTGAGCATTATTTCTATACATTGATGAATTTGTCTCTTTAATGCTCGTAGGTGAATCGAGGGCGAAGAACGGAGTTCGTAGGACTTTGAATCGACTCAAACGGATGCCCGGATGAGAAGATATCGAAGGAATATGATTGGTGTTAGTGTTGAAGAAGAAAAGTACTAATTGGAGCAATTTTGGGAGTCATTCGAGTGGACCACTCGAGCACTAGCGCTCGAGCACGTTGCTCGAGCGCCCAAAACTTACAGAAAAATCCTAGCGCTCGACCAGCTCGAGCGCCCCAAAACTTGCAGAGGAATCCGAGCGCTCGACCAGCTCGAGCGCCACCGCTCGAGCACTTGCACCATTTGAGCTCCACGCTCGAGAGCCTTCATGTTTTGTGCTTTAAAAGTCGTTTTTCGACCCATGAGTTCACGATTCGGCCCGTTGCTTATATATACTCGTCCCGAGCTCATTTTTACGGAGAACACATATCACTTAATAGATTTTGACTTTTAGAGTTTGTTTTTGGAGAGGAAGGAGAGAAGCAAACTTTACGTTTACGTTTTTTAGGTTTTCGTTACGAATTCATATTATGATTTTATTTTTTTAGTTTCGTTTCTTTATATCTTTGTTCTTGAACACATTGAGACTTCTTTAGTTGATTTAATTTAAGTTATTCCTTTATTTCTTGAAACCCTAGTTTATGATTGATCTTTTCATTGTTATAATTATCATGTTCATGTTCGTTACTTATTCAATTGTTCTTGTTTACGTTATAACCATGTCTAGCTAAAACCCTTGTATGCTTGGGGTAGGATGAACTCGTAGAAGTAGGTTGTGGGTACGTAATTAGGGTAATTCGTGACGTTAGGTTTTAATTCTCTTAATTAATGAATTCTTAAAATTAATTTTAACAACGAGTAGACTTAACTAGAGGGTTTGGAAAGAGTTAATTCATCTACCAGTTTAGCAAAGGAGGACGACCGCATCACCTTAGTTAAATTAGGGTCTCATTAATTAAGCACAATCTATTAACTTGTTAGTGGATTAGTGAAGTCGAGTGTTAGGGTAAAGTATTAGGGTTTAGAATCTTGAGCTTTCACCTTGCATTCTTTTACTTAGGTTATTTCTTGCGCGTCATGGTTACTTTGATTATGTACCTGCTCCATTAGTATACGTAGGGAATCCTATCCTGAGCATCACCATCTCTCATTTGAAAACAACCCTTCGATTCTTAGTTTAATTTTGATTTTTGCGTTCCTAGGATAATTTTAGTCTTTTAATTAATCTTTCAAAAAACCCAAAAACATTACACTCATATTAGCTACGACGAGTAGATCTTCAGGGATCTGTACGCATACACTCCATCTCGTGGGTTCGATATACTTGGTCATTATACTTACTCATACTACAGTGAACTCGTACGCTTGCGAGGAATCTACTAGTAGAAGTTAGTATATTCGCATCAAGTCAATGGCGCCGTTGTCGGGGATGGCGTTGTATGTCTTTTGAATAGGACTTGTCGATAGCTTAGTAGTTAGTAGTGAGTGGTTTTCTTTTCTGTTTTTTTTATTTCGTACATATTCGGCAGTTGCGTTTTGATTCTTTTGTTAGTGTTTCAGGTTTATGAAAACACGCTCACAAGACAATACGAGCGAAGAGAGGTTACCGTTAGATCCTGAGACAATAGCAAGAAGAAACCGAGCCTTCTTAAGAAGGATGAACGCTGCCGGAGGGAAAGAACTAATGGACATTACTAATGAGTTGGACGATGTCGAGAATGAGTTCAATCAGGCATTGAACCGGGTTGATGGCACTGATGGCAATACCAGTAAGAATCAAGATCCGTTAGGAGAAAGTCAGAGCCAAAACCCGGGTACTCAGAACCAAAATAGCCCAGCTCATAACATTGTTCAAAATCCTCATAAAAACCCTGCTTACCCACATCCTAACTTACCACAAAATAACTTACCTTATCCACCCTACCCATACCCACCTTATCCTTACCCACCATACCCGTATCCTCCATCTCCAGTTTACAATCAACAACCTGTTTACCAACCACCACCACAACAAGTACCTGTACCAGCTGCTAATCCTCAACACGTTCCTCAGAACACAGATCAAAATATGGCTATTCGAGGGAGGTTTGCAGCGCAGCCACAACGGTACTATGATGGAGTGGCATTGCCTCCTATTGAGGCAAATAACTTCTCGATTTCCCCGGGAATTCTTAAGCTGCTTACCGAGAACCAGTTCAAATGGGAAGTTGGGAAGGAGAATCCTCATACTCACCTGAGGAGTTTCCTCATGATAGCCTCCACATTCAATTATAACGGCATGTCTGAAGATGCCAAGAGGCTTAGGCTGTTCCCATTCTCATTGACGGGAATAGCTAAAGAGTGGTATGACAACACGCTCCCACGGGGAGGTGTAACCACATGGGCCGAGCTCGAGCATCTGTTCCTCGAGCGATTCTACCCTCCATCAAGAACTATTAAAGCAAGGATTGAGATCTCTTCCTTTCGCCAGAAGTCAGGAGAGGATTTACACCAAGCGTGGGAGAGATACTCAAATATGTTGATTGAGTGCCCGCAGCACGGGTACAATGAGGGAGATATCATGGCGTTCTTCTATAGTGGAGCCAGCAAGGCTGGCCAAGCCCATCTGGATGCATGTGCGAGTGGAGCTTTTCTGAACTAAGGGATAGCGAGATGTAGAGAGATCGTGGACAACATTGTCACGAATGCCGGTGCATGGAACGAGGATCCAGAGTTTCAGAGAGTTTGTAAGTTGGAGGAGAATGAGGGTACTAGGAAGCTGTTGATGGCAATGATGGAGAAGATCAGCAATCTTGAGATGGGGTAGAATCTGGTTGGAGGGAATGTAGCGGTGAGTGAGAAAGTGGACCCACCCACGAGTCAGCAAGAAGAGGCCAACTATATGGGAAGGCCTAACTATCCACAAGGCGGGTATCCACAAGGTGGAAATCAGTATGGAAGGCCTCCTTATGGCCAACCATTTGTACCTCCAGGCCCACAGCCACCTCAAAATCAATGGAGGAACGCACAAGGGTATCAAGGAGGCCAGCAGCCTCCTCAAAACACATGGAGGAAGAATGAGAATTTCTCATATGCTAATCCAAAGACTGGTATTACAGTTCCACCGGGGGTTGATCCGGGTTCTAAACCTCCTGGTGGAGAAGGCGGTGCATCAACTGAGGAGATGTTGAGAGCTATCCTTCAGAAGGTGGAGGAAGGTAGCAAGAGGTTGTCCTCTTTGGATTACGATGTGAAGGAGTTGCATAAGAAAGGTGATCAACGTGATCAAGAACTCCAAAAGAGAGATGTAGAGCTAAATTGAATTCAACAAGAGAACAATAGGCGGTTCACCTCAATAGAGTTCCAGATAAGCCAAATTGCAAAATCATTGAATAGGGAGTCGGGTAAGTATCCTTCCATGTCGGAGAGGAACCCGAAAGAGCATTGCAAGACTATCCAGCTTAGAAGTGGAACCAACTATGAAGGTCCTCAGATGCCTGCTGATTCTGAGACGCCCCAAGATAGAGATGAGATTGAAGAGATGAGAGTTGAGAAGAAGGTTGAGGGTGAAAGCACTCAAGAGAGAAAAGAGCTTGAAGAGGAAGGAATTGAGAAGGTTGAGAGAGTTCCTAAGTGGAAGAAGGCAAAGGAAGCAAGGGAGAAAGTGAAAGAGACCGAGAAAGATGAATGGGGGGTACCCAAATCTGTGATACCCGTCCCATATCCACAACGCTTCATGAAAAAGAAGCTTGATGAGAAATTCGCTAAATTCCTTGATGTGTTTAAATAATTGCATATTAATATCCCTTTTTATGATGCTTTGGAACAGATGCCCAACTATACAAAGTTTCTGAAGGACTTGATCGCGAAAAGACGGCGAGTGGATGAGCCGAAGTTGGTGCAGTTGAACCATGAGGTGAGTGCATTAGTGCACAAGGCGCTTCCCCCAAAGCTGAAGGATCTTGGGAGCTTCACCATTCTTTGTGATATCGGGAACGGGATAAAGAAGGGAGCATTGTGCGACCTCAGAGCGAGCATAAATCTCATGCCCTTGTCGCTTTTCAAGAAGTTGGAAGGTGGTGAGCTTCAGCCGACAATGATGACGCTTCAACTAGCCGACCGGTCTATCACTCGACCTCAAGGTGTGGTTGAAGACGTCCTCGTGAGAGTTGGAGATCACATTTTTCCAGCCGATTTCGTGGTCCTAGAGATGGAGGAAGATGAGCACGTACCCCTGATCTTGGGAAGACCGTTCTTAGCGACGGCGGGGATGGTGCTAGACATGGAAAATGGGAAGATTACGTTGAAAGTTGATTATCAAGAAGTGAAGATTTCCCTATATGAGGCCATGAAGCACCCGAAGGAGGATGAGAGCTTGTATTGCATGGATGCAATTGATCCTCGTGTTGAAGACACATCTCCTATCTCTAATCTTTCTCATGTTCATGATTTCGTTAATCCTTCACTTGATAATTTAACCCATGTGCATTATGATCGTGATTATTTTGATAGGGATAAAGTGAAGAAGTCGAAGGATGAAGAGGTGAAAACGGTGGACATGGTCCAATTAGAGGGTAAAGGAGGAGTTAAGAAGGAGAGGTCAAAAGTCAAAAGGTGGGTACCTCCTTGGAAAGTGAGTGAGAAGGAGTTGAGACCCATAACACTTGGGGATGAGAAGGAAGGAAAAGGGCTCATGATGGAGGGGCATCAAGAAAATACATGCAAGCACCACTCTTATGAGAGTAAGGGAGGTATTTTTGAGTATGATGTCCCATAAGATCCTTTGAGCTCGGTCCAGCATGAGGACCTTAAAAATAGCGCTGAATGGGAGGCAACCCATTTTTATTTGCTTTTATTTGTTTTTAGTGTCTTATTATGTTATTAGGGTGTTGTTGAATCGTAAGTTTTAACCTCGTACTTGAGAATTTTATTTTGTAGGCTTGTCTCGAGAGAGTAGAGGAATCATGGAGCACTCGAAAGGGAGGAACTCAAGCAAGGGAGTGTGCTACGTTTGAGAGAAACTGAATTGTTTGGTTGAGGTAACCCACAACCCCAAACTTAGACCTCTTCGCAAGGTCGAAGTTTGGGGGGTGGAGTTTTTTTTTTATGTTTCTTGTTACATTGCACCGGAGCACCCCTTTCTTATCGTTGAGTGTGTTTGGTTATTTGGTGCCTTGAGATGCTCCTTGGGGTGATTTTGATCTAATTCGCTATTGCATATTTCATGCCTATCAATCATCTTATGCTTGTTGATTGCTATCTTTGAGTATGATTTGATGAGTAGGGTGATTTGTGGATTTGAGTTGGGGACTCTTTTGTGTGAGTGCTTGAGTTAGAGTGGATTTGAGAGAGAACTAGTATGCTTATAAGTTTTCTTTTTGAGTGCTTGTGTGATGAGAGTGAGAATGCACTAGGACTAGCATGGATGTGAAAACCGTGAGATTTGAGCCTTATGAGATTTTGATGCATGAATTAATCTCTTCGTTTGTGAGTGGATCATCACCTTAGAGGATGCTAGAACTTGTGTGTGCTCTTGCTTCTTGATTGTGTCTAGTTTGATATGCCGAATGTGATTTTAGGCCATCCTTGATTTGATTGAGTCACTTAGCCAAAATTTTCCTTACCAATGACATTGACCCCTTGTTAGCCCCTTTGAGCTTTAAGCCTATGTTATTTGCTAGCACATATGAACACTATTCCAAATCCTAAGTCTTTTTGTCCCAATTTGAGTGGAGAATAGGAAAAGTGTGAATGTGAAGGGATTGAAGTGAGTTGAAAAAGGAAAATGTTGTATGTTGAGTGAGTATGAAAAGAAGGTGTGATGAAGTTATGAGTTGTGGGAAAAAGAAAAAAAATTGAGAATGAGCAAAAGAAAATGAGCTCATGTGTTTGTGCGAAAAAAGAAAAAAAAAGTGAAGTGATTGAAAAAAGTGAAAAGAGTGAGAAAGAAAAAAATGAAAGTGTTGAGAGTAGTGGAATTGAAAATGTGTTGATTGAAAATATTTAAAGTATTCTGTTCCTAATCTCGAAGTGCGAAAGTTTAATTTTCTATTCTCCATTCACTTGAGTCACTTTACCCAAATTGATATCTCACCTGTCCAAAGAGCCTACATTACAACCTTGAGAAAAGTCCTTTTTGATTCGGCATTGATTTCTAGAGTATGGTCGGAGCTAAGAGTGCTTACAAGCCTATGGCTGCCAATATGTGTGATTGATTGTTTGAGTGAGTCCTTTATCATTGATAAACACTTGTGAGGGAGTGAAACACATCGTAGAGAGCACATCCATGTTTGATTTTGGTGATTCTCGTTGTTGTTGCATGAGTATGATGAGGGAAGGTGAGTGAGTATACTTGTGATTGATCTTTGAAGCTCGAGTTCATTTACTTGCACGATTTGATTCTTTGACTCATTCCTAACAATTTCACTTAACTTATTATTTCATTGCTTGAGGACAAGCAATATGGTAAGTTTGGGGGGGTTGATTAGGCGTGAAATTGTCATGATTCGTAGCTTGAAATGCCCAAGTTTTGGTCAATTTTATTGAGTTTTTAGAGTCAAATGAGCACTATTTCTTTACATTGATGAATTTGTCTCTTTGATGCATATAGGTGAATCGAGGGTGAAAAACGGAGTTCGTAGGACTTTGAATCGACTCAAACGGATGCCCGGATGAGAAGATATCAAAGGAATACGATTGGTGTTAGTGCTGAAGAAGAAAAGTACTAATTGGAGCAATTTTGGGAGTCATTCGAGTGGACCACTCGAGCACTAGCGCTCGAGCGCCCAAAACTTACAGAAAAATTCGAGCATTAGAGCAGCTCGAGCGCCCCAAAACTTGCAGAGGAATCCGAGCGCTCGACCAGCTCGAGCGCCACCGCTCGAGCACTTGCACCATTCGAGCTCCACGCTCGAGCGCCACCGCTCGAGCGCCTTCATGTTTTGCTCTTTAAAAGTCGTTTTTCGGCCCATGAGTTCACGATTCGGCCCGTTGCTTATATATACTCGTCCAGAGCTCGTTTTTACAGAGACCACATATCACGTGATAGATTTTTTACTTTTAGAGTTCGTTTTTGGAGAGGAAGGAGAGAAGAAAGCTTTACGGTTACGTTTTTTAGGTTTTCGTTACGAATTCATATTACGATTTTACTTTTTAGTTTCGTTTCTTTATATCTTTGTTCTTGAACACATTGAGACTTCTTTTATTGATTTAATTTAAGTTATTACTTAATTTCTTGAAACCCTAGTTTATGATTGATCTTTTCATAGTTATAATTATCATGTTCATGTTCGTTACTTATTCAATTGTTCTTGTTTACGTAAAACCCATGTCTAGCTAAAACCCTCGCATGCTTGGGGTAGGATGAACTCGTAGAAGTAGGTTGTGGGTAAGTAATTAGGGTAATTGTTGGTCCCAAAAATATCCAGCGGAAAGCATTTTTAAGTTTATTTTAATGAAAACCCAATTTCTAATTAAGTACTAAAATTTAAAGTGCAAAAAATCTAAATTGCAGAAAAGTAGAGAACACCGGATTTATAGTGGTTCGGACCAACTTGTCCTACGTCCACTCTCCCTTTCTCCAAAGGGGTCTTTCTCACTCTCCAACTTTCTCACGAACCACTGGAATTGCGAAGTACCAGCTCCTTCGTACAACAACTTACAACAACCTTTCAAGATGAACAGGTTAATTATAAGATCCAACTGAAACTCCTAAAGAGTGTATAAACGTTAATGAACAAGGTGAGTGTTTGGAAGAGTTCGTGTGTGCTTTGTGTGCTCTCGCGCGACTCTTCACTATTGAACTAATCCAAGCACTCCTATTTATAGTTGTGGAATTAACTAGCCGTTGGGAACTAGCAATTCAAACAACCATAATTGGAGGAATATAATCAATCAAAGATTGATTATATGATTGATTAGTTGACTTCAATCAATCAATCAAACAATCAGATCCTCCATCAGTTGACTCTCCAGATTGCCTTCTACTCCATCAATGATCTCCAAAAATCTCCTTGTCTCCAGATTACTAAGATGCTTCTGGTAGGTGAACTAATCCGTCTCTCGTCTGGTCTGGTCTGGGGTCTTCTGGTCTGGTCTCATCTGGAAGAGGTCTTCTGGGGAGTCCTCTGGTGAAGTCCTCTGGTGGGGTCTTCTGGTGACTCCTCTGGTCAGACTCCTCTGGTCAGACTCCTCTGGTCCAAGCTCATCTGGTCAGACTCCTCTGGCAGACTCCTCTGGTCCAAGCTCATCTGGTCAGACTCCTCTGGACCTCATCTGCTCTGGCGATACTTCTGCTCTGGTGACCCCTCTGCTCTGGACATCTCATCTGGTCACCTCTCATCTGGTCACCTCATCTGGTCACCTTCTCTGGTACCTTCTCTGGTCTGCATAGATTTCTTCCCCCTTAACCAAAGACCTATTCTAGACCTAGACTAATCTGTAGCTGACTAACAGGTTCAGCTAGTCCTATTACAAGTTCTTGTTTTAACATCTTCAAAACATCTACTCTATATCCCAACAATTTCCCCCTTTTTGATGATGTTAAAACTGTAACTTTAAATAAAACAAGACAAGAAAATATTTGAAAAAAAACTAAATAGAGATTCTAGCAGACTGGGTCAACTGATCTTCCCCCTCAAAGTATGCTCAGCTGATGTTGGGGCAAAACATCAGCTGGTCTTCTTGTGTATCTGCAGGCAATCAACTTTTTAGTACCCTACTGGGTCCAGGGGGGTTAGCACAATATTTAGGAAGCCACAAGAATAGATCATCCCTTTTTGGATCAGGTGATCTTATCTTTCTTCCATACATATCAACAAAAACACACTGAACATAAGAAGCTTCGACATGGTTATTTCTTCTAGAGGCTATTCTTCTCTTATGAGCTTGTCCAGTAGAAGAAGTAACTTGTCTTAAAGCAACAGACTTGAAATTCTTTTGATAAGGATAAGTCTTACTAGAACCATCAAAGGTTCCAGCTGGTCTGGCAGGTGACTTGAAAGTCCTCTGCAGGTGAGTAGGAGTCATCTGGTTCTGCCTCTTTTGAGAAGATCCAGACTTTCTTCTACTCTGCTGGCCTGGCTGAGGTCTTTTATTCTGGGTATAGCCCTTCTTAAAATTCCTCCTCTGCCTTTTGGGTTTTTGAGTTTTAGTACTCATCTGCCCATTAGGCTGAGTTGCCTGGTCAGCTGGCCTCTTGCCCTTATCAATACAATTTCTAGGCTGTTCTTCTTTCTGAACATGTGAGGATTCAGGTTTGGAATAACCAAGGCCTGTTTTATCATGCTCTCTTTGAGATGAGGCAGCTATATGTGACACAACATTGTTTGCTATAGTCAGCTGCTCCAGTCTCAGCTTGAGCTTGTCCTCACTATCTTTTACAATTTTGTTTTGATGGAAGAGTTCATCGAACTTAGCTTCCAGCAGAGTATATTCATTATCTTTCTCAATGTTTTCAGCAAGCAACTTTTCTATTAGCTTAGTTTGTTCAATACACCTGGTTGTCAAGTCAGAAGACTCTTCAACCAGAGTATGATTTTGTTCAGCTGGTAGATCAGCTGAGTTGCTAAAACATTGTGAAAGCTTCTGATTTTCTGCTTTCAACTTTGTGTTCTCTTCTTCCAACTTTTGACAAAGTTGTATCGAAGTTTGGAGATCTAATAGCATTTTCTGCATATCAGACTCCTCTGATTGTTCAGAAAACGAAGAATAAGAAGAAGAAGAGGGAGTTCGATTGCATACCTCGTCTGTCATAAGACAAACCTCTTCATCTGGTCCAAAATTAGATGATGAACCAGAAGTGGATACCTCATCTTCCTCATCTGCTAAGCTTCTTTTGGAGTACCTCCTGGTGTCTCTTCTACTGCATCTCTTTGAGCCCATTTCTGCAAAATTTGTTAGCACCACAAATATCTGGGTTTTTAAAAAAAATATGGATCTGCCCTGGTGACCACCGAGATAATTTCAAAACAGTGGTCTGTAGGACACACTGCTCTGATACCACTTGTTGGTCCCAAAAATATCCAGCGGAAAGCGTTTTTAAGTTTATTTTAATGAAAACCCAATTTCTAATTAAGTACTAAAATTTAAAGTGCAAAAATCTAAATTGCAGAAAAGTAGAGAACACCGGATTTATAGTGGTTCGGACCAACTTGTCCTACGTCCACTCTCCCTTTCTCCAAAGGGGTCTTTCTCACTCTCCAACTTTCTCACGAACCACTGGAATTGCGAAGTACCAGCTCCTTCGTACAACAACTTACAACAACCTTTCAAGATGAACAGGTTAATTATAAGATCCAACTGAAACTCTTAAAGAGTGTATAAACGTTAATGAACAAGGTGAGTGTTTGGAAGAGTTCGTGTGTGCTTTGTGTGCTCTCGCGCGACTCTTCACTATTGAACTAATCCAAGCACTCCTATTTATAGTTGTGGAATTAACTAGCCGTTGGAAACTAGCAATTCAAACAACCATAATTGGAGGAATATAATCAATCAAAGATTGATTATATGATTGATTAGTTGACTTCAATCAATCAATCAAACAATCAGATCCTCCATCAGTTGACTCTCCAGATTGCCTTCTACTCCATCAATGATCTCCAAAAATCTCCTTGTCTCCAGATTACTAAGATGCTTCTGGTAGGTGAACTAATCCGTCTCTCGTCTGGTCTGGTCTGGGGTCTTCTGGTCTGGTCTCATCTGGAAGAGGTCTTCTGGGGAGTCCTCTGGTGAAGTCCTCTGGTGGGGTCTTCTGGTGACTCCTCTGGTCAGACTCCTCTGGTCAGACTCCTCTGGTCCAAGCTCATCTGGTCAGACTCCTCTGGCAGACTCCTCTGGTCCAAGCTCATCTGGTCAGACTCCTCTGGACCTCATCTGCTCTGGCGATACTTCTGCTCTGGTGACCCCTCTGCTCTGGACATCTCATCTGGTCACCTCTCATCTGGTCACCTCATCTGGTCACCTTCTCTGGTACCTTCTCTGGTCTGCATAGATTTCTTCCCCCTTAACCAAAGACCTATTCTAGACCTAGACTAATCTGTAGCTGACTAACAGGTTCAGCTAGTCCTATTACAAGTTCTTGTTTTAACATCTTCAAAACATCTACTCTATATCCCAACAGTAATTCGTGATATTAGGTTTTAATTCTCTTAATTAATGAATTCTTAAAATTAATCTTAACTTTGCTTTTGAATTTCGTTCGAAAAGTGTTAGAGATAGGATGACCGTATCACTCTTTAACAACTAGTAGACTTAACTAGAGGGTTTTGTTGTGACCATTTCTGATCACATGTTGGGTCCGGCCGGAAGATAGCCGGAAAAGGCGAGAAGGTACCCAGAGGCCGGAACCGACCTGGCCGACCTGAATCCGACCTCGGCGGGCCCCGACCACCAGCCTCCGGCCTCGAAAGCAAGGCCGGAAGCCTGTTTGGGATGTCCATCCGCGTTCATCACATCCACGTTAAAGCCCTGCCGTGCCCGGACCGGCCCGGCCAGGATTAATAAAGTCCAGCAGAGGCCGCCCGTACACGGCCAACTGACAGGAACAACCTCCGACCTCACCATCCGCCCGGAGGCCGATCTCGGTCACTCAAGGCCCCCGGCCGACTAAAAAGATCCGGAGCACGTGACGGAATCGTGCAAGATCCTCTCCCAAGGGAGAAAAAGGCCGCCTCCGTACCCAGCAACAGAGAATATTCCATCCAAATGAGGAAATTCTTCAGAGAATCATCCTTTTTGGACACGCGTCAACACCCTAGTGGCCGGCCACCTGCAAGCCCTGACACTTCAGAGCCCGCGCGTCCTCGGAGGCAGGAGGCATTTAATGCACCTGTCCCCCGAGAGGCCGGAAATGACCAACATACCCCTGTAGTGAGAAAACTATAAATACCCCAACACTTGTAATGTTAGAAAAAGGTTCAATCATTCTCAGTATAATCAATACACATACTCATTTAAGTCCAGGGATTAAAAACCCCTGGCAATTCTTGGTGTTCTTAGTGTTCTTAAGTATTTAAAGTCTTTCTTCATCCCTACATTCATTTTAGCATTTAAGAACCCAATCATTTGATGTTTTTACCAAAAGCCATCATAAATAGCCATTCAATCCCAGCAAAATATATTTGGTAAACAACATTTGGCGCTAGAAGGAGGGTTCCTAACCCATCAAACGCATATTTTTCTTCATTTCTTTGAAGAACACTCACTGTTCTTCAAAGCTTCACATCCTCAAACCTTCAAACCTCAAACTCCTCCTCTTGAAAGGAATGGATCCCCAGAGGTCATCCCACGCCCATGGGAAAGCCACGCGAATGGCCTCCCCAATCCGGTTTCCGGAGGAACCCCTCCCATCCGGGGGCCGAGGTTTCTTTACCCCTGACCAGGCCGGGTCAGGAAGACGCCGCCAGGCGGAAGAGGCGAGGGGGTGCCGGAGCACCACCTCTGCCTCCAAAAAGAAGGCCCGGGCTCGCGCACTCAAGGGTAAGGCGAAAGCCGGAGAACACCAAGGCGAAAGCCAATGTCGGGCAAACCCCGTCTCCACCCGTTCACGAGGCTCCGCCCATCCGGTTTTTGACCGTTTGGGCCCGACGGACACGTCGTGGTATTCGAGCCGCGTACCCAGTTACGACACTGGGTACGGTGACACCGAGTCCGTCTCCAACTCTGGGAGCACGGCCCAAATGCCCCACAAGAGGGCGGCCGAGGTCAGCCTGACCCCGGCGAATTCCGCCAGGCGCAAGTTAAGCTTCGCCCAAAGCGGCCTTTTGGGACGCGAAGTCCCTCGCGCGGCCGTTTTCGACCGTATCGGCCCCCTAGCCGACGTGGGCGACCGGCTGGCCGAAACCCCCAGCCCAGAAATCGTCAAGTTGCAAAAGCAACTGGACGAAATGAAGGCGCTCCTCGAAGCGCAAGGCCAAACGAAGGCCCGGCCAGTCGCCAGCGAACCTCTGGCGGCCGATATTGAGCTCGCGCCGGTCCAGCTCAAGATCGTTCCCCCGCCAACTCCTCTCTACGAGGGAAAAACAGATCCTGAGACTCACCTGAGCAAATTCCGGATCTATATGACCGGGCGTGGCGCGACAGACGCTTTTATATAAGAGAAGCTTTACCCTCCCACTCCTAAAATGTATAACCCCGGAGCAAGGCCAGACCATTCTGGCCGAGATCCATGAGGGGGTTTGCGGAAATCATGCCGGAGGCCGGGCCCTAGCCCATAAAGTGATCAGACAAGGATATTTCTGGCCGACCTTGAACAAGGACGCCGTCCACTTCGCAAGGTCATGCCACAAATGCCAAGCCTTGGGACCCAACATCAAACTGTCCCCCGAGCAGCTCTCCTCTATGTATAGCCCTTGGCCTTTTGCCCAGTGGGGCATCGACCTGATCGGACCAATGCCCACTGCGCCCGGGGGCCACAAATTCGCCGTCGTAGCCGTCGACTATTTCACAAAGTGGGCCGAGGCCGAGCCACTCAACAAAATCAGCCAGGCCCAAATCATCAAGTTCATTTGGAAAAACATCATCTGCCGTTTCGGCCTACCTCAAGTGATCATCTCCGATAATGGGAAACAGTTTGACGGTCTCCAGATGATCCAATTTTGCGAAAAATGGAATATCAGGAAGGTTTTCTCCACCCCCTACCACCCGCAAACGAACGGCCAGGTAGAGGCCGTAAACAAGATCCTCAAGCACACTATCAAAGCCAAACTCGAAGACAAGAAGGGGAAGTAGGCAGCCGAGCTACCCGATGTCCTCTGGTCATACCGAACGACCACGAGAAACTCGACGGACGAAACACCTTTCGCTCTAGCTTTTGGGACCGAGGCCGTCATTCCTTCAGAGGTCTCCCTACCGAGCCACCGGACAGCCCAGACGATCACCGAAGACAATAACACCGCCCGGATGATCGACTTGGACATGTTGGAGGAGAAAAGACTCAATTCCGACCTCAGAAACGCGGCCTACAAGAAGAAATCCGAAAAAAAATTCAATTCCAAAGTGAAGGCTAGACAATTCCAGGTCGGGGACCTCGTCCTCAAGAAAGTTCAAGTACCAAAAGGGGTTTTCGGCCCGAACTGGGAGGGTCCGTTCAGGATATCCAGATGGCTCTCTAAGGGAGCTTACGAGCTGGAACTCATGGATGGAACTCCGGACCAATACCCCTGGAATGCAATTCACTTGAAGAAATACTACCAATGATTTTGTACTATGTTCATCAATTAATACAAAAGCTCTTCGCACAGCTGTATCTCGTTTCAAACACCGGGCTCAGTTCAAAAGCGTATGCCGGCCGTATCGAGGCCGGCATATCACACTTAAGCCCGGAAAAGCCGCTTAAGGCCACCCAAAAAACCGAGCCCAGTTCAAAAACGTACGCCGACCGTATCGAGGTCGGCGTATCAAACTATAGCTCGGAAAGGCCACCCTAGCCACTTAAAAAGCCGAGCTCGGTTCAAAAGCATATGCCGACCGTATCGAGGTCGGCATATCACACTTGAGCTCGGCAAGGCAACCAAGGCAATACTAGAAACCGGGCTCAGTTCAAAACATATGCCGACCATGTCGAAGTTGTCATATCACACTCGAGCCCGGGTCAAAATCATTCATACTTGTGAAAATTTTATTTTGACAAATATAAGAAAGAAAGAAAGCGATAACAAAACAATAAAGTTCAAGGAAAGACAGATTTATATTAAGGCAAAACCGGTCTGAAGGCCGGGAGGTACAACGGTTTAAAGCAAGATAAATCCGGCCAAAAGCCGTTTACATTTGAAAGCAGTAAGAAAGAGCTAAGGCATAAACTAAAAATTTCAAGGTTCGCTCCCGCCGGCCGCAGGGTCTGCCTGCCCCTCATTTCCGGCCGCCATAGCAACTTCGGCATCACCTCCACCCGGCACTTGAGAGTCGGCCGGAGGAACCTCCTCCCCTTCCTCTGCCTCCTCCTCTTCGTCACCAACCGGGGGATTCTGACCCGGCAGGAGCAGCCTATGCCGATGGGGGAACCATGAGAGGTCCATCCCATGGACGGTCTCGAGGTCGAGGATGGGGAACCAGTAGCCCTCAGCGACCGGATTCTTGACGGCGTACTCCCGGAAGTACTCTTCCATGGCTTTGGTCTCTAGGCCGGCCTGGCGCGCAACCCGGATCATGCTGGCAGCGGCCATGTAGAAGCAAAACTCGGAGAAGAGTGCCGGGTTGGCGGTCGGATCCTCCGGATCGTATGCTGGCCGGCTAAGGGAGGCAGCCAATTCTTCAGCTTTCTTTTGGAGCTCCCTCTCCAACTCAGCCTGCCGGGCAAGGGCATGATCAGCATCCCCCCGGGCTCGATGAGCCTCCAGCCGCAGGTCGGCACTGGTGTCCTCCATCTCTGCCACCCGGTTCCGGGCATCGGCCAGCGCCTTGTATGCCATCTCTGCCCGACCAAGAGCATCATCTTTCTCTTTCAAGACGGCCTCCATCTGGCCGACCGCGCAGTCCCTCTCCTTTCTGAGCGCGGCGTTCTCGCTCTCTAGCCCAGCCTTCTCCTCCCGAGCTCGGGTCAGGTCGGCCTCTAGCCTCCGCACGGCGCTGAGGGCACTGTTGAATTCGCTCTCCACGAGATTGGCCATTATGGCCGCCTGGCTAACGAGTGCGATGCAGGCCCGACCGGTATATCGAGGTCGGCGCTCGGCGACATCGGCTAACTCCCGCGTCCAAGCTTGGGGCAAAGAGTTCACCGACCGGCTCATATACTCCGGCATCTCCACGATAGATCCCGGGGCCCGGGAAGAGAGGAAATCCAACACCATTGGAGGAAGACCGGAGTTGTTGCGGGTCAATCTGGACAAAAAGAGAAATTAGGTCAGTACTGAATAAAATGCCTTAGGAAAAATCCAGACACAACAGACTTACGCTTGGAAACGGGCGGGGTCGCGACCGAAGTAGGGCCCGTCGTCTTCCCGGCCGGGAACGGGTGCCGCACGAGCCGCATTTTCCGCCCCGACCGCCCCAGGCGGGGTGTCGTCAGAAAGGACGATGGGGGCCGGACTAGACCCATGATGGCCGGTCTCCTCGTCCTCGGTGTCCTCCCTTCCCCTCTTTCGGCCGGTGAGTTGGGGGGATGCAGGGGCCTCAGTAGCAGCGGTCGCGACGGCCGGTACCGACTGGAGGGGGAGGGGCTCTTCGATCACGACCCCGGTCCGGGCGCCGGTTCCTTTCTTCTTCTTCGCCCCCTTGGCCATCTTCCTCACTGCGCAGGCTCCGATCATAGAAAACATCTCCGGGCAGTCCTCAATTAGTTCTGGCGGGCACTGCCTCACTATCGGGAAATCGGGCACTGCAATGACGAGACACGGAGTGTTAAAAAAAAAAACACAGCAAACTAAAGGCCGGGACCTGCCCGGATGCTTACCCGTCAATCTCAGGTGACGCGGGAACTGGAAGAAACGGCCGAAAATTCGAGACTGTCGGGTCTGGAGGACGGCTTGATTCCTTTCCGCGGCCGACAAGGACAGAATCCGCTCTCTGATAACCGCAAAGTCGAAATTCAGCTCCCGGTCGGAAGGACAAGGATAACCTACAAAGGAAAGTAAGAAATTAGATCAGTACTTTTTATCCAAATATAAGCAAAAAATTCCTTACTGGGATTCTTAAGACGGATGTCGGTCGGAACGTCAATCTCCGTCCCATCCGGATACCCGGTCTTCCACGCCCCACCGACGAAAAACCACTTCCTCCGATCATTCCGACCCTTGCTCGGTAGGCCGGTCACCAACTTCTGCCCCTTAGTCTGAATGTAGACCTCACCGGTCCCACTCTTTTCGCTCTGGATTCGATAGAGGTAGGTCATTTCACCAGGGGTCGGCATCCGGTAGAGCCGATTCTTGCCAAACAAAGTCATGACGCTCACAAGGATCATCCATGTGTTCGGGAGCAGCTGGATGGGCGCTTGGTTCCAGTAGTTTAACAGGTACGAGACGGCCGGATGGAGCGGAAAACGAAGCCCAACCTCCATCATGTCTTGAGTCACAGCCACCATCCCGCGAGGAGGCTGGTCCGCCCGTTCATTCGGTTCTGGAGCGTAAAGTTGAACGTCGTAGGGGATTTCCCAGTCGGCCCGGGCATCATCAAGAAAGTGCTGGGTCATTCTGCTCTGAATCTGGCCAATAGTCCACCTACGAGACTCCTCCAGGTCGGCTATTCGAATAGTGGCCGGATCGCGTACGGTCGGCTCACTCGGGTAGTGATCGGAGTACTCCTCGAAGTCGAAAGAGAGGGACTCGACCTTGTCTTTCCTCTCCACGTATTCCGACCACAGACGAAAGGCCCGTCTGACCTGATCTCGCCGATCCTGGCTAACACTCCGGCCAGCCGCAACCGGCCTCTCGATCTCCTCAGTCTCCGATCCTGAGACCTCATTCGTCATCCCTAGTCTTTGTTTAATCTGCTCGGCCGCGAGATTCTGGAGCAACAAGTTGGTCCCCAGATCGTCTCCTTCACCGTGACCGTCTTCATACTCGTCCTCCTCGAGGAGATCGTCCAAGGGCTCCCTGCTATCCATGGACCGGGCCATCGCCTCTGTTTGCGATCTCACGACCGCAGCCGAAGCCCCTTGCCGGGCACCTTCGCCCAACAACGACCGGCTCGGAAACAGGCCATCCAGACCGTCATCGTCGCGAGCCCAAATTGAGCCCGCAAGACGGGAAGGAGAAGCTCCACTTCCTCCGCGCGAGCTCCCTCCTTCCTCAAACAAACGACGATTGGCTCCGCCACCACCGCCGCCACTTGAGGAAGCTCCGCCCCCTTGCCCAGGCGGAGGACCAGCCCACCGTCGCACCATGATGTAAAATTAAAGTTCGGAGTTGCAAAAAAAGTTTAAAATATTACCTTCGCAACACCAATCACAGCCGTGCAAAGTTCGTCGCCGCCGTGAAGAAGCTTGCCGGAAATCGCCTAAGAACAACTACGAATCGCTAAAAAGTGAAAACTCTTTGGAGTGAAGTAGCGTCCCTATTTATAGGAAATGGTTGAGGGCCTACTTCGAAATAAAAATCCTAGGTATAGGGACCTAGGTGCAAGAATTTGAAGTGACGGTTTCGGCGTCAGACGCCTCGTACATCACGCGCATTAAATGCGCGAGATTCGAGGAAATCAAGTCATGTCACGCACGACAGCTTTCGATGCGCGTAATCCGAGGCATCGCCTGACGTCATGCGCACCTCTTTAGGTAAGATAAATAAAACGCCCACCTTTCCAATCAACGTGTAGACTTTAGCCGGCCTCCGACCACCCCGGACAAATCAAGGCCGACACCAACACAGAACGACTAACGACCACCTCGCCCCACATTAACTTTGAGCGACGAGCTGGGGGGCAATTGTTGTGACCATTTCTGATCACATGTTGGGTCCGGCCGGAAGATAGCCGGAAAAGGCGAGAAGGTACCCAGAGGCCGGAACCGACCTGGCCGACCTGAATCCGACCTCGGCGGGCCCCGACCACCAGCCTCCGGCCTCGAAAGCAAGGCCGGAAGCCTGTTTGGGATGTCCATCCGCGTTCATCACATCCACGTTGAAGCCCTGCCGTGCCCGGACCGGCCCGGCCAGGATTAATAAAGTCCAGCAGAGGCCGCCCGTACACGGCCAACTGACAGGAACAACCTCCGACCTCACCATCCGCCCGGAGGCCGATCTCGGTCACTCAAGGCCCTCGGCCGACTAAAAAGATCCGGAGCCCGTGACGGAATCGTGCAAGATCCTCTCCCAAGGGAGAAAAAGGCCGCCTCCGTACCCAGCAACAGAGAATATTCCATCCAAATGAGGAAATTCTTCAGAGAATCATCCTTTTTGGACACGCGTCAACACCCTAGTGGCCGGCCACCTGCAAGCCCTGACACTTCAGAGCCCGCGCATCCTCGGAGGCAGGAGGCATTTAATGCACCTGTCCCCCGAGAGGCCGGAAATGACCAACATACCCCTGTAGTGAGAAAACTATAAATACCCCAACACTTGTAATGTTAGAAAAAGGTTCAATCATTCTCAGTATAATCAATACACATACTCATTTAAGTCCAGGGATTAAAAACCCCTGGCAATTCTTGGTGTTCTTAGTGTTCTTAAGTATTTAAAGTCTTTCTTCATCCCTACATTCATTTTAGCATTTAAGAACCCAATCATTTGATGTTTTTACCAAAAGCCATCATAAATAGCCATTCAATCCCAGCAAAATATATTTGGTAAACAACAGGTTTAGAAAGGGTTAATTCATCTACCAGTTTAGCGAATGAGGACGACCGCATCACCTTAGTTAAATTAGGGTCTCATTAATTAAGCACAATCTATTAACTTGTTAGTGGATTAGTGAAGTCGAGTGTTAGGGTAAAGTATTAGGGTTTAGAATCTTGAGCTTTAACTTTGCATTCTTTTACTTAGGTTATTTCTTGCGCGTCACAATTACTTTGATTATGTACCTTCTCCGTTAGTATACGTAGGGATTCATATCCTGAGCAACACCATCTCTCATTTGAAAACAACCCTTCGATTCTTAGTTTAATTTTGCTTTTTGTATTCCTAGGATAATTTTAGTCTTTTAATTACTCTTTCAAAAAACCCCAAAAACATTACACTCATATTAGCTACGACGCGTAGATCTTCAGGGATATGTTCGCATACACTCTATCTCGTGGGTTCGATATACTTGGTAATTATACTTACTCATACTACAGTGAACTTGTACGCATGCGAGGAAACTACTAGTAGAAGCTGGTATATTCGCATCAAGTCAATGACGAGGTCCAAGTTTGGGGGTGGAGTTTTTTTATGTTTCTTGTTACATTGCACCGGAGCACCCCTTTCTTATCGTTGAGTGTGTTTGGTTATTTGGTGCCTTGAGATGCTCCTTGGGGTGATTTTGATCTGAGTCGCTATTGCATATTTCATGCCTATCAATCATCTTATGCTTGTTGATTTCTATCTTTGAGTATGATTTGATGAGTAGGGTGATTTGTGGATTTGAGTTGGGGACTCTTTTGTGTGAGTGCTTGAGTTAGAGTGGATTTGAGAGAGAACTAATATGCTTATAAGTTTTCTTTTTGAGTGCTTGTGTGATGAGAGTGAGAATGCACTAGGACTAGCATGGATGTGAAAGCCGTGATATTTGAGCCTTATGAGATTTTGATGCATGAATTAATCTCTTCGTTTGTGAGTGGATCGTCACCTTAGAGGATGCTAGAACTTGTGTGTGCTCTTGCTTCTTGATTGTGTCTAGTTTGATATGCCGAATGTGATTTTAGGCCATCCTTGATTTGATTGAGTCACTTAGCCAAAATTTTCCTTACCAATGACATTGACCCCTTGTTAGCCCCTTTGAGCTTTAAGCCTATGTTATTTGCTAGCACATATGAACAATATTCCAATTCCTTAGCCTTTTTGTCCCAATTTGAGTGGAGAATAGGAAAAGTGTGAATGTGAAGGGATTGAAGTGAGTTGAAAAGGGAAAATGTTGTATGTTGAGTGAGTATGAAAAGAAGGTGTGATGAAGTTATGAGTTGTGGGAAAAAGAAAAAAAAATTGAGAATGAGCAAAAGAAAATGAGCTCATGTGTTTGTGAGAAAAAAGAGAAAAAAAAAGTGAAGTGATTGAGAAAAGTGAAAAGAGTGAGAAAGAAAAAAATGAAAGTGTTGAGAGTAGTGGAATTGAAAATGTGTTGATTGAAAATATTTGAAGTATTCTGTTCCTAATCTCGAAGTGCGAAAGTTTGATGTTCTATTCTCCATTCACTTGAGTCACTTACCCATATTGTTATCCCACATATCCAAAGAGCCTACATTACAACCTTGAGAAAAGTCCTTTTTGATTCGGCATTAATTTCTAGAGTATGGTCGGAGTTAAGAGTGCTTACAAGCCTATGGCTGCCAATATGTGTGATTGATTGTTTGAGTGAGTCCCTTTATCATTGATATACACTTGTGACGGAGTGAAACACATCGTAGAGTGCACATCCATGTTGATTTTGGTGATTCTCGCTGTTGTTGCATGAGTATTATGAGGGAAGATGAGTGAGTATACTTGAAAATCTTTGAATCTCGAGTTCATTTGCTTGCATGATTTGATTCTTTGACTCATTCCTAACAATTTCACTTGACTTGTTATTTCATTGCTTGAGGACAAGCAATCTTGTAAGTTTGGGGGGGTTGATTAGGCGTGAAATTGTCATGATTCGTCACTCGAAATACCCTAATTCTGGCCGATTTTGTCGAGTATTTGGAGTCAATTGAGCATTATTTCAATACATTGATGAATTTGTCTCTTTAATGCTCGTAGGTGAATCGAGGGCGAAGAACGGAGTTCGTAGGACTTTGAATCGACTCAAACGGATGCCCAAATGAGAAGATATAGAAGGAATATAATTGGTGTTAGTGTTGAAGAAAAAAAGTACTAATTGGAGCAATTTTGGGAGTCATTCGAGTGGACCACTCGAGCACTAGCGCTCGAGCACGTTGCTCGAGCGCCCAAAACTTACAGAAAATCCTAGCGCTCGACCAGCTCGAGCGCCACCGCTCGAGCGTGTTGCTCGAGCGCCCCAAAACTTGCAGAGGAATCCGAGCGCTCGACCAGCTCGAGCGCCACCGCTCGACCAGCTCGAGCGCCACCGCTCGAGCACTTGCACCATTCGAGCTTCACGCTCGAGCGCCACCGCTCGAGCGCCTTCATGTTTTGCGCTTTAAAGTCGTTTTTCTGCTCATGAGTTCACGATTCGGCCCGTTACTTATATATACTCGTCCCGAGCTTGTTTTTACGGAGAACACATATCACTTAATAGATTTTGACTTTTAGAGTTCGTGTTTTGAGAGGAAGGAGAGAAGCAAGCTTTAAGTTTACGTTTTTGAGGTTTTCGTTACGAATTCATATTACGATTTTATTTTTTTTAGTTTCGTTTCTTTATATCTTTGTTCTTGAACACATTGAGACTTCTTTTGTTGATATAATTTAAGTTATTCCTTTATTTCTTGAAACCCTAGTTTATGATTGATCTTTTCATTGTTATAATTATCATGTTCATGTTCGTTACTTATTCAATTGTTCTTGTTTACGTTATAACCATGTCTAGCTAAAACCCTTGCATGCTGGAGGTAGGATGAACTCGTAGAAGTAGGTTGTGGGTACGTAATTAGGGTAATTCGTGACGTTAGATTTTAATTATCTTAATTAATGAATTCTTAAAATTAATCTTAACTTTACTTTTGAATTTCGTTCGAAAAGTGTTAGAGAGAGGACGACCGTATCACTCTTTAACAACGAGTAGACTTAACTAGAGGGTTTGGAAAGGGTTAATTCATCTACCAGTTTAGCGAAGGAGGACGACCGCATCACCTTAGTTAAATTAGGGTCTCATTAATTAAGCACAATCTATTAACTTGTTAGTGGATTAGTGAAGTCGAGTGTTAGGGTAAAGTATTAGGGTTTAGAATCTTGAGCTTTCACCTTGCATTCTTTTACTTAGGTTATTTCTTGCGCGTCACGGTTACTTTGATTATGTACCTGCTCTGTTAGTATACGTAGGGATTCCTATCCTGAGCATCATCATCTCTCATTTGAAAACAACCCTTCGATTCTTAGTTTAATTTTGATTTTTGTATTCCTAGGATAATTTTAGTCTTTTAATTAATCTTTCAAAAAACCCAAAAACATTACACTCATATTAGCTACGATGCGTAGATCTTCAGGGATCTGTTCGCATACACTCCATCTCGTGGGTTCGATATACTTGGTCATTATACTTACTCATACTACAGTGAACTCGTACGCTTGCGAGGAATCTACTAGTAGAAGTTAGTATATTCGCTTCAAGTCAGAAACCTAATCGAGTATATAATCTTAGAGCTCACAACTTTTGCACGCAGGCTTGTCCAGATAGCTATCCTACTGATAAGCTTCAAAGTTGTTAGTAGGTGTGTTACCTGAACGTAGCCTCACTAAGCATTCGGTCACTGAATTTCTTTGGATCCTAACCTAAAGTCTCTAGCAGACTGAATTTTTGGATCACCTTTAGATTAGCAAGTCAATTATTTTAGGGATCTTTTGGAAAAGATTTGACATACATATATACTCCCCCCCCCACCAATACACATATTTTAGACTCATTCGAGACCAACAATATGCATAATAAAAAAAACATTTTATCCACTTATACTGTAATACCCCAAACCAAAAAATTAGGATTTATACTTTTAATAATATTATTATGTTATACTTATTTTTTTTATTCATTTTTCTTTCAAAAGCAATGAGTTTTAAAAATCGATTCCTATGCAACGGTTGGTCAAAAACCGGAACCGGGAGCACTCCTAGCACTGTAACTATGAAACGAATTTATACAGATTGAGAAAATAAGTAGAATAAAATTCTAGAATAGGAAATTTGAGGCCTTTAACTTAATAAAAAATTCTCAAATAAAATTATACTTTTGTCGCTAAAAGTCGCACAAAAACCCTAAACCCTTCGAATCCAATGAATAAATACGAACCCAACACAAGAAGCAATTGAAAAAATAAAGATAAATGTAAGTTTTAATAAAAGAAATGAAAACCTTAACTTTCGAATAACAAAACGAGCAAAAACGTTAAGTTTTGGAGACCAAAACCTAGCCGAAAACACCCTATTTCAACACCGAAAATGACATCGCGTACAAAAATACCAAGAAAAGCCAAAATCCCCCTGGGACTCACAGTATGGCCGCCTACTTGCTGATTTTCCAGCAGGCAAATTGCTGCCCATCCCTTTCCCACAAATCAAGCTTCATGTTCCATTTTTTTATTCAAAAAGCCCATACTTCTCTTACACCTTTAACCCTTTCCCTTTCCCTCATTCAATGATCAGCTGCTTCTCCACTCTCTCCCCTTCAAAAAAATCCCCACTCCCTCTATTTACATGACATTTAAGCTCCTCCAATTGGCTGCAAAAGAAACAAGGAAAAGCTCAAGCAACTCTCCCCCTAATTAACTTTTGGCCATCTCCATTTCAAGGGAGAAGAAAGCTTTTCTTCTCCAATTTTCAACCATAGGAGGTCTCTAATCTCAAGTATCAAGCTTGCATTGGTGTTGGTGTGAAGATTTGAAGTCATCTCCAAGAAAAAATGAGTCATTCATCCCCCCATCTCTTTCAAAATTCATGGAAACTTTCATCTTCATCTTCAAACTTCAGCTCTTGTTTTGTTTTAGCCAAAAACAAAGGATTTATTTCAAGAAGTCATCATCCCCATCAAGAACTAAAAGATTGAAGAGCTAATGAGGCCCTCTAGCTTAAGAAGACAAGTCTACCAAGGTTGTAAAACCCTTCAACTCAAAACATAGTCAATATGAATGATTTGCTTTGAAATGTTGATGTAAATGTTGCTTGCTTAGAAATCATGAAACATTAGGGCTATATTACTTGTTAATGTTCAAATACATGATAAATAGAGTCTTGAATGATGTGTATTAAGGTGTTAAAATGTTAGCGACATGATAGTTATGAAATAGAAAATACAAGTGAAAGTATGCACACATACCACACACTGTGAACAGTGACTTAACCTTCTGTACAAAAACTCGAACTTTAAATACTATGATTTTTTTAAAAGTGTTCATTTGACATAAAATTAGATCAAGTTAGCTTTCACTTTCCACTGGTTTGAGTCTATTTGGAATTTTAGTTGATAAGTTATGAATTTGTAAAGAATGTGTGATGAAACTGCTATATTTTTCACTTTCATGAGCAAAAATGTATCTTTCGGATCAAGTTTGGATTTTATATAAAATATTATAAAATACTAAATAAATTTAGCTATCTCCATGAATATTTCTATGATTTTTACACGAGTGTAAACAGTTTAACCAAAATTATTTTTGACACTGTGCACACACTTGAAGCTACTGTGGACTTATGGAATAGATTGTCACATTTTGAAAACGAACCTAGAACTCATATTTTCTTAAACCAAATGACATGAAATAAAATTTTATGTGAAGTACACTTCAAAATGTACCTACTATATAAATTTCATGATGATTGTATATGTTTTAGTATTTTTAAAAAATGGTTAAAGTTAGGGAACGAACGCACGAAGGAGCAAACTATTCATCTTCGGATTCGTTTTTACACATTCTTTAAAAATTCATAACTTAGAACATGAATTCTCATTTAAGTAAACACTAGTCACATTAAAAGCTTCTGGTAATCTCTATAAGCGATAAAACACTAAATAAAGTACAAGTCCTTATCAGACCAACATGTATGAACTTTTAAGAAAATTTCCAAGATATCGATAATTAAAGTAAATAAAAATGTTTGAATCCATATTTTCATGAAAGATTGTTTGCTTAAAAAGTCATGTTTAATTAAGGGGAATAAGGTCTTTAAATAAGAAGACAAAGGAAAGGAGATCAACATCTCCGTTAAAAATCATTAACAATCTAAATAATACTAAGAGACTTGTTTGATGTATTGTAAGAAGAATTAAGAAAGTATTAAAAGAATATCGGATGTGAAAAATAAACTTTAGAAGACTCAAAATTCTCAATTAGGAAAGTAACGAAAGAAACATTATATAATTAGTATGCTCTGTCTATTGAAAGCTAAGATAAACCTAAATGATATTTACAAACGCTCTTAAGTTAAGTATATAAAGCATTACTTGAAAAGTAAAAGATTATTGAAATTCAAACAAAATTATGCTAGGTTGAGTGTGATTACGGTGACGAGAATTTTGGGGTGAAAACAAAAGGGTATTTTTAGGAAAAGGAAAAGCATTTGAGGTGAGTGGTTCTTATGCATTGCCCGAAATATTATACGATTATTGGTGTATGCGAATGTTTTGACATTCGGGTAACATGGTTATTACATAATATAAGGTATCTCAAACGATACGTAATGGTCTGGTGACTTGAAGGCGAAAATACACTAGCTTCTACTAGTAGCTACCCCGCAAGAGAACGGGTTCACTGTAGTATGGGCAAGTATAGGGACCAAGTATTATCGAACCCAAGGGATGGTGTATATGCGAATAGATCCCTGAAGATCTACGCATCGTAGTTAATATGAGTGTAATGTTTTTTTGGGTTTTTGAAAGATTAATTAAAAGACTGAATTAAACTAAGTAAACTAAAGAATGAAAAAGAACGAATTAACTACGGGTTGTTTTCTAATGAGAGATGGTGATGCTCAGGATAGGAATCCCTACGTATACTAACGGAGCAGGTACATAATCAAAGTAATCGTGACAAACAAGAATTAACCTAAGTAAAAGATCGTAGAATGAAAGCTCAAGATTTCTCACCCTAATACTTTATCCTAGCAATCGACTTCACTAATCCACTAACAAGTTAATAGATAGCGCTTAATTAATGAGACCCTAATTTAACTAAGGTGATGCGGTCGTCCTCCTTCGCTAAACCGGTAGATGAATTAACCTTTCCTAAACCCTCTCGTTAAGACTACTAATTGTTATCGAGTGATGCGGTCGTCCTCTCTCTAACACTTTCGTACGAAATTCAAAGGTAGAGTTAAGATTAATTATATGAATTCATTAATTAAGAGAATTAAAACTAACGTCACGAATTACTCTAATTACGTACCCACATCCTACTTCTACGAGTTCATCCTAACCCAAGCATGCAAGGGTTTTAGCCGGACATGGTTATAACAAAAATAAAAGCAATAGAAGAAACAACGAACAAAAACATAATGAATTGAACGAAGAAAATAAGAAACATGAACTAGGGTTTTAAAAGAAAATAATTCTAAGAACTGAAATTTAATTAACTAAAACAAAGTTCAAAGCGTTTAAAGTAATCAAGCTAATGAAAAGAAACTAAGAAACGAAAAGAAATTAAGAATTCGTATGAAAAACCTCAACAACGTAAAAGTAAAACTTGCTCGTTCTTCTCCTCTTCCTCTCTCTAAAAACTAAGTCTAAAATTATTTCTAAAAGTCGGGGATCCTTCAAAACGTGTTTGGACGAGGTATATATAGGCACGGGTCGAAACGGGAGTTAATGGGCCGAAAATACGCATCCGGAGGCAAAAGTATATGGGCGCTCGAGCAAAACGCTCGAGCGGTCCCGCTCGAGCAGTGTAGCTCGAATGATGCATTCGCTCGAGCGGTCGCACTCGAGCTACTCGAGCGCTGAATCTTCTCTGTATGTTTTTGGGCGCTCGAGCAATTCGCTCGAGCGGTGGCGCTCGAGCAATGCGCTCGAGTGATCTCTAATCCTTCCAAATGATACTTTTCCTCGTCCGCACTAATACCAATCGTATTTCTTCAATATCTTCTCATCCGGGCATCCGTTTGAGTCGATTCAAAGTCCTACGAACTCCGTTTTTCGTCCTCTATTCACCTATGAGCATCAAAGAGACAAATTTATCAATGTATAGAAATAATGCTCATTTGACTCTAAATACTCTATAAACTCGACCAAAACTAGGGCGTTTCTAGCTACGAATCATGACAATTTCACGCCTAATCAACCCCCCCAAACCTACCATATTGCTTGTCCCCAAGCAATGAAATAATAAGTCAAGTGAAATGGTTAGGAATGAGTAGGAAAACTCAATCATGCAAGCTAATGAACTCAAGCTTCAAAAGTCAATCACCCGTATACTCACTCATTTTCCTTCATCATACTCATGCAACAATAACAAGAAACACCAAGATCAAGCATGGATGTGCACTCAACGATGTGTTTAACTCCCTCACAAGTGTATAACAATGATAAAGGGACTCACTCAATCAATCAATCACACAAATTGGCAGCCATAGGCTTGTAAATGCTCTCAACTTCGACCATACTCTAGAAATCAATGCCGAATCAAAAAGGACTTTTCTCAAGGTTGTAATGTAGGCTCTTTGGACAGGTGGGATAACAATATGATAAAGTGACTCAAGTGAATGGAGAATAGAAATTCAAAACTTCGGTACTTCGAGATTAAGAACGAACTACTTCAAACGTATTCAATCAATACACTTTCGCTTTCAATTCTCTCAACACTTTAATTTTTTTTATCTTTCTCACTCTTTCACTTTTTTTTTTCAATCACTTCATTTTTTTTTCTTTTTCGCACAAACACATGAGCTCATTTTTTCTTTTGCTCATTCTCAAATTTGTTTGCTCTTTCCCACAACTCAAATCTCATCACTCCTTCTTCTCATATTCACTCAACAAACAACCTTTTCCTTTTTCAACTCAATTCACTCCCTTCACATTCACACTTTCCTATTCTCCACTCAAATTGGGACAAAAAGGCTTAGGAATTGGAATAGTGTTCATATGTGCTAGCAAATAAAATAGGCTCTAGGCTCAAAGGGGCTAACAAGGGATCAATGTCATTGGTAAGGAAAATTTTGGCTAAGTGACTCAATTAAATCAAAGATGGCCTAAGATCACATTCGGCATATCAAACTAGACACAATCTAGAAGCAAGAGCACATGCAAGTTCTAGCATCCTCTAAGGTGACGATCCACTCACAAACGAAGAGATTAAATCAATGCATCAAAATCTCATAAGGCTCAAAAGCTCACGGCTTTCACATCCATGCTAGTCTAGTGCGTTCTCACTCTCATCACACAAGTACTCAAAGAAAAATTCACAAGCATACAAGTTCTTTCTCAACTCAGCTCAAACTCAAACACTCACACAAGAAAACTCCTAACTCAGCCTCACAATTCACCCTACTCATCAAATCATACTCAAAGATAGCAATCAACAAGCATAAGGTGATTGATAGGCATAAAATATTGAGTAACAAAACAAATTAATAATAGCCCAAGGAGCATCTCAAGGCACCAAATAACTAACTCAACTCAAAGATAAGGGGTGCTCCGGTGCAATGTAACAAGAAAACATATAAAAAAGAAAAAAAAAACTCCACCCCCCCAAACTTCGACCTTGCTAGAGGTCTAAGTTTGGGGTTGTGGGTTACCTCAACCGAACAATTCAGTTTCTCTCAATAGCTTTGCACACTCCCTTGTCTCAAGTTGGTTCCTTCAATCTAAATAACTCCATGATACCTTTACTCCTTTAGAGACAAGCCTACAAAATAAAACTCTCGAGTACGAGGTTACACATACGACTCAAAATATTCCCTAATAATATAAAAAGACACTAAAAATAAATGAAAGCAAATAAAAATGGGTTGCCTCCCATTCAGCGCTATTTTTAAGGTCCTCATGCCGGACCGTGCTCAAAGGAGCTTATGGGACATCATACTCAAATTTACCTCCCTCACTCTCATAAGAGTGGTGTTTGAACTCCTTTCCTTGATGCCCCACCATCATGAGCCCTTTTGCTCTCTTCTCATTCCCAAGTGTCATGGGTCTCAACTCCTTCTTGCCTCTATCTGGAGGAGTCTTACCACACAATTTCTTGAGTTTGGACTTTTTCTTCTTAACTCCTCCTTTCCCTTCTAACTGGACCACGTCCACTTTCTTCACCTCTTCATCCTTCAACTTCTTCACTTTATCCCTATTAACATAATCAAGAACATAACGCTCATGGGTTAAATAATCAAGTGAAGAACTAACAAACTCATGAGTATTAGAAAGATTAGGGATAGAAGGTGTGTCTTCAACACGAGGATCAATGGCATCCATGCAATACAAGCTCTCATCCTCCTTCGGGTGCTTCATGGCTTCATATAGGGAGATCTTCACTTCTTGATCATCAACCTTCAACGTGATCTTCCCATTCGCCACGTCTAGCACCATCCTCGCCGTAGCTAAGAACGGTCTTCCCAAGATCAGGGGTACGTGCTCATCTTCCTCCATCTCTAGCACTACAAAGTCGGCTGGAAAAATGTGATCTCCAACTCTCACTAGGACGTCTTCAACCACACCTTGAGGTCGAGTAATAGACCGATCGGCAAGTTGAAGCGTCATCATTGTGGGTTGAAGTTCACCACCTTCCAACTTCTTGAAAAGCGATAGTGGCATCAAATTAATGCTCGCCCCGAGGTCGCACAACGCTCCCTTCTTGATCCCGTTCCCAATATCACATAGGATCGTGAAGCTCCCGGGATCCTTCAGCTTAGGTGGAAGCGCCTTGTGCACTAATGCACTCACCTCGTGGTTCAACTACACCAACTTCGGCTCATCCACTCGCCGTCTTTTTGCGATCAAGTCCTTCAGAAACTTTGCATAATGCGGCATCTGTTCCAAAGCATCATAAAAAGGAATATTAATATGCAATTGTTTAAAAACATCAAGGAACTTAGCGAATTTCTCATCAAGCGTTTTCTTCATAAAGCGTTGTGGATACGGGACGGGTATCACAGATTTGGGTACCCCTCATTCATCTCGCTCGGTCACTTTCACTTTCTCCCTTGCTTCCTTTGCTTTCTTCCACTTAGGAACTCTCTCAACCTCCTCAATGCCTTTGCCCTTCTGGGACTCATCCATATCTTTATGCTTCTCAATCCCTTCACTTTCAATCCCCTTCTCAACTTCATCTCCTTTAGACTCAATCTCTTCTTGGGGCGTCTCAGAATCAGTAGGCATCTGAGGACCTTCGTAGTTGGTTCCATTTCTTAGCTGGATCGCCTTGCACTGCTCTTTCGGATTCCCTTCCGGCATTCTATTTACTGACTTTGCAATCTGGCTCATCTGGAGCTCTAAAGAAGTGAACCTTCTTTTGTTCTCTTTTTGAGTTCTAGTCCACTCAACATTCATCTTCTGGACCTCTTGATCACGTTGATCACCCTTCTTATGCAACTCCTTCACATCATACTCCAAGGATGACAACCGCTTGCTACCTTCCTCCACCTTCTGAAGAATAGCTCTCAACATCTCCTCGGTTGATGCACCGCCTTCTCCACCAGGAGGTTTAGACCCCAGATCAACACCTGCAGGAACAGTAACACCAGTTTTTGGGTTAGCATAAGAAAAATTATCATTTTTCCTCCATGTGTTTTGATGAGGCTGCTGGCCTCCTTGAGCTCCTTATGTGTTCCTCCATTGATTTTGAAGTGGCTGAGGGCCTGGAGGCACAAATGGTTGGCCATAAGAAGGCCTTCCATACTGATTTCCACCTTGGTAGCCATGCTGATTGTAATACGGACCTCCCATGTAATTGGCTACCTCTTGCTGTCCACTGGGCTGGTCTACTCTCTCATTCTCCACTGCATGCTCTCCACCCAAACTCTTCCCCAACTCAAGGTTGTTGATCTTTTCCATCATGGCCATCAGCAGCCTTCTCGTTCCTTCTCCCTCCTCAACCTGATGCACTCTTTGCAAATCTGCATCCGCACTCCAAGCACCGGCATTCGTGACAATGTTGTCCACGATCTCCCTACATCTCTCTATGCCTTGGTTCAGGAATGCTCCGCCCGCACAGGCGTCTAAGTGGTCTTGCCCCGCCTTGTTGGCACCACTATAGAAGAACGCCATAATGTCTCCTTCGTTGTACCCGTGCTGCGGGCACTCAATCAGCATGTTTGAGTATCTCTCCCACGCTTGGCGTAAATCCTCTCCAGACTTCTGGCGAAAGGATGAGATCTCAATTCTAGCCTTGATCGTCCTAGATGGAGGGTAGAATCGCTCGAGGAACAGACGCTCGAGCTCTGCCCAAGTGGTAATACCTCCCCGCGGGAGCGTATTATCATACCACTCCTTGGCTATTCCCGTCAATGAGAATGGGAACAGCCTAAGCCTCTTGGCATCTTCAGACATGCCATTGTAATTGAATGTTGAGGCTATCATGAGAAAGCTCCTCAAGTGTGTATGAGGATTCTCCTTCCCGATCACCCCTTTGAACTGATTCTCGGTCAGCAGCTTTAAAATCCCCGGTGATATCGAGAAGTTGTTCGCCTCAACAGGAGGCAAAGCCACTCCATCATAGTACCGATGTGGCTGCGCTGCAAACCTCCCTCGAATAGCAATATTGTGATCTACGTTCATAGGAACGTGTTGAGGATTAGCAGCAGGTACTGGTACTTGTTGGGGTGGTGGTGGGTAAACAGGTGGTTGATTATAGACTGGGGGTGGAGGATACGGGTATGGTGGGTAAGGATAAGGTGGGTATGGGTAATGTTGGTATACTGGGTTGTTGAAAGGGTTATTCGGGTTTTGTGGGTAAGCAGGGTTGTTAGGAGGATTATGGACAAGGTTCTGAGCTGGATTCCCTACGTTTCGTGTATCCGGGTTTAGGCTCTGGCTATCCCCTAATGGAATTTGATTCTGGCTATCACTAACTCCAGTGTCTTCAACTCGGTCTACTGCCTGATTGAAATCGTTGGCAGCATCGTCCAACTCATTATTGATGTCCATTGGTTCCTTCCCTAAGTCGGCAGCGTTCATCCTTCTCAAGAAGGCTCGGTTCCTTCTGGCTATTGTCTCAGGGTCCAATGGTATTCTCTCTTCGCTCGTATTGCCTTGTGAGCGTGTTTTCATAAACCTGACACACTAGCAGAAAGGTCAAAACGCAACTGCCGATTGAATAAAAAAATAAAAATAAAAACAGAAATTAAATCACCCACTACTAACTACTAAGCTATCTACAAGTCCTATTCAAAAGCATACAACGCCATCCCCGGAACGGCGCCATTGACTTGAAGGCGAAAATACACTAGCTTCTACTAGTAGCTACCCCGCAAGAGAACGGGTTCACTGTAGTATGGGCAAGTATAGGGACCAAGTATTATCGAACCCAAGGGATGGTGTATATGCGAATAGATCCCTGAAGATCTACGCGTCGTAGTTAATATGAGTGTAATGTTTTTTTGGGTTTTTGAAAGATTAATTAAAAGACTGAATTAAACTAAGTAAACTAAAGAATGAAAAAGAACGAATTAACTACGGGTTGTTTTCTAATGAGAGATGGTGATGCTCAGGATAGGAATCCCTACGTATACTAACGGAGCAGGTACATAATCAAAGTAATCGTGACAAACAAGAATTAACCTAAGTAAAAGATCGTAGAATGAAAGCTCAAGATTTCTCACCCTAATACTTTATCCTAGCAATCGACTTCACTAATCCACTAACAAGTTAATAGATAGCGCTTAATTAATGAGACCCTAATTTAACTAAGGTGATGCGGTCGTCCTCCTTCGCTAAACCGGTAGATGAATTAACCTTTCCTAAACCCTCTCGTTAAGACTACTAATTGTTATCGAGTGATGCGGTCGTCCTCTCTCTAACACTTTCGTACGAAATTCAAAGGTAGAGTTAAGATTAATTATATGAATTCATTAATTAAGAGAATTAAAACTAACGTCACGAATTACTCTAATTACGTACCCACATCCTACTTCTACGAGTTCATCCTAACCCAAGCATGCAAGGGTTTTAGCCGGACATGGTTATAACAAAAATAAAAGCAATAGAAGAAACAACGAACAAAAACATAATGAATTGAACGAAGAAAATAAGAAACATGAACTAGGGTTTTAAAAGAAAATAATTCTAAGAACTGAAATTTAATTAACTAAAACAAAGTTCAAAGCGTTTAAAGTAATCAAGCTAATGAAAAGAAACTAAGAAACGAAAAGAAATTAAGAATTCGTATGAAAAACCTCAACAACGTAAAAGTAAAGCTTGCTCGTTCTTCTCCTCTTCCTCTCTCTAAAAACTAAGTCTAAAATTATTTCTAAAAGTCGGGGATCCTTCAAAACGTGTTTGGACGAGGTACACATAGGCACGGGTCGAAACGGGAGTTAATGGGCCGAAAATACGCATCCGGAGGCAAAAGTATATGGGCGCTCGAGCAAAACGCTCGAGCGGTCCCGCTCGAGCAGTGTAGCTCGAATGATGCATTCGCTCGAGCGGTCGCGCTCGAGCTGCTCGAGCGCTGAATCTTCTCTGTATGTTTTTGGGCGCTCGAGCAATTCGCTCGAGCGGTGGCGCTCGAGCAATGCGCTCGAGTGATCTCTAATCCTTCCAAATGATACTTTTCCTCGTCCGCACTAATACCAATCGTATTTCTTCAATATCTTCTCATCCGGGCATCCGTTTGAGTCGATTCAAAGTCCTACGAACTCCGTTTTTCGTCCTCTATTCACCTATTAGCATCAAAGAGACAAATTTATCAATGTATAGAAATAATGCTCATTTGACTCTAAATACTCTATAAACTCGACCAAAACTAGGGCGTTTCTAGCTACGAATAATGACAATTTCACGCCTAATCATCTGGCTTGTGTAGCTAGGCGCCATGGTGGAAAAGAGCTTTTGAGCTAAATATCTCAAATGATATGTAACGGTCTGGCTTGTGTAGCTAGGTGCCATGGTGGACAGAGCCTGCGGGCTATATGATAAATGATAGCTCAGATGATACGTAATGGTCTGGCTTGTGTAGCTAGACGCCATGATTACGGAACACGTGAAAGAAAACATGTTTTTTTTTCAAAAATGTTATGATTTGCGTACTGCCATTTTCGTGTAATAGCATGCAGACCATCCACACTGAGAATTCAAATCTCATCCCCTACTTTTAACAATTTTTAGGATATGATGAAGGGGAGCTCGATCCAGCTGAGGTGGGATACGGGTCCAGTGATATTATGGGATTAATACTTAAGATTTATATACCCTATCAATGTTGGCTATGTTATTATTCATATGTCGGGATGACAAACATGGTCTCCCGATGATTAATTATGTATGGTGTTAATGTTTAATATTTGTTTTGTGTCAATTTTTTTTATAAAGATCCTTGCATGATAATTCTATAAGTATATAATTGGCTGCCGCATTTCATAACGAAAATTACATATTTCCGTTGTCTATGTAGTGTTGTTATTTGTGTTTTATACAAAAGAAAACTCTTAGTTCGGATTTTCTATCACTAAGTGACGACTTGAATTTCTGGAAAGTCAAATCCACATTTTGAAAATTGGGGCGTTACATATACATATGTTGATACTCACATTTTTACTCTATAATCTCAAAGAAATATTTGAAAGAGGCTAAAGTAGAATAGAGAGCATGTTCATCCATCCGCAATACCCTAAAATCTAATATTCAATTCATTAATTATTGTACCATTGAACGTTTAGGTTTATTTTTTAATTAATGTTATCTTACTTACATGTGAATCCTTAAAATTTACTCTCTCTACATACTTAAATCTTTTATGTTATAATAAGCTAAAGCTTTTTCTAATTACGTATAGAAATATTTAATGAGATAAAACCACATAAAGAGATAAGCCCAAACTTAGAGAACATACATATATAATGATTATATAAGCAGGGTGGAATGCTAATTAATCGTAATACTATCACATTAAAAGCATAGAAACTCACACATCACATTAAAATTTGCCAAGTACAAATGTTAATTACATTGAGTTTACTCCTAAAAAATGTGGGTTTCAACAATTATGAGAAAAAGATGCTGCAAAAATAATTACATGGATTGCAAATATTTTTAGGGAAAATATATCATAGATATATTTCCATTATATTTGATAAATATTGTATTTTACAAAACACACACAAAATATTTGTTGTACCTATTATGTTTTTTTTCCGTATATGCATTTATATTGTATTTACTATATATATTGAATTTTATGAAATATGCATACAAATAATGGGTTCAAGCTATTATGAGGAAATAAAATGTCGCATTAATAGATATTGCACTTTGTGAAAATATGAGAATAATTTTTTTTAAGAACTGTAATTTATGGTAAATGGCAAAATGATGATCGTAACCTTTTTTATTCCCTTCCAACATCACCATCTACTACGTTGGAATCTTAAATTTAGACGAACACACACCTTTGCTTTCTCTTGTTCTTAAGATACATGCAATATTGGACAATTGATTTTTTTTTTTTTTTTTTACAAGTGGACAATTAATTTTAAATTGTTAATATGTGTAGTTTGTAAACTGTTGTTTGGCACCTTATGCTCATTTCATTCTAATGAACTTTTTTTTTTTTTTTGATAATTTATTATCTAAAAATTAAGAGTGGTATATGTTTTTATTTGATTCTAACTTCTTTGTTAAAATATATAATCAAAACACCCAAAATTTACTTTTCTCAGTGAAAAATACTTGTCATTTTCACCGTTAATCATTTTTTTTTCTCATAGTCATCAATTATATTAATTTTTTAAAAACATATTTTTTTCAAACAACCAGATAAAATTACATAATAGAAACATATCATATCGCAAACGCTCTTCAAGTTTACTTTTGGCATGTATATAATATTAGGGGTAAATTAATTACTTAAATAAATATTTCATTGCTATTTCTTCACTTCATGAAATTTCAAGCTACAAATTTATATAAAAAATAAAAATAATCTAGTTACATGCTCACAAAATAACAGATACATATTTGAACCTTTCTTGCGATCTGTAGGTTATGATTAGGTACAACATTATATCATTACAACAGTAATGAAATTAAGTATGCTTCACATGCATAATAAATTAAGCAAAAGAAAAAGATATGACAAAGCTGCTGTCTTTTCAGCATAACATATCGTTTTTTAACATTTAATTATTTCCCAGTGTTATTATAGCAACAATTACTTACCTGCGGGCTACATGTAACACCTCGTTTTCCTTAAAAAAATACATTATATATATATATATATATATATATATATATATATATATATATGTTTTTTTTAGCAACTTAATTATTTTGGTGGACTATTTTATTGTTTCTAAAAGTTATAATTATGAGATGAGAGAACTAATGATATCTACAAGATTTAGAGAAAAATTTGCAGGATAGCCAACTGAGGAGACCGGGCTCGATTGCAATGCACTTGACACAAATAAATGGAAATAGGAAAGGAAAAAAAAATATATATATATACATACATATAATTCAGTGATAATAAAAAGAAAGTACTAAAGCATAATATTTTAGACTTATGTGTTTAGAAAAATATTACTGCTAGTGGAAAAAAAAAAAAAAAACAATTTATTTTTAATTAATTATGAATTAATTAGGAATCATATATGAGTTTAATTATATGTATTTCCGAATATATTAAGATGATTAAATTAAAATTTTAAATATATATATATATATATGAATTATATATTCTTGAAATAAATTCAGGATTTGAATTGGTCTCTCCCCAATAGATAAATATATTCCCTAATATCTTACTCAAGAATACGAACCGTCATTCTCTTCTTCACCATGTCTTCTTCATCTTTCTCTCTCTACTCCTTCCTTCCCTTCTCGGGATAAAAATTAAAAAGAAAAAAAAAACCTCCACCTCCGTCATCATAAGAGCTTTCATTGAAGTAGAAGAATCTCTTTAAAGCTTTCATTGAAGTAGAAGATTTTATCTAGAGGTAAATGAAAGAAAGAAGCTAATCTTTTTTATTTTGCATACGAAGTGGTTTTTCTTTCCCTTTCCTGTGGTCTTCTTTTCTACAATTCTTAGTAATGAGGTGCTCAAAATATTACCTTTTGAAACAAAAATAAAAATATAAATTCATTTTAGGGTTTTTTATTTAATATCCTGCAGAAATTTTGGTGTATCTTGTGAAAATTGCTAACTATATGACTCAAGAGTGTTAATTTATGGAGTGCATGTGATATATGTCATTGCATGTGAATTCTGTGTAGTTTTTCTTTCCCTTCTCCTACTGCAAGTCCTTTCTTTTTATGTGCGAAGACTTATTTGGTGGATATATTGTGATTAAATTGAGTTGGGTGCCCCAACTAGACTATTATATGTGTAAATTTTGATGTTGAAATCTGCTATGAAATTGCATGTTAATTTCGAGAGTTGTCCTGACCTTTTCTGAACGAATTTGATGAAATCCTTTTGCCAAATAAAAGTTCTGGAAGTTTTTAGTTCGTGGTAAAAGTTTTGGAATTTTTGAAGTCGTTTTCAATTTTATGTGAATTTTATATTATACTGCTGTACAGCAGAAAAATCGGCCCCGTTTTTGGTGATGATTGTAAAATTTACTGGGTACAGATTATTTTGTATTTGAAATTGATTTTTGGCTATATTGTTATATTGAATCTTATCTTTCATATGAATTTTATTTAGATGAATTTGGAGTTATATTATATTTTTAATGATTTTTCTAACAAACAGTGACCTCACAGTATAAACGAGCAGTTTTAGAGCTCTAGAACAATATATAAATAAATAGGGAATTCAAAGCCTTAAATTGTGATAATTTTTATGGTATTACTACTGACTCTTAGGATCATATTGAAATTTTTACTTGACCTTATTTAAGTCATTTTCATGTGTTACTAACTGTTGGAAAACGATGGGTCACAACAGTATTTTGGGGCTTATTTTTGCCTAACTTGGAAAATTCATAAATCACAAACTAGAGAGTATTTTGTGTGTACCTATACGTTTTTAGAAGATACTGTATAAATTTGATAAATTAATAGTGTGTTCAAAATTTATGGTGAATACTTCGTTTCAATGTGTTATTCTAATGTGTTAACCTAAGATATAAGTTATTAAACTATTTTATGATTATCTTGTGTAAATGAGAATTAATACCTTTGGAATGATTATGACATGTGAGTTTTAAAAATATATATATTTTGATAACATTTAATGATTATGAGACTAAAGGACTATAAAACGTGTCGAGTGCAGCACGAGTTAGCGGGCTTCCGGGAAGTTATCTTGAAACGTTCGACTCCAAGAAAAGTGGATAACATTTAATTGCTTTTGTATTAGTTATTCCATTTGTATGTGAGATGCAAATAAGTATATCTTCGGATTTTGCTCTGTGTGGATTATGCTGTGTGGATTATACTGTGTGGAATTATGCTATGTGGAATAGCCGGGTCGACGGGCCTCGGCAAGTACTCACTCTTTCATATCAAATGGGTTTTCTTTAAAGCAATAGTATATTGAATGTTATCCCACTGGGCTTCCTCTCCGGGGGAAGACTCATGATGCTCCTTAAATTATTTCAGGTTTGGTTGGAGACGAGATGGACGTGTAATTGACAGTGGCGGACTCCTCAAACTTTAATTGTTATGTTTCAAAACTCCGTAAGAAGTGTACTAAGTATTGTGTGAAATATTTAGTTTGGTTTAGATGTTTTATTATCATGGTTGTGTCTAAATTTCTATGACTGGAATCTAACTTTTCGTATAACTTTAAGCTAATATGACGACTCTTAAACCTAACTCCCATGCATGACACGATCAACTCTTTTGAATGTGTTTTAATCTAATTATAATATCTTATTTTGTGTATGGTATCACATCTTGAGAATTGTATTTGAATAAGTGTTTGATTTAGATGTGTGGGTAATATATGAGTTAAATACAAATTGGTTTAGACATGTTACTTAGAAAAGAAAAAAAAAAAAGGGGCTCATATTTTCATAGTGTGGTCTTCCACATTAATCAATTTAAGTATGAAACTTTAAACTATTTTGAAAAAAAAAAATCCTAAGTGGCGCTGGTTTTGGGGCACTACACTACAGGCATAAAAATCTGTATTTTTCTATTTCGGGCCAAACCATCAACAATAAAAAAATAAATATATTTAAAAAAAATTATAACATTCCTTTTCGACTCTTCATATTTTGAAAGCGTTGCATGGCAACTTCATTACTAACGCTTTGAAAAATATCCTTTTCAATGTACGTAACTAAACAAATCATTCAACAATTTATATCTCATTTGATTTCGTAGTGGACTCTTGATCAATTTCATTGCTGAAAAGACTCTTTCCACCATATGACTCAATAAATAAAATAACAAATAATACAAATTTAATCCGTTAAGAAACAATAATTATGCAATTAATAAAAATATCTGATAAATATTCATAACTTTAATGAAAAAATTAATAAACCCTAATATAGACAAAACAATTACATAGAAATTATAGAAGAAAACTACTAAGAAAACATATTGCATACAAATTTTAAAATCTGAAAGTTTGGAACTAACCTGTTCAATTCAATCTGCACAAGAATGATCTAATATTTTAGGCAAAAACTTGTATGACACGCTCTCATAGTATGAGACAACACAAATTAACACCCACCACTATCAAAGTGTTAATGAGCAATATCCTAATTATACACATTTTCATTATCTCGTATCATGAGACGGTCTTACTCAATATTTTATTAATTTGAGATGCTTGGCTGCTGTAATTCTCTCCTTTTTTTTCTTAAGAGGGGCTTCTCGAATTCTAAGTAAAAATAAATATATGTGTTATATATATATAACTCAACCGCCTTATATGAGCCACTCATGATTCACCGCCTTATGCAGTTATTCAATTAGATAAATAAAAGTTTAATTTTTATATATAATTGTAAAATTATGAAAATGCCCCTAGTTTTTTGCAAAATTGCAGGGGACCAGTGCCCCCGACCCCATTGTCCCTCCGTCGTTGTTCACATGTAATGCTCAAAATTAGAGTTTTAATTACAAATCGTCTAATAACTTTATGACAAAATAGTTTAGTTACAAAATTAATTTTTTATCTAATTTAGTCTCAATTCCTCTGACAAGGTCCAATTTTGGTCCTAAATTATTCAGAAAAATCTCATTTTAATGTTCAAAATTAGTGATTTCTGGTAATGGATGTGGCGTCCAATTGTGCTTATTATATTTTTAAAAAAAAAAATTCTTTTACAATTTTACTGCAGTTCATGTATATATATTTTTAACAAATAAATGGTAGTCAAATCAACTTTATCGTCGGAAATCATACTACGTATTTTCACTTTTAACGACCGATTTGGAATTAAAATTGGACATTGTTAGAGAAGTTGAGACTAAATTTAATAAGAAAATAATTTTGAAACTAAAATTATTTTGTCAAAAAGTTATGGGACGACATATTATGTAAACTCCTCAAAATCAATTAAGTAATTGATAAAGTGAAGTTTTTAAATCGAATATGTGAGTAAGCAATTTTAAGTGAAGTGAGTAAAACTAATAGATTATTATATATAGGTGTGTCAGTTTGTTTTTCGTATTGATATATTAGTGATATGTCACGATAAATTAAACACAAACATGATAAGAATTCATTCTGACAATACATGATTCAACCCGAAATTTTTTGTGTCGACACGACGTAAACAACACATATGACACGATTAAAAAATTTTAGAAACATATTTTTTATTACAATATTTGACACGGCGTGCTATAACACTATAATACTCGTTATAAAATATGACACAATAACACCCGATAAAAAAGTATAAACTTTCAAATAAAATAACAAAATACCAAGTCATATATACAATTGAAATTTTTTTCCAAATTCAACATGTGGACGAAAATTTTATATCCTAATTGATCGACAAAATAATAACACGAACATGACAAGCCATAATAAAATTTGTGTCATTATGTTGTCGACATAATAACTATATAAACACAATAAACCTAAATACTAACCAAAATTTACATATCATTTTTCGTGTCATATTCTAAATTGTCACCCTAATTATATATTGAACTCACAACATTCTCTAATATAATTATTTACACTGTTTTATAAAAGAGTTTGTCATTAAAAAACCGGAGTGTGTGGAATAAATAGACTTTATTCGAGAACAACTTTACATTGATTAATTTTGCATTTCTTGATGAGTAAAATGAGTATTTTGCTCATTCAAATGTATTCAATAACACTTCAAAACCTCTATAACTTTTTCTTTTCTTTTTGCTAATTTACCCTATTAATTAAATTCAATAATGAAGCAAAATATAATAATAAAAATAAACTTAAGTTCATTTCACATCAAAACCCATCTGACTTCACATTGATATATTACTTCTTAAAAATAATTCTTCCGCAAACCCAAGCACTTGATTTTGGCACAGACAACGATGATCTTTTGAGCTTAGAGTTCGAGAATTTTGGAGACAAAGAGTGATTTACATAAATGGACATTATTAGTATCCTGACTTAGGCTTTGAGATTCTTCTTGCTTCATTTGGGACAAATGTAATGAAATTTTGACCCCATCTTTGCCCAGAAGGCAGATGCACTAATTAAATTCTCCGCTACCATCTCAATAAGATATCAATTGTTTATGAAAAATTTCTGAAGGATTATATTTATCATAGTTTATAAAATTCCTGAAGGATTATATTCATCGTAGTTTATAAAAATCCCTGATTATATTCATGGCCATTTATAAAAATCCTTGAAGGATTATATTCATCAACAAAATTTGAATAAAACCGATAGTAGAAAATATCGATAGATGAAAATCATGGCCGATGCCAAATAATTATTGTGATGGTCGAGATCGAGTATTCTCAAAGCGAATCTTAATATACCAGTCTGCCTGAAGCAAACATGAACATTGTCAGTGACATGACATTAAAATTTATGAGTTGTCAAGATACATAGTGTCATTATTTTGTGATTTTTATGCATGTTATGAATATATGCTTTGTCATGATTAATATTTGCAAAAAATTATAACTCAATTACCGGATGTCTTTAACAACTCCAACAGAGTTACTGAATCTCATATTTATATAGAATATTCCCGGTTAAAATTTATGTCGCTGAATGACAAAATATCACATGCCAATGAATCTAAAGCGCGCCTGAAGCGTGAAAGACCTTATCAACAAAATCTAACCTCTTGAAGAGTTGTAGACCTAGTCTTAAAATCACTACTACAATATTGGACATATACAGCTGCACATATACAGCCATTTTCAATAACCGCTGTATAAGTAAAGCTATATACAGCGGTTATAAAAAAAAATTAAAAAAAAAAATTATACAGCGGTTTATAACCGCTATATAAAATTTATCATATATAGCGGTTAAAAACCGCTGCAGAAGCACATATATAGCGGTTTAAAACCGCTATATAAGTTAAATCTTATATAGCGGTTAAAAACCGCTGCGGAAGTACATGTATAGCGGTTTAGAACCGCTATATAAGTTAAATCTTATATAGCGGTTAAAAACCGCTGTATATTTTTTTTTTTTTTTTTTTCGTATACGTACAGTAACTCCGCCCCCAAATTACAATTCCGACTGAAATTTCCCAAATCCCTAGCGGCCGCTTCGTCGTCCTCGCCGTGCGCCTCCACCGTGCCTCGCCCGACGCCGCTGACCCCGCCGTGTAGCCTCGCCCGACGCCGCGCGCTGAGTATTTTCTTTAATTTGGACGACAGCTCCACCGGCCGGGATCGATTCTTCCAGCGCCGCCGCGCGACGCCACTCCTCTATCTCCACGGCCGCGCGACGCTCTCTTCTCCACAGCCGCCGTCGACGCTCTCCTCTCCACAGCCGCTGCCAATCTCTACAGGTTCTTATTTGAACAGTCAGTGGAATGTTACCTTTATTTGGATAATCCTCTTCGGTTGGTGGCCACTGGAATATTGATGCACGACACCTCCAGTGGAACGATTCATTGCCGTGCCCCCACTCCTGGTTTTGTGAGAGTCACTCTGAATGTACCTGAAATCGGACAAGAAAATTCACCGCTGCCAAAACCAGAAGATGTGGCCACCACAGTCGGACAAGCGGTCGGGTACTTCCTCGAATGGCCGCGCCACTTGGTCTCTCTCACCAAGAAGGTAAAATATATGTTATTAAAGTTATATTATTTTATCTGTTCTAAATAATTTACAAATTGATTGTAGAAACTATCGAGTCCAAAAAAAACTACACAAAAATCAAAGGATGTCGTATATAGTGAGAGAGAGAGTACGAGGCATTCCATTGGTGACAGACCGCGGCCATTAGGTTATCCCATGCCAGGTGACATGGAACACGAAGCCACTCTACAGACTACGGTGAAGATGCTGATATCATCTCCCAGTTTCAATCCCATCACAATTCCTTTGGTTGCTTACTTTCATCAGGGTGGTTTTAATGATTTTATCCATCGGGAGGAAGTGGAAGAAGCCTTGCACGATGAGGAGTTGAGTGCAAGTACCTTAACTTTTTACCTAAGGTACGTGTATTGTAATTCTCAGTATTTATAGTTTAATTTTTTTGTTGATATTAATTTGTGTGTGTTGGTTAATTAGATATTTGGGTGAGGTATATCTCTCCAGAGATATCAAGGCGAGTACAATGTATTCTTTCATCTCTCCCCACGTGAGTTGCTTTTCAAATGAGACCATCGGGGATGTTGTAGCACATATGCTAAAATATACTGGTAGTAATCATCTCATCTTTTGGCCAACAAATGTGGGGTGAGTACATTTCATTAAAATTTATGTTCATTTAAATTAATATGCAATTAAATTTAATATTCTTAATATAATGTAGGAAGCATTGGGTGCTGGTCGCCATAAATATGAGTACACTAGATGTGTATTTTATGGATCCAGCTAGTAATGGGGTGATATCAAATCGTCCTGCTCTCAAGAATTATATTAACGCGTAAGTTAATTTTTAATATAATAATTTGTTTTGTAATCCATTTAGAATTATGTTATATATGTAATGTATTTTTATTATGCATAATAATAGTGTGATGAAGATGTATCGGAGTCGGCTTCCTGGTACTCAAGACCCAGAGACCCTTGAAAAAGTGGACTGGAAAAACATTAAGGTAAATTTACAATTTTTTTATCAAATTAATTAATAGAAAATAATCGTAATTGTAGTATATATGTGACTATATATAATTGTTAATCAATAGGTTACGAGGCAGCGAGATAGCGTACACTGTGGACATTTTGTGTGCTGCTACATTGAAGATATAATCATCACTTCCCGTACTACCATTCCCAACAATGTAAGTCGATTTATTAATTTATTTAAATTATTAGTGATTGAATAAAATTTCGTACAATATATCTAATTAACTTTTTAATATTTGTAGTTTGTATATGAACGTCCACTGGCTTGTTACCCCACTAGCAGAATGGAGAAATGGAAATTAGATTGGACGGGGTATTTGTTCAACCGATTCTTGAATTATATGTTATAGTATTACTTTTGGTAGTAGACATGTAAATTAAATATTACTCTTTAATGATATATGTATTTCATATTTTTGGTATATTTAATTGGTTTTTATGTTTATTAATTCGGTGTTGAAAATATATATATATATATATATATATATTATAAAATATAAAACAGGTTTATAAGAAAACTAAAAATTTAAATAAAAATAAAAATAAAAATAGTTTTAATAGCGGTTAATAACCGCTATACATTAAAATAAATGCGGATATATAAAATAATTTAAAAAGACAATATATAACGGTTATTAACCGCTATATAAAGGCATTCTATATATAGCGGTTGATAACCGCTGTATATGTTTGAACTTTATATAGCGGTTTATAACCGCTGTATATGTATGTACTTTATATAGCGGTTTTTAACCGCTGTATAAGCTCGATATTTTATATAGCGGTTCCTAACCGCTGTGTGAGCTTATATAGCTGCCACTTATATAGCGGTTTTAACCGCTATATTAGTCAAAAAATAACCGCTATATAAAACGTTATTTGTACTAGTGAATCCAGTTTAGATTCATATATATTATAGCATGAGCGGTTAGTCCATCTAAAATAATATTGTGATATGTCAGATTTTGTCTAAGTTCATTGACTATGACATTTCAAACCCTTTCGTAAATAAATTTATGGCATGTACAAAGGGTGAACTTAGAGTACGGCTGAATCATACCAAAGTTGGAATTAAATCTCCCATTTTTAGAATGGTTTCTTTGAGATATTTGTGAATTGGTTATCCTCGTATGGGGACCATTTTGATAGTTAATGGTCATAATTAATGCTTTCACAAGGTGGACTTATGTATGCTTGTTATCCACCTGCAATCACGTTTTTGTCAAGCCTATTGCAACACTATTAAGTTTAGTTCTCATTTCCTAAATTATCAAATTAAATCCATTCGAATGGATAATGCCAGTGAGCTCACATTGACTGCATTCAATGTTTAGTATATGGCATTGGGAAATTAAAGTGAAGCATTAAGTCCCCTTATGTCCACACCATAATGGTCTAGCGAATAGTTTGATGCATCATATTAGTAACTCAGCTGGACCATTATTTCAAAAAATTCCAACTTAGCTACATGTTAGGGGCATGAAATTTACATGTAGCTACTCGAATGAAATCCGACCCCCTATAGATCATTAGTACTCCCCTCTACAACTCGTGTGCAAAAAATAATACATCATTTTCCACCTGCGAACATTCTATCGTGCAGTACGCGTACCACCACAACACGTCAACAGCAATGTTGGCTGACTGAATAATTGATGAAAAGTCTATTCTCGGCATTAGGGGGAGATTAGAAACCAAAAATTAAATGAATGTCGAGAATTTTCCCCGAAGGAAACAGATCGAGATATTTTCCTTGAAGGAAAAAAACCAAGAAAATTCCCTGAAGGAAAAGGTCCTCGATATTTAGACTCATGTACTAGTTAGACTGAACTTGAAGTTCAAAAGATAAGTAACTTGCAATGTAAAGCAAGTAATCTACCAGATACGTTTACTGACCACAAAGGTGTAGTGGTCCCAATTAAAACGATTATACATGCCCCAAATGCCAGAAGCGTAAAGGACCTATAAAAGAAACATTCACATCTCGAACGAAAGCTAGCAAAACTGGTCAGTTAAACTTGAAATCTCCAGAAGAGATATGTCCAGAAGACTTGAAATCTCCAGAAGAGATTCATCCTGAAGACGAAGAGTCCTAGTAACAAAGCATGTGCACAAAATGATCTAATACTAGGATTGCGGAACTACCAGATCAAATACATAAGGGAAATAATACGAATTTGGTTAATATGAGATCAATAAATAAATACCGGAGAAACAATATAAATTTGTTATCGGCAACATATCTGTGTCCACAATTGCTCTTTCTAAAATCTGGATCTAGTACCTAAATTGAGTGTCTGAAGCACTTTGATTTGGGTGCAATAAGGAAGAAGCAAAAGTGTGACAGAGCTAAACTCGCTAACAATTCTTGAGATGGGCCAGTCCATACAGAGCTTAGCTCTGACTTGAAATGGGACCCCCCGCTAGTGGACGGTGGGTTATGGGTCCCCCGGATTAGTCGGCCAATGAGCCGTGTTAGAGATAACACGTGCATACACAGAAGGCCGTAACAAACTAGATAGGCTGGGAATATTGTAACTGATTAGCAAGTTGTTAGGCAGTTAAGCTTTGATAGTTAGCCAATTAGTTGTAACCAACTTTAGTCACAATTAGTTGTAAATAAGTTTCTTCTAGATCGTTCTGGAATCCGAAGCTGAGAGTATGTGTATATAACACCATGATGTAAGCTTCACAATTCAAGTATGAAAATACAAATTTATTTTCTCAGTTTCAAAGTTCAACATGGTATCTACAACGCCACACCCTTGCTTATCTAGTTGATTCACTTTTCTCTCCTGTGTCCTCTTCAATTCAGCCTCTTTTCTGCAAATTCATTTTCTCAGTTTCTGTAATTTCCGGATACCGAGTACCAAAAAAAAAGTTTGGTTGTATCGTACGTACACTCGAAAAGTTATACCTGTAGGATAATGAGTGTTTACACGAAAACCAAAAGAAGTGTGGTAAGCGAGATTAATAGATTTAGGGTTTTCGCAGAAACCCATGATTTTCAAAGAGACCCATGATTGTTTGTGATCAAACATATTCTCCTGGCATGAACAAACAAAGCTCCGCTAATCAGTGGCAGCTAAAATAAAATACAGTTAATGGACCTTGTAAACCGAATATTTTATATGGTTATTATTTATATCCATGATGGATTTAAGATTCCCCAGAAGAGAAATTATGAAAATTGCAGAATGTATAGTACAAAATTGCGAAGGTCATTATATGATCTAAAAATAGTCAGATCAAATGTGGTACGATCGACTTAGTGAATTCCTCTCGAAGAAGGAATATACAAACAATAAAGCTTTACATTGCGCATTTATAAAGAAATCGCAAAGTGGTTCTTGCATCATCTTCGTCTATGTTGATGACCTAAACATAATCGAAACATGCAAAGAGATTGAAGAAGACGGTTCAATCTTGAAAGCTGAATTCGAAATAAAAATCTTGGATAAAATCAAGTGCAGTCTCGACCTGCTGATTTGAGAATTTCCCTGAAGGAAAAATAAAAGCATTTCACTAAAGGAAAACTAAATTTAAGTATTTCCCGAAAGGAAAATTAATTCAAGGATTTCCCTGAAGGAAAAATGAATATGATATCTCCCTAAAGGACGAATGAATTTTATACACTAGTTAACCTACTTGAAAAGGTTATTTGAGAGATCCTACATGGATAAATCTCATCCACTTTGTATACCTATGGTCATTCGATCCCTTGAAGTGGATAAGAACTCATTTAGCCCAAAGAAGATACAGTGGATATCCTAGGACCGGAAGTTCCTTATCTAAGCGTTATTTGGTGCATACTTTATCTCGCAAATTGCACCAGTCCGGACAATGCATTTGTGGTAAATTTGCTTGCAAGATATAGCGCTTCTGTCGTCCCAATTTTGAGTTTAAAAATTGGGATTTTCTAGCACACACTTTCCCCTATTTTCTGCATTGCCACCTTTATCGTACCAGAGCCTTCTCCATTCGCTACCGCTCTCACTAAATCCACACACAAAAAATGTGGAATTTAGAAATATGCTAAAATGAATTGAAGTTGGGAATCTTGGTTTATTTTTCAAATTTCCCACTCCAAATTTAGTATTTATGGCTTCTTTTTAAGATCCTATCGCTCCAAGATCGAGTGATGACTTAATCGTCGACGTCATTGGGTTGTAGAGATTGAGAAGGATAGTGATGTACTGGGTGGTGGCGCCACCTTGGAGGAGGACATTCTCCGAGAGAGTGGCTTGCACAATATTGATGTTAAATACACAAACTTTGGGGGAGGAGACGAATGGTGCGGATTGTGATTGTGAGCATGTAATTATTTTTAGTAGTGGAGATAGTTTGCTGTGAGAGGGTGATAGGGAAGACTGTGATGAGCAGGGTCAGTTCATTTTGGAGATAGTATGAGAAATATTTATCTACATGTGAGTTCACGTTATTGGCTAGAAGTATTCCTTTTAAAAGTTTATCACATTGGTATTTAAACTAATTTTAAAAAAATTGTGCCACATCAAATTTTACAGTAATTAAAAATTTTGTGCAACATAAGTTGTCATCGGTTGATTAAGCGAGAGTAGTAGGTATTAAGACGAATCCCAATTTTTTTTTTTAAGTTATAGTACTAAATCCAAGAGTCCAAAGTTAAAAGGACTAAAAACAAAGTCAACCAAATTTAAAGGAGAAAAAAACTCCATTTTCCCTTGAAAAATTCATTTAGGTTATGTTGTGACAATAATTCGGCGGTACTATATTATAATAAATTTAAGAGCTCCATTATATCAAACTATATTGACATCAAGTTCCTATTTATGAAGGAAATATTATAAAGTGGCCAGTTTCTCTAAAGCATAAATGGTTTTAGATTGGTCTGCTAAGGTGTTGGTCCCAAAATGGTTATCCAGCGGAAAGCGTTTTGAAATATTTTAATGAAAACCTTTTAAAAGATAGTACTAAAAATTAAAGTGCAGAAATCTAAAAAGCATAAAGTAGAGAACACCGGATTTGTAGTGGTTCAGACAACAAGTCCTACGTCCACTCTCCCTTTCTCCAAAGAGGACTTTCTCTCCAACCAACTTACTCACGAACCACTGGAATTGCGAAGTACCAGCTCCTTCGTACAACTTACAACAACCTTTCAATGTGGTGAATAGGTTGAGTAAAAATTTCAACTAGAACTCCTAAAAGAGTAGATAATACTTGTATAAATAAGGTAAGTGTATGGTGAGAGTTCGTGTGTCTTTGTGTGCTCTTGCCCGACTCTTGTCTCTCTAATGAACTCAGCCAAAACACTCCTATTTATAGTTGTAGGAATTAACTAGCCGTTGGAAGCTAGAAATTCAAACAACCTTAATTGGAGGAATATAATCAATCACAAATTGATGATATGATTGATTAGTTGACTTCAATCAATCAATCAGATCCTCCATCAGTTGACTCTCCAGATTGCCTTCTTCTTCATCATTGATCTCCAAAATCTCATTTTCTCCAAATAACACGCAACCTCCATGAGGGTGAACTAATCGGGTCAGGTCTCGTCTGGTCTGTGGTCTTCTGGTCTGGTCTGGTCTGGTCTGGTAACACTTCTGCACTGAACCTCATCTGGGAGAGGTCTTATGGTCAGACTCCTCTGGCAGACTCCTCTGGTCAGAGCTCATCTGATCAGACTCCTCTGGTCAGACTCCTCTGGTCAGACTCCTCTGGCAGACTCCTCTGGTCAGACTCCTCTGGTCAGACTCCTCTGGCAGACTCCTCTGGTCAGACTCCTCTGGTCAGACTCATCTGGTGACTCGTCTGCTCTGATATGGGCATCTCATCTGGTCACCTCATCTGGTCACCTCTCATCTGGTCACCTCTCATCTGGTCTGCACAGATTTCTTCCCCCTTAACCAAAGACCTATTCTAGACCTAGACTAATCTGTAGCTGGCTAACAGGTTCAGCTAGTCCTATTACAAGTTCTTGTTTTAACATCTTCAAAACATCTAATCTATATCCTAACATAAGGTTTACCACCCAAGGTTTTAGGTGTTATGTTGTTTCAACATACTTCGGTTTAGTGGGAGTCTGTTACCCTAGGTGCTTTATATTTTGGTTTTGGACACAATATTGTGTACTTCAGATAATTTGGTAAAGAGATAAAAATTTGTTATGTTTACATTCTGAATGTTTTTGGGGTTTATGTTGATCTCACTAAGGAATGAGGAAGGACCAGTTTGAAATAGGCATGTCAAATCACATTACAAGTAATTTTTAAGCTACATACCATGATTGATATGCTATTTGATTGTATAGATATATGTGATTGTGGATGGGTTTAGTAACGTTTAAGATGACGAAAGCCCCCTCAGTCCTATATATGCGGTTAATGGACAAGATTGGTGTTTGGTGTCCTATATATGCGGTTCAGGAAATACACATGTGTCTGGTGTCAAGTGTTTGCACTAGTGGGAGATTGTTTGAAATATCCAATTTATTTGGGCTTCTAAATACCAAACTAAATGTAGCCCACTAAAGTTTAAGTTATGGGTTTACATGAGCATTAAATGATCATGGACTTTATGTGTAGATATCATTAGGGATTTTGTTTAGTTGAGAAACCAAATTAAAAATAAAGTAGAACTTATTATTATAAGTTAGAAGTTATGGTCCCCAAAAATTAGTAGATTCACTACAAATTATGTATTCTCTTTACAAAAAACTAAGGAAAGGGTACTGATATTGGTTGTTTTGGAAATCATCATCCCAATTATTTCATAATTGATTCAAATCGATCCATGAATTCAGGTATGCTTTCGCTATTATGATTAAAAATTCTCTAATTTCAGTTAGTCGTGGTAGATCTCTAGATTGATTGGTAATTTGTATTGAAGCATGTGTTTCATAAAACATGTTATTTGTATCTATTAAAATTTCTAACATAATATTATTTATAATTTTCAAAATGGGTATGCATTTGATAAAATCTAATTATAAATGTGGCTTTCCTAATTATAATGAACATTTTGCCTTCTTCGCTTAAGAACAAGAGCTTTCATAATTTTTCATTTCATGATTGTAGCCATAATCCTAGATTATGTTGTTTGTTATAGTATTGTAGAATGTTTGAGCCTTGTGTTGTCCTTTTTTTTTTTTAGATTGTAAGCTTGACATTTGAGTATTTCTGGTACTACTCTAATAATATTCTCTATTTCCAATAAAAAAATGTGGCTTTCCAACTTTCATGCCATTTATTCTTAATAAATTTTCACTATTTTCATATTATTATTTGTCGAACATGTTAGCATAATCTCATATTGTTCTTATAATCATGAGTTTTTTTACATTAATTAAAGATAAGACAATCATACAAAGTCATTAAAACAACATATATGATCATTGTGAATAGTTTTGATGTCATTATGGTAAAATTCATATGTGTTTGCAAATGAAATTCTAAAGAATTATTAGGTGATGTTCATATTGGGCTTTAGAAACCCGGATTTAGATTTTAAAATTTAAAACCTATAAAACCTATCAATAACTTTTACTCCTCACTCTCTGTCATATTTTAAAATAATACCAATCATCTTAATCATTACAATCACACTCAACAAATAATATAATGTTACAATTTTTATATCAAAAAGTTAAACATACCCTACTCAAAACCCAAAAAGAACATAGAATTTAAAATCTTCTAGATTTTAAAAACCACTAATTTAAAAAAATTGATTTTTAAAAGTCACTTAAAACCCAAAATGAACATAACCTTAGGGTGTGTTCTTTATTGGCTTGAGTGAAATGAGGAAAATCTAGATGGGGAAACAGAGTGGATGGAGTAAATTTAATGAGCAATAATTTGTGTTATAGTTTGAGATGAAAGAGTAGTAGTGAATAAAATATTATGTCAAATCAATAATTTTGAATAAATGATGATATATTATTTTAATATTATTTGTTAGTGTAGTAATGATTGAATGATTGTGATAGTAGACAATGTATTACTCCCTCCGTGTTTTTTAGATTGCTCATATAGAATAGCATAGGTTTTAATAAAAAAATTGCATACTATTATTAAAAAAGTTAAAGTTAAATATATATTGGTAATTTATATTTTATTTAGGGGAATTAGTTTATTTTTTAAGGGTATATTGCAAAATGGAGTGACATCAAGTGTAAATAAGGGATATTTGTAAATGGTTAATTATATAGGTGGAAACAGCTTTCCGTAGTTTTGAGCAACCTAAAAAGGGATGGATGGAGTATTTTATTCTTAGGGTGGAGTAATAGAAAAAGATGATGTGATTAATGTGAGGTATGTGAAAATAGAGATATAGGTATGTTAATATTATCTTTATCCCGATTTGTTACGCTGAAAAGAATAAGAAATTAGTTTTTAGATCTGACCGTTAATTTCTTCTCTTATCAACGGTTGTCTCTTTAATCCGCACACTTTAATCTGATTGGCTAACACCAAATTTGTTCACTATATAATTCCTCGTTGCTCTACAGTTTAGAGTCAATTTACCCTCACATTATTTTTATATATCAAATTCACATTTCTTTTCCTAATGTCTTGGTTTTTTTCTGATTAAGAATGAAATGTGAAAAAAAGATCAGATCTGGTACAGAGAAGAAATCACAGTCTCGAAGCATCAAGGTATGTCTCCAGTTTTTAGTTGGTCGAATAACTAATTAATTAAAACTGACAAGTATCATATATGTGTCGGTATCGGAGTACTGGCTTACCAGACATCAATATAAAAATACCTAAGGTTGATGTAAGTTATTGATTATCAATATATTCCTATATTTTATTTTGAACTAATAGTTCAAGGGGTTTCGATTTAGATTTTAGTCCAGACCCAATTCTCGATTTGGTATTTCCATTTTATTTTAGAAATTTTCTATTTAAATCAAGTTTTGTCGCAATTTGTCCAATAGATTTAAGTACCTAAATGAACGAAACAACTATTGATAGGAAAAAGAACGAATAATTAAATTTAAAACATGTTTAATATTCTTAACAACTTAAATTGATTCTTATGGCCCCTTAACAATTAACAGTTTATAAATTTGTAGTCGTTTACATGATTGAGTAAGTGTATTATATGATCAATTAATGTACAAAAATTGAATTTTGAAGTTTTTAAAAGCTCATCTAAAGCGCAAGTGATGAAAGATTATAGGTTGTCCGCCTTTTTTGTATTTTGTCTAACACTGATTTCAGGGTGTGTACCTCAGTCAGTGTACTCTGGTGCGCTTCAATGAACCTTAGTGCACCTCTTTAGTTTCTGAATTTTCTTCACTCCAAAACATGGTTTGTGTACTGATTTTAAAATAGTATTAAAAAAAACTAGAAAAAAACAAATTAAGTTGATTCATAAATAATAGAATGGTGTTGACTTTAGGCATATCACTGAAGAAATAAATTATTAATGATCGAAAAAATTAGCAACACCATTCTCCCGATACACTAGGTGTTTCCTTTTCCTTTTTTTTATTTTTTATTCTTTAGGAATCTTATCACAAGCTCTATAACATATTGTCTTTAAGACACAACCACCCCTAAGTTATGGACCTAGTAAAATAATGTTCCTATTTTTTTCATGTATACATTATGTTCAGATGTTCATTAATTAAATGATTTTTGGATATTATTATGTGATTTTAAGCAATACTAATCTTTATTTTGTGGGAAAATTCTATTGTGCAGTAGTTTTTCCATTTTCTTCACATTTACACATCTATATATGTGATAATTCTTTTTTTTTTTTTTTGCTTATGTGTATCTATACTATTTTGGTATTTTCTTCTTTATTTTCTATATTTTTTGTGGTGCATCTAGGTTCTTAACTCTTTTATGCATGAAATATTGTTACAAATATGGATTTATATATATATATATATATATATATATATATATATATATATATATTATGTTGTCTTTTGAATTTAACTCTATATATAAAAAAAAGTTGTGTTGTTGAGTTTTTGTTTGATTGAAATGCGTAGTAGCTGTCTTGCATACATATACAAATTAACACTTTTTTCTTAGGTTTCCAATATAACAAATAGACAAAGTATAGAGTGAAAATAGTTCATGCATAAAATATTGAAGTGTATTAGTTGTTTGCACTGAATGATATTAGTTGTATAATAGAAACAAGCTATGACTCTTCAGTGAAAATAATTAATACTCTTTAGTGAAAAAAACTTATATCCTTCAATAATTTATGTATGAACCAATTTCACAATATACATACTCTAATTATTAATAAATACTAAAAGACTTAAATTTTATGGATGTTGATGAAATTAGTTTCTATAGCTTGTGTTACTAAATAATATTTAAAACTATTTTTTTTAAATATATTGTCCTTTCTAAGGAGCAATTTTATTATATTCAACGATAGCAAAATAACTTAAAATATTCTTCTTTCTATAGTTAAAATATTTTAATTTCTTCAATTAACTTGGAAACTAAAAAATAACCAATATAATTTGTGTATGAAAGTAGTGTATGTTTTAATTCTTGTCGATTTTATCCTCATGGATTATTAGTTATATTTTACTCTTTATACAATTTGCTAAATATTGAAATGAAGTTCCACAATATTGATAACTTTTTCACAACCATAGAACAACAAAATGAAAATTCATAATTGTATATAAAATTAATGCACACATATATTTTTATTGTTATTGAGCTAAATTGATTATAACCGTTCTTTTACATTGACATATTTTTATAGGTTGATAAATCAACCAAAAGAGAAAAATTTCGAGATTGGGTTGATGGCTTCGCGAGGACATTTTCTATTGAAGGCACGATTCATTATTTGCTACATAATGAACTAATAGATATTGCATTACATGTGATTCATCAGTGGTTTGTCGGCATATGCTTCCAGGTATTGCATAATGACTTTGGTCTAATAATTAATATTGTGGTATTAACATCAGAAAATTCATTAGAATAATACATGTAAGATTATTTAATTGAATATATATATATATGTGTGTGTGTGTGTGTGTGTGTATGTGAGAGAGAGAGAGAGAGAGAGAGAGAGAGAGAGAGAGAGAACCACTCTTATGACATATTCTAATGTAGTATATATTCAAAATAGGCAAGTATAATAATATCACGGGTCATGGGTCGATCCAAGTCAAAACTCGTTGATCCTATCCGGAAAATATTATCGCATGTACATGAACTGAAAACTCGCTCCCTAGTGTGTTATTATATGGACAAACATATATTACTGTTAGAGCAAAATGTGTATTACAAATATTTGTACTTCTACTAGTAAAGACAAATATGTATGAATTTTGTAATAATAATCTATGCTTTAAGTCATCTCTTTAAAAGGGTAGATTTGAGAATCGAGCGGACGTATAAGGGTAGAGATGTTAAATGGATTGGCCCTAACCTATAAGGGGCAATCATACAGGGGCGTAGGTCTTAGTGATCAGCGAGCTAAACAATTCACTAATAAGCTATGAAATAAAAAATTAAACTAAAATTCAAAATATTTATGATATAACGTGATATAATTTAAATTCAAAATATAAAATTAAATAATATACGTAATAATATAATCAATGTATTCTTAATTACATTCATCAGATTAACCAACTTTTAAAAAAAAATCAAGCATTATTGAGAGATAACAATATTTAGTACTCAACATCTGTATTACTTAATTTTTATTTATATTCTAATAAAATATTATCTTTAAACTAATTTTCATATAAAATATGTAAAATAAAAGGTAAAAATAAATTATTTATAAAATTATCATATAATTATATTTAATGTAAATAAAATATTAAATGGTCTTGGCGAGGACTTGTTCTAAACGGGCATGAAAAAACTAGCCTTAAACCTTAGTTTTAGGTTTAAATGAGTCAGCCATAGGGGTCCTAGCCGCTTTAACATCGCTAGAAGAGGGAAAGTTTTAGAGAAATAATACAATTGGATTTATTTCATATTTGAGTTTTTAGAAGAGAAGAAAAAAAATTAAAATCTATCTTCGATATATGTAGTATGAAGAATTAATGCAATCTAATCACTAGAGGGGATAAAATGAGATGAAAAGTATAAATGATTATAGGTTGTAAGAAGAGTATTTATAGTGTGAAACTTGTTTATGATGAAACTGATTTGCAAATAATATTCTTTAGTAGAATAACTAGTATTCTTTAGTGAAACAACTCGTATTCATCATGTAATACCCTATAGTACAAATAGTTAACACTATTTAGAACTAATACACTTTAGTAAAAATAATCAATACCCTTTAATGAAAGTAAATAAATACATTGACTTGAAAGTAAATAAATACAAAATTAATGATTATATAGGTCGAAAGTAGATAAAGATAAAATTAATGAAATGAACACTATAATGATTATATAAGTTGAAGATAATTTTAATTCACAAATCTTTGGATGTGATGAATTTTTTTCAAATATATATTAGGCTTATGGAGTATTAAACAATAAATGCAATTCAACAATTCGAAGGGATAAATACAAAATTAATGAAATGGAAACTATAATTATTATATGGGTAGAAAGTAATTTAATTCACTAGATAAGATAAAATCAAATAATTAATGCAATTCAACCAATGGAAAAGATAAATACAAAATCAATTAAATGAAAACTATAACGAGTGTAGGTGTGTGGTGCGTGTATTCCTGTAATATCAAAGTAGTATTATAGTTATGTATTTCAACCTTAGTGTTTCATCTTGTTACGGAAATTAATATAAATAGATTATTTTCACATTCCCTTCTAAGTTCATACTTTTAGAAGAGATGATTTTTTTTCATGGTATCAAAATTTTGGGATCAAACTCTACTAAAAATAACTCCACTAATATTAGATTATACACTTATGTTTCTCCCGTGCGATGCACGAATTGAATATTATAAATTTTAAATGTGAAATTGCATAATGAATTATATAAAAAAAATTAAGTTAAATTTATTTAATCCATAAAACAATTAATATGTAAAAATTATATTGTATATTATGTGAGTATTATAATTGTTTAATTAATCATACAAGTTTCAATTATGTATTAAATTCAAAACATATTACTAAAATTCATAAAATAATTTTAATATTTAACAAAACTTATATAGTCTAAATAAAAATTATTTAAATTCAATCCATCATATATAGTTAAAGTTAATAAAAGACACTTTAAAAATAATAAAATAAATAGTTTAAATATGATTTTTCTTTTTATATGTGCAGTATATATCTTAAATTAAAAATGTTCAAAAGATAATTTCTTTGATATATAGTGTGTTGAAAATAGATTTAAAATCAATAGCTTTAAGAATGTGAAAATTATTGGTGCAAAATAAAAAAGAAAAGAAAATAATAAAGTTAATCCACTCTCTTTAATGGAGAGTGAGACTCACAATTGCACTACAAAGCAAGTGGACTTCACTTTCTCCAATAATAACAATTTTTTCTCTCCTCACTTCTACTTTTATATATATATATATATATATATATAGATTTGTTGGCTCTCCTCCCCAAAAGAAAGAAGTGGGGTACAACCCACTACTGTGAGAGAGTGTTATAATAATTAATATTAAGTTCGGGCTTTTAGATGAGGTGAAATTTTTTCATGCACTCCATCCATATTAAAGTATTCATTAGATGAGCATTTTCCCCGAAATGATGAAGTAGGAGATCGAGTCCACAAGTGATGGTTAGTGTTAAGGAATGTAATATAAATAGATTAATTTCACACCTCTCGAATAATTTCAGATTTTTAAATAAAATTAAATTCTTTCAAACAACTCTACCTACATTATATCATGCACTCATGAGTCTCCTCCTCAAAAGGGTGAAATAGAGAATTCAGCCCATGAGTAAGGAGGAGCGTTTAGGAAATTTATAAAAATTTATTAATTTCACACCTCTTTATAAGCTTGGACTTTCAGATAAAATGTAATTCTTTCAAGCAACTCCACACATATAATTATCCACTTGATGGGTCTCCTCCCTAAAAGTGTGAAGTAGAGAATCCATTTTTTTAGATAAGATGAAATTTTTTAATGTTATCAGAGCCAAAGGCCTAAGATGAATCCCGGTTATCACAAAAGGATGATGTACGTGCAGGAAGTGTTAGGAAAAATAATATAAATGAATTAATTTTACACCGATATACAAATTCGAACTTTTATATGAGATGACCTTTTTTTACATCTCGCATTTATGACGTGTGCAATAAATGACATTACAAATCAACATTAATGATAGGTGTCATATTTTAATGATGATGAAATATTTACAAGATGAAACATCAAAGTGGAATAGGTGATCTTAAGTGTCTATATTTGTTCTTCTTTATTTTCATATAGGATAGTTCACTCCAAAATATCAACTATAAAATAATTATATCCAAGTATTCCTTTCACTCGTACAAAAACTTCTGAAAAATTAAAAAACTTGATATTAGTAATTCTTAGAAGATGAACTCAAATAGGGTAATGCAACAAGTGTAAATGCAAACTTTTTTTTCAATAACTCTTTTTTAACCATTTAATTGAGGTTTTTTTTTTGGCAAAATCTCATGAGCTTTTAAAGAAAATCAATGTTCCGAAAAAATGAAACTCACTTCTGTAATTATATGTAGAGCTTAATCATTTCCAAAAGATATTTTTTGTGCAATCCTTTTATAACAATATACTTATATGCATATAAACCTTCTGTTGATTATTAGTGCTTAAGTTTGTGTTAGAAGAAAATGCCCAGTAGTTGTCATTTATCGGATGTGATCTCCTGTTACATAATGGTGTAACATCTCCTGTTACACCGTTAGATTACTGACATGTGTCAAACTTATCTTAGTCAAAATAACTATAACTAAAGAAACTCTTATCTTCTCTCCATCAAATATTTCCAAATTTTCTCTCTTCCAAACAAATATTAAGTTTAGTTTGGATTATTTAGAAATTTTCTTTTTCAAATAATCAAAAATAATTCTCATTTTAATATTATAAAATGGTTAACATAATTATCCAAACAAATCCAATTAATTATTAAAATTAAAAATACAAAACATATAAATTTATATACGTACCAAATATGATAATTAGTCAATATACATATTTAATTTAGAAAAAAAAATATTTTGTAGGTTTTGATAAAATAAAAACAATTTTTTGGAATATTATATTTTAAATATATTTTTATTAATTTGTTGTATCAAATAATTATTTCCATATTAATTACTAATAAATATTTTTAATTTTATTTTACAGCATAGATCTTTTTAATCTAATAAATATTTTTAATTTTATTTTACACCATAGATCTTTTTAATTTGATTAATCCTATTGTTTAAGATTTTGAAAAAAAAAAATTGGTATACGTAAAAATAAAAAAAATACAAACAGCATGGTTAATTTATGTTTAAAATATAATTTTAAAAAGCTTTGATTTGGTGTGCATATAATTATTCCTTAATATATTTGAAAATTTTAATTTAAAGTAAATTTGAATTTATTTTTTTTTTTGTTTTAATTTGTTTGACCCTTTAACCTTAAGATTTTGAAAATAATTAATAAGTTAGATTTTAATAATAACTTTTTTTTGTAGAGTCTATAATTTATGTTGTTAATTTGACACTGCATACATCTTAATTTTATTTTTAAATATTTTTGCAAATAAATTACAAATGATATAAAAGATCATTTAAAAATAAATTAAAAAGAAATTGTATAATTCTAAATTGCAGTATATGTGTATACAATTTTTTTTAGTTGTAAATTTTTTTTATAAAATTGTTGTAAGAAATTTAAATTACTTAAAATAAAAAAATTGTAAAACTATTTCAAACATAACATAATATTATTTGGAAGTGAGAAAAATTGGAAAGATTTGATGGAGAGAAGATGAATTTCTTTTCCAATATTAGTCATTTTGATTAAGGTAAGTGTAACACATGTTAGTAATCTAACGGTGTAACAGAAGATGTTACACCATTATGTAACAGGTACGCACATTTGTTAAGAAGGTCTGAAATTTATTAATATGAATTTAAATTATATATGACAGTTTCTCACATAAAGAACTGCTTATTTTTATAGGCTGATCTTGCAACCAGTAGAGCCAATATTCCCGATTGGATTGAAGGCTTTCTTAACATGACATTTTTTTTTAAATGTCAAATTCATGATCGGCAAAAGAATGAATTAAATCGATTTTGCATAACATGCAATGTCCCATCTTGTAGGTATTGTATAACATCAGATGATCACGATGATCATCATGCAATACTTATAATTTATAGGCATGTATATCAAAATGTTGTGCCTCTTAGTGAGATGGAGAATCATATGGATTGTCAGAGAATACAGGTAATTTATTTTATTAAATTTTGGTCACCATTTATGTTGGGTCTCACGTTAGACTGTCTAACGAGTTTCATTTTCTGAGATAGACAAAAATAAATTAATAAAGATTTTCTATTGTGTAAATGTGACCTTATAAAACAATATAAAAAAATAAGAATAACTTTCCATATACATAATATTACATTTTAATAATAAAAAAGAAATGTTCTATATCTCATGAAATACATTAGGTGACTTAATCTCTTATTGTACATTCTAATAACAAAATGATATCTACAGCCATACAAATGTAACAAGAAGTGGGTTGTATCTTTGACTCCTCTACCACATAATGGTTCGGGTTTACTAATTGAAGGTGATGGAGCTTGCCATGTTTGTCGATGAAAGCCTACTGATCCAGAGCGTTTTCACTTTTGCTCTATTGCGTGCAAGGTAATTTTGATTTTGATGCTTATACTAATTATAACAAATTACAATCACTCATGTTTAAATAGCAACTAGTACCGTAAAATTCTTGCATTTAATATATTCAATTATAAAATGATGTTTGTTCAATCACTTTTGTGCAAATTTATTTTGATCAAAGATCTTTGAAAATCAATTTACGCTTTTAATCTAACTTAATTTATTAGGATCCAATTAGAAATTTGTTACCTTACTGCTTCTAATATATCAATTTAGTGTGATTTGATGCAAATTTGCACAAAAGACTTGTTCTAAATTTTAATATGGCATGTATTTTATTTTACAGGTCCAGTCAAATTTGGGGACAAATGTGACTAATATTCATGCACCATTAGTTAGCACTTTAAAAAATATGGAAGAGAGACAGAATAACGAGAGGAGCAGCAAACGGAGAAGGAAGGGAGTGCCCCATAGGGCTCCTTTTCACTAAATTATGAATTATCATGAACTTGGGTTGTTGTTTCAATGGAGTTATCTTACGTAAATTTATAAATTTATTTTAGTACTTTTATGGATCATTATGTTTGGAATCATGTTAACTACATTTCTTTGTAGGATGGTTCATGATTGAACTCTTCAGGATCTCAAATGATAAGATTTGTTTTCCTTATTTTAATAGAGAGTATTAGTTATATCTAATCGTAAACTCAAATGTACCATGGATGTAAAGTAATCGAATAAAGGAGGAAAGTTTTGTAGCATAGAGTTCCCTAATTAAGCAAAAATGTTCATAATAAAGCAAAAACATATCATTTGGACCACTTATTAATATATCGTGCACTCATGTATTTTACTTTGATGATCTCAAAGAAATATTTGTAAGACGCTAAATAAGAATAGAAAACATGTTCATCTTGTCGCATTACACATAAACACATAATATCATATTCTTTAATTATTTTACCATGAATTTTTAGGTTTGGTAGTTATTAATGTCATTTTATGTACATTTGAATCCTTAGAAATTTCAGACTCTTCATACCCAAATCTTTTAAATAATGAGTTAAACCATTTTCTAATTATGTATAGAAATTATACGAACAAAATTAAAGAAGATACATCTATAATATGCTATTACGTTTATGTTTAAAACATAATATTTTGAATATGAAAGAATATTACTTCATGAATTCATTGAATATTCGTAAACTACTTTTGAATGTATTACTCTACATGCTTAATAATATTACTTTGTATACCATGCAATGTTATCATTTATGTAAAAATAATGATATTACTTATAAATGGAATACAACACACCAAGCTTTTGTTTATTAGCTAGGGTACCTAACAATACCAATGCAAATATAAAAAATTAAATTATGAATCGTATGTTTCCATATCGAGTATGTATAGAGTGAAATTGATTCATAAATGAATCATTAAAGTGTATTAATAGTTTTCACTGAAGAATATTAGTTGTTTTCATTGAAGGGTATTAGTTGTTTTCACTGAAGAGTCTTAGTTTATTTTCACTGAACAACTAAAACTCTTAAGTGTAAACCTGTAATACTCTTCAGTGAAAACAATTAATACTCTTCAGTAAAAACAACTAATACCCGTAAATGATTTATGTATAAACCAATTTCACTCTATACTTTGTCTTCCATATCCTATATCTGGCGAGCAATGTGTGATGGTAGGGTTTTATATTTGTCTATAATTGCAGGTCAAACTGATTTGGGCAAGAAAAATATAATTTAACTTTAACAACATATTAACTGGTAAAAATTTAAATATTAATTTAGTTATAATAATAAATTATTTATACATGACAAACATTTTTATGAATATTTAATTTGTGAAAATCATTGAATTAATGTAGATTTTATCTACATCAGACTAAATCTCATCCAAACTTTTGCGAGTCTGGCAATGATCTTATCCAAATCTAGCAAGTCTAGCCCAACTCCATTTAAAGACGTAACACATAATTTTTGCAATTTGTATTGTTTTTCAACATAACACATAATATTCTTTTATAAAGACGTAATATTATATAACATTTATCTTTAATATATAATATTTTGTATGTTAAACAATATCAATTCATAAACTAATAGAGTACTCATAGTCTACTTTTGTATAATATTATTATGCATACTAAGAAATTTATCGTATAAGTCTAATTAAAATTACTTTAGAATGTAATATTACATAGGATGGCTTGCTTTATTAGCTAGAAGACCGTACACTTGCAATGCAAATTAAAATGAGATTATATTATGATACATACAATTTTATCTCTTTGATATGTCGAGTGATATGTGAATATTAGAATTTTGCTCTCCAAGTTGTTGTAGGTCGAACTGATTTAGGCAATTAAAATATAATTTAACTTTTAAGAAAATAAATATTAGCTTGTAATAATTTAAATATCAATAATTTAGGAAAAATAAAAATATTAGTTTATACATGATAAACAATTTTATGAAGAGTATGTATAGAGTGAAATTGATTTATATATGAATCACTGAAGGGTATTAGTTGTTTTCACTGAAGAGTATTAGTTGTTTTTACTGAAGAGTATTACTGATTTATACTGAAGAGTCTTAGTTCATTTTCACTGAACAACTAAGACTCTTTAGTGTAAATCAGTAATATTCTTCAGTAAATACAATTAATTATCTTCCATGAAAATAACTAATACTCTTCAGTGATTCATGTATAAACCAGTTTCACTCTGTACTTTATCTTTTATGAAAGTTTAATTCTTGCAAAGTTCTAAATCAATGTACTTTATCTTTTATGAAAGTTTAATTCTTGCAAAGTTCTAAATCAATGTACATCTTATCCAATTGAGTCTAGATCATATCCAATCAATCTAGATCTTATCCAAATTTTTGTCGGTCTGGCACAAGTATTACCTAAAACATACAGCTTTGGCACAACTTAATTCAAGTAATGCAGTTTTTCTCTCTTACACCGTCAACATATTTTTTTTAATCAGTATTATTGTTCAACATAAGGTATAATATTATATCACAAAGACATACTATTGTATTACATTTATCTTTATAACATTTAATTTTTAATGCTAAAATAATATTATATTATAAATTCACAAAATATTCATAGAGTACTTATGAACTTATTACTATGTACTCCCTCTGTCCACCATAATTGTGTATAATTTCTTGGGCACTAGTTTCAAGGAAAAATTAATAAAGTAGAAAAATAAGAGCACTATGGGGTATATGTGAATAAAGTAGATAATGGAGATAAGTGATTGTTGTCATTTGTGTGGTAAGCACACTTTTGGTGGGCGTCCAAACAAGGAATGTAGGCACAAAATAATAAATATTAATATACATTACAAACACTTTTATAAAAAATTAATTTGTGCGAACCGCTAAATTAACGTAAATCTTATCCTAAACAATCTAGACCTTATCCAAATTTATGCGGATCTGGCACAGATCTTATCCAAATCTTGCACATATGACCTAACCAAATTCAAATCTCAAGATATTTTCTCTAATGCATCTTCAACACTTTTTTCCCAATCTATAATATTTTTCAATATAAGACATAATATTATTTCATAAGGACATAATATTGTATTATTTTTATCTTTATAACATAATATTTTGAGTGTTAAACAATATTACTCCATAAATCAATATAAAATCCTTAGACTGCTTTTAAACGTATTACTATATATGTTGAACAATATTATTATGTATAATAAATAAGTTTTGCACGCAATACTACATATGAAGGTTTTCTTTATTAGCAAGAGGACTTTGCACTGCCAATATAAATAGTAAAAAATGTAAAATTTCATTTCTTTGATTAAAATTTGACATGACCAAAGTTAATGTATATGATTCTTGATATCAATGCAGGCATATTGAGATTATTTATCTTTTTTTTTTTTTTGGACACTTTTTTGTGGACATATTATTAGGTCTAAAAGTAAGATATTCCTTTTTAATATAAACATATTTCACAAACTCTCATATGAAACTAGTTCGTAGTAGGAAATTTATACAATTACATTCATTTAGTGATACCATAATATTTATTTAGTGATACCACTGCACGTATAAACTAATATTTGTACTTAGCATAAATGCAATATCTTCCAAAAGCACAATGTGGCCTAACTCTTTTAGGATCCACGTGGCTCTGAACTGAACTACCCGGGTTCATGCCCATCACTGGGTGGGTTTACTGACTAGCTTAGTCAGATCAACAATGTCATTGAGTTCAATTGAGTTCTTCCTCAACTAATTACCTATAAAATAAAATGACAAACCTATCCTAAACTATTACAAGAAATAATCATGAATGTACTAAGGCAAATCATCATTTCAGGGTTTTGGGGTCTATTCAAACAAGCATTGTCCTAATATTAGGTCTTCCTCATCTAGACATAACAAAAATACTACATGTTACTAAGGATAAATTTGATTTGTTTTGAGATCTAGGATTCTATTTTCCATTACCTTCTTTATTTTGATGTAATATATTTTAATAAAAGAGTATATTTAATGTCTGCATAGGATACATCATTGAAAGTTGTAGGTCTTCTACCAAGGAGCTTTGGAGCTCAACCTGCCTTAATAATTTGTAAGACTTAAGTTTCTTATTAATTTTATTTTTGTAGTTTCTTTAAGTGTATATTAAGGATACATCAAAAGCCCTTCCTAAAGGTTGATATGCATAAATTTCAAATAAATACAAGACAAAATTAACATACGATAAAGTAACTAAAATTTTTTGCACTTCAAATGTACATAGATACATATATTCATGTGAAGTTTGTGGCATTGTCCTGGTTTTGTTAATTTTACATGAGACTGAGATGTTATTGATGTGCTGAATTAATTGTAGAAAATTTGAACAGTTTCTAGGTAATTGCATTATAATTGAACAACTTGTAGCTTAGATTAAAGAATATGGACCCACTTTGCATAAAAAAAAAATTACGGACGCTTTGCATGATTTTTAGAAATAAGTTGGTGGTATGTTTAGGTGAATATTATTAAATAGTAGTTTGACTTCATGGACTTAATTTATGTGTGTGTATAGTTCCTAATTTACTTCGCCAATATTGGTTGCTTCAAAGTGATTCGTTTTGACAATTTAGGTGATAACACATCTGAATCTAGAGTAGAAAATAACGTTAGAAATGTAAATGAGATAGATATGAGTGTTACTAAAAAAACTAAGATTAATAGATACCTTAATGAATCTATTTATTTTATCAAGCTATTTGCTTTGCTATAGCTTTTAGCTTATATTGTGTCTGCAAGTTTTCAGGTCAGGGCGCATGGCACTGGTGCAAGGTTGTCTTCCATAGATGACAAGTTATCCATATTTTGTGTAAAATTCTAAAGAAGTATTCTCATGTGTCTAGCAAAGTGATATCCAGCTTACATTTCGATTGAGAGAATATTATATTTTTTATGTTGATATGTTGAGTGTTGTTTTATCTATGTTTGAAATACATAGCTTTCTAATATAATTATGTTATGGATATTATTTTGGTACCATTCATGGTTTTCGTGCTTCAATCTAGATCACCCCTTTCTAAGAACATCAAGTGACACATGTAGTCAATATTAACTAATGTTGTTGGTCCCGGGCAAGTCTAAGATACGTGTATGGGATGGGGGGAATACACGTATATCAAATCTTTTTTCAAAAACTGAGTCTCCCTCTTACTCAGAGTTAGGTGCTAGACACTGATTAGATAATACACCTACTAACAGCTATGAAGCTTATCAGTTGGCTAACTTTCTAATTATGCCTGAGTGCAGAATGTGTGAGCCCTGAAAGATTTTAGACTTATTTTAGCTTTACGAAAATTGAGTTTTTCCTTTACTTAAGAAGTCGTGGTCAAAGGGGCAATACACTGATTTATGTAGTCAGGCTGATTGATTCAGGCCTGATAAAATATGCAGTGATGAATGATATGACAGTTAAGCAAGTATCAAAGCAATAAACACTCAGACTTTAACATGGTTCAGAGACTCAAGCTCCTACGTCCACAGTCCTAATTTAACAGGAGAATCCCTTAAGGATTGACTTAATTTTTTTTAACGTGCCAAGGTGCATAATGATCAACTCGCAGTGATCCCTAAACTTTACAATGAGGTCTAGTCCTCCCTTTACCACTTAACAATCTAACCAACAAACCTAACACTAACTCAGCTTTGGGTTTTGGTTTTGGCTTGGATTCCAACTAAGTGTGATAATTCTTACAAGACTATTCTATGCTAGGGATTGAATTATCACTTCTAAGCTTGTGATGTATATGTTGGTCCCACTTGATAGATTAATTGCGGAAGCTTATGTTTAAATGTCTTTCCAAAATCTTTTATAAGAGAGCAATAATCAATAATTAAAATAAAGCGATAAAAGACACAAGATATATAGTGGTTCGGATAAATATCCTACGTCCACTCTCCCTTATCACCAAGGGGTCTCACTAACAACCAACTCACAAACTTACTCACTGGAATTTCTGAAGTACCAGCACCTTCTTACAAATTCTTTAGATCTAACTTCGATCTAAAGATAATACTTACTCCAACCTTATCTAACAAGATGAACAGGTTGAGTATATAAACTCCTTACGAGTAGATAAGTAATTAAGAGCAAAGTGTGAGTGCAATATGCGTAGTGATCAAAAGCTTAGTATGGCTATATGCGCGTGAATGATTCTAGAGCTTTTTCTTGATCTGCACCCAAGTATATATAGAGGGGATTAGGGACATAGCCGTTGGGAGGCTAATCCAATCAGATCCTCTATATATGGAAGCTTCAATCAATCAATTCCCTAATTGATTGATTGGGTTGGTGAGATCTTGAATGATTGTCTTCATATCTTCTCAATCCAATCTTGTTTTGACTTGATTTGAATCACCAACGGTCAATGCTTCCAATTGCCTAACTCTGATTCTCTCCAGAGAAGGCAGGACCAGACACCAGGCAACCTCGGTGTCTTCTAGTCCTTATCTGGTGAACATCCAGAATACTCAGTAGAATAAGGGGATCAAACTGAGCATCTTTTGTTCCACCAGACTCGTCTGGTCCGGGCTCGTCTGGTCTGGGGAAGGTCCTCTGCCTCTAGTCTGATCTCCTCTGGAGAAGTCCTCTGGTGAAATCTTCTGGTGGGGTCTTCTGGTGACTCTTCTGGTGAGGTCTTCTGGTCTGGCAGTTCCCCCTAGACAAAGTCCTAACTAATCCTCATCTGGCTAACAGGTCCAGATGGTCCTATTACATCTTCTGGTCTGTTTTAACTCATCAAAACTAACAAATTTTTATCCTAACAATTTCCCCCTTTTTGATGGAGTTAAAACACTACCAGAACTGATCAAAAGAAAAACTTAAGCAAGAAAACGATAAAGGGATGAGACCTTAGAATAGATCTCATCAGGCAAATAATAAGACAACAAGGAGTTGTCTTTAGAACAGAGAAGATATGTATTTTTCATTAATAATCAGAGGACAAAATAATTACAGATTACATTGAAGTTCATTGTCCTATTCTAGGCATATCTTCTGTTCTCTTTAGGGACAAGAAACCAGTCAAGGAACCTATCCTGGACGGCCTTCAACTCTGCAGAAGATGTTGGGGTGAAATTCACCAACACCTTGGTCTTGTAAAGCTTCTTCAGTTCTGCCCAATCCACCTGGTTCCCAATCATGGGAGTGTTAAGATAAGTAAATTCAGGAGCAGTCACCTCCAGGTTGAACTCAATGGTTGAATCCATCAGCTGCTTGTACAAGTCTGCATCATAGGCTTGCATCCAAGAATGGAAGGTTCTGTTGATCAGCTCATCATCTTCTGGTGCTGGCCTCTGGATATAATGCTGAATGAACCAGAGGGTCTTGGCTTCTCTCCATCTCTCAATCAGAGGATACGACACAGTAGAGTCAAAAGATCCTTCTGTCCTTAGTGGCAAGATGTTCATAACTTCCACTGGAGCTTTCCTCTTCTGACCTGAGCCACCTGCACCAGAAGGAATACCAGCTTCTCTGGCCTTCTTGTTCTGTCTCCTAATATATCTGAGCCTCTGCTCTTCATCTATGTTCTTCCTGATTCTGGCTTGCCTCTCCTCTGGAGTCTCTTCCTTGTATCTCTTCTCTGCTTCTTCGACAACAGATTCAAGGAAACTCTTCTTTACTTTTCTAATCTTTCTCTTAGCAGGACCAGGAATGGTAGAGGGATCCTGCTCAGCTTCAGATGACTCTTCTTCTGCAGCAAGTTGTTTAGCCATAGATAGAGATTTCAACTCTTCTTTCTTCTTCTTCTGCAACTCAGCCTGGGCCAATGTGTTCTCCAGCAGGTCCAGACGAGCTCCATGGCTAAAAAGAGTCTCATTTGTGGTCTTCGCCAGATCAGTTCTGGCCTTCTCTTCCCCCTTTTTAACTTCATCAAGGAGGGGCTCCACTACCTGCCTTATGAGATCAGGCAAGGCAGTGTGGGAGGAAGAGTGAAGATCACGAAGCTGCTTGGCCTCCTCCAGGTAAGCCTTAGACTCTGCAACAAGTCTCTCTTGCTTCTCCAACATCTCCTGGAGGGAGTCCTTCAGTCTAGCAGTTTGAATCATCTGGCTGGCCATTTCCACTTTGAGTACAGAAACTGGCCTCAACTGCTCCATCACGTGCTCCTGGAGCTGCTTCTGGCTGTGCATTACATCTAATTTGACAAACAAGCCATTAGCCTTGAACGAAGCTTTAACCTCTGCCAGAGTGGATTTGATCTGCTTCAGGAAGATTCTCCGTTCTTGCTTGATCTGATGCTCTATCATAGCAGGGGCCATATGTTGGATTGCTTTGGAAAAGCGCCCTATCTGCATGATCTGCTCGTTGAAGAAAATCTTCATCTTCTGGAGCACAGCAGGAGACATCTCGAAGTCCTCCTCGTCTGAATAAAGCTCTGGAGGGAAGACAAAGTGAGGACCAAACTTGTAAGTGGGGCCCTCTGGAGTGAGCATTACTCCTCTTTGGATGAGCAGGGTGCGAATCAAGACTTTAGCTGCACCAGAAGTCTCCAGCTCTGCTGGGTTCTGAATGTTCATCTTCTGCTTCAGCTCAATCTCCCAAGCAGTGAAGTTGGAGACACCCATCTCCTCAAGCAATAGCATCAGGTCCTCCACATCTTCAAGTCTGGCCTTGCTCCAGACCTTGGCATCAGTAAGCTCTGCCAGAAGTGGTAAGTGCTCCAGAAGAACTGGAAAATGCTCTCTTAGCCAGAGCTGAGCACTTACACTCAGACTCTGCCTAATGGGACCCATTTCTGCAGATGAGAAAGTGAAGGGTTTGGGCCCAGAGGCAGAGGAGGAAGGGGCTAAGTCAACAGGCTCAAGTGAAGCTTCCTCATCTTCACTGTCATCGCTGGTTAAACAGGTTGGGAAGGGAGGAGGGCCAGCGAATCCCAGAGCCATAGAAATGGTTGGGTCCTGGTCTGTATGGGTTTGGGGAGGGTTTGGATTTTGTGAAGTAGAGGTGGTAGGGATTGGTTGCTCTGCACCAGAGGAGGAAGGAATATCTGGTACAGAATGTGGAGGAGGGATTTGGGATGTGGAAGTGTTTGAAGGGGGGACTTCTGCACCAGAGGAGGTTGAGGGTACCTCTGATACAGAAGGTGGGGGAGAGGGGTTAGAGGGGATATGTGTTTGGGAAATTGGGGGAGAAGGTGTTTGTGTAGGAATGGTAGAGGGAGTATAGACGGGGGTATCTGGGATAGTCTGCTCTGGTGGAAGAATGGGGTTACCAGAGGCAGATGGGGTTTGGGGAATGTTGTCTGGGGGAGAGATGGAAGGGGAAACAAGATTTATGGGGGAGGAAGAGGGAAAGGAAGGGTTTACCTCTGCTGGGTCAACACCAGCAGGCACAACAGGCTCTGGAGCATCCACCATCATCTGGGCGGCATCCTCAATGGCCTTCTCCAAGGCCTCTCCAAGATCAGATCCAGAGTCTGAATCTTGAAGAAGGGCTCTCTTGGCCTTGGATTTCCTCACAAGAGGCACTTCATCTTCTTCCTCTTCTTCTTCTGATGGCTCATCCACCAGAAGGGTTTTCTTGGGAGCTCCTCTGCCAGTCCTCCTCTTCTTAGCAGAATGTCTCCTGGCCTCGTCTGGCTGCTTCCTCTTAGAAGCTCCTGCCTTCTTGGCAACCTCACTCTTCTTCTTCAGTACATCAAGAAGAGGGATCTGGTCCTCCTCAGAGGAACCAGAGAAAGCAACATTTGAAGAACCAGTTGCTCCAGCAGCTTTCTTCTGAGTCTTCTGCTGCTGCTGCTGCTTCTGCCCCTTAGCAGGTGAGGGAATGGCTTGAAGGGGAGGAGCAGGGATGGCTTGCTCACCATCAGAATCAGGATGGCCATGGAGAGGACCATCCTTGGAGAACATAATCTTGGACTTATGGAAGCCCTTACACCAGGATTGTCTCCATTTCTTCTCTGGAAGAATCGAATCCAGAATTAGGGTGAGTTTTGTGCCCAATGATACATTAGCATTGAACACAAATTGTTGCTCTCCTGGCAACTGGGGGCATTCTTCCTTCTGAATTTTCACCTTGTTCTTCCTCAGCACCCCCCAGAAGAACTCAGCCCAGTTACATTGAACACCATCCAGAATGGCCCTCATAACACAGAGCCTGCCAACGAAGATGGCATCTGTGCTATGGCTCTCACACATGAGAATCTTCACCACAATGTCAAATAGCACCTTATACTTCTGCCTAAGATGCTTGTCCAAGAAACCTTTAGTAATATTCTGGCATGAATTTCTGGCAAACATCTTGAAGGATTCCAACGCCTCTCCTTCTCTGTACTTCAGTGGGTCCACACCTTCCGCAGAAAGGTTACCAAAAAGACCACAGAAGTCTGCCTTAGAGAAAACAAGATCCTCTGAATCAATCTTGGATGAAACATAGTCCTCGTGAATCTTCATCCGGATAAGAAACTGTGCAGCATATCCATCCAAGGTACGCAGATCCTTGGGAACCTTTGAGATCAACTCCTCCAGTCCAAAACGTCGGAGAAGTTCCAAAATCTCCAAGGCGGCCGGATTCTTAGTGGAATAGAAGTCCACCACCATCTCTGTCTTGAGTTTCTTGCAGACATAGTCTGGATCGAAATTGCACTTGGGTGCCATAACTGTGAAAGAGAGAGAGAGAGAGAGAGAGAGAATGCTTTGCAGAGAGAGGTTAGGGTTCGAATAGTATTGAAACGTGAAAGGACAGATTGAAAACAAAATTGGTTTAAATAGAGTAATACGCGTGGCTTGAAAATTAAATGAACTGTGAACGCGTGTTGTTTCAAATTCAATTTAGGAAACAAAATCAATTATAGCATTGATTGACATTTTGCACAGTGATTAAATCTGATGGCCATGATGAAGGGCGAAATACAGATTTAATCTGGTGCGTTGGCATAGTCATTGGGACTGGGCATAGAGGGGTTTTGTGGCAGTCAAGAGAAAAAGTGAAATGATTGCCTAGGCCCTATACCCTAGTCTTAAATACACTCCGAAGTTGAAAGGTTTTGAGTGTACTTACTAAATTGAAAAGTGTATCCCAATGATCAGAGGCAAGAGTAGAAGAGACATACCTGTCACCTGATATTGTAATCAGATGATACCACAACTAGTCTGGTGATACTTCTCCTCTGATGGAACTTATCTGGTCCTGGTCAGTAAAGACTTTGGACATATCTCTGACTCAGCACCTCATCTGGGATAAGTGTCACCTGGTGTATACCTCATCTGGAGGTATACCCTCTCTGATATATCTAATCTGCAGGTATGTTAGCATAAGGAAAATTTATGAAGAAAATTAATAAAGTAAGGATACTTCTCTGATGTTCCCCCTAAATCAAATCTGTCTCTGGATCCAACAATCCTAACTCAAAAGCTAACTCTCTGAATCTGGTCTCAGCCAAAGGCTTGGTTAAAATATCTGTTCTCTGCCTCTCTGTTGCAATCTTTTCCATCCTTATGTCTCCCTTCTCAACATGATCTCTGATAAAATGATGCCTTATATCAACATGTTTGCATCTGGTATGAAGAACTGGATTCTGGGTGATTGCAATGGCACTTTTACTATCACAGAAAATAGGAATATCCTTAGCTCTAATCTGATAATCCCTAAGCTGTTGACTAATCCAGAGAAGTTGAGAACAACAACTCCCTACAGCCATGTACTCTGCTTCTGTTGTTGATGTAGCAACTGAAGTCTGCTTCTTGGAAAACCAGGATACCAATTTATTCCCTAAAAATTGGCATGTACCACTTGTAGATTTCCTATCTATTCTGCACCCACCATAGTCTGAATCTGAATAACCACTTAATTCTAAATTGTCATCTGCAGGATACCATAATCCTAAATTCACAGTTCCCTTAAGATATTTCAATATTTTCTTAGCTGCTTCCAAGTGACTCTTCTTGGGGTTAGCTTGAAATCTGGCACAAACTCCTACAGCAAAAGTAATATCTGGTCTGCTTGCAGTCAGATACAAAAGAGAACCAATAAGTGCTCTGTACTGAGTCTGGTCCACACTCTCTCCAGACTCATCTGGATCCATGTTGAAATTTGTCATCATAGGGATCTTGGCTGCCTTGCTAGATCCTATTCCAAATTTCTCTAACATGTTTCTGATGTACTTAGCTTGATTAATAAAAATTCCCTTCTCTGATTGCTTAACCTGCAAACCCAAAAAGTAATTCAATTCTCCCATCATGGACATCTCAAACTGTCCCTGCATGAGCTCACCAAACTTCTCACACAGCTTCTTGTTAGGGGATCCAAATATGATGTCATCAACATATATTTGGACCAGAAGGATGTCATTTCCTTCTTCTTTCCTAAACAAGGTCCTATCAATTTTACCTTTAGTAAAACCATTGTCCAGAAGAAATTGAGAAAGAGTGTCATACCATGCTCTGGGTGCCTGCTTCAGCCCATAAAGAGCTTTCTTAAGCTTAAACACCTTGTCACCTTGTTCAAAACCAGGAGGTTGTTCAACATACACTTCCTCAATGAGAATCCCATTAAGAAAGGCAGATTTCACATCCATCTGGTATACTTTGAACTTCATGTGAGCAGCATATGCTAAGAACAATCTGATGGCTTCTAGTCTGGCAACAGGAGCAAAAGTCTCATCATAGTCTATTCCTTCAGACTGAGAATAGCCCTGAGCCACTAGCCTTGCCTTGTTCCTAGTAATGACATCATTCTCATCTTTCTTATTTTTGAAAACCCACTTAATGCCTATCACCTTTTGATGACTTGGTCTGTTTACCAGCTCCCAAACATCCTGTCTGGTGAATTGATTCAATTCCTCCTGCATAGCCACAATCCAATTTGAATCTTTCAGTGCCTCCTTGATGTTCTTGGGCTCAATCAAGGACACATAGCAACTGAATAAGGCAGCTAAATTAAGGGTTATCCTAGTCTGGACACCCTTAGTTGGATCTCCTAAGATCAGGTCATTGGGGTGAGCAACCAGGGTCCTCCTTCCCGTGGTCTTACCTGGGTGATCATCTTCTGCAGTACCTTGGTGATTATCACCACCTGCAGAAGAGCTTCCCCCTACAGGAGTTCCAACCTCTTCTGGTTCTGCTCCTTGTGAAGGCTGCTGCTTCAGAGAACCAGGAGATGGGTCATCATCTGAATCTGAATCTGAATCAAGAACAGGTGGATTGACCTTGATAACTCTGGGTGTAGTCTGATTCTGGGTCTCATCAGGAGACTTAGAATCCACCTTGTACTCAAAAGTAGATTCATAAAAAACAACATGAGGTGTTTCCTCCACACAAAGTGAATTCTTATTTAAAACTCTAAAAGCTTTACTGGTGCTGGAATATCCCAAAAATATTCCATCAGCCACTTTAGCATCAAAGGTTCTTAATTTAGATTTCCCATTGTCATGGATGAAACACTTACATCCAAAAACATGAAAATATGAAACAGATGGGGTTTTACCTTTCCATACCTCATATGGGGTCTTATTGTGTCTCTGGGCAATCAGGCACCTGTTCTGAGTGTAACAAGCTGTATTGATGGCCTCTGCCCAAAATCTCTGTGGAGTGTTGTACTCTGCCAGAAGTGTTCTTGCAGCTTCTTTGAGAGTCCTATTCCTCCTTTCTGCAACTCCATTTTGTTGAGGTGTTCTGGCAGCAGATGTCTCATGAAAAAACTCATGGTCCTTGCAATAATCTGCAATATGTGAGTTCAAAAACTCTGTTCCTTTGTCACTCCTGATCCTGACTATGCTCTGGTTCTGCTCATTCTGAATCTGCTTGAAGAACTCTGGCAGCTTAGTTATAGTTTCATTTTTCTTAAACAAGAACACTACCCAAGTGTATCTTGAAAAGTCATCTACTATTACTAAGGTGTACTTCATTCCACTGAAACTAAGAGGAGAAACAGGTCCAAACAGGTCCATGTGAAGTAGTTGAAGTACTCTGGTTGTGGTTGTGCTCTGGACATCCTTAAAGGAAGTCTTGGGTTGTTTACCCTTCTGGCATGAACCACAAACCTGATCCTTCTTAAACACTTCATTTGGAAGACCTCGAATGAGACCCTTTCTGGCAATCTTGTTCAATGTTTTGAAGTTAAGATGACACAATCTCTTGTGCCAAATCCAGCTTTTCTCTGCAGATCCTTTAGCAACCAGGCAAGCATTCCTTGGGCAACTGCTAAAATCTGCAAGATAAATGTTACCCTTCCTCAAGCCTATTAGCAAGATATCATTATAATCAGAAGAGAAAATAGTGCATGAATCACTAGAAAACTTCACTGAGTATCCCTTGTCACAGAATTGGGATACTGAAAGCAGATTATGCTTGAGTCCTTCTACGTAGTAGACTTCATCTACAGATACTCCATTGAAGGTCAACTTTCCAACTCCTCTGGTGACTCCATAGTTGTTGTCACCAAACATCACTCTTGGTCCATTTAATGGCTTGAAATCTTGGAGATTATCCTTCTGGAATGTCATGTACTTGGAACATCCACTATCAATGTACCAGACATGGTTGCTTGAAAATCCTTTCTCCAATGGACTCTTATCTACCTGCAGAGAGATCAATTAGGTCCCCTACTAGTGCTGGGTCCTGATTGGTTAGTTGCAGGTTTTGTAGGAATCCAAAGATAAAGATCATCCCTTGATGGATGAGGAGATCTTATCTTCCTTCCAAATCTATCTACCAGTACATGTCCTCTTACTATGACATATTGAGCTACTGGTCTGATAAGGACACCTTTCCTATAAACAGGTCTGGTGTACCTTTTCTCAAATCTGGCCTTTGGAATGGCCTGCCTCAAAGACATGGTCTTAAAGGTCTGGTTATAAGGGTACATCCTAGAAGAACCATCTCTGGTGTCATAACTTCCCAGATCAGTTGGTTTTCTAGAGATGGGTCTGGAAGACCTCCTCTGGTTCTGATAATTAGACCTGTTCTGGTGATTATAGTTCCTTTGAGTGTACCTATTCTGGAATTGATTCTTCTGAGAAAATTGTCTCTGGGGTACCTGGTTCTGTTGAACATTGTTCCTTCTCTGGTAGTTATTACTTTGATTGGTATTCACCCTTTTTTAGTGTTTCCTTTGAGGTCCCCTAATCTGTTTAGGTTCCCTTTTAGGATTTCTCTGGGGTCCTCCAATTTGAGTAATATCTACTCCTTGGGACTCATTGTTCACAGAACCATCAATCTTTAATGGTTCCCCTTGTTGACACTTATTCTCTAACATCTTCTCTTCCAGAACAGTCAACTCTTCTGGACCATTAGTTAAGTGATTAACAGAGTGATTCCTTTTCCAATCAGGATTGTGAACCACCTTGTAACCATTACCAGTTAAGTCTTTATCATTCCAGATTTCTACCAATTTACCAGCTCTTACAGACTTGTCTTTGTTATAGAGGTACTTGTGAGTTTTAGTAGTAATTCCAGAATATCCTAAACCACTCTTATCACAAATGCGCTGAGAAGACTCTGATATGATAGATACTACAGATGGTATCTTAGGAGCTTCTCTGGGCATAGGTATCTCCTCTATGTTGTGAACAACTTGTTTTCCCTTGATAAGAGTTTGGTATTTGGCTCTGAGTTCAGTGATCTCATCCTCTTGAGAGTTCCTTTCTTTCATGAGTTGATCTACCAGAGTATCTCTTTCTATGATCTTTTCCTGAAGGTCAGAGACTTCTTTGGAATGATCTTTCATGAGTTCTCTGGTGGATTTATGCTCATGAGAGAGAGATTGAACTTCAGCTCTGAGCCTACCATTCTCTTTCTCAAGTTTTTGACAGAGTTGGACACAATTTTGGAGATCTGATAGCATCTGTTGCATATCAGACTCTCTGGAGTTACCAGATGAATTAGAGGATTCAGTACATTTGGAATTAGATAAAACAAGAGTAGTTTCATTTACCTCAGTGATGTCTGCCATGAGACACACATCATCATCTGATCCAAAGTCAGAAGAAGAAGAACTGGAACTATTATCCTCCTCCGCTGCTTCTGCCAGCAGTGCTCTCTTATCTGCATATCTCCTATCTCTCTTGATTCTTTTCTCTTCTCTTTCTCTAGGAGTAAGCTGAGGACAATCATAACTGTAGTGACCAGTCTTGTTGCATGTGTAGCAAGCATTGTCTCCTCTGGGACTAGGACTTGGCTCTCTCCTCCTCTGGTTGTAGTCTGATCTGGCTGGACTACTTTCTCTCCTCTGGTAGTCGGTTCTGCCAGAGCTACCATCCCTCCTCTGATGATCTGATCTCCTAGAGCTGCCAGGGTTGTCATCTCTCCTTCTCTCTGGAGTTCTGAATCTGGTCTCCCTTGAGTCTCCAGATGTCTTCTCCTTCTCTGCAGGCTTGAAAGAACTCTTCCTGTTTCTGGTAGACTCCTTCCAATGCCTTTTGTACCTGCCATATTTTGAACTCATTTTATCTAATTTATGAGTTAGAAGTGCTACCTGCTCCTTGAGGCTCAAGTCATCTGCAGTAGACTCCTTTGGCTTGGCATCAGATTTGAGAGTTGAAGAGAATGCAACTCCTTTCTGGCCAGAAGAGGAAACCTCTTCTGTTTGATCCTCCTCTTGAAGATCATATTTGTAAGCTTTGAGATCAGATAACAGAAGATGGTGATCCAGAGTGTTGAGATCCTTGTTGTCCTTGATCACAGTGACTTTAATTCTCCACCTGCTTGTTAGTGAACGTAATATTTTACTATTAATCTGCTTTTCAGAATAGGTCTTACCTAAGGCACTAGCCTTGTTTAAGAGATTTGTGAGACGCATGTCCAGCTGGTCAATGGTCTCGTCTGGTTTCATCTTAAATGTGTCAAAAGAGTGTTGAACAGCTTGGAGCTTGTTATCTTTAATCTTCTCTGTTCCTTCACAGAGCAGAGCTAACTTGTCCCACATCTCTTTTGCAGTGGTGCACGTCCTGACCTTTTCAATTACTTCTTTAGTAAGAGTGTTGATAATCTCAGTCCTCGCCACCTGGTCCAGGTTATGTAGCTTTCTCTCATCGTTGTCAAGTTCGTCTTTCTTTTTTAGGATTCGTTGTCTGGGAACTCTATCCTCTGCAGCGTCGCTAGTTTCTTCTCTGGATTCAGACCTGCCACTATCAATAGGAGTCCAGTAAAATTTGATGGGGCCACTTTCAACCACATCTAACATGCGGTGGTGAATAGCTCCAAGATGATTACTCATCATGAAGCTCCAGTGGCTATAATCCTCGAACGAGAATTCTGGCAGTTTGCGACTCTTATAAGAAGATTTCGAAGACATATTGATAAGAAGTTTAGGAAAATAACAAGAACTTGAATAAAAGCACTAAAGAGCAATGGATCTGCCCGGTGACCACCAAAAGCTTTTCAAAGCAGTGGTCGTGGACACACTGTTCTGATACCACTTGTTGGTCCCACTTGATAGATTAATTGCGGAAGCTTATGTTTAAATGTCTTTCCAAAATCTTTTATAAGAGAGCAATAATCAATAATTAAAATAAAGCGATAAAAGACACAAGATATATAGTGGTTCGGATAAATATCCTACGTCCACTCTCCCTTATCACCAAGGGGTCTCACTAACAACCAACTCACAAACTTACTCACTGGAATTTCTGAAGTACCAGCACCTTCTTACAAATTCTTTAGATCTAACTTCGATCTAAAGATAATACTTACTCCAACCTTATCTAACAAGATGAACAGGTTGAGTATATAAACTCCTTACGAGTAGATAAGTAATTAAGAGCAAAGTGTGAGTGCAATATGCGTAGTGATCAAAAGCTTAGTATGGCTATATGCGCGTGAATGATTCTAGAGCTTTTTCTTGATCTGCACTCAAGTATATATAGAGGGGATTAGGGATATAGCCGTTGGGAGGCTAATCCAATCAGATCCTCTATATATGGAAGCTTCAATCAATCAATTCCCTAATTGATTGATTGGGTTGGTGAGATCTTGAATGATTGTCCTCATATCTTCTCAATCCAATCTTATTTTGACTTGATTTGAATCACCAACGGTCAATGCTTCCAATTGCCTAACTCTGATTCTCTCCAGAGAAGGCAGGACCAGACACCAGGCAACCTCGGTGTCTTCTGGTCCTTATCTGGTGAACATCCAGAATACTCAGTAGAATAAGGGGATCAAACTGAGCATCTTTTGTTCCACCAGACTCGTCTGGTCCGGACTCGTCTGGTCTGGGGAAGGTCCTCTGCCTCTGGTCTGATCTCCTCTGGAGAAGTCCTCTGGTGAAATCTTCTGGTGGGGTCTTCTGGTGAGGTCTTCTGGTCTGGCAGTTCCCCCTAGACAAAGTCCTAACTAATCCTCATCTGGCTAACAGGTCCAGATGGTCCTATTACATCTTCTGGTCTGTTTTAACTCATCAAAACTAACAAATTTTTATCCTAACAGTATATGCTTAAGCTCTATGGAATACATAATGACTCTAGACTTATGAAGAAACACTTGGGAAATTATAGAGGTTTCGAGTGCTTCTTGAATGCTTGAATGCTTGTGAGTCTAAGTAATTTCTTAGCTTCGAAATTTCCTATAACCTTGTTTGGGTCAAGGCCTTCTGTATTTGTAGATGATTTGAAAAACTATCCTTTGGAGGTGACAGTCTTCTCACATCTATCTTGTAGGAGACTCAACGGCCATAAGTCCTGCGTGCAGTTGCCTACTTGCATGGATTAGGTAAATGCATTAAATGCATGCCCGTTGAATTGTGCAGGAATGATCAGGCTTGTGTCTGGTCCGTACGTGACTTGTCTTCCTCTGATTGGCCCACGTCTTAAGTTAGGTGAGAATGTTAAAACTCATTCTTCAGTTCAGACTTATCTTTTCTGAGTTTAGGTATGTCCTCATCCTTCGAAGTACATATTCTAGCTTGCTTTGACACTGACATTCCTTTTGTGGTTGCTTGGCTCCTACTCCAAGTCTTTCCCAAACACTCAGTGCAGTCGGACTCCTTCAGGACTGATGAGTTAGCAATGATCTCAGGATCATGCTCTTCATCCTGACACTTAGTTAACCAGCTTAGAAAAGCTAACTTGTAAAGTCAGTGATTATGCTCTGTGTCTTCAGGCTTGCAGTCTTGATTGGCTTCAATGAGTTCCCCCTCACTGAGTACCTGTGAATATAAGATATTCTAACCAGATCTAACCTATCAAGACTAATCCTGACTATACAACACTTAGGAAAATTCATCTTTTCGGGGGTTTTAGAATCAACTCAATACTGAAATTGTCCCAACAATTTCCCCATTTTTTATGATGTCAAAACACTGAAAAGATCCACAAAACACATAGTGGAAAAATCCTATCTATAAGATAAAATTAGTGTAAGAGCAGTTCTTGATAAAGTACGGAATTTAAATAATCACCCAAAAGAGACCATGATTCTGCTCTAACTATCTAGAGCATGTTCTATGGGTCTCTTTCTCCACTTCATTCCTTGCCATTTAATATTTTAGTTTAATTTAAGTGCATTTACATGTACAAGCTCATAGTGACTTTTATAAGTTTTGGGTAAATGATTATATTTTTCAGTGTTTTTTTTTTTACTCTAGCAGGTTTATAGCTCATAAATCTCATCTCTGTTGCTTTTTGTTAAACATTTATCACGCGGTAGAATAATTAATCAATGATACTCAAATTAATCACAAGTCTAAAAAAAAGAAGGACAATTTATGCTTTAAATCGAATTTTGCAGCATAAAATGATGTTTAATATAAAAGATAGCTACTATACCAAGTACTATTTAGCTAATCTTTATAAAAACTACCAGTAATTCTGCAGCTTTTCTTACACAACTGAGGTTCTTGGCCTGACATTAACTATTTATTTTTCATGTATTTCTAACTCATTAGGTTAGATGCTTACAATTTTATGATGTGTCTACTAGCTTTTTAAAGGACATATCAAGGCTTATTGTTCTGAATGAATGTTGTAGTTTATTAACTAGATGTTCATGTCATTCTTTGCAGCTAAACAACTGACATAACTGTTATAAAGCAGATCGCTGACCTCTACTGTCAAGTTCCTCTGTCGATTGTAGATGCCAACTTTCTTATCTAAAATTGACCTCTATAATTAGAATATTTCTTAATTATTTTTATCATTATTAATGTTGTTTCCAGTGTTGTCTAAGCAATCATCAATTCAACTATCTACTTAGATATTCATCTTGGGTTCTAAGCAGATGTAAGTTATCCTAGAAAAGCTAAAGAATATAGGGGTATATTTTCTATTCTATATTTGATTGCCTCATAAAAAATTATTGAATATTTTTCATTGCAAGTCCCCTCTTTTTATGATAACAACACTACTAGACAGTGATTAACTTTTACTAACAAAAAAAAAATCTACTATTTAATATTAGAGTAGTAAGAATTCGCAAAAGCAGTCAATGTAAAATTATGGGAGATAGATGATTAGTTGTGTATTGTAAATTAGGGTTCGAAAAAAAAATTATATGTATTATTGGGTATAATTGTTTAAGGATTGAAACCATATACAAAAATATATTAACAAACGAGCATTCAGATTTTAAATAAAAATATAGAGTGCTACGCTATAAAGAAACACACCGTATAAGATTCATAATATTTCATATCAGGACATGCTAACATTAACTGATATATATTTGTTTAATACCAAATTTTACATGAGATAATCTATATAATTTGTTCATTTTAGTTATAAATATTGGTCTACCATGTGTGTAATAGGTCTCTTATGTTTCTTTTTCACATGTACAATATAATATATGTGATAATCTTTCGTCAATTTCATTGAAATTACTATATTTTTTATATTTATTGTTATATTTAGTTTCATTTAAATAAAATATAATATTTGTAACTAACCCAATCCTAAAATACACTTAGGGTGTGTTCTTTTTTTGCTCGAACAGAATGTATGGAGCAAATATAGCGAATTATAATCTGTGTTGTAGTTTTGGATTAAAGAGTATATGTGGTAAATTTTTCATGTCAGATCAATACTTTTGGATGAATTATGATATATTATTTTATTATTGTTAGTTAGTATATTAACTATTGAGTGATGGTGATAGTAGACAATATATTATCTTATTCTAAGAGCGGAAAATTGAAAAAATAATGTGATTAATGTGAGGTGTGTGAAAATAGAGATATAGGCATGTGAATTTTATTTCCATCCAGACTTGTTAAGCCAAAAAAGAATAAGACATTTGTTTTTAGATCCGGCCGTTAGTTTCTTCTCTTATCAACGGTTGGGTCTTTGATCCGTATACTTTAATCTGATTGGCCAACATCTGATCTATTATCTATATAATTCCTCGTCGCTCCGCAATTTAGAGTCAATTCCCTTACATTGTTTTTAATTATCAAATTCACATTCCTTAATTTTCCAAATGTCTTCGTCTTTCTCTGATTAAGAATGAAGAAAAAGGGAAAGAAGCTCAGATCTGGTACAACGAAGACATCGCAGTCTTGAAGCATCAAGGTATGCCTTCAATTTTCATTAGGCTTAATAACTAATTTACTTAAAATTGATAAGTGTCCTAAATGTGTCAGTGTTGGAGTACCAACTTACTAAACATCACTACAATAATATCTTGTGTTGGTGTAAATTATTGATTATCAATATATTCCACTATTCTATATTGAAATCATAATTCAAGGAGTTTCGATTTAGTTTTAATCACAGACCCAACTTTTGATTTGGTATTTTTATTTTATTTTAGAAATTTTCTATTTAAATTTAATTTTCTTGCAATTGTATGTAAGGAGTATGCAAGGGAATCAAAAGTTTAAATTATATATGTTATATATGTTATTAATATATATATACACACACATATATAGGGTTTGTATTTTAAATTAATATTTACAATAATTAGAATAGTAAATTTGTCCAATATATATAAGTACCCAGATGAACAAAATAACTATTGATAAGTAAATGAATGAATCATCAAATTTAAAATGTGATTAATATTCTTAAAAAATTTAATCGATCCTTATGTATCCTCAACTATTAGCAGTTTATAAATTTGCAATTGTTTACATGATTAAGTGTTTTATATGGTCAATTAATGTAGGACAAATCAAGATTATAAGAACACAAGAAACCGAATTTTAAAGTTGTTAAAGGCGCATCTAAAGCGCGAGGCATGAGAGATTATAGGTTGTGCGCCTTTTTATGTTTTGTGTAACACTGATTTCAGGGTGCGTAGATCGGTGTGCATTTTCTGGTGCGCTTTAATGCACCTCAGCGCACCTCTTTAATTTATGAATCTTCTTCACTCCAAAACGTGGTTTATATATGGATTTTGAAATAGTAAATCACATTAAAAAAAAAAAAAAAACTAGAAAGAAAACAAAGTTAAATCATTAATAATAGAATGATGTTAACTTTAGGTATATGACTGAAGAAATAAATTTTTAATGATAAAAGAAATTGAAAAACAACACTTTTGTCCCTGTGCGCTAGGTTTTTCCCCAATTTTTTTTTTCATTAGGAATTTTATAACAATCACTAAAATATATTGTCTTTAAAACACTACCAGCCTTAAGTTACGGCCTAATAAAATATTTCCCCTATTTTTTTTTTCATGTATACATTATGTTAAGATGTTCATTAATTAAATGATTTTTGGAAATTATTATGTTATTTTAAGCAATACTGAACTTTATTTTGTGGGAAGGTTCTACTGTGCAATACTTTTTTCCATTCTTTTCACATTTATATATTTGATAATTCTTTTTTCCTATGTGTATCTATATATTTTGATACTTTCTTCTTTATTTTCTATATTTATTGTGGTGCATCTAGATTCTTCACTTTTTTTTTTATACATAAAGTATTTTTTTTAATATAGATTTTAATTATATATATTATTTATTGCCATTTCAATTTGACCCTACTTTATAAAAAAAAAGGGTTAATTGCATATAAATACACCACATTTTTTCCAACTTTCAATTTAATCCTGAACTTCACGATTAAATTATAAAAACCCAACCTTTTAACAAATTTAAATCCGATACATATTTTTGTGTCTCCACCCGTTTCTGATCGGTAGCTGATGACGTGTCTCGCTGGAGCGCCACGCTGCTTGCCACATTGGAATACACGTATTTATCAACCTTTTTTTAATTGCATATAAATACACCACCTTTTTTCCAACTTTTAATTTAATCCTGAACTTCACGATTAAATTATAAAACCCAACCTTTTAATGAATTTAACCCCGATACATATTTTTGTGTCTCCGCCCGTCTCCGACCGATAGCTGGTGACGTGTCTCGCCGGACCGCCACGCTAGACTACACGTATTTAACAACTATTTTTTCCTTTATTTTTTATTTCCACATAAAATATCATATCATATCATATAATATATATATATGTATGTATATATACACAACCCTAAACCCTTAAAAAAAATTAATTTCCACAACCTTTTTTCTTTTCTTTTCGTCTTCATAGGGCTTTGAATATTTTCATGTGGATTATAAGATGTTGACCGACTACAACTTCCTCTAGATTTCGACGATATTTTCAACGGAGATGGAGTTGAACTTGAGTTTTCATCTTCCCACTCATCTATGAAATGATTGTGGAGGTCGCAGGTTGGGGGTTTTTTAGATTTAGGGTTCTTCGTCAAATTGAGATTCTGAACTTGGGGGGTATTTAATTTACTTATTGTGTGTATATACATATATATATATATATATATATATTGTATGATATGATATTTTATGTGGAAATAAAAAAGAAAAGAAAAAATAGTTGTTAAATACGTGTAGTCTAGCGTGACGATCCGGGAGACACAAAAACATGTATCGAGTTTAAATTTATTAAAAGGTTGAGTTTTTATAATGTAATCGTGAAGTTCAGGATTAAATTGAAAGTTGAAAAAAGGTGGTGTATTTATATGCAATTAAAAAAAGGTTGTTAGATACATGTATTCCAACGTGGCAAGCAACGTGGCATTCCGGTGAGACACGTCATCAGCTACCGGTCATAAACGGGCGGAGACACAAAAACATGTATCGGATTCAAATTCGTTAAAAGGTTGGGTTTTTATAATTTAATCATGAAGTTCAGGATTAAATTGAAAGTTGAAAAAAAGGTGGTGTATTTATATGCAATTAACCCAAAAAAAAAAGTTGTATGGTTGAGTTTTTGTTTAGTTGAAATGCGTATCTAAATTTTGTGGAAGTTGATGAAATTAGTTTCTATTTATTGCGGTATTAAATAATATTAAAAACCAATATATTTTGGTCAAATACATTGTCTTTTTTAAGGACCAATTTTACTATATTCAACAATAGCTAAATAACTTAAAATATCCTCTCTCTTTTCTCCCTGAGAGTTAAAATATTTTATTTTTTCTTCAATAAACTTGGAAAGTAAAAACATAATCAATATAATTTGTATATGAATGTATTGTTACATTTTAATTCATGTCAATTTTATCTTCATGGATTATTAGTTATATCTTGTTCTTTATACATTTGGTTAAATATTAAAATAAAGTTTCACAATATTGTTTACTTCTTCACAAACATAGAACAACAAAATGAAAATTCATAATTGTACTTAAAAATTAATGCACATTCACATTCACATTTTTTTTGTTTTTTTTGTTTTTTTTTTTTTTTTTTTGTTATTGAGCTTATTTGGTTATAATAGTTCTTTTGCATTAATGTTTCTTATTTTTTTATAGGTTGATAACGCAACCAAACTAGAATACTTTGTAGACTGGGTTGATGACTTCGAGAGGATATTTTTTATGGAATGCTCGATTCATTATTTGCTACATAGTGAATTAATAGATATTGCATTACATGTGATTCATCAGTGGCTTTTAAGCATATGCTTCCAGGTATTTCCTAATGGCTTTGGTCCAATAATTAATAGTGTGGCATTAATAGTATAAAATTCACCAAAATAATACATGTTAGAGTATTTCATATACGGAAGAACTATATATATGAGAATCACTCTTGTCAAATATTCTACCGTAGTATATATTCAAAATAGGCAAATATAATAGTATCGCAGGTCATGGGTTGATCCAGATCATAACTCACCGATCCTATCAAAATATTTTAGCGTCTAGGCAGTAATTGAAAATTTGCTCCGCAGGCGTGTTACAACAAATATTTGTTATTGTAAAGGCAAAATGGGTGTTACAAGTCCTTAAAATAAAAAATATTTGTACTTATAATAGCTATAAGGACAAATAGGTGTTATTATAAAACTAGTCTATTCTTTAGTTCATCTCTTTAAATCTACTATTTTGTTCATGTAGTAATACATTTTTGTTCATAGTATAACATTTTTCAATATATAGCATGTGTTAGTATAAGGACAAATAAATATTTATACGTATAGTAACACACATTTGATTTTACTATAACACATGCTTGCCTATATAGTAACACAACCTAGGAGAGTACTTTTATATTTTTATATGAACACATCTTTCTCCATATAGTAACACATTTATGCTATTAGAGTAACACATTTGTGTTATTTGGGTAACATATTTTTCAATACCTTACATGCGTTATTGTACAGAAAAAACATGTAATTCTGTAAAAATAAAATATATATTTATCATGACTGTATAAGCGAGTTTTTCAATTTGGGAATTATTTTATGGTATAATATTATTCTTCAATTTGGGAATTATTTTATGGTATAATATTATTCTTCAATTTGGGAATATATATATATATATATGCATGTATGTATATATGCATTCATATATTTTGGTTTATGGATACGATTATTACACCCATTGAATTAGAACTCTTTTTTTATTTTTATTTTATCAAATTAATGGCTCTGTACCTTGGCTTATGATCAGGATGACGTCCTACTAATCATTTATAGGAGTTAAATTTAAATTGTAGTTGAGTCTATATTTCCTCACTCTATTTTTTCCATTTCTTTTACCATTTATATTAACATTGGTTAATATGTATAACTAAAGAACCTTTCTTTCGAATTTCGAAGGTGATAAAATCCAAAGGTTTTACCGTTGAAGATGTCTAAACGATATGACTACCTATAATAGTATATATATGTAGTTCAATAATTCCCTCTTCTTTTCATGCTAGACATTAATGTATAGTCTTATAAATAATACACACATATCTAAAATAAAAATCTTGTCGTGTGTGTGACTTCCATTTACGATACAAATTATATTTTTAGTAATACGAATAACTTATTATCCCATTACAAATATTTATTCAGTGGTGAGAGGAATTACTTTAAAATTAGAACTCGTTTAACCTTTTTTTGTTAAGCACTTGAGTGCGATTTTGTTGTAAAATTTTCATGGAATTTTTTTAACACGATTTTTTGTATGCATCCAAGTGCATAGCATGTATTTGGATTTTGAGTTCAAATTTAAATTAATTTTGACTTTTTAAATCTCATTAAGTAAATTGAGCTTTGCAAAATCAAAATTAATTTTAAATTGGACTCAAAATCCAAGAATCACTCCTTTTTAAATGAGTATATCATTGATAAATTGATGATCAATTTTGTGATTTATTTGTAGATAAAGCTTCAATCAATTTACATTTTTATTTAGGCTTTGCAAAATTAAAATCGATTTAAAATTGGACTAAAAATTCAATTGCATGTTATCCACTTGAATGCACACAAGAATCACTTTTTTTTAAATGATTATATTATTGAAAAGTTGATGCTCTTTTTTGAAATCGAATTTCTATTTTTAACAATTACTATAACAAATATTTTATAAAAAACAATTATATACGCGCATGTGCATATATATTATATAATTTATTGTAAATTTTTTAGAAAGATGCATGTATTACTAAATCAAAATTGTGTGCTTTAATATTCTTAGTTAGTTTATTTTTTCTTATGCATTAAGTCTTTCTAAAAATAGGGTATATATATATATATATATATATATATATATATATTGCCCATATTATAAAAAAATGTATTTAATAGATGAATACGCTCACTAATACGCTTCCACTAGAAATGGAATTTCTTAATATGAATTTAATTAAATTTTGATGTTGAAATTAGTTTTATATTTGATTTATCATATTATCATCAAAAAAAAAAATTTAAAATGATACATTTTACATATATATCATTCTTTATAGAGAAATTATCTAATACATTCTAGGTTGGCTAGATTTATATTTTAGATGAACAGATGTTATTCTACTTTCTTATTAAAAATTTCCCATTATTAAAGCTGATTCTAATTAATAAAATATAGTTTCATAGTTTTCTCAACTGTACTTAAAACAATAACAATTGATTTTTTTTTTTAAAAATTATTTTTCCATGCCCTTACTATTACATATTTTTATTGATGTACCCAAGTGACATAATATGCCTTGATTCATCATAGTGCGAACTTTTAGATGAGATGAAATTATTTCGTGGTATTTAAGTTTAGGTTCACGTTCATATCCAGGGTTCATATTATGCAATAAAAAAAAACAAATAAGATTACAACAACTCTACTTATATTAAATTGTCCATTTGTAGGGGCTCTTTCCAAAATGGTTGAGATGAGAATCAAGCCTATGGATAAGGGTAGAGATGTTAAACGGGTTCACCCTAACCAATTAGGGTCAATCCTACAGGACTACGAGTCTTACTTATCACTTTTAACAAACTGCTAATAGTAGGAACCTAGCCCCAGTGGTCCGCAGGCTAAACGATCCACTAATGGACTATGAAATAAATAAAAAGAATTAAACTAGAATTCAAAATATAGATAATAATATAATCAATGTATTTGTTAATTACATTCATCACATCAACCAATATATTTTAAGAAACCCAACATTATTAAAAGATAACACTATTTAATAGTCAACTCTCTATTACTTATTTTTTTATATTTATATTCGAATAAAATTTTATATTTTAACTAATGTTCATCTAAAATATATTAAAATAAGTAAAAGTAAATTATTAATTAAATTATTATAAAATTATATTTGATTTAAATAAAAAAAAAAAATTGTCTGGGCAAAACGGCACTGGTCTAAAAGGGCATAAAAGAGCTAGCCAAAACCTTATTTTTTATGTTTAAATGAATCAGTCCTAGGGGTCATAGCCATTATAACATCGCTACATGTGGAACAATATTAGAGAAATAATATAATTGGATTTATTTCACATCTTTTTACAAATTTGAATTTTTAGAAGAGATGAAAAAAAATTCAAATCTATAATAGACATATGTAGTATGAAGAGTTTAATGCAATATAATTAGAGAAGATAAATACACAATCAGTGAGATGAACAGTATAATAATTACAGGTTGTAAGATGTGTATATATACTGTGAAACTTGTTTATGGTGAAACTAATTTGTAAATAATATTTTTTAGTAGAACAACTAATATCATTTAGTGAAACAACTCGTACCTTTCATGAAATACTCTTTAATAAGATAATTAATAAACTTCCGAACCTATATTGTTTAGTAAAAACAATTCATACTCTTTAATGAAACAACTCATACCCCTCAATTAAGTTTCACCGTGAAATTTGTTTCAACAATACTTTATCTTGAAAGTAAATAGATACAAAATCAATGATTATATAGATTGAAGGTGGATAGATATAAAATCAATGCAATGAACACTATATTGATTAAATAAGTTAAAAGTAATTTAATTCACGAATCTTTGGATGTGATGATTTTTTTTTTCAAATCTATATTAGCGTTTTGGAGTATTAAATAATAAATGCAATTTAAAAAAATTAGAAGGGATAAATACAAAATTAATGAAATAAAAACAACAATTATTATATGGGTTGAAAGTATTTTAATTCACCAGATAAGATGAAATTAAATAATTAATGCAATTCAACCAATAAAAAAGATAAATATAAAATCAATGAAATGGAAACTATAATGAGTGTATATCTTGAAAGTAATTTAATTCACCACCACACAACCAACTCATTACAGCGTAACAAAATTTTTAAATATATGAATAAAGGTTATATCCCAGTGCTCCAAGTTGTCAATATTTGAACAAATGTAACGACTATAAGACTTTTGTGCACTTGTTTCATCGTACAACTGAAAAATGATACTAGTTGTTCTCATTATACCATATTAACATCAAACTAATACCTCTAAATGAAATAACTAATGTTATTAAAAGATACATAAAAAAAATGCAAACTAGTTTCATAGTGGGGTAAAATATTGTGCACAATATACTTTACCATATTATGCTCCATCTCTTCCTGTAATGATGTAAGAGGTTTTATTTTCTTCGTTACAAAAAATCAAATAAAATAAAATTGTATCTAGGATAGGACAAAGATGGTGTGCACATTTTTGCATAATTAATCTCTATGAAAAATTATATTTTGTCAAGCAAAAATCTCCCTTTATGTATATTGTTCAATCTTCTAAAACTATGTTCTAACCTCATAATTTTGTAATTTTTTATTTGAGGCTACATGACATAAAAAAAATATTACACTCAATTTTCTAAGAATTTAGTATTTTAAAACTCAAATAGGAAAATTATATAAAAAAACATTCGATAATGTTAATCAATTTAAATGAGTCAATGATACTATATCTATATATGTGTAATCTTTATTTTGATTTAAATTAACAGACTAAATTTAATTAAGTGAACAACTAATTTTTGGGAAACCATGTAATCTTAATCATTTAGTTTTTCTAAGAAATGATCACGGTCATCCACTCTAAATGTGTTTTAGAATTTTCTATTTCATCTAACTTTTAAATTACTAACACAAATTTAACAACACCAATAATTATTTAAGAACCATAAATTAATTAATTATGGGAATAAATATTTCAATTAAAAATGAATTGAATTGATCAATTTGAATAGAATTATTTAATAAAAAAAAGTAAAATGAACTATAATTGAACTGAATTAATCAAATAAATAATTTTTTTTAATATTTAGTAATATAATTTTTTTCAAACCCGCATATACACTGGGTTTCAAAAGTTAGGATAAACATTACATGGAATACTAATACAACAATATATAAGAAAATTTCAATTGTAGCTATATATTTGGTGAACAAAGATGGTGAATATATATATATATATGTGTGTGTGTGTGTGTGTATGTGTGTGTGTGTGTGTGTGTGATTTTTTCCAGTAACATTAAAGTAGTATCACAATTAAGTAATTTTTTTAAATGTTTCAACCTTAGTGTTTCATCTTGTTATGGGAATTAATATAAATTGATTATTTTTACACTGCGTTATAAGTCCAAACTTTTAGATGGGATGATTTCTTTTCATGGTATCAAACAGGGATCAAACTTTGCTAATAGCAATCCCACTCATATTAAATTATTCGTTAGGTGACGTCTCTTCCCCAAAAGGGAGAATATGTTACAACCCACTACTAAGGGAGAGTGCTATAGTAGTTAATATAATAAATAGATTAATTACACAATCCTTTATAAGTTAGGGAGTTTGGATGAGATAAAAAATTTTCAAGTAACTCTATCCATAATAAGGTGTGCATTCGATGGGCATCCTCCCAAAATGGGTGAAGTAGGAAATTCAGTCCACGAGTGACAGTGAGTGATAAGGGTTGACTAATTTCACACCTCTTTAATAAGTTCAGATTTTAAAATAAAATTAAAGTATTTCAAGCAACTCCACCTATATTATATTATGCATTCAATGAGTCTCCTTCTCAAAGTAAAGAATTCAACCCACCAGTGAGGAGTAGTGTTTGGGGAATTAATAAAGAAACATTAATTTCACACCTATTTATAAGTTCGAACGTTTAGATAAAATTTAATTCTTTCAAGCAACTCCACCCATATTAATTATTCACTCGATGCGTCTTCTCCCTAAAATAGTGAACTAGCGAATCCATCCCATGGTTGATAGGAAAATGTTATATAACTTAATATAAATGAATTAATTTCACACCTCGCAATAAGTTTAGACTTTTTTAAATTAAATGAAATTCTTTCATATTATCAGAGCCAAAAAGGCCTAAGATGAAACCCCAGAGGCAAGAAAGGGTGAAGCATAGAATTATGTACACAAGTGTAGAGAGTGTTAGGAAAAACTATATAAACGAATTAATTTTGTACCTCCATACAGATCCAAAATTTTAGATGAGATGACTTTGCTATACCTTTCATGTGTCCATACTTTTATATGACGCAATAAATGTCATTATAAATCAACATTAAAACTTGTATCATATTTTAAAGATAATAAAAACTGAACAAGATGAAACATCAAAGTAGAATATATGATCTTAGTTGTGTTCATTTGTTCTTCTTTATTTTGATATAATCTCATGGTTCCTCTTTATTCACGTTTTCTATGTGTAGTTCATCTAAATTTTATTACAGATAATGTTACATTAATTATTTTTTAACTTTAGATTTCACCCATTCTAAAATATCAACTATAAATAATTGTATCCAAGTATTCCCTTCACTCAAACAAAATTTTCTCAACAAAAAAACACTTGGTATTAGTAATTCTTAGAAGATGAACTCAAATAGAGTAATGCACCAGGTATATATGCAAGCATTGTTTTTCATCATTTTTTTAAAGCATTTAAGTGAGGCTTTTTTTTCTTCTTCTTTTTTGCAAAATCTCATGAACTTTTAAAAGATATCTATGTTTTGAAAAATCGACACCCACTTATATAATTTATATGTAGATCTTAATCATTTCTAAATAAAAAAATTCACAATAAATGAATTTTCTTTGGTAACAACATACTAATATGCATATAAACACTTATGTTGCTTATAAGTGTTTGGTTTTTTATTAGAAGAAAATGCCCAATAGTTGTCATTTATAAACAAATTTGTTAAGAAGATATAAAATTTATTAATATGAATTTAAATTATATATGACATTTTCTCACATATAGAATTGGCTAATTTTATAGGCTGATCAGGCAACCAGAAGAGCCAACATTCCCGATTGGGTTGAAGGCTTTTTGAACATGACATTTTTTGATAAGTGTCAAAATCATGATCAACAGAAGAATGAATTAAATAGATTTTGCATAACGTGCAATGCCCCGGCTTGTAGGTACTGTATACGATCAGGTGATCACGATGATCATCATGCAATACTTACAATTTACAGGCATGTATATCAAAATGTTGTGCCTCTTATTGAGATGGAGAATCATATGGATTGTCAGAGAATACAGGTAATTAATTTCATTCAATTTTGGTCACCATTTATGTTAGGTCTCACATTAAGATGTTGACGAGTCTCATTTTCTAATATTGATAAAAAAAATTAATAAAGATTTTCTATGGTGTAAAGTGACCTTATAAAACAATATAAAAAATAGAAATAATTTTTCATAAACATAATATTGCATGTTAATAAATAAAAAATATAATCTACATCTCATAAAATATTTACGTGAGATAATCACATATTGCACATTCTGATAACAATATAATATTTGTAGCCATACAAATGTAATAAGAAGTGGGTTGTATCTTTGACTCCTCTACCGCATAATGGCTCGGGTTCACTGATTGAAGGTGATGGAGCTTGCCATGTTTGTAGACGAAAGCTAACTGATCCGGACCGTTTTCACTTTTGCTCTATTGCATGCAGGGTAATCTTGACTTTCATACTTATACTAAGTATAAAAAATTACAATAACTATTGTTTAAATAACAACTAGGTTTTAAATAAACAATATAATATGGTACAAATAAGTGGCGTAAAATTCATATGTTTAATATATTGAATTAGTACCAATTTTAAAAATAATATGATGCTTGTTCAATCACTTTCGTGAAAATTTGTTTGGACCAATGATCCATGAAAATCAATTTATGCTCTTCATCTAACATAATTTGTTTGGATCCAATTAGAAATGTGTTCCACTGCTACTTCTAATTTCTCTATTTTAGTGTGATTTGATATAAATTTACACAAAAGACTTGTTCTAAAGTTTAATATATCATGTCTTTTATTTTACAGGTCCGATCAAATTTGGTGACAAATATGACTAATATTCATGCACCAATAGCTAGCACTTCAGAAAATGTGGAAGAGAACAAAAGTGACGAGATGAGCAACAAGCGAAGAAGAAAGGGAGTGCCCCGTAGGTCTCCATTTCACTAAATTATGAAGTCTCGTGAACTTGTTTCCATTATTTCAATTGATTTATTTTATGTATTCTTATAAATTTATTTTGGTATTTTTATAGATCATTATATTTGGAATCAAGTCATCTACATTTTTTTTAAGGATGAATTGATGATTGAACTCTTCAGGATCTTAAATTATACCGTAAACTTAAATCTACCATAGATAAAAAGTTATAGAACGAAGGAGGAAAGTTTTGGATAGTAGATTCTCCCAAATAAGAAAAAATGTTCATAATAAAACAAAAACAAAAAAAATAATAATAACATGTGGACCGGTTATTAGAAATGCCGACACTCCTATTTTTTACTCTAATAATCTCAAAGAAATATTTGAAAGACGCTAAATAAGAATAGAAAGCATGTTCGTTTAGTCGCATTACACCTATCACATAATATCCAATTCTTTAATTATTTAGCATTAAATTTTAAGTTCGTTAGTTATTATTGTCATTTTATGTACATATGAATCCTTATAAATTACAGACTTCACATACCCGAATAGTTTTAGTAATGAGTTAATCCATTTTCTAATTACGTATAGAAATTATACGAAAAAAATTAAAGAATTTACATCTATAATGATTATATATACATGATGAAGTTATGCAAACATAATAATTTATCACATTGCAAGCATAGAAAAGCTTAGCACAGCACATTAAAAATCATTCAATAGAAATGTTAATTACATTGAGTTTACTCTCCAAAAATAAGGGTTGTGACAATTATGAGAAAAAAATGCCGCAAAAATAATATATAATTTATTTAATAAGTAGTGCATTTTGTGAAAAGGGAATAAAAGACGAGTTGAAATTAGGGGTGAACATTCAGATTTGGGTTTCGGGTATCGATCTGTTATACCCGATCAGTTTAGGTTATTATTTAAAGATCAGGTTCGGGTAACTCGATACCCAATTATATAAATACGAGTCAAGTATCGAGTTTTGGAAATGTACTAGAAGTACCCGATCAGGTTACCTAAATTTTTTATTTCTTTTTCCCCCTCCAATTTTCCTCTTTTTTGTAATTGTGGCGTGATGGAATGTGGACAAACTCTTGCTTACATATTATTTTAGAAAATTATAAATATCATTCATTAGTGTACTTTCCCACAGATAACAATGATTCTAAAAAAATATGTCGATGATTATTATTAACTGATAAATGTAACTACAGTAAATAAAAAATGGTGGAAATTCTACAGAAAAGAACGCATGCAACTCAAATTATGGGAACATATTACAACTCTCATTTACTTTAGACCCTCTGTTTCAAAAAAATTGTCGCTTTTGGGCTTAAATCTTATTTTAAATTTTTTTTATAACTTTTACATATTTTTCTTAATTTCTCTCAACTTTACCCTTCTAAAATAAAGTCGTTAATTAGAAATTAAATTTGAACACACTAAATTAGAATTTTTATAAGGAAAATAGGAATATTTTTTTATGAATTAGTACCAAGAATTAATTTATGTCCATATTTAGTTGTATATATTATAGTAAACTAGGATGGGTAATTTAAAAAAAAAAAAAGATGTTCCTTAATTAAATATAAAATGTCAAAAACGATAAACTTTCTGAATCGAGGGAGTACCAAATTGTTACATATGCCCTGGTAGAAATCTTTATATCCTTTGATCATTACAAGGAAATGACTTTAGTTACTGTATTAATATTACTTTTTTTTCAGCAACATTTATATTAAATTAATTCTCCTATTCAATTAGACCCATGAATGTAGGAGCTTGAGTCTCTGAACCACATTAAACTTTTTTTATGTGCTTTGTTGTTTGCTTTCGTACATTTATAAATTGTCATCATACTGAAGCATTCAGCAAACTTCATCAGGATTGAATCAATCTTCCTGACTGCATAAATAATTCAGTTGAACCTTTAACCACAGGCTTTGAAAAGTTAAGTCAGAAAAGTATTTTCAAAAACCTAAACGGGTATATATAAAATCTTAGAGCTCACAACTACTCAGGCTTATCCAGATAGATATCCAATTAATAAACTTCGGATTTGTTAGTAGGTGTGTTATCTAAAAGTAGTCTGACTGAGCATACGGCCACTGAGTTTCTTTAGATCTTGACAAACAGTCTCTAATAGATTGAATTTTAGGAATCGCCTTCAGGTTAGCTAATTAGGGATATTTTAAAAAGATTTGACATACATGTATTCTCTCCCCACACCATACATGTATTCTAGACTTCTTCAGGACCAACAATATGCAAAATAAAAAAATAATACTCCCTCCATCCACAAAATTTATACCACATTACCGTTGGACACAAGATTTAATGAAAATTAGTATTTTATTAAAAAATTAGATAAAGTAAGGTATTGTAGGGGGTATTGTGTAACCCATTTATTTGTTTGTGAGTGATGTTTACTTTGAAAAGGGAAATGAGTAAAAGTTTGGTGGACAACCTAAAAAAAAAAGTAGGTAAAAATTTGGTGGATGGAGGGAGTAACATTTATACACTTATAGATATGTTGATACTCACATTTCTTACTCTGATAATCTCAAAGAAATATTTGAAAGACACTAAAGTAGAATATAGAGCATGTTCATCTAGCCACACTAACCTAGAACATAATATTTAAATCATTAATTATTTTACCTTTTGAAATTATAGGGTTGCTTTTAAAATAATGTCATCTTTCGTACATTTGAATCCTTAGAAATTACTGACTCTACATATCGAAATCTTTTATGCAATGAGTTAAACCTTTTACTGATTATGTATAGAAATATTTAATACGATAAAACCATAATGAGATGAGCCCAAAATTAGAGAAGATATATCTAGAATGATTAAATAAACAGGATGAAAGTATAACTATAGGTAATAATTTATCACATTGCAAGCACATAAAAGCTCATACAACACATAAAAAGTTTTTAAGTAGAAATGTTAATTACATTAAGTTTACTCCCCGACAAATATGGGTTTTGACAATTATGAGAAAAAAAAAATTCGCAAGAATAATATTTATTTTATTTAATAAGTGTTACATTTTTTGAAAAGTGAACAAAAAATTGAGTTGAAATTAGTGTGACAATGATGCCGTAAAAATGGCTATTATGAGGAGAAATATCCCTCAAATAAATTTAATAAACGTTGCATTTATTGAAAGCACACATAAAAGATAGATTGCAAATATTAGGAGTGTACGCTTCTTTAATTTTTTTTTTTCAAATTTTTTTTATTAACTTATTAATCAATGAATAAAGAATATTTTGAATAAAATGGGTATTGTAAAATTGTTTTATTTTATTTTATTTTTTATGTGAAATTTATTGTAGGACGTAAAAAAAAAAAGTAAAATTTATTAAAAAAAGATGGGAATACTAATCACGTAGAATGTATAAGATGCAAACTAGTTTAGTATTTTACAAGACAATACACAAAGTTTCCTACAGTTTTACTTCGAACCTGACAAATGACAAGAAGTTCAGTTTACCACATTAGCTAAAAATAATTGCAAAAACAAAATAATAGACATAATATAAATTAGTACCAAAAGAATCTGTAAACATTTCCAAATCAAATTATACGGTACTATGAATAATATATTTACGCATACTTTGTTTTTTTATACAACCAGAGTAGGGAAATAGAATGATAAATTGACAAGTACTAATATCTAGTAACCTGTTGATTAGTATATGAAGTAACCTTTCACTCAGAAACCACTAAATTTGAAAAGAGATTATATTAATCACTAAATTTTAAAAATACAATTTGAGTAATTAAACTACTAAAATTATCACCAGAATTATAATTACAATAAAATATAGATAACATGCACCCATTGTCTTGCCGTATTTCTCAAATTTAATCAGGCCTAAAATTCGAGTCGCACTTCCTCAACTAATGTTAATCACATACATATTCCACAAGCAAATTAAATTAAATTCTTTCTGCAAACATTCACACCATAAATCACCAACAACAAATATAAATAAAGAGCAAGAAAGAAAGAGAGATGACACTTCCATGGACCATCAAAAGTCAGAAACATAGCAAACAAAAATTCTCTCAATACACCAAGAAAATGTAGGACCGACAGAGGGACGAAACTCCATAAATCGTCATAAATAGCTCCTCCAAAAGAACCTTTGTTTAATATCACACGCGTGGAAGTGGTTTTCCCCCCAAATAAATAGCTCCGTTTGTGAAAGTGAATCTTTTCCTAGAAAAGGACAAGTCAACACCACCTCTCGACGAAGGTTCTTATCAAGGTGTGGCCATTTACAATTTTTGTTGTTCCTACAATCAAGTCATATGCCATTCCTTCCTGTAGATATATAAAATACGATTTCACCACAGAGAAAAATTATGAAATTCATTTTTTGGTGAATTTTGAAGCATTCGAAACATTACTATAGGCAAAATGTTCTCATGGTTCAACATCCGAGATTTCTTAAAGGCTCACTTTAGAAACTCTCTATTTCTTCATTGAGATAAACAGTGAAAACAACCAAAAATTCTAATTTACTTCATTATAAAAGTATAGAATATATAGGGCACATGCCTGGGAACTGAGGAAACGAAGTGCAGAGATCTCCGCAAACGTTACTCCACCAATGAAAACTACAAGGACTAAAGCCCGCCTCCCGTCCACAACTCTGAAATAAGGCAAATTGCACAATTAGATACATATTAGCGCGTGTATTTCCACCATTATAGTAGAGGCAACCAACAAGGTTACACATGTAATCTGGATGCTCCCAGATGATCGACATTCTCAATCTTACAGAGTTTTCTCTCGAGATATTTTCCCATGATTTTATGGAAACTGGTCAACAAACTACTTTCAGCCTCATCAGGAAATTTTATAAAAGTGCTTAACATATTAGAATAGGCAATGGATCTTTATTTAAACCAGCCACCCACCACCTCGTTCCCCCATCCCTGCCCAATTACACTCCCTCAAACCAGTTGAGCAGGAGGGTAATGGGTATCAACCAAGAGGACATGAAAAAAGGCTAAAAGCTAGCATTTTGTAGAAAAAAAGACATGAAGGACTGTATATTTGCTCTGAGGTCTCGTAAAAGAATATGAATTCAATTTCTCTTCTCGTTTTTTTAGTCTTTCTACTTATTCAGGGGTGGGAAATTATGATATGATTCATCTAGTAGATATGTCGAGAATTACTTGTCTGAACTGTTAAAGGATCCAGGCAGTGAATCATATGATGGGATGCTGGAAAATCCACCCTGCAAAAACATACAAGTATCACCACAAGCTACTGCTGGTATGTCAAACGGAAAATAGAGAATATTAATAGAGGACTCACTCTCTTGATTTCTGAGTGGGGCCCAGGCAGCAGCCTTAGAATTTCTTCAATGGGCCGCCTGCAGGATAATTTTTTCCAAGAAAAGAATTAGGAAACTAAAACAAATACAATATAATTTGAATATACACATATTCGGCCTTCCATCCTAGGTAATGAAAAGAGCGAGCCTCGGATATAAAGGGGGTGTTTTCAAGGGCTTTAAGCTCACTATTTAATCAGCTTATGCTTGCAAAAGCTAATTTGCGTGTTTTCAAAATTCAAATTGAATATTTCTACTTAAATTTATCACTTAGATTTAAAAGCTAAGGATGGTATTCTTCCAGCTGATTCTGCTTTTTCTCTACAACTTCTACTTTCTACAGATTCTACAAACACTACCATTTTTACTATTAAGCAATTTTTTCTCACAATCACTTCTAGAAACCACGCTTTCTTTGCAGACACCCCCAAAAGTATTAACATCGCATGTCATCATGCATAAAAATCAAATATTCAATATCATCTCATATAAATTAATCAGCAGGAAAGCCAGCATTAGTCCTTGGAAAAAGCAGGCATTTCAATTTCCCAGAAAAGCACCGTCAGTTATTAAAGATTCACATTTACCCAGCTAATTTCTTGGCTTGTAAGTAGCAGCTCAGAAGAAATGATATGGATAAATGAAGCCTCAGAAGTCGATGCTTTGAATACAAAAAGTAAACTTTGTCTGACATTTATTTAATTTCTAACACCAAACATGAGGCACATAAAAGTGCGAAAGACTCATTGCTATCACATTTGAACTACAATGACTGGAGACAACAAACAGAAATTAGACTGACCAAGAGAAGCTGAATATTTACTATTCTACCCATGCACCAGAACAATAGACTAGAATAGCAGAATTTTGAAAAATAAGCTCACCATCCTGATCGAATTGCATGCTGAACAAGTCGAACGCTGAGAGGTGCATAACCCGAGAAGACATAGGAAATATCATTTGGACTGATACAAATAGGTAAATGGTCAGAACAACACTTATGTTCAAATACTGCTAGGAAAACAAAGACGAAATTAAAATGAAGAAATGGAAGAGATGATACTACATATGACAGACAAAGTATAGCCATCATGTTCTCAAGGATGTACGACATAAGGAGAGGTTCCATAATTACAATATTGATAGTAGGATCTTCGGCATAATTACTAATAATCATTCTTTCATGTGAATAAAACTCCACTAGTATAAGTGAAAATAAGCAAAAGTTTCAACGTCGAGAAAAATACTTAGCGGTGTCTGTGTCCTCAACCACAAGTTGCAAAGCACGTTTGATGGTCTGCCAATTGCTTCTTGTGTCCTGCAATCAAACAGAATGACCAACCAGTTCATGAAGGTTCTGCTAGGTAAGATTATGTTAGCACAAGGAAATAAATTCCCAGTTAAACCTGTTTTTTAAACAGCCCTGCTTTTTCCAAGTTATTCAGTGTGGCCATATGTTCAAAACCATAGCTGTGAAGAAGTTCTCTCCTGCAACAAAAGTTAAAGCTGAACAATTTTAGAGATTTCAACATTCTTTACAAGTTCAAGACACAATGAATACTATACAAATTATACTTGCCTCAAATAGTCAATGTTCTTTTTTGGCAACCCTGAATTGGTTACAGAAAATAAGACTAGGAAGCGTAGTACATTTTCAAGAGACTCCTGTTTATGAATCATTTCTTCAATGTAATCAAAGCATCTGCAATAGTAAACAGTGATATTCTGGCTCAGTAACTATTGATATTTTACAGTCACTCAGCTATCGTAATATGACATGCAGCTGTACATATGAAATCATATGGCTCTAAACATCCCAAATCCAATACAATCTGTTGCTCCAAATTAAAAGTTTGAAATCTAGTTAGTAAAGCATTAAAAAAGTCCAGACACATCAGTAAGAAATAAAAAGAAGCGCAGAACTTGTTCAAGGTCATAGCATAGATGTCATAACTCTGAGCCTCCACGAGTGTTTGTTCCATATCAAGTCTCCCAAGAAATGATGGAATTGATGTAAATGTGGTCAAATGCTGAGCAAGATTTATGTGCCTCTGAATAGGCAAGGGGATATTTTTAGTTCCAATAGATATATAAGTTTTGTACCAACATAGGCTTCAAGTTTGAAAGGAAACTCACAGTCATTTCTGGCAATGAGTTCAGCTTCTTTACAAAGTCTTTCAATTCAGAAACAGTCTGGGTCTGTATGGAGCAAGCACAATGAGAAATGTATAACGTAGCTTATAAAATTAAAGTTAAAATCGAAACTCCCAAAAATGAATCAAATAAAAAGAAGGCAAAATAAGGTTTCTAACATAATAACATTCCCATTTCATGAGTAATGACATGCACTCTGTCAATGAATGTCCCATTCCTATTACCGCACTTGACCACATTCCTTTAAATGTTTGTTGCGGCTTAGCCAAAAGGATTTTGGATTTGAAATACACATCCTGCTTCTTTTTGGAGGATTTGGGGGTTGATTTCATAATACACTAAAATTCTAGTAACCTACCTACTTTACCTCTCATTTTTTTTCCTTTTCCCAATACCACACCTTCATTTTATTATCATCTATACTTTCTTACTGTCCGGCCCCACTACATCCCCACAACCAAACAAACATTAAGTTCAAATTTTACCTTTTAACTATTCAAAGATTTTGCAGTCTAGATTTCCCCCGCACAACTACAGCGGCAAACAAACATTACCCTAAAAGGACCCTTACAGTCAGATTTTTGGCTTGGTTGGTTATTAACATCAAAATTAAGACAGACCACTTCATGAAATGGAACTGAATGAGCTTAAAAGATATAAGGCACACTCAAACGTTTATATCTTTAAAACTTACAGTGGTTGAAATCTCTGTGTAGTCTTGCTTCATGGATGTCGCCTTTTGACGAAGAACCTGGAAGATAAAGCAAATAGGAATTAAAGAACAGAACTTGAAAGGTTAATACACAAAAAGTTGGAGATGGAAGGAAAATGAAGAGCTGCTAAAACGAAGAAATTGAAACAACACGCACAGTGCCAAATATATGAACATAATCTACACAAAATCAGAAAATGGAACAAACCTGGACGACAACTTCAAAATTCAGATCCCGTATCTCTTTGAATAATTTATCACTGCAACGTTTCAACAAAGACAACAGAATGGTTACTTCAAAGAAAAATCACAAAAAATATTTAATTAGAAAATATATAGTATATCAACAATGAAGTAGAGAAGATTCAACTATGTATATAGATCAAAAGGAGATTTCACGGAAAAGGCAAGGAGTGGAATTTTTTAAAGCAATTCAATTTGATGTGGATGCAGGATTAGCAATTAAAATTGCAGAGAATATAAAAGATATTCAATGAAGCAATTTACATTGTGCCAAAACGATATGAAACAACACCAGAAACGAGACAAAAAGCACATTGATCCAAATATGTTAGCTTAATTGAACCCTTCAACAATAATTTAAGATTTGATGTGCATTACAAATAAATAAAATGTTGTTTACCTGGAATTTAGGGGAACCTTCAATTTCTTCCCTTCTTGTTGACCTCCCATAATGGACGCATCTAACTCCACAGCACCATTATTGACACCAAGAAACTGCATCGAACCTATTAGAGATGATTTATAAACAAATCCAAAAAGGGAAAATATAAAGAACCATATTATGATACTGATTTGTGGAGAAACTTCTGGCAGCACATCATTCCTCATTTTATCTGCTTTGAAAACTATGTTTCTTTTGGTAACATAATTGGTATAAAAAATAGACTGATAAACATTCTGCACAACTTAAACACAACTATAAATTTTTTCATAATAGCTTATCAAAATGGTATCCAATGCAACAATAATTTTCAGGATGAAAGCTGCATCAGCAACCTATTGCAAGCAGCCGCAGATAATGTTTTGTCATCATAATAAATTTGCCAAGTGCTGACAGACTAGAGTTTGTTTACTACAGTACTACCTCGTCTATCAATCCCTCATAGGTTGAGAGCACATTGGAGTGACCATGTCTACCTGAAAGAAGAAATAACAAAATTTGGATCACGAAGGCCTGTATGTATGTAAGTTGTATAAACTACTTAATATGGTAGACATGCAGTTAAACTAGTATTAAGTAGAAGATGTGGTATTAACTTCCTGAGGATATAAATTTCAAGAATAACAATAACCAGCATACGTTAGAAGAGGCTATTCAAGAAAGACTTTATGGAGTTGAATACAAGACTTTCATCCAAGACATCCAAGAATTTTGTAAACGTCATAGAAACAATTGAACAGGGAAAATCTCTCAAAATCGTGAAGACTCTAAGGGAATATTAGTTCATAGGATGAGAGAATGAGTAGGAGATAAAGTATACCTCTCTATCAAGAAGTATGAGAGTATTTATTTCTGGAATGCTCATCTGTGGAATTAAAAGTGTTATATAGTTAGCACTAAAATTTATCAGTTAAAATGTATTATGACTGTAAGCAAAATTACTTACATTTGAAGTACTAACAGGTTCTTCAGTTTGCATACGATTCAAAATGTCAGCAACACGTATGGCTGCTTTCCCCAAGGCCCTAACATTTGGTATTACTCCAAAAGAAAACTGCCACCACAAAATCATTAAAAAAAAGTAACAGAAATGAAGGCAAAAGCATATTTAGAGACATAAATATATTTTCAACATTATTCCAAAAGGCTAATACTCCATTTGTCCCACATATATATGGTTGTTTTCCTTTTTTTGGGATGTCACAAATATATAGTCCAGTTTCCATATAGAGTATTATTTATTTAGACCATCTACTAATATACCTCAATTTAATATGTATTATTAATAACCAATTTATTATTTTTATTTAGTCTTGAAAATATAAATCTTAGTACTTATCAAGTATGGCATGATAGGAAAGTTGACTTGTTTTATTTACTTTCTTAAACTTTGGGAAAACTTCAATCAGCTTATATAAGGACGGAGGAAGTATTTTAAAGCAATTAAGAAATTTAAGCAAAGCACGTATGCAAAGCAATTATACCTCAAGATTGTGGATGGCTTTTGCTATATGCCAGAGAGAGGTTGGATCTCCATCAACCAAATATTCCTGTTATCCTCACAACAGTAGACACGATGAGTTAAATTTAGAAGAAAATGATAGTATCTAGTTAAATAATCAGTCAATTCTAACTTAATGAGAAAATTCCTTACTTTCTCAGCAAGGTCAAGTTCAAATGATATTATATCCTCATCTATTGGAAGCATGTATAAGGGAAACTCTCCAATGCTCAATAACTCATGTACTTTTTCCTCCTCAAGTATCTGTCAGCAACCAAACATAACTATAAGAACCAGTAAACAATTAGTAATATCCACCAGCTTCTCAACATCATTCGGCATACCTTCTCACATACAACCAATCTGCGAGGAACAAAGTAAAGATGATACTCTCTGTGAAGCCCTTTGGATGTATCGTTGTGAATATGTGAGCAAATGAATTTCATCAAGTCAAGTTGAGGTCTCACAAGGTAGACTACTTTGGTGCATTCACTTTGAATTGGCTCAGCCGTTAAATACCGCAATTCAACACAATTTTTCTGATCATAAAAGACATCACAGCTTAAATATATTTCATAGAGATTATTATTGGCATTCTAATTTAATTTCTACACTAACCAAGTTCAAAAGGATTCATTTAGTGCTTTTTTTTTCATTTTTGGTATGACTAATTACAATCAACTCAGGATCTGAAAACCTGAGAAGTGCAAGGCAATCAATGTGATCCTTCAAACTGAACTCGTAAGAACAAATTTTCCACAATGACTGAAACAATAAATTTTACAAGTTCCCATTTGGTAGAGAGAGATGTGTTTCAGCATCTCCCTTTGGTATCTGGATGAGGAATCACATTATATTTTTAGCAACAAAAATTAGCAAAGATTGATCTCAAGCTATAATCTTCAGCAATTATACCATCCTTAAAAATATATAAGAATCACTTACTTATATTCAAACAAGAATTAGAAATCACAAGAGCACAAAATACCTTCAGTTCTGAGCTTAGAACAAGAAGTGAGAGCGACCCACTGAGCTTCGGATCAATTACCAGACACTTATCGCCTCGAATCTATGGGAAAAAGGAAAAAAAAATCTGTAATTTCAAAAGCAAACCAAACAAAACCTTTAAGTATACTCATCTTCAGAGTGATTCAGTTTTACTGAACTGAATTAAACTTACGTTTTTAAGGATATTTTCCAGCTCCGTCTGCGCTCGAGCTCTGAATTTCAAGAATGCCAAATAAATTACTCCGTATAAATTCAAAAAATAAAAAAGATGGTGCAGTCAAATGATGAACAGAATAAAAAATGTTACCGTATGGCAGTGAGATTGATGGGAGCATTCTCTAAATTGGGAATTTGGGACATTTCTTCTCGCTAACCTATCTCTCTCTAGAGTCTCTTCTAACGAGAGAGATCAGAGACTCTTTCCACCTTCAAGAAAGTATGATTTAAGAATTTGACATCAACTAATTGACTTCTCAAAATGTTCTGCTAATTACAGTAACCTATTTATCATACAAAATTTGTTCACTTTAATGTGTAATTAATTAATTAATATTAAACATTCAACCTCCCCACTAGAGGTGGCAAAACGGGCGGGCCGGCCCGGCCCATTTGCAATCGGGCCACAAAATACTCAGCCCAACCCAGCCCACCTTAGCCCTCGGGCTATCGGGCCAGCCCGGCCCGTTTTTTTTTTTTTTATTATTAATGATTGAATGGGCATATTGATATACTGGAGTATAGGCTTAGCATATTATGGAGTCATTTAGGATGTATTATTAAACTATTTCAATAAATTAACAATGCAACTAACAAGATGTATTTAGAATTATAAATAAATAATGCAACTAAGAGGAGGCATTTTAACTTCTAATTCTAAGTCCAGTGGCGGATTTACGTTAGGGCAGCACTGGGCTCAAGCCCAGTGCAAACCCAAGTCAATTACTATATACGTACATATACCTTGAGTTAATTTGGTAAATGAGCCCACCCCAAAATAAAATGAAACCCCGTTGAAATAAAACTTATTGGAGAATGGGCAAATAAATCAGATATATATCCACTCATTTGTCTCCTTGATTCGAATTTTGATTGACGCTCAATGCTACATTTCGCCCCCACTCTCAATTTTTTTCTTTCAAAATATAGACTACGCCCTTCTACTTCAAATACATGTCATTTAGAGTAATGTCCGTGCACATATTACGAATTTTCTATTTATATTATATTTTTATCAATGCTTATCTTCTTTAATAAAATAACACATTTATCTAAATATTTTAACAACTTAGAGTAATTCACACAATATTATCAAAAGTGTCACTCATTCGCACAATATTACCAAAAGTGTCACTCATTTAATTCACTTTTCAACATGGGACCCACCATATATTAATAAACAAATACATTTTCTTAAATCATTCAACAAAAAGAAATGGAAAAAAAAGGTCGGGGACTGAGGGAGTATTATATAAGGTTTTAGTACAAAATGATTTGTTATATAGACATAGACTCAGTTAGAGATATATTTTATTAGACATAGGGGCATTTGGAGCTTTTTACACATTTTAAATATAAAACTTACTATAATTTGGGACAAAAAAAACCCTCTAACCAGGGTAAAACACACAAAAAAAGGATTCCCATTAACAAAAAAAAAAATTGATATGGAAGTGAGGACCAGAGATGGAACTACTGGTTCTTTCCATTTTATTTTTTTTTCCCTTGAAATGAAATGAGAAATCAGAGAATGGGACAAACACACAAAACCACAGAGACTTTGACCAGAAAAAATATAACAACATGTAGATACAATTCTAAAGACTGGATAAACTAGTGGCGCATATAATGAACCTTATACACTCTTTTGCAATAAGCGACAGCAACTCGTTAGGAACAGAGAAGTAAAATGAACATCACTGTTCACAATTCGGAGTGTTCTTTTCATCTAAAAAAGTAAAATCTAATTTGGCCATTAATTGCTTCTTTGCAGATTTAAGCACTATGTGCTTCTTTTAAAATTAAGTTGGCCATTATTTACTTCAGATATACGGGAGGCTCGTGATTCATTATAAGAAGCACATGAACCTTGCTGTAATGGCCAATCTGCTCCTTTCTTTGCAAAACCATTAACAAAAATAATTGCAATCATCTAATTTTCATGTGTACCAGGAATAACATAATCAACAATGATATGAAAATAGTGGTATTGACATTAAACAAACTTTCTTATCTAAATTAACATATTCAAATCTTATTTTTTGTCGCAACCCCTGCAGCTTTAAATTTCCAAACCAAATCTACCATGTAAAACATACTAGTTCAAAGAGCAGTAATTATGTTCCAAGGAATAACTAAACAACAAAATTGTGAGCAAAAAAAACCACAAGCACAAGTAAAAAATGGCGCAATCGGATTTGAAAAATTTACATAAAGAAGAGATGAACAAATTAGGAGTAATACCGAAACACCGCCGGAAATAGAGGAAATCGAAGCAACGCCGGAAATAGAGCAAACCGAAGCAGCGCCGGCGCCGGAAACCATGGAGACCGTAGCAGCGCCGGCGAAATCGTTTCCAAATGACAGCGATCGCACCAATTTCTCAAAAAGTTGCTAATGGAAACATCTTAAAGGTCGCTGCACTTCCAGATTCTCAACACGCAGGGTGGTTGCGAACGAAAATTGAACGGAAAAAACAGAGAGAAAAAAGAGTGGCGGGCGAGAGAGGCGGTAAGAGAGAGGAATTAGAACTTGTGAAATGAAAAAAAAGGAAAGTAAAACCCTAGTCTATTGACCCGTTTTGATGACCCAAACCCGACCCGACCGAATTAAATTGCTACACACCAAAAGTTATTGGTGTGTGCTACACACAATACTTTGCCCTTATATAAAGGTAGTAGTGTAAATTAGCATATATCATTATTAATTATATATAAATAAAATAGTTAATATTCAATACAATTAAATTCATCATTTTAAATGCTCACAATTTGATTAGATTTAAATATCAATATCAATATGAATGTAATAATGATTGTTGATTTATGCTCTACATCGTTCAGTTTAAATATTCTTCATGTGCAAAAATAATAGATTTTACTATACCATATATTTTTATCTGAATAATTATGATGGTTTAATTGTTGTAATTTAAATTTCATTTTAGATTTCAAGAGTATGACACCTCAATTTTCTCTGATTTCTAATATTAAGAGTGAGAGCCAAAAATTGACCGTTAAAGTTAGGATTTAAAAAATTGACAATATTTTTTAATGATTTTAATAGAGACAAGTTCTACTTGAAACTCATTTTGATCGATGAACAGGTATTTGTAACGTTAAAGTTTATTTCAAATTTTGTATTGTTTCTTATATAAATTAATTTCTTACCGTATACTCCCAATAACTAATAATGTCAATTAATTTATAAATTATTCAATATTAAAATGTAAATTGATTATTATTAAATTATTAGTCTAAGTAATGTTATTCCATAATTGTTATAATTTATGCGAATTTTGATTTTTTTTTTAATTATTTAGTTTGTAGGATATACATATAGGGTTTAGTGAAAGGCACGAGCCACAACTAAACAAACCCCATAATTTATTGTATATACCTTGAAATTTTTTAAACAAAAATACTCTTATATTAAATGTCTACAGAAAATAAATATAATATATTTTTTTCAGCACGCGAAATTCACGTGGTTACACTCTAGTATATTTATAAAAATAAAAAAATAGGTAACTCATACTTGGTCAAAAGACATTAGTTGCATGATTTAAATTACGTATTCATATATTAAAAAAAATAATAAGGTAACTAATACTTGGTCAAAGCACATCATCCAATTTAAATTAATAATTGCCAATTGTCCGTTATTTTCTATAGCAATTTCACCGCGATTCCAAGACCAAAACAACTGAAGACTTTTTTACATACATAGTGAGTGTTTGCAAATTCTACTTTGTAGGTAGAATCACTTATTTTTTGAAAATAATCTATTTTGAAGTGTTTGCAACTACTACCTTAATTATTTAAAATCTATTTTGAAGAAGTTACAAAAACCTGCTTTTGGATTATGGAGAATTGATTCTCATGGGACTCACCACTTTTGTATCTCTAAAACTAAAATATACTATTGATTTTTTACAAACACTTCCACTTCTAAAATCACTTTATTTCAAAACATTCTTCACTTTTAATTTTACTACAAAAATCAATTAATATCACTTTTAATTTTGCAATAGAGTTTCAAAACACACCCATAATATGATATGATATATTTACAATATCTTCTGATAGAAAATCGGAATTACCAAAAAAAGGAAAGAGGAGATATTGGAACAGGCATAAAAAAAACCGAAAATTATTAACAGGGCACGTTTTTGATGAAATTATTATTATCATTATTTACCAATTAATAGAAAATTATTAAAACAAAAGAAAGAAGAGACGGAACATATTTCACTCAAGAATAATCTTTTCATACATCAAACGATGGCTGTACAAAACGAACAATTTAAACCTACAAATGGCTATACAATTTAGATTCTATAAAAATATCCTAGTCAACGCTTTCAAATATAGGTTTCCAACAATCCAGTTCAAATTAAAAGAAATACACCAAGAAAAAAAAAAGCGACATCACTTTTATAAGAAAATGAACGAAAAACACAATCACCTGGTATATTTCATTAAAATATGAAGAATAGACCACAACCGAGTCCGGTACAACGCAGAATGTAATTACATCTAAACTCCACAATACATCAACCCTAAAATTACAACTCAGATACAAAACTCAGAATGCAACAATACAATTCGATGAAAAAAGACCTACCTATCCCATACAATACGAAATAATTACAAAGTCAACAAACGACAAACATTCGTCAAAAAAAAAAAAAGGACAACCACGCTTAAATACGATTTCCTGAAACAAACTGCAAAGAAGTAGTGAGACTGAATGAATTCGAAGACAAATGAGAACTATATATAGGCACTAGTACGGAGCCACATATGGAAGCTGAAATTTAGGGAGTGATGGGAAAAAACCTACCATAAAGTAAATGGACGACGACGATTAAGATGATAAAAGAAATCAAAGGCTGAGATGATCTCCCGCCCAAAACTATAAAAGGAAATCTTGTTTGTATTATATATTTATTTATGATTAGACTTATTCAATTTTCGGTAAGAATACAAAATTCAAACTATTCATTAAAGTGTGTTGATTTTGCATACTAATTATACTTTAATTCAATTAGAATATATTTAGTTACTTCTTAAACAATTGATTGCTTAATTTTAAACATTTTAGAAGATTTAAATCTGCGCAATTAGTGTTTGATCATTACACATTTACCCTATTTTTCTTTTTTTCTTTCTTTAAGAAGAATGATCTTATTGATAAAAAAAATTATAGAAGATAAAATATCCATTTAAATTAACTGCTCTAATTTAATAACAAAATATTCTCATCGAAATTGATTTAAAAAATGTTACATTATGCAATATTACTATTAAAAAAAATAGGAACTTACTCCCTTAGTTTCACCGGATCGTATCCAAGATAGGAGCGATCAGTAGAGGGGCGCTTTTTCTTGCTCAATACAGCAGCAACAGCTTGTTGCTCGTTCACGACCTCGAGAGAGGTAGATTTTGAGAATGGAGAGCGAGGAGCCTGACTACTGGCCTTTGTTGATTGTTTCGAGCGTTTTGTTGCTCGTTCCACCCCTTCCCCATCGCCACGACTGTCTTCTCGAGGGGCTTTCTTTTTCCCTTTCTCTCTCTCCTTCTCCGCCCCTCGAGGAGATGTGGTGGATTTAGAAACTCCTCAGGAGCGACCAGCAGGAACCCGAGGGCGAGCATGAGGAGCTGGTTCTTCTCCAGCTCGGAGGCGGATAAGTGACAAAGGGGGATCCTGCTTCTTCCTGGTCGGCTCTTCGGCGGCCATTTGCTTTACACGAACAGTGAGGAGGTGATAAGATTTAGGGATAGTGGGGATGGCAACAGTCACTCGCTGATCTTTTAAGCAAAAGATGCAAAAAGTTAGGAGAAGCGATCAGGCGAGCAAGGGAGTAAAATTTATTAAAGTTGTTACCCTCTGGGATGTCCGCATAAGCCTCCTATTGATGCAGACTTATGAATAAATGGGCAATCTTTCGACAATGAGCCTTTGATAAGTGGGAGATCTCGCAATCAGCAGAGTACCGGAGCACTATCACAGCCAAAGTGTACAGGAATTCCTCGCTCAAATCTGGATGTCCCCACTTCAGTATTTGTGGACCTGCAAAACAACAAAAAAGGAAAAATTAATATTAGTTCCAACGTGGTCCCTGGAAAGAAAATGGAAGCCTACGTTTTACAACTCCAAAATGCTCGGGTGAATTTATGCGTGCCTGGCCGCCAGAAAAATCAGCTGATGCCCGCCAATCTCCTCCAATGAAGAGAAATTGGTTGTGTTAACTTTTTATTTTGTTTGAAACCCCCTCGATAAGTTTGACGCCTGTCCTCGCCTTCAAATAATACCAGCCCACACCCTCATCCTTGCAGGCGGATATGACCATAGCATAATGAATCTCGACCGTGCTGATTTTGTTTTTATAGCCCTCGAGGCCAAATAAAGTCATCAGAGCGAGCAGATTACTCCACCCGTTAGGCGTGATTTGAGTGATAGATAAATTTATATCCTCCAGGAAACGACCAATAAGGGGATGAAGTGGAAGCGGGAATTCCGTGTTTAATATATCCAAATTAATCGCTGTGCACCCCGGAGGTGGACGATCAGCCGTTTCTCCCTTCTTGGGGGCGTACAGAAAGATATCATATGGAATCTTGTAGTGAGACCTTATGCTATCCAAGTCATCTTCTGTAATGAGACTTGAAATCCTGCTCGCCGTAAAACTATTTTCTTGGCGGTCATGATCACACGGGAGCGAACAGAAAACATAGTGGAGTAGCGAGCAGCATACTTGGCCCAGTCGCTTTGGCGAGCAACTCCTTCAGGGATCTGGGACTCAGGAGTTACTCTAGAGGTAGGAAAACCTATCTCCTTTAGAAACTCCCAAGTTACTGATAATCTTGGTCGCTCCTCGTCGGGCTGGTCGCTCCCTGCCTCGATTTCAGCAGCTACCTCCTCCGAGTCTTCTCCAAGGTCGGAGGAAGTGTTTTCTTCAATATCAGGGCGACCAGCTGGTCGCTCCACGTTTTCTTCGCCTGAGCTGTCAACAGCATAGGCCTCCACCAAGCGAATAACTGAGGAAGCTTCAAAACCTGTCTCTTCATCTACAAGCAAGGTTCTGGGGTTACGAGCAAGGGCTTGGTGAATAGATCGGCAAGGAACAGGGGAAGTTTCCTCCATCGGTCGTTTCCCAGAATTACGTTCGAAAGCTTCGATTGAAGCGGTTTCACTCGAAGAATGTGAGGCCATTTAAAGAGTCGTTTTTTGAATATAAATAAGAATGATGTTTGGTCAGAAAGATGAGAAATGGACTCTCAAGCGGCGTCAATGGCGGAACATGGTGGCGCCGGAGAGGATTCACGGCGGCGGAAGAAAAAAAACTTATTGAAGGAAAAAGCGGGAACTAAATTGGAAATGCAAATGAAACACGAAACAAGAATTAAAAACAAAGTCAATGGAAAAGACCAGTGATTACCTTGAAATTTCATGCAAAATTCGTCGAGAATTCGGCAGGGAATGAAAGATAATCGAAATAAAAGCTTGAAGTGCAACTTCAATGGCGGAAGGTTTGAAGAAATTCGAAAAAACAGAATTGAGGAGGAAAGGGGTATTTATAAGAAGTGAAAATGGGGGCCAAAATGAAATTTATAAAAAAATTCGTAGGCCCCTATATGCAAATTTAAAATACGCATGGGCGGCAGGTGACGTCATCACCGCCCATGACGGTACAAATTCCGAGAATCTCGTGAACTTAACCGCAACCACAAGCGGGGAAAACTTCGTTGCTCGCCTAACTCCTCGGTGGTTGCCCATTTTTCCCGCCCATGAAATTCAAAAACTTGTTACTCGCCCCAAGTGCACAGATACTATCTCATCAAAATTATGCCTCGCCCTTAATTAGTTGATAATTATCCTAATAAAGACAAGTCAGGGGGCAATGTTGATAGGCGACCAGTCGAGCAACAAAGTTAGAAGATCAAAAATATAATAATGCAATTAAAGGGACGACGACCAGATAAACTCAAAAAAGGGTTAAATCATCAGAGACGATGCCTTGAACCAAAAATACTAGCTTTCCACTAGTAGCTACCCCGCAAGCATATGGGTTCACTGTAGTATGAGCAAGTATAGGGACCAAGTATTATCGAACCCAAGGGAAGTGAATGTATGCGAATAAATCCCTAAAGATCTACGCGTCGTAGTTAATATGAGTGTATGTTTTTGGGGTTTTTGAAAAAGAATTATAATAAACTAAAATTATCCTACGAATGCGAAAGGAAAATTAAACTAAGTATCTAAGGTGTGTTTTCAAATAAGTGATGGTGATGCTTAGGATAGGAATTCCTACGTATACTAACGGAGCAGGTACATAATCAAAGTAACTGTGACGTGCAAGAAATAACCTAAGTAATAGAACGTAAGATGAAAGCTCAAGAATTCAAACCTTATACTTTATCCTATCAATCGACTTCACTAATCCACGAACAAGTTAATAGATCATTCTTAATTGAAGAGACCCTAATTTAAGTAATGGTGATGCGGCCATCCTCTCTAGCTAAACCGGTAGATTAATTAACCCCTTCTAAACCTTCTAGTTAAGTCTACTAGTTGTTAAAGAGTGATACGGTCGTCCTCTCTCTAACACTTTTCGAACGAAATTCAAAGATAAGTTAAGATTGATTTTAAGAATTCATTAATTAAAAGAATTAAAACTAAACGTCACGAATTATCCTAATTACATACCTACATCCTACTTCTACAAGTTCATCCTACCCTAAGCATACAAGGGTTTTAGCCGGACATGGCTTTAACGGTAACAAAAGCAATTGAAGAAATAACGAACATAAACATGATGATTTGAACTAAGTAACTATTAAACATAAACTAGGAATTAAAGAAATAAACGAATATAATGAACTGAAATTAGATTAATGAAAACGAAGTCTCAAGTATTCAATGTCAACGAGCAAATGAAAAGAAACTGAAATCCAAAACTAACTAAGAATTCGTAAAGTAAAACCTCAATTACGTAAAATAAATGTTTGCTCGACTCCCGTACTCTCCTCTCTCCAAAAACTAACTCTAAGTGTGAAGTGGTGGTCAAAAACATGTTCGGGATTGGTATTTATAAGCAACGGACCGATTTGGGGTGATTTGGGCCGACTTTGGTCCAAAATGACTCGAGCTCTAGGAGGTCGAGTGCCTCCTCTTTCCATCACTCTCAATGCACTCGAGCTCATTGTGGTCGAGTGCTAGCACTCGACCAAGCACTGCTCGAGTGCTTTACGGCTGTTGTACACATGTTCGTAAAATCTTCATATATTCTCAATCGGGAGTCCGTTTTGGTCGATTCAAAGTCCTACGAACTCCTCTTTTCACCCTCTATCTGAACATGAACACCAAAAATACAAATTCATCAGATTATAAAAATGATACTCAATTGATTCCAAACACTAATAAAAAATACTCAAAACATGGGAAAATCGGGCACCAAATCATAACAATTTCACGCCTAATCAACCCCCCCAAACTTACCATATTGCTTGTACTCAAGCAATGAAATAATAAGTCAAGTGAAATTGTTAGGAATGAGTCAAAGAATCAAATCATGCAAGTAAATGGACTCGAGTTTCAAAGATCGTTCGCACGTATTCAAACTTACACCCCCTTTATCATACTCATGCAACAATTGCAACAAACACTAAGATCAAACATGGATATGCACTCAACGATGTGTTTTACTCCCTCACAAGTGTATAACAGTATTTAAGGGCATCCTCAATCAATCATTCACTCAAATCAGCAGTCATAGGTGTTAGTGTTAGTGTCCTAGAGATAATCCATCGAAAGGACATAATACTAAGATAATATTCAGATTTAGTTTAATATTATTGGTTTAATATTAAATGTATGGTGTTACACTTATCTGAATATGATGTTTGATTGTTTGCATATATTCTTATTTGTGTTCCCATGATTCACTACTGTCATTGAGTGAATGAGAACTCGGATGACTTAAGTATGATTCTCAAATAGCCCCGATCAAGGATCATCAAGAATGGGATATTGATGATGCAATTGAGATTGGTGTGCGATCTGCATCATACTCTTAGAGAGTGTAGTAAGATCTCACTTACTACGAGATACCGGGTATCTCATGATGGATGCACAGATACCTTAGAGGGTATTATTATACCCATCCGAGAAATCGTTTGATGTAATTCCACATAATGTGTCTACGGGTGTCTCGGTTAGTGGGAGCGATGTGATACTCCTCTGACTTGAGGTCAATACGCACGACATGTGTGGAGTGGTGAACTTTGACCATGACCGATGCTTGCACCCTTCCACGGGTAGATATGTCATGGATTGGGTTCATCACGAAATACATGTGTGTGGTAGTTGAGCCAAGAATAGGATTCATTCCTCAATGTGGATTTAGAGAGAATACTCGTCTTCTCATCATAATTGAATCTAAGTCGTCGGCCGATGCACATCAACTTAGACTTTGTGGCTAAGTGTGATATACTTGATCAATTAGTGATTGGAGATAATATGATTAAGTTATTTGACTGGACACTTCATCATGTTCAAGACTTAATCGAGTATTCGTGAATGAAAGGAAGATATCCCAATAGCCTACAGTATTACAGGTAGTTGCAGATTTCCTCGCAACGTACCTCGTATATTGAGAATGTTTGATTTATTGTCTAGGGTTCAATTAAGACCATTATTTTGACTAATCGCTCGATATACGAGGGCCTATGGGTCACACAACAAGTAATGACAATTTACCAATTATAGTTGGTTGATTAAATATTGTATTAGATATAATAATTAATTTATAGAGAATATAATAATAATTATATTTGGAATTAATTATTATTATTATTTAATTAAATTGGATTTAATTAAATATGAAATCCCAATAATAATATTTGAAATATTATTATACAAGAATAATAGATATGGTAAAGATATTATTCGTAGGAACATATCTAGGGAGATATAATTTGTAAAGATTATATTACGGGTTAGGTCTGATATCTTGCTTAGGAATTAAGCCAAGTTAATCCCTATAAATATGTGTCCTATGGGAATTCCGAATTGAGCATAAGAAATATAATTTCTCCATAATTTCTCCAAAAGAAATAGAATTTTCCATATTGGTGCGGGTTGGTAGAAAGTCATTATGTGGATACCATAGTTGAGGATTCCGCGTACAAATCGCTGTAAGGTTTTATATGTTATTATTTATCCTTTTGCTTTTATGTTATACAAGCATGTTTAAGATTCGTTGTTGGTGAATCGTGTTTTTCCGCTGCGCCGAACATGGTGTTCGTGCCTCTAAAATCCAACAATAGGCTTGTAAGTGCTCTCAACTTCGACCATACTCTAGAAATCAATGCCGAATTACAAAGGACTTTATCAAGGTTGTAATGTAGGCTCTTTGGACAGGTGGGATAACATATAGATAAGTGACTTAAGTGAATGAAGAATAGAAATTCAAACTTTAGTACTTCGAAATTAGGAATATAATACTTCAAACGTTTTCAATCAACACACTTCAATTCCATTACTCTCAACACTTCCAATTTTTTTTTCTAACTCATTTCACTTTTTTTTTCTTTTTCACACATACATATGAGCTCATTTTTTTCTTTTGCTCATTCTCAAATTCTTTTGTTCTTTCCCACAACTCATATTTCATCACACCTTTCTTTTATCACCACTCAACCATCAATACTTCTCCTTTCTCAACTCAAATCAATCTCTTCTCATTCACACTTTTCCTATTCTCCACTCAAAATGGGACAAAAGTTTAAGAATTTGGTTAAGTTTAAATGTGTTAGCAAAGAAAATAGGCTAAGGCTCAAACGGGCTAACTAGGGATAAATATCAATGGTAAGGAAAATTTTAGGCTAAGTGACTCAATCAAAACAAAGATGGCCTAAGATCACATTCGACATATCAAACTAAACACAATCAAGAAGTGAGAGCACACACAAGTTCTAGCATCTTCTAAGGTGACGATCCTCTCACAAACGAAGCGATCAATTAATACAATTTAATCTCTAAAAGCTCAAATCTCACGGCTTTCACATCCATGCTAGTCCTAGTGAATTGTCACTTTCATCTCACAAGTACTAAAAAAGGGGTATTAGTAAGTATACTAGTTCCCTCTCAAATCAACTCTAACTCCTACACTCACACAAGAAAATTCCTAACTCAACTTCACAACTCTAACTGTACTCATCAAAGCATACTCAAGAATAGCAATAAATAAGCATAAGAGAATTGACAGGCATGAAATATGTAGTAGCACATCAAAACAATATCAGCCCAAGGAGCATCTCAAGATACCAAATAACCAAACTCAACTCAAAGAGAGGGTGTGTGCCTGTGCACTGTAACAAGAAAACATATAAAAGCTCCACCCCCCCCCCCCCAAACTTCGACCTTGCGAAGAGGTCTAAGTTTGGGGTTGTGGGTTACCTCATCCAAACAATCAGTTTCTCTCAACAAGTTTGCACACTCCCTTGTTTTGAGTTGGTCACTTCAATGTGAATAACTCCATGATACATTTACTCCCTCGAGACAAGCCTACAAAATAAACTCTCAAGTACAAGGTTAAAACTTACGATTCAACAACACCCTAATAACATAAAAATACTGAAAAACAAATAATAGTGGGTTGCCTCCCACTCAGCGCTATTTTTAAGGTCCTCATGCCGGACCAAACTCAAAGGAGCTCATGGGACATGATACTCAAAATTACCCCCCTTACTCTCATAAGAGAAGATGTCTAAGTTTTTTGCTCGCTTCACATCCTCCTTCTTCACCTCAGGCGGTGGTTTCACTTTCTTCTTTCTCGCTTTCCACGGAGGTACCCACTTCTTGACTTTTGGTTTCTCCTTCTTAACTCTTCCTTTGCTCTCCAACTGAACCGCGTTCACATTTTCCACCTCTTCATCCTTTAACTTCTTTCCTTTATCCCTATCAACATAATCAAGATCATAATGCTCATGGGTTAAATTATCAAATGAAGGATTATCAAATTCATGACTAAGCGAAAGATTAGGGATAGGAGGCGTGTCGTCAACACGAGGATCAATTGCATCCATGCAATAACAGCTTTCGTCCTCCTTCGGGTACTTCATGGCCTCATATAGGGAGATTTTTATCTCTTGATCGTCAACTTTCTACATGATTTTCCCGTTTGCCACATCTAGCACCATCCCGGCCGTTGCTAAGAACGGTCTTCCCAAGATCAGAGGCATGCGCTCATCTTCCTCCATGTTGAGCACTACAAAGTCGGCTGAAAAAATGTGATCCCCAACTTTCACGAGGATGTCTTCAACCACACCTTGAGGTCGAGTAATAGACCGGTCGGCAAGTTGAAGCGTCATCATTGTCAGCTGAAGTTCTCCACCTTCCAACTTCTTGAATAACGACAATGACATCAGATTAATGCTCGCTCCAAGGTCACACAACGCTCCCTTCTTGACTCCATTCCCGATATCACATAAGATCGTGAAACTCCCGGGATCCTTCAACTTTGGTGGAAGTGCTTTGTGCACTAATGCACTCACCTCATGGTTCAGCTGCACCAACTTGGGCTCATCTACTTACCGTCTCTTCGCTATCAAGTCCTTCAGGAACTTGGCATAATTCGGCATCTGTTCCAAAGCATCATAAAAAAGAATGTTAATATGCAATTTCTTAAAAACATCAAGGAATTTAGCGAATTTCTCATCAAGCTTCTTTTTCATGAAGCGATGTGGATACGGGATGGGTATCACCGATTTGGGTACCCCCCATTCATCTCGCTCGGTCTCCTTCACATTCTTCCTTGCTTTCTTTGCCTTCTTCCACTTCGGAACTCTCTCAATCTCCTCAATTCCTTTGCCCTTCTTGAACTCATCCATATCTTTACTTTTCCGAATCCCTTCATCCTCAACCCCTTTCTCAATTTCTACCTCCCCACTCTTTTCTCCTTCTAACTCACCTTCTCCTTTGAGCGTCTCAGAATCAGCAGGCATCTTGGGACCATCATAGTTGGTTCCATTTCTAAGCTGGATCATCTTGCATTGCTCTTTCGGGTTCCCCTCGGGCATTAAGGGGTATTAACCCGGCTCTCTACTCAACAATTTTGGCTTATCTGAAACTCTATAGAAGTGAACCGCCTATTGTTCTCTTGCTGGGTTCTATTCCAGTCTATATCTCTCTTTTGGAGTTCTTGATCACGCTGATCTCCTTTCTTATGTAACTCCTTCACGTCATACTCCAAATAGGACAATCTTTTGCTTCCTTCCTCCACCTTCTGAAGGATAGCTCTCAACATCTCCTCAGTCGAGGAACCGCCTTCTCCACCCGGAGGTTTTGAACCTGGATCAACACCCGGAGGAACTGTAATTCCGGCCTTCAGATTAGCATAAGAGAAGTTCTAGTTCTTCCTCCATTGGTTCTGAGGAGGCTGCTGGCCTCCTTGGTAGCCTTGATTGTTTCTCCACTGATTAGGAGGAGGCTGTGGACCTGGTGGTACAAACGGTTGCCCATAAGTGGGTCGCCCTTGATGATTTCCACCTGGGTACCTATTCTGATTGTAGTATGGTCCTCCCATATAATTGGCTACCTCTTGCTGAACTATGGGCTGGTCCACTTTCTCACTCACTGCTACATTCCCTCCAACCAAACTTTGCCCAATCTCAATGTTATTTATCTTTTCCATCATGGCCATCAACAACTTCCTCGTCCCTCCACTCTCCTCAATCTGATATGTCCTCTGAAATTATGGGTCCTCATTCCCTACCCCGGCATTCGTGACAATATTATCAACGATCTCTCTACACCTAGCTGTACCGTGGTTCAGGAATGCTCCACTAGCACACGCGTCAAGATGGGCTTGGCCAGCCTTGCTGGCTCCACTGTAAAAGAATGCCATTATATCTCCTTCATTGTACCCGTGCTGCGGGCACTCAATCAACATATTGGAGTATCTCTCCCACGCTTGACGTAAGTCCTCTCCCTGCTTCCGACAGAAGGAAGAGATCTCTATCCTTGCTCTAATGGTTCTTGATGGAGGGTAGAATCGCTCGAGGAACAGACGCTCGAGCTCGGCCCAAATGGTTACACCTCATCGTGGGAGCGTGTTATCGTACCACTCCTTTGTTATTCCCGTTAATGAGAATGAGAACAGCCTGAGCCTCTTGGCATCTTCAGACATGCCGTTATAGTTGAATGTGGATGCTATCATAAGAAAACTCCTCAGATGAGTATGAGGATTCTCCTTCCCAACCTCCCCCTTGAATTGATTCTTGGTAAGTAGCTTTTGAATTCCAGGGGAAATCAAGAAGTTGTTTGCCTCTAGAGGAGGCAATGCCACTCCATCATAGTACCGTTGTGGCTGTGCCGCGAACCTTCCTCGAATAACCATATTCTGATCTGCGTTCTGAGGAACGTGCTGAGTAAAAATAGGTGGTACCGGTACTTGTTGGACTGGTGGTGGTTGATGTACTGGTGGTTGGTTATAAGCAAGCGGTGGGGGATACGGGTATGGTGGATATGGATATGGTGGGTATGGGTAAGGATAAGGTAAGTTGTTTTTAGGGTAAACAGGGTTGTTAAATGGGTTTTGGTGGATGACTTGATTCTGGTTTTGGTTTTGGGTTTGAGTTTGTGTAGAGTTATTTTGGTTTTGTAAATTCGGGTGTGGATTCTGAGTTCCCCCTATGGGTATTTGTTGGTTACTGCTGTTTCCATCAACTCCATCCGCCCGTTCCACTATAGCATCATACTCTGCAGCAACTTTGTCTAAATCCCCAATTCCATCTAGATTCATGTCTTTGACTCCACCGGCAGTATTCATTCTTCTCAAGAAAGCTCAGTTTCTTCTTGCTATCATTTCAGGATCTAACGGTATTCTCTCTTCGTTCGTTTCTCCTTGCGAGCGTGTTTTCATATACCTGAAACACTAACAGAAGAATCACAACGCAACTGCCAAACAAGTAATAATAAACAGAAAGTAAAGCACTCACTACTAACTATTAAGCTATCTACAAGTCCTACTCAAATGACATACATCGCCTTCCCCGACAACGGCGCCATTGACTTGAACCGAAAATACTAGCTTTCTACTAGTAGTTACCCCACAAGCATACAAGACTGTAGTATGAGCAAGTATAGGGACCAAGTATTATCGAACCCAAGGAAAGTGAATGTATGCGAATAAATCCTTGAAGATCTACGCATCGTAGTTAATATGAGTGTATGTTTTTTGGGTTTTTGAAAAAGAATTATAATAAACTAAAATTATCCTACGAATGCAAAAGGAAAATTAAACTAAGTATCTAAGGTGTGTTTTCAAATAAGTGATGTTAATGCTTAGGATAGGAATTCCTACGTATATTTCTAACGGAGAAGGTACATAATCAAAGTAACCGTGACGTGCAAGAAATAACCTAAGTAATAGATCGTAAGATGAAAGCTCAAGAATTCAAACACTAATACTTTATCCTATCAATCGACTTCACTAATCCACTAACAAGTTAATAGATCGTGCTTAATTGAAGAGACCTTAATTTAAGTAATGGTGATGCGGCCGTCCTCCCTAGCTAAACCGATAGATTAATTAACCCCTTCTAAATCTTCTAGTTAAGTCTACTAGTTGTTAAAGAGTGATACAGTCGTCCTCTCTCAAACACTTTCCGAACGAAATTCAAAGATAAGTTAAGATTGATTTTAAGAATTCATTAATTAAGAGAATTAAAACTAAACGTCACGAATTATCCTAATTACGTACCTACATCCTACTTCTACGAGTTCATCCTACCCTAAGCATACAAGGGTTTTAGCCGGACATGGCTTTAACAATAACAAAACCAATTGAAGAAATAACGAACATAAACATAATGATTTGAACTAAGTAACTATTAAACATAATGATTTGAACTAAGTAACTATTAAACATAAACTAGGGTTTAAAGAAATAAACGAATTTAATGAACTGAAATTAGATTAATGAAAACAAAGTCTCATGTATAACGAAAAAAAACTGAAATCCAAAACTAACTAAGAATTCGTAAGGTAAATTGCGGTCTACAATGCCACATCCAACTGTCGTCTTTCTCTCCATTTTCTCATATTAGGTACTACATAATTTATGAAATTGTTTTTGTTCCTTCATCTTATGTGAATTGCGGTCTACAATGCCACATCCAACTGTCGTCTTTCTCTCCATTTTTTCATATCAGGTACTACATAATTTATGAAATTGTTATTGTTCTCTTTTCCTTCTCTATTTTAACGATCTTTTTCTTGGATTTCATGACATTCTATCGTTCACTGTCCGCCCGGCCCGCCAACTCTAATTCATACCATGGTTCATGTGCAGGTTAGGTTTTTGGGTTCAAAATATGATTCGGCTTGTCTTCTAATTATTTTACCCGCTATCCCTTTTCAAATTTGATCCAATATAAACTCATATGGTTAATGGATCTTTTCGAGTTCATTCTCCCAAACTAAGATTTTCTATAATTTATTTCTCTAGGTTTTGTTTATCCAATTCATTTTCAGGTATTGAGAATGAAATTCAGTTTGGGGTATCCACGAAAATCATAAATGGTTCAATTGAAGATTTTTTTCAAAATCATTTATAATTCCTTCAATCAAGAATGCATTAACATTTATTTCATTCTCCTTTCAATTGAATATCATCAGGTAAAGATATATAGTGTTTTTTTTTATATATCCATTTTGGTTTGTTGTTGCTGAAATGACGTGGATTGTTGTGTGTATAAATCCTGTAGAACAAAATTTCAAGAGCTATAATTTTGTTCTTTGTTCCGTGGTTTTGACTTTTCGCAAAATCTTTGCATAATAATAAAAGTTTTTGTTTAACTTTTGACTGCTGCAAATTTTTTTAGTATTGCTACAATTTTTCATTTTTGTTGATTTGAGGTGGACACAAGATTGAGTCAGATATTTTTATATTATATATTGATTTTGTAGGTTGATTGAGTTAAGGACCACACATTTAGAAAACAATGTTTGAATTTTATCATATAATCTTATTCTGATGTATATATGGTGAAGTCAAGTGTACTCAATGTATCACTAATTACCAGTAATTCATTTCACATTTAATATCCATTTGGGTCATTTTTAATCTTACAGTTTAAACAAAAAATCTTCTCTTTTATTAAACTATTACTAGGCTCATGACGTTCTATTACGTTCTGTTAAATGAATTTAGAAGGAAGCCCTCTAATTGATGTGGTGTAGAACTTGAATTTTTATACATCTTTTTTTTTTTTTTTAAATTTGTACTACTATATAAGGTTTCATGCCATATTATCAGGCTGTTAATAACTTCTAATCATTCTTATTTAATCAATTTACTAACTATCTTTCTATATGATCTTTGGTGATATAAATATGTCATTTTATTTTACTACATTACTTTACTAAATATCACTATTCATTGGAAATAAGGATTAGTTTATTCTGTATGAGCAATTACTATAAATTTTATTTTTTGGGTTATGCTATTTTTCTTCTTATAAACAGTACAAGATGTGGGATTGATTTAATTTTTTTCCCCAATGGTAGACTATGGTGTTGTCTTTGCTACGGTTGTGAATGGGGACTTTCCATTTGGGCTAAGACAGTTGATGTTGTGATTTGTATAGTAAAAATTCTTTTAATAATTTTGTAGCATTCATGAATGTTGTGATATGTTAAGTAAAATTTCTTTTAATATTTTTGTTGTATTCATGGATACTCTTATAATTTGTGGAATTAACTTGCATTTACTTAGCATCCATATTTAATTTTATTTTGTAGTTAGTTATGTTTACAAAATTTTAATTTTTTTTTTTATTTCTAATCATGTCCATTATCTCCTACAATTACTAACATTTGCATTTCAGTTTTATGCCCCCTTCCAATCCATCTTTTTCTTTGTTTTGAATTTTTTTCACCATTTTATACTAACCCAACAATTTATTTTCAATCCCGCGTAAGACGCGGGTGTTACACTAGTACATATATATATATATAGCAAATATAACTCAACCGCCTTATATAGGCCACTCATGACTCACCGTCTTATGCAGTTATGCTTCCCAGTTCCTAGGTATGGCCGACTTATTCAGTTAGATAAATAAAAGTTTATTTTTATATATAATTGTAAAATTACAAAAATGCCCCTGTTTTTTTTTTTGCTAAATTGCAGGGGGCATAGTCCCTCCGTCGTTGTTCACATGTAATGCTAAAAATTAGAGTTTTAATTACGAATTATCCAATAACTTTATGACAAAATAGATTTAGTTACAAAATTAAATTTTTATCTAATTTAGTTTCAATTCCTCTGACAAGGTCCAATTTTGGTCCCAAATTATCCAGAAAAATCTCATTTTAATGTTCAAAATTTGTGATTTCTGGTAATGGATGTGGCGTCCAATTGTGCTTATTATATTTAAAAAAATCTTTTACAATTTTACTGCAGACCATGTATATATATTTTTAACAAATAAATGGTAGTTAAATCAACTTTATCGCCGGAAATCATACTACGTATTTTCACTTTTAACGGCCGATTTGGAATTAAAATTGGACATTGTTAGAGAAGTTGAGACTAGATTTAATAAGAAAATAATTTTGAAACTAAAGTTATTTTGTCAAAAAGTTATGGGATGACATATTATGTAAACTCCTCAAAATTAATTAAGTAATTGATAAAGTGAAGTTTTTAAATCGAATTTGTGAGTAAGCAATTTTAAGTGAAGTGAGTAAAACTAATAGATTATTATATATAGGTGTGTCAGTTCGTTTTTCGTATCGATATATTAGTGATATGACACGATAAATTAAACACAGACATGATAAGAATTCATTCTGACAATACATGATTCAATTTTGTGTCGACACGACGTAAACAACACATATGACACGATTAAAAAAATTGAGAAACATAATTTTTATTACAATATTTGACACGGCGTGCTATAACACTATAATACTCGTTATACAATATGACACAATAACACCCGATAAAAAAGTATAAACAAAATACCAATTCATATATACAATTGAAACTTTTTTCCAAATTCAATGTGTGAACGAAAATTTTATATCCTAATTGATCGACAAAATAATGACACGAACATGACACGCCATAATAAAACTTGTGTCATTATGTTGTCGACATAATAACTATACAAACACAATAAACCTAAATACTAACCGAAATTTACATATCATTTTTCATGTCATATTCTAAATTGTCACCCTAATTATATGTTGAACTCGCAACATTCTCTAATATAATTATTTACACTGTTTTATAAAAGAGTTTGTCATTAAAAAAATGGAGTGTGTGGAATAAATAGACTTTATTAGAGAACAACTTGACATCGATTAATTTTGCATTTCTTGATCAGTAAAATGAGTATTTTGTTCATTCAAATGTATTCAATAATACTTCAAAACCTCTATAACTTTTTCTTCTTTTTACTAATTTACCCTATTAATTAAATTCAACAATGAACCAAAATATAATAATAAAAATAAACTTAAGTTCATTTCACATCAAAACCCATCTGACTTCACATCGATATATTGCTTCTTAAAAATAATTCTTCCGCAAACCCAAGCACTTGATTTTGGCACAGACAACGATGATCTTTTGAGCTTAGAGTTCGAAGATTTTGGAGACAAAGAGTGATTTACATAAATGGACATTATTAGTATCCTGACTTAGGCTTTGAGATTCTTCTTGCTTCATTTGGGACAAATGTAATGAAATTTTGACCCCATCTTTGCCCAAAGGGCAGATGCACTAATTAAATTCTCCGATACCATCTCAATAAGATATCAATTGTTTATGAAAAACCCCTGAAGGATTATATTTATCATAGTTTATAATATCCCTGAAGGATTATATTCATCGTAGTTTATAAAAATCCGTGAAGGATTATATTCATGGCCGTTTATAAAAATCCTTGAAAGATTATATTCATCAACAAAATTTTAATAAAATCGATAGCAGAAAATATCGATCGATGAAAATCATGGCCGATGCCAAATAATTATTGAGATGGTCGAGATCGAGTATTCCCAAAGCGAATCTTAGCATACCAGTCTGCCTGAAGCAAACATGAACATTGTCAGTGACATGACATTAAAATTTATGAGTTGTCAAGATACATAGTGTCATTATTTTGTGATTTTTATGCATGTTATGAATATATATTTTGTCATGATTAATATTTGCGAAAAATTACAACTCAATTACCGGATGTCTTTAACAACTCCAACAGAGTTAGTGAATCTCATATTTATATAGAATATTCCCGGTTAAAATTTATGTCCCTTAAGGACAAAATATCACATTCAATGAATCTAAAGCACGCCTAAAGCGTGAAAGACCTTATTAACAAAATCCAACCTCTTGAAGAGTTGTAGATCTGGTGTTAAAATCCAATTTAGATTCATATATATTATAGCATGAGCGGTTAGTCCATCTAAAATAATATTGTGATATGTCGGATTTTGTCTACAACATATATGTGTCCACAATTGTTCTTTCTAAAATCTAGATCCAGTATCTAAATCGAGTGCCCGAATCACTTTGATTTGGGTGCAATAAGGAAGAAGCAAAAGTATGGCAGAGCTAAACTCGCAAATAATAAGGTTTGGTTTTATCGTATGTACACTCGAAAAGTTATACTTGTAGGATAATGATTGTTTACACGAAAATCAAAAGAAGAGTGGTAAGCGAGATTAATAGTTTTAGGGTTTTCACAGAAACCCATGATTTTCACAGAGACTCATGATTGTTTGTGATCAAACATATTCTCCTGGCATGAACAAACAAAGTTCCACTAATCATTGGCAGCTAAAATAAAATACAGTTAATGGACCTTGTAAACCGCATATGTTATATGGTTATTATTTATATCCATGATGGATTTAAGATTCCCCAGAAGAGAAATTATGAAAACCGCAGAATGTATAGTACAAAACTGCTAAGGTCATTATATGATCAAAAAACAGTCGGATCAAATGTGGTACGATCGAGTTAGTGAATTCCTCTCGAAGAAGGAATATACAAACAATAAAGCTTTTCCTTGCGCATATATAAAGAAATCGCAAAGTGGTTCTTGCATCATCTTCGTCTATGTTGATGACCTAAACATAATCGAAACATGCAAAGAGATTGAAGAAGTCAGTTTAATCTTGAAAGCTGAATTTGAAATAAAAACCTTGGATAAAACTAAGTATAGTCTCGACCTGCTGATTCGAGAATTTCCCTGAAGGAAAAATAAAAGCATTTCCCTGAAGGAAAACTAAATTTAAGTATTTCTTCCCTGAAGGAAAAATGAATATGATATCTCCCTGAAGGATGAATGAATTTTATACACCAGTCAACCTACTTGAAAAGGTTATTTAAGAGATCCTACATGGATAAATCTCATCCACTTTGTATACCTATGGTAGTTCGATCCCTTGAAGTAGATAAGAACCCATTTAGGCCCAAAGAAGATACAGTGAATATCCTAGGACCAGAAGTTTCTTATCTAAGCGATATTTGATGCATACTTTATCTCGCAAATCGCACTAGTCCAGACAACGCATTTGCGGTAAATTTGCTTGCAAGATACAGCGCTTCTGCCGTACCAATTTTGAGTTAAAAAATTGGGATTTTCTAGCACACATTTTCCCCTATTTTCTGCATTGCCACCTCTGTCATACCAGAGCCTCCTCCATTCGCTACCACTCTCACTAAATCCACACTAAAAAAATGTGGAATTTGGAAATATGCTAAAATGAATTGAAGTTGGGAATCTTGGTTTATTTTTCAGATTTCCCACTCAAATTTAGTATTTATGGCTTCTTTTTAAGATCCTATCGCTCCAAGATCGAGTGATGACTTAATCGATGACGTCATTGGGTTGCAGAGATTGAGAAGGATTGAGATGTACTGGGTGGTGGCCACTACAAAAAAAATGGAAATTAGTGACAGATTTTTTTACAGACCTATCCGTCAGTAATCTGTGACAGAATATGAATATATTTATGACATATTTCTGTCAATAATATATTATTTTTTTGTACAAAATAAATTCAATTAATTGTAGAAAAATAATTGGAGGGGGACATTCTCCGAGAGAGTGGCTTGCACAATATTGATGTTAAATACACAAACTTTGGGGGAGGAGACGAATGGTGGGGATTTTGATTGTGAGCATGTAATTATTTTTAGCAGTGGAGATAGTTTGATGTGAGAGGGTGGTAGGGAAGGTTGTGATGAGCAGGGTCTGTTCATTTTGGAAAGAGTATGAGAAATATTTATCTACATGTGAGTTCACGTTATTGGCTAGAAGTATTCCTTTTAAAATTTAAACGTTGGTCCACATTGGTATTTAAACTAATTTTAAAAAAATTGTGCCACATCAAATTTTACAGTAATAAAAATTTGTGGGCCACATAAGTTGTCATCGGTTGATTAAGCGAGAGTAGTAGGTATTAAGACGAAACCCAATTCTTTTTTTAAGTTATAGGATTAAATCCAAGAGTCCAAAGTTAAAAGGACTAGAAACAAAGTCAACCAAATTTAAAGGAGAAAAAAACTCCACTTTCCCTTGAAAAATTCATTTAGGTTATGTTGTGACAATAATTTGGTGGTACTATATTATAATAAATTTAAGAGCTCCATTATATCAAACTATATTAATATCAAGTTCCTATTTATGAAGGAAATATTTTAAAGTGACTAATTTCTCTAAAGCATAAATGGTTTTAGATTGATCTGCTAAGGTTTACCACCCAAGGTTTTAGGTGTTATGTTGTTTCAACATACTTCGTTTTAGTGGGAGTCTGTTACTCTTGGTGCTTTATATTTTGATTTTGGACACAATATTGTGTACTTCAGATAACTTGGTAAAGAGGCAAAACTTTGTTATGTTACATTCTGAATGTTTTTGGGTTTTATGTTGATCTCACTAAGGAATGAGGAAGGACCAGTTTGAAATAGGCATGCCAGATCACATTGCAAGTAATTTTCAAGCTACATACCATGATTGATATGTTATTTGATTGTATATATATATGTAATTGTGGATGGATGTAGTCACGTTTAAGATGACGAAAGCCCCCTCAGTCCTATATATGCGGTTAATGGACAAGATTGGTGTCGGGTGTCCTATATATGCGGTTCAGGAAATACACATATGTCTGGTGTCAAGTGTTTGCACTAGTGGGAGATTGTTAGAAATATCCAAATTATTTGGGCTTCCAAGTACCAAACTAAATGTGACCCACTAAAGTTTAAGTTATGGGCTTACATGAGCATTAAATGATCATGGACTTTATGTGTAGAAATCATTTGGGATTTTGTTTAGTTGAGAGACCAAATTAAAAATAAAGGAGAACTTATTATTATAAGTTAGAACTTATGGTCCCCAAAAATTAGTAGATTCACTACAAATTATGTATTCTCTTTACAAAAAACTAAGGAAAGGGTACTGATATTGGTTGTTTTGGAAATCATCATCCCAATTATTTCATAATTAATTCAAATCGATCCATGAATTCAGGTATGCTTTCGCTATTATGATTAAAAATTCTCTAATTTCAGTTAGTCATGGTAGATCTCTAGATTGGTTGGTAATTTGTATTGAAGCATGTGTTTCATAAAGCATGTTATTTGTATCTATTAAAATTTCTAACATAATATTATTTATAATTTTCAAAATGGGTATGCATTTGATAAAATCTAATTATAAATGTGGCCTTCCTAATTATAATGAACTTTTGCCTTCTCTAACTTAAGAACAAGAGCTTTCATAATTTTTCATTTCATGATTGTAGCCATAATCCTAGATTATGTTGTTTGTTATAGTGTTGTAGAATGTTTGAGCCTTGTGTTGTCCTTTTTTTTTTTTAGATTGTAAGCTTGACATTTGAGTACTTCTGGTACTACTCTAATAATATTCTCTATTTCCAATAAAAAAATGTGGCTTTCCAACTTTCATGCCATTTATTCTTAATAAATTTTCACTATTTTCATATTATTCTTTGTCGAACATGTTAGCATAATCTCATTTGTTCTTATAATCATGAGTTTTTTTACATTAATTAAAGATAAGACAATCATACGAAGTCGTTAAAACAACATATATGATCATTGTGAATAGTTTTGATGTCATTATGGTAAAATTCATATGTGTTTGCAAATGAAATTCTAAAGAATTCTTAGGTGATGTTCATATTGGGCTTTAGAAACCCGAATTTGGATTTTAAAATTTAAAACCTATCAATAACTTTTACTCCTCACTCTCTGTCATATTTTAAAATAATACCAATCATCTTAATCATTACAATCACACTCAACAAATAATATAATGTTACAATTTTTACATCAAAAAGTTAAACATACCCTACTCAAAACCCAAAAAAAACATAGAATTTAAAATCCTCTAGATTTTAAAAACCACTAATTAAAAAAAAAATTGGTTTTTAAAAGTCACTTAAAACCCAAAATAAACATACCCTTAGGGTGTGTTCTTTATTGGCTTGAGTGAAATGAGGAAAATCTAGATGGGGAAACAGAGTGGATGGAGCAAATTTAATGAGCAATAATTTGTGTTATAGTTTGAGATGAAAGAGTAGTAGTGAATAAAATATTATGTCAAATCAATAATTTTGAATAAATAATGATATATTATTTTAATATTATTTGTTAGTGTAGTAATGATTGAATGATTGTGATAGTAGACAATGTATTACTCCATCCGTGTTTTTTAGATTGCTCATATAGAATAACATAGGTTTTAATAAAAAAAATTGCATACTAGTATTAAAAAAGTTAAAGTTAAATATATATTGGTCATTTCTATTTTATTTAGGGGAGTTCAGTTTATTGTTTAACGGTATATTGCAAAATGGAGTGACATCAAGTGTAAATAAGGGATATTTGTAAATGGTTAATTATATAGGTGAGAACAACTTTCTGTAGTTTTGAGCAACCTAAAAAGGGATGGATTGAGTATTTTATTCTTAGGGTGGAGTAATGGAAAAAGATGATGTGATTAATGTGAGGTATGTGAAAATAGAGATATATGTATGTTAATATTATCTATATCCCGATTTGTTACACTGAAAAGAATAAGAAATTAGTTTTTAGATCTGACCGTTAATTTCTTCTCTTATCAACGGTTGTCTCTTTAATCCGCACACTTTAATCTGATTGGCTAACACCAAATCTGTTCACTATATAATTCCTCGTTGCTCTACAGTTTAGAGTCAATTTACCCTCACATTATTTTTATATATCAAATTCACATTTCTTTTCCTAATGTCTTTTCTGATTAAGAATGAAATGTGAAAAAAAGATCAGATCTGGTACAAAGAAGAAATCACGGTCTCTAAGCATCAAGGTATGTCTCCAGTTTTTAGTTGGTCGAATAACTAATTTAATTAAAATTGACAAGTATCATATATGTGTCCGTGTCAGAGTACTGGCTTACCAGATATCAATACAAAAATACCTAAGGTTGATGTAAGTTATTGATTATCAATATATTCCTATATTTTATTTTGAACTAATAGTTCAAGGGGTTTCGATTTAGATTTTAGTCCAGACCCAATTCTCAATTTGGTATTTCCATTTTATTTTAGAAATTTTCTATTTAAATCAAGTTTTGTCGCAATTTGTCCAATAGATTTAAGTACCTAAATGAACGAAAAAACTATTGATAGGAAAAAGAACGAATAATTAAATTTAAAACATGTTTAATATTCTTAACAACTTAAATTGATTCTTATGGCCCCTTAACTATTAACAGTTTACAAATTTGTAGTCGTTTACATGATTGAGTAAGTGTATTATATGGTCAATTAATGTACAAAAATTGAATTTTAAAGTTTTAAAAAGCTCATCTAAAGCGCAAGTGATGAAAGATTATAGGTTGTCCGCCTTTTTGTGTTTTGTCAAACACTGATTTCAGGGTGTGTACCTTAGTCAGCGTACTCTGGTGAGCTTCAATGAACCTTAGTGCACCTCTTTAATTTCTGAATTTTCTTCACTCCAAAACATGGTTTGTGTACTGATTTTAAAATAGTAAACCACTTAAAAAAAAAAAACTAGAAAAAAACAAATTAAGTTGAATCATAAATAATAGAATGGTGTTGACTTTAGGCATATCACTGAAGAAACAAATTATTAATGATTGAAAAAATTAGCAAACAACACCATTCTCCCTATACACTAGGTGTTTCCTTTTCCTTTTTTTTTTTTTTTTTAATTCTTTAGGAATCTTATCACAAGCTCTATAACATATTATCTTTAAGACACAACCACCCCTAAGTTATGGACCTAGTAAAATAATGTTCCTATTTTTTTCATGTATACATTATGTTCAAATGTTCATTAATTAAATGATTTTTGGATATTATTATGTGATTTTAAGCAATACTAATCTTTATTTTGTGGGAAAATTCTACTGTGCAGTAGTTTTTCCATTTTCTTCACATTTACACATCTATATATGTGATAATTCTTTTTTTTTTTCTTATGTGTATCTATACTATTTTGGTATTTTCTTCTTTATTTTCTATATTTTTTGTGGTGCATCTAGGTTCTTAACTCTTTTATGCATGAAATATTGTTACAAATATGGATTTATATATATATATATATATATATATATATTATGTTGTCTTTTGAATTTAACTCTATATATAAAAAGAGTTGTGTTGTTGAGTTTTTGTTTGATTGAAATGCGTAGTATTTGTCTTGCATACATATACAAATTAACATTTTTTTCTTAGGTTTCCAATATAACAAATAGACAAAGTATAGAGTGAAAATAGTTCATGCATAAAACATTGAAGTGTATTAGTTGTTTTCACTGAATGATATTAGTTGTATACTAAAAACAAACTATGACTCTTCCGTGAAAACAATTAATACTCTTTAGTGAAAATAACTTATATCCTTCAATAATTTATGTATGAACCAATTTCACAATATACATACTCTAATTATTAATAAATACTAAAAGACTTAAATTTTATAGATGTTGATGAAATTAGTTTCTATATCTTGTGTTACTAAATAATATTTAAAACTATTTTTTTTAAATATATTGTCCTTTCTAAGGAGCAATTTTATTATATTCAACGATAGTAAAATAACTTAAAATATCCTTCTTTCTATAGTTAAAATATTTTAATTTCTTTAATTAACTTGGAAACTAAAAAATAACCAATATAATTTGTGTATGAAAGTAGTGTTATGTTTTAATTCTTGTCGATTTTATCCTCATGGATTATTAGTTATATTTTATTCCTTATACAATTTGCTAAATATTGAAATGAAGTTCCACAATATTGATAACTTTTTCACAACCATAGAACAACAAAATGAAAATTCATAATTGTATATAAAATTAATGCACACATATATTTTTATTGTTATTATAACAGTTCTTTTACACTGACATATTTTTATAGGTTGATAAATCAACCAAAAGAGAAAAATTTCGAGATTGGGTTGATGGCTTCGCGAGGACATTTTCTATTGAAGGCACGATTCATTATTTGCTACATAATGAACTAATAGATATTGCATTACATGTGATTCATCAGTGGTTTGTCGGCATATGCTACCAGGTATTGCATAATGACTTTGGTCTAATAATTAATATTGTGGTATTAACATCAAAAAAATCATTAGAATAATACATGTAAGATTATTTAATTGAATATATATATGTGTGTGTGTGTGTGTGTGAGAGAGACAGAGAGAGAACCACTCTTATGACATATTCTAATGTAGTATATATTCAAAATAGGCAAGTATAATAATATCACGGGTCATGGGTCGATCCAAGTCAAAACTCGTTGATCCTATCCGGAAAATATTATCGCATGTACATGAACTGAAAACTCGCTCCCTAGTGTGTTATTATATGGACAAACATATATTATTGTTAGAGCAAAATGTGTATTACAAATATTTGTACTTCTACTAGTAAGGACAAATATGTATGAATTTTATAATAATAATCTATGCTTTAAGTCATCTCTTTAAAAGGGTAGATTTGAGAATCGAGCGGACGTATAAGGGTAGAGATGTTAAATGGATTGGCCCTAACCTATAAGGGGCAATCATACAGGGGCGTAGGTCTTATCAATCCGCAAGCTAAACAATTCACTAATGAGCTATGAAATAAAAAAAATTCAAAATATTTATGATATAACGTGATATAATTTAAATTCAAAATATAAAATTAAATAATATACGTAATAATATAATCAATGTATTCTTAATTACATTCATCAGATTAACCAACTTTTAAAAAAATCAAGCATTATTGAGAGATAACAATATTTAATACTCAACATCTGTATTACTTAATTTTTTTTATTTATATTCTAATAAAATATTATCTTTAAACTAATTTTCATATAAAATATGTAAAATAAAAGGTAAAAATAAATTATTTATAAAATTATCATATAATTATATTTAATGTAAATAAAATATTAAATGGTCTTGGCGAGGACTTGTTCTGAAACGGGCATGAAAAAACTAGCCTTAAACCTTAGTTTTAGGTTTAAATGAGTCAGCCATAGGGGTCCTAGCCGCTTTAACATCGCTAGAAGAGGGAAAGTTTTAGAGAAATAATACAATTGGATTTATTTCATATTTGAGTTTTTAGATGAGAAGAAAAAAAATTAAAATCTATCTTCGGTATATGTAGTATGAAGAATTAATGCAATTTAATCACTAGAGGGGATAAAATAATATGAAAAGTATAAATGATTATAGGTTGTAAGAAGAGTATTTATAGTGTGAAACTTGTTTATGATGAAACTGGTTTGCAGATAATATTCTTTAGTAGAATAACTAGTATTCTTTAGTGAAACAACTCGTACTCATCATGTAATACCCTATAGTACAAATAGTTAACACTATTTAGAACTAATACACTTTAGTAAAAATAATCAATACCCTTTAATGAAAGTAAATAAATACTTTGTCTTGAAAGTAAATAAATACAAAATGAATGATTATATAGGTCGAAAGTAGATAGAGATAAAATTAATGAAATGAACACTATAATGATTATATAAGTTGAAGGTAATTTAATTCACAAATCTTTGGATGTGATGAATTTTTTTCAAATATATATTAGGCTTATGGAGTATTAAACAAAAAATACAATTCAACAATTCGAAGGGATAAATACAAAATTAATGAAATGGAAACTATAATTATTATATGGGTAGAAAGTAATTTAATTCACTAGATAAGGTAAAATCAAATAATTAATGCAATTCAACCAATGGAAAAAATAAATACAAAATCAATTAAATGAAAACTATAACGAGTGTAGGTGTGTGTGCGTGTATTCCTGTAATATCAAAATAGTATTATAGTTATGTATTTCAACCTTAGTGTTTCATCTTGTTACGGAAATTAATATAAATAGATTATTTTCACATTCCCTTCTAAGTTCATACTTTTAGAAGAGATGATTTTTTTTCATGGTATCAAAATCTTGGGATCAAACTCTACTAAATATAACTCCACTAATATTAGATTATACACTTATGTTTCTCCCGTGCGATGCACGAATTGAATATTATAAATTTTAAATGCGAAATTGCATAATGAATTATATAAAAAAAATTAAGTTAAATTTATTTAATCCAAAAACCAATTAATATGTAAAAATTATATTGTATATTATGTGAGTATTATAATTATTTAATTAATCATACAATTTTCAATTATGTATTAAATTCAAAACATATTACTAAAATTCATAAAATGATTTTAATATTTAACAAAACTTATATAGTCTAAATAAAAATTATTTAAATTCAATCCACCATATATAGTTAAAGTCAATAAAAGACACTTTAAAAATAATAAAATAAATAGTTTAAATATGATTTTTCTTTTTATATGTGCAGTATATATCTTAAATTAAAAATGTTCAAAAGATAATTTATTTGATGTATAGTGTGTTGAAAATAGATTTAAAATCAATAGCTTTAAGAATGTGAAAATTATTGGTGCAAAATAAAAAAGAAAAGAAAAGAAAATAAAATAATAAAGTTAATCCACTTTCTTTAATGGAGAGTGAGACTCACAATTGCACTACAAAGCAAGTGGATTTCACTTGCTCCAATAATAACAATTTTTTCTCTCCTCACTTCTACTTTTATATATATATAGAGATTTGTTGGCTCTCCTCCCCAAAAGAAAGAAGTGGCGTACAACCCACTACTGAGAGAGAGTGTTATAATAATTAATATTAAGTTCGGACTTTTAGATGAGGTGAAATTCTTCCATGCACTTCATCCATATTAAAGTATTCATTAGATGAGCATTTTCCCCGAAATGATGAAGTAGGAGATCGAGTCCACAAGTGATGGTTAGTGTTAAGGAATGTAATATAAATAGATTAATTTCACACCTCTCGAATAATTTCAGATTTTAAAATAAAATTAAATTCTTTCAAACAACTCTACCTACATTATATTATGCACTCATGAGTCTCCTCCTCAAAAGGGTGAAATAGAGAATCCAGTCCATGAGTGAGGAGGAGCGTTTAGGAAATTTATAAAAATTGATTAATTTCACACCTCTTTATAAGCTTGGACTTTCAGATAAAATGTAATTCTTTCAAGCAACTCCACACATATAATTATCCACTTGATGGGTCTCCTCCCTAAAAGTGTGAAGTAGGGAATCCATTTTTTTAGATGAGATGAAATTCTTTAATGTTATCAGAGCCAAAGGCCTAAGATGAACCCCGATTATCACAAAAGGATGATGTACGTGCAGGAAATGTTAGGAAAAATAATATAAATGAATTAATTTTACACCGATATACAAATTCAAACTTTTATATGAGATGACCTTTTTTTACATCTCGCATTTATGACGTGTGCAATAAATGACATTACAAATCAACATTAATGATAGGTGTCATATTTTAATGATGATGAAATATTTACAAGATGAAACATCAAAGTGGAATAGGTGATCTTAAGTGTCTCTATTTGTTCTTCTTTATTTTCATATAGGATAGTTCACTCCAAAATATCAACTATAACATAATTGTATCCAAGTATTCCTTTCACTCGTACAAAAACTTCTGAAAAATTAAAAAACTTGATATTAGTAATTCTTAGAAGATGAACTCAAATAGGGTAATGCAACAGGTGTAAATGCAAACTTTTTTTCATTAACTCTTTTTTAAGCATTTAATTGAGGTTTTTTTGGCAAAATCTCATGAGCTTTTAGAAAAATCAATGTTTCGAAAAAATGAAACTCACTTCTGTAATTATATGTAGAGCTTAATCATTTCCAAAAGATATTTTTTGTGCAATCCTTTTATAACAATATACTTAAATGCATATAAACCTTCTGTTGATTATTAGTGCTTAAGTTTGTGTTAGAAGAAAATGCCCAGTAGTTGTCATTTATACGCACATTTGTTAAGAAGGTCTGAAATTTATTAATATGAATTTAAATTATATATGACAGTTTCTCACATAAAGACCTGCTTATTTTTATAGGTTGATCGTGCAACCAGTAGAGCCAACATTCCCGATTGGATTGAAGGCTTTCTTAACATGACATTTTTTTATAAATGTCAAATTCATGATCGACAGAAGAATGAATTAAATCGATTTTGCATAACATGCAATGTCCCATCTTGTAGGTATTGTATAACATCAGATGATCACGATGATCATCATGCAATACTTACAATTTATAGGCATGTGTATCAAAATGTTGTGCCTCTTAGTGAGATGGAGAATCATATGGATTGTCAGAGAATACAGGTAATTTATTTTATTAAATTTTGGTCACCATTTATGTTGGGTCTCACGTTAGACTGTCTAACGAGTTTCATTTTCTGAGATGGACAAAAACAAATGAATAAAGATTTTCTATTGTGTAAATGTGACCTTATAAAAAAATATAAAAAATAAGAATAATTTTCCATATACATAATATTACATTTTAATAATAAAAAAGAAATGTTCTATATCTCATGAAATACATTAGGTGAGTTAATCTCTTATTGCACATTCTAATAACAAAATGATATCTACAACCATACAAATGTAACAAGAAGTGGGTTGTATCTTTGACTCCTCTACCACATAATGGTTTGGGTTTACTAATTGAAGGTGATGGAGCTTGCCATGTTTGTCGACGAAAACTTACTGATCCAGAGCGTTTTCACTTTTGCTCTATTGCGTGCAAGGTAATTTTGATTTTGATGCTTATACTAATTATAACAAATTACAATCACTCATGTCTAAATAGCAACTAGTACCGTAAAATTCTTGCGTTTAATATATTCAATTATTAAAAATTTTAAAATAAAATGATGTTTGTTCAATCACTTTTGTGAAAATTTGTTTGGATCAAAGATCTTTGAAAATCGATTTACGTTTTTAATCCAACTTAATTTATTAGGATCCAATTAGAAATTTGTTACCTTACTGCTTCTAATTTATCAATTTAGTGTGATCTGATGCAAATTTGCACAAAAGACTTGTTTTAAATTTTAATATGTCATGTATTTTATTTTACAGGTCCAGTCAAATTTGGGGACAAATGTGTCTAATATTCATGCACCAATAGTTAGCACTTTAGAAAATATGGAAGAGAGACAGAATAATGAGAGGAGCAGCAAGCGGAGAAGGAAGGGAGTGCCCCATAGGGCTCCTTTTCACTAAATTATGAATTATCATGAACTTGGGTTGTTGTTTCAATGGAGTTATCTTACGTAAATTTATAAATTTATTTTAGTACTTTTATGGATCATTATGTTTGGAATCATGTTAACTACATTTCTTTGTAGGATGGGTTCATGATTGAACTCTTTAGGATCTCAAATGATAAGATTTGTTTTCCTTATTTTAATAGTGAGTATTAGTTATATCTAATCGTAAACTCAAATCTACCATGGATGTAAAGTAATCGAATAAAGGAGGAAAGTTTTGTAGCATAGAGTTCCCTAATTAAGCAAAAATGTTCATAATAAAATAAAAACATATCATTTGGACCACTTATTAATATATCGTGCACTCATGTATTTTACTCTGATGATCTCAAAGAAATATTTGTAAGATGCTAAATAAGAATAGAAAACATGTTCATCTTGTCGCATTACACATAAACACATAATATCATATTCTTTAATTATTTTACCATGAATTTTTAGGTTTGGTTGTTATTAATGTCATTTTATGTACATTTGAATCCTTAGAAATTTCAGACTCTTCATACCCAAATCTTTTAAATAATGAGTTAAACCATTTTCTAATTATGTATAGAAATTATACGCACAAAATTAAAGAAGATACATCTATAATATGTTATTACGTTTATGTTTAAAACACAATATTTTGAATATGAAAGAATATTACTTCATAAATTCATTGAATATTCGTAAACTACTTTTGAATGTATTACTCTACATGCTTAATAATATTACTTTGTATACCATGCAATATTATCATTTATGTCAAAATAATGATATTACTTATAAATGGAATACAACACACCAAACTTTTGTTTATTAGCTAGTGTACCTAACAATACCAATGCAAATATAAAAAATTAAATTATGAATCGTATGTTTCCATATCGAGTATATATAGAGTGAAATTGATTCATAAATGAATAATTAAAGTGTATTAATAGTTTTCACTGAAGAATATTAGTTGTTTTCACTGAAGGGTATTAGTTGTTTTCACTGAAGAGTCTTAGTTTATTTTCACTGAACAACTAAAACTCTTAAGTGTAAACCAATATACTCTTCAATGAAAACAATTAATACTCTTCAGTAAAAATAACTAATACCCGTAAATGATTTATGTATAAACCAATTTCACTCTATACTTTGTCTTCCATATCCTATATCTGGCGAGCAATGTGTGATGGTAGGGTTTTATCTTTATCTGTAGTTGCAGGTCAAACTGATTTGGGCACGAAAAATATAATTTAACTTTAACAACATATTAACTGGTAAAAATTTAAATATTAATTTAGTTATAATAATAAATTATTTATACATGACAAACATTTTTATGAATATTTAATTTGTGAAAATCATTGAATTAATGTAGATTTGTTGTTCCCGAAACGAGTAAACAGGTGTATGGGGGAGGGGAATACACCTGAGGTTACAAATTAAAACTTCTTTAAAACTTATCAGGTTACTTCAGATAGTAACTCGTCAGTAGACTTTAGGTCTGTTGAGAATTACTTGTGAAAGCTTACTGAGATAATACCTCCACTGAAAGCTCAAGACTTTCAGTTGAACTACTATCTAATTAGCTTTCAACTCGTTTTACTTGATAAACTTTGAGTGAATAACACACACTTAGGAAATAGCAGAAAGTAAGTACACAAGATGTAAAGTGGTTCAGAGAAGAATCTCCTACGTCCACTATCCTGATTAAACAGGAGAATTCCTTTCACTTGAAATTTCTTGTGTTATAGTGCCAAGGTGCACTGATCAATTAATCATCTCTTAGGATGATTGATCACTAGGATAATTCCAGGTCCTAGTTCCCAAAACAAACCAGCTTTCAGACTGATACAAATAACCAGCTTACTAACACCACTTAACACTAACTCTCAACCTAACAATTGAGTAGGGTTTTGAGTAGGGTTTTGGTTCCAACTGCTGTGAGATAATCCTTACAGTTTAGCTCAAGGCTTAGTATGGATTATCTCTTTCTAAGATTTGGATATAGCTTTTAAGCTTGGTTACAGAAGGCTTATTATGCTCTCTACAAATGTGAAACACTTGGGAAACAAAGGTAATTTCGAGTGCTTCTAAAAGGTTATGAGTGTAGAGATAGCTTTGATCTTATGAGTTTCCCGTGCATAGTAATGAGCACGTCCTTCTGTATTTATAGGCTTCCTTGAATCTTCTCAAGTAAGTCTTCTTGTATCTAATTGGTTCAAACGGCTCTATTTGAAGCTTTAAGTCTTGTCAAGAAACGGCTGAAAGACCATGCCTGTTCACCAACTTTCTGTAGAATGCTAGGGAAAAACTTTTGGTACTTGTCAGTCTGGGACATGTCGATTGTCAGTAGAGTACACCTACGTGTCATCTTCTCATTGGGCCGTTCAGTCTGCTTGCCCAGAATCCTGTCTTGCTTTAAGGTGGACTCCTCTGAGAGAACCTTCTTAATTCTTCATTAATGTTAAGCTTTACTGAAATTCTTTTTGTCTTGTTCCAACCAGATTAACTAACAGCTTTTAATGTGTTTAACATTTAATGTGCTTTGTTAGTTCTCATCAGTGGACCTTGGTCCTCTCCTGATGGCTTTAGTCTTAGTGAGAATGCACTTAGAAAACATTCAAGACTTAGACTACTTCTCAGATCACTTGTCTTCAGCGGACTTCGTCTTCAGTGGACTTCATTCTTCAATACACTCTAGAAATTTATAAAAGCACTCTAGTTCCTTAACATTTGAACTGAATTAACTAAGTACTAACTCTACTGAACATTTTACTTACAAATAACTTAGGATGAATATTTTGGCATCTTAATCAAAACTTAAGTCTATACAATTTCCCAACAATTTCCCCATTTTTATTATGCCGGAACCTATCTTATTACATATCTTCTTTCAGATGAGGTTCTTCAGATGACATAAAAATTTCAAGGAATTTTGTAAGTAAAAACATTCAAGTACATAAGCCTAAATGATAATGAGATATTATCTTGGGCAAAAGCATCAGTAGAGTTTCATTCCATGAACAAAAGTGAGAAGTACAGTTTACATGAAGTCTACTAACACAAAGTTCAAACTTAAAACATCTGGGACTTATAAACAAATGCCCAGCAAAAATATTTAATTCTTCAAATAGTTTCAAACAAAGGTTCCAATCCATATTGTTTGAAGACTCTGATCTTCAACTCATTCTTCCTCTCCATCACCTCCTTTGTATGACCTTTGAGACCAAGATGCTCACATAGGGATACTCACTCTTCTGTAATCCGCTCTCTGTCCACAGCTCCAATTGCATCTTGAGGAGGCCAGTAGATGATCTGCTCAGGAGCCTTCAAGGCAAGATCTGAAAATTTATCATTCCAGGCCTCATTGATCTCAGGATAGAGCTTTGGGAGCATTATCACTTCCCAATTCTCCACTGACATAAAAGGAATACACAAACTCCCTTTTTGCAGTTTCCCAAGCATCATTGAGTTTCTTGGGCACCCAAACATCATGGTGAGGAAACTTGGCCTTTGAGGGAGCTACCTTGTCTTTCTTTAGCTTTGCAGCCCACCTTTGATAACTGTTTCTGAACTTCTTTGATGTGGTCTTGTCGAAGGTAGCTAATCTCTCCTGCCTCTTTCTTTCAGCCAACTCAGCAATGGTTTCCATCTTCCCAACAACCTTGGCTCTCCTCTCTTGCTGTTGAGCAGTTAGCTTTTTGGCTCTTTCATTCATACCCCCAGTCGCCTTGATTAGCTCAGTGAGCTCTGTAAGTCTGGTGGGGGCAGATTTTGGAGTTTCAGCAGAGATAGGATCAGGGTTTAGAATTGGAAGTACCTCAACTGACTCAGATGAGCCAGTGGACTTAGCAGCCAACCTCCCTGAGGTTCTGGTCTTCTTGGCCACCTCTGCTGAGAGGACGTCAGTTGCCTTCCTTTTGGTAGTTTCCCCCTTTTGAGCAGCTCTCTCTTCTTTCTCCTTCATGTGAGCTTCCTTGAACTTTGATAAGTCTTCAGATGAGGTCTCCTTCCCTTTTTTGACTTCAGCAATCTTCTGGGCCTCATCATCTATCTTCTTTAGGGTGCTCTTAACTTGTTGGCCTCTTTCAAACTCAGGGGTCTCAAGAATGATATTCATTTTGTTTTTAAGGTACAACTTCATATCCTTAGCACTTACCCTCTTTTCCCCCTTTCCGGCATTATTCATGCATTCGGCCACAGTTATGTTTAACTTCAGTTGATCATGAGCAAGGGCCTTCAACTCAGTGGAGCAATGGTCAACTTCATCCTCCAGCCTCCCCAAGGTTGCTCCAGCTGTTTGCCCAAAGTGCACGAACTGGGCCAGCTTTTCATCAATCAAGACATTGGTCTTCTCCTGAGTAGGAAAGTCCTCTGCCGCCTTCTTTATGACTTCACCCAGCTTGGCTCCAAGCTCCTCATGCTTTGCCTCAAACTCCAGTATCTTCTGGTTCCATAACCCTTCAACCTTCCCAATAAGGTCAGCTGAGAAAGCCTCAATAGAGGACTTTAGGTTAATGGACACATTATCAACAGAATCCTTCAGAAATCGAGCTCTGGCTTCTTCTTCTTTTTGTTCCAGTTCTTCAGGCCCTCAATAACCAGCACACTCTGACCTTCAACCACATCCAACACCATCTGCTGTGAGTCTTCAATCTTTAGGGTCAGGTTCTGAAGTGATTTGGTTGTGGACTCCATCATCTCATCTACATGGTCTAAGAGGATGACCATCTCATCCACTTCCTCTTGTACAATTTCTTGAACATCCCTCAGTTGAGCTTGAAGAGAAGGAAGACTTTCATTCTGGAGTGAGTGAACAACATCTTTAAGTGGAGTTAGGTTGACTTGGACTGGGGGAACTTCATCAGTTTGTACACCTGCATGACAAACAATATTAGTTCTTTCTCTCTCTTTCTCACAACCTAAGTCTCCTGACACATCTACCTCCATAGCAACTCCCACCTCCTCTCTCTTCTCACATTTTCACTCTCCTCTTTCTTTTCAACTAGGTTCTTTTTAGCCAATTCATCCTTTACATGAATGATTGCTCTTATCTCACCACTTACTACATCAGTTATTTCGACCTCAGTTTCTTTCTCCTTTTCATTTTCAACTCCTTCTTTTCCAGACACCTCAGATGACTCCGTAGTCACCACTGAGGGCTGTTGTGGGAGAACTTCAGTAGACACCTCTACTGAGCTCTCCTTTGGCAAGTTTTGTGCCTCAGTATCTCTTGCCAAAGATACATCCTTAGCTACTTCACCACCACCTTGCTGAGGTGAAGTACCTTCTCTTTTTTCAGCCTCCTTCTCCTCCTCTTTCTCTTTCTCTCTCTCTCCTTCTTTAATAGCTTCTACCTCCTCAGGTACCTTCACTGCCTCCTCTATCTTCTCATTCTCTCCTTCATCAACCTCCACAGCATTTGCCTCAGCTAGTTTGTCCAAAACCAGACTATGAAAGATTTTCTCATCACAGAGAGGTCTAGTCTTGGTCGTCCCAGCAAACTTCATCACCTCCACCTCCTCCTTCTTCCATTCATCAGAATTGCTGCCTCTGATAGCCATCATGATTTCACCTAATCTCCTGTCTTTTAGCTAGACAAGGAGTCTTAGCCTAAAAAACATTGCTTTTAGGGTGGGGTACCCATCAAGCTCAGGATATTTAGACTCCAAGGAGTAGGCTACCTCATCTTTCAGAGTATCCAGGAAGGAGTACTCCTCTTCATCGTCTGAGGGTAGGGAAGGGGTAGGGGATCTGAGATCGGTAGGCTCTTCTGGAATGGATTCCAGGTGGGTTGGATGGGTTTCATGAGGGATAGTTTCAGAGAGGGTTTGAGGTTGGGGCTCAGATGGGATTTGTTCAGTGGGGTTAGAGGGAATGGGTTCAGATGGGGTTGAGGATGCCTCAGCAGATGCCTCAGAGGAGGTAGTAGTTTGGGATCCACTTTCAGGCTGTTGAGAGCCTTCAGTGGTGGTTTTGGCAATTTTGGAGATCTTTTTTGTTTTTAAGGGGGTTCTGGGCATTGGTTTTGGGTTTGATGGGGGTAGGGGCAGGTGCATCTGAGTCAGACTCAGTTGAAATCACATTCGGAGAAGAGTCAGGGTTACCTGATGAAGACTCATCAGTAGAGTTTGTGACTCTGACCTTCTTAGAGGCACTCTCATTTTCAGCCTCAGTAGACCTCTTCTTCTCTTTCTTTGAGGCCTTTTGTTCCTCCTCTTCCTTGTGCAATGCCATCTTATCACTAAGTTTGACCAGCCTCCTCTTCAGCTTAGTCCTGTTTCCCTCAGCAGACCCAACTTCCACCTCCTCCTCTGCCGCTTCAGGGCTCTCCTCTGCTGGCTTATTCATCCTTGTTTCTAAGGCCTTTCCAGATTTGAACAAGGCCTTCAGGTTACTCCACTTCCTATCTTTTATCCAATCTACTCCCACATCCACGTTTTCTATCAGGTATGAGATCTTGGTGGCAAAATTTAGCTTACTTGCCAACTGGGGAGTTTTGTCAGGTTGGAATTTAGAGTGCTCTTTATTCAGCGCTCTCAAGAAAAATTGCTACCAGTTGTAGTTCCTCTCCTTGCTTTCAACAATCGCTTTCATTAGTCTCAGCTTGGGCTTGCTCACTTACTCCGTGCTCCCCTAGTTTCCCAATATGCATTTCCCAACAATCTCACACATGATATTATATACAGGAAGAAGTACACTTCTATTCATGGTGGGGCTGTACTTCGTCTTCTTCTGCATAATAGTGTATACCCAGTCCTCCTATTTGTCAGCAATACAGGTATCTGGGTTTGGACCTTCAGAGGAGAGATCAAATAATTCCTTCAAATCATCACCACTGATCCGAATCTCCTTCCTGATCTTTTGGTGTTCAACAATTTCCATATCATCTCTTACCACCTTTTTCTTCCTTTGGAAAAATAGACATGACTTGATTCTGGAGTCAGAGTTGGATATATTGTAGAAGAACTCAAGGACCTGCCTATCGAAACAGTTCTCAGGATGAACTGATAAGAACTTTTCCAATCCAGCAGCTTTGACCATCTCCAAGGCCTCTTTAATGTGTGCGAACTCCGGTCTTGACTCAATTTCTGGATTGTCGAAAACCACTATGGGTTCATACCAGAAATTGTCTTTGTTTGTTAAGAATCCAAGATTTACTTTGGCCATTTGAGAAGTATGAAGAGAAAATTTGCAGAGAGTGCTTAGAAGGATAGTAGGTGTTTGCTTGAAAGTGTGTTCGAAAAGGTTGTTTGGCTGATTTTGGGGGGTTTTATATGATAAATGAATGGTGAGATCTAGTCCCGCAATCAACGTCTGAGGTTGATTGGATGTAAGGTCGTGGATAGTTGAAAGGGTTAGTGGGGAGTATTTGAGAGATCTTGAAGGGTAGAAAAGAACCGCCTAAAATGAAAGGTATGGATTAAAGGAGTTGGTAGCCGGAAGGTCACATCATCCGGCTTTTAAGGCGCGTGAGATAAGTAACTGTAAAAAGCAAAACTGACTTGTACAACGTGCATTAAATGCTTGCCATAATGAAATCTTTTTTAAATAGAGTAAAAAGATTTAATTTCCAAGAAAATACTCATTAGCTATTTTTTATAAGAGTTTTATAGTATAAAACTAATAGCCTTCAGACTTGAAAAATAGCAGAGTTAAAACTTTGACCTCTACTGAGGTGGAACCTCTTCTGAGAGACATAAGCTCTTCTGTGATCAATGACTCTACTGAGGTTGAACCTCCACTGACTCGAAATCAACTCATCTGAGATTGGCTCATTCCTTTACTCTCCTGGATCTAGAAGTCCAAGCTCTACTGACAGTTCTTGAAACCTTGCTTCAGCCAAAGGTTTAGTAAATATGTCAGCCTTTTGTTTGTCAGTATGAATCTTGAGCATTTTGATATCCTTTTTCTCCACATGATCTCTGATGAAATGATGCCTTATATCCATATGTTTGCATCTTGTGTGGAGAACTAGATTTTCTGAAATAGCAATTACACTATTGTTGTCACAGAAAATAGGAACTTCATTAGCAAATATATTGTAATCTCTCAGTTGTTGTCTTAGCCTAAGAATTTGAGCACAACAACTTCCAGCTGCCATATATTCAACTTCAGTCGTGCTTGTAGCTACTGGATTTTGTTTCTTGGAAAACCAAGAGATCAACTTACTTCCCAAGAATTGACAAGTGCCTGAGGTTGATTTCCTGTCAATTCTACATCCTCCATAGTCAGCATCTGAGTATCCTGTGAGTTTCAGATTGTCATCTGAGGGATACCACAATCCCATATACAGTACCCTTGAGATATTTAAGAATCCTCTTAGCAGCTTCCAGATGACTTTTCTTGGGATTTGCTTGATATCTTGCACATATCCCAACTGCAAATGTGATATCAGGCCTGCTTGCTGTGAGATACAGTAGAGATCCAATTATAGCTCTGTAATGAGTCTGGTCTACTGATTCACTATCTTCATCAGGTTCCATCTTGGTGTTGGTGTTGAGTGGAACCCTTGCAACTTTGCTGGTCTGGCATCCAAACTTGTTGATCAGCTCCCTTGTATATTTGGCTTGGTTGATGAAGATTCCTTCAGGAGACTGCTTGACTTGAAGTCCTAGGAAGAAGTTCATTTCTCCCATCATTGACATCTCAAACTTTCTTTTCATCAGTTGAGAAAATTTCTCACAGAGGACTTGGTTAGGACAACAAAAAATGATATCATCCACATAGATTTGAACTATCAAGGCGTTCTCTCCTTTTGTGATCCTGAAGAGAGTTCTATCTACTCTTCCTTTGATAAAGCCATGATCCAAAAGGAATTGTGACAAAGTATCATACCAAGATCTTGGAGCCTGTTTCAGTCCATATAGAGCTTTTCTCAGTCTATATACTTTGTGACTTTCTTCAAAACCTGGGGGCTGCTCCACATAGACTTCCTCATTGAGTATTCCATTCAAGAATGCACTCTTAACATCCATTTGATACACCTTGAATTTCTTGTGAGCGGCATAAGCATGAAATAACCTTATTGCCTCCAATCTGGCTACTGGAGCAAAAGTTTCATCATAGTCAAAGCCTTCAACTTGAGAATAGCCCTTTGCAACTAGCCTGTCCTTGTTTCTGACTATGACATCATTCTCATCCTTCTTGTTCTTGAATACCCACTTGGTTCCTATCACATTGCAGTGATATGGCCTGTTAACCAGCTCCCATACTTGACTTCTTGTAAATTGGTTGAGCTCTTCTTGCATGGCAATGATCCAATTTGAATCTTGAAGTGCTTCTCCAATGGAACCTGGTTCCTGGTTAGATAAGAAACAACAAAACAAAGCACTTTCTCCATGAAAACTTCTAGTTTTGACTCCTGAGGTAGGATCACCTAGGATTTGCTCAACAGGGTGATCTGAGAGCCATGTCCTCCTAGGCTGATGTCTTTCAATAGAGTTTAACTCTTCTGAAGTTGAGTCACTAGATATAGGAATCAAATTCAGGAAATAAAAAAGAGGGCTGAAGTCCCAAGTCATCATTCAAGGTATTCTCATTCTCAATGGTAATATCATTGGTTCCCCCTTGAATGATGGGCTCAGTGGATGTCTCAGTTGTGACCACATCTTCATTGACATTACTTACCTCTTGAACTGGGATTGTGTTCATCAGCTCAGTTACTTGTTCAGGAGAGCTCTCAGGTAAGCTTTGAGGAGTGGTTTGATTTTGAATGCCCTCTTTGAATTGTTGATCATTGAAGTTATCACAGGTTGGGATGTATGTATCAACATAATTCTCAGGATAGCCTTTAGACTTGATACTCAGTCTAGTTAGTCTTTTGCTTATCACTTCCTCATTCTCCTTACTCCTGGACTCAAAAGTAGATTCATCAAAACCACACGAGGTATAACTCCAACAGTGTTTCTTCCACAACAAGAGTTCTACAATTATAAACTCTGAAAGCTCTACTGATTTGGGAATATCCTAAGAAGATTCCTTCATCAGCTTTGCTATCAAAAGCTTTCAGTTGAGTTTTCCCATTGTTGTGAATGAAACACTTACAACCAAAGATATGAAAGTAAGATACCTGTGGCTTTCTGCCATTCCATAATTCATATGGAGTTTTTCCTTGATGCTTGGTCACCATGGATCTATTTTGAGTGTGGCAGGCAGTATTAATAGCTTCAGCCTAAAATCTTTTAGGAACTTGAGCTTCTGCAAGCATTGTCCTTGCTGCCTCCTTCAGAGTCCTATTTCTTCTTTCAGCTACTCCATTTTGTTGTGGAGTTCTTGCAGCTGAGGTCTCATGAGCAATACCTAACTCTTTGCAGAACTCAGATATAATAGAGTTAATGAATTCAGTGCCCTTATCTGATCTTATCTTTACAATGTTCAGGCTCTTTTCATTGCTAACTTTCTTCAGGAGCTCTGGTAGCCTCAGTTGAGTTTCCTTCTTGCTTGCTAGGAATACCACCCATGTGTACCTGGAGAAATCATCAACAACAACAAGTGTATATTTTCTCCCATTGATACTTACAGGGGTTACAGGACCAAAGAGATCCATGTGTAACAGTTGAAGTACTCTGTTAGTAGAGGTTGCTACTTTGCTTTTGAAAGATGCTTTCACTTGCTTTCCCTCCTGACAGGCTTTGCAGATATGTTCTTTGTTGTATACTTCATTTGGCATTCCTTCCACCAGTCCATGTCTTGCTATTCTGTTCATCATCTTGAAGTTCAGATGACTTAGTCTCTTGTGCTACAGCCAATTAGTATCAGTTGAGCTCTTTGCAATAAGACATGCATTTTGGTGTACAAGACTTCCAATCTGCAAGATAGACATTTCCTTTCCTTGACCCAGTTAGTAGTACCTGTTGTGAAGATATATTCTTGACAAAACACAGGTTACAAGAAAATTCAACACTGTATCCTTTATCACAAAACTGACTTATGGATAGAAGATTGTGCTTAAGTCTACTGACAAAGGATACATTGCTTACTCTTACTAAGCCAATAATTAAGGTACCATAACCTTTAGTGGCTCCTTGTGAATTGTCACCAAAAGTGATTTGTGGACCTTCTTTCTCAACAAACTCTATCAGGAGATCTTTGTTGTCAGTCATGTGCCTGGAACATCCACTGTCCAAGTACCAGACTGAAGATTTTAGAGCTTCTCCTGTGTTGAGGTCCACTGAGCCCTGCAATTAAAATCAAGCTTTAGATACCCATTTTGTGTTGGGTCCTACCAGGTTAGCTGTACCTTTCGGAATCCAAATTTGCCTCACTGTTCTAATCACTTTAGAATGGCTAATTTGTCTTCCATAGACATCTACATAAATTGTTATCTCCCTAGGTGCCTTGGGAGTAAACTTTCTATGGGTGTCAGCCTTTGAAGGAACAGGAACCTTCTTTACATTCTTTCTTTTAGGCTTGGGTATACCTGGCCTAAGTTTTTTTTGATAAGGTAATGAAGGACCTTTTCCTTTAGGCACAAAAGGAATAGGTCTTCTGTATGAGTCATTCCTTGAGGAGTGCTCATGCCTGGGTGCTTTCAGCTGAGGTTGCTTCATCTGTGAAGACCTCGGCTGATAGTACCTCTGCTGAGATCTATTCTGATTAGTCAACTGGGCCTTTCCATTTGGTATTGGCTGAGTTTGACTTTTCTTTTGCTGGACCTCAGCTGGTCTTTTACCCTTATCTAAAATTTGTGGTTGAAGGGTCACAGACTTAACAAAAACTCTCTTTGTGCCACTTGAAGAACCAACACTCAGAGGACCTTCTGAAGGTTTTGGAATAAAGCCTATTCCACACTTGTTATTTGGATTGATCTGAAAGTTTTGAATCTCCTCTATGGCAAGAGAGGGTTTGTTAAGAGCATCAATCCTTTTTAACAAGGTCTCTTCAGATTTATGTAAGACATCAATTTTCAGGAGAGAATCATTTACTTGGCTTACCAGTTTTAAGTTCTCTTCAGTTAACTTTATCTTAGATTCAGTAAGATCTTTTATCAGTTGATCTTTTCCATTTCCTTGACTCTTGAGGGTTTCCACCTCATTTGTCAATTCAATGGTAGACTGAGCTGAGTTAAGATCTGCCTGATTCCCAGACTCAATTAACTTAGAGTTTTCTCTCAGGAGATTTTTATTTTCATCTTGGAGACAAAAACTTGCTTCTTGCAACCTTGAGAAATCAATCATCAATTGTTCCAAAGCAGACTGAAGATTGAGTTCTCAGTTGACTCTGAGCTCAGCTCAGGAGAGTGTTCTAGAGAAATGGATAGTTTAGATTATACCTCTGGTTCTTCTCTTGCCATGAGGCACATGTCATTATCACTGCTGTCTGAGAACAATCCATCAGATGACTCCAGATCTTCATCAACATCCTCAGCCACCATGGCTTTTCTTTCTCCATATCTCCTTTCTCTTTTGGCTTGCCTTTCCTTCCTTTCCTTGGTGCTCAGTTGAGGACAATCATATTGAAAGTGCCCAACCTTCTTGCATTAGAAGCATCTATTGGCATCATCATTCTTTTCCTCAGTAGACTCCTTGGTCTTTGATGATGAACCTTCACCTCTTGTATAGTTCTTGTAATCCTTCCTCTTTTCCAGCTCAGTTGAGCTTTTCTCTCCTTCTCTAGTGTCTTTTTGTGGATAACTTCTTCCTTCTCTGTTATCCTTGTAAAATCTTTTATACTTGCCAAAACGACTTTTAAGTTTCTCAAACCTTCTAGCCATCAGGCTGAGTTCCTCTTGCATCTCAGCCTTGCTTTGAGATTTGCTTGCCTTTGTAATTTTCTGTGGCTTTGGGGATTTTGGCTCAGTCTCCTTAGCTTTGAAGGCAACTCCCTTCTCAGCTGAGGTCTCATCAGGAGCCCTTTTCCTGTTAAGATCAAACGCATAAGCCTTAAGTTCTGAGAATACCTGTTGCATAGACATGCTAGACAAATCCTTGGTATTCTGCATCATCATAGAGTACACATCCCATCTTGAGGTTAACCCTCTTAGGATCTTTAAGACAACTTCTCTTTTGGTGTATACTTTTCCCAGAGAATTTATCTCATTCATGATGTCAGTGAACCTCCCATCAAGCTGGTCAATGGTCTCAGTGGGCTCCATGGTGAACTGCTCATACTTTTGAACAGCTACAGAAAGCTTGTTCTCCTTTATCTTGTCAGTTCCTTCACACATGAGAGCAAGAGTGTCCCAAAGTTCCTTTGCAGTCTTGCAATGGATCACTCTTCCCATTACAGAATCTGGAATGGTGGTGTAGAGAATATTCATGGCTATGAAGTTGAGGTTGTTTTCATCTTTGGAGCTTAACAACAATGTCCAAAACCCGATGACCCAATTTGAGGATGTGAATTACATGGGTAGGCCTTATCAAGGGGGAAACCAAGGAGGATATTCACAAAATTTTCAAGGTGGAAGACAAGGGCAAGAGTATCAAGGACCTCAAGGTCAAAGTCAACCAAGACCTCCATTCCAACAAGGACCAAATCAAGGGTATCAAGTGGGAAGCTCTTCTCAACCGCAAGGAGCATTTCATGGAAATCAATGGGGACAAACTTCTTCATTCCAAGGGAATTCTCAAGGAGGTGGAGGATACTATCCAAACAATCGAAAGCATGAGAACTTTTCTTACTCCAATAAAAAAGGAGTCATCCAACTTCCACCGGGAGTGGACCCGGGATCCAAATTGCCAAGTGGAGAAGGAAAATCAACTTCGGATGAGCTACTCCAATTATTGGTCAAGAGGACGGAAAGATGTGAAACTATGGAAGTAAGAATGGAGGAGTTAGCAAAAATGGTTGCTCAAACAAATGCTACCATAGCTCAACAAAATTCGCAATTGAATGCTACTATAGCTCAACAAGGAGCTCAATTTGGTGCCCAACTCAAAAATCTTGAATTCCAAATGGGTCAACTATCCACTACGGTGAGTGGAATGCAAAACAAAGGAAATTTCCTTCCACAACCGAAGTGAACCCGAGAGAGCATTGCAAAGCAATACAATTGAGAAGTGGAAAGAAATATGATGGACCGAAGATGCCCGAAGAATTGGAAGAAGAAAAGGGTGAGAAGAATGAGATGCCGATGAATGGGATTCTAGAAGTGGAAGTGTTTGATGTTTGGGGTATAGATTTTATGGGACCGTTTCCGTCATCTTATGGAAACGAGTACATCTTGTTGGCCGTTGACTATGTGTCGAAATGGATCGAGGCTATAGCCACTCGAACAAATGATTCAAAAACAGTGATTGACTTCTTGAAGAGCAACATTTTCTCTCGATTTGGAGTGCCACGAGTATTGATAAGTGATGGAGGAAGCCATTTCGTGAACAAACTCCTTGACAAGTTGTTGGCAAGTTATGGGGTAAATCATAAGGTGGCTACCCCGTATCATCCACAAATGAATGGGCTAGCCGAGGTGTCTAATAGGCAAGTGAAGAAGATTCTTGAAAGAACGATCAACTCAACAAGAAAGGATTGGTCAAAGAAGCTAAATGATGCTCTATGGGCTTATCGAACCGCCTACAAAACACCACTTCAAATGTCGCCATTTCAATTAGTGTTTGGCAAAGCATGCCACTTACCGGTGGAATTAGAGCATCGTGCATTTTGGGCCACGAAGAAGATGAATTTTGATAGTGTTTTGAGTGGTGAAAAGAGGATTCTTCAACTTCATGAGCTTCAAGAATTTCGGGACAATGCATATGAAAGTTCTCAACTTTTCAAGGATAAAACAAAGAGGTGGCATGACGCTAGAATCTCTAAGAGAATTTTTACCGAAGGGGATGAAGTCCTATTGTACAACTCACGTTTGAGTATGTTTCCCGGGAAATTGAAATCAAGATGGAGTGGACCATTTCTTGTGAAGAAAGTATACCCATCGGGTTTCTTGGATTTAGAGAATGAAAAGGGTGAAGAATTTAAGGTCAATGGTCATCGTGTAAAGCATTACTACTCGCCTTGTGAGAAGGGAGTAGTACATGAGCTCAAATTCATAGACCTTTGAACTCGTGGAGTTCCGTCCGGCATAGGACGTTAAAACTAGCGCTTAATGGGAGGCAACCCATCCTTTTTTTTTGCTTTCTTTTATTTTTGCATTGTTTAGTTTAATTGCTTTTGTGTTTTGTTTTGTCTAGGTGTTGGGGTGGTGTGTTGAGGCTCGGTGAGGTTTTCGAGCTCTTTGGAGACACGTGCTTGAAGGAAGCTTTAGGTACAAACACCTCTTCCTAAACTTAGACATGCTATGCAAAGTCTAAGTTTGGGGGGGTGTTCGTCTTTTAATGCATAATTTTTAATTGCACCGATGCACCCCCATTTGGCTAGAGCTTATTGGTAATCATTTTTGTTGGGAATTTTGGATTTAATTGCTTACATATACTTGTACATGAGTTTTGACTTCATATGAAGAGTTGAGGGTGTGATGTTTTCAAGAGACGTACTTGATAGGGAATGTGAGCATACTCAAGGAGCTTAACGAGAGGTGATCGTGACTTGAAGAAGAAGATCGTGCTTGGTGCAAATTGGAGGTAGTACACCCCAAACTTAGAATTGCTTAGCAATGTCTAAGTTTGGGGGGGGTTTATTTGTTTTGATTTTCATATTTTACATTGCACCGGCGCACTTGAGGCTTCACTTGTACATTGCACAGGCGCACGCCTCATTTTTGTGGAGTTTTGCTCATTCGAGTACTTGATATCTGTGTTGAAAATTTGAGGGTGATATGTTTTCTAAGGGGTTTTGTGAGCTTATTGTCAAATTTTTTAGTGGCTTGCTTAATGTGATGAATTGCTTGGTGAGTAGTTGGTTGCAAATCTCTTTGTGGCACTATTCTTCCAAACTTTTAATTGCATAGCAATGAAAAAGTTTGGGGGGGTATGTTCGTTTTGCAATTCCATTTGCACCAACTTACTTCGCTCTTTTTTTGAAATTTGTGCTTAATTGTGGACTTATTGAAAATCTTTGAGTATATTTCTTTGGATTTAAGATTGTATGGCTTGGTGTTGAAGAATCAATTGATGGTGATTGTTTGGTTTTTGAGATTTAGTTGAGCTTGATGGTATTGATTGAGACATGCTTGCTTACTTGTTCATGTGACGATTATGCTTGATTTTGTGCTCGATCCATGATTAGACAAGCCCGTGAGCTTTAGAGCCTTTAGACTTGCATATTTTGGGTCTAAATTCTTTCTTGTGAGTATCGTTCATGCTTATGTGCTCTAGAACTTGCCAATTGTCTTGTTTGAGATTACATTAAGTGTCTGATCTTTGAAAATGATATGAGGCCATCTTTGATTTGAAAAGTCACTTAGCCAAATTTTCCATACCAAATGAAATTTTTCCGTAGTTAGCCCTTTTGAGCCTAATGACTTATTTTTCTTGGCAACCTACAAATTTAGCCTAATTATCCTTTTGTGAGCCTAAATTTTCCTATGAGCTAGTGGAGCTTGAATATGGTAGTAAGGTTGAGTTGTGCTTCAATGTGAATTTGGGGGATGAATTTGTGTGATAGTGAAAAGTTTGAAAGAGTGAGAAAAAGATGATGTGAAAAAATTGTACTACAAGAAAAGATTGAGTTTGTTGTGAAAAAAGAAAAAAAAAATTGTGAGAAAACTCTATTGTGTACAAGAATTTGGTAGAGTTTCAAGTTCGGAAGGTGCTTGATAGTTGATGGTGAAGATGTGCTTGAAAAATGAGAACTAGTAAATTGTTGGAGTTTGGAAATTTGAGTTGCAACTTGATCACTTGCGACCTTTTCTTTGAGAGTGTAGAGATGTACCATGGCATTTTGACCTCTCGCTCCACTAGTTTACGAGTCACTTTATCCAAAAATTCCCCACCTTAACCAAAGAGCCCAACATTACAACCAAATGCAAAGTCCTCATTGATTCTTTGATTGATCACTTAGAAAGTAGTGGAGAATTTAGAATTTTGGCAAGCCTATGGTAGTGCATTTTGTGTGATTCGATTGTTGAGAGTATACATGCCTTGATACACTTTGAGTGATGAGTGAAACACTTACTAGAGAGAAATTGTGGATTGAGCATTTGAATTTTGCATTGATTTGAACATGACTTGTGAATTCGCTAGTTGATTTTGGTACTTAAGAGCTTGATTAGATTGAAGGAACTCGATAATTGCTATCTATTCTTTTTGACACTCATTTCTCGCAATCCTCCCACTTGTTTTATTTCTTTCGTTGCTCGGGGACGAGCAACACTTTAAGTTTGGGGGGGTGATTAGTGTGATTTTTGCTAGAAATTCGTGTACTATTTTTGCCAAATTTAATCGGATTTCTTGCATTTTTTTTACATTAATTTAATCATTTGCGCTTAATTGTCGAGAAGGGCATTTTTATTATTTTTTGCAGGAAAAGTGTGATTTTTAGAAGAAAATACGAGCCTTTGAAAAATCGAGAAGAAACGAGTCGAAAAGAAATCGAGAAGGAGTTAATTGGGCCAAGGAATTAATTGGAAGGAGAAAATCTAGAAAAAAAGGCCCAAAAATTCGGCCCAAGGCGAAGTTGGCCCATTCTCCAGGCTACTCGACCGAGCAGTCCGGTCGAGTTGCTCGACTCGCTCGAGTAGCCTGGGATTCTGAAGTGGGCTTTTTCAAAGTCGTACTCGACCGAGTAGCCCGGTCGAGTTGCCCTACTCGTGCGAGTCAATGTCGGTTTTAACAGAAGACTCGGACGGATTTTGTCTTACTCGACCGAGCCACTTGCTCGAGTCGAGCTACTCGGTCGAGTACCCTGTTGCGAGAAAATCGGAATACGCTTTTAAAAAGCGTACTCGACCGAGCCACTCGGTCGAGTGGATCTACTCGGTCGAGTACCCTGTTGCGAGAAAATCGGAATACGCTTTTATAAAGCGTACTCGACCGAGCCACTCGGTCGAGTGGATCTACTCGGTCGAGTAGCTTACGAAAATTTTGAAAAATTCGTTTTTCACCCATTTTGAGGGATCTTTTTGCAATTTTCGTCTCAAACCCTTTGTCCTCACTATTTAAACCATTTTTCTCAGATTTCTTAAAGAGGGGAACAAGAGGAGAAGAAGAGAGGAGAGAAACACACACCCCACACACAATTTTAGTTAGATTTCACCTTAGATTTTAGATTTTAGTTTGCTTTCAATTCTTAGAGTAATTTAGCTAGCATTTGAAGAACAATTTTCAATTCAAGTTGTATTCACTTTATCAAGGTGACTTCTATCCTTTATCTTTCAATTAATTGGTATAATTTTCTCATTTATGATTTATTGCAATTTTATTATTATGAGCATCTTGGGTTTATTGATTTCTTTTGTTTGTTTATCTATTGATTGTGTTAGATTAGCCATGGGCTAATCCCCTAATGCTTTGGGTGTTTGAATTATGATGGAATTAGTGTTATGATGTTAATTGAGCTTTGATTGTGCTATTGAGTTGGTTAGTTTGCTTCTATTAATGTGTTTATCTTGATTAGATTGGTTGATTAGGTTTAGTAGCTCTTGTTAGATTAATTTGTGCTACAACGAGAGTTGGGTGTGAGTTAATTGAACTTGTGGTGAGGAATTTGGTTGATTAATCGGATTCAATTAGTCGTTTATTAACTCGAGAGAGGGTAGATGGCTAGACCACCATTAATAGACATTAGGAACCTTAATCTATGGGTTTAGGGACTTAGTGAAGGGAGAATACTTTAAGTGCATCGCGTGCTTTAAGTAATTCACTAACATTTGTGCTTTTGGTAACTAGTTAGGTGCTAATTAGTTCATTTGATCACCCAAGCCTCAAAAGGGATCGGTATTCAATACTTTAGCGATAGCTCTTAGTTCGAACCAACGAAGTAGCACAAGACAAGTGAACTTAACGAACGTAGCATTGATTCCGTCATAAGGATTTCACCCGAAGCATTTCCCTCAACTTGCACTTCTAACGAAGTTTTAAATTGCTTTCTAGTTTAATTTGTTCATTTCAATTCTAGTGCTCATTTCGATTATTGTCTTTTCATTTCAATTAGTCTAAAAACCAACACGCTTCTACAATTTTACAAAAACTCGTAATCCTAGGGGTTCACCGATCATCTAAGTCCATGGATCGATAAAACTTGGTCGTATATTTGCTTGCTAGAACGATCCCATACGCTTTTGGGTCGTGTTTACTTGTTAGATTCTTAGTTGCAAAAATACGAAAAAGTCAGTAATTTAGCTAGCATTTGAAGAAAAAATTTCAATTCAAGTTGTATTCACTTTATCAAGGTGACTTCTATCCTTTATCTTTCAATTAATTGGTATAATTTTCTCATTTATGATTTATTGCAATTTTATTATTATGAGCATCTTGGGTTTATTGATTTCTTTTGTTTGTTTATCTATTGATTGTGTTAGATTAGCCATGGGCTAATCCCCTAATGCTTTGGGTGTTTGAATTATGATGGAATTAGTGTTATGATGTTAATTGAGCTTTGATTGTGCTATTGAGTTGGTTAGTTTGCTTCTATTAATGTGTTTATCTTGATTAGATTGGTTGATTAGGTTTAGTAGCTCTTGTTAGATTAATTTATGCTACAACGAGAGTTGGGTGTGAGTTAATTGAACTTGTGGTGAGGAATTTGGTTGATTAATCGGATTGAATTAGTCGTTTATTAACTCGAGAGAGGGTAGATGGCTAGACCACCATTAATAGACATTAGGAACCTTAATCTATGGGTTTAGGGACTTAGTGAAGGGAGAATACTTTAAGTGCATCGCGTGCTTTAAGTAATTCACTATCATTTGTGCTTTTGGTAACTAGTTAGGTGCTAATTAGTTCATTTGATCACCCAAGCCTCAAAAGGGATCGGTATTCAATACTTTAGCGATAGCTCTTAGTTCGAACCAACGAAGTAGCACAAGACAAGTGAACTTAACGAACGTAGCATTGATTCCGTCAAAAGGATTTCACCCGAAGCATTTCCCTCAACTTGCACTTCTAACGAAGTTTTAAATTGCTTTCTAGTTTAATTTGTTCATTTCAATTCTAGTGCTCATTTCGATTATTGTCTTTTCATTTCAATTAGTCTAAAAACCAACACGCTTCTACAATTTTACAAAAACTCGTAATCCTAGGGGTTCACTGATCATCTAAGTCCATGGATCGATAAAACTTGGTCGTATATTTGCTTGCTAGAACGATCCCATACGCTTTTGGGTCGTGTTTACTTGTTAGATTCTTAGTTGCAAAAATACGAAAAAGTCAATGGACTTGGTCGGAGTTTTCGAAAAAATATTTTCCTACTCCCCCGCAAGAGTACGGGATCGTCGTAGTAGTGAAATAGACTAGGACCAAGTAGTTATCGAACCCAAAGGATTTAGGAATGCAGTGGAGCCCCAAAGTTGTGCGTCGGCATGATACTATAGTGACGAGCAAGTTGACATACGAAAAATTAAACTAAGCGAAAATTAAATCTAGAAAAGCAATTAAACAATTAAACTAACTTCCGATTAAAGAAGTGCAAGAGAAAAAATGCTTCGAGTGTCTTCACAATATAATCCACTAGTGTGTGTGACAAATTCACAACCTATCATTGCCTTTTTCTAGATGTTTGCTAAGAGCGATCACAAAAGTGTGTAGACCAATCCCTTTTGAGGCCTAGGTGAACAACGTGGACTAACTAGCAATTCCTAATTATGCCCCATAAGCTCCTAAGATCGTGAATATCTAAAAACACGCGATGCATCTCTAGAATTCCCCCTTCACTAAGTACCCGAATTATCAAATTAAGATACCTAATGTCTAATGATGGGGGATCTAGCAACCGACCCCCTCTCGGGCAACCGATTACTATTTAACTCAAATTAATTACCCAAAACTTTCACCTAAATACCAATCATGCATACCCAACTCTCGTTGCAATACACAAAATTAAATACCTAAGATAATCAAATCAACTAATTAATTGAGACATACAAAACCCATCAATAGAAACAATCACATCAAGAAATAGACATAATCAAAGCTATAAATCCATCAACACACTAATTTCATACATTGATTCAACACTCAAAGCAAAGAAAATTAGCCCATGGTTCTAGAAGAGACACCCATGGCTAACAAGCTAAAATAATAAATAAAACTGAAATTACTCATAAAAGCATGAAATAAAAGAAAGATATCACCTCTTGTGATGAAATGGAAATACAAATCTTCAATAGCTTCAATCCTTGCTTGAAATGTAAAAACAACTAATGAAATATATATCTAATCTAATCTAGAAATTAAAAGAAAAATAAAAGAAAAGAAAACTATCTAGGGGATTAGGGTTCTTGTGTGTGTTGATTCCTTCCCTATAATCTGAGAAATGAAGTATATATAGTGTGGAAATAGGGCTTGAGACGAATTTGCAATTAAATCCCTGAAAAATGGTGAATTTCCGGATTTTTCGAGAATTTGCGCTCGGTCAACTCGGTCAGACCAACTCGGTCGAGTACCCGGTCGAGTAAGGCAAAATTGTTCCCAAGCTTCTGTAAGAACCGACCATGACTCGATCGAGTCACTCGACTCGATCGAGTCGAAACTGAAATGCGTTTTTCTCGTTCGAAAAGACGCTGAAAACTTTCAGCAATTTTGCAAGTGGGCCCTTCTCTTTCTTCATCTTCTTCGCAAATCGGCATGGCTGTGTTTTGGGCGTGAATTCCTGCTTACAAAACACTCCGGCGAACGAGCTGCAGCTTCGAATTTCCGGCCAAGCTTAGCTCCAAATTTCTGGCGTAAATTCCGGTGGCGAGCTTCTTTTTCCGGCGAAAGCTTCTGCAATTCCGGGCGTGAATGGTACGGTGGTGGAGCTTTCTCCGGCGACGGCAGCTTCGATTTCAGGCATCCATGGCTGCTGCAATTTTCCGGCGTCGAGCTTTCAAGAATTTCCTGCGGACATGGCTTTCTTCTAATTTCTTGTGGACTTCAAATGAAAAGAAGAGATGCACAGCTTGTTTTCTCTTTCTTCGTTTAGCTGAAAATGGGCGTGTGTTTCTTCTTTCTTTGGTCAAATGGGATGTGGGGCCCAGCTGCCTTATTAACATGATGGGCCGAACTTAATTCTCAAATGGGCCAAAGCTTCTTCTTAATGGGCCTTCACTTTTAATTAATCACTTGGGCCGAAAATCATTTAATTAAAAATGAGCCGAATTAATTCCCTTTCTCGACTCGTTTTCTTCTCGATTTTTCTCCTCGCTCGACCTCACAAAATTATAGGCTCGTATTTTCTTCTAAAAAACATTCAATTTCCTGCAAAAATAGCAAAAATGCCTTTCTCGACAATTAAGCACAAATGGTCAAATTAATGTAAATAATTGCAAGAAATTCAATAAAATTAGCAAATTAAATGCACAAATTTCGAGCAAAAATCACACTAATCACTCCTCCTTTCATCTGCAGTAAAGTTATCTTCATCCTTGGGCCATTCTTCTCTTGGATCTGGAATAGTCTCAGCTGTAGTTCTAGGGTTAGGGGTCATAAAAATAAACAGACCTTTAGTAATTACCCTTAACATCTCATCATGCACACAGGCAAGATGAGCTCTCATTCTGATCTTCCAGAAGTCATAATTTTTCACTGAGAATTGTGGAAGTTTGTGATGGGACATGTGGTTCAAGGGATTAACTCCCATATTGTTCTCTGCTGGTGGTGCTACCCTAGCTGCATTGTCAGCAATAATATCTAAACAAGTTTATCAATAAGATCAATTCAGATGACCAAATAGAGAATACATTTAGCACAAGGTATACTTAGAACAATGGTCTTTTGAACCACTGCTCTGATACCAATTGTTGGTCCCAAAATGAGTAAACAAGTGTATGGGGGGGGGGGGGGGGAATACACCTGAGGTTACAAATTAAAACTTCTGTAAAACTTATCAGGTTACTTCAGATAGTAACTCGTCAGTGGACTTTAGGTTTGCTGAGAATTACTTGTGAAAGCTTACTGAGATAATACCTCCACTGAAAGCTCAAGACTTTCAGTTGAACTACTATCTCATTAGCTTTCAAGTGCGGATTAGTGAGCCCTTTAGAAAACTCGTTTTACTTGATAAACTTTGAGTGAATAACACACACTTAGGAAATAGCAGAAAGTAAGTACAGAAGATGTAAAGTGGTTCAGAGAAGAATCTCCTACGTCCGCTGTCCTGATTAAACAGGAGAATTCCTTTCACTTGGAATTCCTTGTGTTATAGTGCCAAGGTGCACTGATCAATTAATCCTCTCTTAGGATGATTGATCACTAGGATAATTCCAGGTCCTAGTTCCCAAAACAAACCAGCTTTCAGACTGATACAAATAATCAGCTTACTAACACCACTTAACACTAACTCTCAACCTAACAACTGAGTAGGGTTTTGGTTCCAACTGCTGTGACATAATCCTTACAGTTTAGCTCAAGGCTTAGGATGGATTATCTCTTTCTAAGATTTGGATATAGCTTTTAAGCTTGGTTACAAAAGGCTTATTATGCTCTCTACTAATGTGAAACACTTGGGAAATAAAGGTAATTTCGAGTGCTTCTAAAAGGTTATGAGTGTAGAGATAGCTTTGATCTTGTGAGTTTCCCGTAATGAACATGTCCTTCTGTATTTATAGGCTTCCTTGAAAATATTCCCGTTGGTTTTGAATCTTCTCAAGTAAGTTTTCTTGTATCTGATTGGTTCAAACGACTCTATTTGAAGCTTTAAGTCTTGTCAAGAAACGGCTGAAAGACCATGCATGTTCACCAACTTTCTGTAGAATGCTAAGGAAAGACTTTTGGTACTTGTCAGTCTGGGACATGTCGGCTGTCAGAAGAGTACACCTACGTGTCATCTTCTCATTGGGCCGTTCAGTCTGCTTGCCCAGAATCCTGTCTTGCTTTAAGGTGGAACTCCTCTGAGAGAACCTTCTTAATTCTTCATTAATTGTAAGCTTCACTGAAATTCTTTTTGCCTTGTTCCAACCAGATTAACTAACAGCTTTTAATGTGTTTAGCATTTAATGTGCTTTATTAGTTCTCATCAGTGGACCTTGGTCCTCTCCCGATGGCTTTAGTCTTAGTGAGAATGCACTTAGAAAACATTCAAGACTTAGACTACTTCCCAGATCACTTGTCTTCAGCGGACTTCGTCTTCAGTGGACTTCATTTTTCAATACACTCTAATAATTTATAAAAGCAATCCAGTTCCTTAACATTTGAACTGAATTAACTAAGTACTAACTCTACTGAACACTTTACTTACAAATAACTTAGGAGGAATATTTTGGCATCTTAATCAAAACTTAAGTCTATACAATTTCCCAACAGATTTTATCTATGTTGTGACCGTTTCGGACCGCGCATTGGATCCGGCCGGAAGAAAGTCTGATAAGGCAAGAAGATACCCCGAGGTCGGGACCGACCTGGCCGGCCTGAATCCGACCTCAGCGGGCTCCGAACACGAGATTCTGGCCGCGAAAGCAAGGCCGGAAACCTGCTTGGGACGTCCGTCCACGTCGATCACAGCTACATCAAAGCCCTGCCGTGGCCGGTCCGCCCGGCCATGATCAGTGAGGTCCAGCAGAAGACGCCCGGACGCGACCGACTGGCTGGAGCATTTTCCGACCTCGGTGTCCGCCAGGAGACCGGCATCCGATCACTTAAGGCCCCCGGCCGGCAAGAGGGATCTCGAGCACGTGACAGAATCAGGCAAGATCCTCTCCCAAGGAGGAAAAAGGCCGCCTCCGTACCCTGCAACGGAGAATATTCCATCCCAATGAGGAAATCCTTCAGAGAATCGTCCTTTGTTAGGATAAAAAATTTGTTAGTTTTGATGAGTTAAAACAAACCAGAAGATGTAATAGGACCATCTGGACCTGTTAGCCAGATGAGGTTTAGTTAGGACTTAGTCTAGGGGGAACTGCCAGACCAGAAGACCTCACCAGAAGAGTCACCAGAGGACTTCATCAGAGGACTTCTCCAGAAGAGATCAGACCAGGGGCAGATGACCTTCCCCAGACCAGACGAGTCCGGACCAGACGAGTCTGGTGGAACAAAAGATGCTCAGTTTGATCCCCTTATTCTACTGAGTATTCTGGTTGTTCACCAGATAAGGACCAGAAGACACCGAGGTTGCCTGGTGTCTGGTCCTGCCTTCTCTGGAGAGAATCAGAGTTAGGCAATTGGAAGCATTGACCGTTGGTGATTCAAATCAAGTCAAACAAGATTGGATTAAGAAGATATGAAGACAATCTTTCAAGATCTCACCAACCCAATCAATCAATTAGGGAATTGATTGATTGAAGCTTCCATATATAGAGGATCTGATTGGATTAGCCTCCCAACGGCTATGTCCCTAATCCCCTCTATATATACTTGAGTGCAGATCAAGAAAAAGCTCTAGAATCATTCACGCGCATATAGCCATACTAAGCCTTTGATCACTACGCATATTGCACTCACACTTTGTTCTTAATTACTTATCTACTCGTAAGGAGTTAATACACTCAACCTGTTCATCTTGTTAAGAAAAGGTTGGAGTGAGTTTATCTTTAGATCGAAGTTAGATCTAAAGAGTTTGTAAGAAGGTGCTGGTACTTCAGAAATTCCAGTGAGTAAGTTTGTGAGTTGGTTGTTAGTGAGACCCCTTGGTGATAAGGGAGAGTGGACGTAGGATATTTATCCGAACCACTATATATCTTGTGTCTTTTATCGCTTTAATTTTAAATATTGGTTTATTGATCTCTTATAAAAGATTTTGGAAAGACATTATTACATAAGCTTCCGCAATTAATCTATCGAGTGGGACCAACAAGTGGTATCAGAGCGGTGTGTCCACGACCACTGCTTTGAAAAGCTTTTGGTGGTCACCGGGCAGATCCATTGCTCTTTTGTGCTATTTATTCAAGCTCTTGTTATTTCCCTAAACGTCTTTTCAATATGTCTTCGAAATCTTCTTATAAGAGTCGCAAACTGCCAGAATTCTCGTTCGAGGATTATAGCCACTGGAGCTTCATGATGAGTAATCATCTCGGAGCTATTCACCACCGCATGTTAGATGTGGTTGAAAGTGGCCCCATCAAATTTTACTGGACTCCTATTGATAGTGGCAGGTCTGAGTCCAGAGAAGAAACTAGCGACGCTGCAGAGGATAGAGTTCCCAGACAACGAATCCTCAAAAAGAAAGACGAACTTGACAACGATGAGAGAAAGCTACATAATCTGGACCAGGTGGCGAGGACTGAGATTATCAACACTCTTACTAAAGAAGTCATTGAAAAGGTCAGAACGTGCACCACTGCAAAAGAGATGTGGGACAAGTTAGCTCTGCTCTGTGAAGGAACAGAGAAGATTAAAGATAACAAGCTTCAAGCTGTTCAACACTCTTTTGACACATTCAAGATGAAACCAGACGAGACCATTGACCAGCTGGACATGCGTCTCACGAATCTCTTGAACAAGGCTAGTGCCTTAGGTAAGACCTATTCTGAAAAAGAGATTAATAGTAAAATATTACGTTCACTAACAAGCAGGTGGAGAATTAAAGTCACTGTGATCAAGGACAACAAGGATCTCAACACTCTGGATCACCATCTTCTGTTGTCTGATCTCAAGGCTTACGAATATGATCTTCAAGAGGAGGATCAAACAGAAGAGGTTTCCTCTTCTGGCCAGAAAGGAGTTGCATTCTCTTCAACTCTCAAATCTGATGCCATGCCAAAGGAGTCCACTGCAGATGACTTGAGCCTCAAGGAGCAGGTAGCACTTCTAACTCATAAATTAGACAAAATGAGTTCAAAATATGGCAGGTACAAAAGGCATTGGAAGGAGTCTACCAGAAACAGGAAGAGTTCTTTCAAGCCTGCAGAGAAGGAGAAGACATCTGGAGACTCAAGAGAGACCAGATTCAGAACTCCAGAGAGGAGGAGAGATGACAACCCTGGCAGCTCTGGGAGATCAGATCATCAGAGGAGGGATGGTAGCTCTGGCAGACCTGACTACCAGAGGAGAGAAAGTAGCCCTGCCAGATCAGACTACAACCAGAGGAGGAGAGAGCCAAGTCCTAGTCCCAGAGGAGACAATGCCTGCTACACATGCAACAAGACTGGTCACTACAGTTATGATTGTCCTCAGCTTACGCCTAGGGAAAGAGAAGAGAAAAGAATCAAGAGAGATAGGAGATATGCAGATAAGAGAGCACTGCTGGCAGAAGCAGAGGAGGAGGATACTAGTTCCAGTTCTTCTTCTTCTGACTTTGGATCAGATGATGATGTGTGTCTCATGGCAGACATCACTGAGGTAAATGAAACTACTCTTGTTTTATCTAATTCCAAATGTACTGAATCCTCTAATTCATCTGGTAACTCCAGAGAGTCTGATATGCAACAAATGCTATCAGATCTCCAAAATTGTGTCCAACTCTGTCAAAAACTTGAGAAAGAGAATGGTAGGCTCAGAGCAGAAGTTCAATCTCTCTCTCATGAGCACAAATCCACCAGAGAACTCATGAAAGATCATTCCAAAGAAGTCTCTGCACTTCAGGATAAGATCACAGAAAGAGATACTCTGGTAGAAACTCATGAAAGAAAGGAATTCTCAAGAGGATGAGATCACTGAACTCAGAGCCAAATACCAAACTCTTATCAAGGGAAAACAAGTTGTCCATAACATAGAGGAGATACCTATGCCCAGAGAAGCTCCTAAGATACCATCTGTTGTATCTATCATATCAGAGTCTTCTCAGCGCATTTGTGATAAGAGTGGTTTAGGATATTCTGGAATTACCACTAAAACTCACAAGTACTTTTATAACAAAGACAAGTCTGTAAGGGCTGGTAAAGTGGTAGAAATCTGGAATGATAAAGACTTAACTGGTAATGGTTACAAGGTGGTTCACAATCCTGATTGGAAAAGGAATCACTCTGTTAATCACTTAACTAATGGTCCAGAAGAGTTGACTACTCTGGAAGAGAAGATGCTTGAGAATAAGTGTCAAAAAGGGGAACCATTAAAGATTAACGGTTCTGTGAACAATGAGTCCCAAGGAGTAGGAATTACTCAAATTGAAGGACCCCAGAGAAATCCTCAAAGGGAACCTAAACAGATTAGGGGACCTCAAAGGAAACACTCAAAAAGGGGGAATACCAATCAGAGTAATAACTACCAGAGAAGGAACAATGTTCAACAGAACCAGGTACCCCAAAGACAATTTTCTCAGAAAAATCAATTCCAGAATAGGTATACTCAAAGGAACTATAATCACCAGAACAGGTCTAATTATCAGAACCAGAGGAGGTCTTCCAGACCCATCTATAGAAAACCAACTGATCTGGGAAGTTATGACACCAGAGATGGTTCTTCTAGGATGTACCCTTACAACCAGACCTTTAAGACCATGTCTTTGAGGCAGGCCATTCCAAAGGCCAGATTTGAGAAAAGGTACACCAGACCTGTTTATAGGAAAGGTGTCCTTATCAGACCAGTAGCTCAATATGTCATAGTAAGAGGACATGTACTGGTAGATAGATTTGGAAGGAAGATAAGATCTCCTCATCCATCAAGAGATGATCTTTATCTATGGATTCCTACAAAACCTGCAACTAACCAATCAGGACCCAGCACTAGTAGGGGACCTAATTAATCTCTCTGCAGGTAGATAAGAGTCCATTGGAGAATGGATTATCAAGCAACCATGTCTGGTACATTGATAGTGGGTGTTCCAAGCACATGACATTCCAGAAGGATAATCTCCAAGATTTCAAGCCATTGAATGGACCAAGAGTGATGTTTGGTGACAACAACTATGGAGTCACCAGAGGAGTTGGAAAGTTGACCTTCAATGGAGTATCTGTAGATGAAGTCTACTACGTAGAAGGACTCAAGCATAATCTGCTTTCAGTATCCCAATTCTGTGACAAGGGATACTCAGTGAAGTTTTCTAGTGATTCATGCACTGTTTTCTCTTCTGATTATAATGATATCTTGCTAATAGGCTTGAGGAAGGGTAACATTTATCTTGCAGATTTTAGCAGTTGCCCAAGGAATACTTGCCTGGTTGCTAAAGGATCTGCAGAGAAAAGCTGGATTTGGCACAAGAGATTGTGTCATCTTAACTTCAAAACATTGAACAAGATTGCCAGAAAGGGTCTCATTCGAGGTCTTCCAAATGAAGTGTTTAAGAAGGATCAGGTTTGTGGTTCATGCCAGAAGGGTAAACAACCCAAGACGTCCTTTAAGGATGTCCAGAGCACAACCACAACCAGAGTACTTCAACTACTTCACATGGACCTGTTTGGACCTGTTTCTCCTCTTAGTTTCAGTGGAAGGAAGTACACCTTAGTAATAGTAGATGACTTTTCAAGATACACTTGGGTAGTGTTCTTGTTTAAGAAAAATGAAACTATAACTAAGCTGCCAGAGTTCTTCAAGCAAATTCAGAATGAGCAGAACCAGAGCATAGTCAGGATCAGAAGTGACAAAGGAACAGAGTTTTTGAATTCACATATTGCAGATTATTGCAAGGATCATGGGATTTTTCATGAGACATCTGCTGCCAGAACACCTCAACAAAATGGAGTTGCAGAAAGGAGGAATAGAACTCTCAAAGAAGCTGCAAGAACACTTCTGGCAGAATACAACACTCCACAGAGATTCTGGGCAGAGGCCATCAATACAGCTTGTTACACTCAGAACAGGTGCCTGATTGCCCAAAGACACAATAAGACCCCATATGAGGTACGGAAAGGTAAAACCCCATCTGTTTCATACTTTCATGTTTTTGGATGTACGTGTTTCATCCATGACAATGGGAAATCTAAATTAAGAACCTTTGATGCTAAAGTGGCTGATGGAATATTTTTGGGATATTCCAGCACCAGTAAAGCTTTTAGAGTTTTTAATAAGAATTCACTTTGTGTGGAAGAAACACCTCATGTTGTTTTTGATGAATCTACTTTTGAGTGCAAGGTGGATTCTACGTCTCCTGATGAGACCCAGAATCAGGCTAAACCCAGAGTTATCAAGGTCACTCCACCTATTCTTGACTCAGATTCAGATTCAGATGAGGACCCATCTCCTGGTTCTCTGAAGCAGCAGTCTTCACAAGGAGCAGAACCAGAAGAGGTTGGAACTCCTGTAGGGGGAAGCTCTTCTGCAGGTGGTGATAATCACCAAGGTACTGCAGAAGATGATCACCCAGGCAAGACCACGGGAAGGAGGACCCTGGTTGATCACCCCAATGACCTGATCTTAGGAGATCCAACTAAGGGTGTCCAGACTAGGAGAACTATTAACTTAGCTGCCTTATTTAGTTGCTATGTGTCCTTGATTGAGCCCAAGAACATCAAGGAGGCACTGAAAGATTCAAATTGGATTGTGGCTATGCAGGAGGAATTGAATCAATTCACCAGACAGGATGTTTGGGAGCTGGTAGACAGACCAAGACATCAAAAGGTGATAGGCACTAAGTGGGTTTTCAAAAATAAGAAAGATGAGAATGATGTAATTACTAGGAACAAGGCAAGGCTAGTGGCCCAGGGTTATTCTCAGTCTGAAGGAATAGACTATGATGAGACTTTTGCTCCTGTTGCCAGACTAGAAGCCATCAGATTGTTCTTAGCATATGCTGCTCACATGAAGTTCAAAGTATACCAAATGGATGTGAAATCTGCCTTTCTTAATGGGATTCTCATTGAGGAAGTGTATGTTGAACAACCTCCTGGTTTTGAACAAGGTGACAAGGTGTTTAAGCTTAAGAAAGCTCTTTATGGGCTGAAGCAGGCACCCAGAGCATGGTATGACACTCTATCTCAATTTCTTCTGGACAATGGTTTTACTAAAGGTAAAATTGATAGGACCTTGTTTAGGAAAGATGAAGGAAAGGACATCCTTCTGGTCCAAATATATGTTGATGACATCATATTTGGATCCCCTAACAAGAAGCTGTGTGAGAAGTTTGGTGAACTCATGCAGGGACAGTTTGAGATGTCCATGATGGGAGAATTAAATTACTTTTTGGGTTTGCAGGTTAAGCAATCAGAGAAGGGAATTTTTATTAATCAAGCTAAGTACACCAGAAACATGTTAGAGAAATTTGGAATAGGATCTAGCAGAGCAGCCAAGATCCCTATGATGACAAATTTCAACATGGATCCAGATGAGTCTGGAGAGTGTGTGGACCAGACTCAGTACAGAGCACTTATTGGTTCTCTTTTGTATCTGACTGCAAGCAGACCAGATATTACTTTTGCTGTAGGAGTTTGTGCCAGATTTCAGGCCAACCCCAAGAAGAGTCACTTGGAAGCAGCTAAGAAAATATTGAAATACCTTAAGGGAACTGTGAATTTAGGATTATGGTATCCTGCAGATGACAACTTAGAATTAAGTGGTTATTCAGATTCAGACTATGGTGGGTGCAGAATAGATAGGAAATCTACAAGTGGTACATGCCAATTTTTAGGGAACAAATTGGTATCATGGTTTTCCAAGAAGCAGACTTCAGTTGCTACTTCAACAACAGAAGCAGAGTACATGGCTGCAGGGAGTTGTTGTTCTCAACTTCTTTGGATTAGTCAACAGCTTAGGGATTACCAGATTAGAGCTAAGGATATTCCTATTTTCTGTGACAGTAATAGTGCCATTGCAATCACCCAGAATCCAGTTCTTCATACCAGATGCAAACATGTTGATATAAGGCATCATTTTATCAGAGATCATGTTGAGAAAGGGGACATAAGGATGGAAAAGATTGCAACAGAGAGGCAGAGAGCAGATATTTTAACCAAGCCTTTGGCTGAGAGCAGATTCAGAGAGTTAGCTTTTGAGTTAGGATTGTTGGATCCAGAGACAGATTTGATTTAGGGGGAACATCAGAGTAGTATCTTTTATAAATTTTCTTCATAAATTTTCCTTATGCTAACATACTTGCAGATTAGATATATCAGAGAGGGTATACTTCCAGATGAGGTATACACCAGGTGACACTTATCCCAGATGAAGTGTTGAGTCAGAGACATGTGCAAAGTCTTTACTGACCAGGACCAGATAAGTCTCATCAGAGGAGAAGTTTCACCAGACTAGTTGTGGTATCATCTGGTTACAATATCAGGTGACAGGTATGTCTTTTCTACTCTGGCCTCTGATCATTGGGATACACTTTTCAAATTAATAAGTACACCCAAAACCTTTCACCTTCGGAGTGTATTTAAGACTAGGGTATAGGGCCTAGGCAATCATTTCGCTTTTTCTCTTGACTGCCACAAAACCCCTTTATACCCAGTCCCAATGACTATGCCAACGCACCAGATTAAATCTGTATTTCGCCTTTCATCATGGCCATCGGATTTAATCACTGTGCAAAATGTCAATCAATTCTAAAATTGATTTTGTTTCCTAAATAGAATTTGAAACAACACGCGTTCACTCTTCATTTAATTTTCGAGCCACGCGTATTACTCTATTTAAATCACTTTTGTTTTCAATCTGTCCTTTCACGTTTCCATACTTTTCAAACCCTAACCTCTCTCTGCGAAGCATTTTTTTCTCTCTCTCTCTCTCTCTCACAGTTATGGCGCCCAAATGCAATTTTGATCCAGACTATGTCTGCAAGAAACTCAAGTCAGAGATGGTGGTGGACTTCTATTCCACTAAGAATCCGGCCGCCTTGGAGATTTTGGAACTTCTCCGACGTTCTGGACTGGAGGAGTTGATCTCAAAGGTTCCCAAGGATCTGCGTACCTTGGATGGATATGCTGCACAGTTTCTTATCCGGATGAAGATCCATGAAGACTATATTTCTTCCAAGATTGATTCAGAGGATCTTGTTTTCTCTAAGGCAGACTTCTGTGGTCTTTTTGGTAACCTTTCTGCGGAAGGAGTGGACCCACTGAAGTACAGAGAAGGAGAGGCGTTGGAATCCTTCAAGATGTTTGCCAGAAATTCATGCCAGAATATTACCAAGGGTTTCTTGGACAAGCATCTTAGGCAGAAGTATAAGGTGCTTTTTGACATTGTGGTGAAGATTCTCATGTGCGAGAGCCATAGCACAGATGCCATCTTCGTTGGCAGGCTCTGTGTTATGAGGGCCATTCTGGATGGCGTTCAATGTAACTGGGCTGAGTTCTTCTGGGGGGTGCTGATGAAGAACAAGGTGAAGATACAGAAGGAAGAATGCCCCCAGTTGCCAGGAGAGCAACAATTTGTGTTCAATGCTAATGTCTCATTGGGCACAAAACTCACTATAATTCTGGATTCGATTCTTCCAGAGAAGAAATGGAGACAATCCTGGTGTAAGGGTTTCCATAAGTCCAAGATTATGTTCTCCAAGGATGGTCCTCTCCATGGCCATCCTGACTCTGATGGAGAGCAAGCCATCCCTGCCCCTCCTATTCAATCTATTCCCTCTCCTCCTAAGGGGCAGAGAAAGCAGCAGCAGCAGAAGACTCAGAAGAAAGCTGCTGGGGCAACTGGTCCTTCAGCCGTTGCCTTTTCTGGTTCCTCAGAGGAGGACCAGATTCCTCTTCTTGATGTGCTTAAGAAGAAGGCTGATGATGATAAAGCTGTTAAGAAGGCTGGAGCAGCCAAGAGGAAGCAGCCAGACGAGGCCAAGAGAGGTTCTGCTAAGAAGAGGAGGACTAGCAGAAAGGCCAAGAAAACCCTTCTGGTGGATGAGCCATCAGAAGAGGAAGAGGAAGAAGATGAAGTGCCTCTTGTGAGGAAATCCAAGGCCAAGAGAGCCCTTCTTCAAGATTCAGACTCTGGTTCTGATCTTGGAGAGGCCTTGGAGAAGGCCATTGAGGATGCCACCCAGATGATGGAGGATGCTCCAGAGCCTGTTTTGCCTGCTGGTGTTGACCCAGCAGAGGTAAACCCTTCCTTTCCCTCCTCCTCCCCCATAAATCTTGTTTCCCCTTCTACCTCTCCCCCAGACAACATTCCCCAAACCCCATCTGCCTCTGGTAACCCCACTCTACCACCAGAGCAGACTATTCCAGATACACCCGTCTATACTCCCTCTACCATTCCTACTCAAACACCTTCTCCCCCAAATTTCCAAACACATATCCCCACTAACCCCTCTCCCCCACCTTCTGTATCAGAGGTACCCTCAACCTCCTCTGGTGCAGAAGTCCCCCCTTTAAACACTTCCACCTTTCAAATCCCCCATACATACTCTGTACCAGATATCCCTTCCTCTTCTGGTGCAGAGCAACCAATCCCTACCACCTCTACTTCACAATTTCCAAACCCTCCCCAAACCCATACAGACCAGGACCCAACCATTTCTATGGCTCTGGGATTCGCTGGCCCTCCCCGCTCTCCAACCTGCTTATCCAGCGATGATAGTGAAGATGAGGAAACTTCACTTGAGCCTGTTGACTTAGCCCCTTCCTCCTCTGCCTCTGGGCCCAAACCCTTCACTTTCTCATCTGCAGAAATGGGTCCCATTAGGCAGAGTATGAGTGTAAGTGCTCAGCTCTGGCTAAGAGAGCATTTTCCAGTTCTCCTGGAGCACTTACCACTTCTGGCAGAGCTTACTGATGCCAAGGTCTGGAGCAAGGCCAGACTTGAAGATGTGGAGGACCTGGTGCTATTGCTTGAGGAAATGGGTGCCTCCAACTTCACTGCTTGGGAGATTGAGCTGAAGCAGAAGATGAACATTCAGAATCCAGCAGAGCTGGAGACTCCTGGTGCAGCCAAAGTCTTGATTCGCACCTTGCTCATCCAAAGAGGAGTCATGCTCACTCCAGAGGGCCCCACTTACAAGTTTGGTCCTCACTTTGTCTTCCCTCCAGAGCTTTATTCAGACGAGGAGGACTTTGAGATGTCTCCTGCTGTGCTCCAGAAGATGAAGGTTTTCTTCAACGAGCAGATCATGCAGATAGGGCGCTTTTCCAAAGCAATCCAACATATGGCCCCTGCTATGATTGAGCATCAGATTAAGCAAGAGAGGAGAATCTTCATGAAGCAGCTCAAGTCCTCTCTGGCAGAGGTTAAAGCTTCGTTCAAGGCTAATGGCTTGTTTGTCAAGCTAGATGTTATGCACAGCCAGAAGCAGCTCCAAGAGCATGTGATGGAGCAGTTGAGGCCAGTTTCTGTACTCAAAGTGGAAATGGCCAGCCAGATGATTCAGACTGCTAGACTGAAGGACTCCCTCCAGGAGATGTTGGAGAAGCAAGAGAGACTTGTTGCAGAGTCTAAGGCTTACCTGGAGGAGGCCAAGCAGCTTCGTGATCTTCACTCTTCCTCCAACACTGCCTTGCCTGATCTCATAAGGCAGGTAGTGGAGCCCCTCCTTGATGAAGTTAAAAAGGGGGAAGAGAAGGCCAGAACTGATCTGGCGAAGACCACAAATGAGACTCTGTTTAGCCATGGAGCTCGTCTGGACCTGTTGGAGAACACTCTGGCCCAGGCTGAGTTGCAGAAGAAGAAGAAAGAAGAGTTGAAATCTCTATCTATGGCTAAACAACTTGCTGCTGAAGAAGAGTCATCTGAAGCTGAGCAGGATCCTTCTACCATTCCTGGTCCTGCTAAGAGAAAGATTAGAAAAGTTAAGAAGAGTTTCCTTGAATCTGTTGTCGAAGAAGCAGAGAAGAGATACAAGGAAGAGACTCCAGAGGAGAGGCAAGCCAGAATCAGGAAGAACATAGATGAAGAGCAGAGGCTCAGATATGTTAGGAGACAGAACAAGAAGGCCAGAGAAGCTGGTATTCCTTCTGGTGCAGGTGGCTCAGGACAGAAGAGGAAAGCTCCTGTGGAGGTTATGAACATCTTGCCACTAAGGACAGAAGGGTCTTTTGACTCTACTGTGCCTTATCCTCTGATTGAGAGATGGAGAGAAGCCAAGACCCTCTGGTTCATTCAGCATTATATCCAGAGGCCAGCACCAGAAGATGATGAGCTGATCAACAGAACCTTCCACTCTTGGATGCAAGCCTATGATGCAGACTTGTACAAGCAGCTGATGGATTCAACCATTGAGTTCAACCTGGAGGTGACTGCTCCTGAATTTACTTATCTTAACACTCCCATGATTGGGAACCAGGTGGATTGGGCAGAACTGAAGAAGCTTTACAAGACCAAGGTGTTGGTGAATTTCACCCCAACATCTTCTGCAGAGTTGAAGGCCGTCCAGGATAGGTTCCTTGACTGGTTTTTTGTCCCTAAAGAGAACAGAAGATATGCCTAGAATAGGACAATGAACTTCAATGTAATCTGTAATTATTTTGTCCTCTGATTATTAATGAAAAATACATATCTTCTCTGTTCTAAAGACAACTCCTTGTTGTCTTATTATTTGCCTGATGAGATCTATTCTAAGGTCTCATCCCTTTATTGTTTTCTTGCTTAAGTTTACTTTTGATCAGTTCTGGTAGTGTTTTAACTCCATCAAAAAGGGGGAAATTGTTAGGATAAAAAATTTGTTAGTTTTGATGAGTTAAAACAAACCAGAAGATGTAATAGGACCATCTGGACCTGTTAGCCAGATGAGGTTTAGTTAGGACTTAGTCTAGGGGGAACTGCCAGACCAGAAGACCTCACCAGAAGAGTCACCAGAGGACTTCATCAGAGGACTTCTCCAGAAGAGATCAGACCAGGGGCAGATGACCTTCCCCAGACCAGACGAGTCCGGACCAGACGAGTCTGGTGGAACAAAAGATGCTCAGTTTGATCCCCTTATTCTACTGAGTATTCTGGTTGTTCACCAGATAAGGACCAGAAGACACCGAGGTTGCCTGGTGTCTGGTCCTGCCTTCTCTGGAGAGAATCAGAGTTAGGCAATTGGAAGCATTGACCGTTGGTGATTCAAATCAAGTCAAACAAGATTGGATTAAGAAGATATGAAGACAATCTTTCAAGATCTCACCAACCCAATCAATCAATTAGGGAATTGATTGATTGAAGCTTCCATATATAGAGGATCTGATTGGATTAGCCTCCCAACGGCTATGTCCCTAATCCCCTCTATATATACTTGAGTGCAGATCAAGAAAAAGCTCTAGAATCCTTCACGCGCATATAGCCATACTAAGCCTTTGATCACTACGCATATTGCACTCACACTTTGTTCTTAATTACTTATCTACTCGTAAGGAGTTAATACACTCAACCTGTTCATCTTGTTAAGAAAAGGTTGGAGTGAGTTTATCTTTAGATCGAAGTTAGATCTAAAGAGTTTGTAAGAAGGTGCTGGTACTTCAGAAATTCCAGTGAGTAAGTTTGTGAGTTGGTTGTTAGTGAGACCCCTTGGTGATAAGGGAGAGTGGACGTAGGATATTTATCCGAACCACTATATATCTTGTGTCTTTTATCGCTTTAATTTTAAATATTGGTTTATTGATCTCTTATAAAAGATTTTGGAAAGACATTATTACATAAGCTTCCGCAATTAATCTATCGAGTGGGACCAACATCCTTTTTGGACACGCGTCAACACACTAGTGGCCGGCCACCTGCAGGCCCTGACACTTCAGAGCCCGCGCGTCCTCAGAGGCAGGAGGCATTTAATGTACCTGCCCCCCGAGAGGCAGGAAATGACCAACATACCCCTATAGTGAGAAAACTATAAATACCCCAACACTTGTAATGTAAAAAGAGGTTCAATCATTCTCAGTAGAATCAATACACATACTCATTCAAGTCCAGGGATTAAAAACCCCTGGCAATTCTTGGTGTTCTTAGTGTTCTTAAGTATTTAAAGCTTTTCTTCATCCAAGCATTCATTTTAGCATTTAAGAACCCAATCATTTGATGTTTTTACCAAAAGCATTTACAAATAGCCATCCAATCCCAGCAAGACATATTTGGTAAACAACATTTGGCGCTAGAAGAAGGGAAATCTAACCCATCAAACACATTTTCTTCATCTCTTTGAAGAACACTCACTGTCCTTCAAAGCTTCACATCCTCAAACCTTCAAATCTTCAAACCTCAACCCCCTCATCTCCTAAAGCAATGGATCCCCAGAAATCATCCCAGGCCCACGGAAAAGCCACACGCGTGGCCTCCCCAATTCTCTTTCCGGAGGAACCTCTCCCATCCGGGGGCCGGGGATTCTTTACTCCTGACCAGGCCGGGTCAGGAGGACGCCGCCAAGCGGAAGAGGCGAGGGGCTGCCGGAGCACCACCTCTGCCTCCAGGAAGAAGGCCCGGGCTCGTGCTCTCAAAGGCAAGGAGAAGGCCAGAGAACACCAAGGCGAAAGCCAAGGTCGGGCGAACCCCGTCTCAGACCGTTCGCGAGGCTCCGCCCATCCGGTTTTTGACCGGTTGGGCACAACAGACCCGTCGTGGTACCCGAGCCGTGTACCCAGTTACGACACTGGGTACGGAGACACCGAGTCCATCTCCAACTCGGGGAGCACGGCCCAAATGCCCCACAAGAGGGCAGCCGAGGTCAGCCTGACCCCGGCAAACTCCGCCAGGCGCAAGCTAAGCTTCGCCCAAAGCGGCCTGTTGGGACGCGGAGTCCCCCGCGCGGCCGTTTTCGACCAAATCGGCCCCCTAGCCGACGTGGGCGACCAGCTGGCCGAAACCCCCAGTCCAGAAATCGTCAAGTTGCAAAAGCAACTGGACGAAATGAAGGCGCTCCTTGAAGCGCAAGGCCAAACCAAGGCCCGGCCAGTCGCCAACGAGCCTTTGGCGGTCGATATTGAGCTCGCGCCGGTCCAGCTCAAGATCGTCCCCCCACCTACTCCTCTCTACGAGGGGAAAACAGATCTTGAGACCCATCTCAGCAAGTTCCGGATCTATATGACCGGGCGTGGCGCGACAGACGCCACGAAGTGCAGGCTTTTCCCTCTCACCCTGGGCGACCTCGCCCACAGATGGTACGTGTCCCTTCCGGCACGGTCCATTGACTCGTTCGCCACTTTGAGCGCCCAATTCTCATCATACTTTGCGGCCAAAATCGCCCGGCCGGAAAGCTGGCATCGCCTGATGCGGATCCGCCAGGAGAAAGAGGAGTCCGACGAGGACTACGTGGCCAGGGTGGACGAGGTCATGCTGACCGGCGAGGCAGTCAGCGACCAGCTTGCTTTGCATGCAACCCTGGGAGGCTTTCACGGCCGATCTCCTATGTTCAAGCACCTCACCAAGGACTTCCCTAAAACCTATGCCGAATTCCGCGCCCGAGCCGGTGACTACCTGGCTCGGAGGAAGCTTCTGGCACTAAGGCTGGGGGAGTCAGAGCCGACCCCAAAGGAGACAGAGGCCGTAGCCCAAACCTCCCCCAAGAACGGCCCAAAGGCCAGAAGAGTGGCCAAGCCGCCCGGCAACTTCAAGTCTTTCGAGGACGTTGAGGTTTACCTAACCCAGGCCACGAGGCAGTCCCCCGCGCATATTTTCAATGCGATTCAGCACCGGGACGTGCTTCCCAGGCCAAGGCCCTATTCCGGAGACCGGTCCCGGCTGGACCCTAAAAAGTTCTGCGCTTATCACGACTCTATTGGCCACAATACGAGCCAGTGTCGTGATCTCCTAAAGCAGCTTTGGAAGCTGTTTGAGGAAGGGCGTCTGAACGACCTCCTTCGGAGGCCAGCCGGCCGGCAGGACCAACAGCAGCAGCAGCAGCCCCAACGCCACCCTCGGAGGAACGAGGAAGGCGGCCGGCCTCTTAGGCCGGTCGCAGCTTTGGAGGAAGATGAAGACGAGGATGACCTCCTCCCGCCCATGAATCCCGGCGGTCGGGTCAACATGATCCAGGCCGGCGGAGGGAACCTAGGCGGCCTCACCCCCATCTCGACGCAGTCCAACCGGAAGCGGAAAGCAGAGGTCCGGGCAGCGACCAACGTCAACTTGGTCACACCCCCAGAACCGAAGATTCACAAGGACTTGGAGATAACTTTCTCCAACCAGGACCGGACCGGGGTGCTGTACCCGAAGGGCGACGCGCTGGTGATTGCCGCCCAGATCCTGGGCAAAGAGGTTCAACGCGTTCTGGTCGACAATGGGTGCTTTTGCAATATCATCTTCAAAACGGCCCTAGACCAGCTCGGAGACCTCGTCAACTTCATCAGGCCAATCGACCTTCAGCTGAAGGGATTTGGGGACGCGACGGTCGCCGCGTACGGAAGGATAAAGCTCTCCGTGGAACTCATCTGCTGCTACAACAAGGAGGTCAGGATAACTAGGCCGCTAGATTTTATAATTGTTGAACAGCCAAGCTCGTATAATGGCTTTCTGGGTAGGCCCTTTTTAGAAGTTTTCGAAGCCGTTGCTTCCTTCTATTACTACTGTATCAAATTTCCCACCCCCGAGGGGGTGGTCGGCACCATTAAGGGTGACCAAGCAATGGCTAGAAGGTGTTTGAACTATTCCTACTCTTACTTATTTTCAATTAGCAACAACCAAACACCGGACGGACCACACCCCGACTCTGAAACGGCCATTTCGGCCGCAGAACCCGTCGCGGAGGTCGGATCCACATCGGCCGACCCCAGGCCTATGCAGATCGACGATCCCGAGCCAAGGATTGGTTTCGAACCATCCGAGCTCGACCTCGATCCCAGATTCGATTCTTCCGACCGGCGGAGCTATGAACAAGCTACGGCTTTGGAAGATCTGGAACACATTCCGGTCGACCCCTCGAGGCCGGAACTGGAAGTACTGATCGGCTCTCGCATACCGACCGAAATGCGGGGGGAGGTAATCGAATTCCTCAAAGCCAACGTTGGAGTCTTTGCCTGGTCTCCCCAAGACATGGTCGGGATAGACCCAAAGCACGCATGCCATCGACTAAAGATCGACCCCAACAGGAGGCCGGTCCACCAAAAAAGAAGGAAATTCGGCCCGGAAAAGTACGAAGCTTTGGCTGAGGAAGTCAAGAAGTTGCTAGACAACAAGCTGATCGAGCAAGCTCGGGACGAGCCCCAATGGGTCGCGAACGCCGTCCTGGTCAAAAAGACAAACAACGCCTGGAGACTATGTATAGATTTCACCGACCTCAACGCGGCGTGCCCAAAGGATCACTTTCCGATGCCACACATCGACCACCTGGTGGACAGCACGGCCGGACACGAGATGATGTCCTTCATGGACGCCTTTGCCGGCTACCATCAAATCCCCATGGCCGTTGAAGACATCAAGCACACCTCATTCCACACGGAGAAGAACATATTCTCTTGGCTCCGAATGCCTTTCGGTCTGATCAACGCCGGCGCGACCTACCAACGCCTAGTCAACAAGATGTTTGCGGATCAGATCGGAAAGACCATGGAGGTCTACATCGACGACATTGTGGTGAAAAGCTTGAAGAAAGAAGACCATCTCAGGGATCTCGAAGAGACCAAGATCCTCAAAGCCTACAATATGAAGCTGAACCCGAAGAAATGCAACTTTGGGGTGGAGGCCGGCAAATTCCTGGGACACATCGTCAGCCAGCGCGGGATCGAGGCCAACCCGGCCAAGATCAAGGCCGTCCTTGACATGCAAGAGCCAAGGACGATCAAACAAGTGCAACGCCTGACCGGATGCCTCGCCTCTCTCAACAGATTCATAGCCCGGCTCGGAGATAAAAGTAAGCCTTTCTTCTCGACTATTAAAAATGGCAAGTTTTCTTGGAATAGGGAAAGCCAAGTAGCCTTTGCAAAACTAAAAGAATACTTGGCAAACCCACAAATCTTGGTCAAGCCGGTCCCAGGAGAGAAGCTTTACTTATATCTCGCGGCCTCCGAGGTCGCACTCAGCGCGGTACTCGTACGGGCAGACGGTCAGAACCATCTCCCAATCTACTTCGTAAGCCAAGCTCTCCACGATGCCGAGCTCAGATACACCCCGCTCGAAAAGTTAGCTTACGCTCTGGTCATGAGCGTAAGGAAACTGAGGCCTTATTTCTTCGACCACCAAGTAGAGGTCCTTACCACTCTACCCCTGAGGCAAGTCCTACACCGACCGGATACCAGCGGCCGGTTATTGAAATGGTCGTTAGAGATAGCTCAGTACGGGGTCACATACGCCCCAAGGACGGCCATCAAGGGTCAGGCCCTGGCTGACTTTATAGTGGAATTAACTTTCCCACCCAAGTTCACAAGAATCAGCCACCCACCTTGGAAACTCTATGTAGACGGATCATCAACCAACAACTGTGCCGGGGCCGGCATTGTCCTGATCGGCCCGGAAGGCCAGAGTTTCGCCCATGCAGTCCGCTTCAGTTTTCCGGCCACAAACAACGAGGCCGAATATGAGGCTCTGGTCGGAGGCCTTGAGCTCGCAATCGCGATCGGAGTTTGTCGTTTGCATGTTTTCATGGACTCCCTGCTCGTGGTCAACCAGATCAAAGGAGAGTACGAGGCCCGGGGGGAGCAAATGATGAAGTATCTCGACCTGGTCACAACCTTATGCGAGAAATTTCATCAGGTTTTCATTGAGCAAATCCCGAGGGAACACAACACCCAAGCCGACGCGCTTTCCAAGCTTGCAACAGCGGAGGGAGCAGCCGACCTTGCCAACATTCAACTCTCCACGCTCGGAACGCCCACAGTCATCCGAGCACAGGTGGCGACCGTTCTAAGCACGGATGAGAATTGGATGACGCCGATCGTGAAATATCTCAAGACCGGCACACTCCCTGAAGACAGGACTCGAGCTCGGCACACTACCAATGATTTTGTACTATGTTTATCAATTAATAAAGCTCTTCGCACAGCTGTATCTCATTTCAAACACCGGGCTCAGTTCAAAAGCGTATGCCGGCCGTATCGAGGCCGGCATATCACACTTAAGCCCGGAAAAGCCGCTTAAGGCCATCCAAAAAACCGAGCCCAGTTCAAAAACGTACGCCGACCGTATCGAGGTCGGCGTATCACACTTGAGCTCGGAAAGGCCACCCCAGCCACTTTAAAAGCCAAGCTCGGTTCAAAAGCATATACCGACCGTATCGAGGTCGGCATATCACACTTGAGCTCGGCAAGGCAACCAAGGCATTCCTACAAACCTGGCTCAGTTCAAAACATATGCCGACCGTATCGAGGTCGGCATATCACACTCGAACCCGGGTCAAATCTCATTTCATACTTGGGAAAATTTACTTCAACAGGTATAAGAAAGCGAGAAAACAATAATAGAGAATAAAATTCAAGGGAAATCTGAATTATATTAAGTCAAAACCGGTCTAGAAGCCGGGAAGTACAACGTTTTGAAACAAACAAATCCGGTCGGAAGCCGGTTACATTCAGGAAAGCAAAAATAAATCTAAGGAAATTAAAGCTCAAGAGCCGCCTTCCCCAGCCGCCGGGCTTGCCTGAACTCCGGTCCCGGCCACATAATCGGCCACTTTATTGACCAAGGCCTCCACCACGGTCCCGTCCCCGACCGGTGCCTGGGGCCCCTCCGCAGGGGCTTCCTCCTCCTCGTCTTCTTCTTCCTCATCACCGGCCGGCGGGTTCTCGCCATGTTTGAACAATCTGTGCCGATGGGGGAACCAAGAGAGGTCCACCCCGTAGTCAGTCTCGAGATCGAGGAAGGGGAACCAGAAACCGTCGCTGACCGGGTTCTGGGCGGCATACTCCCGGAAGTAGTCTTCCTGGGGTTTGGTATCGAGGCTGGCCTGGCGCCCGGCCCGGATCACATTGGCGGCGGCCACGTAGAAGCAGAACTCAGAAAAGAGTGCCGGGTTCTGGGTGGGATCCGCAGGGTCGAATGCCGGCCGGCTCAGTGCAGCGGCCAGCTCATCATTCTTCCTTTGGAGCTCCTTCTCCGCCTCGACCTGCCGGGCAGCAGCCTGGTCTGCATCCCCCCGAGCACGGTGCGCCTCCAACCGCAGATCGGCGAGGGAGTCCTCCATCTCAGACACGCGGTGCCGAGCATCCTCCAGGGCTTTGTAGGCCATCTCCGCCCGGCCCAGAGCATCATCCTTCTCCTTCAGGACGGCCTCCATCTGCCCGACCGCACCATCCCTCTCTTGTTTAAGCTTGGCGACTTCGCTCTCGAGCCCGGACTTCTCTTCCCGGGCACGGGTCAGGGCGGTCTCAGTCCTCCGGAGCGACCGAGAGATCTCGGAGAGCTCGTTCTCCATCGTGTTAACCACGATGGCCGCCTGACTGATCAGCGCGACCCCAGTCCGGCCCGCGTGCCGGGGACGGCGCTCAACAATGTCGGCCAGATCTTTTGTCCACGCCTGGGGGAGGGAATTCGCAGCCCGGCGCATGTAATCCGGCATCTCGGCCGTTGAACTCGGGGCACGAGAGGAGAGGAAATCGAGCACCATTGGAGGGAGATCGGAGTCATTTCGAGTCAACCTGGACAAGTGAAAAGTCAGATCAGGTATAGAAATGAAATGGTATGAGTGAGAATGTCGAAGTAAAATGACTTACGCTTGGAAGCGGACCGGGTCCCGACCAAAGTAGGTCCGGTCATCCCCTTGTCCAGGAACGGTCTCCAGACGAGCCGCAGTCTCTGTTCCGACCAGCCCGGCCCCTGGGGGGTGTCGTCGGAAACATCTATCGTGGCCGGGCTCGACCCATGCTGGCCGGATCCCTCGATCCCGGCCTCCTCCCAACTCCGTTTCTTCCCCGTAATCGGAGAAGAGGTCGGGATCTCAGCAGCTGCTGCCCCGGCGGCCGGAACAGACTGGAGGGGGAGAGGCTCTTCTATCACGATCCCGGTCCGGGCGCCGGCTCCTTTCTTCTTCTTCGCCCCCTTGGCCGTCTTCTTCGCCGCACAAGCTCCCATCAAGGCAAACATCTCCGGGCAACGATCGGAAAACTCAGGGGGGCACTGCCTGACGATCGGAAAATCTGGCACTGAACGACCAAGATCCAAGTTAAAAAAAAATATATATATATATATAATAATACATAAATACAGATCGGAACCCAGTCACTTACCCGTCAATTTTATATGACGAGGAAACTGGAAGAACCGACCGGAAATTCTGGCTTCCCGTGTTCGGAGGACGGCCTGGTTTCTTTCCGAGGCAGGCAGGGACAGGATCCGCTCTCTGACGACCGCGAAATCAAAGTTCAATTCTCGATCGGAAGGGCAAGGATAACCTGCAAAAGAAGGCAAAGATTAGATCAGTACTCTTAATCCAAACTTAAGCTAAAAATTCCTTACTGGGATTCTTGAGACGGATGTCGGTCGGAACGTCAATCTCCGTCCCATCCGGATACCCGGTCCTCCACGCCCCACCAACAAAGAACCATTTCTTTCGATCGTTCCGACCTTTACTGGGCAGGCCGGTCACCAATTTCTGCCCTTTCGTCTGGATGTATACCTCTCTGGTCCCACTCCTTTCGCTCTGAATCCGATAGAGATAAGTCATCTCTCCGGGGGTCGGCATCCGGTAGAGTCGATTCCTGCCGAATAAGGTCATGACGCTCACTATAATCATCCAGGCGTTCGGCAACAGCTGGATGGGCGCCTGATTCCAGTAGTTCAACAGGTACGATACGGCCGGATGGAGGGGGAACCGGAGCCCGACCTCCATCATATCCTGGGTTACGGCCACCATCCCACGTGGAGGCTGGTCCGCCCGCTCATTAGGCTCGGGTGCGTAGAGATTAACGTCAAGAGGTACCTCCCATCCGGCCCGGGCTTCGTCGAGTTGGCGCTGGGACATCTTACTCTGTACTTGGCCAATGGTCCACCTACGGGACTCTTCCAAGTCGGCTATCCGAATAGTGGCCGGATCGCGAACGGTCGGCTCGCGCGGGAAATGATCCAGATACTCCTCGTAATCGAAGGAGAGAGACTCGACCTCATCCTTCCTCTCAACGAATTCCGACCACAAACGAAAGGCCTGTCTGACCTGGTCTCGCCGATCTTGGCTAACACTCCGACCAGCTGCGGCCGGCCTCTCAACCTCCTCAGAATCGGATCCCGAGGCCTCCCCCGTGCTCCCAAGCCTTTCTTTAATCATCTCGGCCGCGAGATTTTTGAGGAGCTGGTTAGTGGCCCGGTCGTCGCCCTCGCCGCGACCGCTTTCTTCTTCATCTTCCTCCAAGAGGTCGTCCAATGGATCCCTCTCCTCCACCGGTCGGGCCACCTCCTCGTCCCGGGATCTCTCCGTAGCCAAAGGAACTCCCTCCCGGGCACCTTCACCCAATAATGATCGTCCCGGGCGCGGGAATAGGGCATCCAAACCGTCGTCGTCATGGGCCCAGATCGAGCCCGCTAGACGAGATGGAGAGGCACCACTCCCCCCGCGGGAACTTCCCCCCTCTTCGAACAAATGGCGATTAGCTCCGCCACCGCCGCCGCCACTGGAGGAAGCGCCGCCCCTTTGCCCAAGCGGAGGACCAGCCCACCGTCGCACCATTGTATAAATAAAACGAGTTTTGAGATACGGAAAGTTGGAAATTACCTTCGAAACGCCGATCGCCGCCGTGCAAAGTTCGTCGCCGCCGTGAGAAGCTTGCCGGAAATCGCCTAAGGGACTGTAGCAAAATCGCAAAGTGAAAACCTTTGGAAATGAGGTAACACCCCTATTTATAGGAAATGGGCAGGGACCTACGGCGAAATAAGTTTCTAGGCATAGGGGCCTAGAAGCAAGAATTTGAAACGACGGTTTCAGCGCCAGACGCCTCGTACTAGGCGCACATTAAATGAACGGGATTCGAGGAGTCGCATCACGTCACGTCAGGCTAGTGCGCGAAACCCGAAGCATCGCCTGACAACATACGTCACCTCAACCATCTCCTAACCGTTGGCCGATCTCCGATCACCCCGGGCGGATCCAGGCCGGCACCAATAAGAAACGATAAACGACCACCTCGCCCCTCAAATTGAGAAACGAGCTGGGGGGCAATTGTTGTGACCGTTTCGGACCGCGCATTGGATCCGGCCGGAAGAAAGTCTGATAAGGCAAGAAGATACCCCGAGGTCGGGACCGACCTGGCCGGCCTGAATCCGACCTCAGCGGGCTCCGAACACGAGATTCTGGCCACGAAAGCAAGGCCGGAAACCTGCTTGGGACGTCCGTCCACGTCGATCACAGCTACATCAAAGCCCTGCCGTGGCCGGTCCGGCCCGGCCATGATCAGTGAGGTCCAGCAGAAGACGCCCGGACGCGACCGACTGGCTGGAGCATTTTCCGACCTCGGTGTCCGCCAGGAGACCGGCATCCGATCACTTAAGGCCCCCGGCCGGCAAGAGGGATCTCGAGCACGTGACAGAATCAGGCAAGATCCTCTCCCAAGGAGGAAAAAGGCCGCCTCCGTACCCTGCAACGGAGAATATTCCATCCCAATGAGGAAATCCTTCAGAGAATCGTCCTTTTTGGACACGCGTCAACACACTAGTGGCCGGCCACCTGCAGGCCCTGACACTTCAGAGCCCGCGCGTCCTCAGAGGCAGGAGGCATTTAATGTACCTGTCCCCCGAGAGGCCGGAAATGACCAACATACCCCTATAGTGAGAAAACTATAAATACCCCAACACTTGTAATGTAAAAAGAGGTTCAATCATTCTCAGTAGAATCAATACACATACTCATTCAAGTCCAGGGATTAAAAACCCCTGGCAATTCTTGGTGTTCTTAGTGTTCTTAAGTATTTAAAGCTTTTCTTCATCCAAGCATTCATTTTAGCATTTAAGAACCCAATCATTTGATGTTTTTACCAAAAGCATTTACAAATAGCCATCCAATCCCAGCAAGACATATTTGGTAAACAACAATCTACATCAGATTAAATCTCATCCAAATTTTTGCGAGTCTGGTAATGATCTTATCCAAATCTTGCAAGTCTAGCCCAACTCCATTTAAAGACGTAACACATAATCTTTGCAATTTGTATTGTTTTTCAACATAACACATAATATTCTTTTATAAAGACGTAATATTATATAACATTTATCTTTAATATATAATATTTTGTATGTTAAACAATATCAATTCATAAACTAATAGAGTACTCATAGTCTACTTTTGTATAATATCATTATGCATACTAAGAAATTTATCGTATAAGTCTAATTAAAATTACTTTAGAATGTAATATTACATAGGATGGCTTGCTTTATTAGCTAGAAAACCGTACACTTGCAATGCAAATTAAAATGAGATTATATTATGATGCATACAATTTTATCTCTTTGATATGTCGAGTGATATGTCAATAGTAGCATTATGCTCTCCAAGTTGTTGTAGGTTGAACTGATTTAGGCAATTAAAATATAATTTAACTTTTAAGAAAATAAATATTAGCTTGTAATAATTTATATATCAATAATTTAGGAAAAATAAAAATATTAGTTTATACATGATAAACAATTTTATGAAGAGTATGTATAGAGTGAAATTGATTTATATATGAATCACTGAAGGGTATTAGTTGTTTTCACTGAAGAGTATTACTGATATATACTGAAGAGTCTTAGTTCATTTTCACTGAACAACTAAGACTCTTTAGTGTAAATCAGTAATATTCTTCAGTAAATACAACTAATACTCTTCCATGAAAATAACTAATACTCTCCAGTGATTCATGTATAAACCAGTTTCACTCTGTACTTTATCTTTTATGAAAGTTTAATTCTTGCAAAGTTTTAAATCAATGTACATCTTATCCAATTGAGTCTAGATCATATCCAATCAATCTAGATCTTATCCAAATTTTTGTCGGTCTGGCACAAGTATTACCTAAAACATACAACTTTGGCACAACTTAATTCAAGTAATGCAGTTTTTCTCTCTTACACCGTCAACATATTTTTTTAATTAGTATTATTTTTCAACATAAGGTATAATATTATATCACAAAGACATACTATTGTATTACATTTATCTTTATAACATTTAATTTTTAATGTTAAAATAATATTATATTATAAAATCACAAAATATTCATAGAGTACTTATGAACTTATTACTATGTACTCCCTCTGTCCACCATAATTGTGTATAATTTCTTGGGCACTAGTTTCAAGGAAAAATTAATAAAGTAGAAAAATAAGAGCACTATGGGGTATATGTGAATAAAGTAGATAATGGAGATAAGTGATTGTTGCCATTTGTGTGGTAAGCACACTTTTGGTGGGCGTCCAAACAAGGAATGTAGGCACAAAACAATAAATATTAATATACATTACAAACACTTTTATAAAAATTTAATTTGTGTGAACCGCTAAATTAACGTAAATCTTATCCTAAAAAATCTAGACCTTATCCAAATTTATGCGGATCTGGCACAGATCTTATCCAAATCTTGCACATATGACCTAACCAAATTCAAATCTCAAGATATATTCTCTCATGCATCTTCAACACTTTTCTTCCAATCTATAATATTTTTCAATATAAGACATAATATTATTTCATAAGGACATAATATTGTATTATTTTTATCTTTATAACATAATATTTTGAGTGTTAAACAATATTACTTCATAAATCAATAGATAATCTTTGACTGCTTTTAAACGTATTACTATATATGTTGAACAATATTATTATGTATAATAAATAAGTTTTGCACGCAATACTACATATGAAGGTTTTCTTTATTAGCAAGAGGACTTTGCACTGCCAATATAAATAGTAAAAAAATGTAAAATTCCATTTCTTTGATTAAAATTTGACATGACCAAAGTTAATGTATATGATTCTTGATATCAATGCAGACATATTGAGATTATTTATCTTTTTTTTTTGTGGACACTTTTTTGTGGACATATTATTAGGTCTAAAAGTAAGATATTCCTTTTTAATATAAGCATATTTCACAAACTCTCATATGAAACTAGTTCGTAGTAGGAAATTTATACAATTACATTCATTTAGTGATACCATAACATTTATTTAGTGATACCACTGCACGTATAAACTAATATTTGTACTTAGCATAAATGCAATATCTTCCAAAAGCACAATGTGGCCTAACTCTTTTAGGATCCACGTGGCTCTGAACTAAACTACCCGGGTTCATGCCCATCACTGGGTGGGTTTACTGACTAGCTTAGTCAGATCGACAATGTCATTGAGTTCAATTGAGTTCCTCCTCAACTAATTACCTATAAAATTAAATTGACTAACCTATCCTAAACTATTACAAGAAATAATCATGAATGTACTAAGGCAAATCATCATTTCAGGGTTTTGGGGTCTATTCAAACAAGCATTGTCCTAATATTAGGTCTTCCTCATCTAGACATAACAAAAATACAACATGTTACTAAGGATAAATTTGATTTGTTTTGAGATCTAGGATTCTATTTTCCATTACCTTCTTTATTTTGATGTAATATATTTTAATAAAAGAGTATATTTAATGTCTGCATAGGATACATCGTTGAAAGTTGTTGGTCTTCTACCAAGGAGCTTTGGAGCTCAACCCGCCTTAATAATTTGTAAGACTTAAGTTTCTTATTAATTTTATTTTTGTAGATTCTTTAAGTGTATATTAAGGATACATCAAAAGCCCTTCCTAAAGGTTGATATGCATAAATTTCAAATAAATACAAGATAAAATTAACATACAATAAAGTAACTAAAATTTTTTGCACTTCAAATGTACATAGATACATATATTCATGTGAAGTTTGTGGCATTGTCCTGGTTTTGTAAATTTTACATGAGACTGAGATGTTATTGATGTGCTGAATTAATTGTAAAAAATTTGAACAGTTTCTAGGTAATTGCATTATAATTGAACAACTTGTAGCTGAGATTAAAGAATATGGACCCACTTTGCATAAAAAAAAATTACGGACGCTTTGCATGATTTTTAGAAACAAGTTGGTGGTATGTTTAGGTGAATATTATTAAATAGTAGTTTGACTTCATGGACTTAATTTATGTGTGTGTATAGTTCCTAATTTACTTCGCCAATATTGGTTGCTTCAAAGTGATTCGTTTTGACAATTTAGGTGATAACAAATCTGAATCTAGAGTAGAAAATAACATTAGAAATGTAAATGAGATAGATTTGAGTGTTGCTAAAAAAACTAAGATTAATAGATACCTTAATGAATCTATTTATTTTATCAAGCTATTTGCTTTGCTATAGCTTTTAGCTTATATTGTGTCTGCAAGTTTTCAGGCCAGGGCGCATGGCACTGGTGCAAGGTTGTCTTCCATAGATGACAAGTTATCCATATTTTGTGTAAAATTCTAAAGAAGTATTCTCATGTGTCTAGCAAAGTGATATCCAGCTTACATTTCGATTGAGAGAATATTATATTTTTTATGTTGATGTGTTGAGTGTTGTGTTATCTATGTTTGAAATACATAGCCTTCTAATATAATTATGTTATGGATATTATTTTGGTACCATTCATGGTTTTCGTGCTTCAATCTAGATCACCCCTTTCTAAGAACATCAAGTGACACATGTAGTAAATATTAACTAATGTTGATGGTCCCAGGCAAGTCTAAGATACGTGTATGGGATGGGGGGAATACACGTATATCTAATCTTTTTTCAAAAACTGAGTCTCCCTCTTACTCAGAGTTAGGTGTTAGACACTGATTAGATAATACACCTACTAACAGCTATGAAGCTTATCAGTTGGCTAACTTTCTAATTATGCCTAAGTGCGAATGTGTGAGCCCTGAAAGATTTTAGACTTGTTTTAGCTTTCTGAAAATTGTGTTTTTCCTTTACTTAAGAAGTCGTGGTCAAAGGGGCAATACACTGATTTATGTAGTCAGACCGATTGATTCAGGCCTGATAAAATATGCAGTGGTGAATGATATGACAGTTAAGCAAGTATCAAAGCAATAAACACTCAGACTTTAACGTGGTTCAGAGACTCAAGCTCCTACGTCCACAGTCCTGATTTAACAGGAGAATCCCTTAAGGATTGACTTATTTTTTAACGTGCCAAGGTGCATAATGATCAACTCTCAGTGATCCCTAAACTTTACAACGAGGTCTAGTCCTCCCTTTACCACTTAACAACCTAGCCAACAAACCCAACACTAACTCAACTTTGGGTTTTGGTTTTGGCTTGGATTCCAACTAAATGTGATAATCCTTACAAGACTAATCCATGCTAGGGATTGGATTATCACTTCTAAGCTTGTGATGTATATGCTTAAGCTCTATGGAATACATAATGACTCTAGACTTATGAAGAAACACTTGGGAAATTATAGAGGTTTTGAGTGCTTCTTGAATGCTTGAATGCTTGTGAGTCTGAGTAATTTCTTAGCTTCGAAATTTCCTGTAACCTTGTTTGAGTCAAGGCCTTCTGTATTTATAGATGATTTGAAAAACTATCCGTTGGAGGAGACAATCTTCTCATATCTATCTTGTAGGAGACTCAACGGCCATAAGTCCAGCATGCAGTTGTCTATTTGCATGGATTAGGTAAATGCATTAAATGCATGCCCGTTGAATTGTGCAGGAATGATCAGGCTTGTATCTGGTCCGTACATGACTTGTCTTCCTCTGATTGGCCCACGTCTTAAGTTAGGTGAGAATGTCAAAACTCATTCTTCAGTTCAGACTTATCTTTTCTGAGTTCAGGTTCGTCCTCATCCTTCGGAGTACATATTCTAGCTTGCTTTGACACTGACTTTCCTTTTGTGGTTACTTGGCTCCTACTCCAAGTCTTTCCCAAACACTCAGTGTAGTCTGACTCCTTCAGGACTGATGAGTTAGCAATGATCTCAGGATCATGCTCTTCATCCTGACACTTAGTTAACCAGCTTAGAAAAGCTAACTTGTAAAATCAGTGATTATGCTCTGTGTCTTCAGGCTTGCAGTCTTGCTTGACTTCAATGAGTTCCTCCTCACTGAGTACCTGTAAATATAAGATATTCTAACCTGATCTAACCTATCAAGACTAATCCTGACTATACAACACTTTGGAAAATTCATCTTTTCAGGGGTTTTAGAATCAACTCAATACTGACATTGTCCCAACAATTTTCCCATTTTTTATGATGTCAAAACACTGAAAAAATCCACAAAACACATAGTGGAAAAATCCTATCTATAAGATAAAATCAATGTAAGAGCAGTTCTTGATAAAGTACAGAATTTAAATAATCACCCAAACGAGACCATGATTCTGCTCTAACTATCTAGAGCATGTTCTATGGGTCTCTTTCTCCACTTCATTCCTTGCCATTTAATATTCTAGTTTAATTTAAGTGCATTTACATGTACAAGCTCATAGTGACTTTTATAAGTTTTGGGTAAATGCTTATATTTTTCAGTGTTTTTTTTTTTTTTTTACGTCTAGCAGGTTTATAGCTCATAAATCTCATCCCTATTGCTTTTTGTTAAACATTTATCACGGGGTTGAATAATTAATCAATGATGCTCATATTAATCACAAGTTTAAAAAAAAGAAGGACAATTTATGCTTTGAATCGAATTTTGCAGCATAAAATGATGTTTAATATAAAAGATATCTACTATACCAAGTTCTATTTAGCTAGTCTTTAGAAAAACTACCAGTAATTCTGCAGCTTTTCTTACACAACTGAGGTTCTTGGCCTGACATTAACTATTTATTTTCCATGTAGTTCTAACTCATTAGGTTAGATGCTTACAATTTTATGATGTGTCTACTAGCTTTTTAAAGGACATATCAAGGCTTATTGTCCTGAATGAATGTTGTAGTTTATTAACTAGATGTTCATGTCATTCTTTGCCGCTAAACAACTGACATAAATGTTATAAAGCAGATCACTAACCTCTACTGTCAAGTTCCTCTGTCGATTGTAGCTGCCAACTTTCTTATCTACAATTGACCTCTATAATTAGAATATTTCTTAATTATTTTTATCATTGTTAATGTTGTTTCCAGTGTTGTCTAAGCAATCATCATTTCAACTATCTAATTAGATATTCATCTTGGGTTCTAAGCAGATGCAAGTTATCCTAGAAAAGCTAAAGAATATAGGGGTATATTTTCTATTCTATATTTGATTGCCTCATAAAAAATTATTGAATATTTTTCATTGCAATTCCCCTCTTTTTATGATAACAAAACTACTAGACAATGATTAACTTTTACTAAAAAAAAAAAAATTCTACTATTTAATATTGGAGTAGTAAGAATTCGCAAAAGCAGTCAATGTAAAATTATGGAAGATAGATGATTAGTTGTGTATTGTAAATTAGGGTTCGAAAAAAAAATTATATGTATTATTGGGTGTAATTGTTTAAGGGTTGAAACCATATACAAAAATATATTAACAAACGAGCATTCAGATTTTAAATAAAAATGTAGAGTGCTACGCTATAAAGAAAAACACCTTATAAGATTCATAATATTTCATATCAGGACATGCTAACATTAAGTGATATATATTTGTTTAATACCAAATTTTACATGAGATAATCTATATAATTTGTTCATTTCAATTATAAATATTGGTCTATCATTCGTGTAATAGGTCTCTTATGTTTTTTTTTTCATATGTACAATATAATATATGTGATAATCTTTCGTCAATTACATTGAAATTACTATATTTTTTTATATTTATTGTTATATTTAGTTTCATTTAAATAAAATATAATATTTATAACTAACCCAATCCTAAAATACACTTAGGGTGTGTTTTTTTTTGCTCGAACAGAATGTATGGAGCAAATATAGCGAATTGTAATCTGTGTTATAGTTTTGAATTAAAGAGTATATGTGGTAAATTTTTCATGTCAGATCAATACTTTTGGATGAATTATGATATATTATTTTAGGGAAAACTGGTTTTTTTGTCCTGTAAATTTGGTCAACTTTATTTTTCGTCCTCTAACTTTTGACTTTATCTTTTAGTCCGATAACTTTCAAAAAATTAACATTTTCGTCCTAAAACCGGCTAACGAAGGTCACCCAATCGGTGACGCTGATGTGGCACGATTTTTGAATTTTTTTCAAATTTTATTATAATATATTTAATATATATTAAAATTAAATTAAAAATCAAATAAAATATTAATTTAAAAATCAACTCTCCCCCCACCCCCACCCCAAAAACACGGCCAACCCCTTTCCCTCCCCCTTTGGCCCTTAACAACCAGAACAGCCCCGCACCGCCCCTCCCCCAATCCACCGCCCGCCGCCGCCCACTCTCCGCCTTCCGCCGCTGTCCACCCTCCACCGCCCGCAATTTAAAAAATATGGAAGCAATTCGCATCGGAAAAGCTTCGGTCGATGCCGAAAATAATGAAATTTGTGCGCTTCGATCAATGCCGGAAAAGCTTGAAGCTTAAAGCCTGGAAGCAATTCGCCGAAATCCCCACCTTTGCCGCTTTCGGCGCCGGACCCCTGTCTTCTAATTTTCCGAATCCCATTCCCTCAAAATCAAATCCACCATTCAATCGTATCTCCTCTCTCTTCTCGCAGTGCTCCATTTCCGGCGAATTGCTTCAAGCTTCAAGCTTTTCCGGCGGTATCAAATTCGAACTAATTCCATAATAAGCAAACCTCCTAGCCACCTTCAACTCTTAATCGAACACAAAACATGAAGAATGAAGTACTGAAATGGAAATTTCAAACTCGTAATTGAGAATTACCAAAAAATACCTATTATGAAAGAAGCGGATCTCCAGTGGCCGGATTTGGAACGCAGAACAAAATTTTGAAGGAAATCACAAACCTCATCATTTACCAATCCTTGAATCAAAATTTTAAGGAATCCTCAATCCTCATTCATCAATTATTCCGTGGAAAAAAAAACTCAAACTAATTTTAAAAAAATTATGGAATTAGAAATCAACAAAAGGAATCATCAAATCCCAGATTCAAACATTCGATGAAGACAATGCATTTCAATCAAGACTCGATCTTCACAAATCCCAGAAAAATCCGAGTGGAACAAAAAAAGAAATTAAACAGGGCATTTCGATCAAAACTCGATCTTCACAAATACTCACCCATATTTCGATGAATTCGGCATCAATTGAAGCGACCCACTTTCACCTGTTACGGATTCGGAGTCCTTTCCCCAACCCCAAAACTTCGCGGCGACACTCACTGACGTGGCCCTGTTTCCAATTCCCAAATTAGACTTCCACGACGATGCTCCGGCGACGGTAAATTAAATTGGGGTGGGGGGGTGGGGTGAGGGGGCAACGACTAGGAGGGTTAAATTGGGGTGGAGAGTGGAGCGGCGGCTGCGGGGGATAGATTGGAAGAGGAGGACGGTGGGTTAAATTGGGGTTGGGGGAAGGGTGGGGGCAACCGTGTTTGGGGGGGGGGGGGGGGGGGGGGGTAGATTTTTAAAACTAATATTTAATATAAATTTTAATTTAATTTTAATATATATTAAATATATTATAATAAAATTTTAAAAAATTCAAAAATCGTGTCACGTCAGCGTCACCGGTTGGGTGACCTTCGGTAGCCAGTTTTAGGACGAAAATGTTAATTTTTTAAAGTTATCGGACTAAAAAATAAAGTCAAAAGTTAGAGGATGAAAAACAAAGTTGACCAAACTTACAGGACAAAAAAACCAATTTTACCTATTATTTTATTATTGTTAGTTAGTATAGTAACTATTCAGTGATGGTGATAGTAGACAATATATTATCTTATTCTAAGAGCGGAAAATTGAAAAAATAATGTGATTAATGTGAGGTGTGTGAAAATAGAGATATAGGCATGTGCATTTTATTTCCATCCAGACTTGTTAAGCCAAAAAAGAATAAGACATTTGTTTTAGATCCGGCCGTTAGTTTCTTATCTTATCAACGGTTGGGTCTTTGATCCGTATACTTTAATCTGATTGGCCAACACCTGATCTATTATCTATATAATTCCTCGTCGCTCCGCAATTTAGAGTCAATTCCCTTACATTATTTTTAATTATCAAATTCACATTCCTTAATTTTCCAAATGTCTTCGTCTTTCTCTGATTAAGAATGGAGAAAAAGGAAAAGAAGCTCAGATCTGGTACAACGAAGACATCGCAGTCTTGAAGCATCAAGGTATGCCTTCAATTTTCATTAGGCTTAATAACTAATTTAATTAAAATTGATAAGTGTCCTAAATGTGTCAGTGTTGGAGTACCAACTTACTAAACATCAATACAATAATATCTGGTGTTGATGTAAGTTATTGATTATCAATATATTCAACTATTTTATATTGAAATCATAATTCAAGGAGTTTCGATTTAGTTTTAATCACATACCCAACTTTTGATTTGGTATTTTTATTTTATTTTAGAAATTTTCTATTTAAATTTAATTTTCTTGCAATTGTATGTAAGGAGTATGCAAGGGAATCAAAAGTTTAAATTATATATGTTATATATGTTATTAATATATATATACACACATATATATAGGGTTTGTATTTTAAATTAATATTTACAATAATTAGAATAATAAATTTGTCCAATATATATAAGTACCCAGATGTACAAAATAACTATTGATAAGTAAATGAATGAATCATCAAATTTATATGTGGTTAATATTCTTAAAAATTTTAATCGATCCTTATGTATCCTCAACTATTAGCAGTTTATAAATTTGCAATTGTTTACATGATTAGTAAGTGTTTTATATGGTTAATTAATGTAGGACAAATCAAGATTATAAGAACACAAGAAACCGAATTTCAAAGTTGTTAAAGGCGCATCTAAAGCGCGAGGCATGAGAGATTATAGGCTGTGGGCCTTTTCATGTTTTGTGTAACACTAATTTCAGGGTGTGTAGATCGGTGTGCATTTTCTGGTGCGCTTTAATGCACCTCAGCGCACCTCTTTAATTTATGAATCTTCTTCACTCCAAAACGTGGTTTATATTTGGATTTTGAAATAGTAAATCACATTAAAAAAAAAATAGAAAGAAAACAAAGTTAAATCATTAACAATAGAATGATGTTAACTTTAGGTATATGACTGAAGAAATAAATTTTTAATGAGAAAAGAAATTGACAAACAACACTTTTGTCCCTGTGCGCTAGGTTTTTCCCCAATTTTATTTTTTCATTAGGAATTTTATAACAATCACTAAAATATATTGTCTTTAAAACACTACCAGCCTTAAGTTACGGCCTAATAAAATATTTTCCCTATTTTTTTTTTCATGTATACATTATGTTAAGATGTTCATTAATTAAATGATTTTTGGAAATTATTATGTTATTTTAAGCAATACTGAACTTTATTTTGTGGGAAGGTTCTACTGTGCAATACTTTTTTCCATTCTTTTCACATTTATATATTTGATAATTCTTTTTTCCTATGTGTATCTATATATTTTGATACTTTCTTCTTTATTTTCTATATTTATTGTGGTGCATCTAGATTCTTCACTTTTTTTATACATAAAGTATTTTTAATATAGATTTTAATTATATATATTATTTATTACCATTTCAATTTGACCCTACTTTATAAAAAAAAAAGGGTTAATTGCATATAAATATACCACCTTTTTTCCAACTTTCAATTTAATACTTCACGATTAAATTATAAAAAACCCAACCTTTTAACAAATTTAAATCCAATACATGTTTTTGTGTCTCCGCCCATTTCTGACCGGTAGCTGATGACGTGTCTCGCCGGAGCGTCACGCTGCTTGCCACATTGGAATACACGTATTTATCAACCTTTTTTTAATTGCATATAAATACACCACCTTTTTTTCAACTTTCAATTTAATCCTGAACTTCACGATTAAATTATAAAATCCAACATTTTAATGAATTTAACCCCAATACATATTTTTGTGTCTCCGCCCGTCTCCGACCAATAGCTGGTGATGTGTCTCGCCGGACCGCCACGCTAGACTACACGTATTTAACAACTATTTTTTCTTTTATTTTTTATTTCCACATAAAATATCATATCATATCATATAATATATATATATGTATGTATATATACACAACCCCCTTAAAAAAAATTAATTTCCACAACTTTTTTCTTTTCTTTTCGTCTTCATAGGGCTTTGAATATTTTCATGTGGGTTATAAGATGTTGACCGACTACAACTTCCTTTAGATTTTGACGAAATTTTCAACGGAGATGGAGATTGAACTTGAGTTTTCATCTTCCCACTCATCTATGAAATGATTGTGGAGGTCGCAGGTTGGGAGTTTTTTAGATTTAGGGTTCTTCGTCAAATTGAGATTCTGAACTTGGGGGTATTTAATTTACTTATTGTGTGTGTGTATATATATATATATATATATATATATATATATTTTGTATGATATGATATTTTATGTGGAAATAAAAAAGAAAAGAAAAAATAGTTGTTAAATACGTGTAGTCTAGCGTGACGATCCGGCGAGACACGTCACCAGCTATCGGTCGGAGATGGGCGGAGACACAAAAACATGTATCGAGTTTAAATTCATTAAAAGGTTGAGTTTTTATAATGTAATCGTGAAGTTCAGGATTAAATTGAAAGTTGGAAAAATGTGGTTTATTTATATGCAATTAAAAAAAGGTTGTTAGATACGTGTATTCCAACGTGGCACTTCGGCGAGACACGTCATCAGCTACCGGTCAGAAACGGGCGAAGACACAAAAACATGTATCGTATTTAAATTCGTTAAAAGGCTGGGTTTTTATAATTTAATCATGAAGTTTAGGATTAAATTGAAAGTTGGAAAAAAAGGTGGTGTATTTATATGCAATTAACCCAAAAAAAAAAAGTTGCACGGTTGAGTTTTTGTTTAGTTGAAATGCGTAGTAGTTGTCTTGCATACATATACACATTAACGCCTTTTTTTAGGTTTCCAATATAATAAATAATATATACCAAAAACCTAAATTTTGTGGAAATTGATGAAATTAGTTTCTATTTATTGCAGTATTAAATAATATTAAAAACCAATATATTTTGGTGAAATACATTGTCTTTTTTTAAGGACCAATTTTACTATATTCAACAATAGCTAAATAACTTAAAATATCCTCTCTTTTCTCCCTGAGAGTTAAAATATTTTATTTTTTCTTCAATAAACTTGGAAAGTAAAAACATAATCAATATAATTTGTATATGAATGTATTGTTACATTTTAATTCATGTCAATTTTATCTTCATGGATTATTAGTTATATCTTGTTCTTTATACATTTGGTTAAATATTAAAATAAAGTTTCACAATATTGTTTACCTCTTCACAAACATAGAACAACAAAATGAAAATTCATAATTGTACTTAAAAATTAATGCACATTCACATTTTATTTTTATTTTTTTTGTTATTGAGCTTATTTGGTTATAATAGTTATTTTGCATTAATGTTTCTTATTTTTTTATAGGTTGATAACGCAACCAAACGAGAATACTTTCTAGACTGGGTTGATGACTTCAAGAGGATATTTTTTATGGAATGCTCGATTCATTATTTGCTACATAGTGAATTAATAGATATTGCATTACATGTGATTCATCAGTGGCTTTTAAACATATGCTTCCAGGTATTTCCTAATGGCTTTGGTCCAATAATTAATAGTGTGGCATTAATAGTATAAAATTCACCAAAATAATACATGTTAGAGTATTTCATATACGGAAGAACTATATATATGAGAATCACTCTTGTCAAATATTCTACCGTAGTATATATTCAAAATAGGCAAGTATAATAGTATCGCAGGTCATGGGTTGATCCAGATCATAACTCACCGATCCTATCAAAAAAATTTAGCGTCTAGGCTGTAATTGAAAACGTGCTCCCCAGGCGTGTTACAACAAATATTTGTTATTGTAAAGGAAAAATGGGTGTTACAAGTCCTTAAAAAAAAATTTGTACTTATAATAGCTATAAGGACAAATATGTGTTATTATAAAACCAGTCTATTCTTTAGTTCATCTCTTTAAATATATTATTTTGTTCATGTAGTAATACATTTTTGTTCATAGTATAACATTTTTCAATATATAGCATGTGTTAGTATAAGGACAAATAAATATTTATACTTATAGTAACACACATTTGATTTTACTGTAACACATGCTTGCCTATATAGTAACACAACCTAGGAGAGTACTTTTATGTTTTTACATGAACACATCTTTCTCAGTATAGTAACACATTTATGTTATTAGAGTAACACATTTGTGTTATTTGTGTAACACATTTTTCAATACCTTACATGTGTTATTGTACAGAAAAAACATGTAATTCTGTAAAAATAAAATAAATATTTATCATGACTGTATAAGCTAGTTTTTCAATTTGGGAATTATTTTACGATATAATATTATTCTTCAATTTACATATATATATATATATATATATATATATGCATTCATATATTTCGGTTTATAGGATACGATTATTACACCCATTGATGTTGAAATTAGTTTTATATTTGATTTTCATATTATCATTAAAAAATTTAAAAAAATGATGTATGTTACATATATATCATTCTTTATAGAGGAATTCTCTAATACATTCTAGGTTGGCTAGATTTATATTTTAGATGAACAAATGTTATTCTATTTTTTAATTAAAATTTTCCCATTATTAAAACTGATTCTAATTAATAAAATATAGTTTCATAGTTTTCTCAAAAAAAAATATTTTTCCATTTCCTTACTATTACATATTTTTATTGATTTACCCAAGTGACATAATATGTCTTGATTCATCATAGTGCGGACTTTTAGATGAGATGAAATTATATCGTGGTATTTAAGTTTAGGTTCACATCCATATCCAGGGTTCATATTGTGCAAAAAAAAAAAAAAACTCTACTTATACTAAATTGTCCACTTGTGGGGGTTCTTTCCAAAATGGTTGAGATGAGAATCGAGCCTATGGATAAGGGTAGATATGGTAAACGGGTTGACGCTAACCAATTAGCTAGGGTCAATCCTATAGGGCTACGAGTCTTACTTATCACTTTTAACAAACTGCTAATAGTAGGGACTTAGCCCTAGTGGTCCACGGGCTAAACGATCCACTAAAGGACTATGAAATAAATAAAAATAATTAAACTAGAATTCAAAATATAGATAATAATATAATCAGTGTATTTGTTAATTACATTCATCACATCAACCAATATTGTTTAAGAAACCCAGCATTATTAAAAGATAACACTATTTAATAGTCAACGTCTCTATTACTTAATTTTTTTATTTATAATCAAATAAAATTTTATATTTTAACTAATGTTCATCTAAAATATTTTAAAATAAGTAAAAGTAAATTATTAATTAAATTATTATAAAATTATATTTAATTTAAATAAATAAAATGGCCTGGTCAAAACGGCCCTGGTCTAAAAGGGCATAAAAGAGCTAGCCGAAACCTTATTTTTTTGTTTTAATGAGTCAGTCCTAGGAGTCATAGCAATAATAACATCGCTACATGAGGAACAAAATTAGCGAAATAATATAATTGAATTTATTTCACATCTCGCTACAGATTTGAATTTTTAGAAGAGATGAAAAAAAAATCAAATCTATAATAGACATATGTAGTATGAAGAGTTTAATGCAATTTAATCACTAGAGAAGATAAATACACAATCAATGAGATGAACAATATAATAATTATAGATTGTAAGATGTGTATGTATACTGTGAAACTTGTTTATGGTGAAACTGATTTGCAAATAATAATCTTTAGTAGAACAACTAATATCATTTAGTGAAACAACTCGTACCCTTCATGAAATGCCCTTTAATAATATAGTTAATAAACTTCCGAACCAATATTGTTTAGTAAGAATAATTCATACTCTTTAATGAAACAACTCATACCCTTCAATTAAGTTTCACCGTGAAATTTGTTCCAACAATACTTTATCTTGAAAGTAAATAAATACAAAATCAATAATTATATAGATTGAAAGTGGATATATATAAAATCAATGCAATGACCACTATATTGATTAAATAAGTTAAAAGTAATTTAATTCACGAATCTTTGGATGTGATGATTTTTTTTTTCAAATCTATATTAGTGTTTTGGAGTATTAAATAATTAATGCGATTTAAAAATTAGAAGGGATAAATACAAAATTAATGAAATAGAAACAACAATTATTCTATGGGTTGAAAGTAATTTAATTCACTAGATAAGATGAAATCAAATAATTAATGCAATTCAATCAATGTAAAAGATAAATATAAAATCAATGAAATGGAAACGATAATGAGTGTATATGTTAAAAGTAATTTAATTCACCACCACACAACCAACTCATTACAGCATAACAAAACTTTTAAATATATGAATAAAGGTTATATTCCAGTTCTCCAAGTTGTCAATATTTGAACAAATGTAGTGACTGTAAGACTTTTGTGCACTTGTTTCATCGTACAAATGAAAAATGATATTAGTTGTTCTCATTAAACAATATTATCATCAAACTAATACCTCTAAATGAAATAACTAATATTATTAAAAGATACATAAAAAAAAATGCAAACTAGTTTCACAGTCGGATAGAATATTGTGCACAATATACTTTACCATATTATGCTCCATCTCTTCCTGTACTGACGTAAGAGGTTTTATTTACTTCGTTCAAAAATAAAATAAAATTGTATCTAAGATAGGACAAAGATGGTGTGCACATTTTTGCATAATTAATCTTTATTAAAAATTATATTTTGTCAAGCAAATATCTCCCTTTATATATATTGTTCAATCTTCTAAAAATATGTTCTAACCTTATAATTTTGTAATTTTTTATTTGAGGCTACATGACATAACAGCATTATTCTACTCAATTTTCTAAGAATTTAATATTTTAAAACTCAAATAGTAAAATTATATAAGAAACATTCAATAATGTTAATCAATTTCAATGAGTCAATGATACTATATCTATATATGTGTAATCTTTATTTTTATTTAAATTAACAGATTAAATTTAATTAAGTGAACAACTAATTTTTGGGAAACCATGTAATCTTAATCATTTAGTTTTTCTAAGAAATGATCACGGCCATCCACTCTAAATGTGTTTTAGAATTTTCTATTTCATCTAACTTTTAAAATTCTAACACAATTTTAACAACACCAATAATTATTTAAGGACCATAAATTAATTAATTATGGGAATAAATATTTCAATTAAAAATGAATTGAATTGATCAATTTGAATTGAATTATTTAATAAAAAAGTAAAATGAACTATAATTGAACTAAATTAATCAAATAAATACATTTTTTTAATATTTAATAATATAATTTTTTTCAGCCCGCATATACATTGGGTTTCAAAAGTTAGTATAAACATTACATGGAATACTAACACAACAATATTGAAGAAAATTTTAATTGTAGCTATATATTTTGTGAACAAAGATGGTGAATATATATATGTGTGTGTGTGTGTGTTTTCCGTAACATTAAAGTAGTATCTCAATTAAGTAATTTTTTTTAAATGTTTCAACCTTAGTGTTTTATCTTGTTACGGGAATTAATATAAATTGATTGTTTTTACACTGCTTTATAAGTCCAAACTTTTAGATGGGATGATTTCTTTTCATGGTATCAAATTTTTGGGATCAAACTTTGCTAATAGCAATCCCACTCATATTAAATTATTCATTAGGTGTGTCTCTTCCCCAAAAGGGAGAATATGGTACAACCCACTACTAAGGGAAAGTGCTATAGTAGTTAATATAATAAATAGATTAATTACACAATACTTTATAAGTTCGGGAGTTTGGATGAGATAAAATTCTTTCAAGCAACTCTATCCATATTAAAGTGTGCATCCGATGGGCATCCTCCCAAAAAGGGTGAAGTAGAGAATTCAGTCCACGAGTGATAGTGAGAGATAAGGGTTGACTAATTTCACACCTCTCTAATAAGTTCAGATTTTAAAATAAAATTAAAGTATTTCAAGAAACTCCACCTATATTATAGTATGCATTCGATGAGTCTCCTTCTCAAAAGGTTTGAAGTAAGAATCCCGCCCACCAATGAAGAGTATTGTTTGGGGAATTAATAAAGAAATAGTAATTTCACACCTGTTTATAAGTTCGAACGTTTAGATAAAATATAATTCTTTCAAGAAACTCTATCCATATTAATTATCCACTCGATGGGTCTTCTCCCTAAAAGAGTGAACTAGAGAATCCATCCCACGGTTGATAGGAAAATGTTATGTAACTTAATATAAATGAATTAATTTCACGCCTCGCTATAAGTTCAGATTTTTTTAAATGAAATGAAATTCTTTCATATTATCAGAGTCAAAAAGGTCTAAGATGAAACCCTAGAGGCAAGAAAGGGTGAAGCATATAATTATGTACACAAGTGCTGAGAGTGTTAGGAAAAATAATATAAACGAATTAATTTTATACCTCCATACAAATCCAAAATTTAGATGAGATGGCTTTGTTATACATTTCATGTGTCCATAGTTTTATATGACTAGCTCGTGCAATAATTGACATTATAAATCAACATTAACACTTGTATCATATTTTAAAGATAATAAAAACTGAACAAGATGAAACATCAAAGTAGAATAGATGATCTTAGTTGTGTTGATTTATTCTTCTTTATTTTGATATAAGATCTCTTGTTACATAATAGTGTAATATATTTTATTTCAATGCAATTAATCACAATTATCATCTCATGGTTCCTCTTTATTCACGTTGTCTATGTGTAATTCATCTAAATTTTATTACAGATAATGTTACATTAATTATTTTGTAACTTTAGATTTCATTCATTCCAAAATATCAACTATAAAATAATTGTATACAAGTATTCTCTTCACTCAAACAAAAATTTCTCCAAAAAACAAAAAAAAAAAACTTGGTATTAGTATTCTTAGAAGATGAACTCAAATAGAGTAATGCACCAGGTATGTATGCAAGCATTGTTTTTCATCATTTTTTTTAAAGCATTTAAGTGAGGGTTTTTTTTTTTTTTTTGAAAAATCTCATAAACTTTTGAAAAAAAATCTATGGTTTGAAAAAATGACACTCACTTATATAATTTATATGTAGATCTTAGTCATTTCTAAATAAAAAATTCACAATAAATGAATTTTCTTTGGTAACAACTTACTTATATGCATATAGATCTTTTGTTGCTTATAAGTGTTTGGTTTTTTACTAGAAGAAAATGCCCAATAGTTGTCGTCTATAAACAAAATTGTTAAGAAGATATAAAATTTATTAATATGAATTTAAATTATATATGACATTTTCTCACATATAGAACTGGCTATTTTTATAGGCTGATCAGGCAACCAGAAGAGCCAACATTCCTGATTGGGTTGAAGGCTTTTTGAACATGACATTTTTTGAAAAATGTCAAAATCATGATCAGCAGAAGAATGAATTAAATAGATTTTGCATAACGTGCAATGCCCCAGCTTGTAGGTATTGTATACGATCAGGTGATCATGATGATCATCATGCAATACTTACAATTTACAGGCACGTATATCAAAACGTTGTGCCTCTTATTGAGATGGAGAATCATATGGATTGTCAGAGAATACAGGTAATTAATTTCATTCAATTTTGATCACCATTTATGTTAGGTCTCACATTAGACTGTTAACGAGTTTCATTTTCTAAGATGGATAAAAAATTAATAAAGATTTTCTATGGTATAAAGTGACCTTATAAAACAATATAAAAATAGAAATAATTGTCCATATACATAGTATTTCATTTTAATCAATAAAAAATTATTCTACATCTCATAAAATATTTACGTGAGATAATCACATATTGCACATTCTGATAACAAAATGATATTTGCAGCCATACAAATGTAATAAGAAGTGGGTTGTATCTTTGACTCCTCTACCGCATAATGGCTCGGGTTCACTGATTGAAGGTGATGGAGCTTGCCACGTTTGTAGAAGAAAGCTAACTAATCCGGACAATTTTCACTTTTGCTCTATTGCATGCAGGGTAATTTTGACTTTCATACTTATACTAATTATAACAAATTACAATAACTCTAGTTTAAATAACAACTAGGTTTTAAATAAACAACATAATATGGTACTAATAAGTGGCGTAAAATTAATATGTTTAATATATTGAATTAGTATCAATTTTAAAATAATATGATGTTTGTTCAATCACTTTTGTGCATATTTATTTGGACCACTGATCCATGAAAATCAATTTAAGCTCTTCATCTAACATAATTTATTTGGATCCAATTAGAAATTTGTTTCCCTGCTACTTCTAATTTATCTATTTTAGTGTGATTTGATATAAATTTGCACAAAAGACTTGTTCTAAAGTTTAATATATCATGTCTTTTATTTTGCAGGTCCGGTCAAATTTGGGGACAAATGTGACTAATTTTCATGCACCAATAGCCAGCACTTCAGAAAACGTGGAAGAGAAACAAAGTGACGAGATGAGCAACAAGCGAAGAAGAAAAGGAGTGCCCCATAGGGCTCCATTTCACTAAATTATGAAGTCTCGTGAACTTGTTGCCATTGTTTCAATGGATTTATTTTATGTCATTTTATAAATTTATTTTGGTATTTTTATAGACCATTATATTTGGAATCAAGTCAACTATATTTTTTTAAGGATGGATTATAATGATTGAACTCTTCAGGATCTAAAACTATACCATAAACTTAAATCTACCATAGATTAAAAGTTATAGAATGAAGGAGGAAAGTTTTGGAAAGTAGATTCTCCCAAATAAGAAAAAATGTTCATAATAAAATAAAATAATAATAATAATAATAACATTTGGACCGCTTATTAGATAAGTCAACACTCATATTTTTTACTCTAATAATCTCAAAGAAATATTTGAAAGACGCTAAAGAAGAATAAAAAGCGTGTTTGTTTAGTCGCATTACACCTAGCACATAATATCCAATTCTTTAATTATTTTAGAATTAAATTTTAAGTTCGTTAGTTATTAATGTCGTTTTATGTACATATGAATCCTTATAAATTACAGGCTTTACATACCCAAATATTTCACGTAATGAGTTAATCCATTTTCTAATTACATATAGAAATTATACAAAAAAAAAAAAAAATTAAAGAAGTTACATCTATAATAATTATATATACATGATGAAGTTATGCATACATAATAATTTATCACATTGCAAGCATAGAAAAGCTTAGCACAACACATTAAAAGTCATTCAATAGAAATGTTAATTACATTGAGTTTACTCTAAAAAATAAGGGTTGTGACAATTATGAGAAAAAGATGCCGCAAAAATAATATATAATTTATTTAATAAGTAGTGCATTTTGTGAAAAGGGAATAAAAGACGAGTTGAAATTAGGGGTGGACATTCTGATTTGGGTTTCGGGTATCGATTTGATATACCCGATCAGTTTAGGTTATTGTTTAAAGATCAGGTTCGGGTAACTCGATACCCAATTATATAAATATGATTCAAGTATTGAGTTTTGGAAATGTACTAGAAGTACCCGATCAGGTTACCTAATTTTTTTTATTTCTTTTTCCCCCTCCAATTTTCCTCTTTTGTGTAATTGTGGCGTGATGGAATGTGGACAAACTCTTACTTACATATTATTTTAGAAAATTATAAATATCATTCATTAGTGTACTTTCCCACAGATAACAATAATTCTAAAAAAAATATGTCGATGATTATTATTAACTAATAAATGTAACTACAGTAAATAAAAAATGGTGGAAATTCTACAGAAAAGGACGCATGCAACTCAAATTATGGGAACATATTACAACTCTCATTTACTTTAGACCCTCCGTTTAAAAAAAAAATGTCGCTTTTGGGCTTAAATCTTATTAAATTTTTTTTATCACTTTTACATATTTTTCTTAATTTCTCTCAACTTTACCCTTCTAAAATAAAGTCGTTAATTAGAAATTAAATTTGAACACACTAAATTAGAATTTTTTATAAGGAAAATAGGAATATTTTTTGATGAATTAGTACCAAGAATTAATTTATGTCCATATTTAGTTGTATATATTATAGTAAACTAGGATGGGTAATTTAAAAAAAAAAGATGTTCCTTAATTAAATATAAATATAAAATGTCAAAAAACGGTAAACTTTCTGAATCGAGGGAGTACCAAATTATTACATATGCCCTGGTAGAAATCTTTATATCCTTCGATTTTATTTTTTTATTTAATTTAATTTTGTATTTATTAAATAGTATAAATACTATACTTAGAAAAAAAAATCACATATTTCAGCTTCTAGGGTACGCAATTCTCTCTCTGTCGAAATAGTTAGGTTTCTCCTTCACGTCGCATCCGCCGCTCCGCCCTGCAATTCGTCGTTCCTAGATTCGTCGTCCACCGTGCTGCTCCCCTGCCGTTCGCTGTTCTCGACACTCTCTCCTCCATCATTCGCGGCCTCCTCCCGCTGCTTTCTGACGTACGCACGATTTGAAGGGGGGGAAATTCCCAGGTCCACGGCCACTTCGCACCGCCTTCGCGTCTCCGTCTTGTCGTATTCCTCCTTTCCCCTACCGCCTCAGGTAAACACACCCTAATTTCAACTTTGCTTAGTTCTAGCCCTAATTTCAGACCTAAGCTCTAATTTCTCTCTCTCTCGTCACATCTCTTTAAGCTTTTTCATTGCGATAAGGGCTTTTTTTAGAGGGGATTTCCATCGTTTCTAAGAAAAAACTAGAAATAGCTAAATCCAAGTTGTAGTCGATGCAATCCCAGATGGTGCCCTACTTCTCTAATTCATCAGGTAATTTATTTGGTGTTATGCGAGATTCTAAAATTTTATGTTAAAATTCCTTGCGGAATGAGTATCCCCGATAGGTAGAAGCTACTGTAGTTCATCCCGATTATGGAATTTTGTGTTATCGATTTTACGCGTACTAATAAAATATAGAAAAAATTGAAGAATATGGTTATATGATTTGTATACGCCTCTTTATGAACTATACTGATTAAGAACATTGTTTGAGGATTAGATAAACGTGGCATTATTGAGTTTCTTGTTTGTTTGTTAATCTATACATTTTGTTAATTCTGGTGCATTTATATTCTTTTCTATTTCGTGGTTCTTTATACTTTGCAAGAGAAGTGATAAAAGGACATATGTTACTCTTATCTAATGATTGTTGTAAGTGGAGATAAATATCGCTAGTGTTAATCTTTATGATAAGAAAATGATGGGTTGTAAACTTTGAGTCATTGGATATATTGTTCCGGAAATCTTAGAGGATTTGTTTGAGTAGGGGGAAGGGGATGGATTAGGTTTATGGTCTATTCACATCTCTAATCATCACAAGATTTTTTTGTTTGCCTATATTGAATCGACAAATTCTATTTGATATTGTTCTTACAATTGTCGATTAACTTGTCTCTCTTTTAGTTGTGATACTTGCCATTGGATATATTGTTCCAGAAATTTGTGTTGGATAATGTAATTAAATATAAGAAGAGGGTTAATTAGTATCATTACAATAATCACAATGCCATATATTTGATATTCTGGCATATAGTTCGTACAGAATGGTGTAAGTATGATTTCTTATAGTTCGTATAGAATGCTGCATGTACTTTTGAGTGTTGCCATATCAAGTCATTGACTAGTGAGAAATGCTTAAAGCCTTCATCTCTAATTTTTCTTCTTTTAGATTTCATAAATTGCTTATTGATATTGTAGAAGCTTTTCAGGTGTCTGGATTTTGAGAAGAGCGAGTATTCTTATTTGCTGAGAGTTGCAAAGAGGACTCCAGGTCTTTATTTCTCCTAGTATGTGAATATATATATAGAAAGAATGGTTTGTTACAAAATCTTTTACATTGATGCGATCTCCAATGATTCTGTTACTTCATTTATTATCTTGCCTTTTCTCTATTAGGAGTTCCTGATAGTACATGCTCAATAGGAAATATTTTACTAAGTACCCTAAATGAATCTCTCTTCTTTATTGTGTTTTACTTACTAGAAGGTTTCAAATCTCCATTCTTGAAAGTTAAGAGTGCCTGAATCTTTTCCAAATGTTGTAAACTTACAATTTAAATGCAGGAGTTGAAGGACATGGAAAGTTAGAGTGCTTGAATCTCTCTTTCTCTCTTTTAAATGCAGGAGTTGAAGGGCAACTATCCGTCTCTCTCTCGGACTCCTCATCTTGAAATGGTAAGACTTTCATCAGCCATTTAATCTGTATCTCTGTTTTATTTTTGTTATGAGAATATCCATGTTTCTATTTCTGTGTATGGGTTATTTTGATGTGATGCCATAGTAATGTTTGATTGGATACTTTGATTTCATGTTATAGCAGATGAAACTCCAAAACTGGAGAATTATCCATATCTTAGGATTTTATGTACTATATCTTTCATTCCTTCATTCTTTATGTTAAATATTTTATGATAGTGATTCCTATTATCCAATCAAACAATAATAACTTTAATGAGTGTATATCCATTTCCTGGTACTATTATTACGATTCTGGTAACAAACCAATCAGTCCCTTAATTACTATTAAGCACCTGGGATTCCCTCCATGTTCATATATTGATGTGAATATATGAATGGACTAACCACCCACTTTTATGTTAGAAGAAATATCCCGGGAAAAAGTGGGCCTGCATGTGATCACCCACTTTTTTCAAAAAGTAGAATGCCATAAAGTTATAAATATAATACAAATCACAATTGTGATTTTATAATGAAATTAACATATAAGGTCGGTTTACCTCATTTGAATTGCAACCCCTCCTATTCACAAACTAATTTGGCAATTTATCTTGCAAAGAAGTTTGGAATATCTTTATTAACTTTGTTGTACTTTGGAATTAAAACTATTAGTTGAAATCCATGAATTATTTGCGACTTTGTTGCATTATCTAATCGTATAGTATATATTGCTAATTTTGATGTGGTTAATTATTTTTTGTAGGAATGACGTGGCTTGGGATATAAAGCGAAACATGGAAGGAGATACATTTAGAACTAGTGTTTAATTAGGTTCTTGTATTTTTATAATATGTTCATAAGTTACATATCGAATTATAAATTGTTATATTATCAAAAAAATTATTCTTGAAAGTATTGAGTATTACTTTTAATTAGAAATTTATAAAATATTTGTTTATTATCTTGTTATTAGTTAAAATTATGTAAAATTTTGATATTGAAAAAAAAAAAAACAAAAAACACCTACAACAACGGGTTAAATAGAAAAGACCACAAGTATCCACTGTTGTCATAGGAATTTACAACAACGGGGATTCCCCGTTGTCTTAAGTGTTTTTCCACCGTTGTTGATCGACTCGTTGTCGTAGCTCCAGACTTTTGACAACGGTGGAAGCCTGTTGTTGTAATACTTTACGACAACGGGTTTTTGAATTTATAACAACGGTGGAAATCCGTTGTGTTAAGTGTTTAAGACAACAGTTTTATAATAGTTATGACAACGGGGAATTCCCGTTGTCTTAAGTGTTTAAGACAACGGTGTAAAACCCGTTGTCAAAAGTCTGGAGCTACGACAACGAGCCCATCAACAACGGTGGAAAAACACCTACGACAACGGGGAATCCCCGTTGTCGTAGCCCTTTTCTGGCATAGTGTTTTAAGGACTGTGATTTATTGGCAGTGGCAAAATGATGACCATAGCCTTTTCATCCCCTTCCAACGCCGCTATCTACTACTATGTTGGAATCTAAAATTTAGGTGAACATACACGTTTGACTTCTATTCTTTAAAAACTGGCGGCAAATTGTGAAGGTAGAGTATTATTGGCAGTCTTTAGAGAATGGAAGGGGACTTTAGTGAATTTCAATATTTTAAAAAGATTTGGGAACGTAGGGTTTATAAATGGTTTGGATTTAGAAATATTTTAAATGTTCTTCCTGCGTGTAAAACGACTTCCTCAGAGTATGTATAGAGTGAAATTGGTTTATATATGAATCATTAAATGATATTAGTTGTTTTTACTGAAGAGTATTACTGATTTACACTGAAAAGTCTTAGTTCATTTTCACTAAACAACTAAGACTCTTTAGTGTAAATCAGTAATACTCTTCAGTAAATACAACTAATACTCTTCAATAGAAACAACTAATACCCTTCAGTAATTCATGTATAAACTAATTTCACCCTATACTTTGCCCTTCCTCAAGCCAAGCAAGTTTGGTCCTTAAGCAACGTGTAGGAGCAAGTTAATATGACCGGAAGTTTTAATCGCAAAATTATTAAATTTAAGTTTTTTTTAAATAAGATCAAAATTTTATATTAATATGCAATTTCTGAATAGATTGTGATTTAAAATGAAATCAAGTCTTATTATTAATTTATGGAGTTATGATAAAAAATATTATTATTATTATTATTATTTTTTTTATTATTATTATTATTATTATTATTAGTCAGTTAGTTAGTGGTGTAGTGAAATAGTAATGTGATTAATGTCGGTGTAGAGTTGATGAAATAAGAAAAAGATGATGTGATTAATGTATAAAAATGTCCTGAAAATAAGGATCTAAGTACATAAAAGGGTGTATTGGTACGAATATGCAAATTCAAAAAATTGATGGGATGGGGGTTATCCCCATTTGGATTTGTCAAGTCGAAAGAGAACAAGATATTAGATTTTAAATCGGACCGTTCATTTCTCCTCTTACCAACAGTTATCTTTTTTAATCTGTGTACATAAATCTGATAGGCTAACACCTAATCTATTCACTATATATTTACTCATTGCTTCTTAATTTAGAGTCAATTTACTCCTGCTTTCTATCTAAATATGAAATTCACATTTCTTTTTCCAACTTCTTTGTCTTTCTCTGTCTAAGAATGAAGAAACTTGGAAAGAAGCTCAGATCTCAAAGTATCAAGCTACGCCTCCTATTTTTTGGTGGTCCGAATAATTATTTTTAGGGAAAATTACTTTTTTTGTCCTATAACTTTACCACTTTTTGATTTTCGTAATACTGACTTTCAAATTTTGATTTTAGTCCTGTAACTTTACCTCTTTTTTATTTTCGTCCTGTTAACTTTCATATTTTGACTTTCATGTGAATTCCTCAAGTCTAGCAACCAAGTGAGGAAAATATTATCTCAAATTAGAGTCTGCAAAATTTCCAAACTATTTTGAACCCACCCAGTCTTTAATGTCAAAAGGATTATATGAGCTTGAGGACAGACTTTAGGATTGATGGGATGTTGAATTTTTTTGCCAGAGAAATGGAGAGGAGGGAGCGAAATAAATTGCGTGAAAAAATAAACACTTTTTTGGCCATTCGAGCAGCTCAAGGAAAACAACGAATTGGGCAAAAAAAATTAAGTTGAGGATAGTTTGAACCCAAAAAACTGTTGAATAGCAAAAAAAAGAAAGTATTTGGTCAATGTGGCTAGAAAAAAGTTTAGTCATTGGAAAATGGCCAGAAAATTTTTTATCCCTTAAAAAAATACTCCATCATTCAAAGTAAATATGCGATAAGTAGGGGTAAAAGTAGGTCAGGTCTTACATTGAAGAGCCTAGACTTACTTCACAAAGGCATAGCCTGAACCTGGTCTATTATCTATGATAGACCTTTTTTATAGACTCGGCCTGACCTTTTTAACTAAATAGGCCAGTCTACGAGCCTTTTAGAAGCATATTAAAATTTAATTTATACTATATTCAATATTTAAAATTTTAATTTTTTTACATATTTTTAAAATAGTCTAAAATTATTTCTGTCTATTTTTATTATTGCCATGTCAAATCGAGGTTGTTAGCATCGCTAAAAAATATAAACTGAAATTTTTTAAAAAATTAAATATGAAAATCATAGTTTTGAAATTATTTTCCATGCTTTCACGATTCATATTTTATATGAATTGATCATATTATACAATAAAAAATATATATAATATATAAAATAAATATTTAATAACAATATATATATATATATATATAAATAGTAAATCATTTTAAATAGGCCGGTCTGTTGGGCTTTTAAGGCCTTTTACAAAGCCTGAGCCTAGCCTACTTAAATAAATAGGCCTTTTAATAAGGCTTGTCCCGGCTCGTTTAATAAATAGGCTAGGTCAGGCTAGGCCGTAGGTCCCTGTCGGGTGGCCTGACCTATTTCCACTCCTAGCGATAATATTGGATAATTAATTATTATCCAACATTTTTTTAATTATTATGCAATAGTCTCACATTAAAAGTCAAAAAAAGTCAAATGAAAAAACAAAAAACTGGGATGAAGAGAGTAACATCATTTAGTAACTCTCTTGTGCACTTGGTGCATGGTGCACTCACTCAACAGTTGAATTTATTTACACTGAAAAGTATGATTTGATTATATTAAAAAGAATGGTTAGATTGCACTCATTTTCAGTGTAATCAGCTTATACTTTTCAGTGTAAACAACTTCAACTGTTGAGTTGGTGCACCTGGTGCATATAAGAGTGTGCGAACATCATTAACTACACAATCTATAGTTTTACTTTAGAAAAATATACTCCTACTCTGCAATACAATTGGAGTATGTTTTAAATTGCCAAACATGAACTGCAAAAATACAATCTGATTAATAATTCCACACTTCATATCACTCAATACATTCTTATTAATATCAAGAACTAGAAAAATCCAGCAATGAAACTGGAAACATTAAATTTTTAGGTATTTACATCACTATCTAACGCTTTTCACAACAAATTACTTCTTCTGTCCCTGGATAGTTTGCAGTGTTTTTTAACACAAATGAAGGGGGCTCTTGTTTCAAATTTTTTAATGGGAATGAGAATGAAAATTTATTTTCCCTCTCTGCCCTTAGATATGTTGGATGATTGATTGTCTCTATGGTGCTATATCACGAGTATTGTGCTCTAATTTGAAAAAAATAAACAAAATGAGAGGTTATTGGTTGTGGCATGTGGGAATGATTGAGGGTGAAGATTATAGGAAGATAGAAATGTAATCAAACTAGTAACAAACCCGCGTGTTACACAGACTGAAAATACTTCTTTGTTTTAACCTGACACTGATATTAATAAAATCTATGTACACAAAAGATGATGAAGGCCATATCTGTTACAAATGATTTCAAAATTATTATTTTTGGATTCGAAATAGAAATAAAAAAATATCACACGATTTGACCTTGTTCACAAGACACACTACACAACACCCGTAATATAAAATTTTTAAAAATGATTCATATTAACATCAAATCTCAACATGGTTGATTAACCAAATAATGAAGAAAGCATATTAACACCAAATAAGACCATATTATGAAATTTCAAACTAATGCTTATAGATTCCTAAAAACCTCCCTATAGACAACATTGGCCGTGTACTTAGATGACTTCCCTTTCGAATCAAGACATAAAATATTCAAGTCATCCCTCCTTTTAACCCTCAAAACTGCCACGTACAGTTGACTGTGTGTAAAGACTGGCTTGAGAAGATACAACCCATCATTGGATAGAGATTGACCCTGGTTTTTGTTAATAGTCATTGCAAAGCACAACAATATAGGAAACTGCCTTCTCATAAAATTTACAGGCATTGTTACATCCGAATTACTCAAAGTCTTTCTTGGGATGAAAACCTTGTTCCCAATATTCCCGCCAGATATAATCTCAGCTTCGATCACGTGATTTCCAAGCCCAATGATAATCAGTCGTGTACCATTACAAAGCCCAGATTTCTGATCGATATTCTGGAGTAAAACAATCGGAACACCCTCCTTTAGAACCAGGCGATGACACGGGATTACAGAACACCTGAGAGAGTTTAAGAAATCTACTGAAACCAATTCCTTGGCCATCCGGTCGAAACTCTGACTTGCACAAGCTATCTGAAGTTAGGTATACTCTCGTATCTCCAGGAATCATATCGATGATCTTATCATTGATACAATCAACATCCCTGTGTGTAGGTGTAAGGATAGCTCTATCTTCAAAGTATTTATGCGTTCGAAGATTACGTTCTATCGAAGGATAAATACTTTTAATGATAGCCAAGACATGATCTACCTCATCAAAAATTAGATTTTTCGGAGGAATCTCAATTTCAGAAAAACCATCTCTACCATCTCCAAGCTTTCCGTCGCCTACCTTGAGAATCCAATCCGAAAATTCTGCAACATCAGAGCCTCTAGCCTCACCATGTACACCACACTCCAGACGCATATTCCTGGTTAACGTAAGAACCTAAAAAATATCCAAAATTAAGAACTAATCATCTTTCATAGTATGTAATGTCATTTTTTTATGTGGACTACTATAATAAGCTAACTCACTTTGCAGTATTGCCACAGGTGGGATGAATTAATGGTAGAATGAACAACATCCTTCCTATGACCCTCTGGTATAACTGGCAGAATCTGCCTAAAATCCCCACCGAGAACAACTGTCTTTCCACCAAATGGTAAATCATTCACCGAACCATTAGCACTCCTAACAATATCACTCAAAGTACGATCCAATGCTTCAAAACAAAATCTGTTAACCATCGGGGCCTCATCCTATATGATTTGTTTTGCCTTTATCAAAAGCTTGGATAGTTTAGACCCAGGATTAACATTACATGTAGATGACTCGTCGATATTTATTGGAATAGTAAATCTAGAGTGCGCAGTGCGACCACCAGAAAGGAGGAACGCAACAATTCCGCTGGATGCAACATTCAAAACAACATGTCTGTCGGGCCGTATAGAAGCGAACAATGTCCTCCAGATGAATATTTTCCTGGTACCACCATTCCCACACAAGAAGTAGATTCCACCCCTATCAAGAAAAACATCATCAAGTATCTCCTGAAATACATCCCTTTATTCATGTGTAAGCATCGCACTCAACTCATTAAACTCATCAATCAACACCGAACGATCATAATGCATCTCCTCACACATTAATTTATTGACTCCACACGATAACAAATAATGACTTGGTTGAGGCATTGAGGGAAATATAGACAGGGTATTGGTATTCAACTGCAACAACTTTTCTAGCTCGACCAACGTATGATTTCTCAACTCTTCAGCGGTTAATACCAAATCTATATTTAAAAATTATGCAAGATCAAATTCAAATATAACAATTACAAAAAAATAAATTATTTGCTACGTTTCTGAATGAATACCTGGCTGATGTAGTATTTTTCGTTGCATGTACTGAATATCATCGGACAAGCAGTCCAACGTTCTTTAAAATACGTTCTCAGGGGAACTCATGGACGACGACATCAAAAGTATTGAGAATAGATTTCAGACATAATGTGCCGATGCCCAGAAACTTATCTCAATTATTCCATCAAATATTCCCGATCATCCTCCAATAACCCTAGAGAATAGCATGCATCCTTGAAAGTAGGATAGATAACACCACCAATGGTACGAATCTCGTCATGCGACTCAACTCTAGGACTGTATAGTAGCAAAATCCCCAAATAAAACTTTTCTCTAGCACTGGGCGGAACGTTGTACAATCTCCCTAATGTAAATTATTGTCACGCCTCTTGACCCATGCGTATTTTTGGTTATCCCAAACGTACTTAGAAGGAAACTCCATATACGTTAGCTCTTTAGCCCCGGGATCAACCCTATTACGCTCCATCCACGACAGAAATTTTGACTTATACGCATTGGGTCGCTGTAGGACATCATCAATATAGTCATCGTCGTAAAAAAATAACACTCTATTCACCGAGGACATGAAAATTTAACTGCACGACCGGTGGAAATCTATGATGTATGTCAATCTGGAGAGTTCTCCACACAGCCTCACAAGGGGAAATGTACCTACAATTGATGAAATTCTCGACCTCATCCTTATCGACAGCAGATTCACCAGTGTTCTCAACGGAAAAGGTTGCTCTATCAGGACCCTTGTTGATATACTTGAAAAGATATTTGATGGACTTGTGGCGATTGCACCTCTCGACGTTTATATGTCTCTGATATCTCTTCAACAACAAAGGACTGTACAGGACAACAAACCCATTATCCGAAGCAACATTACTCTTGATAACTATTCTCCCATCATTCCTTCTCTTGTACAATGGATACCCATCTGGATCAACTGATATTTTGTCTATGTACTTCTTTGGAATTTTTTTCAAACAGTACTTTCCCTTCATGCAAGGTGAATACATCCTAGCAAACCCACACGGACCATGCATCATGTACTCCCTGTCCAAATCGTACAATACAGGATCAATATCTCTACTAAGAATCTCAGTCGATATCAACCGATCATCATCTTCTGAATTTGGAATCTTACTGTCACAATTCAGGAATAGAAGTATGTGGGCATTTGGCAATCCTCTCTTATGAAATTCCACAGTGTACACAACTATTTCAAAAGGTACAAGTCAAACACACCAAAAAAATATTAAAAATAGTAAAAATAAAAATCAAACTAAGAGTATAAAATAAAACATATCAATAAATACTATGAAAATATCAATATAAAATCTTAATATTCAAATACAAACATTAGCATACAATTGCAATGGTCCAAATTTCGAAAGCTTACTTGTGTCTATCTTCCCAAATATTTGGAGATCCTTGAAATTACTGACAATTTTATCAAGTTTCATCTTAAAAAACCGACACAAAATTTTCGGTCTATCAACTGACTCAAGTTCCCTAGATGAAATAAATCTGGATATCTCCGGCCATTTAGGATTGCACATGATTGTGATGAATAAATCAGGATATGAGTAGTACTTGCAAATTGACATTGCATCCTGAAAAGCCTGAATCATGTACTTTGGACCCCCAGTAAATGAAGACGACATTATTCTCTTCCCAGTAGTAGATGGTTCTGTTTGACCAGACTGTACTGCACTCGACATGTCAGAAACCATTCTGGATCTCAACCTCACCCGATTTAACTTTATGTAGGACAACCTCTCTGCCTCAATCATTGTATAAGAATCCACAAGATTTTGTTGAAATAATCTTCTGGAAAAAAAATAATGTATTTGGCTCGTTGGGATGCTCATGAATCCTGAAGGCAAAGAACTCACGCATTGTCAACCTAATTCTCTTCTGTGATGCACAATCAGTATCACCGTGATTAACATTTATACGGTATCCATCCTCACCGTAAGAGAACAACAAAGGATATTGAAGAGGTACGTAGGACGGATGCATCTCACTGATCCTTAACAATTTTCCATCACGTGTCTGCAGCAAAATATCTCTCCTGTCAACCATTGCATCTATATCTCCTGGGATTAGAGCGGCTACCTCGGATGCAGTGGGAAGATTGTGGGTCCGTCCATCAGTATTCCTTCTATGAACCAAACTCAATCTCATGGAAGGATCACGCCCAGGCATAATTGTTTCTCCAGCGTTTCGAAATTGCACATCAAATGGATTATAATGGTCAATCATCACTCGTAAGTCACGCACAATAGCTCTATCGAGCCTCACAGCCTTTTCCCTCTCAAGAGCACTAAGAACACAAAAAATTCTTTTAAAGAACAAAGGGAAAATAAAAATTAATTTAAATAAACAACTTTTTCACAAACATGCATATTGAACATGATATAATGATACAACATACCTGATAGCCTTTATTCTATTATATATCTCGTTGTCTGTGTTGTATATGTAAAGCTGTGAGAATTTAGGTTGCTTTCCAGGTACAGGAAGTAGACTACCAATTCGGTAATGATTAACTCCATGCATCTTGAAAACATAAGGTCATTTGCTCCTATTTATTGAACTATCGATCGTACCACCCATTGACGTAAAACTAAATATCATATTATAAGCTCTTATATTTTCAAGAAATTGCTTGCTCTTCTTATCATTCAGCAAAAACAGGTTTGCTAGTGTTTCCAGCGGTGGTTTCATCAAGGGCAGACGTATCTTGCCATTACTGCAACACGAAGGCAATTTTGGTGGAACCTCATTACGCTTTTTGGACGTCCTGTCCTCATACCACATAGAAGCATTGCAATAAACACAAACATATATAGCATCACCGAAATCAAGATAGCTTGAAATGCAAAATAATAAGTCACTATTCACACACAAACGAACACACACAAGAATATACAAACACAATAAATAAATTCACACACACACACATACACATTAATAATCACACGTACACCTTTCCCTAAATTAATCATATAATACCTTCATCATTAACATACTTCTCCTTGATTTTGTAAACAACATAGACATTATTCGACGAACCTCCACCTACATACCGGTGGAATAATAGGTATTAACATAGAATATAGTGAATAAATATACTAATATTATTCATGAAAAAAATAATTGTGCTAATTAAATATTGAGATACTAACCTTGAGCCGACCCAAATGTATTTATTCCAACAGAATGCTCAACTTGTACAGAATAATTAACACTCAAGTTTATTATACTCGAGCTATTAGACACCACATTCCCATGCATATTATGCCCATAAATAACCAGACTACTCCCACCGTCAATAACAGGTGCTTTTCCCTTTTCTCTATATTTTATAAAAAAATAAAAGGTATATTATAAAGAAAATTTTTAAAACTAAAAGATACACCTATGCCAAAATAAAAAACATCAACCTTTTGTTGTAGCCTGCACAGGTATGGAATATGAGTTCACCACATCAAAATTTCCATCAACACCGGTGGTTGAGCTCGATGGCAACTCTGTTTAAAAAAAATGAACACGAAGAAATAAAAAATATAATAAACACAAAATGTTATTTAATATACAATGACCTCACCATTAGGTGTAGGAACGCGTGCAAGATGTACACCAAACTGCATGAGACGATTGTTTGTGTAAGAAAGAAAAATGAACGTATAATTTGCAATGGATTGTATCATAATAACAAATGCCTATATAAAAATACAATGTAAGTTATATTTTTCATACTTCAAGCGTATACATTTAGTGCCGCTTGAAGCCATAAACCCAACTAAAAAAGAAATTAGAATAAAATAAAATAATTGCGCGAAGCAACTATTTAACTTACAAACCCAATAAACTTCTAGAGCGTTTTTCATGTATAATACACCTCCTAAGCAACCTTGCACTTCTTGCCATGGACTTCTCCAAATCAATATCTACAACATATTTAAAATACAATCAAATACCTAACAAATGGGCATTAACATATAAATTAATAGCCCAAACAGATCAAAGTTACTGAATTTAAACACAGTGAAATCTACCCATTTCAAGTGTTCTACCACACTTTCCAATGATAATTGATCTTCTCCTCCTTCGAGCATGTCTTGCACGATTCCCTGATATTATCAATGATAAACTCATCCCCACACACATCTTACAAAAACTGTAAACCAAAAAGGGCAACTATTTCTTGAAATTATGAAGAGATTACATTAAAAATAAAAATAAAAATCAATTGTAAGAAATTTAACAAAATACATGAAATCAACTCTAAGAAATTTAACAAATTTAACAAAAAATCCCCTCAATTTTTACTCACTGTAGTGCACCATCTGTGTCGCTCAAACAATAGAGCCACCTGACCAATATAAATGCACATATTAGACACATAAAAACTGATAGTATTAAGAAAACATAATCTGCTTATCTTGGAGATTATAGCATGTTAAACGGGATATTTAGTAATTTGTCTAACACTAATCACACTTCTAGTCCAATTCATTCCTAGTGTCTAATTGAATACGGAACATTGTATTCCAAATGTATTAAAAAAATACCTGTTGAGGTTGTGGCATCACAAAAAATTGCAGAATAATCACAAACCATAATAAATTGTGGGGCAAATGGTCCTGTAGAATTTTGTGGAACTCAACGTAACTAAAAAAAAAAAAAAAAAATGTGTTAGACCCCAAACACATTCGCAAATGTTTTATATACCAAATATTAATCAATGGGTGGGGGCTTAATCCATAGACCATCAAGGACAATATTAATTTTAAAAAAACAATGGATGAGAGTGTTTGCATAATAGTTTGTATCATAATTAGTGTTATAATGGTTAGTCAATATTTCTTTGAATTAGTGTTTGTATAATAGTTTGTATCATAATTTTCGAACATCTATTCGGTCCTAGGCAAAGCAGGCGAACAACACTGCACTCAAAACAAATCAATTCATTAAAATGTTTGAGTTCACTTCACCAAACTCACCAGAATTCTAAACTATCGATCGTTTTGTTATGGGGTCAGTACGTGATTTGATTAGTTATAAGGAGACCATCTTCTTACGAAAAAAGAGTTCATTAATCAATATTTGGATTAGTTCATGAGAAATATATAACATCTGAAATATTTGTGGGATCCTAAAATATGAACTATTGAAATTTAGTGGTATACACGTCTATTATTTTAAAAAAAAAATAAATTACCCCACTTGAAATAAAAAAGGGTCAATCAATGCTTTACAATAATTTATTGTTTAAAGAATATAAGTTAGTAATATGGTGTGTGAAACTGATGCTTCACACAATATATATCATATGCATCATCATTTCTCATCAGGTAACGAATCTTACCCACCCTTGTAAGATTTGATACCTTTAATCTTGATATCATAAATCTTCTATAAATACTTAATTCCTGGAAAAGCTGCATCATTTTTCGACTCCTCGGATGTTCCAAAAAAAATCACCGCACACTTCATGAACAAAATAATTATTAGAACGAAGATATAAAACTGACTTGAATGTAGGTAGCAAGCCACTACCAACGGCACTAGTCTCACATGTAATAGATATGTATTCCAACCTTTGAAGCAATGCGTGAAGTATTGTCATGAAATTAAGAGTGAGAATAATGTCATCCATTGCCACAAAATTTGGAGCAAATGAAAAATTGAGATACTTGAAAGAAGATAAACAATATCATGGCATCTTTATAGGAGCTACTATAATACAAATTTACATAATCATGGCAAAATTATGTCAATTACACTAAATGAATGGTCTTTTATACATATATTATGCCATTTATTAATCACAATCCTTCAAGTAACCTTATATATTATGCAATTAATTAATTACAGTCCTTCAAGCAACCTTACACAAATAAATGCAATCAAAAGCTTTTTAGAGAAAGGCGAAAGTGATTGGGGAAAGGAACATTCACTCACGGACATTCCACCATACCGAGTCCATGCAGAAACAACACCACCATAACAAAAACAGTTAGACAATAAATCCATTGCATAAAAAAAAATCCGAAGCAACACCAGACTTATCCGCATAGTCATGAATCAACCTTGTGGAAATGCCGCATTCAAGGGCACACACGCGAGAAAAAAAGTTATTTGGTCCCATAACTTATCAAGTGTCCAATTTTGGTCCCAAAAATTTTGACTCTTCAATTTTGGTCCCGTAACTCCAAAGGATTGTCCATTTTGGGTCCCATTTTCTTTAAAAATACAAAAATGGTGCCCTTTTTTGTCATGCTCAACTCACATTCTGTCCGAATTTGGGCCTTTATGGTACCCTCGAAGATGTGTCAGCAAAATGATATTTTCTTTTTGTTTTGTATTTTTTAATTATTTTTTCCATATCACTAATATGTGGTTGAAAAATGGACAAACCATAGGAGTTACGGGACCAAAATTGAAGAGTCAAATTTTTTGGGACTAAAATCGGACACACGATAAGTTATGGGACCAAAAAAAAATTTCTCAGCAAGAATGGGACCAAAATTAGGCAAACCGTGGAAGTTATGTGACCAAAATTGAAGAGTCAAAATTTTTGGGACCAAAATCGGAAAATTGATAAGTTATGGGACCAAAAAACTTTTATTCTCGCACATACGCCATTGCGTTCAACAAACGATTCATTCGGTTTATTATACCCTAATTTAAACGATTATATCCACGCAAAGAAAAAAAAAAGAATTCTTCTGAGAACAAACAATTTGCTTATTATAGCATTTGCCTTACTATTTTTCGAAAATTTATCGCAAGACTCTAAATTGATGCTACGCCAAAAAAATTTACACAAATATTGATGTGAAATGTCATCCTCGATGAAAGCTTCCACGTGCATATTAATGTGTGTGAGATGTTTAGGAAAAATAATTATTGGTATAACGTGGAAAATATATAAGTGAGATTTGTCCCTGAAGGCAAGCATCTAAGAGGGACATTCTTTTATTTTGTGGTGGAACAGTTAGAAAGATAACAGGTTAATAACAATAGTTGCAAATATATATTTTATTTTACTAATATAAATTGATGCATGGAAAAAACAAATATATATGTACATGTAATTTTTCCGGATGGCAAGATACTAATGGCAAGATCCTAATTAGGATCAATTTCAAAAACACGGAAAGTTATCAAACACATATCAAAGGTACACTATTATCATTCACAAAATCGTAATGAACTCCCAAAATATATCAAATTAAAGTGGGTTCTTTTCTAGATACAAATACAAACAAAAGATCTCCACATTGATATGACACCATTGGAAATTATTAGACGTTATCTAAGTAAATTTGATTTGACCATCAAGATTTTCATATTATTATGAATTCCCCCAAACAGTTAGAGTCCTTGTTTAATAGACTTGCCACGCTTAATAATTGTAAAAGGTATTTTTTTTTTACCACAATCTATCTCATATGTCATATAACATTCCAAGAAATTCACATGGGTCCTTGATGATTTCACTTCAACGGTCCAAACTTAACAATACCCACACACTATATCCAACGGATAACATTCACACTCATTTTTTTAATAAATAAACTATTTGATAGTATATTTTATTTCAACTAATGTTTTGTGGGATTTAAACCAAATCCGCCCTCTATCTTTTCACTTTTATCTAAATGGTCCTCTATTTATTTGTTTTATCAATTTAGTCCTATATTTTTTCAAGTTTCACCAAAATGGTCCTAATTTGGTGAAAAATGGTCCTAATTGATTTTTTGTATTTTATTTCAAGTTTTTTTTTATTTGGCAAAGATGGCCACCTAGCGTGCCACATTGAAAAAAAAAACGACATCATAGGCTTCCACCGAAAATACTAGTGCACATGACTAAAAAGGTGACATTTTATACTTTATGCGTTCAATTAGGACCTAATTGGAGAAATGTGAATTGATTCGGGACGAAATCGACAAAGAAAATAAATATAGGACCAAAACGGTGAGGTTTTGTACATTTTTACGCCAATTAGGATCATTTTGGCGAAACTTGAATAGATACGGGACTAAATTAATAAAGAAAATAAAATAGAGGACCATTTTGATAAAGGTAAAAAGATAGGGGATGAATTTGGTTTAAATCCCAATGTTTCGTTTATTAAATACTAATTATGTCTAATGAAAGCAAAAAATTATATCATGAACTCCAATTTTATACAGTACTTAGGCCATAACTTGAATCAGTGCGAAAGAATACTAATATAGTCCAATTTCATAATTCATTGATCATTACACATATATATAGAAAGATATAAATATCTTGAAAACCAAAATAATGCGCAACTTATTTTCACAGAACAACACTAATAAAACACGCATGTACTATTCATGCTTAAACTCGTTGCGCTAATAAAAATGAAACAACACCAACAAAACACGATCATAATGACTATTCATCCTCAATCTTAATCTTGCAAACCAGGGGAGGATCCAGGATTCACAGATGGGGTGGCCTAGATATGAAGAATTTTTTTAATACTATAACATTCATTCTTTTTAGATTGTTCATATTAAGTAGTGCAGATTTTAATGATTTTTTTTATTAGTATTAAAATATACACTATAAAAAACATAAAATTGTCTATGAAAATTGCTAATATGCCTACAATATTTCCACCAAAAAAAAATCGTAATGGAGATTGGCTACGAAATTGCCTACAAAATTTTCTATTATATAAGTATTTTATTTCTCTTCCTACAAAGAAATTTTCCTACGGAATTTTCGTAGGCAAATTGTTTGTTGGTAGTTTTGTGTAGGAAAAATGCTTATAGGTAGTTAATCCCCACAAATTTTATTTTGTAGGCAAATAGCTTGTAGGTTGAGAAATAAATGTGACTGCATAATTAGAAAATTTTGTAGTTAAGTGGTAGGCAATCTCATTACAGAATTTTTTTTGTAAAATTCTATAGGCAATTCTAATTTCGTAGATTATTTTTTTATTTATTTTTTTGTAGTGATATAAATTTGAAGGTATATTAATCATTTAGATTTTATTTAAGAAATTTTAGTTTATTGTTTAAGTGTATATTGAAAAATGTAGTAATACGAAGTATAAATAAGATATGATTGTAAATGGTTAGTTTTAAAAGTGAGTTTAGATTATAATTAAATAAATTTGACAGCTAATATAACTGTGGTTTTGATATGGGTAGACTGAGATTATAATTAAGTATATTTAATAACTAAAATTAGAGGGTGTTTGGCTGAGCTTATAAGCTCCTTAAAACATCTTATAAGCTGTTTAAGAGCTTATAAGTACTACTAATGTGTTTGGCAAAATAAGATGTTTAACAGCTTATAAGATAATAAAATAAGCTCCTAACATCTTATAAGCTGTAAAAAAATAAGTTGGGATTTCCCAACTTATTTTCCTAACCACCTCCACCCCAACCACCAACCTCACCCTGAAACCACCCCACCCCTCCCCAACCCCACCCACCCCACCTCAAAATATAAAAATAGAAAAAAATTATTTTTTATAAATTTAAAAAAATATTTTTTATAAATTATCAAAAAGATCTTATAAGCTGTATAAGCCAAACACTTTAACAACTTATAAACTACTTAAAAATTACATCTTATAAGCTCTTAAAATAACTTATAAGATGTTAGAGCTTATAAGATGTTTCAAATAAGCTTAGCCAAACACCCTCCTAATAAAAACATAAACATCTATTTTAACCAAAAATGTAAAAAATAACTAACCCGATTAGCAAGAATCTTTGCCTCAAACTTGCCAATTAATTCAACATCACTGGACAACTTAAAGACAGTATAGACATTATATTTGTTTACCAAGTTAAACTCAGAAATGAGGACAAGGAAAATAATTTTTTTTCCAACCAAATCATTCAATTCGGACGGAATATCACCATACGAGCCATCCTGGGAAAATAAAATATAGTAAAAAAATTTAGTAATATTACATATCAGAAATAAACATCAACATAAACGATTTGTAGTTGTAGGATCAAGCGTTTGCCACTAAACTAAAAGTCCGGACTTATAGTGAGGTGCTACTTTATTTCCTTTAACCCCATCTAGTTGCAGCGCCACGGGTCGAATAGCCTCCGCCGGACTTGGCGCACCGGGTCGTTATCTCGCCCGACTCGGCTGAGAGATTGCTGGGCTCTGCGCCCAACAATCCCCCCAGCATCTGCCAACCCCTTGCCAACATATGCCTTACAGGGGATTCGAATCCGTGACCTGTGCTCTGATACCAATTTTAGGATCAAACGCTTGCCACTAGACTAAAAGCCCGGATTTGTAGTGAGGTGCTACTTTATTTCCTTTAAATTATAGAAGTGTTCTTGAAATTGTTTCAACTAAAACACCTTAAAAAAATTCTAAATAAATTAAGGAACTTGGTCAATGACTCCTACAAATCAAAGGAAATTGTGATCCACCTCCTACAGTATTGTCATCATATATATTACAATATAATACCTTTTCCGCATCAACCAAAATTTCATTGCACGTTCTACTAATAGATATGTATATGTATTTTTTTTCCAGAAGGCAAGATACTAATGGCAATATCATAATTAGGACCATTTTCAAAAAATGTGGAAAGTTATCAAACACATATGAAAGGTATACTATTATCATTCACAAAATCGTAATGAACTCCCAAAATATTATAAAGTAATTATAGTAAGGGTATCGATGATTATTAGTTGTATTCGAATAAAAAAGAATATTAATAATTTTATAAGGTTAACCATAAATAATCATGCATATCAAAAGGCTATTTTTGATACCTTTCAATAGCATGTGACCAATTACTTTGATTCAGAAACAATTAGGGCTGATTTTGGTCTAGAATTTTTGGTATTTTATACTTTGATTTCTTACTTTCTTTACATTATTACTTGAAAAATCTATATAAACGTTGGCTTAGTAGGTTCTCTACAAATGAATTTTGTCTATCTTAGTTGGAGGTCAAAATTGTGCTCTAATCGTGTTATTTTTTATTTTAAAAAACTGAATGCATACATTTTTTATTAGTGATGACTTGAGTTGAATTGTGTTATTCTACTGTAGGTATCATTCAAATGGACACAATTGTTCTTACCGTTGATTTTAAGAAAATGTTAGACGATTTACTTTTGAGATTAGGTTTTGCGGGAGATACATACGAGACTGATGAAGTAGGGTGCGATCGTTTTCCTGCTTTTGTTTGTACTGTTTCTCTTCGACGTGGCTATCATACGAAAATCATTCGTGGAGATCTAGAAGCCACTCCTGCAGAAGCTGAGAATGATGCTGCATATCTCTCAATTAAACATTTCAAGGGCTTGTATAATATTAGGATTGTAGATTTCCATTACTATTAATTTTAAAATTTTGTAATGATGTCAATTAGTGTATGCTGGTATTTTTGGGGGTTGTTTTAATAAAAATTATTGATCATTGGTATATATTTTTTGACCTATTTTTGACCAAATCTAACCTATTTAACTAAATAGGTTTTGAAAAATATCTTAGCTCGACTTATTCACTTATACTGGGAGGATTGTACCTCGCAAGGTAATACTCATAACAACTACATGTAACATCATGGTGGAAAAAATATGATCGTGTCGAGCTCATTAAACTCTAATGCCAACACATTTTCTATATACATGCACACACCTTCCATCCTCAATTACATAAAATATGTCACAAAATCTCATATGAATAAATTTTATAACATAAAATTAATACTCCCTCCGTCCCCATTTTGTTTACCCAGAAGTACCAAAAAGGAAGGTTTTTTTTTGTTTACCCATTTCCTAAAATGGCAAAAAGCAACACCACTTTTTCAAACTCAACTTTTAAAAAGTTATTTTATACTAAAAAAATATTTATAAACAATTCCTAAAAAGTTACTTTACACTAAAAAGTATTAATAAACAATTCATTTATTAAAAAATGTGTCATTTTGAAATTGGTAATCAAATTTGGGACGGTGGGAGTATCTTTTAATTAAGACTTTAATATTATTATTCAGATTTTTGGAATATATTACTATGGCTAAAACTATTTTGAATCGTCGTTAGGAAACTCTTCCACTGAGGAGTTATTTTAGAAAAAAGAAAAGAAAAATCCTTGGGCTAATTGACTATTTACACTACATACAAATAAATGTAGGCAAAGGGTAAATGCATATGCAACATTTTATTGAAACCCAGATATGCCAATTTTCTCGGTCATTGATCAATAAGATGGGTAACCCCACTAAGCAACCTCATATACATCACATAAAGACAATTATTTCTGCATGTGAGAGTTCAAAATGTTGAGCACAATACAACTCCTAGCCTAGGAACCAGGAATGGCACAAAGAAGTCACTCCATGGTTCGTGCGGTGAACCTTATGCACCATCCAACGCTACTCTTTCAATAATTAGATATAGACCATTCGAGGACCATAAATATTTTAAAGCAAGCAATGTATGCTTCAAGGCAAAGAATTAGAAACATGTGAAAACTATGTCATAAACCATTTCGCATATGTGAAAACTATGTCATAATACATTTAAAGGTCATTACTTTCGTCACTTTTATCATTGCTTGTAAAACACTTGTGCTAGCATGGATAAATTTTTTTTGAATCGGGAGAAATCATCTTTTTTGGAACATAAATTTTACATTTGGTAAAAATTTGAGATGTAATTGGAGAAATTAATTTTTTTAGAGCATTTTCGAAAAAGGTAAAAAGTTATGGGACGTTTTTCTCTATTCCATCTTTTATATTTCATTTGAACTTTAACACACTAACACAATATTATAGTGGTTCGCTAGATTTTGTTTTTTCAAATTCGACGTGTCAAACATCCAATTTATGGTAATACAAATCAAGTGGAACACAAAAATTGGAATATATTATTTCTTTTGATTCTAAAATTTACAAACTCCACAGGCATGGCTAATTTTCCCTTAACTTTCGAGCTAATAGTACTTATATCAACTTCAGTCTCTTATTAATTTACTAATACTACTTATATCAGCTTCACTTTCTTATTTCATTAACACAATATTATACCAACTTCTTTGAATTTTTTGCAGTGAATGAAGGTCTTATTACAAAAACTCTACCTATTAAAAAAAACTTGGACATGTAAAAAATAGGGGATGGATGTGATGAGCCATGTATATATAAAATATTTGTCTGTAGTTCAGAATTAAGTTTTTTATCCACATTAGGACCAAAGTCAGCAACATTGACCATCTTAGGACCACACTCGATAAATAAAAAAAATTCGTTGAAACTTTAACATTTTGTTTAGACATCACATAGATAACATAGGTTACCAAACTAAAGACAAAAGGACCAAAACCAAAATAACGTAAAGTTAACAACATATATCAATTTACAACAATTTATTATCACACTATTTGTAAATCCAAATTAAATCCAAATTAAATTAAAATCATGACACCTAACCAATATTAAGGGGAAATTGATATCAATAACTAGACATAGACCATTTTAGGACCATAAACATTTTAAAGCTAGCAATGTACGATTCAAGGCAAAGAATTAGGAAGATGTAATAACTATGCCATAAACCATTCTCATATGCCACAAATTATCAATGGTCAAAGGTCATTACTTATATTTAAATACATTTAAAGGTCATTACTTATATTTAAATACATTTAAAGGTCATTACTACCGATCCATCACACTATTTCCGTCACTCTTATTAATGCTTAGAAAACCCTTGTGCTATCATGGATTTTTTTTTTATTTTTTGGAATCGGGAGACATTATATTTTTTGGAACGTAAATTATACATTTAGTAAACAATTGAGATGTAATTGAAAAAATTAATATTTTTGAATGGAAATTGTATACTTAGCCAAAACTTGGGACGTAACTGGAGAAATTAATTTTTTAGAGCTTTTTCGAAAAAGGTGAAAAGTTATGGGACGTTTTTCTCTGTTCCATTTTACTAAACAAAAGACAGGAGAACCAACAATTTACAACAATTTATTATCACACTATTTGTAAATCCAAATTAAATTAAAACCATGACACCTAACTAATATTAAGGGGAACTTAATATCAATAATCAGACATAGACCATGTCAAGACCACAAACGTTTTATAGCTAGCAATGTATGATTCAATGCAGAGAATTAGGAAGATGTGAAAATTATGTCATAAACCATTCTCATATGCCACAAATTATCAATGGTCAAAGGTCATTACTTATATTTAAATACATTTAATGGTCATTGCTTATATTTAAATACATTTAAAGGTCATTACTACCGATCCATCTTTTATTTCCCCTATATAAGCAGGCCGCCGATGCAGATGGAGAAGAAGTCGAGTGCCGTCGCTGTAGAGCCAATCCGTCCCCACCGAGTGCTCGTTTCATCATCTTCTACAAATAAACCGTAAGTTTTCTTCATTTTTACCGTTTAAAATTTAATTTTAAAGCATGTTTAGAATTTGTTAAGTTTAGAATTGATTTTAGTTGAATTGTTTGAATTATATTAGCTGTTTGATTTTAGTTTAATAATATTAGTTGATTGATTTTAATTTAGTTGATCGAATTTAGTTGAGTAGCTAGTTTGAATTATATTAGTTGTTTGATTTTAGTTTAATGATTTTAAATAATATTAGTTGATTGGTTTTTGTTTAGTTGATCGAATTTAGTTGAGTAGTTTGAATTATATTAGTTGTTTGATTTTAGTTTAATGATTTTTAATAATATTAGTTGATTGATTTTTGTTTAGTTGATCGAATTTACTTGAGCAGTTTGAATTATATTAGTTGCTTGATTTAAGTTTAATAATTTTACAAAATAATATTAGTTGATTGATTTTTGTTTAGTTGATTAAATTTAGATGAGTAGCTAGTTTGAATTTTATTAGTTGTTTAGTTTAATAATTTTAAATAATATTAGTTGATTGATTTTTGTTTAGTTGATTGAATTTAGTTGAGTAGTTTGAATTATATTAGTTGCTTGATTTTAGTTTAATAATTTTAAATAATATTAGTTGATTGATTTTAGTTTAGTTGAGTAGTTTGAATTATATTAGTCGTTTGATTTTAGTTTAGTGGAATTGAATAATATTATAAGTTGATCGAATTTAGTTGAGTAGTTTGAATTATATTAGTTGTTTGATTTTAGTTTAGTAATTTTAAATAATATTAGTTGATTTATTTTAGTTGAGTGGTTTGAATAATATTATAAGTTGATTGATTTTAGTTGAGTAGTTTGAATAATATTAGTTGTTTGATTTTTGTTTAGTAATGTTAAATAATATTAGTTGATATATTTTAGTTGAGTGGTTTGAATAATATTATAAGTTGTTTGATTTTAGTTTAGTAATATTAGTTGATTTATTTTAGTTTAATTTAGGATAGTGGTTTGAATAATATTATATTTAGAATATTATGTTATGAGTATTTCATTGATTTTAATTTAATATTTCGAATAATATTCGTGAATTTTATTATAGATGAGCAGACAAGGCAGTGACAGTCAGCAGCCTCTGAGGGATGAGGAGGCAAGTCGAGGAGGGCGGGGAGGGAGGACACGGCGGGCCTCACTGAGACTCGTGGTTCCAGAGACCTCTTCACAGCCTGGTGAGGGCTCCTCCTCCTCACAGCAGACTGATGAGGGTTCATCCTCTTCCCGCCAGCATCCGGTTGTTCAAGCACAGATGCATGTTCAGCCACATGGTTCAAAGTAAATTTTAATATTTTATACTCAATTTTTTATTAATTAAAACCTAATTATTTTACTAACTTTGAAATTTTAATTTTACAGTTGGATTTTAGGTCATGAGGCTAGTAATCAGGTTTCCAAGTCCATACTTCGCGGTGGATTAGAGCCCGCCGCTTACAGTTGGGGGCTAGTGTATGATGCAAGAAAATGGACATACTTCGAGGAGTTTAAGGTATTAATTTAATTTATTAATTCACCGTTTATTAATATTAAATATATAAAAAGATATTTACATTTAAATTGTAATTGCAGAAAGAATGTGTCTGGGCACTGGAGCACGATGACCAGATGTGGAAGAATTTTGAAAAATATGCGACCGACAGATACAGAGACGTCCTTTATAGAATAAGGGACAGGTGGTACAAGAAGGGAGAGGCCACCGACATGGGGACTGACAGTGAAAAGCGGTCGATTTGGGACCAATTCCTGAAGTACTGGGATTCCCCTGAATTCAAAGAGAAGTCGGAGAAAAACAAGGCGAATCGGCGTAGTGACCCTGATGGAGAAGGGATGACGAGACATCAGGCCGGTTCTCGGTCCATTTATAAGCACGGGTTGAGATTTGTAAGTTTCTTTAATTTTGTAGTTTTTGAATTTTTATTATTTTTTCCTAATTTTTATGAGTGGTATTAATTTTTACTATCTTTTTCTCTAATTAGGCGGTGGAGCAAGGACGCGAGCCCTCTCATTTTGAGAGATTGCAGCTCGCCCACCCACTCGTCGAGGAGACTGGGAAGTCTACCTACGGCCGTACCACCGAGATCCACGTAACTATTATTTCAATATTAATAGTATTATTTCAATTTTTAATATTAAAAGTATTATTTTATATTTTTGTTCAATTTGTTTAGTTTTTTGTATAATTAATTTGCAGAGAAAGATGCTCGAGGACCTTCCCTCGCAGCCCCAGCCTGAGGAAACGACAGAGGGGTCGGGGTTGATGCCCCCCACACAGCCTTTTGTTGACGTTCAAAATAAATTGTACTTCAAGAACGTCAAGGCTAAAAAGGGGGCAGTTCGCTGGATTGAACAGCTTCGGAAATAACTTTTTCCAACCTCGTGGCTCGGGCTCATCCACCTCTCAGTCTTCCATCGACTCTCATCCCAGTGAAGTCGAGAGGCAGCTCACCACAGTGGTGGAGCAGATGCAGAACATGCAGAGGCAGCAGCGAGAGAAGGAAGAGTATGAGAGACAGCAGCGAGAGAAGGAAGAGTATGAGAGGCAGCAGCGAGAGGCGCACGATAAGTATACAGCCGAGATGCAGCAGTATACAACCGTCATGCAGGAGTGGTGGCGGTTGTTCGCCTCTGATGTGCCACGAGCGCACATGCCGCTGCCACCGATGCCCCCGATGCAGCAGCCGATTGTTAACCTGGGCGAGGATAAGGAGGAAGAGGAAGTCGGATTTAATTCCGACGAGTAGAAAATTTTGAATTTTAATAAATGTGAAGTACAATTTCTTCTTAGTTTAAATTGCTGTTACTTTTATTTAATTTTTTGTGAAGTACAATTTATTTACTTTTAGTTCGAAATAAATAATTTTACCAAAATAATAAAAATTAAATGGCCACAACATTTATAAAAACAGATGAGAAACGAAAATGAATTAATTTGGTGAATTATGAAAAAAAAATGAGTCAATTTGGATACATATACAATTAATTGTGTACAAATAAACGAATTATAAAATTACACGTTGTCGAAATAAATAATTTTACAAAATAAAAAAATAGTTGGGCACAACATTTATAAAAACAAGTGAAAAACGAAAATGAATTAATTTGGTGAATTATGAAAACAAATGAGTCAATTTGGATACATATACAATTAATTGTGTACAAATGAACGAATTATAAAATTACGCGTTGTCGAAATAAATAATTTTACAAAATAAAAAAATAGTTGGGCACAACATTTATAAAAACAAGTGAGAAACGAAAATGAATTAATTTGGTGAATTATGGAAAAAAATGAGTCAATTTGGATACATATACAATTAATTGCGTACAAATGAAAAATAATATAAATTTAAGCGGGAGTCGAAATAAATAATTTTACCAAAATAATAAAAATTAAATGGCCACAACATTTATAAAAACAAGTGAGAAATGAAAATGAATTAATTTGGTGAATTATGGAAATAATAATGAATCAATTTGGATACATATACAATTAATTGTGTACGAATGAACGAATTATAAATTTAAGCGGTAGTCGAAATAAATAATTTTACCAAAATAATAAAAATTAAATGGCCACAACATTTATAAAAACAAGTGAGAAACGAAAATGAATTAATTTGGTGAATTATGGAAAAAAATGAATCAATTTGGATACATATACAATTAATTGTGTACAAATGAATGAATTATAAATGTAAGCGGGAGTCGAAATAAATAATTTTACCAAAATAATAAAAATTAAATGGCCACAACATTTATAAAAACAAGTGAGAAACGAAAATGAATTAATTTGGTGAATTATGGAAAAAAAAAATGAATCAATTTGGATACATATACAATTAATTTTGTACAAATGAACGAATTATAAAATAACGCATTGTCGAAATAAATAATTTTACAAAATAAAAAAAAATAGTTGGGCAAAATATTTTTATAAACAAGTTAGATACGAAAAGAAATTAATTTGGTGAATTATAAAAAAAATATTTAATTTGAATACATATACAATTAATTGCGTAAAAATGAACAAAAGTAGCACGTGCTCGATTGGCGCGCACACCCCTCCACATGCACGAGAGGTCGCGCGTTCGATTCCCTTTGGGCGCAAATTTGGATTAATTGTTCAAGGCCTAATAAGGCTAATATAGAAGGTGGGCCGCCTATAATAAGCTATGGGCCGGTGGCCCAGTGGTCCGCTCCCGCCCCGCCCACCCCGGATGCCCACGAGCCACTTTTTTTTTGTATAGGCTCGGTATTTGTGACGGCCAAATTCCGTCGTAAATAATAATCGAAAAAAATAAAAATAAAACATTAATAAATATTTGCGACGGACTATTTCCGTCGCAAATTTTGTTGATCCGATCAGGTCTGACCCAAATAATTTGCGACGGAATATTGTCCGTCGCAAATTTTGAGCGACCCGGTCGGGTCTGACCCGCCAATGTTGCGATGGTTTTATCCGTCCTTAAATTGCGATGGACGACAAAAATCCGTCGCAAAAATTAGCTACGGCTATTTTAGGAACGGACACGTGTCCGTCGCAAAACACTGTTTGCGACGGATTTTCCGTCGTTAAACAGTGTTTTTTTGTAGTGTATTTTGGAGTATGAACTTTTTTGAGACATTAAAAAAAGATGCAAACTTTTCCGGTAATAATAAATACAGGCTGGGAAGAAGGGACACCAAAAGGCGCTGGACGCCGGCGACGTGGTGGAGGTGCCACAGTGGTTGTGGGGACGTGGAGGACAAAGTATGGGCGCTGCATACGTGTCAATGTAAAGGAGAAAAGAGGAAAAATGGTCGTACGGAAGAAAACGTGCTCTAGAATTGTTAAATAATACTCCCTCCGTCCATGAAATATAGTCTTGTTGTTTTATGCACGGTTATTAAGAAAGTTGATATAATATGTAAAAAGTAAGAATATTGTGTCACATCAAGTACAAAATAAATTATTTTAAAAATGTTATGTGTGTATGTTGAAAAATGTGGATAAAGTTTATTATTTCTATTTTAGGCAACATGATATTTTTCGTGGACAGCCAAATAAAGCAACAAGGACTATATTTCATGGACGGAGGGAGTACTTGTGAATGTATGTATAAATAAATAAATAATAGTATTGAGTAATCCGAACAGGTTTTCCGGTTCTCTCCCAAGTACCCGATATCGAACCAAACCTTATTACCGGGTATTTATGTACTCTCTCCGTCCCCAAACACTTTTCACAGTTATTTTATCTTCGTGTTTTAGCGAGCGAGTTGTTTATTATTATTTGAAATGATAAAATAATTTTAAATGTAGGGTATGATAGATCTACTTCTTCTCTATTATATATTAATTTTAAAATTATTTTACCATTTCAAATACTAATAAAAAAATGCACTCGCAAAAACACGAGAGGAATAGTAACTGTGCAAAGTGTTGTGGGACGGAGGGAGTATCAAAACTCCAGACAAATCATGTATTTTTTTTAATTCGCTTTGTCTACCCCAAATACGAAACTTAATGTCCACGACAAAGAGCAAATTGCACTTTTGGCCCCAACAACCACGCCCCCTCACGATTTTAGTCCCAACTGTGAAAGTGATATAAGATCACCGAAAAATTGGTGATTGAAGTATTCCACTAATATATAATCAGAGATTACAACAATAATTCCTAAATTGAAGGAATTCAAAATAAAGAGATAACTATACACAATTTTGTCTAAGTATACAAGATGATTGACTTATTCAATATTATCCTGGTTTTTATCTCTAATACCAACACTTTCAAAGTTGGTCCCAATTTTTTTTTCTTGCAAAACTAGTCCCAATTAGTATTTTTCTTATAAAATTGGTCTCATCTCCGTAAAAACTTGACGGAGGGCTGTTAAGTTCAATATCTTTTTTTAGAGAAAATTGCAATTTTGGTCCCAACAACCACGCCTCCTCATTATTTTAGTCCCAACGCTTTTAAAGTTGGTCTCAAATGTTTTTTTCTTGCAAAATTAATCACACCGTTAATGTGTTGTTATATGATAATTATTAAAACAATTTATTAAAAAGAAATAGTTTCAAATTCTTAATAATATTTAATTTACTAAGGAGTTAAATATAACTAATGTTAAATATATATTTTAGTATAATCTGAAGAAAAAAAAAAGTGAAATCTTGTTTCGAAAAATTGAAAATTACTTTTGAAACTCAAAATAATTTTCAAATTCTAAAAAGTATTTTTGACTTAAAGTATTAAATAAAAAAATTATTATATTATTTGAAATATATATTAAAAATAATTATTTGAAAAAAGAAAAAAGCACACGACCATTTTTTTTTTTAATTAATAGTTGCTAGAAAATTATTTCGAATTATTTATTTTTCACATTATAATTATTATATAAACTTCTTCTTTTTACATTAGATTATAAGAATGTTTTTAAAAATAATTTAAATAACACCTTAATACACATCATTCAAGACCCTATTTAGCATGTATTTGAACATTAAAAAGTAAGATAGTCCTAATGTTTCATAATTTCTAAGCAACTAACAATAATAACATTTCAAGGCAAAACATTCATATTAGCTATGTTTGAGTTGAAGGGTTTTACAACCTTTGTAGACTTGTCTTCTTAAGCTAGAGGGTCTTATTGTTGGGAAAATAGGGGTGCCCGAAATCTATTCGGGATGAAATTTAAATACGAATTTAAATTCAATTATTACTAGCATAAATTAATCCTAATTAATTCAAATAATAATTCCAACAACATATTTTTCATCATGCATGTTGAATTAATTTCACATAAAATCTAGGCGGAATAAACAAGAATTTATGTGACTTACGTACCTCTTGTAGAATTGGCCTTTGAATAAACGGGACAATCATGATCACGCTTTATCAACCCAAAAACCTTCTCAAGTATTTCCCTTTCGTCTTACTTGATCACCGGTGGGAGATGCTTTCAAGTAATTTAAATAACTAAGGAAAAAGAAAAATATTTATGCTCTTGATTTTTCCAACACATGGAATTATGTACTTGGGGATGAAATAATCATCCCCTATTAATAAAGAGTGATGACCGAAAATTAGTGGTATATGGGCCTTGGAGAAATTTTTTTCTTAGACTCTAAGAAATCTTGAATATATCTTATAGATTCTTTTTTCCATAATAAAATATTCCACAAAAATCTCACTCTCCTAAATATAGGGCAATTTTCGAAAAAAATAGGATCAAAGCACAAGATTTGGATCTTCTTGAATATATGAGATAATCTTGTATTCCAAGAATACTTATCTTCCATAATATCTTTCCAAGAAAATCAACAAAATCTTTTCTCTCCTAATATTGTATTTTTTCGAAAATTATAAGAAAAATCAGCATTATTATTTTATTTTTATTTTAATCACCTTATCATTATTGGGCTATTTAATGAGCTACTTGAGGGGCCTTTAAGGAGAATTAAGGTTGGACCTCCTAAGGGACTTCTGAATTTCAATATTGAGGCCCAATATAATTCAATCCATTAATATTAATTATTACCACTAATAAATTAATATTGCACTATCCATCTTAATCCATATTACGATAATATGGGCTCCCGGTTATTATTTCCCGCGTTTAAGATTATCAAGTCCTTTAATTAATTAAGCTTCTGAATAGCTCTAAATTAATTAATATATTTCACCTTGGAGTAAAGACAGCTCAACATTAATATCCATACCGAAGAAACTAATTCTTCACTTGCAAGATTTGGTACGATAAAACTTCTGAGCCCGCAATGGGGACTAATCACACGAGCCGTACTCGCACGCGTTTCCCCCTATTAAATCTTAGCAACCGTCGTATGATTAATACTACTGCCCAAAGCACAAGGTTCGAAGTCACGATGATTCTCACCCAACATGAATCAAAGAAGTAACCATTAAGCACACACGGTCCTATTTAAAAGACGAAGATTAAGAAATCAATAACCACTAAGGTCTAATTTTTCACATTTCAGAACTGAAGAATTTATCCTCGCTGTAGGTCCTCTTTAACACATACTAAATGTGCTAGTGTAATCTCTTAGTCAAGACAGACCAATCCGAGTCTTACACATCGACCTTTCACGGCGGACTGTTCAATTCCACCTAGGTCGTGAAAATGTACGTTAGTTACAAGGAAGCTGTTAATGTTATCTTCCGTGATCGGGTATCACCACATTAACTACAATGTAACTAGTACTATTATGAACTGTTTGCAATAAATATTCAACATTCAATCATATTTAAAGCATATGCGATAAAAGAATTATTCTCATAAAACAAGTGTTTGATACACGAGTTATACAAAGTAAAAACATACTTTCACGTATAACTCCAACAATCTCCCACTTATACTTAAAGTCTGCTTTTTAGTATACATCACACATGTCTTAGTGTAGTAGCTCTACGTGACATCCCATGTCAACCTACACTAACCTAATAATTCCTCCCACTTATACTTAAAGCAGAATGGCAATAGTCTTGACTCCCATTCCATCCACATGTCTCTCGAATGTACTCTGAGGCAGACCGTTTGTGAATGGATCCACTAGGTTGTCACCCGACGCTATCTTTGTCACCTCTATATCTCCTCTCTGAACGATTTCTCGTATAAGATGGTATTTTCTTTCTATGTGTTTGATGGCCTTGTGGGCTCTCGGTTCCTTTGATTTGCAACTGCTCCGGCATTGTCACAAAAGACAGTTATCTTGTCGGGCAAATTCGGAACAACGTCCATGTCCACTAAGAAGTTCTGGAGCCAAACTGCCTCTTTCGCTGCTTCACAAGCAGCTACATACTCGGCTTCCACGGTCGAATCGGCGATGCATTTCTGCTTAACGCTTCTTCATGAAATGGCTTCTCCACCCATGCAAAACACACTACCCGAGGTTGACTTTCTTGAGTCTATGTCTGATTGAAAATCTGAGTCCGTGTATCCCACGGGAACAAGCCTATCTGACTGGTAAATCAGCATTCGCTCACGAGTTCTTTTCAGATACCTCAAGATGCACTTTACGACAGTCCAATGGTCTTTCCCAGGATTACTTTGATATCTTGCTACCATGTCCACGGCAAAGCAGATATCCGGTCTCGTACACAGCATTGCATACATAAGGCTTCCTACGGCCGAAGCGTACGGAACACCTTTCATGTCATATATCTCTGCTTGCGTCTTAGGGCTCATTTCTTTAGATAGATGGATTCCGTGCCTAAAAGGTACAAAACCTTTCTGGGAATCTTGCATGCTGAAATGCTTCAAAACAGTGTCAATGTATGAAGCTTGCGATAAGCCCAACATCCTCTTCTTGCGATCGCGAGTGATCTTGATCCCAAGGATGTGACTGGCTTCCCCTAAGTCCTTCATATCAAATTTTTTTGACAACCATACCTTTACGTCTGACAATACCTTTACATTGTTTCCAATGAGCAGAATATCGTCTACGTATAATACTAAAAAATACCACCGCAGTTCCGTCACGCTTCTTATACACACAACTTTCGAACTCATTTAGATCAAACCCATAAGACTTAATCACTTGATCAAAACACTGGTTCCAAGTACTCGATGCTTGCTTAAGTCCATAAATGGATCTCTTAAGCTTGCATACGAGATGCTCTTGGCCTTTTTCAATGAAACCTTTGGGCTGTTGCATATAGATATCTATCCCGTTAAGACTTCCGTTAAGGAAAGCTGACTTGACATCCATTTGCCAGATCTTGTAATCTAGGTGCGCAGCAATCGACAATAGAATACGGATGGACTTAAGCATAGCTACATGCGAAAAGGTCTCCTCATAATCGATCCCTTCTTTCTGAGTATACCCTTTGGCCACTAGCCTCACTTTGAAGGTCTCAACCCTTCCGTCCGGTCCTCTTTTCCTCTTGTACACCCACTTGCATCCAATGGTTCTACCCCATTGGGTGGTTCGACCAACTCCCACACTTGATTATGATCCATCGAACCCATCTCGGTTTCCATTGCCGTTTGCCACGACTCCGCGTCTTTGTCTTGGATTGCCTCGTCGTATGTCCATGGGTCTGATTCATCATCGGGAACCAAATCCAAAAATTCCCCTATCCCCATGAATCTCTCGGGTTGCCTAGCAATCCTCCCACTGCGACGGGGTTCCGGTTGTGAAGATGTGACGTGTGGTACATCATCTTGTATACTTGGTATTGAGATTTGACCTCTCAATTCTTCTGAGGTAATTTCACTTTTAGGCTTCCGATTGTTCATATAGTCTTCCTCCAAGAATTTAAAGTGTTTACTAATCACAGTCTTTTGATCCTTGGGACTATAGAACATACACCCTTTCGTTCCCGCAGGGTATCCTATAAACAGCCTTAATTCCAAACGTGGATCCAACTTACCGGCTTCCTTGTCTAGCACGTATGCCGGACAACCCCAAATCCGTAAATGTCTTAGACTGGGCTTGGCTCGGTCCACAATTCCATTGGGGTTTTAGGAACCGATTTGGATGGCACCAAGTTTAGAATGTAAGCCGCCGTTTCCAAGGCATTACCCCAAAACGACTTGAGTAAATCCGAATAACTCATCATGGATCTGACCATCTCTAAAAGAGTCCGATTTCTTCGTTCCGCCACACCGTTCTGTTGAGGGCTTCCCGGTGCGGTTAATTGGGATACGATCCCTTCGTCCGATAAGTAGTTCAAGAATTCATCGCTGAGGTATTCGCCTCCATGATCTGATCGTAGAAACTTGATACTCTTTTCCCTATGTTTCTCGGCTTCGGCCTTAAACTCCTTGAACTTATCAAAAGTTTCAGACTTATGCCTCATAAGGTAAATGTACCAATATCTTGAGTAATCGTCAATGAAGGTGACGAAATACTCATACCCCATTCTCTCTTTGATCATCATTGGACCACACACATCGGTATGAACAAGTTCTAACACTTCTGTGGCTCTATTCCCCTTGGCTCCAAATGCCCTCTTGGTCATTTTACCCTCTAAACAGGATTCACAAGTTGGAAACGGCTCAACTTGGAATGATTCCAAGGACCCGTCTTTCACCAATCTCTCTATCCGCTTTAGATTAATATGACCTAGTCTAAGATGCCATAGAAGTGTTTCGTTCATCTCCGAAGAACGCTTTCTTTTATTACTCGAAATGATCGACGTGTTATTAGATTCATTATTTGAGTGGTGTGCACACTTAATCATATAGAGATTGTTTACCAACGTTCCATGACAGATAGTAACATTCTTAAAAGAAACAGTAATAACTTTATTAAAAGTATTTGAATATCCATCAAAAAATAACTTAGAAACTGAAATTAAATTCTTCCTAAAGTTAGGAACGTATAAAACATCTCTTAAAATTAAAACTATATCTTCAAAAGATAGGTGCACGACTCCCACTGCTTCGGCTGCCACTCTCGTAGCGTCGCCCAAAGTGAAGAGGATCTCATTCTTGCTAAGTCGCCAGGTTATCTGGAACCCCTGAAGAGTGAAACAAATATGATCAGTTGCCCCGGTATCCACCACCCAAACGTGGGCAGCATACGCCGCAACATAAGTTTCAACGACTAAAGCATGAGACTTACCTTTCTTTACCGTCTTCTTAGGCTTAGAACAGGTCGCCCTCCAATGTCCCTTCTCACCACAGTTGAAGCACTTACCCTTAGCAGCTTTCTTTCAACCTCCTTCTCCCTTTGCCTTAGGTTTCGCAACGGTTGGATTTGCTTGGGTCTGACCTTTCGTCCTCTTTCTCTTCTTTCCTCCCTTGGGACCCGAAGAGGCAGACGGACCGTTTGCCACCATAGCAACAATTTGATGATCCATTAAAGTCACCGCCGACACCAAAGCTTGCAAGAGCTCGGGCAAACTATTTGCCAGGTCATTCATTTGATAGTTCAACTGAAACTGCTCAAAGCTCTTCGGCAGAGAATGGAGAACGAAATCGACCTTAGTAGGGAGATCAAATTCCGCACCAAGTACTTCCAACTTGTTGAGATAACCCATCATCTCGATAACGTGATCCCTTACGGGTGTACCTTCCACCATCTTCAACGAAAGCATCTTTCGCATGGTGATTTGCCTAGCTGTACGGTTCTGATATTTAAACATCGCTTCAAGATTGAGCATTATCTCAGAGGCGGTCTCCATGTGTTGGTGTTGGTGTTGCAACACATCTGACATTGAAGCCAGAATAGTACACCTAGCCATCTCATCGGAGTCAAACCAACTCTTATGCTCTTTCTTGACCGCCTTGCTCGCATCTTCGGCAGACTCTTAGGGCTTAGGAGTAGTAAGTACCCATTTATGGTGTTGAGCGGTTAGGACAGTATCAAGATTACGTTTCCAATCAACATAGTTCTCACCAACAAGTTTGTTATCTTTAAGTATACTAAACAGTGGATTAAAAAGTTGCGACATGATGAACTGAGAATAAGACATACATTCATATAAATATCTATAAAAATACGAAATTATCACATAATTCGATCACATCAATTATATTGAAACCTTAAAATAATATCATGCATCAGCCAACATCTCGAAACAATTTAAATGCGCCACGAGGGGTGGTCTATACATTTAAACACATTCAAGCGGATCACAAACTTAAAAGTTACAAATCCTTAATTCAAAATTAATAGTTGCTCCCACTTTGACCACATAAAAATTAACAGGGACTCCGAGGGGAGTAAGTTAATATCAATTTCTTATGCCTAAGTAATAACCATAATTAAATACAGGATAATTATTTCGCTTTGAGCAAGCCACTCGTGGTGAGGGTCAATACCGCCACTAGTAATAATCCACAATCATCCTTTCAGAATTTATTCATGTGAAATCCGTCCTTTTGGCTGATCCGGGGGGGGGGGGGGGGGGGGGGGGAATGTATTCCAAAAGAACTTCACAAATAAATAAATTATGGAGGCCAAATTAATCCAATTTTAATATCCGGAATAAAATTGCGATTAAATAAACATACTTAGTAATTTTCGAAAGTAAGGTTTTTCTTGGATAATAAAATTCATGCAAACACATATTAACAAATAATAATAAGTGCACGAAATAAAACATCCATCAAAATAAAATTAAACACATTGGAGCACTCAAATCCAATTGCCACGGTTTAATTTCTTCACGTCTTGATACGAAATATCGTCCTTGTTACTTTCCGTCGTTCGTCTCGACACGCTCCCACTAAAACAGCAACACTTTATCAAAAACAGCATCGTTTGGGGTTCGGGACGACGTTTAAAATCACACAAAAAAACGCAGAACTGAAATTAATTTTTAAAAAAATTCTACGGCCCGAGATACGGCGCGCGTCGCCCCTCTCGGCCCACGGTGGCCGAGGGCCGGGCAGCAGCCCCGTGCGCGCGCGCGTGCCATCCATCGTGCGCGGGTCGTGCGCCTCGCGCACCCCGTACACCGGATTTCACCGTTCGTTCTTGTTTTCACCCCATGCATGATTTTACGTCCATGCATGCGCCGCACATGCATGCATCGTCCGGGTACGCTGTCTTTAATTCTTCGTTCTTCATCTCGATCCGGTTACAATTTATTTTACAAGAAAAATAAATACTAAATCTAGACTAGTCTATTACAATGATCAAATCAAAATAAAAACAACTAATCTACTCGTGGATTTTCTCACGAGAAAAACGAATTCAAACGAATCGAATTAAAAACTATTAATTCACACGCATGAAAAAAAAAACATTAAAACCATGACAATTGGATACCTGCAAAAAAGATCTAGCAATTCTACTATCCAATTTCAATTTAATGTTAAACAATTCAAATTCCAATTTAAAGATCAGAGCCCGAAATTGTGGCTCTGATACCAGTTGTTGGGAAAATAGAGGTGCCCGGAATCTATTCGGATGAAATTTAAATACGAATTTAAATCCAATTATTACTAGCATGAATTAATCCTAATTAATTCAAATAATAATTCCAACAACAAATTTAACATCATGCATGTTGAATTAATTCACATAAAATCTAGGCGGAATAAACAATAATTTATGTGACTTACGTACCTCTTGTAGAATTGGCCTATGAATAAACGGGATAATCACGATCACGCTTTATCAACCCAAAAGCCTTCTCAAGTATTTTCCTTTCGCCTTACTTGATCACCGGTGAGAGATTCTTTCAAGTAATTTAAATAACTAAGGAAAAAGAAAAATATATATGATCTTGATTTTTCCAACACATGAAATTATGTACTTGGGGATGAAATAATCATCCCCTATTTATAACATAGAGTGGCCGAATTTTTGTGGTTTAATGGGCTTGGAAAAAATCTTTTCTTAAACTCTAAGAAATCTTGAATATATCTCATATATTATTTTCTCCATAATAAAATATTCCACAAAAATCTCACTCACCTTGTTATAGGGCAATTTTCAAAAATTTCATGAAGAAAAACCAAGATTTGGATCTTCTTGAATATATGAGATAATCTTGCATTCCAAGAATACTTATCTTCCATAATATCTTTCCAAGAGAATCAACAAAATCTTTTTTTTTCTTCCTTATCCCTAATTTTCGAAAATAAGAGAAAAAATCAGCCATATATTTTCTTTTTATTTTAATCACCTTATCATTATTGGGCTACTTAATGGGCTACTTGAGGGGCCTTTAAGGAGAATTAAAATTGGACCTCCTAATGGACTTCTGAATTTCAATATTGAGCCCCAATATAATTCAATCCATTAATATTAATTATTACCACTAATAAATTAATATTGCACTATCCATCTTAATCCATATTACGATAATATGGGCTCCCGGTTATTATTTCCCGCCTTAGATATTCAACATTCAATATTCTTAACTCCAACACTTATTAGCTCTTCAATATTCTTTTATTTTCCGGTTATTATTAACTCCAACACTTATTAGCTCTTCAATATTCTTTTATTTCTTGATGGGGGTGAGGGATCCTTGAATCCTTGGTTTTGAGCTAATACAAAACAAGAGTTGGAGTTAGAAGACGAAGATGATACTTTCATGAATTTTGAAAAGAGGGATGGGGATGAATGACTCAGTTTTTCTTGGAGATGACTTCAAATATTCACACCAATACCAATGCAAATTTGATAATTGATATTAGAGACCTCCTATGGTTGGAAATGGGAGGAGAAAAATGTTTCTTCTCCCTTGGAATGAAGTGGCAGAAAATGAGGGGGAAAGATGAGAGTTTATGTGATTTTCTTTCTTTCTTTCTTCTCTTCTTTTCTCCTTGGCTTAGGCTTTATCTTGCATGTGAGAGAGGATGTATTTAAAGGGGGGAGAGATGGGGGTAGCAGCTGGTGGAGAGGTGAGGGAGGGTATGGGGTGGTAAGGTGTATGTTTTTTTTTAATTTTAAAATAGGTAAGGTGTGTTCTAATATTTTAATAGGTATGGGGGCAGTGTTGATTGCTTTTCCAGCAGTAAGGGACGAAATTGTGGGGCTCGGGGAGCTGCCAAATTGGTTCTCTTGGTATTTTTGGACGTGGTGTAGTTCTCGATTTTGGAATCGGGTGTTTTTCTGGTAGGTTTTGGGCTCCGAAACATAACATTTTTGCTCGTTTTGACTTCTGAAAATTTAGGTTTTCTATTTACTTGTTAAAATTGATATTTAAATTTATTTTATTAGTCGCATCTTGTATTGGGTTCGTATTTATTCATTGGATTCGAATTTCGGTTTTAGGGTTTTTTGTTCGACTTTTGGCGACAAAAGTATAATTTTGTTTGAGAATTTTTCATTAAGTTAAAGGCCTTAAAATTTCTATTCTAGAATTTTATTTTACTTATTTTCTCTATCTTTATAAATTCGTTCCATAGTTACAGTGCTAAGAGTGCTTCCGGTTCCGGCTTTTTACCAACCGTTGCATAGAAATCAATTTTTAAAACTCATTGCACTTAAAAGAATAATAAATCAATAAAATTAAAAAATTATATAATAATAATAATAATATTAATAGTATAAATCCTAATTTTTTGGTTTGGGGTATTACATCCAGGCTAAGCGGGCTAGCCCGATAAACATAAACTGACGGGCTTTGTTCGGGCCAAAAAACCCCTTTTTTTAACGGTGCACTCGAACTTAACCCTATGCAGTTCAGGACTAAACGGGCTAGCCCGCGGCCCGTTTAACATCCCTAGATGGTTGCAAGATATGGAAAGATTTGATTTGATTTGATTTTTTTTATTCTCTTCCATTCTTATGAGATCTCAATATATGATTTTATTTTATTAATTCTCTTGATTTTTCTTCTATTTTGATAGATATATTATTTGATATCTTCAAACTACAGTAAGGCACAATTTTAATGTGCTTACAATATTCACTAATGTTGAAGAATCGAAAAGTTAAATTTTTATGTATTTTAATTTCTTTTTAAATAAATTTTAGATATAAAATATTTTAATTATAATTTACTTTTGATGTAAGGCAAAGTCTCATATGCACCAAGTACATGGTGCACTCACTCAACAATTGATATTGTATACACTAAAAAGTTAGTCCCAATTACACTGAAAAGTTAGTTTCAATTACACTGAAAAGTTTACACAGAAAATTGATTTGCAATGTAAATTAAACATTTCAGTGTAATTGAGACTAACTTTTCAGTGAGATTGAGACTAACTTTTCAGTGTATACATTATCAACTGTTGAGCAAGTGCATCATACACCAAATGCACAAGAGACTTACTCTTGATGTAAATATATACTTCACGTATAAATTATGATTAATATTAACACTACATTTTGCATATAGCTGAAATAATTAGCACTTCCAAACATGATACATCCGCAGTGGCAGATTTTATCATAGAATAAGGGTATGCAAGTGCACGGGAACATTTTTTGTATCCACTGTTTACGTGGCATTGTTTGTCACATCTTTATATATAGTACTCCTTATAGAGTAATTTTCTTGTGCACTTGGTGTATAGTGCATGGTGCACTCATTCAACAGTTGAGACGGTTTACTTTGAAAAGTGTGATTTGATTATACTGAAAAGTGAGGTTAGATTACAATGAAAAAATTACACTGAATTTCAATGAAATATAACCACACTTTTCAATGTAAACAACTTCAAATATTGAGTGAGTGCATTGTCCACCCAGTGCATATGAGAGGGGGCGATAGTATTATGAGATATTTTAATTCTTATTTATCTCTTTATACCTACTTTTTTTTTAAATGAGATTCTAGATTTTCTCTCACAATTTTGGGTCTACATATATAGAAAATGAGTAACATTCTTGTGCACTTGGTGCATGGTGCACTCACTCAACCGTTGAAACTATTTACACTAAAAAGTATGATTTGATTACACAGAAAAGTGTGGTCAAATTATACTTAAAAGTTTACACTAAAAAATCGATTTTCAGTGTAAACTTTTCAATATAATGTAATCATACTTCTCAGTGTAATGAGTCTACACTTTTTCAGTGTAAAAAATATTAAATGTTGAGTGAGTGCACCGTGCACCTGGTGCATATAAGAGTATCCCATAGAAAATACTCCCTCCATCCCAAACTCAACTTCCCCTTTACTATTTACACGGTTATTAAGAAAAGAGTTGTTTATAGTATTTAAATAGATAAAGTGATAAAATGATAATGTAGATGCTTTTGGTTATTAGTGTATGGAGAATATAATATTAAAAAGTATTTGTTACTTTTTTCTCAAAAGTAGATGTAGCAAACGAGTATGGGACGGACCTTTTTGACAATGTAGCAAACGAGTTTGGGACGGAGGGAGTATAGTTTATTGATAAAATTATATTTTCAAAATTTCTAAATAATTGTATACTGGGTATTTTTTTTTTTTTCAAAATTTCTAAAGAGACACTCTCATATGCATCAGGTGCACAATGCACTCACTCAACAATTTAGATTGTTTACACTGAAAAGTGTAGGTTGATTAAACTGAAATGTATAATTACATTATACTGAAAAATTTACACTAAAAACTGTTCAGTATAAACTTTTCAGTGTAATTAAAGCATACTTTCAGTGTAAACAATTTTAATTGTTGAATGAGTGTACCATACATCAAGTGTACAAAAGATTTACTTATATTTAAATTGTCAAATATTTAATTCAGAATAGATTCCGTAGAAAAATGGAAGATGAGATTTCAGGGAATATATATTTTGTTTTTAAAACTCCGTGGAAGTTACAAATCCCAGGGCTAATTTAGAATTTTGACGTGGAGCCAGGGACGGATGCACCCTTAGGCAAGGTGGGGCAAGGCCTTGGCCCTACTGTATATCCGTCCCTGAGTAATTCTAATGTGTCCCTTTATATATAATATGTACTTGAATTTTAAAAATATATATCTCAAGTAGGAATAAGTAATATCCTAGAAAGTAATCAGGTAATATTTTAAAAGGTAATCAGTAATATCTCATTTGTAAAAAAGATTAAAAAATTACACATTTTGACATGTTAGTGTGTGTTTTGAAAAATTCAAATTAAAGTCAAAATTGAGCTTAAAATCCAAGTGTATGTTATGCACTTGAATGCATGCTAAAATTTGTGTTGATGTATATATTCACTATCATTGCTATGCATATTGAACTATCACTAGCTTTTTTAAAATCAAATATTTTTTCACAATAATAGTTGATGTTAATAATGATGATAATACCTTATTATACTATATTTTTAAACATCTCTAAGATGATGTGTCAGTGTCACATTTCTCTTAAGTTGATGTGGCACCTCTCAAATCATTTCATTTCAAAATTCTGCATTATCCTTAAAAGTTATTTTAGGTATATTTCAAATCAAATTAAAATTTAATCTACATCATATATTTTATACTTTTAATCTCAACCATACATTTCATTTTATATTTTCTATAAATGTCAAATATCACTTTAGTTTTCATTGGATTTACAACCCTAATCATCTTCTCTTATCTTCATTTTCTCTTTTGTGGTCTGTGAAGAAATTCGATTTTATTTTTAATTCTTTTGTTTAGATTATTTCCTAAATTTTCTGTGTAGACAATATCCTTTTTTTTTATAAGTAAACTAATTTATTGTGCATATAAAGATGATTAGATGCAAGTTAATAGAAAATTATATGAGCATCAATCAAATTTGAAGATTTTTGGAGTGTATTAAAAAATTATTCGTAAGTTTTTAAAATATATTCATATTTATATCTTTTACCTTCCTACTGTAACGGTTACAGTGGTATGCGTACCAACAAGCTCCATCAAATTTAGTTCCTTTACGGTTTACCAACTTAAAAAAAAAAAAAAAAAAGCCAGGCTTGTTTTGTTGACGTGGCTATTAATTTCCACTCTACCAAATTCACCCTACTTGCGATTCATATATGTAAGTGTAAGTGTGTAACACGTCAAAATTATGTAATCTTGTCAGAATTAATACCAAAATTTGCTGTCATTTGAACAACACTTATTACATGCCATCAGACCGGTGGAAAACTAATCACTTAATATTTAAAATAACACAAATTCTAACCTGCATTTAAGTATGCATTTTGATTTTAAATTCAATTTTTATTATTTCAAAACATATACTAATATGCCAAATTATGTGTTTTTGTTGCAATTTGTATAATACTGATTACTTTTTTGGATAATTTTTTTCAAAATTCAATTGCACACCATTCACTCAAGTGTACACTAAAACTATACTTAAAAGTAGAAGTTATATTTTTGGATCTTTGTAATGCATATTATTTTCATGGAATAAATGCACACTAGTACAATCCTCAAGCCTTAAATACCAATTAAAACATGAGAAATTACAAAACCCAATTTCATACGATTGACATCTGATTTGTATTTAAGAAGGTAGGCCCCACTCAATTATCCCTCTCTCCTCTCTCCTAAAATATCTTATCTCATTAGCCTCTCTCATCCTTTCCCCCCTCATTCACACACACACGTAATACCCCCTTCTCTCTCTCTCCATTAATTCAAAAAACACCATGAAGCTTCTCTCTCTATCTAGATGCCAGTCCAAATGGAAGACGATGTGTCGGCGGCAAAGGCGCTATCACGGCGGAGCGTCGGAGGAAGCTTTATGGCCTCAGATCGGAGGAAATAGAAAGGCGGTTGGAGAAAACAGATCGGTGCTCGTCGGTCTCAGAAACGCGCCACCACTGTTCCGACAACAAGACGGATGAAGGTAGTATTTATCGGTGCCTCCATGTTCAAACCGATCTGAGGGTTGTGGCACCGATTTTATTTTCAGGGCGTGCTGGTGGTGGCCACTCTGAGTCCAGATCCCCCATTTGAGTTCAGATCCCTCGGTGGAGATGGTGTAGAGAAGAAAGAGAAGACCACCAACGCGTCGAGCTCGGAGCGACGGACGTCTCATCACCACCAACATTTCAGACGACTTAGTTTTGCAAATCTAGCACCTCAGATAATTTATATCATTAAATTTGTGATTGGAATTTTTTGATGGACTTTGTGATTTATAAATGTGGTGACATTTGTTCAGATTATTTTTGTTAGACTTTGATTATTTACTGTAATTTTTCTAAATAAGTGGTGATTGTGCGTGCTTGTGTGTGCAAGAGGGGGAGGGGGTGGTTGTGCGTGTGTTGTGTGTGTGTGAGTGTGCAGAGGGAGGGGGAGAAGGTTGTGTGTGCGTGAGGTGAGGGGAGGGGAGGGCTGTGTGTGTGTGAGGGGAGGGGGGTGTGCGCGTAGGGGTGGGGGGAGGGTGTGTGCAGGGTAGTCTTCTAAAAAGAATTCTTGACATTATTTAATTATTTTATTAATCTGGAAATTGGAATTTCAATGAACTTAAAAAAGGTGTGTAGGAAATTAAACGTTAGGCAGTATATATGATGATCTGCATATATGTTGTTCTTGTTTGAAGAATTTTTGGAATTTTGGATATGATTTATATAATTTTTTATTTTATTTTAGGCACTCAAGTATGAATGGAGCTAATGAAGATTTCTGGAAATTCAAGAATTAAAAAGACCTTTGGAAACTCTGCACAAAAATGCTGGACAATTTTTTTAATATATTTGCGTCTGTTCAATTTTTTTCATCTATTCATAATATTTGGGCGATTGTTCATAAATTTTAGAGTGTTTGTTCATAAGTTATGTGCGTCTGTGCATATTTTTTTAGGCCGTCTGTTCATAATTTTGGGCTGTTTGTGCCTAATTTTGCAGGTGTAATATTTTTGGAATTTTTTATATGTAATTCTCAAATTAATAATAAAATAAATATTTTTGAATTTTGAATTTGCTTGAATTATCAAATATTTATATTTTATGTTCAAAATATTTTATACTTGTGTTCATAAAATTTGTGTTTATGTTCAAAATTAACATACACCCGAAAATAACAAATATTTATGGTCAAAATTTTGCCTCGGGAAATGTGCAAAAGGTATCAATCAGTCAACATTTTGTCAGATTCTGTAAAAATCTGAGTTTGAGTACGGGGCCCACCAAATTGTATGAGAGTGTGGTTTTATTAAATGATGGGGACCACCAAATTGTAGCAAATTGGGTTTTGGGATTTCTTGCCCCCTATTTTGCAATTTACCCTTTAGAATTGTACTAAATGTTAACTACCCCTATTTTCATTTTATATTTTTCAATCTATGTATTTATTTTGTGTGTGCTCATATCTATGTTTTTGATTAATTAGTTCGCTCCACATATATTCAAGAATTAGACTTTGAAACATGGTAAGAAATTTTATCTATATATAAAAACTGAAATCTGCTCTTTTAAAAGTTGAGGAGGTCTCATGTAAAATATTTCACATATGAAATGTGCTAAAAATAGCACAATCCCAAAAAACTCACGGGTCGCGCTTGGAAACCGGGTAAAAAAAATCGTGGATCCTAGGGTAATTAACCCTGAGGGAAAAAGGTCTAGGTGGAATGATATTTCAAACCAAACGAAGCTGAATGAGGATAATGTGAGAGACCTTAGGCTTTTGCTCAATCCATGTCCCGATTTCCTAATAGATCTAACCCGCTCTAACGAGAGGCCTAACCATATACCTCCTCCTTCTCTGGCCTTCTGGGTTTCTCAACTCAACGCCGGTTTACGCTTTCCCATTTCACCTTACCTAAGTGAGATAAGCAATTTATTTCGTATTCCACTTAATCAACTGAACCCTTCTGCTATTCGACTCATGATTTCTTTTTATATGGTGATTATGACTAATGGGGGGCAACCCCACGCCCGAGAAGTTTCACTATTGTCACGTCTTGAAAAAGCGTGAGGAATTTTACTACTTCAGTTCTAGAAGTCAGGGTTTAGCCCATTTCATAGGTAAACCCCCTAGAGTAGACGGTTTCCGGAGGGATAGTTACTTTATTGTGACCCCCCAATATGGGAAATGACACTTTCTTTGTGAAGGATGGCAATACAAAGCCCCAAAACTTCCCAAAACCACTGAAAGTATGGACCAAGTCATACCTTCGGCCGATAGGAAAATCATGTCTCGTATGAATGAGATAGTTCAGGAAAAGGGGTACCTCAAAATGTTCTATCTTCTGAGGGAGCCCATCGCACTTTCCCATTTTGGATTTCTTGGACCCGCAACTCCTCTAGATCCTGGAGCTGGTACCTTCTCTGGTTTTATTGATTCTTTAATATTGATTTATTAATATGTTATTGCTTGATTGATTCTCATTTATTTCCTTGTCAGATATGGGTTGGGAAGATGCTCTTATCCTACTAGATAACGATTTTCCAGAGGATCCCAATCCTTCTCATGAACCAGAGAATTCGAAAGATGACGTTGTACAAGAATCGTCCTCCCTGCAAGAAAACTCATCACTAGATGCGCCCTACATTAAGGCCTCGCACATTCGTACTGTGCATCCCCCTGAGGAAGATGAACAAGATACCGGGGATGTCCCTCTTGTCTGTGATAAAGGCAAGAGATTTGCCAATTCTGCACCTGCTACTAAGCTCCCTTCAAAGAAGTCTAAATCCTTCAAAGCGGGAGGTACTGGTGCTGCTCCTCTTCCGAGAGATTCTCCATCTCTTTTTGTTCCGGATTCTCTGGTGAATTCTGATGGGGAGAAGTGTTTTCAATTTCTCCAATCTTTCAAGTCTCTGAAAATGGACTCTGTTGATGCCAATTCCACAATTGATCAACTGCAATTCGTGATGTCCCGAAAGTTGATATAGGTATCCATCTAACTTTCTCTATTATTTTTTCTTAGTAATTCGTTCATTACTAAATATTTGTTGCTTTCTTTTCAGTTCCTGGATCTCCAAGCTCAGTGTTTTGAGCTTGATACTTCTGTTGTTGTTGAGAATCTTCAATCACAATTGGAGCTCAGGGATCAAGGGTTGGCCCTTAAGGACAAAGAACTAATTCAAACCGCAAAGGCGCTGAGTATAGCCCAACTACACAATGTTGAACATAACTCCGTTGTAGAGTCCCTGAAGAATAAGCTGTCTATCATGGAAGAGAAACTTGAGTCCAGCCGCGACAAAAGAAAATCAACTTGAGGAGGAGGGTCGCACTGAAAGACTTCTCCAGGGCATCGATCTGTGCCATACAAAAATTCTCAGAACTGCCTCTGGCCAAACATTTCTGAAAGAGCTGCACAAAGGACTTCTAGATTCCTATCGCCAGAGTACCCTTTTTCTCAATGATATGGCTCCGCATTCAAGTCACTTCCTCAAGCATGGTTTCAGAGTTGCTACTCTCCAAGCAAAAGAGCACGGATTTTCTGGGAAGTTGAACATTACTCGTGCTAGGGAAGGAATTACTCCTTCCCCCCATTTCAAAGGAGACCCATCTCTTTCTCCTGAGTACCCATGGTACTTGCCCGTTATTCAGAAGGCGGCTGCTAAGCTGGCTAGGGATGATTATCTTCCTCCCGACCTTCCTTTGGCTGATCCCATGGTATATGATTTGACGGCCCCGGAGAGCTCTGACCCAGTGCCAGCCTCTACTCCTGCTGACATCCCGGCTTCTGATGTCGAAGCTTCTAGACCCGATCTGTGTAAGGGTCTGAACGAATAAGGGAAAGGACCAGCAGGGTCATCCTTATTGTTCTTCTGTTATGTTTTTTCTATCTTTTCAGAGCCTGCGTGCTCTTAGAACTCTTTAGAGCCTGCGTGCTCCTTGAATATTTCAGAGCCTGAGTGCTCTTTTACTTTTCTGGATATCTAGTTTTACCGAGTGTTCCATCTCTTGGACACTTGTGACATTTGCATTCCACATGCTTCTCATGCTAATTTCAAAGCTTCATATTTCTTATTTATGCTTATTTTTTATACTGTGTTTTCAATTTTTGCCTTTTTTATCCTGTAAAAAGGATTCGAGTTTTGACTATGGGGTGTGTTGTATATATACACTCATGCCCATCCTTTCAGAGTCTACTTTTGTTGCTCTATTGTCGTCCCTTTATTAGTTTCTTTTCGTTCTAGGAAATAAACTATCATTTTTCTTCTTACAAACTATTTAGAGTAACTTCTAAATTTTTATCCAATTTTACAAGATCGATTTCATATCTTTCTTTTCACTGTGGTGTGCTCTCCACTTTATTTCTTACTCCGGTCTTTTTATGCAAAAAAGTTTTTTTCATTCTGTGCTCAATCTTGAGGCTTTTCTTATGAATTTAGAGCTTGCATGCTCTTAACTTCAACTCTTATCACAATCTTTGATAAAGTTTATTTTAGAAAACTTACTCTTCTTTTCTGACAAGACTGATAAAGTGTGAATTCAATTCTAGTTTCATTATGCAAGATATTCGTATCTTAATTTCTACCAAAGCTCGTGTAATCTTCGTGGCTGATATGGTGTAATTTTGCTATTCAAATGTTGCCCATGTCTAGCTGGTGCTAAGACTTGCAAGGCGTGAATTCTGAATCACACCTCAGTTGTGACCCATGCTTAACTCGTGTTAAGGCTGATAGGATGTAAGCTTAAATTATGAAATAAATCATCTCTCAGATGTGACCCATGCTTATTTTCAAGACTCATAGGGTGCAGATCTGAGAGACATAAATTCTGCAAACTAATCTGATAAGGATCCGTCAGAGCTGTAAGAGGTGGTTCTGAAGGTTTTTCATTGAATTCTCAAATTGCGAAAATGCAAACAATCAATACTTACATAGCTTAATTAAATACTGATAACTAATAAAGGATCTGAACATGCTCTGTTCAGACATAATACTTCCTCAAATTGCTAACATTCTACGGGCGTGGCATTTTCCTGTCGTTCTGATCCGCCAACTCATACGCTCCTCCAGCCAAGACCCGAGTTACCACATGTGGACCTTCCCAGTTCGGCTTTAACTTTCCACTGGGTTTTAGCGCATCAGCTCTGCGCAAAACCAGATCTCCTACTCTAAACTTTCTGATTCTAACACGCTTGCTATAAGCAGCCTTTACTTGGCTCTTATAACGCTCTGATCTCAAAAGAGCTATTTCACGCTCTTCATCAATCATGTCAAGATTTTCCTTGACTAGCTCTGAGTTTTGCTTCTCATCATAATTCAGAATTCTATGGGTCTCCACTCCAACCTCAGCAGGGGTGACAGTCGTGGACCCATACACAAGGTTGAAAAGAGATTCACCCGTAGCAGTCTTCGGGCTTGTTCTATAAGCCCAGAGGACAGGGTCCAGTTCTTCAACCCAATTTCCACCAGCCTTCTCAAGTCCGGTTTTTATGCCATCCACGATAGTTCTGTTGGTGACCTCTATTTGCCCATTGGCTTGAAGGTGAGCCACAGAGATAAATCTCTGCTGCATTTTCAACTCTGAACACCAGTTCTGGACTGTAGAGCCCGTAAACTGTGTTCCGTTATCTGACACTAGGATCCTCGGGATCCCAAATCTGCAACATATATTCTTCCAGAGAAACTTAATAATAGTTGCTTCATCAATTTTCTTACGACTTCAGCTTCTGCCCACTTGCTGAAGTAGTCCACTACCACAATCAAGAAAACTCTTTCTCCAGAGGCCGTGGGGAATTTTCCCACAATATCAATACCCTAATTGTCGAACGAATAGGGTGAATACATGGCCCCCAATTCCTCTGTTGGGACATGACTCACATAATCATGCCTCTGGCACTTATCACACTTCTGGACCAGTTCGTTTGCATCTCTGATGAGAGTTGGCCAGTAGTAGCCCGCTCTCAACACTCTCCTTACTGCATCCCAGAATCTGGCATGACTTCCACCACAACCTTCGTGCACTTCTCTCAACACATAATTCCCCTCGAGATTTGATAAGCATCTCAGGTATGGTTGTGAGAATGATCTCTTGAATAAATGTTCGCCAATCATGCAGTATTTTGCATATGCTGCTTTCTTTGGAGCATTTGGCTTATCAAGCCTCTGTCCCGTTTTAAAATAATAGATAATGGGGATCCTCCAGTCATCCTCTCCATCTATTGCCCCCACATCCAGAGTTGACACATGGCTTTCAACTGTCAACAAAGTGATTTTTCCTTTTGCCCCTTCTTCTACGGAGCTCGCAGTCTTGTATAAGTAGTCCGTTTTGCAATTCTCAGTTATGGGTATTTGCTCAATCCTTAATTCGTCAAACTTGGCTCTCACCTGTCTAGCCAATTCTGCATACTTAGCCATCTTTTCATTTTTCTTTTCGTAAGTTCCCAACAACTGTTGAGTAACCAGCTGAGAATCAGAATGCACAATTGCTATCTACGTACCCAACTCCCATAACATCCACATTTCTCTGATCAGAGCTTCACATTCGGCCTCATTATTTGAAGTTTTAAATTCAAACTTTACTGCGAACTGCAGTTCTTCTCCAGCATGTGATATGATCACAATCCCAGCTCCACATCCACTAATAGATGATGATCCGTCCACATAAGATTTCCACCACTCTGGCTCCCGGACTCTGGTTGTTTCCTGAATAAAGTCAGCCAGAGTCTGGGCTTTGATGGCAGCTCTCGTTTCGAATTTAATGTTGTACTCCCCCAGCTCTACCGCCCACTTCACCATTCTTCCAAATAAATCAGGCCTGCCCATTATCTGTCTCAAGGGCAAGTTAGTCCTCACGACCACCTTATGGGATAAAAAGATGGTCAGAGCCTTCGCAGTGTTACCATCACGGCTAGAGCTGACTTCTCAACTTCAGAGTATCTCACCTCCGGTCCTTGAATGACCTTACTCACATAATAAATGGGTATCTACTTTACCCCCTCATCTCTGAGGAGAATAGAGCTCAGAGCATGTTCTCCTACAGAGAAATACAAGTATAGAATCTCCCCTGGTACTAGCTTAGTAAGTACCAAAAAATCTGTCAAATAGTTCTTTAAGTCTTCAAACGCCTTCTGGCATTCATCATCCCACTTAAATCTAGACCCTTTGTGTAGGATCTTAAAAAACGATAAACTTTTCTCTGCAGATCGAGAGATGAATCTGCTCAGAGTTGTAATGCATCCATTCAGCCTCTGAGTCTCCTTCAAATTTCTTGGCGGTTGCATATCGAGGATTGCCTTCACCTTGGCCTGGTTCACCTAAATCCCCATAGGAGTTACCATATATCCCAAGAACTTTCCACATCTCATACTAAAGGTGCATTTGGTAGGATTAAGCCTGATTTGATAGGCTCTAATCACACCAAACACTTCCTCCAGGTCTAAAGCATGATCTTCAGACTCGAAGCTTTTGACCAACATATCGTCCACGTACACTTCCATGTTTCTGCCAATCTGTTCCCAGAAAACCAGGTCCACCATTCTCTGGTACGTGGCACTAGGATTCTTCAACCCAAAAGGCATTTTTACATAGCCATATGTGTCGCAAGAGACTACGAAGCTGGCTCTGGGCACATCCTCCGGATCCATTCGGATCTGATGATATCCCTGATATGCATCCATCATGGATAGAAGTTCACAGCCAGATGTCGAATCTAGTAGCTAGTCAAACCTTGGCAGAGGGTAGTGATTCTTTGGGCAAGCCTTATTCAAGTTACGAAAGTCGATGCACATCCTCCAGGATCCATTCCCCTTAGCTACCATTACTGCGTTAGATAACCACTCTGGATACTTCACCTCTGTGATATGCTTGGCCTTCAAAAGCCTCTCCACTTCTTCCTTAATTATTTTATCTTTTGCAGGTCCGAACTGTCTTAACCTCTGGTTTATAGGTCTGACCTCTGGATCAATGTTCAAGCGATGCAGGGTCACCTTGGGATCAATTCCCACTAGATCCCTAGGTTGAAATGCAAAGAGATCCACATTTCTCCTTAAACAACTGATAATGGCCTTCGCCACACCATCTTTATTTGAGTTCCGATCCGCGTAGTAAACCCAGATTTGTTAGGAAAAAGCTCCATTGGCATAAGCTCTTCCTCTGGTCGGATCTGTAGATCTGGCTCCTCTTCCATCAACTTTGCACCCTTCATCCTCTTCCCCTCTGGATCATCTCCTTGCCCGTTAATCTCTGGGGAAGAATGAGCGGCCTTCTTCACAGTTTCGACATAGCACTTGCGAGAGCAGATTTGATCTCCCATAAGCTCCCCTACTTCATCTCCAACAGGAAATTAAAACTTCATATGGTAAGTGGACACCACCACCTAAAAAAGATTCAGAGATGGTCTCCCCAAGATCACATTGTATGTCGAGGGGGCATCCACAACTAAGAAATTTATCATCTTAAACTTGACCAGAGGTGGGCTCCCCATACTGACCTGAAGTGAGACTTGTTCTTTAGGTTGAATGGCACCTCTAGTGAATCCATAGGGTGTTGTGTCCACAGGTTTGAGCTCTACGTTCAAATTCATCTTCACAAAACAATCTTGGAACAAGATATCTGCAGAATTGACAATATCTATGAATACTCTAGCCACATCGTAACCACCGATTTCCGTGGTTACCATCAAGGCATCGTTGTGAGGTCTCTGAACTGACCTTTCATCTCTTGGCCCAAACTGTATATTAGGAAAATTAATCATGTCTTCCACTTCGTGAATATCTCCTACCCACCAGTTCTGAACAGACCGAACAACAGCTCTCCTGGGCCGATGTGAATCTCCATTAGTCGGTCCTCCTATTATCATCAGGATATAGCCCCTCTTGTGCCTAGGGCCATCCTTCCGAGGTGGCTCTGCCACTTCCTTTCCTCTTTCTCCATTATCTTTTCTTTTGTTATTGCTTATTTCTCTATCTCTTTCCTTTTTCACAAAGTCCACCAGATGACCATCTTGTATCATCCTCTCAATGGCATCCTTCAAATGTCTACAATCATTTGTCTCGTGCCCATACTCATTATGATATCGGCAATGTCGATCAGACTTGTGATGGTCCGGACCCCTTTCAACAGAATATGTGAATCTAAAGTTGGGATGATCTGCTATAATTTCCAACATCTCTGCAGGTTGCAGAGTCAGAGGTGTGTACGTCTTAAATCTCTCCTGCCTAGGCTTGTCCTTGGTTGCCTTTCTTTTCTCTTCATTGCCCTTCTTCTCAGGCTCTTTTTTTTTCTTAGCAGTTTTCTCAGTACGATTTTCCTCTTTCTTTATACCTCTGGCCTCCTCCAGATTTATATATTTGTCAGCTCTTTCCTATAATTCATCAAAAGACAGAGGAGGCTTCTTGGCCAAAGATTTAAAGAAATCTCCATCATGCAAACCTCGTGTCAAAGCAGTTCTTACTTCATCTGTAGCCGTTGGGACTTCCAGAGCGGCCTCATTAAACCGGGTGATATACTCCCTCAGACTTTCTTGTGTTTTCCGCTTGAAACTCATCAAAAAACATAGTTATTTTAATTATCTTCTGAGAACTAGCAAACTGATGCAGAAACAGAGTGCTAAATTCTCTAAACGAATTCACAGAATTGGTTGGCATCTGACTGAACCACTTCTGAGCAGACTTTGTCAATGTAGTGAGAAATACTCTGCATTTCACACCATCAGTGTACTGGTGGAGCAAGGCCCCATTCTCAAATCTTAACAGATGATCCTGAGGATCAGTTGTCCCATCATTTTCGAAGTTCAGAGCTTTAAAGCTCTTAGGTAACGAATCAGAGAGGGTTTCCTCTAAAAAAATGAGATCCCTCAGATCAGAATTTCTGCTTTCCATTTTTCTCACAGTGCTTATTTACCATTGCCATATCCCTTTTCAGAGTTTCAATCTCATGGTTGGCGTTGACCACTGTCGACTCTGCCTCTTCCTCCTCTGAATCACATTCATCATAATCAACCAGACAAGATGTCTGAGTTGTTACCCTACCGGCTCTGGTAGCCATTCGACCCCATCTAACGGCTGACCTACTGACGGTTGTTTTATCGCCTCTACCAGCTGGTCTGTCATCTCTGACTCGCGCATTGCTCTCTCCCGGGACGCCTTTCGAAAGAGTGGGCAATACATTATTTCTGGGCACATCCCAGGCCCTAGGATCGCCAGGCACGTTCTAGGCCCTTTGATCTCCGGGCACATTTAAGGCCCTAGGGTCATCGGGCATGTTCTAGGCCCTTTGACCTCCGGACACATTTAAGGTCCTAGGATCTCCGGGCACGTTCCAGGCCCTTCGATCTCCAGGCACGTTACAGGCCCTAAATTCTGGCACACTTTGGGTCTTAGCTCCTTGCTCGTTCTGAGCTCTTGCTTTCGACCTAACAGCGGCCAGTTGTTCCTCACTAACATGAGGAATAATCTTAGTGTCAGGAGTTGGCTGCGCAGGATGAGTCCTGGGATCCTGGCCACCAGAGCGCTATCCACAGCGGTTCTGATGAAAGCCTATAGTTGTTCAGCTGTGATGGTGATCAGAGATGTGCGACTCTGATCTGGGTTCGTACCCGTAGCATCGTTCTCCAGGGTTGTGACCGCGGGAGCGTTCGTACTCGCCGGTGTGTCAACAACCCCATCGAATTCTCTTTTCAAATCAGAGATGGGATCCGTCATTTCTGGGAGAACAAATCATTTTAGAATTTATCCCAGAAAAAATATACATACTAGCAGACGTATAAAAAATAACCTCCATGTGGATCTCAACTATGGACTCTGCTCACATGTACTTATCATACCAAATCAGGTAAAAAAAACACCTTTTGGGAAGATTCCCCTATTTCATAGGGATCAAACCCCACTTTCAGCAAAAGAACAAAAATTGTACTATTCTTAGTACATACACATGCATCTTCAAATAAATAACCACAATCATCATGTCCTTTTCCAGAAAAATTCATTCATTCATCATTTTTGCAGCAAAGTCACATAAGAAATAGTACAAATCATCACCTCCATTTTGACTTTAAATAAAACAGAAACGAAATTATTATCAAGAATAAGGCATTTAAGCATTCTAGGAAATAGACATTTGTAAACATTCAACATAACACTTCTTCCACGAAATTAATTTTTTCATTCAAGATCTAGGAGCAAACGAAGCAATCGACCCCGATCTACAAAGATCTACTCATTCCATCTATGAACCAGTTAAGGGAGCAAGTTTTTCACGTATTAAGCACATATTCATCATATCTTAATGAAGAAAAACTGGAAATAAGCCAATTTCATACTAGAAAACCTGAAAGCAGAGTCATCTTAAAGAAAACAGAGTAAGCTCTTCATAGCTTCAAAGATTCATGCATATTTTGACAGAATAACACATGATCTTTAGGGAATACTCACGTCAACATCTCAATTTTTCCACAGACGGTGCCAGTTGATGTGGGCTAAATGAAGCACATCAACAAATATTCAAGATATTCAAGATCGAAGGTAAAAAAATTACCTGGGAGTGTCTCTATAAAAAAAGTAACAAATAGAGAGCTCTGTTTAGTCTCTGGTACACTGGAAAACGGTTCTGGGACAACAACTACAAACTCTGGTGAAATCCTACACAAAATTGGGCCGGAGGGGGCTCCGGTGTCGATCCTCTGATGCTCAAGTCAGCTAAGCTTGATAAACAAGGAAATCCATTGAAATGCTACAAGGAAGGTGTGTGTTTCTTGTGTGTGAAGATAATTGTGTTATCTTTTTTTGGCTGACATGAAGATATTTATACCTATATTCCTCTGGAGGGCATAAGGGTCATTCCCCCTATGTAGCCCTAATCAGCTTGGGGACCACAACTCAGTGTGGTACAAGATAGGTGGCGCATAGCCATTGCTCAAGGACAATTTTGTTGTTCTTTTGGGTGGTTCTCATATCCCCTTTATTCCTTTTATTCCTGACACATGAGCCTCCACTAACTCTTATCCCAGCACTTGGGAAAGGGACATATCAATTATTATCCACAGGTTCGTTCTGAAGTGGTTGTGACCCTCCAGAGTTGAGAGTGTCTTTAAACTGTCAAAGACGAATATTATTCAAGTGTTCAGATCAATTATATGTAATAATAGCAAATGAGAATCTCCCTGTAGATCTGCTCACATCTTAGAGCTTCCAGAGGCAGAGTTGAAAGTATATCCAACTCTGCTCTGAATATATTCAAATGTATCCGGGTTTTTACCCCAGGCACTCATCCACACGTGCGAATTAGGAATAATACTTCGCTCGAGTAAAGTCCAATTCAACTCTGCTCCGAACATATTCAAATGTATCCTAATGTATCCTTTCTAGGATAGGGACTTGTCTTTGGGTTTGGGGGGTGGGGGCTATTCTATGATATTCTAAGATCTCATTATTTTTGTAATATGTGTGAGAAAAATTGTTGACCCCTGCCCTTTTTTAACAGAAAATAAAAGTATATATGTATTGCGATAAATGGAAAAAAAAATAGTGAGTTCATCATCTACAAATGTTGACAGTTCAACCTGTTGTGACCTAAGTGTGCATGGCCTCACACTTTGTAAGCTCACATCAAGTGAATCGCAGTTGAGCTCCGAGGCAGAGCTGGAAAAGACTTTACCCGAATATGGTATCGTCTTGATACACACGCGTAGATGCATGCTTAGGGTGAAAACCCGAATTTATGTGAACATGGTCAGAGCAGAGTTGAATATTCTCTCAACTCTGGCACTGGATACCTTAGAATGAACTTAGAGTCTAAGTTGACCGACTCTGGAACAATCGTCTCTGGATCGAGACCGAAACAATGAAAGCATACGATATTTGTGTATGGATGGCAGAGTTGACATTCCTCTCATCTCTGCCTCTGAAAGCTCTGAATAAACGAAGAGTTGGGGGGGATCTCGATGTAATGAGATTGTATTTTATGACATGATATTTGTCTTGACTTATGAGATCACAACCATCTCTGGCCGAGCCACTTCTTCCAACTCTGAAACGAGGCTATGCCACAGCCGTTTCCCATCAGAGTTGAGAAGCACAAAACTCACCAAATGGTAGCAATCTGCAACTTGTCCATACCACACTGATTTGTGGTCCCTACGAAAATCAGGGCTACACTAAGAGAATGACTCTTATGCCCCTTCATGACAAAGGTATAAATACCCTCATTTATCTTCTTCAAGGTATCACTTGAACCCTAATACCTTATTTGACTGTATTTTTCATGGCATTTCTTGTAGACCAAGTGTGCTGACTTGAGCGTTAGAGGATCGACGCCGGAGCCCCCTCCAGCTCGATTTTGTGCAGGTTTTCTGGCGGAGTTCTCAGCTGCTGTTTTGAGAGCCGAATTTACAGAATTCGGAGATGGACTGGAGTTTTCAAGACTTCATCCTCATTTCCATGAATCTTTGTTGATGGGTTTCATTTTGCTCTCATCAAGTGGCGCCGTCTGTGGGAAATCCGGGTTGAGACGTGAGGATTTCTGCAAAATTGGTGGATTCTTGTTGGATACACAAGATCCTTTCCAGAAATTCATCAGAAAATTGAAGCTAAGTTTTCGTCCTTTCAAGTTTTTTCCAAGCTAGAAATGACAATTTAGAGTTTGATATTAGCTCTATTTTGTGTCCCTTTGTTATGACTTTTGGGGAAATTTGCAAAGTTTAATTTCCTGCAATTTACTGTAGTAATATAGGAATCTGGGATTTAATTTTTCTCATGGGGCCAGAAAATTACAAAAAAAAGGGGGCGTGAGGCGCAACCCTGTTCGAATCTGGCATAGAATTTTGCCAAATTACCGAGATGGCTGCCGTCGCGCCTATCACCGCCGATGGATTCCGGCCACCACCGCGCCGCATCGGCCACTCCCGACAGCCGCTGTATCCTGCTACGACAGACTTCTGGGTTGAACCCCTTTTTTCACGTGCCTTCGCCTCGGTTGCTGCGAACCACCCATCGAGCGCCGCCGCCGCTGTTTTCCAGTGAGATTCGCCCACGCCAGGCCAAGGCGCTGTGTCACTATATTCCCCGATTCATTTTCTATTTTTGGAATTCAAAGTCTGGGTCCGAATAGGCTCGATCCAACCCGGGTCGAATAAACCCGTTTGCAGGTTGAAAATGGAGAATCCTCCAGCAGTGCCCTGTTATCATCGTTGATTTAAATTTGATTATCCCCAGTTGAAATTTGGAATCGCCCCCTATTTTCGTTTCTGGGATTTGATTTCGATCAATTTTTATTAGGGCCTTGATTAATGGAGCCCGACTTGCAGGATGATATCCAAGCAAGGTGATGTGAAGTTGGGCGTTACCTGAGGCATTCCGGGCAAACGGCTACAGCCTCCATTGTGAGCGGCCTGTGGTCCAGAGTGTCCGGCGAATCGAGTACCGGGATCGCACCTTTGAACCTTATGAATGGGGTAATTCTATTATCTTCCTCCATAGATGCGTAATTCCCAGTGCACGAATGGGAAATCATGAGTCCTTGTGTTTAAGCGAAAAGGATAGGCTATTGGTTGCTTGCTGTCAATTCCTAGCTTTTATTGGATTGCGATTTATCTATGCCTTTAGACGAATTGAACGTTGAAAATTCCATTGAAACATGGATGAAGTGAAATAGCAGGAACATTGATGTTTTTCCTGTGACTTGATGTGTGAGGTGATGAATCATGATTCGATTTTGATACGTAATATGTTAGTGAATGCTTGTGCATAGACTATCAACATTTTAGAATTTCGATTGAATTGATGTATTTGGCGATAATGAATATTGTTTGATATGATATTTGAGACAAGCCTTGCTTCTATGCTTGAAAATATGATGTGATTAGTGTGTAGTGAAGAAGAATATGTTATGCCCTCTATATGTTCGATTAAATGCTCAAGAGAATAATTGAGTGGAAGGAATTTTTTGCTAGAATTACTACGCAAAGCATGTGAAAATGTGTTTTTAGAATATAGTTGAATGTGGCAACGGGCTTGTATGATTAATTGCCTAGCTTTGCTGAGATGTATGTGTGATTAGCATAGATGAAACGAGCATATATGTGCATATATATGTGGATATGAGAATTGTATAGGCTAGATATGAATTTGAAATTCGTGCGATATTTTTAGCCAAGCGTGATTATTATCGAAATGTGAAATAAGGACCACGAGGTCTGGAATTTATGAATGTGGAACTGGAGAACCACTGACTATACACGTACTTATAATGCATATCTGTACGCATGATGAAATGTGATTGTCGAAGAATTAGTCCAATAATTGTGTGACTGAATTTGTTTTACAATTTGTACTTAGAATTTGTTTCTTCTAAGTGGACCTCGATATGATAAGTAATTATCTAGTGCAAAGGAAAATGATTCGATTGCTAATGATTTTGTTTGTTTTCTCTGAGGGAAAACGATCATGATTTTTGCATTGGGAAAAATGAGAACATTCGAGAGAAACTCGAGGAAAGACGAATTCCACCTCACGGAGATGATGTGGGAACGAAGTCCATAGATAAACAGACTCTGCCAAGTCACGCTTGGTATTCCAAGAGAGGTATCTCTACCCTTATTATGTGAATCGAAACTGATATGTTGCTTGAAAAATGATGAATGAATTGCCCTGTGAGTTATTCAGAAGTAACTCTGAAAAATAAAATATATAAATATATAATACAGGCACAATTACCTTTAATAGATTTGGGCGGGAACTTTTCGGAGCCGTTGATCATCATTTCGTGAATTGATCACCATCGTCCATTTTATTTATCTAACTATATGGTAAGTTTTAATTATAAATCAACCATCATCATTATATTTGTCTATGGTAGTAATCTAATCACGTCCATCCATTTTATTTTATTAATTGTGCACCATTGAATTAATCCTAAATTTTAGGGACCGTTTTTTTTAATATATCCTATTTATACCCTTTAATCCATTCTTTCTCTCCATCAATTTGTGGTTTTTCTCAGTTTTTTTAGTATTTTGATTGTGTTCATGTATATTTCATAAATGTTTTTTATGTTCTTCTCTAATATATTGTTTAGAGGATGAAAATTGACATCTTTTTTAAATATGTATTATATATATGTATTTGTAGATTTATAGATTTATTGAGTAAAAAGTTATCATAATTGTTTGTTCCAATAATTTCCAACAATCCAGATTTTTGTTTTTGTTGAAGATTTCTAATCATTTTTATGTTTCATCATAGGTTTGAGGATTCGAAGACCAAGATTTGAAGATTTTCAGGATATTCATTAAAGTTATGAAAATTTCCAAGCATTCATAGGAGATTTGAAGATTTTCAAGGACATCCTTTGAAGATTTAGTGAAGATCCAGAATTTTGAGATTTTATTAGGATTTGTAAATAATTATTTTATTCTTAATATTAAGGATTTTTTTTTCATTGATCCATTTGTTTGATTTTGCAAACCCATTAATTATAATATCCCGAGAATCAAAGTTATCCTAAAATTGCAACAACAAAAAATTAATTGAAGAATAATATTGAAAGGCACAAATTGCGTTGAATAAAATTAGAAACCAGCAAAAAAAATAGTAATGATATTCACAACTTACTCTGAGAAGAAGTGCAATATTATTGGAACAAAAATTAGTCACGCCATTTGAGGCTGTATAAATTTTTTCTTTACGGCTAAAATAAAATTAATCATTGACATATAATTTTTTATTTTACAATAAAAAATATTAAAAATACTAAAATAGTGTGAGAATTATTATTTTATTTTATTGAATTTTTAGAATATTGAAACAAAAAGGTTATATAACTGATGGAATAAAGTTAAATAATAAAAAAATTAGATAATTATTGAATACTTAGATTAAAAAATTATTAGATAATAATTGAATATTTGCAAAATTTACACTAAGATTTTTTTTTTTTTGGTATTTAATAAGATTTCAGTTGAATTGATTCTAAATTAAAATTAGTTTTTCTTATTTGATTTTATTCCACAAGATTAATTAAATATCAAACTGAAATTTTGTTATTTATTTATATTTGAAAAAAAAAAGACCAGTTTTAATGTGTTTACCTATTAAAATCTAACCACTACCATTTTATAATTATTAATAATTTTTAACGTGACTACACCAAAGCCAACAATAAGAGCAATCTTTATTATTCAATTTAGCAAACTTTATTTCTGATATGTTATCTTATTCAATGTAGTAATCTTTATTATTAAATTTCTAATCTTGAATATTTAGGCAAATGTTTTTTTAACCTTTATTTTTTATTGATAAAATGTGGACCTTTAATTGCTTAAATTTAGAATCAAATATTTTATTTACTAAGCACACTACTTAAATTATTCTTATGATTTTGTTTATGAATAATAAATTAAGGATTGAGGTGGACTTTATAATAAAATTTGATGCACAAATTTTCAGGTTGATGTAAACAAAATATTTTGCTTAAAATATGAAATAAAACTGTTTACATAGTTTTTTTTTCTTTTGTTTTTTTAGTTCTTTATTTTCGAGACATTAACAAAAATATCTATGAATAATATTTAGTTTAGAAATTCTCATCTTGCACATTTTTTAAATATTATTTTTTCAATAACATGTACTCCCTTCGTCTCGAAGAAACTCATCACACTTTCTTTTTTTGTCCATCCCATAACTCCCTTCATATCCCTAAAATTATGCATATATTTGTCATATTAATTATATATTGAATTCTATTTCGTTTTTCCTAAATGAGATATATCCAAATAATTTTATGTGCAATTATATATAAATTCAATTATAGAATTTATTATATTTACAATTTTACATTTTTGAATGTTAATTTAAATTGGATGTAATTAAGTGTTAAATTATGATATTAATGTTTTTATAATGGAATTACAATCTGGCTAACAAATTGAATGTTTGAATAATCATTATGTTATTAATTTATTATACATGCAGATTTAAATGTATTTAACTTCTTCTTCTTTTTTAAAGGAAAAAAAATATACAAAATGATTTTAAAAAATGGACCATAATTAAAAAATTGTGTTGATTTTGTGCAAATTTTTTTATGTGTCTAAGCAAATTGGTTCAAAATTTTTGAACCAATTTATGATAAGGGTCATTTTTTTGAACCAATATGTAACTCCCACTTTTTTAAACTGATTGTGTTTAGCTCTAATGTTATATATGTAGACTAATTGAAAAAAAATATTTTAAAGTACAAGAGCCAATATTTTTTAATAATTTAATCATTTTGAGGAATGTCTTTATCAACACTTTTTCGAATTTCATTGTATCAAACACTTTTATCTTATAAACAAAAAAATTATCATTGTTTTTTATGAATGTAAGTTTGTATTCTATAATGTTTCTAATTTTCCAATATTTGTAACTGTAGATTTTAACTTATTTATTAGACATCTCAACAACTTGGAAAATAAGTTACATTAATTGGTGTAAGAATAACTTATTTATAAGAGCAACCATTTGAAAAATAACATAAGTACAGTGGTGGAGGGTTTATAATCCTTTTCTCCTCTCCACCTCATTGCCAAATCCACGATTTGTGTAAGAATAAAAAAATTATACTAACCTTCACAATGGTGAGGAAATTATAACTCACTTTTAAGGGATACACCATCCACATCCATGTTATTTATTTTGCTATGTTATACAAAATTATTATTTTATTTACTATTTTGAATCTTTTTTAATACATATCAAGTACTCTATAAATTCTATAAGACCAATGAAATTAATTTTTTTTAAATTAATTATTACTTAAGAGTAATTTTGTTATAAAAAATAAGTTTCAGATTATTTATAATCAGTAATCACACAATTAAAATTATTATATACATTATTTTAATTTTTTTTTCATTGGATATCATTTTTTAAAGTATTTTTTTCTTTTGGTTTTGTTTTATTATTAGAGTTAATCGCCAAACAGACATAATTTGAATTACATGTCTTTAAATTAGCTTGCCTAATTTCCAAAAGAAAAGGAAAAAATCAAAAGAAAAAATTTGACTGCAACATGCACAGACCATGTCAGCCAAACTCACTCCTATTTTTAGTGTGCGTGCCTCAACCTCTTCAATCCACCACTATTGTAGCCTCCACTCCCCTCTCCAAAGACTATGTTTAGTATTTTGCTTTTTTGTTACTCTGGTCTAACCCAAATGATGAGAGAGAACATGATGTGGAGTTATAACTTTCGATTGCAATGGTAGTAACCAATATTTTACTGTTATAACCATGCCAATAAGCACCATTGTGGTTGCTCTTTTATTATAATTAATTGGTGAGTTGAATATAAATGACAATACACGTTTATTTCTAACCTTCCGTCATAATAATATGGTATTTATCAGCTTATGTCATTCAAAATTCTTATTTTATGCAATTTTTACAATTGAAGAACCATGTCAATTTTATATTGTGCCTACTTCCATTATAGTATAATAAATATTTTTGGATATTTTTATACATTTTCATTATTTTTTGTTTAAATAGTGATAAAAATAACATTAGACTATGTATATACAATTTAAGTTTTCCTAAAAAAATGTCTCCATTGAAAGTTAAGTTGATCATTATGAAGATGATGTTGAAGTAAATTATGACCAATGGACGTAGGTGAAATCAATGAGCTTTATGTGAAATGCAACAATGCTGAAATATACATCGTTCATTGAGATCTATATTGCTCTGGATGTTTTTTTTTTTCTTATCAAAACTTTAAATTTAATATGCTTTTCATTATTTTTAACGTATACCAGTGTTGGGTGAAAATATTTTTTTGGAGAAGAATCATAATTTATTAAAAATTCCAGTACTGGAGAATTTTCCTGGTTTATTATGAATATATATTTATTTGTGACATAAATTATCGCATGTTTTGTCTAACTAAAGTTTTGTTTAAATTTGTTATAATTGTTGGATTGCATAAAAATGATTAAAAAAATTCAAGAAATATAATATTATTGATGACGGAGCAATAATGATTTTTAAATGTCTGTAACTTAAGGGTGATGTCAAAATATGACTTTTAAATCTATGAGTCTATAATTTAAGGACAATAACTTTTAAAAGTTGTGATGAGGACAAATAAAACTAAATCAAACAAAACCATGTTAACTTGCTCGAGTTAGCCTGAACTTTAGGTTTATTGGTATGATTTGGCCTTACTTAGGGTTATATTGGGTTGATGTGGCCTAGCTTCGCTATTTTTAAAAGTTATTATCCTTAAATTTTCAGCTGAGAGGGTTATGATCTCCATTTTTCTCGCCATAAGAGTTACAGTCCCCATTTAGCGGAAAAATATATTTTAAGGACTGTAACTTTTCTGGCTAGCAAATTAAGGACTATAACTTCTAAATGTGGTGAACTAAGCCCAAGTTAGCCAATATCAACCCAAATCGGCCTAATTGACCCAAAATGAGCTAAATTTTGTTCCAAACTGGCAGGAATTCGAGATGAATTTGGGCCGAATTTTGGCTAACTTGATCTCAATTTGCAACTTTTAGAAGTAACAGTCCTTAAATTTTCAGTCTGAAAAGGTTATGTTTCTCATTTTGTCAACCTCATAAACTACGATCTTTAAAAAAAAATTACCCCCAAGGTACGGTTCTTTAAAGAAATCGTACTTGATAGCATTTCTTTTTGTAATGCTCAATTTCAAGATATAGTTTTTTTATTGTATAGAAATTATATTATTATACGTGGTTGTTTAGGTTTAAAAACAGTTCACTAACGGGTTGTGAAGATGTAAGTTGGTGATTTTTATCAAAATCTATGGAACTTATTTTTCCTATATTTGTCTTCAATTATTTCTTATTTTATTTTGTTTGTGTGTTTATTATCATTATCAATATATAGGTTGATTTGCTGAAAAGTTTATAAATGACATTGATTTTGTTATTATGTAATTGTTTTAAAAATACACAAGTTTATTTTTTTAATTACAAATCAAATATTTAAATTATTAATTCTTAGTCAAATTAAATATGAAATTGTTTATATAGAACTATATTAGAGGCCGCCACTTTGGTCCCTCGGATTAATCAGTCCTTGAGCGAATATTGATTCATCGAAAAATTATAGTGTGCAATCTACTCATTGTATTACAAAGTTCACAAACCTCGTCAGTAATTCTTACTAAATATACCTACTTTTAAAATAATATTTTTATCCAACATTCACATCTCTAAAATACTTAACCAACAATTGCATTCAATTTTCGTACGACTACCAAGCATACCTACTTCCCTACCTCGCAAACCCAACACGGTAACAAATATGATTAGCGTCTTTACATCAAGTGTTCTTATTGAATCAACATTCAATGTTCGATTCATTTATTCATAACCATGAAGCTGAGATAATCTTTTTCAAAAGAGTTTGGTATTTGGAATTTAGTATAAGTTTTAAAATTTATTATGATGTTCTTTCTGAAGACTTAATCTGTTTGGAGGAGAAGTGTGATGGTGTCTTTTGTACTATTTAATGGTATTGGTGGTTGTGCTAAAATTAATGTTGGTGATCGAGGATTTTAATTTTAATTTTTAATTACTGTATCAGTAATTGCATACCTATA